>CM040630.1:87533471-88956212 GCA_022818045.1 Neotoxoptera formosana
ATTATCAGTGTTTCAGTCTAAAAATAATATATATCAAATTAAAAATAGACATTTTCAAAAATTGGTTACGATTTTTTTAAGTAAGCACTTTTTAAGTGCATAATTTTAGATATTTAGTGCATATAAATGCAGATTTTGTAACTTTATAAGGTATATTTCAATGCATATTTTGCCAATTTTGAGTGCATAAATGCATGCTTATTTAGGCATTTTTTAGGGCATGAACTTACGAGCCCTGGTTATAACACACCTACATACAATATTAATCAGTTGAACTATAATAGCAGGCGTATAAAGTATGGTTTGTTTTACTTAGTAGAATCACTGCTATTATAAAAATATTATAATAGAAACGACGAACGAGTATTTTTTCTCACGTCGTTAAATTAATCACATTCACCGTAATTTTATTTTGTTGTTATTATCACTTTTTTCACTTATTTCGTGTACGGATAGGCATATCAAACGCGTCGTGTACACCTACATACGCGTCATTTTCAAACTGTACAAAAACCACTCGTTGCAGTCAAGTCATTATACTATCAGGTTAACCAACTATAAATAAGTCATAAAGAAATTTGAACTAGGTATAGATTTGTATATACTATACAGAGATACCCGTAATAATGTTTTATACTTTTCTGGATATAGATGCACACATTTAGCCGCATAAAAATACGAGCAGGCGAGCTACCGAGAAAATCTCTATGGACCGCCGAAAATATGGGTCGGCTACGACGATGATAGTGTTTGCCGTTTGGTCGTAATTTAATTGTTTTACGGTAATGATAAATTAGTTCAAACATTAGTAGAAAATATAATTGAATCGAATCATTAAATCGCACCATATAGAAGCTGTAATCAAACGTTGGGAATCCAAGAACTATAGCTGCAGGTTTGCCGACACCTCGCAGCCTATCCGGCTCTGAATTTATTTAAGTATACCTATAATATCTATAATTTTCCACCGATTAATTTAATTTGTGTTTAATTACATAAACACAGGCCATGGTCATTTTCATTTAATTGGTTTACCGCATATATTCGTATATCTATTTAGGTACAGAGTACCTATATGTACCTATATACGTTTAAGAAATTGTTGTTTTAATTATTCGCTGTTCGGATTGCTTGCCGAACGAAGCAATAAATAATAATACCTATATAGGAATAGTTTTTTTAATTACTTAATGACTATACGACATGATATTATATTATTATGTACGTATATATCATTCTGACCAAGAAAGTAAAAATACTGTGTATATAATTTTAGCAACGACAACCGTCATGAGAAAATTAAATAACTATTATAACAACAGGTAGGCGCGTTATACGCGTTATAGCTATTTTTTGTACGTTCAAAATACGAAAAGGATTCCACCAAACAGGTTTTACACATTTGACTTGATCAGATTTTTTTTTTGGATTCCTAGCACATTTATATTATATACATAATACATATATACCTAGGCGACCGGTGGCTTCATATACGCATATAGGTATATAGTCAAACTTATTTTGAAAACGAGTTAAAATGTAAATGAGCATCACGCCGGGGTTATTTTCGAATATAAGGTGTTCAATATAATAGTCCCATACGATATTATTATTCCGACCGTCTCTATTCATATAATATATCATATTATAATAACTCAGCAGCGTTAATTCAATATTTTTATCTGATAGGCGAGCGGGATTAGTCGACGAGGACCTATAGTACTCAAAACGTAATGCTATATAAGTACCTACTGTGTGTCGTAGATATATATAAGCGATTATATTACATCACAATACTTAAAATATAATACAGACTAGGTATTATTATATTATATTATATGCACGCGTCAACGGTTCTCAAACTGTGCGATGCATTATGCATACGGTATATAGCCATATAGGTATACCTAAACAAGATTAAAGTACCTACAAATAATACTCTGCAATGCATTTCTATATATATACGGAGGACTCAGGAGGACGCCCGCGAGTTTATGACATAAGTAAATTCTATATAAAATATAGTAAAGTAAATTCTATATAAAATATAATATAAATTGCACTAATATAACGCATACGACACTACACTGCAGCTATAACAATGAAAAAAAATTTGCTCCTACCTAACATAACAATATTATTGTGTTATATTTCTATTACTATAAATACTATTAAAAAAAAAATGTCAACTAACTATAGCTGGTTAGGGCTGCGCGGTAATTTTATATGATCGATTAATCGATTATTAAGAATTTTTTATTCATTTTATCAATTCTATCATCCTTTATTCCCATCACTCGTAATTATAACATATACTATATTTATAATTGATGTATCGATGTACAACTTAAGTATCGATTATAATTTATTAACTGATAATAATCGATTATAATTCCTCTATCGAAAATAACCGTGATCATTTCCTACATATCGCGTACAATAACCGCGCAGTCCTAAACTTAAAACTAGGTAGGTACAGTGGCGCCGAACTTCTAAAAATGTACTCAGGCCAAATGAAAATACAACGGCCCCAAGCCTACGCACCCCCTGCGTACCTCCCTCCCCCCAATGAGATAGAGAAGTCTCTGAACTACGAACTAGGTACCTAAATAAATAAGTATTAATACATATGTATCTCTTATTTTCATCAAGTAACCAAGTATAGTTTATTATGTTGATTAAAATATTGCAAAGACTTCCAGCTCCCCTCTGATCGCCGGCCCCCTTTTAAAAATGTGGTCAGGCCGTGGCCTGACCTAAACATATAACTCGGCGCCACTGCAGGGTAGGTACATATTTTCTTAAACTCTATTAGATAAAGTAATAATAATAGAATAATAAGTACCAAATGATATTTTAATACGGGAATATTATTTTTATACTTTTTTCGGAATGTAGATATTTTATCGCTATTACTATAGCAATACGACTATAGGTATAAGGTATTGTACATAAAATCGTTCTAATTCATAAACTAAGCGGCAAATAAAGGATGTCCGTGGAATAAAATATTATGAACCTCTGATATTACATTAAAAAATGCAGTTTTATTATAATAATATGTATATTGTTGTATTTTAACATTCAAAATGGATAAACCTGCAGAGCGTATATACGCTCCCAGTTCCTGTATAATATAAATATAATATATAATGATATTCAATCGGATCACAATCTAATAATATAATGCAATTGGCTTTGGGTAGGCTCACACATCTACGTTGTTTGGAAAAAGAAAATTTTTTTTTCCCTGTGAGATGAGTTTTATATTGTTATAATCCGAATTATTATTATGAGACGGGTAGGAATAATAATAGCTGCGATGTCGTTTTATGCGTATTTTACTATTATACAGTAAAATAATATATGTATTAAAAGTATAAGTACCACTTTAAATGAAACACATAAAATATTCATTCGATGTGTATAATATATAGGTATATTATTTTATTATATCGTGTAAGTTATAATTTCAACAAACGCCGCGGGCTTTAAAATAATATACAATAAAGTCAATCGTTTGGACCATAATATATAAACGATGGTTATAAATCATAACGGTTTTATTAACGACTTTATAAAAACACTGAATTAAGAATCAATAAATTTGAAAGCAAGTATACATAATAAAGCAATATATTATATAGCTGGTAATATGAACGCTGAAAACCGGTTCAATTAAATACAAAGTGCAACTTCATACTTTTTTTTAAAAATAATCGACTAATTACTTTTAAGAGAAACCACTGCACCAGTGACGAAACATCACCAAAAAAACTTGTTACTCCCGCATTGAAAGTCGGAAAATCATACATTTTTTTTACACCATATTACACTCGAAAACTTGTTAGAAATGTTTTAAAGCCGCTGTTTATGTTTTTATTTGGATTTTGAAATGTACTAAATTTAGAATTGTTCAAAACCGTTAAAACCGTATAGGTATACTGACTGCTGGAAATTGGGACCAATTGTGGATGAACGTCTCACCCGATGAGTATTTTTTTTTTTTTTTATTTATTTGAAGAAATCTACAATCTATACATGCTTTTTGTACAATAAGTAGGTTTGATATATGAAAAGTAAAAAAAAAATGATATGAGTAGTTAGATTAGGGAAGATACCCAGTGGTAACACCCTGTGACATGAATAACAATGAAAGATGAGTATTTTAAGGCGATAATGTAGCCAATTTTAATAACATTTTAATAAAAATATGGATGTATTATAATATCAATTTAAAGTAATTTACAGACTGCAGTCCTTCCATAGTGTCCAAGACACGACCTACACACTATCTTTACTCTTTAGTAGCCAACTAATAACTTATAACATAAATTGTTGAATGGGGTCATACAGTTTATCAAAATGATCAAATCGTGAGAATGTGAGATGAACTATAATCATAATAGGGCACAGGCGTGCTTAGGATTTTTTACGGGGTGTGTAAAATAATTATTTTAGTAGGCATAACTCTTCCTCGACTTTTTTTTAGTTTAAAATGTGTATAAAAATATATGTTCAACATTTTAGATTCTTAGTGGAGCATTGATTTCAAAATCGTGTTTTTGTGTCAGAAAACAATTTTTCTATAGCATAGAAAATGCTCCAATCATCCGATTTGATGGAAGTCTCTGATAGAAAATTGGATCTAGTTTGTACCGGCGCTAGTCAAAAGCAAACATTTTTTAAATAATCTTAAAAAATCATAATATAAATGCAACCCATTTTCAAAATTATTGTAATATTCTTATTAAAATAATTGTTTGGTAACCGTATGGTTATCAAAGAGTTAAACCGTCTTCACACAAAATCGGTTTTTATTTTATACAATGATTATTTATCATTGAGTTTAAATTTAATAACACTTCATTACGGTGACCTAATGTTGACCTAGTTACTCAATTCACGAGGTGCACTCGACAACTAGATATCTATACTGTACAGCAGAACGATGACTAATTTTGTTACACATTTTACCCGTGATTAAAAGTTATAATAATAATTTTAAATAAATCAAAAATTGAATTGTGTTGAATTTTTTGCAGAGTGGGTGACTACGACAATTCCGGGCGTGCGCACGCCTATAAGACTAATACCGTACAGTGTAGTGTGTATAATATATTATAGTATTATCTTAATAATAAATAAAACCGAAAATTGAAACCTTTGATGCTAATGTTCTCGGAAACTACTCAACCGATTGTCTTATTTTTTTTTTTTAAATGAAAGATTATATTATTACGGCGAAGGTTCCTATCGCAAAAAAAGTTAATAAACTCAATTTAAAGAGGTGCTCGCACAAGGACTTTGAAATTCATGATGAAAATTGAAAATTTGTATTTGGTTTATAAATGGTCGCTATTGGTTACAATTATTAGTTATCACTTATCAGTTACAGTAACAGTTTTTCCTATACGTACATATTGAACGCTAAAAATTGTGGAAAAACTGAAAGTGTTATTTTTGATGAGAAATATAATATGAATAATCTCTGTTTATTTATTAGGGTTGTCAATAGTTACATATCTTATAGCTATTATAATAATAATTAGTAGGAATATGGCGAATACATATTTTTACAAATAAATGTATAAAAAAAAAACAAATCTTCAGGCCACCATTGCGATGTTTTTCGTGTGCCTAATATTCTGATATCACTTACTTACTTTTTTCATCTTTGACTAGGGCAACGCCGCGCCGGGTGGGATAGCTGGTATATTATATATTTAATACACACTAGTCATAAATATAGTTGTATCATTTATATTTCAAATATGTTAAAGGTATTAAGTATTAAGTATTAGGTATTATGTATTAAGTCATAATGTTATTATTTATTGTAAATTGTTTTCATTATAAATTATTTGTACGTTATATGTTGCCGGAAATATCTCAATTTTCAAGATTATTTATTTATTTATTTTTTAACTTTTTGATTAAAATATTTGAAAAAGTAAAATATTTGGAAACTAATATATACGAAACAAATTTTAGTAAATTTATTTTTCTATCATTTGTGTTTTTTTTTGTAACATTTTTTTCCCAGAGTTATGTTTAAGAATATCGAAAAAAATTAATAATATTGAAAATTGTCTATTTTTGTAACTTTAGAGCTTTTGCGATAAAATTAAAGAATTTGCATAAAACTTTTTTGTATGGTTTTTTTTTGTAAATGAACCTTTTTAGAGAAGAGGGGGAGGGGGGTAATCTGAAAAAAATCACAAATGAAAAATAAGGATCACGCTAATATTTATATATTACCTATCTTTACTTTCCTGTAATTTCGAGATTACCACTCAAATCAATACTTGATCTATCAGTGGATACTTCATTTGACTTTCTTACTTTGGTGTAATTAAAAAATGAATAAACGTAGACATTTGAAATTTTCAACGAATGCTTAGATTATAATTATCAATACATTATACAATTTTAAAAATGTCGGCAAGTGGGTACTGCTATATCATAAATAATATCATAAAATATACTTAGTAATGTAGGCTGACAGACAATCTTCGCTCAGAATCGATTTTCGTATTCAATGACTTTGTATCATTGAATTCAAATCCAACACATTCATACAGTGACCCGACTGTACGGGACAGCGGTACCCACTTGCCCATCGTTTTTTAAATGTAACTTTTTGTGACGAAAATAAACAAATGAGATGCCTTCCAAAATTTTTTTTTATTTTCATAATAAATGTGTTTCCTCTGCACCAACTTTCTCTAAAAGTGGTTTTTGGTGAGATAACCCGAATTGTCCAAAAAAACATCATCTTGAAACTATAATATTAAGTAATTTAGTAATTTCTTAAATTGCCTACACTTGACGCCTTACTTACTCGCAGTAATTAAGTGTATTTTACTGTATAATAAACTATACTTATTATTGATGTGCGTTTTTGGTAGGTAGTAGGTACCCATTGACTTAAGTATAATTGCATTTTTGATTATCTGATTTAGATTTTTAATTTTTTTTTTCAAATCTGTGAATTAAATCCGAACAATAATAATTTATCAAGTATTATAATACTGTATTTCTAAACAAAACTATAGGGTTTTTGTAGGTCATATACTCATACTAGTTAAGCAAAAACTATGGCAATTATGTATGTAAGTATACCTATTATATTAATAATAAAAAAAGTAATAAGTAAAGAAATAATAAGTTATAAGTATTAGTACAAGTTTTTACTTTTAGATTCTGAGTGTATTGATTTACAATGATATATATATAATGTGTGTGTCTGAAGCATATAGACGCAATTTGGGGGGGGGCATAGGGGCTTACTCTTAGGTTAGCTTAACTCCTGGTTGTTTTGTTTAAGCTCTCTCATTTTCTTAAAATTCTGAGCAGAGATATTAATGTATTGATTTTACCATGACGTGTGTGTGTTTTTTTCTTGTGTGAGTCATCACCCAACCTAATCTTCAAATTTTTACATCAGCATCTTTTCAGGTAGAAAAGTGAATCAAGATGATACATTTGAGTGCCTAAAGTAAAAGATTCTATAAGTAGTTTTCAACTACGAAACAAAAACCAATTGTTTATAAATTTATTTTAGCATTTTTTATACATCATAAGTAGTTACCTACTTGCCTATTTTCTTAATTTTAATCGGTGTAGTTAATTAAAATTAAAGTATGAAATAATATTACATTTTTACTTTGTGTGTATACAAATTATAATATACACATTGAATAAGGTATATTCCTACTATAATTGATTAAATATACATAAATATAAATAATGTATAATTATTAATCTTTGCTATTACTACATAATTATTATATTTATTATCATAATATTTTATGGGATTCGGGTAGTATTAATATTATGTATTTAATAATTGATATAATTTGGAAGCCTAATAATTGTATTAATCGTAAGTACTTAAATTTAAAATATTATACAATTATGTCCACTCATAATAATAGCTGATCTTACGGCAATTAAAAAATGTCGATAAGACATGACGTGCTACACAGTTTATAATATTGATACTCGCTTGATGTTAATTCAATTGTCCATCGCCTAGGTTTAGAATAGAATCGTTTTTTCGTAAAAGTATAAATAATGTACAATGACTTGTCGAATTCAAACCTATAGCTACTATTAGAGAGTTAAGATAATAGTTAAATTTACTATTATTCATCAGCTAGGCTCTCTAGCTACTATACAGCAGCAGCAAGCTTTTAGGTTTTGCATAATTTATTTTTTAAATAATGATAGACGGTTGCTGCCGTTCATGCGCAGCATATAAAATAATGATATATTATATTTGTCAGTTATAATATTCAACACTTTGACCAAGATAATATCAAAATGGATTTTTCATTCGCTCATTAAGGTCCTTTGAGGGGGCTACGCTCCCCGATTTCCGTCAATGTACATCATCAGGTTTATCCAATAAAAATTAAATAGTTCAACAGATTTTAGATTTTTTGCTGTTATAGAAATATTACCTATGTTTAATAATTAATGTATCCTATATTCCTATTATATAATATATATCTATCAATGCATTCAATATTATACTGTAAGTTCTTGGGTCAATAATAATAGTCATATAAATAATGCAATAAAATATATGATTCATTTTTATCATATTCATTTTTAGGTACATATTTTATCATGCTATATACATTTAATATTTATATCGATATTATACAGTATGTCCCAGAAGTCCGCCGTATCACCCATAGTTTCTCCGTGGAAAATCAATATATTTAAATGCGGTTTTTTTTACAGTAATAAGTATAGAAATTCCAATTGAATGACATAAATTTCATATTGTTCTTTGTTATATTAATTTATTTTACTATTTACTATTTGCCTATTCCAAGTCGAAACGCAGGACCAAGCTTTTACATTTTCATTATATTATGAAATTGAATACAAGCTAATTATACAATTTTTATGAATCAAATTGGCCAATGAAAAAAAAAATTATTGACAGCTATTTGTTGAGCACCGTCTGCACCTATGATCCTTATGAGTTATTGCACTGTCGTTTGATGAGAAATCGTTATTTTAATCGAGAATTTCACAAATTCACGTATTCATGTTTGTCAAAATGTAAACTATTCAAACTCTTATAAATATAAATATTTGTGGAATCAGACTCGACTTTTTTTATAATTATATTTAACAAAACATACGAATAAAAAATCATATTATATTTCTTTTTTACATATATTATACGTACCTATGACTATTAAAATTGTTATGCATTTTATATAACTAAAAAATATACAATACTACAACTTTTCACAATTTTGGCGAATTTAGTTGATATTTTAAATTCGAACGCTCATAAAAACGTTTTGTAGATATCACTCAATTTTTTTTTGATTCCAGTATAAACAACCTGCGAGATACCTCGTATTAAATTTTCAAACCAGTCGATCAAACTTGATTTTGTGTACCTATAGAAAAAAAAACTAAAAAAAACTAGTGAAATTCTATAAACAGCTCAAAAAGAGTCAAAATATTTTGAAAATCATAGATATTAGGTACGTATATAAATTGTTGATATAATAAACATTCGGTGGTAATTTCGAGTAGCTACTTTTATTCGTTGGCGAAATAGTATAGGTACAACCTAATAAGAAAATCTACAAGGTCTACAAAATCTAAAATCTACAATATCATATGATAGAGCTTGCAGTTTGCCAGCTATTTACATATTTTAAGTGTATATAAACTTTGTTTGAAATGTCTCCCACACACACACACACACACACACACGCGAGGAAAAAAATTTCAATATTCTAATGATTCGATTAAAACTCCACAACTGTTCAGCAGCTGGAAAACGAAAAAACGACCCGGCCCACAGTGGGGGGGGGGATTTCGTTAATAGCTGGACGAATATATAATTTTTACGTGTCTTATAATTGTTTTGAAATTGACATTATTCGTTTATAAGAATGTTATAGTCAACAGAATACAAAAATTATCAGCAGTTTTTGACAGATAATGATTTATATAATATATATACTGCGTTAAGATTTAGATAATAATAATTGGTCAGTCATACAATATATATTGCCTCGTTTGCTCTTGAGAATTCAAATGGTAATAGTCATTACATTTCTGGTTTGTATATTTTATTTGCGATGGAGGATACTAATGAAGGCAGTGGCGTAATTAGGAATTTGTCTTAGGGGGGGATAGACATTTTTTTACACACAAAATACTAAATTTTCAAGTACAGTGGTGGTCAACTCATCAATCATATCAGGATTTAGTACAATTGATTTATTATGATATAGGCTCTGGGGGGGGGGATTTATCCCCCTCATTCCCCCCCCCTTAATTACGCCCCCGAATGAAGGTTAGAGTAATAATTAGAGTAATTTATGTTTCATATTACCCGCGCGAGTGCGACGCCGCCGAGCGAACGAGTGCCGACGCGGGGACGTAGTGTCGTTGTGGACCATGTGTCGTTTGCCGCAGTTCGGAGAAAACGTACAGTCGTGTGTCATCGCGCCTTCGATCCTCGCCGCCGCCGCCGCCGCCGCCGCCGCCGCCGGCTGCTGCAGAATCGATCACGTCGTTATCGCCGAATACGCGTACGGTACGCTTATCAGTATCGACCGACTCGCACTTTGTTTATTATCAATTATCGTTGGCGGAACGCACATAATATAATATCAATTATCATTACTATTACTATTATTTCACAGCACTGTGCGGCTGCGGCGGTGCGTTTAAATCTATTACGAACACAATACCTACATTTATTACGTAGATAAATATAATAAATCTTTCAACGCTCACCCGCGTAATCGTTTTTTCTATCTTTCCAAATGTCAATCGCTCGTCCGTCGGCGGGCGACCCGATTACGGCTTAATCGTTGAACGGCGTCGCGGTCCGACGACGCTCGACGGATGTCGACGTAACCGTTGTGATGTCGGCGCGGACGGCGCTTTTGACGAACCGCCGGGCATAAGTCATTCGGTCAAATCGTTTCGGTGGGACACTGTATCTACGCCGCCGGGCCCAGTACTGCCCGTTCTGGACGCCCCGCGCAAACACGACGGAGGAGGCGGCGTTCGACGATTTTTTAAACGACATGCAGTTACGAGACAGCGCGAAATAACCAATGGATTTCGTTAGACGGACGTCGTCGCTGTTGTTCGTGTTGTTGTTGCTCGTCGGTCAATCAACACAAGTCAGTGAGTACCTAACCGATTACGACACGGTCCTTAATAAGACGTGTGCAAACCGAATGCGTTTGATTCTTAACTAATAACTATTATTCGACGAACGAACGAGTTCGATCGAAACCAAAGACGAATTAATTGTAGAAAATAATTTTTTTGCGACCAGGTAGGTACCACATTATACCTACTTCCTAAAAGATTTGGTAAGCGAGGTAATCATGATCATAATTATTATTAGTGAGCAATCAATGTTAACCTCCGTTTAACTGAATGATAAAAAATAATTATTATTTTCAACTGCCTAGACGTTTAATAAATGGTAGTCGCCCATTACTAATCGGTAATAAACACCAATGAAAAAAGCCCAATGTTTACATTTTTTTAAATATATCAATTGATCGTGGATTAATAAAGAAAAAATGAACTAATGATATCAAATTATAACTATTAATCACCAATAACATTGCAGGCGTGTAAAAAAGCTAATCGGTCTAATTATCTATTCAAATATAAATGCTTGGTCGTTCCAAGAAATATTGCAGCCACTCATTATTTTGGAAAAAGTTTTAACTTCAATAGAAATATATTTTATTAAATGTTTAAAGTATTACTAACCATTTGAAGATAAAGAGTGAAAGACGTATTGTATAAGTCAATTTTTTTGTATTAATTTCATTTTTGTTTTCCGGGATTCCTAATAAATGCATAGATATTTACAAATTCATGATTTTTCCAGTATCTTTTTGTTTCTTAATTATTTTAGAATACCTATGTATAAAATTAAAATAATACTTAAAATAGAAATACATAATTATATTTTAATGTCTATTTTTTTGTTGCAAATAATATGCTGATTATATTGAAACATAATATTGACACACTGAATACATTCAGAACATATGATTATACCTATTTTGATACAAATACTTAGGTATATAATAAATACATTTAATATACCTTAGGTATTATTTTTTATTGGAATATTTTAATATTTTTGTAGCCATCAAAGGCATAAATATGAGGCTACCTTGCTGACTACTATTAGTTCTTAGAAAAAAGTTTCTTAACATTTTTAAATGGTACCTAGGATTACTAGTAATTGTGATTCTTTTCTGAAAAATGTTTATTCACAGTTGGTGAATTTTAATGTAGTTTTGAATAAGTAACAAAACAAATTGTTAAAATTTCAAAAAATAAAACATTTTTCTTTTTTTTTTATGTTTATACATTGTATTTTACGCTTTTAGCTTTAATATTAGAATTAATTTACCTATAATCAAATTAATAGAATATTATCTAAGGTATACCATCTAGACTTTTATTGATATTATAATTTTAAAGTGAACTTTATTCATGTTAAATATTGTAATTTTAAAACACTCATAATTTGCTTTAAAACTAAAATATCAATAAAAGCCAATTTGAAGTGCCCGAGATAATATTTTCTTACCTTTGAGTTTGATATAGTGAAAGCTCTCTAGTTTAGTCTATAATCAATGAT
Organism: Neotoxoptera formosana; assembly: GCA_022818045.1. Lineage (NCBI taxonomy): Eukaryota > Metazoa > Arthropoda > Insecta > Hemiptera > Aphididae > Neotoxoptera > Neotoxoptera formosana. The sequence goes on from CM040630.1 coordinate 87,546,148, forward strand.
ATTATCATAGATATACATGGTAATGTACAATATATGGCAGCGGTTCCCAACCTTTTTAGCCGGCGGTGCCCTTTTGTCGGTCCAAATTTATCGATGGTGCTCTCCTATGAATATCACAAAGAACATCATAAAAATAAACACTAGTTCTCATTAAAAACCAATTTAAATAATTTTATTGAACATATTATAAAAAAATTTCAAAATTGTACCTAGTTGAAAATAAAGAGAACAAATATTACAAAATAGAAAAACTGTTTTAAAAGTTAAAAATGAATGTGAAAAACGAATGAGATTTTTGTGGCTACTTATTTTTAGAGAGTGTAGCAATATCTGGTTCAATTTATGATAATGTGTATAATGTTATCTGAATTTTGAGTAGCGTGTGTCATTTATGTATTAATCTATACAGATCAGAAACACTGTATTAGATATACAGAGTGTCCTAAATAATTTTGTACGTAAAATAATTTTTTTGTTTTTTTAGCTACAATAAATTGTAAACAATTTTTTTCGTTCTCAGATGAGCCTCCGAGCCCCTGAAATGAGCTCGCGGTGCACAGGTTGAGAACCGCTGATGTATGGTATTATAGTGTACGGCGTATGTACTACATGGTCGTATAGCATTTATAAAAGGTATAGGTTTTGAGTCACACGGCTCTCATAAAAGTGTGATGCCCTAGACAAGAACCTTGCTTTCCCCTTACCAGTCTCGCTGGCAATGCATAATATAAGTTTTCATACATTTTAACAATATTTATACCTAGTTTATAGGTCTGTTTAGGCATATTATGTATAGGTACACATACTCTGAATAAAATCGAAAAAACAATTCTGTTCTCTTATTAAAGATCTATGTACTAGAGGTATATTATACAGATACCTAATAGATAAGAGATACATAATTATTATGTATGTCATAATATATAGTTGTATGTCTAGAAATTTTAGATAAATATTATACTACACCTAGTTAGGTACTTATCTTAATATTTTAATGTAATTTAATAATTCATTTTAGATTCTGAGTGGAACGATGAATGTATTGATTTTACAATGATGTGTGTTTTTTTTTTGTGTCTGTCATCACCTTTTAGGGCAGTAAAACTACTTCGATTTTCTTCAATAGCAACTTTTCTGATTGGAAAGTGAATCTAGTTGGTACTTTGGGGGGTCAAAAGTAAAAATTTCCCAGTAGTTTTCAAAAGCGACGTGAAAAACAAAAGAAAAATTAAGGAAAAACGGGAATTTTTACGCAAAATTGATTTTTAACAAAATCGATTTTGGTTTTTGGTGTAACTCTAAAACAAATGGCCGTAGATACATGAAATTTTCACAGGTTGTTTATATTTGCATTTTCTATACATGGTAAAATTTTGAAAATAATTTGACTCTTTTTAAACTGTTTATCGACATTGTCAGTTTTTAATTTTTTTAGTTTTTTTTTCTATAAATATCAATAAAATTTTATTTGTTGGTTAAAAAAACTTGAAAATTTAATACAAGGCTCCTAGTATATTGTTTCAAAGGCAGATGAAAAAAATTAAAAATCCTTAGTCACAGTTTTTTTTTATAAGCATTTAAAGTTCAAATATTGACAAAATACGTAAAAACGACGAAAATTTGGAAATTATTTTAAGTTAGAAATTCATAAAAAATTTTGTTTTTAAATCTAAGATTTTAAAATTTAATACAAGATTTCTGATAAGTTTGTCTACCTTTATCAAAAAAAAAATTTTTAGAAGAAAGTCAAATTAAATTTTTATGAGCGTTTGAAATTCATATTTTTACAACATTTGATATTCACTCGATTTCTCATGTAACGATTTTCTGTTTTTGTTGTAATTAACACTCCTACTCTTACTTATAACTTATAAGTACCTAATGGATATTGTGAAATGATTAATTTGGAATTTATTATAAGTCAATTATTTTTTTAATACCATAGATAAGTATGTAATATGTCTTAAACCAAGACTGACATACCGTCCCCACTCAGAATCGTTTTTCTTATACAATGATATTGTATCATTGAATTCAAATTTAATTCCATCCATTATACAGTGACCCACTTGTAACCTACTGTACAGCAGAGCGACATCCACTTACTTACCCGCATTATTTCATATTGTAGGTACCTAACTGTATCAATAAACATAGGCTAATGTGTTACAAATAAGTAAGATATTGTGACATAACCAACATTTTAAGTAAATTGGTATTTTTTAATGTACAAAATGTTACAACTTCTGACCATAAACTTTATATCTATTTCAATTTTAAATAAACTCATGATTTGATGTTTTATTTTAGATCCCCCTAATGGTTATTGTGCTCAATACAATGGGAAGATATGTAGAAAATATTTAAATGCTTCAATTCTTATATGGTTTAATAACACTTTGACAAATGAAGGAAGTGAACAAAATGAAATAATCACTACCGGTCTATGGGAAGAAATGTTACCTAGCTTTTCAAAAACATGTAGACCAGCAGCTGAAGTATTTATCTTTTTAAGTTTCTCAAGGTGTTTAGTTTAGGTTATTATTAATTTGTTTATCTTTATTTTTCAGAAACTTCTATGTTTATATGCATTTCCTCATTGTCATCAGGATACATCTTATTTTCCACTTTGTTATGAAGATTGTATTGCAGTACGAGAATTATTTTGCTATAAAGAATGGGCATTGATTGAAGCGAATAAACAAAGGGGAATTTTTTATAAATCTAAAGGACATTTTTCTTTACCAATTTGTGAGAATCTACCACATAATTCACAGAGTGGTAAACCTGTATGTTCACATGCTATGCTTACAGAGTTAAAACAAGATGAAATAACTAGTAAGTATTAGTATTTTACATTTAAAAAAAAAACATAACATTCATTTATTGGGATTTTTTTGATTTTATTATGAAAAAATATAATTTAAGTGTACTTATTTATAAACTACAATTATTAGATTCAGAGGGAAAAATTAATATTTTGGTTTTAAAATAATGTTTGATATTTTAGATTTTTTTTCTGATTTTTGATAGTAATATTATGCACTTATTATATATTATTATCTTGTGCTAATATTAAAAAAAAAAATTTTTTTTTATTTGAAATTTGTTTATAATATTAAGTTGTTATTTAAGTGTAAATGAAATGAATTGTTTTCAGACTGTATCTACTTGATATAACAAACTATAAATTCAATAAACTAAAATGACTCATTACTTTACAAAAACTTATTTCTAAAAATAAATGTAGGTACCTACTAATTTTCTAATTTAAGCTTTTTTGAAATAAGGAGACAAGACCCAAAATGTTGAAAAGCTTATCTCAAGTAGGCTTAACAACAATCGAAATCTGTTTTCAGAATTAATTAAATCACTTAGTATGTTAAATATAGACATCTCCAAGAAATCAAAAAATCATTGCTTCCAAACCTTATAATTAATATTAAACTATTAATGTAAACATTTTATCATTCGATATTTTAAATTAAGTTATTTTAATTATCACATTTTTTTTACAATTTCATTATATTATCATGTTTCATAATTTCAAAGTATTTAAAGAATACATTTTTTTTTTTAGTTGATTGCATTCGTGGCAATGGTCGTTTTTATCAAGGATATATTAATGTTACTAAAACGGGTTTGGCATGCCAAAGATGGGATTCAAAAGTTCCACATGAATTTGTAAGACCACCAATTAATGTATTTCCTGAAGTTCAAAATTCTGAAAATTATTGCCGAAATGCTGGAGGTGAAGTATCTTCTCCGTGGTGTTATACTATGGATCCTGAAGTCAGATGGCAAAATTGTGATGTACCCCTTTGTGGTATGACTTTAATAACTATTGTCTAGCTATAATAAAAGTGTTGTGGTCTTAATTATTTTATACTCATAATTATAGATAAAAATGAAACTGAATTAGTGGAAACCAAATTTGATATCATTAATAATGACACGGCTATAAATACAATTACTATGATGTTAAACCATATTGAAACATTCATTGATCAAACATCAACAACACATCTACATATATTTCTTGTGATTGTTGGAGTTCTGATAATTTTAGTATCAGTTTTAATATTAGTGCTGTGCAACAAGTTGTTGTCCAATAAAAGTTCATATAGATCAACACAAACTCGAGTAAATATATATGATTATATTTTATATAATAGTCTTGTATATTGTTATATTATTATCAGACTTTTAATGACACTACACAATATTCTTTATAGGAAGTTGATATAGATTTAGATAAATTACCAAGTAATTCTGCATACCATCAATATGGAATGTGTTCAAATCCAAAATTAGAAAAACTTGAATTTCCGAGAAACAACATAATATATGTAAAAGATTTGGGTCAAGGAGCATTTGGGCGTGTATTTCAGGTAAGATAAAAAGTAAAATCCATTTGAATAGCTATTGATTTTATTAATCTTTTATAATTTCTAGGCCAAAGCACCTGGTCTGTTAAAAGACGAAGAATTTACATTGGTGGCTGTAAAAATGTTAAAAGATGAAGCTTCAAATGACCTACAAGTTGATTTTGAACGAGAAGCTTGCTTGTTGTCAGAATTTGACCATCCTAATATTGTTAAGTTATTAGGAGTTTGTGCTTTAGGTAAACCAATGTGTTTACTTTTTGAATACATGGGTCGCGGCGACTTGAATGAATTTCTTCGTTCATGTGCACCTAGCAATTACATTGTGCATTCAGCTGAAGCTAGGGGTGATGTTTTTCGTGATTTAAATCTTACAAACTTGGACATGTTGAAAATAGCTCAACAGATTGCTTCTGGTATGGTTTACTTATCTGACAGAAAATTTGTGCACAGAGATTTAGCGACCAGAAATTGTTTGATCGATGACACAATGACTGTAAAAATAGCTGATTTCGGGCTATCACAAAAGATGTATTTACAAGACTATTACAAAGGTGATGAACATGATGCCATACCTGTTCGATGGATGCCTTTAGAGAGCATTCTATACAACAAATATACAGTTGAATCAGATGTCTGGGCATTTGGTGTGTGTCTTTGGGAAATATTTTCTTTTGCTCTTCAACCATATTATGGTATGACACATGAAGAAGTCGTTAAATTCATCAAAGATGGCAACGTTATGAATTGTCCTGAAAACACTCCGAAATTGGCTTATGAGCTTATGAAACAATGCTGGAGTCGAAAACCTGATTCACGTCCAACTTTCCGTACAATTTATCAGACTTTAGAAAATGTTCGACAAGAAGTTGTTTGTCGTATAAATGGGCTGCCTTCACACGCCCATTTGTGATTTATTAAGATGTTTATACAATAATATGTGGAAAACAATTAAGCTATGTTATATTACACCATTGTCTTACTGTGTAACAATTTACTTATTGTATTGATTTATTAAACAATCAAAAAATAATTTACTTCCTCAATGACAATAATATTGTTATAACACTGATTAATTTTTTAAGACTGTATTAGTAGAATAGTAATTTATTCCTTAGCTGATCTATTTTTCCTAAGCACTTGATTTTATTTTCTCAGTAGAAACTTTAACTTAAACAATATAATTTAAAGTTTATGTTTAATTTTGTACTTACCACATAATATACTATATTTTTTTAATACTATTTATCAATACTATTGTAAATTGATTTTAATTCGGGAAGTGAAATTTGTCAAAAAATAATGTTTGATTGTTGGCAATATTCTGATTTTTACTATTAACTCTTGATAATTATATTATATACATTATATATAATCTCTGTATAATTAATAATATTTTTGTTTTAGTCAATATCTGTACTCCGTAGGCGTATACTAGTCGTTCTTTTACTATGTATTTATAAACATAGTATCTACCTAATACTTGTGTCATGCATTTTGTAATTATGTAAATTGACTAAACTAAATTAGTTAAGAAATTAACTTAGCCTTACATTTTATAATATTCAATCATTTTAAATGTATCATTATCTTATATTGTGTGAAAATAATAAGTGATATAAGTAATACTGTAATTATAATTGATGTAAATAAACATTGGTTTTTATTTAATTATTTCAATTGATGATTAGTATAAAACAATTATAAAATATAATAAGAGTTTGGTGAGGATTAGATTGTGAATGTATATGTCCACTTATTTTATCATAAATACATCATAATACATAGTGCATTATGAATTATGATGATTTAGTCTTTTAACGCTATGATAACTATGAAATATGAATCAAGTATTAAAACAACTTAACTCAATTATATATTTATATGTTATAAAAAAACATGCACAAAAAATTATTATGTTTGGCTTAAAAAGAAAATAAGATTGAATTGTCTTTAGTAACACTAAAATGCAGATATTAACAAAATATACATAAATTAAGATTGATAAAATAAGGAATTGATGTATACAAACACAAATTAAATAAAACAGAAGTAATATAAAATCAGCTATAATTTGTAATGATTTTTTCAGATAATTTGATTTGGTTTGTATTATAACTGATACATCAACACCCTTGTTAATGTTTATAAAAATATGTTTTTTGAAACATTTTGATTCAGCAGATATTTTTTTAAGAGTATTGATGTATCTAAATCAAAATTTGAACAAATAGTTTTTGAGTTATGTAACATAGTGTACTATATGAATATTATGTCTATGGTAATGGGTGCCAATGGGTTAATGAATGCCAATGGGTTAAGTAGATTTGGGGACTTAGATGAAAAATGTTAGTAATTGCTATAGTAATCAAAGATATAAAATTATATATTTAATATATCAATATATCAATATATTAATATCCAGGGGCGTATACGAGGAGGGATGTGGGGGTCGGATCCCTCCATAGACCTTTTTATTATAGTAATGTGCCGCCGTGAATGTACCTAGCCACCTAGGTTTAAAAATGTAGTAAAATTTGTTTTCAGCTGATCCCCCCTCCCAATACAAAAGTTATGTGTATGCCACTTGATATACCAACAAAAATAATTTGTAAAAAGGGTCCAAGTATAATATATCTAATATTACTTATAATATAGTTAAGTAGTTAACCTAACCTATGGTTACTAATAGTTATTTTTCAATTTTTATTATCCTTAGTAAAAACATTTTTATAATTCAGAAACTAATCATAAAAATTTTGATTTAGATTCCTACAACTGATCATTTTATACATTTTCTTTAACAACAAAATAATTTGCAAACATTTGAGAATTTGATGAATTTTAGTCAACATTTTAACTTAAAATGATTATAAAAAAAAGTGTGCCTTTGTGTCTAAAATATTTTTAAAACTGCACATAGAACAACTTAACCTAGTTTATAAGGTTAGGTTAGATTAACCTTGTTTTAAATTTGTAATCCTTAGCTATAAAAATTGAACATTTTAAACATTTTTAACCACAAAATAATTTGAAAATGTTCGATATTTTAATGTCCAAATTTGAACCTACAATGTCTATAAAAAAATATATTTTTAATATAAATTTAATATATTTTTTGGGTACACTACAAACTATACACAAAAAACCTTGTTTTAAATTTTCAATTCTACATTTTGTTATCAATATTTATAGGAAAAAAATTTCTTAAGCCTACATTTACCAATGGAGATTTACATATTTAAATTTCATTTAAGTTTATTAATTGTTGTTAAATAATGTCAATAATCTGCATTCCAACATAATAGACACTATAGAATATAGACTATTAAAATAAACCAATATTTTGGACTCATGTACCAATATTATTATGTAAAAATTGTAATAATATTACATGGCATATGTAGTCCCATATCGTACAAATGTATTTATTTAAATAAAATGAAATATTTATTGTATGATACTATGATATTTATTAATTGATACAAATATATACAAAATGTAATTAGTAATATCTACGTACAATAGGCATAAGGGACGAATTTAAAGTTTAAACTGTTAATAAAAGCTCAAATAAACTACTACCTACTGACCCAAATACCCAAATAAAAAATCATAATTATATTTCCATACCTATCATAATACATATTATATAAAAATTAATGTTTGTCTATTAGCTGTTTTTTGTGCATTCCCAAACCGTTTAACCGATCACGATTAAATTTGGGACAGAGATAGATTAAAAATTGTGTATACTTTTCTTTCCCACCTAAGTACCTTCAAAAGCGCATTATTATGAATGATACATATTATTTCATATTTGTATGTGTTGAATAATGTAAACTATTTATACAATTTTATTTATTATAATTTTAAATCAAAATATGACTTAATTACAGAGCTAAATTTGTTTTATTAAAATATGTACCTATAAAAAAAGGCCTTCGGGTGAATTCTAGAGCTACTTACATTCGTACTAATATACTACCAAAGACAGCCGAGAAAATTTGCGACCGGAATTGGTGCTAGCGGTGTCACCTTATCTTCTCTACATCATGGTTTGGACTATTAAATTAAATTATTTTTTAATATTAATGAGTGTCATTGCGTCAAACGATAAAAAGGGGCAAGGGCCCCATCGTCGAAATTTAGAGGGGGGCACCGAGAAATTCCCGGTAGGCCCATCCACCCATGCCAGAAAGTAAAATCTAGTTATCCTACTCGTGGTCTATGTTTGACCAGTTTTCACCACATTGAAGCAAACACTCAAATCACATTTAAAAGTAACGTACAATTCAGTGATGGGAACTTTCACTACTCCCTCAGAGCTGTTACTATACATTCGGTACTGTTACTTTTTTTTATAAAATTAAAACATACAAATCGCCTAATACAATTATAATTGCAATGTGGAAAATGTTTGCGCACACGGCACAGACGTCACTGGAACAACTTCAAATCATAATGTAAAATTCAAAATTTAAGCGAATTTTAAGCGTTCTGATCAACCTAACTACACTTTGTGTCTTCTCTAAACGCCCCACTGGTACGTCAGTTATCGTTTTCTACGTTACCACCTCAATTTACCAACAATATCTATTATCTACAATAATTGCAACCTATTACTATGACAAGTTTCATAAACACTCCTTTAATCACACAACCCCCCCCCCCCCGCCCCTCCAAAGCTATCCTCTCGCACAAATTACGCAACCCACCCAGTCGTCTCAAACGTAAATGGCCACATGATCTATTAAATAACGTCTAATAATCAACAATATATTTATATATATTATTCTAATAATACATACCTACCTTAAGTACTTAAATCTGAAGTAGTATCGATGTACGCTGTCTTCCCTCATATTTGTCACGTCTAGAAGCCAAATTGTCATCCTATATACTTGTTGTGTTATTGTGTATACAAATTGTAAATATATTATAAATAAATAAAAAAAGTATGTATTTGTCAAGTAAAATTAATTAGTATAGTTTAGGAGTAATTGCAAAATAATTATATGAATATTTAACTACTTTAGATTAGCAAATTATATTTGACTATTTTTATTTTTATTTAAAATAGCAAAACAAGCAACTGGTCCAAATGAACATCCAAGTACCTATCCCATTTTTTTTTTTTTGCAAGTTTATTAAATGCTTATAATGTATCCAATTTTAATACCCCCACATAAACAGAAAATTGTACTATTTTGGATACAATTATTGAGAAAATTACAATCGATGATCTAAAAACTATTTTCAATCAAACTGATCCATATATTTTACAGGCAAAATAACTAATTTAAAGAGAAACCTTGACTAATTAGTTATAAATAAAATAGAAGTTAATGATATTTTTGATATCTATTCCTGTTTCAAAGCTGTTATAGATTGTGGAACACATTATATTTGTGGCTATGTTTACAAGATATTTGACCAAATACATTATAGATAATGTTTGCCTTACAGCAGTATCAGGTAAATTAATAATAAAATATTAGCAAACCTTTTTTTAATTGAGGTATTTAAAATATTAATCTATGTATTGTATATTTGTATTTGTTATAGGCCAATCATATTTCAGCAAAGAACCAGAGGTTTTAACAAAAATTAAAACAAAGGGCGATTTAACTCGCCCAAAAATGTTTCAATAATAAATTAACTGCTGTTGAAAATTTGGATCAAATTCAATTTAGTTACATGTATTTTTTTTTCGTAACATGTTTTTTAACAAGTTAAGAACGACGGTACAAATAAAAATTTTAGAAATTATTTTGGAAGTTTTATCACAAATAATATTCTTCCAAAATTTGTAATTTTCCACTGTAGTTTACAGCACGTTTAGGTATATCACTTTTTCATTATTATGTTTATTCAATTATCTTTATGGTATTAACTATAATAATTATTTTTGCAATTGTCTTTGGGTAGACAACAGGTGATGAGTACTTATATTGTCAAAGTAGCACAATAGAAGTCTGTCCCTACTTCGGCCTGCTGGCTCCAGTCACGAAAGGTCACTCCGGGCTTCTTCTAATCTTTAGGTCAAGCAGTGGAGGTCAAACGGGGTGGATGAGGGGGCTAGATCCCCCCCCATGACCTTTTTTTAAATATTTATACAATTACATTTATGGATATCGTACTATATTGTTAATGGATTAAATTTTGTTTTATTTTTTTTCTCGAAACAAAATATAAGCAGCTGGTAAATTTCCTCGGAATATATCCATATGACTAAATTCATATACATTGTGTCACCATGTATACTGTACAGCGTATATTATTACCTAGATTCTAGGCTCATTCTAGGAACAAGGTTGTTATTATTATTGCTTATACAAAGTATACGGGAATCACCAAGCTTGATGGCTCGGCCACTATGGCTCTACATTTGTGGGGTTATAAATAAAATCTCCAACAAAATACTAGACAAATTGGCGAAAAAAAAAACAAAAAAATAGATTTAATAATATAATACAAATATTATAGTTAAATAAATAAAGTACTAATTTACCTTAATTAAAAAAATTGATGTTAGGCATAACCATAACCTATATTTTAATTATTAAGTAGTGCATGTCGGGCCGGAGTGGTGCAGTGGTCACACAGTCATTGGTTCGATTCATAGCAAGTGCAAAAAATTTGTGTGATTCTACGCAATCACCATTTTCCCGTGCTGTCGTCCGATTGCATCATCCGGTTTCCAACTAGGTCCCACTCCACTGGGAGTGAAGGCCACACATGTCTCCTCTTGGAGAAGGGGGGGTAGTATCATGCATATAGTGATATATACATAGATAAATAGATCACATGATCTCCCTACTACCCATTTGTGATAAGCATTGACGAAGACCTTGAGGTCGTTTCAATGAACATTAGAAAAAAAAAAAAGTAGTGCGTGTTAACCTCCCCCCCCCACCACAAAATCATTTGACCGCCACTGAGGTCAAGTAATTTGGAGTTTTTGAATTAGGTGAACCAATGTATCTACTTTTTAAATACATAGTAAGATAAGTAACATAAAGTAATAAAGTAGGTAATTCTGTAATAATCTTTCACGTAAATAAACGGATTTTTTTTTTAATTACTTCAATTATTGATAATTAGTACAGTACAATAAAAAAATACATATTATGTTTATATATAAAATAATGACAACTAAAAAATATGAATTTAGTTTTAAAACAACTTAATATAATTATTTTTTATAAAATACATATAAACAACAGAATATTTGGTTGAACAAAATATAAAAAAATATTGAATTGTCATACATAATTCTTAGCTTTGGATAAAAACAATATAAACATAAATTTAGTTTGATAATAAATAAGGAATAAATACAAATTTCAGTACAAAGTAATTTAAAATCAGTAATCGCTTGTTTTGATTTTTTCAGATAATTTGATTTGGTTTTTGAATAATTTATTACATCTGAAACATTATACAATGTTATAAAAATGTGATTTTTGAAACATTTATATTATTACTAGCTGACTCCGTGCACTTTATTGCCATTAAAAAATGCCAATTAAATAACAAATTGAATAAAGGTTGATCATTTTTTATTTAATAATTGGTCTTATTAAGTTCAAAATTTAAAAAAAGAAATATATAATTTTAAATTGGCAGATGGTAATAAATAACATTTTTTTTTTTAAAAAGTGCAAAAAATCTGGTTCCCCGACCGGAAATTAAACCCACAACATTACGGGTTTGTCGTGACAAGCGATAATCTCTTTTATTCTTGTACCCTCTACAAAGAAGTTCCATTTTTTTTTTTACGTGTAACCAATTGCTAGCAGAAATAAACAAATATGAGGTTATGATTTTAATAACTATTATGCCGAACTATAATAACTAAAGACCGGATTTTGCATATAATGCATGTTCATATTTTTATAAGCAATTACATGCAGTAAATGGGTTTTCATCAATCATACTTAAAGAAATAATATTACACATTTTTATTTTGCATATTTTTGCATATTTTAGGTACAATTGCATATTTTACATAAAACGCATGTTTTTGCATAATACATATACACCAGGTATAAATTAAATTAAATTTTATAATTGTATGTACGATTATTATATATAAATTTGTCCACAATACAAAAATTGAAAATATTTTTAAAAATATTATATTACGTGTCCATATTAGTTGATAGGTAGGTAGGTATTCATTGCATACTGGTTTTCCTATATTTTTATCAGTAATATTTTATGCAGATAATTTTGAAAATTTTAAAAATGTTATTCAAAACCTACAAGAAGATGGTGTCGAAAGCATTCCAAACTATCAACAAATTCTAACTAAATCAAATATAATTAACGATTTAACTTATATAAAAACAAATTTTTCGATTATTGTTGAAAGCATTAAAAAGCTTGAGACTTCAGGTTTGTTACTCATAGATGCTTTACACATTTTTGAACAAGTTACAAATTATATTATTAATCTTGCTGAAAATGATAATAGCGTAGGTATTAATAAAAAAAAATGTTCCGTAATTATTAATAAAAATAAAGGCTTGCTTATTTTAAAAGAAATTGCTAAAATACACCTAGGTGAGACTGCTGACTTACAGAGTTCCTCCATCAAACATTTTTCCCCGGAAATGTTGTCTAGTTTTAAATATGCCTCATAACGAGCGTTGATGTGGAACGAAGTTTTTCTGCATACAAACATATCATCACAAACCGCCGTCATAATTTAACCGAGGTCAATATGGAATATATTATTGTTACTTATTGTTTTTCCAATATCGAATAAATTGTATATTTTTTCATTTTAATTCAATTTTATCATCATTAAATAATATAATATTGTAGTTTTTTTTTTTTCATAATTTATGTTTTGATTTTATAACTTTACAATAAATAAATAGCTGTAATAATCAAAAATTATTTTGCATGTTTTGCATTCTTTTCTTGCATATTTTGACTTTTTTTAGTGCATGTTTGCATGCATATTTTACAATTTAAAATGCATATAAATCCGGTCTTTAATAATACCTGATTTAATCTAGTATATAAACCTTCCTTGAACTGTAAAAATCTTTTAATTATTTTTTGATTCCATAAGCTTTAGCCATATAATTGAAAACAACACTTCAAGTGATAGGTTTGAAAAAATCAACAGATACTGTCAAAATATCAAGTATTTACATATTATTATACTTAACTATCGATCAGTGGGTCATTCAGGCAGGATGGGTGATTTTTAAATACATATATCTGAAACTATAGACTTGAAGAAAATAATACAGAAAACATCATGACGGCAATAATAGCCGGGGGGTCAGTGGCAATTACTGTGAGGGTAAAAATTATAGTGACCAAATATTAAATAGGTACAGATTCAAATGATATCCAATCATAATAACTAGCCAACGATATAATTTTAATTATAGATATTGTATGGCGATATCGAAATATCAATATTTTTTATATATATCGATGTAGAACAATATTATATTTATATGTTCGTATACGTAAATGTTTAGTAATTTCGAAAAAAAATAAAGGACCAACCTAACTGGAAAAGAAAATTGATTCTAAACCAATTAAATCTTGTAACTATCAGAGTAGTGCTGGGTTGCATAAACAATTACTAAATAATTATTGAATCAATAGTGAGCTGATTGTCCTTTAAAGGCACCTGTTTGTCTTTTAATTTTGATCTTTAAATTAATCAATTGTTTCTGTAGCCCGGCATAAGTGTTTTAATTAAATTAAAATTTTTGTAGTTAAAATTCTTTTGATAAAAAGTAATTAATATTTCTATATACAGTAATACTTACTTTAAGTTAGATCAAATGGTGGCATATCTTCGAACAAATGACTTTTTTTATTTGATATATTAGAACTGCAAACAACATCCTCCAATTTATTAGCACAACATGAACATTTTTGCCTTTTAGAAATTTTTCTTGAAGATGTACGCCGAACATGATGATTGAATTTTAGTAATTTAGATTCATTGGATTTTTTCACAAGACACAGTTCTTGTTCTCCTGTTATATTTGTGCCTTGATTGTTAGCTTCTAAGTCTAACTGTAAACCACCACTTATAGCTTTTAATTCATTTTTATTTCGCCCTATTCGAATTTTAGGTATAGTTTCCATATTTGTTTCTGCTACTTGAGATATGATCCTCCAATCTAATTTTTCTTTATCTGGACTTCTTTTACCTGCTTCTTCAAAAGCTACAGTTTCTTCAATTAAACTATTGTGTATTTTATTTACACGTTTAACTGGTTCAGACTTTGATACAGTCACAACATGTGGACCTGAACTAGATTTTAAATTCTTTTCAAGTTTTATTTTTTTTATTTTGAACGAGGAATTTAATTTTGATTTTTCTGTTACAACTTTAATATTATCATTATTGATAGAATCTTCTTTTAAGTCAATTATTGTACTAGTAGCTGTTGGTTCTTTCATAGATTTTAAACGTCCATTCCTTAATCGTTTCATTACAACAAGTTTCTGACTTTTTGTTTTCTTAATTGATAATGAGACCTCCCTACTATTATCTATCCTCGTTAAAATTACTTTAGGTTCTAGATAAAACAATTTTTTGTAAGTTTCTGAATGAAAGAAGCTGCAGACATTTTGATTTAATGTTTTGTTGTTGTTTATAGAATCTAGTTTATTCATAACAGGCATGTCTAATTTTGTAAGATCTTCTTGAAATGACGTATCTTTATCAGACAATTTATTTGGTAGCAATTCTTTAACTTTCTTAACAGTTTTATCTTTATTTGTAGTACTTTCTCCAGATATTAGCTTTAAAACGGATTTTCTTTCAGAAGCTTTACCTATAGAATTTTTTAGACATTTTCTCTTTTTTGACATAATTGCACGACAATTTTCAGAAGTGGAAGAAATAATTTTCATTTCAACTTCTTTTGTTTTACTTTCACATTTTGATCTTGTAAATTTGAATCCTGTATCTAGTAGTTCAATAAACGGATGCTCATTTGAATTATTTGTACTTGAACTGTGTAAACTGTCTGACATGTTTTTACGGTTTTCAGTATTTGATTTACTTTCAACAAAATTAACCAACTTTGTTGTATTGTCTGTAATGTTTTTAAAATTATTTAGTGGAAATTCTTCAATAATTAGAGGTTTACTAGGTTCTGGTGATGCAGAAGAATTGCTTTTTCGTAATTCCACTGCATATTCTTTATTTGTAGAATTTAAAATATTAGTATCAATTTGTTGAGGCAAAATATCTGCAGATTCTACTTCTTTTGTTTTACTTTGAGTTTTTGGTATTGTAAAATTGAGGCGTGCCAATGGAATGGATACTCTGATACTTCTTTTAGGTACTTTAGGCATTTTTGTATCTAATAGTTCAATTAACGGGTGCTCATTTGAAACATTTGTACTTGAACTGTGTAAACTGTCTGACATGTTTTTGCAGTTTTCAGTATTTGAATTACTTTCAACAAAATTAACCAATTTTGTTGTATTGTCTGTAATGTTTTTAGAAAACATATTATTTGGTGGAAATTCTTCAATAATTAGAGGTTTACTAGGTTCTGGTGATGCAGAAGAACTGCTTTTTCGTAATTCCACTGCATATTCTTTATTTGTAGAATTTAAAATATTAGTATCAATTTGTTGAGGCAAAATATCTGCAGATTCTACTTCTTTTGTTTTACTTTGAGTTTTTGGTATTGTAAAATTGAGGCGTGCCAATGGAATGGATACTCTGATACTTCTTTTAGGTACTTTAGGCATTTTTGTATCCAATAGTTCAATTAATGGGTGCTCATTTGAAACGTTAGTACTTGAACTGTGTAAACTGTCCGACATGTTTTTGCAGTTTTCAGTATTTGAATTACTTTCAACAAAATTAACCGATTTTGTTGTATTGTCTGTAATGTTTTTAGAAAACATATTATTTGGTGGAAATTCTTCAATAATTAGAGGTTTACTAGGTTCTGGTGATGCAGAAGAACTGCTTTTTCGTAATTCCACTGCATATTCTTTATTTGTAGAATTTAAAATATTTGTATCAATTTGTTGAGGCAAAATATCTGCAGATTCTACTTCTTTTGTTTTACTTTGAGTTTTTGGTATTGTAAAATTGAGGCGTGCCAATGGAATGGATACTCTGATACTTCTTTTAGGTACTTTAGGCATTTTTGTATCTAATAGTTCAATTAACGGGTGCTCTTTTGAAACATTTGTACTTGAACTGGGTAAACTGTCTGACATGTTTTTACAGTTTTCAGTATTTGAATTACTTTCAACAAAATTAACCAATTTTGTTGTATTGTCTGAAATGTTTTTAGAAAACATATTATTTGGTGGAAATTCTTCAATAATTAGAGGTTTACTAGGTTCTGGTGATGCAGAAGAACTGCTTTTTCGTAATTCTACTGCATATTCTTTATTTGTAGAATTTAAATTAGTATCAATTTGTTGAGGCAAAATATCTGCAGATTCTACTTCTTTTGTTTTACTTTGAGTTTTTGGTATTGTAAAATTGAGGCGTGCCAATGGAATGGATACTCTGATACTTCTTTTAGGTACTTTAGGCATTTTTGTATCCAATAGTTCAATTAATGGGTGCTCATTTGAAACGTTAGTACTTGAACTGTGTAAACTGTCCGACATGTTTTTGCAGTTTTCAGTATTTGAATTACTTTCAACAAAATTAACCAATTTTGTTGTATTGTCTGTAATGTTTTTAGAAAACATATTATTTGGTGGAAATTCTTCAATAATTAGAGGTTTACTAGGTTCTGGTGATGCAGAAGAACTGCTTTTTCGTACTTCCACTGCATATTCTTTATTTGTAGAATTTAAAATATTAGTATCAATTTGTCGAGGCAAAATATTTGCAGATTCAACTCTTTGATAGAATTTTATTTGTTGATTATACGAATAAGTATCATTATTTGCATTATATTTATCGAATTCGAAAATATTTGTATTAGGAGAGCATAATTCAACCTCTCCTGTTATTGCATCAGTAACATTTTCTACACGTTTTTCTACAACAGAATCTCGGGTATCAATTACATCAGTTGTACCTAAATGTATTTTGTTCAAAAATGATTCATTTAACAAAACTGATGTTGGCTGATTCAAGGTTTCATACATATCTAGTGAATTTAATTCACTTCCGGACATAGTAAGATGATTAAAACCATACTCAGGTATGGGGTTAATTGCAATACTTTTTGAATGAGAAAAGCTATGGACATTTGGATGTAATGTTTTGTTGTTGTATATAGAATCTGGTTTATTCATAACAGGCTTGGCTAATTCTGTACGTTTTTCTTGAAATGACGTATCTTTATCACACAAATTATTTGGTAGCAAATCTTTAACTTCCCCAACAGTTTTATCTTTATTTGTAGTAGCTTCTCCAGATATTTGCTTTAAGTCAGTTTTTATTTTAGAAGGTTCTTCTATAGAAGCCACATCCTTCAAACATACCTTACTGCGTTTCATACAATCATTTTTTTTTTGAAATTTTCTCTTTTTTGACATACTTGCAAGACAATTTTCAATATTTTCAGAAGTGGAAGAAATAATTTCTATTTCAACTTCTTTTATTTTACTTTCAGATTTCGATCTTGTTAATTTGTGGCCTGACAATGGAATGGCTACTCCGATGCTTCTTTTAGGTACTTTGGGCATTTTTGTATCTAGTAGTTCAATAAAGGGATGCTCATTTGAATCATTTGCACTTGAACTGTGTAAACTGTCAGACATGTTTTTGCAGTTTTCAGTATTTGAATTACTTTCAACAAAATTAACCAATTTTGTTGTATTGTCTGTAATGTTTTTAGAAAACATATTATTTGGTGGAAATTCTTCAATATTTAGAGGTTTACTAGGTTCTGGTGATGCAGAAGAATTGCTTTTTCGTACTTCCACTGCATATTCTTTATTTGTAGAATTTAAAATATTAGTATCAATTTGTCGAGGCAAAATATTTGCAGATTCAACTCTTTGATAGAATTTTATTTGTTGATTATACGAATAAGTATCATTATTTGCATTATTTTTATCGAATTCGAAAATATTTGTATTAGGAGAGCATAATTCAACCACTCCTGATATTGCATCAGTAACATTTTCTACACGGTTGTCTACAACAGAATCTCGGGTTTCAATTACATCATCAGTTGTTGTACCTAAATTTATTTTGTTCAAAAATGAATCATTTAACAAAACTGATGTTGGCTGATTCAAGGTTTCATATATATCTAGTGGATTTAATTCACTTCCGGACATAGTAAGATGATTAAAACCATATTCAGGTATAGGGTTAAATGCAATACTTGTATATTCAGAAAAAATATCATTGTTTGAAAATTGATACTCATCATAAGGATAATCTTTACTTTGGTCATCACATAAATCATCTTTATGATTTTCAATGTCTTGAAAATTTAATGGTAAGCTTGACTTATTGTCACTAACTGTATTTTCTTCATCAAGTATTTGATAGATATAATTTGAACGATTCTTTTCAGTGATATCATTAAAACAAGGAGTAAGATTTTCTGATGCACTAGATTGTGAATCTGTAGGATATATTAATACATTATCACAGTCAACCATAACATAATTTTTTTTATTTTTCATATTTTGTTCCCTTGCAAAAGAGTTTTCTTTATTTTTACCTTCGAGTATGATATTTGTATCTCCTAAATTTGTAAGTAAGACATGTGATTCTTTTGAATTAATATAATTTTCACTTTCATGTATGACATTGGGTTCTCCAAAATGTTCACAATCTGACACTACACTTAGTTGTTCTGAATTGTCTATATTCATTACATCACCGAAAAGTATGACATCTGATTGTCCTAAATTATCATCAATGTCACCATCTGGTGAAACACTTGGTTGATCTGAATAGTTTGATACATTTTTGTCATCATCAAGTATGACATCTGTATATTCTAAATTCGTAAGTAAGACACATGATTTTTCTAAATTTTCATTTTCAATTATGACATCTGGTTCTTTGTCATAATTTTCACCATCTGGTAGGACATTTGATTGATCTGAATTGTTTTGTACACTTTTGTCATCATCAAATACGACATCTGCATCTTCTAAATTATTAAGTAAATCATGAGGTTCTTCTACATTTTTATAATTTTTACCTTCAAGTATAACATCTGGTTCTAAATAATTTTCATCATATACATCGACGACATATTTCATTTTGGTATTATCTGACACAATATCTCTATTGCCATAAGCTTTGCCGTCTATTCCTTTTGGTGACTTTATTTTACAATATCTTAAGTTTTCTACATTACTGTAGCTTTTATTTTTATCTGAATCCAAAAGAATCAAATTATTATCATGATTATTCAGTTTTTTTACTTGATCATGAACATAGGAATTTGTGTCCAGTATTAAACAGTCTGTAGTACCATATTTAAAATGTGGTTCATTGCTTTTTAAATTATCTTTGACATCTGGAATTGGGGAACAATTATTAATAATGTAAGGATTCAAAGCCTTAAAATGTTGATTGAATGTTTCCTCCATATCTACTGGAACCGATGTCAAAATTTTGTTATCTACATTTAAAGTTGAACTTGTATTTGTTAGTAAAGAGTTTGATACTGGAATTTGTTCTTCAATATTTAATTCATTTTTATGTGTGTCATATAATTCAAATTGGTAATTGTCAGAAGTATCTATTTTTTCATATTCATCTGTAACTACAGATTTAGTAAAAGGGACAGATTCTAATAATTCAATTTCAGAATTATCTTTGAGTACCCTTAGGAAAGTGTTTAGTGTTTGTTCAGGGATCGTGTTATTTAACAACATTTTGGTTTCACTATTCCCAACGTTTTCATTTTCAGGGCGCACTTCATTCATGCCCTCTTTATGACTGAATCTACCAAAATAATATAAATTTTGTTATATTTAAATTGTTGTAACATATTATTTTGAGTATAAATGTTTTTTCAAATTATTACCAAGATACAAAAATTAAAATTAAATGATGCAAAAAAAACAACACTCACTTTTCGACCTTGGTGTCATAGTTATACGGTAGACCAAATGTTAAAGTTTGTGGCGTCTCATCTAATTTTATCCTCGATAATTGCTTATTGTCTGTTGTAGATTTTGTCTGAAAAAATAATTTTAAGACATAATTATTATTATTATTACAGTGAAACCTGTACATAACGGACAGTCACGGGACCAAAATAATTGTCCGTTATAGACAGGTGTCCGTTGTAGACAGGTTTCAATGTTTTAAAAATTAAAATTTTTACGTTCATTTGTATTGTTTTATATTTTATAGTATGTACATATTAAGTATAATCTTTATTAATATTATACATAATATATGTATTATGTATTATACACATACATTCTACATTATGAATTTAATTTTAATTATTTATTACAATTATTAATTTAAATTTAAAGCTTTATGCGGCACGGGAGGTGGCATTGCTAAGGAAAAGATGTACAACTCTGACTGCGAACAGTGCGAACCGATAGAAACTGAATAAAAACGTTTGATACTCATGAGTCATGGCTATCATTTATACGTATTGCAATTTATATCTGGATATCTTGGACTTTATAAATTCAATATGGACAATTAGCGTTATCGTAATCGGCGATAATGTAATTGGTCGTAATCCGTGTTTTCACTGAATGACCTAATTGCGTTCCTTATCGACGCTGTTTCGTAGTATGTATGTATGTATATTTGTCCGTTATGAAATTTATTGGATTAAGAGGACGCCACACCACTCGTAATTCGGTTGTAAAAACTGTTTCGCGCGGGACAACTTTTCTCGCATCATAACTATAACAGAATAACCAAAATTGTACAACACATAGAGAAGAATTTTATCTATGTCGTAGCGTTTTTATTTTTTGGATAACATAAATACGATTACAGTTATTGGTTTGAGAACATTAGGTTTTTTTGTACTTTTCAATTAATTATTAAAAATGATTGGGTAGTGTTATCAAAAAAATAACGACGCTATGACACAGATAAATTTCTTCTTTATAGAGATGTAAAATTTTGGTAATTTTTTTGTTAATATTGAAGGAGTAAAGTTGTCCCGCGCAAAACAATTTTTAGCATGTGAAATTATTGTAAAATAATTTTTCTAATTATTATCGAATTATTCCCTGGTGGCGTAAAACGGCTTCCCCTACTCCATTCAAGCACTCGCGTTTTTCGTCATCGGCCCGCACCGGACGACCGTCTGGCGTCTCGACGAATTATTGTGACAGAAATAAAATTTCCGATAATCAGAAGTCGATAGACATAATATTATTATCTTGAATAATGAATATAGACTATAGCCTACTAGCATACTATAATAATATAATATATATAATCAATGGCTATTACAAATTAACTATTTATATTTTATAAGCTACACTTTGTCATGCCATCGACAGTCTAATCTTGGTCACCTTATGACAGAATACGCTGTGGGATTACTACATACTTGTATACTTGTCTATGACTACATATTACGATACTTGTCTAATTTATACCTAATTGTAATTAATCAAGATCAGAGTGGCGTTTTTATTTTATACATTGTACCTATTTAATTTGTATACTCTTGAACATAACCATAACTATTTTTTTTTGTGACAAATTTGTTTTGTCAATGTCACCAAAAAAAATTCCCACCGTCGTGAAGAAAGGAACCCGATCGGGTAAGACTTCTTTAAAAAAAAAAAAATGAAAGAAGTTCGTAACGGGGTTCGTAAGAATGTGAGGTAAGTACTTTTAAATATTAGCTTCAAAATAAAAATACATTATATTTTCATGGACATGGACTTATTCATTATAATAATGACAATAATGTAAGTAGACACAAAATATCTAATAATTGTAAGCCAAACATATAGAAAATCTTGTATTAAATTTTCAAGTTTTTTTGAGCACCCAAACTTATTTATCGACACTTTTTTTAGGTACTGCTTATAGCTGACTTATTTTTCATTTTTAGTTCTGGAACTCATGTGAACAATTCGGAAACTAATTTATGTGAACATGATAATTATCAGTCGTGTATAAATGTTATTTCAAATATTAATACCATTGATAATAATGACGTTTTGACGAATGACAATAATTTGAATGATATGAACGCGGATTTGAGTTTAAGTAATTTCAATAGCACATGTTTTGATGGTAATTCGTTGTTAATTGCGCATAGTACACCAGCTAGAGTATTTAGTGACTGTAGTTTTGTAAATAAAAATACAACAAGTGTTATGGCACATAGCTTTTGTGTTGAAAATGAGTCAAGCACTAATGACGAAACACAACAATAACAAAGTATTGAATTTTTATAAAAATATTTTTTAATTTATTAAAAAATAAAATAATATAATCATTTTAACGATTTGTAGGTTACTTGATGGTCGCAGGGTAGTAGATATAGGACATTTTTTTATGCAAATAATGAATAGTCGGCATGAAAGATTTGGGTGTTCATTTATTGATATGGATTTTAAAATGGAAGTTAGAAAAGGGTATAGTTCAACATTTCATTTTGAATGCAAAATGTGTGGCACGACATCATGTATTTCTACGGAAAATGAAAATAAAAATCCTTATTTACCAATTAATCAAGCGATAATAAATGGCAGTGTAGCTATTGGTATGTATTTTTTGGTAGTTCTGTATATAAATAGGTTCTCAAAGGTTTCGGCGATGATATTGATATAGTTATTAATTTACTATTATTTAACATAATTATTTTGATGAGTCTTACACAAATTTTAACTTCAAATGTTTTTAAAAAATATTTACGAAATAACGTTCGACTTTAGTTTATAATTATTTTTTAAATTTTTAGCTACAAAATAATTTGCACATTTTTATGTTTTTGTATTTTATATTATAAATATGCCTAAAGGCATAGGCCATATGCAACTCAGTCAATTATCAGCTTCAATAAATTGAAGTCCCGTTGATATCTTCTACTGCGTATTTTAAAAATTTTTCAAACATAAGTGATGTAATTCAAGACACTGCTATTGAAGAAATGGCAAAAGCTGGCGACGAAGAACGAAGGATAGCATTAGAAAATGGCAATGTGGATAAAGACGGAGTACCTATGTGTACAGTAATCGCAGACGGGCAGTGGTCGAAACGGTCCTATAAAATCAAGTTTAATGCATTTTCTGGAGCTGTATGTAACATAATTTATTTTTTGATATTCTAATAGAAAATAATATTATTGTGTAAAATTGTTTTATATTTTATGTATTCTGTAAGCTACAATTATAAGGAAAAATACAAAAAAAGTTTTATTCATTGGGATTAGGAATAGATATTATTCAGTATGTCAACAATCATTCACAAAAAACCAAAATCCATCTACTCACAGGTGTTTTTTAAACTGAAAGAAAACTTCGACTGCCATGGAGGCCGATGCTGTCGTGGAAGGATTTTCTAGTAGTTTATACATGCATGGTTTAAAATACAATAAATTAATCGGTAATAAGACCATATCATTATTAAAATAATATCTGTACTTATATATTATGTATATATTTTTATTCCTTATCCGGCGCTGCATATTAATAAATATATTATATACAAAAGGCGATGGTGACAGTAGTGTGTCAAGACGATTAAATGATGTTCAACCATATGGTAACGATTTCATAATTAAAAAAATCGAATGCAGAAACCATCTGTTGAGAAACTTTTGCACAAAATTAACAGCACTTGCTAAACGAACAGACTATCCCATATCTATAAGAAAGTTTATAACTACCAATATTTTACGTTTTCGATCCGACATTACAAAAGCGATTAAATATCATTTAAAAAATAATTCATCCGTTGAATAAATTAATAAATAAATTGTATAATTTATTGTCAACATATTTTTATTTTTAGACTTGAAAAAAGATATAGCAAATTGTCCGTATCATAGATTGGGTCAGCATAATAACTGCGCTACCTATTTTTGTACTGGGCCTAGAACAGGAGAACGAAATTTGGTTCTCGAAGCTGAAAAAAGTGGGATGATGGTAGAAATTAAAAATATAATATATCGGTTGATTGTAAACGCTGACAGTCTTATTGAAAATGCAGATAACAACCCTTGCGAGCAATTTAATAGTTTGATAAATAAGCATGTAGGGGGGAAATGAATAAACTTCACTCAAAAAAATAATTATAAGACTAGAGTTGAGGCTGCAGTAGTAGCTTTCAACTCCAACAATTATTTACGGACAATACAAAAACAAATTATATCCTTTAGCCCAGGTAAATATAATATATAGGTACTTACTTTAATGCATTTAAATTACTGCACGTGAAATGTGAATATTATTTTAATGCATAATATTCACAAATCTCGTATTACAAATTGTTATCTTTTTAATTTTAGGTTTGCAAGCTAACGGTATTCTAATAATTTAAATAGAATACGAAAAAATACAATAATGCGACGAAGAAAACTTTTCGAAAATGGCATAAGACGAAGTAAACCAAGTGGAAATCGCTTTAATGGACCCGACGAGGATTATGGAATGGCAGAGCCAATTGAAGACTAAATTGGATGATTTAAATGAAAAAAAAACTGAATTTTTGAAAAAATTAAGCAAAGTTGATAGAAATGAGTTACAACTACGTACTGTAGTACAGAGCCATAACCAAGAATGGCATAATGAAAGAAAAAAAAGACTGACGGCATCTAATTTTGGCGACATTTGCAAAATGAGAGCAAATACGAGTTGTCGGAAAAAAGAATACTCGTTATTATACAGACCAAACTTTTTATCAAAAGAAATGATGCACGGAGTTGAGATGGAGTCTTTAGCAAGAAATTCATTTAAAGAATTAACTAGTAAAACAGTGCAGTTATGTGGACTTTTTACAGAAAACGAATTTCCTTATTTAGCAGCAAGTCCTGGTAAATATTATAAATTATAATTTATTATTGATTATAATCTAGGGACCTGAATTTCTACCAAATATATTAATTACAATTTTTATTTTTACTTTTAGATGGTCTTGTTTGCGAAGACGGTATTTTGGAAATTAAATGTCCATTCGTGGCTAAAGATACATTGAGCGCCACTGAAGCAGTGCAAAATAAACTTGTAAGTCACGTGATTCATTGAATTTTAAAAGAATTTTTAAGAACTATATGACTAACCAATGATGCATTATATTTAGTTGGATTATTGTAGTATTAATGACAAAACGGGTAACATTGAATTAAAAAAAAATCATAATTACTATTACCAAGTCATAGGTCAATTACGTATAACACAACAAAAAATATGCTATTTTGTAATTCACACTACAAATTGGACTAAAATTCAAGAAATAAAATATGAAGAAGAGTTTTGGATTAATAATATGGTAGAAAAACTTAAACTGTAACTATTATTTATATTAAATCCATATTTGTAAAAGTATATCTCAAAAAAAACATTTTACTTATATTTTTTACAGATTTTATTTAGAGTGTATGTTACCGGAAATTGTTAATCCACTTTTCAAATTAAGACTTCTCGTAACCGATATCAGAGAGCCAATACACATAATACATGCCCAAAAAAATATGAAGTTAATGGTTAAAAAAAAGAAATAATATTGAATTGAAATATAATTATTTAAATATAAGAAAACAACTTAAAAAATTGAAATGTATATTGCATACATTATAATATAAATCATAGCTAAAATAATAGTGATCTAATATGGATCGCACTCAAATAATATATACGAGTATAAAGTATAAACTATTGTTTTTTGTTTCAACTATAATATTAAGATTTGGTTTTATGGAAAATCAAAAACAGCTGTACTTATGCATTTTTATTTAGTAGAATAATTATTTACAAGTCATAATTTTTCGCTTATCATTATATAATAGGTATATTATAAATATACTTTCATACTTAAGTAAACAGGACTTTAATAAAGAAATGGTGGTAACTTGCGTTAGAAACGATAGCGCCGCGTATTAGTAAGTAAATACATATGTTATTTTATCATTCACATTTCACACTGAATCATGGACTTGCATTTGAATATAAAATATCATGAATTATTTTGGAACAATAAAATGGAAAACTAATTAAAATTGTAAGCATATAAGTTCAACAACATTTATAAATTACCGATGTTGTCTATGTTGAAGTGTTTATAAAATCATTTTTTATTAGGTTTTATTTAAAACGAAAAAGAAATAATTTTTTTTTTACTATTTTTTATAATTAAATATTAGATTATAAAATGATTAAATTATACATTCTTAAGTGTGTTTAAGTAGGATCAGGTTATTATGCTCAATATTCTATTTTTCTTTGAATTACCTAAAAAATATGTAAGTGGTAGTAGGTACGCGTATAAAAGTATAACGTAAAATGTACGCAACATCAGAAAATATTAAATTGAAAAAGTAAATTTTAAATCGTAATGTTTTACGTAATCGTAATTCGTAATGTTTTAGATTCTGGACGTATTGATTTTACAATGATGTGTGTTTTATTTTTATTTTTGTGTCTGGAGACAAAATTTGCTTCTATCTTATAAATCATAGGTGATTCGGGTAGCAAAGTGAATGTACTTTGAGGGGTCAAAAGTAAAAAAATTGACGATAAATGAAATGTGGCTGGTCAAAAATTCATGAAAATTTAACATAAAGTTTACCTATCAAAAATTGTTATAGGTACCTATAGTCATTTTAAATATTCAATTTTTTTTTTTTATATAAAATGTCGATAAAATTTTTTTGGCAGAGTCAAAATACTTTAAAATTTAATAAAAGGTTTTACATAAGTTAATCTATGAGTGATTAAAAAATTATCAAAATACATATGCATAATTTTTTTTTATAAGCGTTTAAAGTTAAAATATTGACAAAAATCGTCAAAATCGCACGAATATTTGCAAACTATTATGTTGTTCAAAATGTATAAATGTATTTGTATTCATAGCTAAGAATTGAAAATTGAATAAAAGGTTGTCCATAGGTTTTGATTACAATAATTATAAAAAAAATCGAGTGAAAGTCGTTTTTATTTTGTATGATACTTACAACATTTTTCTTATATTATAAATAATTCTATAAAAACTAAAAATTATTTGTGGTAGTAGGTACACATACAAAATTATAACGTAAATTATACGCAATACATTTATACCTACTAGAAAACTAATATTTATAAATATTTAGGTTATATTAGTTTGCGCTATTATAATAAATTGGGTACTAAATTTTTTTGGCAAATGCAATCCTGGCTGTCAAATACTTTTATCTAATAATATATCTATTAATATAATTACTTACATTCCGACTTTGAACATATAATTTAAAAATGATTATAGCATGATATTTCATCTTTATCGTAAATAATTATAATATATAATTATCGTACAATTAAGGAATTAAAAACATTAAAATATATGAGCTTTATAAACGTAATACATATAAATAATACAATATTAATATATATTCTTTTAAGTTTCACGTGCACGGGTAACATATTAGTATTTTTCTATCTGATTATTTCTGTATATATTTAATCAAACAATATTAATTAAAAATTGGTTGGAGGGCACGCTTGGATATTATATATATATCAGTGAAATAATCACAAACATATTTATAATGTTTTACGCTATGCTCATACCAAAACAGTTTTTTTGCTATATATGTCAAAGAAGAATAAAACACTAATTTACGATAAGTATTTCTAATCACCTATAAGTTATAACGTACAAGACGCAACATGCTTATTAAAAAATGTATTTAATCATAATAAATTTATTATTTTACATGTATTTTAAAAAGTAATTAGGTTATAAATATAATTCGAGCTATAATGTATAACAGATTATATGCTTTATGTAATGAAAATATTATTGAAGTAAACAGGAGCTTTATTTAAGAAATGGTTTGTGACTTGCGCTAGGAGCGAGCGCGCCGCATGCTAGTAAAGACAGTACAGAATTCATAAGCAGTACATGGGTGACAATATTTACTCAACGATCGACTGCGTTGACTGCGTTCTATACGACAGTCTGTTAGATAATAATGTACCTAGGGATGCGCAAATAATATCGATATTGTCGACATGTCGATATTGTGGCCAAAAATATCGATATTTTTATGTCGATATTTGCCATTCGTAATTTTTGTAGTATCGATATATTAGTTTGGTGAAAATGATATCGATATTTTTTTGTCGATATTTGTGATTCAAAATAAATGTAATAGCCTAATGAAAATAATTAAATCAATATTTTAATTTTGTTACATTCATATATATTTATTCAAATAACAAAAATATCGTCTATATTTATATTATGTTATATTTGAGGTTATCAATGTCAAATCTAACAAAATATTTGTTATTGTTCTTTGATTCGTCGAATTTGGAGAATATTTATTTTTAGATCAAGTCTGCCGAACATTGTAATTCACGTTATTACTTATTTTCTTGTCAACGTTTATAGTTAACTATATCTTGTATATCTTGATAGTTATTTCATTTTTAATTATATCTTGTAAGTTATTTTGTACAATCGTACCTATTTTTGTACATTATAAGTGTAACGTACAACGTACTGCATTAGTTTACATTTGTCTCAGACTGTGTAGTATTATTTTTGTTTTTTGCTTTTTAACATGAGCTCCAAGTCGAATACAATAAGTAAAAACCAATTGCTCATTAACTTCTCAAAGATAGATCAAGTAAGTTATAAATGCAATCTATATGGCAAGATATATAAAACACCAAACGGAGGAGTGGGTAATTTGAGGGTGCATTATGCTACTCATACTCGAATTAATGATGTCAGCGGAAAAAGAAAAAGATAAATGCTAATAACCCCTCTTCCAAATGACGATGAACAGGACCCTGATAATAGTGATAATCCAGGCAGAACTTCGGAAGAAACAGCCACGGTATTTTTTGAATTATTTAATTTTATAACTACTAGATTTTTAAATCAAGTAGGTAATTTTAAATTGTATTTTTATTATTTATTATAGAAAACTAATCAACCTGAAAGAGTAAAAAAACAGTTGTTGATGCCAAACCTCATTAATAACATTATGTCAATAACTGGTATGTAATATAATATATTTTTTCTACTATTTACACATTAAATGCTATAATTTGCAGTTGTAAATGAAAAGTATAGATTAATTTATTTTAAAGTATTGTATATGATAGTTATTACTATAAAAAAAAGGCTAGGTTAGTTAGAGAATGGTTGTTAATTATGAAATATGAATCATTTTATAATGAATTAATTAATAAAATGGCTAAAAGGTCAGAAAAATACAAAATACAAGAATTATTTTAGATCAAATTCACCAAATTAATATTTAGTCACGCTACCAATTATGATGTACCATGTACCATATGTCCATGTATTCATATACCTAGTGACTAGAAATAATTTATATTAAAAATATATTAATTACAATGCATATTTCATACTTAATTATATTCTTAAAATATTAAACCCATTTTCTTAATAAATTTATATTAATAAATTAGGATTTATAAAATAATTTAATACCATGTGCTTAACACCTTTTATAATACAAACATTACAAACTCACATTTCTTATTATTACATTTAAATTTAGTTCCAGGTAGATCCAAAGAAGTAAACATCACAAATAGTATTGTTTATTATATATGTAAAGAAAATGTTCCATTCAGTGTTGTTGAAAGTGAAGGTTTCAAAAATATGGTAAAAACAATGTGCCCCCTATACAAGGTTCCAGGGAGAGATACCATAAGACGACAAATCAATTATTTATTTGAAATCATGGCCAATCGTTTTCGTGAAGAACTGGTAAATGTTGATCAGTTTTCTATAACATGTGATGTTTGGACTGAAACTATGACTATGAGAAGTTTTTTGGGTATAACAATACATTTTTTCAAAGATATTCAGATGCAATCAAGTAATTTTTATTTAAATAAATGTTAATATATATGTCATATAAATAATAACAAATAATATTTTTAGGAACAATCGGTACTGTTGAACTTTTTGAAAGCCACACTGGTGATTACCTTGGACAGATATTAAACAAAACTCTTGTAGAATGGAATATACCAAAAGAAAAAATAGCAGCTGTTATAACTGATAGTGGTGCAAATATAAAAAAAGCAATCACAGATTTATTTGGAATAAATAAGCATATTTCTTGTTTGGCACATACAGTGAACCTTATTGTAGAAAAGTCCATAGAAAAAACACAAATAGAAAATGCAATTACCAAAGAAAGAAAAGGTGGAGTTCCAGAATTAGTTGGAAAAGTGAGAGATATAGTTAAATACTTTAAAAAAAGTACTAAAGCAAGCGATGAGTTGAGAAAACGTCAAAAATTAGAAGGTACCTTACTTATCTTTATTATAGTTAAGTTACTTTTTATATTATAACTATTAATATTATAGGTGTAATATAAAGATGGGAAAGTTATAAACAATATTTTTAACTACCTAGTTTTAGTTAAATTATCCTAAAAAATAACTAATTTATTTTATAGTATTCTTTTTATTTAACTAGTTGAGAAAAAATTTTGAAAAAAAGTAACTTGTCTCTTATCTTTTTACTATTACTGTCCAGAGCTTGTATAATATCATTTTTAATTTTATAATTTCATTGTTTCATATTATATTATTTCCATTTTGTAATTTGTAATTTTTTTAGGGACAAAAGAAGGAAAATATTTAAAACTAAAACTTGATGCACGTACCAGGTAGAACAGTGTATTCTATATGATTGAACGATTTCTGGAGTTGTCTAAACTTTTATTGGATATCCTTTTAACTAGGACAGGGACAGATGTACCAGAAATGGTCACTGCTAGAGAACTAAATTGTTTAAAAGAAATTTGTTCAATACTACAACCAATGGAAGTGCTTACAAGAGAACTGTCTGTTGAAAAGTATGTAATGTCAAGTAAAATAATACCTTTGATTTTTTGCATTGAAAGTCAAATTGAAAAACTACCTTCTACAAGTGACATGGCCAGAAAACTAAAAATAAAGTTATTAGAAGAGATTACTTATAGATGTGGTAAAATAGAACAAACCAATTTATTGCCAATATGTACATTATTAGACCCCAGATTTAAGGATATGTATTTCAAAGATCCATTAGCAAATTCCAAAGCACAAGAAAAGATTCTTCGAATGATAAAGGCATCATCTGAAGTAACTTCAGACTTACCAAGTACAAATTCAACTTCCACAGAGCAAACAATAATACCAGAACCTAATTGTGACCAATTTGATCTTTGGAGTCCACACAAACGCCTACTTGAGGTACAAAATAAGAAATCAAGAACAGGATGTCAATGTAATAATAAATAAATATTTAACTAATAACTATGTTCCTTGGTTAAATATAATATTTATTTGATTATTTCATTTTCAGATAGAGATGAACTTCGTACATATTTGGAGGGTAATGCTATCCTTTGGAAAGATGACCCGATGATAGAATGGGAAAATACAAAAACTATCTATCCAGAACTTTATAAATTGGCAAGAAAATATTTATGTATATCTGCTACGTCTGTTCCATCTGAAAGACTTTTTAGCAAGGCGGGGGCAACAGTAAGCCAGTCAAGAAATAGACTTCTGGGATCAACATTATCTAAGCTTTTATTCCTACAGTCATTAGATGAAGAGTATTGGACACTTTAATTTTTTATGTATATGTTATGTTATTTACACAGGTATTTTTTTTTTTGTTTTATTGAAAGAACTATTATTATTTTTAATATTATATTATTACACTATGTATTATATATTTTTACATTATGTAAAATTTGTTAATCAAGATTTGATTCATTTGTCTTTATATTTATAATGTTGTTAATTGTTTTTCATCGAAAAAAGTTTTGTACTTTTAAATTAAAATAAAATAAATTAAGATGAGAAAAATTGTTCAATATCATTTGAGTATAACATTATAACAATATTTTAATTTTTCAAAGATAAATGTCATACACAATTAATGTACTTAGTATTTGAAATAACATTTCTTAAAATCAAAATTTATTATTTTGATTTGTGCCAAATGGTCAAATAAATATGAGATACACCAGTGATTCTTAACATATACAATTAAATGTGTTCTTTGTGTACCATGGGAATCACCTGTAGGTACCTCTCAATATTTACATTATCGATATATCGGTTTTATAGTTCAAAGAATATTATTATATCGATATTTGCATTATCGATATATCGATTACTTAAAAAAATTGCGCATCCCTAAATGTACCTCTCCCGCGACTACGACGCGCAGGCCTCGTCACGTAGACAATGGGCGTGGCTACGGTCTGCCGAGACGGCGCAGAACGCCATCTATTGAGCGTTGTATACGTTTCACTTTCGGTGTAGCATCCTCTTAAATATTTGTGTCCGTGTCCGTAATAGAAGGAGTCCGTTATAGACAGGTCGAAATACATTAGAATGCCTATCTTTTTACCGGGACCTGGTCATTTTGTCCGTTAAGAGAGGTGTTCGTTAAGTCAGGTTTCACTGTATTATTATTTTTATTACTCAATACAATAAATTTATTTTATATCAGATCATGTATATGATACACCCACCTAAACATTTAACAAAATAATAAAACTTAAAAAGGTTTTTTGTAGTAATTATTTTATTTTGTTAAAACTAGACTTTTTTCCTTTTCTAGATAAAATATTTCTTATTTGACATTTTAAAATTATAAAAATGAATGAAATTATATTAATAATAATAATAATAAATGTACCTTTGGAACTGATAAATGAAGTGTAACAGTTGGTAGATTACTGATGTTTTGAATGAACGGGGTGTCTAGAAGTTTTAGCAGTCTATTTTCAATTTGTTTTACAGTTTCAATTTTTGAGGGACACAATACTCCATTTACTGATGAAACTTTTTCTCCAAGACCTTGTATTTTATTAACCTTGTCATCATCTGGTACAATAAGATTACTGCAAAAACAAATAATGTGCAAGTTTGATAATGACAATAAATATCATAATTAAATATAAATAATTAAGCTATGTTCAGAATTTTGTTGGTTTAAAAATTGATATTATTTTTTTATTTCTCGGGGATAATAATTATATTAATTTAGTAGCAAAGATGATGAATCTATGGGTAAGTGCTTAAAGAAGTTTAGGGGGGGGAGATAAAGAACCTTTTGAATAGGTGCCTGGTTAGGTTATATCTTTCAAATATTGTTAAGATATGTAAATATGTATCAAATATACAAAACAGGTAACTTGAATTAACAACAATTATATAAATGAAATATTAATGGAGCATAATGGTTGGCATCAAATTATATTGAAAGTTGAAGTTTTTAATATTTAAAAAACAAAATTCGGTATAATAAAAAAATTTATAAGTAATGATTAAACTGTAGACCTTTCATGTTGTAGAATATAAATATATTTATACTTAAATTTGTTCAAAATATATTGGAATAAAAGAAATATAAATACAATATTAAATTTTAACATTGTGGAATAAATTTACAACTGTTTTAAGATAACAAATGTTTTAGAAAAAAATATGCAAATGAATAAATCCTAGAAACACATAATTTATAAATCATTGATATTTTAATTAGTAAAATAATCTTAACTAAATTAAGATCTTAAATAATTATAATACATTTGCTTATAACATACATTTGAAATGATTTATCACAACTTCTAGAAATATTTGATTTTTGCATATCAATATGATTATCCATAAAACAATTCATAAATTTCATCTTTATTTCTGTAATAATAAAATAATAATGAATTAGTATTAATAGTAACACATTTATTGAATAACAAAATGCAAGGGTGGCCAACTTCAGGCTCACATCTTATTAACTAAAACCAAAATTTACTTATTATTACTCTGAACTGAATATTTTTTTATAAATAATAAAATGTATTTATAAATATTTTGGCTCTTGTAGTTATCAATGTGGCTAAAAAACATATTTATGGTGGCCACCTTTGACATTAAGTAATATTAATAAACAATATTTTAAAAAAACCCCATTTACCTTTATTAGAAAATACTTTTTTAGTAAGATCACTTTTGTTATTTGGATGTATGTTATCTTTAATTTTACCAACTAATGAACTAACAATTGAAATAATATAATCATATTTTGAATGTGTGTTGTTGACTTTCAATGATTTACATAGTTCTAATGCTTCCAGGAACCTAAATATATGAACATAAAATTAAATGAAATAAGCATTTATAAATGATTAATATAAAGAGAACCATAAAACAAACTTAATTTAAAAAAAAGTAAATGTACTTAAATATTTATGTTGCCATATTTTCAAAACACATCAATATTAGCTACTATAAAGTATGACACACTACCAATAAATATTTTGTACTTTTAGGATCGTGAAAAATAAATGCCACATGCCAAACAAACATAAACAACTCAAATACTGTTTAAAAATTAAGTTATAAAGTAACAAATAAAGTTTGATCAAAAAAGTTAATTATGTTCAGAATAGTAAGCGGTATTCATAAGTGTATGTATTTTGTATACTTCTTATAATTTTAAGTAGCACAAAGAAAACCTAGAATGAAGTGGGGAACTAGATATGATTTTATTTTTATTTTTTGTTCTAGCTTCTGGAATAAAAAAAATCAAATATGATAACACTTTGATGGGGTTAGGATCTAAGGGAAAGGCCATAGGTCAATGGAAGTTATAAAGGTTATTGTTTATATTTTTAATATTCAATTTACCTCTTTTCTTGATATAAAAACTTAAATTGTATTGATTTAATCTCTTCACAATTTTTTAAACACGAAAAAAATAATTTTTTTTCTTCCAAGTCCAAAGAATAATTTAGGAACACCATTAATTGATCAGTATGTCTGCATCCTAAAATTTAGAAATTGTACTTAAAGTAAAATATAATAACTGACTTGTAACTTACGATCAACAATGTATTCGAACAGGATCTTTTTTTCTTCAATATTTAGTGAAATTGTACGCAAATGACATAAGGCATCGAAACATTGGTTGTTCATGATTTGTAAGTTAACATAAAATCTGAAATCAAAACACTGAAATAAGATATATATATTTATTTATTCATATTCTTGTATACTTCACAAAATTAGTTAAATATTTCAAAATCCAATTCAATCCTGTCACAAAATTATAATTTTATTAATATTTTTTAAAAACAAAAACTTTTTATTGTAAATTATTTGTTTTATTGTTAAATTTACATGAGCTAAATACTGAATATTTTTTATTATAATTGAGCAATAAATTCAAACTTTGATAAAGTAACTAAAATAAATATTTGCATTCAAAGAAAAATACAATTAGAAACTGAAAGTTAAAATTAAATACCAACATGTTGTAGAAGTGAAAAAAATTGTAATAAATTTAATGAACACACGACAATACAAGTATTAAATATAACTTAAAACTTTGGGTATCTAAAAAAACTAAAAAAAAACATTTTTACTTTTAAATTAAAAAATTATATAAAAATAAAAATGATTGTCTTACTTGTGATCATCAAGGTTGACTAATTTGATGTCAAAGTGGTCAAAGTAAATTTGTGCCCAATAATATTGTTTTTTAAATAAAAATAATTTCAAGACTGTCCAGTGATACCATTTCCAAGAATTATCATTAACCATCCACTCATTATTACTGGCAAAGATAAGCATAGCATCCTATAAGAGACATTAAATATATATATAAAAAAACGAATGAACGTTAAATTAAAAAACATTAATTACTTCAAACATGTCATGATCCAAAAGCCAGCTAGCACAACAAATTTTATATAATTCTTCATTTTTAACAAAAGCATCATTAAAAATATTTGCATTTAATTCATCCATCCTAATATAAATCATATTACATTTTAGTAAATTGAAAAATGTTGATAAAACTTATTATTTTAGTAAATAAAATAAATTTAAGATGTGAAAACTAACTTTTGCATAGAATAGACGTCAATCAAAAAATAAATAATAATGCAATTTTTGACTCTGTTAGAGAGTTCAGCATTCAAATAAATTCTTAACAGACATTGGACATTGGAAGGTGGATACAAGCCTTTTGTTTCTTCAACACATTCATCTTTCCATTGTTCAATCAATTTATTACCTTTAGGTTCATTAGTGATAATAGCATCAATAAGATATAATGACAAATCTCCAAATTCCATTCGCCTAAATATTTAAAACTATTTTAAACACTGTTTATTTTTTTAAATTTTTAACCACTAACCGTTTACTCGCATACTGGATTAGAGAAGTAAAATCACATTGTATAATTGGACGGTTAGGGTCTTCTTCAATTCGATTTGGTAAAAGTTTTAAGTTGAAAAAATGTATTATTGCATTTAAATATTGAATGACCAAATTTATTAATTTCACTCGATTAACCAAGTCAACTGAAATTTGAAAGTAAATTAATTTTTTGACATTATATTAAATTAATAACTCTATACTTAGTCGCAAACAAGAGTAACCTAAGAACAATCAGTTTTTGTTAAGTTAAGTCAGATCATATGTTTTGTATACAAAATGATTTTGTATTCTCATTATGTGGACTGTATCGCAACTTTATTATTCATGCAAAGAAATATTAAGAAGTATTATAATATTATAATTCATAATGACAAAAACATATAACGGACGGTACGCGTCGGACGTGTCATCGTAGAGTGCTCGTAACGGACTGGTTTTTCGATACTAATCAGTAATCAGCAATCGCCACTTATCAAAATAATAATATAATAATAATAATAATAGACCGTCAACAACATCAAAACCTTAAATAAATGAGTTTAAATCAATTTTTGATTTTGGCAATCTGCTATGGCCAAAAAATTGCTCATTAGTGTTAATTTGAGCAAAACTAAACCCAGGTGATTTGTAGAAAGAAGTGACACTCCGGAAAGTGCAGTACTTGGCGCACAAAACCACAACCAAAGTTAATGTCAAGAAAGAACCCACAGTTTGAGGTGAGTCTTATAAGTAACACTATTATACTACATTATAATTATATGAGGTCAACCAGTTGCAAAATATTGATTTAGTGAAAAAGCTTATATTTTGCAACAGTTTTATTGTAAATTAGTCATCATTTAACAGTAAAAAATTTTAATTTAAAAGTATACCAATATCTTCATTTATATCTTATAAATAAAAATCAGTGTCACAAATGTTTGAACCCTCATCACTTCAAAGCGGCTGCACCTATTTGGCTAATTATTTTGTTGTTGTATTTGTAATTGACAGAACAAGGTTTGTATGAAAGAAAATATTTGAAAAATTGTTTAAAAAAGTGAAAAGTTTGAGTTGAAACATTTCTGCAGAAGTTTATTGAATGTTTGTGTACATCTCGAAAAGTATTCATTGGATTTTAATAGTTTTCAAAACTGGATTGGCCAAGTCTCGGGGAAAGTTTTAATGTATAGTAGGTTTTGAAAAATTAATTGGATTACCGAAAATAATAAAAATGTCTTCACAGCTCTAGTGATGTATAAAAGCCTTTAAAGGTTAGGTTACAGTTTCGGTATTCCCCGAATGATAAGATTGTTAAATATTGTACATTACAATTAATATTTGTTGAAATTATTTAATTGACATTTAATTTAATTTATTAATACTGTAAACGGTAGATTTTGTCTCATTTTCTTCATTACTATAGTCGTGCAAAGCCGGGTGAGCAGCTATGAATAATAATAAAGAAGAATGTCGTCATACTTGTCAAAGTAGGTATAGTATTTAATATAATAATATATTAAATTGTCAAAGTAATATGCAAGCAGTCCTATCAGTGTCATCGATACGACACAAAAAAAAAAAAGGGTAACAAATTCAACAAAGTATTAATAGTATAAAAGTGCCATTTTTTTTATGAGAAACAAAGTGCACTGTAACAAATGGTGTATTTATAAATAAACAATAAACAATTTAAAAATAATCTCAATAATAATTGAGTAAACATAAATGTTAATAATATTTCTACTTACATTTACCATTATTAATTTGAACATCATCTACAAACTGCAAATTTTGGAAGAAATGTTCAACATGAATCATTTGAAACAAACAATCATTTAACATACTTTCATATTTTTTATCAACTGGCATACCAGAACAGTCAAATAAAGGAATACCTAAACAGGATTTAAATAAATAAAAATGAAGTCATTAAAAAACATTTTTTACTTACATAATTGATCAGCATATTGTTTGACAAGCATAGCATGGTTCCAAAGACAATGCACTAAATTTAGAATTATAACTTCACTATAGGTTCCACTATTCCATTTTTCAGCACATAAGTCGAAAACTGACATAATGTTGTTTTCTACGAGAATAGAAACTACAAAATGAAATTTATCAAGCTGAAAAAATGAATTATTTGTCAATTAATTATGAATTCATATAAGATTATTATAAAAGCATATATCAAAATATACATTCTAAATAGACATAACGAATGCAATATATTTTATATTATATTGGTATTTCTTACCGAACTGTAATTTACATAATCATCTGATTTATCCCAAAAAAATGGTCTTAAATTTGTCTGTAAACACTGACCGAATATTAAACTAGGATTTATAAATAAACTATTATTTTCTAAAAGCAATTGATCCAAAATTTCTTGTTGAACACCAGCATGTTTAAATCTAATAATTTCGGTATCTAATAAACAATCACATTCTGGAAAAAATGTGGCAAGTACATTTATATTTAAAACAAACAACAATAATCAAATAAAGTAATGTTATTACCAAAATATATTGAAGTTGGATGGTATAATTCTTCAACATTATTTCTAAAATTGAAACCAAATGGGCACAAAGTTTTGTCAGAAATATTGAAATCTAAATAACTGCCATGGTCGGGCAATTTCACAAAATTAGCATAGGAATTTGATACTTCAAAATGATTGATAATTGATGGCATTTTTGCTTTATGCCACTGGTTAATATCAAATAAAAAAATGTAAGATTCAGGGCTAGAATCTACATTTTGACGAATTTCCATTAACATTGCAAATAATGTAATCTGACAATCTTCAAAAATACCTAAAAATTATCAGACACCGAATATGATGATAATAAAATAACTAATTCAATTTTATATAAAATTAAGTTACCAGTGGTTTTTCTGACCAATGTGCCATTACTTAAAGTTAACGCAGATATACATCGACCAATTCCAGTTTCTCTCCGTAATGACATACATAATTTGATCAAATTGTCTTTATATACCTTAATACAATCACAATATTTTATAAGAAAATGGATTTTATGAAAATTTGTAAAATTTAACTCACCCTATATGACGAACAGCCATTTGACATCATAGTTCTCTGTTCATAGGTTAAAGTAATCATCATTGCATTTGGAAGTCTAAAATTATCTGATAGAATAACCCAAAGATAACATTGATTTTTTGGATCATTGGATGGTTCAATAAAAGTAATATGGGTTACTGGCATATCATATTCAGTTTTTTTTATAATACATCTAAACAAAGTAATACAAATTATAATGAAACAAATACAGTAACTACAAAATATATTTTGAAAGCTTCATGATTTATTACATTTTATTAATAAACATAAAAATGGCCTTATCAAGACCACCAGACTCGGGATGTGGGTCTACTACTCCTTTCATCTAAACTTCAATTACTTATAACTCAAAAACAACTCGTCCAAAATTCTTTTTTAAAATACTCAGAAAAATATTCTGTTATGGATTATAAAATTAAAACTGTATGTTGTAACACAAAAAAGTACTGAACTGAGGAAAAGCAAGAGCAATAATGCTGAACCAAAATCTATCTTTGGGAGGGATTTTACTGACACCAAAATAACAACTGCAATTAAATGCATGAAATCTGGAAAAGCAGATGGCTTTGACGACATCTATCCAGAGTTCATGAAACATAGGACATATACATATACATAACTACATAATAATTTAAAAAAAACTAATTTTTATATATTATTATTATACAAGAATAAATATTTGGTATAGTTAAAAAAAAGTAATGATAGTTTATAAATGTAGAACAATCTAATCTTCCTTAACCTCCTAGCGGTCGCACTAGCAGTGCTTACACCGCACATTGGGAAAAACCGTTTTATTTAATTATACTAATCGATAAGATTCTAAATCTAGCCCCATAGCTTACCATAGCTGCCTATGCTTAGTAACTGAAGTCCACCTACATCGATACAACTCACTAATACCAGAATGGACTAAATGCTTCTCGAATAAACTGCTCCCAATTCATAATGTTATAAACACTGGTTCCAATGCAAGACTAAAATCTAGGAAACCTACCAGGAGGCTTGCCCAAAAATTAATATCAGAAAAATTCCATATAAACACAGAATGGAAAAGCAGCAATCCTGACAAACTCAACCTAATTAATAACACAACGGATATAGTACCAGGCTCTGACCTTCCGAGAAGGGATTGGGTAGCATTAAATAGACTTTGAAAAGATCACAATACATGCTCCACAAATGGGGACTGGGACCCTTACCAGCATGTTATTGCGGACACAAAAAAGAAACTGCTACACACATCACTGATAAATGTATTATTCGACGAATACAAGGAGGAATGAAAGAACTACTCAGAGCCACAACAGACCCACACAGTGCAATGGCTGAATTCTCTGGATAAACAAATTGAATAGAAGACCTATGCAAATCACACACTCATTACTGTCAACATATTACCAATATAATCTGTTATCATTACGTTATCTTTTATTTATTTATTTGCATCTATTTTATATTATGTTACTTATGTTAAACTGTGAATGTTATATCTAAGCTATATGAAATAATAATAATAATTAATAAATAACAATTATAATAATAATATTATAATTATTGACCAAAAACTTACAGTGTCTGTAGAAGTTTACAATCACATAGTTGAAAATGGCCTGTAGTATATCCAATTGCAACAGCATTGATTTCTTTAATATATAACAAACTAGTTATGTTGGATTTTAGTTTGTCGCCCTGATTTTCATGAACATTATAGAAATTTTCTAAAATAAACATGTTGATGAATAAATTTTAAATAAATATTTTTGATTGCAATTTTACCATTCATAAACGATGTTAAATGAAAGTTACTGTTGTCACTTTTCTGGTTAAAATCTTGGTTATTCTGGGTTTTTCTTATAATGAATAGTTGGCTTGGCCTTGATTCATTTACAACTATTTCATTTCTTTTCAATTCTATGGAAAAAAGAATTATATTTTTATGTTTAAGGTATAATATTTGGTCAACTTACGGTTTATAATGTAATTAAGTCTCAAGTCGACCGCATATACCTTTCCTGTGGCCATTCCAATTATGAGTATGGTGGACATAACTTTAAATTCATCACATAGTTGATCTTGCTCAAATAATTCATTATTTATTGTAGAAATGAAGTATATCTAAATAACAATTTATACAATTTTTTAAAAAAAAATTTTTTCATTTAGTAAAATTACTTAGGAGGACGTCACACACCCTTATTTGTTGTCCTATTAATAGGTCAACTTAATGATTTATTAAAGCTTCCTGCAAAAAATTGTCCATGTTGTACGTTTGTAAAACGAAGACAACGCATGTGAGTAATATGTCCTCTTAAGATAATTAAATAAATTAAAAATTAGCATACTGAATTTGGTATATGAATACAACGAATGGTTGTTAATGTTGGCAATTGACAAACAAACAATAAACCATAAGATTTACATGAACATCCGACCAAAAGCATGTTAGTTGTTTCTTCATTTTTATGTAATTCTTGAACATTGATAATCTGGAATAAAAAAACAATATTAGGTATAAAGTAGTATAGTACTATTTTATTATAACTATAGACTAGATATTTCTGATGTAAAAAGTGTAACAAAAATGTGTACAAAAATTTCAATTCAATAATAAGAGTAACAATTTTTTTTGGCATAATTCTCCTAAGTGATTTTTGAAATTTTTTTTTTTGTATGCTTTTTTTAATGATACTTTCAAAAAAAGTTGATTAAACTTCCAATAAAAGTTATGTTCAAAAAACTCGATTTTTCAAAAAATTTGTATTTTTAAATTTAAAATAATAAAAGTTTATATTTGTGGATTTCTTTTTTTTTTGTGTTAGTATGCAGTAACGATTTACAGATTACTGACTCATCATTTTACGTCGCACTCAGATTCTTTGTGAATTTGCTTAGGTTAACAGAACACGTTGTTACACCCCGAGTACGAGCGTATACATTATTTGCATACAGGGCCGTCCCAAAGGAGGGTCTTGGGGGGTGTCTAACCCCCCCCCCCCCAACGTAAACGCCAGTCGGCAGTCAGGCTTGTTTTATTATAGCCTATAAAGACCTAATTCTACCTACGGAAAATAAATATTACAAATTTCATAAATACAGTTTGTATTATGTATACACAATTTATACATTTATTTACATTACAACACAAAATATTGTTATATAATTAAATTATCTATTTAAAGAAAGTGCAACACCGACACGTTGGCCGTTGGCTCTCGTTGGTTCGAGCATATCTTTAATCTGTTATTGGAATTATTTGTCATCATTAATGATCTAAAAGTAAACTGAATTTATTACATTTTCCGTGAATATTAATAGTCGGTAAATCATCATACAAAGTGCCCAATACTTACCAATTATATTCAATGGGCAACATTTAGTTTTTAATCTCGTTGTAGGTCCTCAAGGCTAGGATCTGTGTTAGTCTTAAATGATTATTACCTAGTATGAGTGTGTGTCGTGTGTGTGTGTGTACCACTTCTGCGTCGACGGTTGCACTTGTACTCATATATGCATGTTAAAAAGTAAAAACACGACCACATATAGTTAATTATATTGCATACATTGAGTAAAAAAATTGTAGTCTGCATTTTTCAATTTTCAGTTTATTCACCCCCCTTGATTTTTATCTTCTGGACGGCCCTGTTGGCATAGCCAGCAGTCGGGTTTGAATCGCGAAGTAAAGACAAGGCGTTCTTTCATATAATCTTAATTTCATTAATAATTCGTATTATTATTGGTATAATAACCTACCTAATAATTAAATCATAATACGTTAATTAATTCAACTCGTACTGCGCTACTCCTGTGATCTTCAATATACTACCCTTAAGAACAGGGTTACTCAGGTGATAGTGTATTGTATAATCACAACAAAAACCCTTCGTAAACTTCGTGTAAAAATGGGTAAGTAAAAAAAAATATTAGATCTTTAAGCACTATAAAGATGTGATATCATGAATTAATGCTAAGTATATTGAATTTAAGTAAACGTATTTTGTTTCAATAATTTATTCACTTGGCGAGGAATTATTTCTTAAACGAAACAAAGTATGATGAACAAAATAATTAAATGGCCAGTGCCGTATTTCCCAGTTAACACTTTAAGCTAGTGCTTTGGGCACCATATTATTTTTAATATTACATTTGTATTATATGTTACTAGAACTGAAAGCAATGCAACTAATTATAAAATGTTTTTAGACCAACGAGATTGTGGCAATTTTTAATTTCAAATTTGTAGATTTTATCATCTTATAATAGCATTGCTGCGTTAGGTACAGTCGTTGCCAGCTGATAAATTGAGACGGCGGCGGCGGCGCGATAACGGAAAACCAGTGGTTCTCCGTATTTGAATATTATTACCGAAAATACATCAATAAACCAACAATTGTCACAAAAATTATTTTAAGATATTAATTTAAAATCAAATATTCTGATAATAATCTTTTATTTAAGAACAAAAAGTAGAAATTGTAAAATAATATTAATAATATAATAATAATAGAGAGTAAAGAAAATTTTT
The DNA here is from genome assembly GCA_022818045.1 of Neotoxoptera formosana. NCBI lineage: Eukaryota > Metazoa > Arthropoda > Insecta > Hemiptera > Aphididae > Neotoxoptera > Neotoxoptera formosana. The sequence goes on from CM040630.1 coordinate 87,590,459, forward strand.
TGTACAGAGCCGGGTTCGAACTGGTGACTACGCGCGTCGAAGCCAACTGTGTGACCTTTGCACCACTCTGCAAGCGACTAGTTTGGGCTACACTTACTGAAAAGCGCCGCTGCCGCCGTCTCAATTTATCAGGCAACGACTGTATTTATGATTATTTTAATAATATTATTATTAATATTTATATTATTCTAATTTTTTTTAAAAGAAATAATTCCTCGACAAGTAAATAAATTATTGAAACAAAATACGTTTACTTAAATTCAATATACTTAGCATTAATTCATGATATCACATCTTTATAGTGCTTAAAGATCTAATATTTTTTTTTACTTACCCATTTTTACACGAAGTTTACGAAGGGTTTTTGTTGTGATATCACTTATTTTTATCATCAATGCAAATGCAAATAATAATAATGATAATGTATCTATATTTTTATTTTTTATTTTATCTAAATAATATATCTATAATGACTGTAATTGTTTTAGTTTTGTTTTTCTAGAATTATTATATACACGTCTTTGCCACCACGAGGATCTTTCTTTATTAGAAATAAGATCATTACACCTAAACCAAATATTCGATTTCTTGATTATGCTTGTGTAATGACCGCTGTCGCTGTGTAATGATTCTCCGTGTTGGCAAATTGCAGAACACAAGTTATAAGTGTTGTCGTCAATTTGTAAGGTTGTTGTTGGTAGAGATACTAATGCTATATTTTGCATTTTTTCTAACAACTCATTCCATAATAATTGTATTTGTATATACACATATTGCAACCACGTGTATTTCACACCGAAACACGAAACAAAAACCATAAACGAGAAACGACACCAGATAACGAAATGATTAAATGAATGCTTGGTGACCCGCCGACCGCCGATACTCGTCATTTACTCCCACCTAGGCCTCGAGCTGCATACACGAAATCGAGTGGGGGAACCGGCCGATGCGACGACGACGACGATGACGGCTAGCGTGATTCTGAATTTAATATAAATTTGCTTTAAAAATGTCGCACTTTTTCATGTATAACTTAATTTCTAAACGTACGATTTTGATGATTTTTACAAAAGCACATTCTACACAATATTTCTGATTTTTTTGGTGTTTACTAGGAGTTAATTGATGCATTAGAAAATTAGTTATGTTCCTGAACAAGTATACCTGTATTTTACACAGTTTAGATGGGCAACTCCTGCTTCGATATACTATACACACCGTCGTACAGCTATATTTTTTTTTTTTACTTAGCTCGCACCACGACTGTGGCGCTGGATATTATTACTATTTTAAACATTTAATAAACCTTTGTATACGCTGCTATATTGACTTCGATTAAGTTGGTTCATAAACGGTTTATGAATCATTAAATAAATCAATAACTTTTTTAGCTTTAAAGTTCGTTTAACTGGAAAACGTACCAGCAGACGACAATTGTGGTATACACGCATTAGTTAAAATTCTAAATAATGAACAAATAAATGTAAATTTTAAACAAATTACAGATCTTTTAAAATTAACAAATAATAAAACTCCAATATGGTTAGAAACCGAAGATTTGGCGGCAGAAGTAAACAATTATAATTTAAACTTAATAGTAATCCAAGAAACACCGTTAAACGACAATACATTTACCGTATTGGCATATTATAAAAGCCTAGGAGAAAATATGTATGTCTTTTTTATGATTTAAACCACTGGACACCGGGTGTCCTATCAGATTAAAATAATACTGATGTGATAAATTCGATTGTAGTTTACGATTTCTTATCACTGAAATCACAACACAGCATTTTAAATTCTCGATATGAATGTGACAACAGATCGGGCGGTGAAAATATTAACAATGTATCGAATAATAGGTGTAACAAAAATATGTACGAAAATTTCAATTCAATAATAAGTGTAACAATTTTTTTTGGCATAATTCTAGTTTAGCTCCTAGGTGATTTTTGGAATATTTTTTTTTGTATGCTTTTTTTAATGGTACTTTCAAAAAAAGTTGCTTAAACTTTTAATAAAAATTATGTTTAAAAAACTCGATTTTTCAAAAAATTTGTATTTTTAAATTTAAAATAATAAAAGTTTGTATTTGCGGATTTCTTTTTTTTTGTAATGTCAGTATTTGTCTTAATATTTTGATAAAATCAAAATTAATCTTTCGTTTTTACTTCTTAAATTCAACTTCAAAATGCTTAATTTTTCAAAAAATCGTGTTTTTGATTTTCAAATTCCAAAAACTAAAAATTTTGGAAATTTCTTTTTTTATTTATCGTATAATAACAAAGAAGTTTTTGGTGCAATCAAAATTTGTAGGTCAGACTTAGTTTCGAAGTTATAGCAAATGTTATTATGTTTCTCTTGTGAAAATTAAGTATTGAAATATCGTGTCTATTGCGTTTAAAAATAAATATTAATTTGATTGAAATTTAGAAGTACAACACAACTTTGGTTTTTACTTCCAAGCTATAAGAATAGTTTTTATGTCGGTATACCAAATATCACGAATTACATTACTAATCTTCAGCGATAAAAACTATAATTTATTAGGATTATTAATATTTGTATGCTAGGTGCGTATTATTATCGGCATTCGATATGTACCTCATTCATATTAAAGCTCATAACGATTTTGAATATAGTTTGTGTAACACCGTGGTTATTTGTTAATATAAATTGTTTATTAAATTACATCCAATTATGTTAAATATCGTCAAAATGTATGAACTTTATGAGAGTAACCAATGTGGTTCATTAAGCATGCCAATTATATAGACTATAGACATTGCAGTTTTGGGGACTTATTGCAAACGTCAATACATTAAAATGCAATAAGGGTCATTTTTTGTTATTGTGTCCTAATGTAAATTTTATGGATGGTTTTGTTTGGCGGTGCCAACAAACCTCGATTGTACGTATAAAAAAAAAGTGAAGTGCAATTTTCAATAATCAAAAAATTTACTTTTTTTTACTCTTTTCACCGGGAAATTGTGTTTGCTGGAATGATTATACGACACCAAAATATCGGTATGTATAACTCCGAGAACTACCCGAGGTGGTTTTACATAACAAGTCGAGGGATGTTTTCGATTTTAATTGTCCGAGTAAGTGTAGCGAGTGACTAAGCCGGGTGTATTATGTACTTTTATAAGTTTTGTTATAACTACGAGACCTACCCAAGGTGGTTTTACACAACAAGTCGAGGAATGTTTTCGATTTTAATTACCACACCTGGTGTTATAATTTGTGCTTTTTATAATTTTACATAGGCGGAGAAGTGAAAATCGCAGAAATAGACGAGTCGAAATTTGGTAAAAAGAAATATCAGAGACCATCGTGTTGAAGGGCAGTGGGTGTTTGGTGCTGTAGAACGTGAAGAAACTGGGCGATGTTTCTTTAGTTCCTGTCGAACGCCGCCGTGACAAAGATATGTTGTTGGCCTTAATAAAAGATTGGATTTTGCCTGGAACTATAAAGGCGGTCTCACACGACTGGTGTACTTGGCCAATGTTGGTCACTGGTGGCCAGAGACCAGTCGTGTGGGAAGTTGAGCTGGTACAATTGTTGGTTACTGGCTCGTACCGGTGGATTGTCGGTAAACCTGACACAAGTCAAAGACCACCAATGTTTACATACGACTTGGCGTTTGCTCCCACACAGTATGGCACTGCCATGGTGACATTGAGGGGACTTGATAAACTTATTAACTGGTGAACTATACAACTCGTGTGGGAGAATTTACAATTACCATGACAAGTATACCAGTGCTGGGCATTGATAATACTTGTAAATATACACCAGGCGTGTAGGAGCAAAGACCAATGTTGGTCATATATCACCAGTGACCAACATTGGCAAAATACACCAGTCGTGTGGGACCGCCTTAACAATTAGCGATAGTTGGAAAGTAAGTTTAAAATATTATTAAATCTAATAGGTTATTTAACATGCAATTTCAATTTAGAATTACGATTGTTTAAAAAATAATGGGTATCAACATCTGACGGTAAATCAGTCCATACCATTTAAAAATCCCGAAACTGGCAAGCACACAAATAACGTAGAGGGAATGTGGCGGTCATGCAAAAGAGTCAATAATGCAGTATTCTCGAAAAAACACATATGCAGGTTATCAGGCCAATATATATGTTTTTGGAGTCATGCCAAGCATCAGGGTTAAATCCTTAAATCGAATTTTTTTCGACTTGCCCGTATGTGTACGACCCTTATGAACAGATGCAGGAGGTTAAAGTTGCAGAACATTTTGATAGTTCAAATTCAGATATTTTTAAGATGAGATGAACTAATTTTATATTATTTTAAATAAATAAATAAATTATAATATGTTATTATATTTATATAACAAAAGTTATGTTATTAGTTAGATTCCATTACACCAAAAACGTCTTTATGTCATTACTAGGGCTAGGATTTTGTAGCATTTGCATTTTCTTTCATAGTACTCCAGGACATAGCTAATCAAAAACAAAATTCGATTCATTTATCACAGAGTTCAAATATGCAATTTGTTTTATGATATTTGTAAATAAATGCTTTTTAGTCAATTTATTAGCTTTTTAATTAGTTATTATTATACGCATATTTAACATTTTTAGAAAGAACATTTACGTACATATTTTTCTAAATTATTAATTATTAATTAATTTTAATTGTATTATTTGTATATATATTTAATTAAAATAATTATTTCGTAATTTCGTAGTGAAATATTATCGCCTTATCGGAAAATATTTCTGAAAATAGATTCTTAGATTTTGTCAAAATGATTACCGGGTGGGGAGTAGAGGTTACGTAATACGTTGACTGTCTGGAGTCCAGGCACAATGAGAACGATATTTATTGACTTGTTTACTATGTCTAAATTTACAATAATATTATTTAGCATTTACTAATTATAGGAATTTCTATGGGGGTTTATATTCGAGTGCTAGTATTGTCCATATATGATTGTGAGATATTAAAATATCTTATTGTCTTATTGAATATTTATAGAATAAACAGGTACCTAAAATTTAATAAAACAGTTTTTAGTTAATTTTTTTCAATATTTATAAATTGCGCTTAGTTGTTCTAAGAATTTATTTGTGTGAACATATAAAAATGTGTTTAATAAATTATTTTTTGATATTAAAAATATTTTTCAGCCAAACTTGAAAATGTTCAAGTCTTTTTTAGTTGCATTTTCCTGGTAAAAATGATTTTTTTTGTAGCATTATTGGCAATTTTTTAATTCCTTTATTGTAGGTTTTTAGTGCTTTATTTTCCTAGCCCTAGTCATTACACACCAAAAATAAAATAAAAAATTCTAACATTTTAAATTTGAAACTCAAAATCACGATTTTTTGAAAAATCAAGTATTTTGAAGTTTTAGCGACTTTTTTTAAAAGTACCATTAAAAAAAGCATTCAAAAACAAACATTTTCAAAAAAAAAATTCCAAAACATTGCTAGGGAGCTAAACTAGAATTGTTCCGATAAATCTTTAAAAAATATCACGCTACTGTCCTCGCATAAAACAATTTATTCCATTAATTGAAATCCTTTATTTTTTTTTATTAAAGAAGTAGTATTGTATTTTTGATTCCAGAGCCTTGGATACCAGGCAGTCCTTTTAAGTATTTAAGTAAATAAATAAAATTAAATACTTTTATAGTATTTAAAATACTGTTTTGGATGAATTTGTATTTGCAAGTCAAATACTTTTATTTAAATACTTATTATGGCCTTTGTTTCCAGAAATAATCAATTATAATTATTTTCTAGTCGGAAGTGGGGTTCGAAGTAAAATCATTGCAATGCTGTCATTTTATATTTGAAGTAGACTTCTAAAATAAATGCGAAAGGTAAACATTATTGCTGATTATTTTTGTCAAAGCCTATATTAGTATATTATAACGTGAATTGAAAACTAAAAATTAACGGCTATGGGATATGGTATTTGTGTTCATGTGTCATAAATATATATCGTGTGTCCCAAAAAGCAGGGGCCACTTTACCACTCATTACCATGTAAATATTTTTCAATTCTGTTTGCAGGACATTAAACTAGACTAATGGATCGTAAATTTCTATGACTTCCAATGTTTTTAACTCATGTATCTTGCGCAATAAAACATTCATTTTTTTAAATGGCAACGCGTAATTTGAATATCATATTTGGGTTTATCGATTTTTTTTCCAGCTATTTTGATGTATCAACTTGTGTCCTAAACCCAAATTTGACTAAACTAGAGATAGGTAGAATTTAAAAAATTTAAAAATTCAATTTCAATTAGGTAATTTTGGTTTCTCTAACTGTACGTACTTATTTTTTTCTTTTTAACACCACGAAACAAACAATCAAAATTATTATTATTAAACTAATTAACTATTTACTATTTATGAATTATTATCTTATTTTATTATTACACATTATGAAATTGCATAATATTATGGTGTTTATTGGCCGGAACCAAAAAAGAAGAAGAAGTGTATTTTTGTTTCCATCAGAATTATAATTAAGTATCTATTAAAATAATAATGAGCATTGGTGTTTCTAGTTTTGTTATCTACCTATACTTATTAAAATGTCATTAGCTATTTTTATATTAGGTATTATGGAACTCATTATCAGAGTCATGTGTCATTGCGGTCTTAGTAGTTCGACGTTTTTTGTTCGCTATTGTCGATACCTTTAGGTATTATAAAGTTATAGTTTGAATTTTGTTAGAATAAAATATTAATCATGAATAATAGTGAAAGAGTTCAGTTACTATTGATCTACGGAAAATGTAACAGAAACGCACTAGAAGCAACAAGAATGTACGCTCAGCAATATCCAGATCGTTATCACCCCAATCGTACTTATGTTCAAAAACTTGAAGTCATTGATTGAAACTGGTTCATTTAATAGAACAAATGCTGTTCAACAACAACCACGGGTAATCAACATTTTAATGAAGTTATTGAAAATCAAGTTTTAGCGTATGTACATCTTAACCCACGTTCGTCTGTTAGACATGTCGGGCATGAAGTCGGCATATCGAAAACTTTAATTCATAAGATTTAAAAAAAAAATAAACTTCACCCTTACAAACCAGACTTTGTACAACATTTACGCATAACAGACCAAAAACACGATGGCAGAAGCAAACCGATGCTTGGATAAAGGCAGATGGTAAATGTCAAAAATTAATTGTTACCTCAGTAGACGATGGTCCGTTGCAATATTTAATAAACTGTGAAACTGTATTTGAAATGTGGGAGAAACTGCTTAGTATTTACGAGCAGAAGTCTGGCAAAAGTTTTTCAAGGAGCCAACAGATGACATATTGACACACATTTCCAAATTAGAAAATTTAGGAAAGAAACTGAGTTTAGCAGGGGAACCTATCACAGATAATATGGTGATAACAAAGATTTTAATGACATTGCCAAAGGAATATAAACATGTTTACAGTACTTGGGGTTCTATCCCAGCGGCAAGTAAAACGTTAAACTATTTAACTAGTCGGTTATTGATTGAAGAATTAAGGATGCAACAGATTAAAGGTGAAGTTAGTGATCAAGAGAAATCGAGTGCATTTCCAGCTAAATTTCAAAATAAATCTAGTGGTAGATGCAGCAGTTATAATAAAGGTAAAAAGGAATTTATTAATACTAAAAATAAATTAAGTTGTTTTTACTGCGGTAAGAAGGGACATTTCAAAAGAGATTGTAAGAGTTACCTTCGGAGCATTGACAGAAATAGAACAAGTTCATCAGAAAACGCATTTATAAGTGAGTCAAGTATAAATAATACTATAACTGATATGTAGGTATTAGACTCACGGGCTTCAGATCATATGTTATCGAAATTAGAATGGTTTTCTAGTTATGAGCCATTGGAGAATACAAAACATGTTACAATCGGCGACAGAACAAATTTGAATGCAACAGGCAAAGGTAATATAAATATATTGACATATTATATAAACAATAATTGGAAAAGAAATTACTTAGTGGATGTATTACATGTGCTAGGCTTAAACTTTAATTTATTCCCATGTGGTACAGCATTAGATAAAGGTTTGAAATTAACTTCAGACAGTAAAAAGTGTGTGTTTACAAAGAATGGACAAGTAGTCTGTACAAGTGAACGGAAAGGAAGATTATTCGAATTGCAGGTTAAGGTCCAAATAAAACTGAATGTTATAAGAACATTGCAGTTCAAGACACTTTAAAAATGTGGCACAAAAGTATGGGTCACCAAAATATTCAGTACGTGAAAAATTGTTTGGCTAAACATAATATTGATTATTCAGCCAAGGATGAACAATTTTTTTGTGATGGCTGCATAGTGCATAATTGGAAAACAACAACTTAAGTCATTCAATGAAAGTATTACAAAGTATAATAATGTAGGGGAACTAATTCATGCGGACTTATGTGGACCAATGCAAAAGGACTCAATAGGTGGGTCAAAATATTTTTTATTATTCAAAGATGATTACTCGCATTATAGAACTGTATATTTTATTAAAAATAAATATGAAGTTAAAAACATTATTGAAACATTTATAAAGTGTTAAAACTGAAACAGGATCCAAGGTCAAAATATTAAGGTCGGATAATGGGTTAGAATTTGTAAATAAGGATATTACAGGCATTTTACAAAAACATGGCATACAATATCAAACGACAGTTCTATATACACCAGAGCAAAACGGCAAAGTGGAACGGGAAAATAGGACAATCGTTGGATCGACTAAGTCAAAGATGTGGAAAGAAGTTAGATGTATCATTTTGGGCTGAAAGAATCAACACAGCGGTATATACATTAAATATGACCGGTACTAGTTCAGAAAAAAATAAGCTGCCTTATGAACATCATTATAAAGTCGTGCCAGACATAAAATATTTAAGAGTTTTTGGTACTGTTGTATACAGACACACACCAAAACAAAAAATGGGATCCAAAAAGTGAAAAAGGTATGTTTGTTTGTTATTTAAATAGCACAAAAGTATTATTGAGTATGGTATTTGAAATCAAATAAAATATCATTGTGCAGACATTATAGATTCGAGAACGAATGTAAGAATCTTGAAAATATAATCACTATTAAATTAGAATTCACAGAATCACCGACTCAGATTAATGAACATTAAAATCAAGTCAAGGACAAAATAGTAGTTGATGACAATAGGATGGTATTATGCGACAGGAATACATTAAAACCACCGAACAGGTCCAACGTTCAATCGTTTAATGCTAACAGTGTAGAACTATTGGGGCAATAACTGGGCACCATGTAAACGAATGGAGATACACCATGAATGACGAATTAATGACATTAAATAAAAACGAAACTTGGACATTAATCAACTTACCAAAGAACAAAATTGCATTACGAAATGCATGGATATTTAAAACTAAGTATAACACTGACGGTAATATAGACAAATTTAAGGCCAGGTTGGTTATTAAGGGTTATTCACAGAAATATGGTATAGATTACCATGAAACATTTTCACCAGTAGTCCGATACATATCAATAAGGGCGATTTTTGCAGTAGCTGCTGTGGAAATATTAAAACTAGGACAATTCGATATCAGGACAGCATTTCTGTATGGAGATCTACAGAAAGAAATAAACATGTTACAGCCGACGGGTTATGAAGACAGTTCGAATAAAGTATGTAAAATTCAACTAAGTCTTTATGGGTTGAAACAAGCTCCAAGATGTTGGAACAAGCGATTCAAAGATTTTGTAATGCATTTGGTTTACAATCTAGCGAAGCAGATGCATGTGTATTTTAAACTGATTACAATCAAATTATTTTTGTAATATTTGTGGACGATTATTTAATTGCTGCAGACAATGAAGACATAATAAAGGAACTTTTAACAAACTCGGAGACAGAGTTTGAAGTTAAAAAGAGCAATTTAGAATATTTTCTAGGTATGCAAGTAAACATAATGAAAGAAGGGTCATTATTTGTACATCAACAAATTATGCAGGCAGCATAAATAATTAATGCATTAAAATGTCGGATGCTAAGGAACTTTTAATTCTGATACACAAGTCACATACATTTGATCAACAGGAAGAATAGGAGATTTTGAGTGAAGAAATTCCTTATAGGCAAGTAGGGAGTTTAATATTTTTATCACAGGTATCTAGGCCAGATATTGCATATGTAGTAAACTTTGCTAGTCATTTTCTTGCAAATCCGAAAAAAGCTCATTGGAACTTAATAAAACATATTATACGATACATTAAACAAACATTTAACTATGGTCTATATTTTAATAATAAAACACAATTATCATTAGAAACATTTAGTGATGCAGATTACGCAGATGACGTACAAACTCGACGTTCGACATCGGGATATCTATTCAGATATGGGTCAAGTATAATATCGTGGACATCACGACAACATTCTGTGTCATTATCATCGACGGAAGCAGAATACATCTCAACTAGTGAAGCTGTAAAAAGAACCATGTGGATAACACTGTTGATTACTATCTTATCGAAAACAGGTGATAAACAATTAGTATTATACATTCATAATCAAAGTGCTATACGTTTAGTAAAAACTCCGGAATTTCACATGAGGACAAAACACATAGCATTTATACCATTTCATTCGAGAAAAATATGAAGATGGAATGTTTCAACTTCAGTACATTGGGACAGAGGACCAAATTGCGGACATCCTGACCAAGCTTTTGGCAAAGGAGCCAGAAACGTTTCCAAAAACTACGGGCAGCCATAGGAGTGACAACAATTAAAGGAATTATTAATTGAGGGAGGGTGTTAAAATTTACAATTAATATTAGTATTCAATAATTGTAAGCACACGTGTGCACTATCAATAATGTATTTGACAATTAACCTTTAGCTATAACATCACTGATTACAATATTACTTTCCATTGTTACACGGATATAGAGTTACCTCGATAATGCATATTTATGAGCCTTTCAATGTATATAAAGGGCACGTGCTCACAAACCATACCGTGAGTACAGTCCAGTTGTATTAACATTAATTTATATTACAGTATTTACATAATCATAAAGTCGTGTAACTAATTAATACCGTAATCGTTCGTTCAGTCAAGTTTCAATATTCAACAATATTTTTGCATATTCCACAGTAAGTGCATATACTGTATATTTTTAATCCTTAGCTATACAAATTGAACATTTTATACATAGAGATTTTGATGAATTTCGGTCAAAATTACAACTTTTAGTAGTCAGTACATAGGCGTAGTACCTACATGGCTACATAGTACAACAGTAAGTGTGAAGTGAAATACATTGTGAAACACACAAGTGATTACATTGTAAGACACAAAATTTTTGATATGGTCAGACGGCCAGTTGTAAAAAAATATAAATCCCGTTGAAATAAACTTTCAACGTTGGTAGGAAGTTAAAACGTTTCTAATGAAACGAGTAATTTAGGGGGGGAGGGGGATTGGTTTCTTTTCAGCGAGCACCTGTTGTATTTTTCGAGATAGCCGCCACTGGTGGATATTGGGCCTACGGTTTTTGAGAGAAAATTCAAACATCAGCCAGTTATCAGATAATATCACGGCACATCACGACATCGACTCGACAATAATATACTCAATTATTATAATATATAATACAATATTATCGTATAAGATTCTTATACCTTAAACTCGTCTTGCCGGGAGGACTCTCGGGGGAACGACCTGGACGCCACGCCGCGCCCCGTTTCCTTCGAGTAGAGAATCAAGTTGGGACCGTCGGCTAGCCACGCGTACCGGGAGTTGGCGACGAATCCGCCGCGGTCGGCCCCGAACTGGCAATTGAATTTAAGCGATTCCAACGTCTGCAGCACTCGCGTCGAACCGTCGTCGCCGGACGAGCACCCGGGACGGGACATGTAGTCGTCGTCGGACGAGCACCCTTGACGGGACATGCCGTCGCCGGCACGCGACTGATTTCACAACGGACGCAACAATACACTACGCCGTCGCGCGCGAAGAAAAAAACAAAAACGTGTTCGCCGCGTGATCCGGACAAAACGCCGCGCGGGCGGCGACAACGGCCAACGGAGCGAGTGGAAGAGAAACTTTGGCGCGCGCGACGCCGAGAGCGCCGGCGAGAGTCGTCGAGAGCGGCGCGCGAATCCGCTTCACGGGTGTGCGGCGCGACGGGAGACGAAAAACTTTGCGAGCGACGGCACAAAAAACGTGGTCTGCAAAATGGCGCGGCGGCGGCGTCGTCGTCGTGGTTAACCACTCGGCGGGTACGTCGAACGATAAATGGCGCGACCGAGACGACGCGGAGGAGCTCGCGCCCGAGTGCCGGACACGACAACGGCCGACGGCCGATCGCGACCGGTCAGATGTCCGGGCCGCGATTGGCGGATCGCGGCGGAGGCGGAGTTCGACATTGATTTGTATTTTTATTTTTAGATCTCCGGGGTTCGTACGGTTTATCGTTCCGCGGTGCGGCCCACACTGCGTGCAGTGTGCACCGCCTGGCCCGCGCCGTACACCTAAACACCTTCACTGTCGAGCGACGGGTACGGATTTCCGGGAAAAAGGTCTCCGTCAGTGTTCCCAGTTTCCCGTGACGAACGAATGTCGTCGAACTGCTGCACCGTCCGAGGCGGTAAAATGGCGACGGGTTAAACGTCGTTTTCTCTGCTGACGTGGCCCGCCGTCCATTTGGCGACGGAATTCCGTCGCACGCAGCGCGTTTCCGTAATGCGTTTCAATTCCGCCGGGCCACGTCAGGTGCGAACGTCCGCAAATGGCGGACGGCGATGAGTGGGAGAAATTCGGCTTCCGCGCGCTAATATGCTATTCTGCCCGATTCTGGCCATAGCGGACGTCGGTACAGACATTATGCGTAATAATTTCTATAGCTGCTATTTTTAATATTACCGATATTTGCTAATGCAAATTATTAATTAATGAACGGGCATCAAATATCAATAATAAAAATATTAAATAGCCGACTCCCGTATCCACCTGTTCAGCGGTGGTCAACAGATCGATCGCTGCGACTCCTTTTCGCGAAAACACCTCGTGGATTATAATAATTGAATAAAAAATTATAATCTCATCGAATTACAATATTATTATGAGGAATAATATTTGTACTCGGATATTATATTAAAATCCTTGTTGTGTAAAATTGCAAAATTAAACGTTCTTATCTTCTAAATAAAACAAGGACTAAAACCATAGACCTTATACTGAGTATAAGGTCTATGACTAAAACACACTTTGCCGACACCCTCACGATTTTTGATTTTTTTTTATAAACGACTCGTTTTTTATGCATAAAACGATGGGGCAAAACTCGTTTTTTGGAAACTATTATTTTAAAAGACGTTATAGCCGTTTTAAATATTATGAATCACGTCGTCATAAAGGTGCGAATTAATATCCTTTTTTTTTTGGTCGATCGCGACAACCTTTAAAACTTAGAGGTCGATCACAAGTCTACCAACACATTGGAAACGACGGTTTTTTAAGGCATTGTTGCGTTAAGGACACGACTGCCGTGTCTAACCAGTGGTGTATTGTTAAAAATATTCGTGGCCCGTGCCCCGTGGGTATACGTATATCCTTCTTGACGCGTTTCTTGACCACGCTATGACCTGGCTAGTGCGTTTTTAGTGCGTGCACGCATATCGCATTATCGCATGCCGCATGCGACAAAAAACAAACTATTTTTTGTATTCTGAGTTTGCGTTTGCGGTGCTTGCCCGCGCACTAAAAACGCACTAGCTAGGACATAGCGTTAGGTGTCAATAATATAACCTTGACATTAAATCCAATAAAATTTCTTCTCGCTTCGCTCGAATACAATAATTACAATTCCCCTTATTATAACTATAAAATTACAACTATACGAGTGTTTTTCAACAACTAACTCAATGAAAAACATAAAAACAATAAAACTACACAATGAATTTTTTTTTAAATATAGTCTTAAAATGAAATAATATATTATGGGCTTTAAAACCAAAATAGACATAATATATTATTTAATAATATATATTATCTTTTATCCGATATTGGTAATTGCAGTTTCTCAAAATATTTTTTGGATTATCCGAAGAATATACAGAACGTTTTTATTTTATCATCAACCGAAATTATCTTCGGTGAGAGGGGGCTATACCCGCGTATTGTCGTTAATTCAGAGACAATACGCTAAAAAAAAAAACTAGAGAAACTCGTGTCCCGTGCCGTCAACCCCCGTAAACCCCCGAATGCACCACAGTCTAACAGGTAACACGGTCTGTGTTTTTGCGTATTGAGCCCCTTTCACGCGGACCCGTGTCGTGCACGGCGAGTTTCGTACGCCGAGTTTCAGTTTTGTTGGCGCGTTTTCATCGTCGGTATGGCGCCGCGTGTGAACACGAACAATAAATTGTAAATTTGTAAACCGAAACGCGCAGCGTACGGTACGCGCCCGTGTGAAAGGGGCCGCCCCAGAGACGTTGCTGTTTTAATTGCTGATATTATTGTATAGTGTTTTTCAAATCCCTGTTTGACATACAATTTCCCGTTTATATTATTAAATATTTATTAAAAACTATTAAACATACAATTTTTTTTAGTAAAACGTTGGTGACTCTGAAAACTGTGCGATTAACAAAAAAAAAAATTAAGTGCATATTTTTAAAGCATATATTTCTACTTTTTTATATTTTTTAAGTCCCAAGCCCTAATAATAAATATAATATTATGTAGTGTTTCCGCCTTTAAAAATGTTTGTACACTGTTGTCTGACCATTCGTCGGGAGTGTGCGGGTGGCTCATTATAACATATTATAATACTATTATTATTCTATCGAATATTCAAGGCCTCCCTCTCTCGGCCATCCCATAAAATTTGCCAGGACCTCCGCCACTGCGAGTTCGTTTATTCAGGTCTCGCCGCGAGTACGATGACGATAATATATTATTATATTATTACCGATATAATATTAATAATATAATAACAAATTAATAGCGACGACAATATAATAATAATATTCTGTTAACGCAGTGCGACGTCGAGGACGGTTGCTGCGTTCGATTGCCGGGCAATTGTTATTGTTTTCGCCTAATTGCCTAAAAGACCATCGCCGTGTTTCACAAGAAATCGTTAGTTGTACGCCTATCGATATTTTATTTGTGTTTAATTATAATTGCAATTTAATTGAAAGTCATAAACATCTCACGTATATCGTGTGCATGCGGAAAAATAATACTATCAAAACAAAACAATTAAATAAATATTTTAAATTAGTCCTACATTCCAACTATCTATACAGTCGTATTTATAACAACACAGAATATAATATAAATATCTCGGTCGACTTTATGTTTTGAACATCGGTATATTGTCGTATTTATAAAATGTACCACATTTGGTATTTGTATAATAATTGTTGTAAATAATATCGTGTAAGTTAAATTATAATTTTTAAAGGTCGAAAGACGTTACTCAAACGCATTACCATTGAGTATACCAGTAGATACATAAGCGTGCACACAGGGGGTGCCAGGGGTACCTGTGCACCCCCGGACCCTTCACCAAAAACGACAAGAACCCTAATTATTAATTAAGTTTACATTTTAAATCTTGAAAAATCCAATTATTATAAAACAGTAAAGTGAAATTATTGATAAATTCAAAAATGTTATTCCCTTTAAACGTCGATTATCATTATACATTATAAAGATTGTACCTATATCTATATATTGTCATGTAGTATTTATTACAATGAATAATAAAATAAAATAAATATTTTTAGTGCATTTTATTTCTTTAAAACATTTGTTTGTATCTATAATGGTTTGTGCACCCCCGGAACCAAAAGTCTGCGCACGCCTATGAGTAGAGAGTAAGTCTTTCATTTATAAGTGCATGTTTGACCATTTTTGATATAATGGTTTAAGTTTTATAAATAAAACAGTTTTAAAATAAATAGATTTCCTCGACCTGAGATATTATTTTGATACAACGATCACTCGCATTGTTAGTTGTTACTTATCGGTACATCGCACACGTGATTCCCGATAGTTAAATTATGTAATACAAATTATAACTATGTAAATATTATTCAAGATTAAGTTATTTAAAGTTGAAAATAATATAAATATTTGTTTACCCAATAAATAACAATAATGACCTATGTTTATATATCTAGAAAATGGCAATTGAATTATTCGGTGACCATTTTAAATTGACGATTATTCATTTAATTTTTAACAGAATATGTTGAAATAAAAATCTAATTCTAATCTTGTTTATTTCGTCAAATACGGCCTTACTTTAAAATTAATATTTAATGCTGTACTAACACGATGTAGATTAGATAAGTCGACACCGTTCCCGTATCTTTCAATGGTACGATGTTGACGCAAAAAATCGCGGCAGTTTGGTAGTTCAGAATTTATCACCAGAATACGCCGCCATTCGAACGAAGGCCGACTTTTATACGAGTTCTAATGGCGATTTACATTAAAAGTGTATTAATTGTTATTTGTTGTTCAAATATCAATAGTTTGCATGTCAACGTAATACAAAAAATATACATATAATATGTAAATTTAATGTTATATTGTATAGACGATTTAAATAAATCAATGTTTTGGAATCATGTACCAATTATTATGTAAAAATTGTAATAATATTACATTGCACAAATTTAATTATTTCAATAAAATGTTTATTTATTGTATGATATTATGCACAAAATGGAATTAGTAATATCATTGATTATAGAATAGAATTCTATAATCAATGGTAATATCTACATATAATAGGCGTATAAGGTACGAGCATGGACGTAAATAGGGGTCCTCAAATGCATAGGACTTATTGAGTGTATATATTGACTTATAAATGTATTTTGAATGTGATGCTGAATTTAGCTGAAACCGCCACCCGAGAGAAAAATTAAAAGCAAAGAAATTTAGCTATAAGCAGTCTAAAACTCTAAACTGATATATCCCGATATCCGTGTAATCTATACTTATAAAATCCAAATACCACTCACTCACTGATCGCTGTATCTCAAAAACTACTCAACGTACGGACTTGAAATTTGGAATAGAGGTTCTTCTCATATTTTTACCGTGCAATAAGAAAGGATTTTCAAAAATGTTGCGGTTAAGTGGAGTAATTAACAATATTATAATTATTCACCGCCAATACGTATTGTGCGGCACGGCGGCTTGCGGGTTTCCAGCTACCTGCAACCTATCCTTTTTGTTCGTCGTCTAGAATAATTTTATTGTTCCGAGAAGTTTATCGATAAAAATAATCTCATGCATCGCGCGTACACCAATACTCCTATCTATCTATATATATATATATATAAAATCCAAATATACCATTGTGTCACTGATCGCTGTATATCAAAAATTACTCAACGTACAAACTTGAAATTTGGAATAGTGGTCCCTCTAATACTTTCACCGTGCAATAAGAAAGGATTTTAAAAAATGTTGAGTTTAAGTGGATCAATTATTAATTAATAATAACTATTCAATGCCAATACGTTTTGTGCTGCACAGCACGGCCAACGGGTTTCCAGCTACCTGCAACCTGACCTTTTTGTCCGTCAAATAATGTGTTTTATATCGGCGTACATTTTTTTTTTTGTAGATATTAATTGTTTTGAGAAGTTTATTGATAAAAATAATCTCCTTAGTCTTTACGTGCACGCGAACGAATATTCATTTCATAAACCTTACGCCGTACGCCCGTACCTATCAGCAGTTCGGACGTGCATGACATATACCTACGTTATAATTTATATATATATATCATATTATACACATTTTGGCAAACAAATTTATAGAAAAAAACAAATCTTAAGCACAGGCCAACGTCCCGACTTTTTTCATGTACGTACCTATAATTCTGATTTCACTCACTTATGCACCTCATGGGGTCCGCAATCTATCGCAGGTGGATTACCTGCCTGATAATATACTGCTCCCATATTGTCCGTGATCTAATGCAGTGGATTACTTACCTAGGTGGTTTAGATACATGTAAATCACTTTCTTTTTTTAACTTAATACTTGGCTCAGGCAACGCTGGTATGACTAAATTCAAAATTGAATATTGTTGTAACGATATTAGTTAGTATATTTTAACCGTTATATTATAAAATAAAACATATTATTCGTCTAGAGTGTGCATTATTAATTTTTTTAACGGCAACGAAGAGCATAAAAACCATTTTGCACTCAACAATGTTATTACTTATAAATTTATAATATTCTAAAATAATATTGTAAATATGAAAAAAAATACACACGGGCGAAGCCGGGTAATATTCAGCTAGTATATACATATAATAGTCGTTAAAATAAAATATAATAAAACTCCCTTAATTGTAACTATATATTTTAATATTGTACCTAATTGAATAGAATTAGAAATAAAAATATGATTTATAAAATCGAAAAAATAAAATAATTATATTAATCGACCAAATTCTTATTTTTGTATTGACAATTTGGGTATTTATGCCGTGCGCGGCTGTGATAAATAACCGGTTTTGACATATGGTGCGGTACTGCTGCTTATGCTCGCGGGGGGGGGTGGTATGAGTACGGTTTTAGAACGCTGCCGCTGCAGTCATGAGAGCAGCACACGACTACTGCAAATTCGTAATTTATTTTCAAAAACATGTCTCTGTAGAATCGCCCTCATTTGGACTATACACTAATCCTACAAAAACCAACATTCGTCAACATAAAGGTGAGAATATTATCTGTGTTCTTATGTTAGATTTGTATGATAGCATAAACTTAATAATTTCTATTTATGATGAATATTTGTTTTTTTAATACATTTTTCCAACCTATAAAAAGTGACGTAGTAAACTTATACATATTATAGAACATAGGAACACAGATAATATTGTTATCCTTAAGTGGCCGAAATTTGATTTTTGTGAGATACCTATACAGCCCGAATGAGAGCGGTTCTCCTCAAACATGTTTTTAGGTGGCAAAAACGGGTGTGTAAGTAGCCACACCAGCAAAAAATACGGTACAAAAACGGTTTCACGCGTATCAAGAATACGGCTCACTGGTTGATATTTAGAAAAAAAAACCTTTATTAAAACTTGTAGAGAACAATTTTGTTTAGGGCAATATAGGAGTCAATTTCATATCGATATTGATGTGTTGATTATTTGACTCAAAGGAAAAAGTAAAAACACGAACATTCTTAGATTGAAATATTCGGCTTTGAAAACAAAAATCAAAAATCGAGTACTACATTGCCCCAGAAAAAATTGTCCTCTACAACTTTTATCCAAGGGTTTTTGCTCTAATATCAGTCAGTATAAGCCGTGTTTTTGTAACTAGAAAATCAAGTTTTTGCGACAAAATAATAATTTTAATTGCAGCTGTCGTGTGCTGCTATACTGCGATTATAGCGGCAGTATTCTACAACCGTACTCATTCCAAAGCTAAGGGCAAAGTAACTACGCAACGAAACGTTCAATATGATTATTCGTGGAATAATTCAATAATAAATAATAATGTGCTTCCGCTACCGCACCCGAAGGCCGAAACAACGGCGTGGCGCGCGAACCGTCACGAAGAGAATGGGCGTGGTTACGACCTGCCGCGGCGCCGCCGATATGGCGCGCCATCTGTTGAGCGTTGCATACGTTTTATTTTTCGCTGACATCCTCTTAAAAATAATTCTTACTTGTCCACTATTTACATTTTTCTGTAATAGTATCAAAAACAAAAGCGACAAAAATGTGTAGACATTTTTAATATTTTACATTAAAAACAATGTATTTACAATATAAAAACCGGCCTTCGGGCGAATGGTGGCGCTACCTACATTTGTGATTTGTATGTTGTACTACCAAAGTACTACCATACTGCCGAGAACATTTAGGGGGGGGAAGGGCGATGAAGCACCGGCCAATGTTATACAGCACCAAAAACAATGTGAGAAAACGGCGGTTTCTTTAAATAGGATTTTAAAAAAAACTATTCAAAAACAAGATTTTCCTAACTTTAACAAGTTATTTCAAATTGCAGTTACAATACAAATAAGTTCTGTAGCATGTGAACGTTACAGTGGCGTAATTACGAGGGGGGGATTTGGGTGTCGTATCCCCTCCCCATGACCTTTTTTTTTTAGACTGGTTAACTACATTTACCTATGTACTTCTTTATTTAAAATTATATATTTCTTTTTTATTGATATCGAATGCCTCGGCGAAATAATATTATTACGAATAGTCTTTATTTTATACTTAATAGAAATATTACAAAAAAACACAAATCCTTTATGCTAGTTGTACATAAATACTTCGTAGTTCGTTATAAACGCCGCCACGCAGGTGTATGGATATCACTATTACAATATGTTTTGTGTATGTTTTGAGTTTGTTTATGCGTTGTGTACTGTGTAGTGCCGCAGTGGTACAAAAATAAACAACGAGCGGGAAAGTATTATTTTATCTTAGATCGACGACGCTCGACGATTATCAGATTATTTTATCTAGAAACTATCGTCCTATTGAAGTACTGAACTAAAAATAACCTAATATCGATTTGTACACTTAATCGGAATTCTTGTAATGACTTTCGTAGTTTCGTCGTCTTTCGGTAATCGGTAATCGGTTACAAGTTACAGTTACAATCACTCATCAGCAATCGTCTTACGACTTTTATAGTTTTATAAATTATAATTCATACATATTTTGATATTGTGATATACTGATATTTACATTCATCATTCGTGTGGAGTTTTGTTATTTAATTTTAATATTTACTATTCACTCGACTCTCAAAGTTATTTTTAAAATTATAAAAATGGAAGGGAAAAGAAAAAAAAGATGAAAATACGAAAATTCACTATTTTCTTATTTCAAAAAACAAAATCGTGATGATGTATAATACCTATTCAGTAATTGTAAATGTGAATATTTTGTAATTATTCCATATTTCCATGTATTCTCATGTGTACATAAATATTGAAAGGTGCTTATAAGAAATACTTTTTATTTTATTTATTTTTAATTTGGGGGGGGATGTTAAAACATTTCACCCCCCTCCCCACCCCACAAACATGACCAAATTACGCCACTGGAACGCTGCAGTTTTCCAAGTATACAACAAATTAATAATTGTTTTAGGTCTATTTTGAATATTTAAAGGGATATTGCAAATAACATAAAAACAGAATCGGGCGTCATCCGATTGTGTCCCGTTTCAACCTTTTATTTCTTTCCAGTGTGTCGATTGCGTCCACAAGACGGACAGATAAATTATTTTTTCTTACCTTTTTTCTTACTGAATACATTCTTAGTTCTATTATTGAGAAATGAATAGTCATAATTAGTTATTATTTTGTAATTATTAAATAACTCAAAAATACATTTCTAGTCCAGTCAGTGTTATAAAATAATAATATTTACATTTTTCAACTATTCAAATTTCTTTATTTTTTTCACTTAAAAATTAAAATGGTATTCATTATATATCATATGCTATAGCACTATAAACTTTAAAATAGCTTTCGACTAAGGCACTTGCAGACGTACTAAATCGCTAAATCAGCCAGATAAAATGCTCATCAAGTAAAAACCAATTCATGTTTAAATATATCAGCGCAGCATATGTGACAAATATATTAGATTTATCATGTCATCGACGCAATCGAAACACAGAAAAGGTAGGGAAAAAATCGTTTACCTGCGTCCGGGACGCATCGACAACTCCGACAGAATCAGTGTTAGATAAGTACAGCACAAAAACAAGGAAAATAGTTTTAGAATTAATACACATTTATACAATTATTATTATATGATTATAAGTTGTAAAATATTAGATATTTAAATATATTGTCGTAATAAGAAAATTATTTACTTTGTAAGCCCACGGGTTAATTAGATAGGTATATACATAATTTTAGCACCCCTTAAAATGTAGGTCTACTTGCGCCCATGCATGGTCAGTGTAGGGATCCCATACGTCCCGTATTTTACGGGATTGTCCCGTATTTGAATGAAGCGTCCCGGTGTCCCGGCAAAAGTTAAAAAATAATACTATTGTCCCGTATTTTGGACAACCCGTCCCGTATATACCTTATTTTAAAACTATTTCAAAAATTAAATTTTTTTTTATTATTTGGCATTTTAAAATTTAAATTATTGATAAATGATAATAACTAAATCAAATGGTAATTATTTGATTATAATAACAATACATTTTTTTGTTGGTTTTGTGGTGGTTACACTGATTACTGATTAATGATATTATAGCGGCTGTCGGCATGTACATTTCAAGTATATACCCAGTGGCGTATTTAGGTTTTTTCTTGGTGGAGGGGGGGATATAGCTTTATTAAGTTAGAGGTCTAAAATTAGGACTCCAAAAAATGATGCATATTATACACACCCCTACGGGGGGGATCGATCCCCTTGATTGGCTTGATCCTACCCCCCCCCCCCCGTAAATACGCCACTGTATATACCTACCATATAGGTATGTTTTAAAATGTCCCGTATTTTTAAAAAATAAATCTGGGAACCCTAGGTCAGTGAGTACCGTCTGGTTCCTGAAATTATCTATGTACAACTATAATAATCTATCTAAAGTATTTATCTTATGATCTATTGTTGCATAAAGACTTTGAAGACCTGACACAACGCTCGGGCGCTCTCGGTTTGGTGTATAATAGACGTATCACGTATAGCAACTGCAGTTTCAAGCATGCTTGAATAATGATCAGGAAACACGAGAGAAGTACCTACAGACAATACAATATTTAAGATCGACTTGGTAAATGTAAATTAAATGTTTAAAAATATTCGGCTTTACAAATGTGTTAAAGATTGGTATATAATATTTTCTTAAATGCTCGATTAGAGCCCCGTGGACAGTAACGATATCGTATTATATAATGCAGCGGTTCCCAACCTTTTTTTCCTTCTGTACCCCCTAAGCTTTATATTTTTCTAGGTTGTACCCCTCTTTATATTTTTAAAAATTTTTCACATAACCACTCTTAAAAAATTTAATTAAAAATAACAATAATGTAATAATGCATATATTTTTATTTTTATATTGAGTAATAAGACACATAAAAAATTACTTAATTTACTTATTTAATAAACAAAAAATTTAAATGAAAATAATTAGTGAGATCCTTGACCTTGTTTCAAATTACATAGTTTTTTAATGTCAGGTTCAAATGATGCGAGATATAATCTTAAATCTGGAGCTGCCTTTAGTTTATTTCTATACTTATTTTTAATAAAAATATATGAAGAAAACGCTGTTTCGACCAACTCCGTACTAATAAATGGCAATAGGAACTCAATTGCCTTGTCAGAGAGTCGCTTATATTCGTTTCTAATATCTACCCAAAAATTAATAAGTTGTTTTCTTTTGAACTCATTTTTTAAAGTTGTGTCACATGAAAATTCTATTAAGTTTTCTTTTTCTACGATAGATAAAGATGTAGCTTCTTGAAAGAATTCTTCATTAAAAGGATTTGAAATCCAATTGTTTTCTTTTTCAGGTTTGGAAAAGTTTTTTTTGAATGATAATTTTAACCCTTCCATATGTTCAATTATGTTTTTCTTCATTTCCCAAGACATAACTAGCTTATTTTCAGATAGAAAATTGTGTAACGTTTCAAATACCTCAGGTTGGTCATTTTCAATACATACCCTCCAAAAATCTATTTTTTTAACCATTGATTTAATTTTATCCGAAACACTGAAAATCGTTATTGAATTTTTTTGAAGCGCCAAATTTAAATTGTTTATTTGTAAAAAAATGTCAGATAAATACGCAAGCGCCTGAAGCCAATTGTAGTCGTGTAATTTTGGAGATAATTGAAAAGAATGATCAACATACAATTTTTGGACCTCATGTCTTAGTTCGAATAAACGTGCAAGTACCTTGCCACGGGATAGCCACCTAACTTCTGTGTGAAAAAGTAAACTTGAGTGAGGACTCATCATTTCTTCGCATAAAGCTTTAAATATTCTCGAATTTGTAGACCTTGCTTTTATAAAATTAACTAATTTAACAGCTTCATCAAGAACGAGTTTTAGTTCCCCTGGAAGGTTTTTAGATGCTAAACTCTGTCGATGAATACAACAATGACTCCAGTTTATATTAGGAACTATTTTCATAACGCGACCTCGAACACCAGAATAAATACCCGACATTGACTTTCCACCATCGGTACATAGTCCACAACAATTGGACCAATTAATACTCATTTTTTTGAAATAAAAATCAATAGCATTGAATATGTCTTCACCAGTTGTGCGTTCAGACAATAAATGACAAAGCAAAACATTTTCTTCGACTTCATTATTATTTAAATACCTTGCAATAACAAGTAAAACTGCGAAATTGGTAACATCGGTGCTTTCATCAACTTGAATAGCGAAAATGTTACTGTTTTTTATTTTATCTATTACTGTCAACTCAATATCTTCAGACATATCCTGAATTCGACGAAAAATTGTATTATTTGAAAGAGGAATACTGTTTATCTTTTTTACGTTCTCTTCTCCAAACATACACTGAACGGTATCTTTTATACAAGGAAAAATCAAATTTTCAGCTATTGTATGATTCTTACCACATTTTGCAATACGATAACTAATACGAAAACTAGCTTCAATCGCGTTTTGGTTATCTTTATTAGCTGGCTTTATGTATGATGTCAAAATCGATGTATTCTCATTATTTCTAGCTAAACGTTTAAAAAAATCACATTCTTTATTTTTATAATCGGCATGTTTTGTTTCTAAATGTCTTAAGAGCAGAGAAGGTTTCATGCAGCTATTCGACAATATTTCACCACACACAATACACTTAGGTTTAGGATAGTCAAAATCTCCTACATATGAAAATCCATATTTTACATATTCATCAGTGTATTTTCTCTTTTTACCTTTTTGAAGAACTGAAGACTGTGCATTTTCTGTATGTTGTAACAAATCTTTAGCTAACTCTTGAGAAGTACTTGTTAAATGAATATTTTCTCCAACTTGGTCTAGTTTTTTTATTGCACCAGTTTTTAACCGTTGATCCATATTTATCACAATGTACTTATTTAAAATAAATTACTAAATATTAAGCAACCACCGACAATAATTTGAAAAAAATGGAAAATAACGAAAGAAAAGTTTTTATACAACAATCAGAGTTTGAAAGCAATCGACATACTGATTCCAATATAATAAAAAATTAAGTTTTACCCGTGTGTACGAATGTGCGATAACGGTCGATAACGGACCGGCCGAAGTTCAATACACACCAACACCGCAACCTACCATATAATAATATTATATAATCTGTATTCTATAATAGTATAATAATATAATAAGATAGTATTTTATGTATAGTCCGGGCAACGAAAACTGGCCGGTGACCCCCGTGACCACCGAGATTGAAATAAATAGTTTTAAATTAACCAAATTCAATATTTTTCCGCCATTACTTAATTTTTTTTCGCGTACCCCTTGAGATGATCGTGAGTACCCCTAGGGGTACGCGTACCCCCGGTTGGGAACCGCTGATATAATGGACCACACGTGCGGCCGCCGGCCAGTGCTGGGTTGGTTACTGCTTGATAACAATTTATGATTTTGGAAGTACGAGTGCTGGGGTAACGCACCTGCTTCACGACGCGCGTCGCGTATCTACTCGATTTTGGGCGGTCGCAACTCGCAGCTTGCGGCAAATCGGAAAATAAAATATTTCTCTTTCATACATTAAGATTGTAAATGGCAACGTTGTAGCGTTATGATTATGATGGCGATGAAACGTAAATTACGTAGAGGTGTCAACTGCACAATACATGAACTATAATAATCTATATAATAATTCAGTGCAACACTATCGCGCCCGTCTTACCATTTTTGCCTGCATAAAATGCAACACGATTGCGCTCCAATATATTATATTATAATATACTAGCTGATCCCGTGCACTTCGCTGCCCATTAAAAAGAATTAATAATGCCAAGTCTATATGAATAATATATATTTTATTTTATAATATAACGGTTAAAATATACTAAATATACTAAAATATAAGTCATATCGTTACAACAATATTCAATTTATTTTGGGCCATTATGTATTTTTATTCGTTTTATCGAGAAAAGTCTGATCCGTCTCATTCTGTCCCGCCCAGCGTTGTCTGAGGCAAATATTAAGTTAAGATTAACCTCAAGTGATTTACATGCATCCGAACCACCAAGGTAATCCACTGCATTGCAGGATCTCGGACATATGTGAGCAGTAAATTATCAGGTAGGAAATCCACCTGCGGTGGATTGCGGACCCCATGAAATGCGTGATTCCGGCACAGATGCGGTCGGCACAGTTGCGGTCAATACCTTTTTGGTGGCATTTGCGGTCACTTTTTTTTTTTATACCTATGGGCTATGACTGGTTTTACAATACTAACATAATAATAATAATAATTTTAAACAATATTTTTAATATGGAAAATATAATACAATAAACTACAACTTTCCTTCGCACTTTTACAGCTTAGGACTGTCAATAAATAAAATAAAATATCTACTGGCGTGCTTAAAAGTTTTTTTTTAAAAATATTTACTACAAATGAATACTATTTTTTATTAAAAATTATTATGAAATTTAACTATCAATTTATGGACTCATCAATTTTATTGAGATATGTCAGTTAATTGTTATGGTTTATTAAGCAAGTTTTTGAACGAACGAAAGAATTTTTAGTCATTTTTTTAAGTCTCTGTCCTCTTCATATGATTTTAATGTTTTGTCAATTCTAATGTCCAATTCCATGTAACGTTTTTTCCTTTTCTTTCCTTCTAAATTTAAAAAATGTCGATTAAACAATAAGTCTCCATGCTCAACTTCTAATTTAAGACATTTGTATAGAGCTAAAAAAGTTGGTCGAGGTCTATTAATCTAAGCTGTTTGTTCAATCTGCTGTTCCAATCTTCAACAACATTATTTGTCCTGTGTTTTTTTTTGGTAACAATTCCATATATTCTTGGACATTATTTCATTTTCGAGCCACTGTTCTACAAAATAGTCATGAAATAATTTAAGTTTTTCATTATTAGGACTGCTTTCTATAATTATTAGCCAACCTTCGTCAATATCTTGAAGTGGAATAAGAGCCAAAGAAGAACACATTCTAATATTAAGGTGAATTTCTTCATTATCTCTATACTCATCTACCAGTCCTACATTTTAAACTTTTCGCCATAGAGATTGGTTGAAATGATAATTACAGCCACTTATTTGAGTATTAGGAAAAACATCTTTAATCGCTTGAATAGTTGCTGCTTCAAAATCAATTGTAATTATATTGGGGTTAAAATTTGGAATATGCTCTTTTATAAGTTTAAATAATCGAGTATATATATTTTTTGTTTTATTTGGAAGCAAAACAAAAATTACTGGAATTACATTTGTTTCACTCGAAGTGCTTCCAATATCTACGTGTATTGTGTATATTTGTAGGAATTGTTTGTTACAACTTTTAAAAGTCCCGTCAAAAAAGAAATTTCTATATGTAGATGCAGCTTCTCGTTGAGCACTACTTGAAAAAGCAATAATTCTTTCTTCGACATCACTGTCAAATAATAAAAATTGGTAATTGTTACCAAATTGAGAAATATCATCGGGTATAATTATTTCTTCTTTCGAATTTGGATCTAATGTATTATCAAGTGTCCTTTTTTTAATCCTATTTAAAGTTGTCTTGGCGGAAGCGTAAGTAGGAATATTCGTAACGTGGTCATAGCCTCTTTGGAATAAAGGGGACATTTCTTGACGGAAAATTTGAGATGATGTATATGAAGACTCTTCTCGCACTCTTTTTCTTGCATTATCAAATTGTTTTTTTTTGACTTCGCTTGCTGCCACATCAGGTTTACATAAATGATTGGTTTACATAATAATTATTATTATCGCATTGACATCGATAACGTTATAAAAACGTATATAAAAATAACAGAAAAGAAGGAAAGTTTGGTTTTACTCTAGTACAAGTTTTACTATATTAGGTATTATTATTATTATTAATATTAATATTTTATATTATTATGTCAGTATTGTAAAACCATTTCATAGGTATAAACAAAATAGTGACCGCAAGTGCCACCAAAAAGGTATTGACCGCAACTGTGCCGACCGCATCTGTGCCGACACCGAAATGCGTAAGACCCATGCAAAAGATTTATTTTTTTTTATCAATTTATAGCTGAACCGGCAACGCTTTGCTATTGCTATACTTTTCATAGGTAAATTTGACCCAGTGAGCTTAGTATTACCTACAATTTATTCATCTTTTATATATACAGTGAAACCTCTAAATACCGAACACTCTCGGTCACTGAAATAGTGTCCTCTATTCGGAGGTGTCCGCTATTCAGAGGGTTTGGTTTGTATAAAACACAGATATATAATACAACTAGATAGCCGACTACAAACTAATATTGTAGTCCAGTAAATGGCCGACTTTTCTTATCAAAGAGCCCATTGTTGTTTATATTATGATTATTGATTACCTTTTTTCTATTGTGTGTGTTTTATCGGTGGCGACGTGTAGATAATATATAATAACAACGTAGCCGGCCGTAGAGCGAGAAGGACAGAAGTATATAGAAAACGGTAAAGAGTAAGAGAGATAGCGACTAACGCTTTTATTTTTGTTATGCACGGTTTTTCTGGGCTAGGGTACCTCCGTTCACATTCATAAGAAACTACGTTTCAATATGCTAAATAAATTATATGAAACATAAAGTATAGGTAATTTTAACCTTGTGTGATTTTAAAAATTTACCGGAAAAAATGAATACTGTTTCCAGTTACTTTTTTATTGGGGCAGTTTCCAATAAAATTATAAAACCTCTATGAACCATCTTAAATAAATTTTTATTAATTTTATTATTTTATCACGATTTCCCATACGGTATTACAGTAAGGGCCTTTTTGTAATACGTAATTACAATTTTATCAACTAGAACTATATATAAACAATAATGGGCCATTTGATAAGAAAAATCGGCCATTTTCCCGACTTCAATATTTGATATTGCTGCTATAGGAAGTCGGCTATCTATAGTTGTATTATATATCTGTGGTATAAAACGTGTTGTTTGTTTCCAAAACATTGTCCGCTTTTTAGAGGTGTCCGTTAGGAGAGGTTTCACTGTATAGCTGTCCTATATGTGCCGTGGCCGTTCCGGGATTCCCCCTGCTTTTATAAACACATTTTCAACTATAGACATCTTTGATATAACGACGGAAAGTGCGAGTATATTGTAAGCTATATTAGTTACTAATAATAAGCCTACAATAATTAGTACGAAGCAAATGACGGATGTCGGGTAAAAAGTGTTGTATAGTTCGAACCCGATACCACTGAATACGACGTACCTAAGGCGTTAATTTTTTTTTGCATTATTGTTATTTTTTTGGCACCCAATTAATTGTTCAACACTAAAACCTTCCCCGAGTCTAGACCTATTTAATAGTGAAAACCGAACTAAAATCCGTTGTTTACTTACTTTACTGAGATTTTTGCGCCCAAACAAACAAACGCTATCTCTTTATATAATAGTAAGATAACTCGGAGATTATAGCCTGCACGTCATGCAATCTCTATAGTCTATATAGTGTACTTTACCAATAACCATAGGCGGAAATTTGGTGAAATTACTGGGGGGGGGGGGGCTGAACATTATATTTCTCATTGCACCCAAGGCCGTATCCAGAAAAAATTTTCAGGGGGGGGGGATCCAAAATTTGTAATATTTATGTTGGTATTAAAAATAAATATTTATTTAGGTAAACATTTGTACACTATTTAGGAAATGTTGGGCGGTGTTCGGACCCCTTGGACCCCCGCCCCCCTCAGATACGGCCTTGATTGCACCTATATAGGCACTATAATGTCCTAATCGCTCACAATTATTTATTTTAACAAGACAATTTACAAAGTTTGACATACTAAACAATTTAACCATAATTCAGTACAAAAACAATAATGTGACTTACTTTGAACATTTATTTCTAACAAAAAAGAATTAAAAGTAGCATATTATCACGTAAATTCGTCGAAACCGGGACGACGCGCGACGCGACACGGACGACTGCTAATAAACAACCAATACGGGTGTTATTACTTATTAGTTATTACATACATATTATATACAGTATTATATATTACATTAATTACGATCTTTCCAAGTTATGACAATTGACAATATGTTTGTAAAATCTTACTGATTTAATTTAATTTTTATCATAGAATATTTATTTATAATTTATTTTGTAATCCAGATTTTAAAAATGCATTTTTCAATTATTCTAATTATTGTATATTTAGTCACATTACAATTGTGATGGCCAGGGGGGGGGGCTAAGACCTGTACTTTAAACTTCTGGGGGGACTTAGTCCCCTCTAGCCACCCTCCCCCGATTTCCACCTATGCGGCAATAACCAAACCTATTTTCTATACAACTCATAAATATAGCCTCGGAACAATTCATATCTACACGCCGAGAATACACACACCCTCGGGCCGCCGTGCCGTACCTTATTTCCTGTTATCGGGCGGTTGCTATTGTAAATGGGCGAATGTAAGTTGCTACACGAGACCAGCAGGTAAAAAAAAAATACGTATGTTAGTTCCTACATGCTAGAAAAGGTACATATGTTAGTTCCCATAAGGTAGAAAAAAGATTCGTGTAATTTCCTACACAGTAAAAAACAGGCGCGTATGTGAGCTCCTACACGGTGGAAAATTATATCTGTAAGTTCCTAAAAGTTCAAACGTCAGTAAGTGTATACTTAACCTATATTATAAATTGGGCGACAAAATTATAAAAATAGGTACATTTTCATAAAAAATAGATGATGATACTAAAAAAAATCGCATAATGCATTATCAATACAGTAAAATAAAAATTGAATAATACATTTTCATAAATAAATAGAATAAATAATTAAATATAATAAAAATCGCATAATGCATTGATAATAGCTAATATAAAAAAAATCGAATAATTCGATAAATTATATATGTAAGTTCCTAAGTACAAAAAAAGTTCAAATGTCAGTAAGTGTATAAAAATCGAATAATATTAATAATAATAAAAATATAAAAATATAAAATAAGAATAAAAAATGAATAATACATTTTCATATGCAATAATCACAGAGTAATTTTTGAATTTTTCTTATTTATTCTGCTGTGTAGGGCCTATAGTTACTTTTTTGCCGTGAAGGAACTTACGCATGTACCTGTGTTTTTGTGTGTAGGAACTTACACGTCCCGTTTTTATATTCGTGTAGGCATTAACACATCACATTAATTGTAGTAACTAACGTATGCAATCGCTAGGTCTCGTGTAGCAACATACTTAGTCCCCTTGTAAATTGTTATTATTATATCAATATAGATATACAAATTACATGTAAACAATTATTTTTACCGATTTCAACCCTTTAAAATCAACATTTTGAAAAGTCCTTTCTTATTCTTAGTGTCCGATGAAATTATTATAAAAATCTATCCTCGAAATTTCAAGTCGATAACTCAAATAGGTTCGGCTCTGCGTTGATTATTGGTAAAGTACACTTTCCTTTATATATAGAGATTTAAAAAAAAAACTTATTATGCATTATACTCTATAACTAAAAATAAAATAGAAAATCTATTTCCGAGCAAACCTAGGAAATAGACAAACGAATATAATTAATTAACTTATCAAAATTAATATAAGTCGATCCAAACAATACGAATTTTTCTTTCTATTTTGGTACTGTTGGCATTATTAAATTTGTGCCGGGGACAGAACGTTTCTAAGAATCTTGGTAGCCGCAAAATAAGGCCTGCATGCCGGACGCGGGACGATTATAAATCGATTAGAGATACTATGTGAAATAGCAATACATTGTAATATTATTACTATAAATTATTTTAAATAATATGGTTAATTCATTTCAAATTCAATTCGATTTATATTACGACAAAACAGAAAAAGTCTTAGTTGTTTTCAAATATTCGTCCCGTGAAGTTCAAAAGTTCAAGTTTTTCGTGTAAGTGATATTGTTTGAATTTCAAAATGAACCAAGACTGGCGTTAAGGTAGACTGGCCTTAGGTTGGGTGCACCGAGGAAAAAACCTAATTTGGCTGACCTCCGTATAAAACCCGAAGATCATACAATCAATAATGAGGTAGGTAACAGTGTCGGCCTGGCCATGGCCGCTGGGCCGCGAATGAGGCCGAAGCCCTCCGTTTTTTTTTTTTTATAGAGTCGTCAATTTTGAATAGGGACCCCCCCCCCCGTAATGTATTTATCGAAATATTTAGCTGTTATAGGAGCAATTTTTCTTTAGGGGCCCAGGAAATTGAAAATGTATTCAATAATCATTTGCTTTCCCATAGGTTGGGTTAGGCTTTGTACAAGTTAGAGGAGGTTTTTTTGTATTAATTGCGCTACTGCAAGTTAAGTTAGGTTTTATCTTTATTTTGGACGAGAGCACGAGGACCCCGCTTGCCCGACAACCCTGCAGCCTGCGGGGGCCCCGGTGCCCCACTGTTGGATTCAGCAATCATACAAATATTGCATAGAAAAAATGTATTATATATTAATTTACAAAACCTACTATACGTCTATATTCTATACTTATAAAATCCAAATACCACTCACTCACTGATCGCTGTATTTCAAAAACTACTCAACGTACGGACTTGAAATTTGGAATAGAGGTTCTTCTCATATTTTCATCGTGTAATAAGAAAGGATTTTGAAAAATGTTGCGTTTTAGTGGAGTAATTAACAATTATAATTATTCACCGCCAATACGTATTGTGCGGCACGGCGGCCCGCGGGTTTCCAGCTACCTGCAACCTATCCTTTTTGTTCGTAGTCGTCGTGTAGATAAGAATAACAATTATTCTTCCGAGAAGTTTATCGATAAAAATAATCTCATGCATCGCGCGTACACCAATACTCCTATTTTATTATAATGAACGATAAAATGCACACCGATAACAAAAACCAATACACATACAAATTTGAAATTACACATACAAATTCTATTGATCTAGATACGCAATAAGAAAGGAGTGTTTCTGATATTCAATTTTTAAAAAGGTGGCAAAACAGGGATCTTAAGATTCACGGTGGAAATTGAAACTTTTTTTTGTTTATTAAGTGATGCCTTTGATTGCAAGTTATATAATATGCGAATTATTTCACAAATCTAGGTACAATTACGCCGGTTTGTCCATAAAAATAAATTAAATAACCCCCCAAAGTATATTAATACATAAATATGAAATACTCCTAAAAATCCGGGATGATCAACTATGACTTCAATACTATTTTAGGTAGGTACACTTATACAAATTGTTTTTAACTATTAAGCTGTACTAATATAGGCTACCTATATTTTATCCCCCCCCCCTCTATGTGTCCGCAATCTACCACAGGTAGATTGCCTACCTGATAATATACTGTTCGCATTACCATAAGCGAAACTCAGGGCAACGCCACGCGGGATGGCTAAAAATTAAAATATAATATAATTTTGCTTCCATACCTATGCAAAGTGAATTACACCCAATAGGAGTTTTTCCGGGCAACGCCGGGTGATTCAGCTAGTATTATTATAATGTTATTATTTATAAATAATATTATCGCGGCATCCCATCGACCATAGTTATTTATAAAAATATTGTCGACTAACATAACTAGGATAATACGTACACAGCTATGATTATTGATTTGTTATTTTATTAATCAGACTGCTGTACTGCTATAGTCGTGTACTCGCGTGCTGTCGGTTATTGTTAATTGTTATGCGATACTTATATTTGATGTTATACTGTTGTCTATTGTTAATTTATTTACCGTGAATGTGTGCAATAAATTTATGAACATGAAACGTATATATAAATCTGGGGCCGCAAAAATTACTTATTTAAAAATTGTGTTTTATTATTTAAAATATTCTTACTAGGTAGGTATCTCAAAAATAATTAGTTGTAAAATTGCTTTTATATTTAAGTTAATTCGTGAATCATGATCATATTATATAGGTATTATATATTATGATCCATATTGGTGAAAATGTAAAGTACTTATATTTAAAGAAGTATCTTAAAATAATGTTTCAACAAAATACAGTGTACATTTTTTGGGGGCCCCTTAAAAAACTGATCCATGGGCCTTTGGTATGCCAGGCCGACACTGGTAGGTAATAATATTACATCGTATAGTATGGTATATGGTTATATTTTTTTATGAATAAAAATTGTTTTTTTAATCATACGAGATTTTGTCAATATTAATTATATAGTTATATAAGTATGAATACATTTTATATTCAGAGTGGAGTACCCGAGTACCTATAATGAGTGTTATTTTTTTGTGTCTGTGTACACAATAACTTGTCGAAATAATGGTTTAATTTTGAATTTCGTGGTGGTTTCCGGAAGCAAATTGAATATAATATTTGGTGCGTTTTCAAATGTGTTAAAGGAAAATTCCCCAAAAAATGAAGAGTAACCGGGAACATTTATCCGCAAAACCAGTTTTTGACAAAATCGAATTTTTTTATTTAGCCGTAACTAAAAAAATAAAAACTGTAAATACTTGACATTTTCACCAAATGTTTATATTGGCATTAGCTATAAATTTAAAGACCGGATTTATATGCATTTTAAATTGTAAAATATGCACGCAAACATGCACTAAAAAAAGTCAAAATATGCAAGAAAAGAATGCAAAACATGCAAAAAAATTTTTGATTATTACAGCTATTTATTTATTTATTGTAAAGTTATAAAATCAAAACATAAATTATTATGAAAAAAAAAACTACAATATTATATTATTTAATGATGATAAAATTGAATTAAAATGAAAAAATATACAATTTATTCGATATTGGAAAAACAATAAGTAACAATAATATATTCCATATTGACCTCGGTTAAATTATGACGGCGGTTTGTGATGATATGTTTGTGTGCAGAAAAACTTCGTTCCACGTCAACGCTCGTTATGGGCGCATATTTAAAACTAGACAACATTTCCGGGGAAAAATGTTTGATGGAGGAACTCTTTAAGTCAACAGTCTCACCTAGGTGTATTTTAGCAATTTCTTTTAAAATTAGCAAGCCTTTATTTTTATTAATAATTTCGGAACATTTTTTTTTATTACCTAATACGCTATTGTCATTTTCAGCAAGATTAATAATAGAATTCGTAACTTGTTCAAAAATGTGTAAAGCATCTATGAGTAACAAACCTGAAGTCTCAAGCTTTTTTATGCTTTCAACAATAATCGAAAAATGTGTTTTAATATAAGTTAAATCGTTAATTATATTTGATTTAGTTAGAATTTGTTTACAGTTTTGAATGCTTTTGACACCATCTTCTTGTAGCCTGTAGGTTTTGAACAACATTTTTAACATTTTCAAAATCATCCGCATAAAATATTGCCGATTCTAACCAAGCACCCCATCGTGTTATTATAGGTTGAGGTGGTAAATGGTAATGGTTTATTAGGTATTTCATGATATAATTGAATTCTATAAGGAGCTTTAAAAAATATCTTTTTTCCGTTGTTAATTAAATCGTTTATTTCATGAAAAATATCCATAATTTTTTCTGCGATCCGATGAATCCCATGAGCAGCACAAGTCACATGAATAAGATTGCAATAAAATGGTTTTAAATTGTTAGCAGCCTTAACCATATATTATGGGGCTGCATAGGATAACATTAATAAAACTTTTTCGTCGTTACCTCCCTCTGGCCATAATACTCTAAGACAATCATTTACAAATTTTGCTATGGTATTATTATTTGTTTTTTCAAGAACTTTAGATGCTAAAAGATACGATTTTGATGGTGAATCAACATTTAATTTTCCAACAATAAAGTTCGCAATATAATATTTGACTCGTGGGTCAGTAGCTTCATCGATACAAAAATATATGAATGAACTTCCTATATTTTCTCGTATTTTTTGAAGTGAAACTTCTTTACGGAGGGTATGAGAAAAAAATGCTGACATGTTTGCGGGACATATTATGCGGGCGACAGTTCCGAACGACCCCGAACAAACCCGAACCACTTCCCGAACCGATGCTGCAAATATATTACATTCAAACGGTGTACATAATCCTTACTTTGTGTAATATATAAACAATTGTTGATAAAGTTGATGGTTTACACACTCAGTTATGTACAATAATAATGCGTTTTAAACGTTTATCGATCACAAAACATTCGAATTAAATCGGTTTTACACTATTAAACGCGAAAAATGTGTTTTTATGCTTAAGAGCTCGAGATTCGTACATATGATACACATCTCAAACGGTAGTCGATAGGTGCGGAGTTGCCCGATTGCGGCCCGAATTTAGGTAGTCGGATTTTATCCCTAATACAAGTATCCCGATTGCGTCCAAAGACACATTGGTTCATAACATTTTCATTCAAACTATTATTATAATATGATATACTTCATATAAATGTCTCGTTTATGATTATTATAAATAATATACCGACTTCTGAGACCTCTATAAGAAAATTAATAATTTCTGATTTTATTAACAACTATTTACTGTTTGATTACCAAATAATTAAGTATTTAAAGGTATACGTAGTATTAAATACTTTTATGTAAATGCTTTAAAAATTTAAAACAATTATTCGTTATTATAATACCAACTTCTGAGACCTACATAAGAAAATTAATAATTAATAATTTCTTAAATTCTTAATTTTTTAAAATTATTACAAAATAAGTTTTATTTATGTTCATTTTTCAGTATAAAAAGTATTTAAATACATGGTAAGTATATTTTGTATATTTTGTCTTTTAAATACTTTCTGAATGGATGTATTAATTGTATAATTGCATCTGTATTTAAGTATACATAATTTTAAAAGTATCTTTTACAAGACTGTATGCGTATCGGACGCAATCGGGATATTTATTTAGTTTTGATAACTACTTAAATAGTATTTCCTAACTACTATGTACGGGCCGCAATCGGGATAGGTAAAAAGGTAAAAAGGGTACTTTTGGCCGCAATCGGGCGACGCCCGATAGGTGTTAGGAGTAGGTTTCCAAGCTTAGATAGATAGGTACGAGTTCAAACTCCGCTCCGGCGGCAATTGCCGCCTATATGATCTAGCACGGCCGCCTGAAATTTTTGCATTTTTATTTTTTTATTTTTTTGTCAGCAATGATGCGATATTGCTTAAATACCTTGTAGATATAAATTTTAATATAATTTATTTATTTAAATTATGCCACACTTTTGATAACCAAAAATTATTTATTTATTTAAATTAAATAAATACGACCACTTTATGTTTTGAGTAAATGCACTATGTTGAATGTTAGTATTGGTTATTATAAATGTAGAATATAATATGCAGTATACAAATTAATTAAATGTCAATAGCTTTGTAAATAATTTAAATAGCTTTGTAAATGAAAACTGATCATCTATTTAATTTAATTATCATGAAATTTACACAATTTGTGTGCAAAATTAATTAAATAATACAATTGTCATAATGTTTTTATGTATATTACAATAGTCCAATACTATTTATTATATGTCACACTTTTAATAACCAAAAATAAATACTAACCTCACCTGTATAGCAATTTAATCATCTTTTATTATAATAAAACTGTCTGTAAAAGTACAAATACAGTACTGTGTATTACAGTGAACGTCGTCGACACTATACAGTATACTAATCGAATAAAATTAAAATATACCTACACTAAAAAAACAATACAGGCTACTCGATGTCACCCTGCAGGGCTGCAGCTAATTAAAAATCTCGATTCACCAAAAAAGTAAAATTATTATTATTTTAATAAAAAAGAAAATAATAATAAATATTAATAATACAGTGTCGAGTTATCCTCATATAGAACCGCGTAACCCCCGAACTCGTACTATTCCCGACTACCGTGTCTCGTAAAATAATTCCACCGTTCAGAAAGAAGTTTCACTTCAACAGCGCGTACTTGCAACACGCACCATTTTTTTTTAAAACGTCTGTGTAACATTTGATTACATAATTCTTCCTTAGGGTACTTTCATCAAGTATTCAAGTATATGTTTCCAAAAAAGATCTGAAATTGGTATTTTGTAATTTATGCAGTGGTATGTTAGAAGCAATCAAAGCTGAACAAAGGTCTTGGAAAAATACCGATTGATTTTCCCCTAATGTTGACTGTTGATTAACAAATGTTTGTTTAGAAGTGGGAGTTTTCGAATATTTTTCGTGTGGAAATGACTTATGCTGATGCTGCTCAATTTGAATATTTTTTTGCACTACAACTACTTTATTACAATATTGACAAAAAACTGAATTATTATTTAAGGTTTTGAACTTGGACACTTTGGCATTGTAAAATAATAAACACAAACAATGTTATATAAAATGTACACGTTTCGCTAATCGCTATACTACGTTGGTCGTTGACTATATTGCCGATGCCGAATGTACGCTTCGAACTACAGTCGTCAGTCTATCAGTATTCGTGTTAGTATTGTAGTATTGACGATAAGTCGATAATGTTGGACAAAATCGATAAGATAAAAATATAGGAAATCCAGTATGCAATGAATACACCTACCTACCTATCAACTAATACGGAAACGTAATAATATATTTTTAAAAATATTTTCAATTTTTGTATTGTGGACAAATTTATATATAATAATCGTACATAGGTACAATTATAAAATTTAATTTAATTTAATTTATACCTGGTGTACATGTATTATGCAAAAACATGCGTTTTATGTAAAATATGCACTTGTACCCAAAATATGCAAAAATATGCAAAATAAAAATTTGTAATATTATTTCTTTAAGTATGATTGATTAAAACCCATTTACTGCATGTAATTGCTTATAAAAATATGAACATGCATTATATGCAAAATCCGGTGTTTGGGCCTATAATCCGTGGCTTAACTTTAGAAAGATTTTGAGATTTTTCAAGCTATTTATAGACAATTACAATTTTTGATTTTTCTTAGTTTTTTTTTGTTGAAATTTTGACACAATAAAGCAACGATTTTGAATAATCAAAAAAAAAATAAAATGGGCGTCATTGCATCAACAATTCTTATAAACTAAAGAATAAAAAACAAAATATTAAATTATTATATATTTGTTTAATAATAAATATGGAACAAATTGAGCACAAATTAATCATTGTTTATATTTATTACCTATATAATATATATTTATTATTAAATTCAACCCAAAAAATGTTATACCTTTCATAAAAAAAAAAATAATATATTTCATACTAATTACTAATAATTAGCTATGAGCGTTTGAATTGTTTGAAGTTAGACATTGGGTATTTAACTTGAACAATTTTCTTATTTTTATTTAATATATCTATATAATTGTATACAATATTATTAAAACTTTTGAAAACCATATGAAATATAAATATAAATATAAAATAGGAGAATAGGCAATAGTATAGTAAAAAAATAGTAGGTACCTAAGTTAAAAATTGTAGAACTATATAATAGCCTTTACTTAATTGTACCTAATTTATTATACTACTTTCTATATTTAGGTATTTATTTTAAAGAAAAAATTACTAGTTATTCTACAGTTATAGTCAAATGTTACTTAGGTACTTTTATAGTTGTATTGGAAATATACCTGAGCCGACAAATTCTAATTGTAACATCGTTCTTAACAGGACGAAATACATATCGATAAAACATATTCCATTCAATAAGAATTGTCTTACTGTAATATAAATCACATTTGAGTAAAATAATGTTATGTACGCATAAAGCTTCTAAAACAAATTTAACTAATTAAAGGTAATATATTTCTGGGGCTTTTTTCCAAATAGGTACACTATTATACTATTATACATATTTTTGGTCCGTAGTTGGAATTTCCGGATGCACGAAACGAATTAATTAATTAATCTATTCTGTGACCTAAGACCATAGGCGGAAATCAGGAGTGGCTGAGGGGGCTTGGGCCTTCTGAATATCCTATAAGCCCCCAAAAAACAGATAGCCATTTGGCTTTATAGCTGTGTGGAATCAAAGCCCTCCCACTCACATTGATATTAAAAATGTCAGGACCTTTTGAAATTTTAATGGATTTTTGCCTATGCCTAAGACCTAACTGCGAAACGCGCGGTTATATCATAATACAATTCATAAATCATATTAGTAAAAAAGTTATATATTATAATTTATAATATATTAAGATTGTTAATTTACGATAAAAATATTATGAAAATCGATGATTGTATTACAATAGTTTATACATATTATAATGAATGTTTGATGAACCGGTTGTCGGTTACTGTCGCAGCGGCTTATACATTTTTGAGAGGGGAGGTTCAATTATTTAATACACACGACTTATACATTAAAGATTCTTTGGTTTACCTTGGAAACATTGCTAATTACCTATGTTAAGAAATAATATTTTTCCAGTTACAGACAATGTACTATAACTGATTTTTTTCAAATTAATATTAAACATATTACATACTTTTTTTTTATTCATGAATATATAATTTGGTTTGTATAATTATACATTCATGGTACAAAATACATATGTACATGTATTTGTTTAATAAATACATTTTTGAAACAATTATATTTATTATATATTTGTAGATTATATAAAACTATAAAAGTCTCTTTTATTCCTGCAACTCTATATATGTCGTAGGCATATAGTCAAATCAGGCATTTTATTAAATGCTTAGGCATATAGTCAAAAAATTTAATGTTTATGCAATTTCACTATCCGCCTAGACATTTAGTCAAATGCCTAGTCATTTAATTAAATGACTAGGCATTTAACTAAATGACTATTTCATGCCAGGCAAATAATAAAAAAACATTTTGTATTATTTTAAAAATTTAAATATATTTTCTATCAGTTATTTATTGCTATTTTTATATATAAAAAAGCTGTGTATTATTTATTAATATGAAAAACACGTAGGTATATGAAATAATATGTTTAATTGTGTGTTAATTATTATTTAGTATTGTTATATTGTATAGCATATATAGTCAGTATAGTCTATAGCACGAGTAGTGAGTACTGAGTACTATATATTCTTATTAAATAAAAATAAAAGTTCCATTGGTTTTTACCTTGGAAAATTATTATATATAAAAAAGCTGTGTATTATTTATTAATATGAAAAACACGTAGGTATATATGAAATAATATGTTTAATTTTGTGTCATTGTGTCAACTATTACTATTGTTTTAAAAATGAAATAATAAAAAATAAATAAAAAAGATATATTATAATTACAAGTTTTTGTTACTCATTACTTGTTGTCACATGTTGTTATTTGGTGGCATTTGCTGGAACATTTAAGATTTTTCTTAAAACATAAGCACCTATTGGTTTGACATTGCCGCTTTCCTGATTGACATTGACATTTAACAAAACCTTGACCGTTGAAAATTGATAAGTTTGCTACTGCTTCACGTATGGACACGAATTTGTCTTTTTGTATTTTGTTGTCTTCTAAACCATTATTTAACACTAGTTGAAGTTCTTCTCTTGAACACCAATTTTTTATTATACCAACTTCTGTGCCAATTTGGTAAACGCCGTTCCGAATGTCTATCACTAACCCATCTATATTTTGACTATCCAGAGGTCCTCGGTCTACTTTTGGAACACTTAGAACTATTTGATCGCCAACCTTTAGTTCTTTAAATAGTTTTTCACTATTTTCCGCCATTTTTTTAGCTGCTATTGTTTGTCGTTTGTAAGATTCAATGCGGTTAACTTTTATCTGTTTTTCATTATTACATAGCAGACAAATATTTTCAGTATCGTTAATATTATTCATAGAATAGCTGCAATTATCAGAATGAATATTTCTTTTACATATAGTACATTGGAGTTCACTACCTGATTTTTCACAAACACTGCAGATATTATTTATGTCACAATATTTTTTTTTCTTTGAAGGTATATTGTCAAAATTATGTTCTGAATTGTCTCGTAAAATATTTTCAAAATCTTCTTCACTTGATAATTTTTGAATAATTTTGGCAGGTAAGTTTGTAGAACTAAGACCTACCTTCAGTTCAGTGCCAAACAAGGCACGGTATGGCGAACGACCTAAAATTCGATGATGTGAAATGTTTTTTTGCCATTGTACAAAATAAACTCCGATTGACCACTTGGTACTTTTATTGTCTACGACCCAAGCTCGTAACATGTTTTCAACATCTTGATTTGATCTTTCTACAGATCCCTGACTCTGAGGGTGCCGTGGCCGCCCATGTACTATTTTACATTCAGGCCACAATTCTGCAAATTCTTCAATTATTTTCGCTGTAAATTCTCGCCCATTATCAGACTGAAGTATTTGAGGTGCTCCTTGTTCCAAAAAAATTTTTAAAAGTTCGTGTGCAACTTCGGTGGCTCGTTTTGAAGTAAGTGGTCGAAGATATAAATATTTGGTTGCATGATCCTGATAGTTCATGACCCATTTAAAATTTCCATCGGGTGTTGATTGGAAATCAATAAGGTCAATTTGCCCTCTTGAATTAAAATCTGCCGATAATATTGGTTTTATAACGACGCCTTTACAAGGTTTTGATTTTTTTTTGTTACAAGTTGTACACAAATTAATAAATATTTGGATTGCTATTCGAGGAATATTGTTTCATATTATATTGTAACATATTATTTCATATACCTACGTGTTTTTCATATTAATAAATAATACACAGCTTTTTTATATATAAAAATAGCAATAAATAACTGATAGAAAATATATTTAAATTTTTAAAATAATACAAAATGTTTTTTTATTATTTGCCTGGCATGAAATAGTCATTTAGTTAAATGCCTAGTCATTAAATGACTAGGCATTTGACTAAATGTCTAGGCGGATAGTGAAATTGCATAAACATTAAATTTTTTGACTATATGCCTAGGCATTTAATAAAATGCCTGATTTGACTATATGCCTACGACATATACACAAAATCATAAAAATATTCGAATTTTTGTAAGCCAAAACAAAATTCTTGTGTAAGCTACTCTATACTAGCCCATATGTTTAAAAGTAAAGCTATAAACACTCCCCAAGTCATAGAAATTATAAGAGTGTAAAATTTGGTGCTAATTGGTTCAATATTCAATAGTTCCTGAGATTATGGGATAAACTTATAAATACACAATCATTTTTATATATAAAGAAGTATATATATATATATATATGTTATTATTGTGAAGGTGCGTGTTCATTTTTTTAGTAAAAAGTGGTCCTCAAATTGTTTATGACACATCTGTCCCATACTCCCATCACCCTCGTTTACCGTATTCATTAAAAGATTGATGGATTTGGGATTCACCAAAAATCATC
This sequence comes from Neotoxoptera formosana, assembly GCA_022818045.1. NCBI lineage: Eukaryota > Metazoa > Arthropoda > Insecta > Hemiptera > Aphididae > Neotoxoptera > Neotoxoptera formosana. The sequence goes on from CM040630.1 coordinate 87,633,945, forward strand.
TATTAATATAAATTAAAATTGACCAAGTTAATTTTGATTCAAAAAATTTTAAAACACTTATTACAAATGAACTACACAAGTTTTAAGTATGGTAAAATAATATTTATTTGAGTAAAAATTATACTGTGAAAATATCAGCTATAGTATAAAATAGGCTTTTAAAACTAAATTAAGCTGCAACTAATTTAAAATAATTTTTTTTAGTGAAATACATTTGTAGTCACTAAACGACTATTTAATTTTCAATAGTATGATTAAAATATTAAAATTACTCTTTATTAACTGTTGCTAACTAGGCCAAATTTTTTATAATATTTCATTTAATATTTAAGTAAACATTTACATTTTAGACCTTAAATATTAATACATATTACAATTACAATAATTAATAAGAATAACACACATTCAGTACATTCTGAGTATTGAATTTCAAAATCATATAACATAAAATTGTAACCTTATATCATAATAATTGTAGATTTTAATGAATTTTTATTTAATCTAATATTTGTTATAATTCATTGTAGACATAAATGTTTCCTAGATCTTAATATTAACTCAAAATTTAAAAAACTGAAATAATATCATTTTAAGTACATGGATATTTGAATACACATTATATTATTGGAATAAGTTATCCGATAACTATTATGGGACTATTGTTAAAATTGTAAATTATTTAATACAGACAATAAATAATATTCATTAACTTCATTGTATTTTGTTCTCAAAACAAACTAGTAAGAATGGAGACATGAACAATTAACAAAAATCAAAGTATAACTAAAATTTACAAAAACAAAAATTAATAGATTAGGTTATGAATTTATGATACTAAAAGTTGTATTTATTGATACATAATTATAAATATAATAGTAAAATTCAAAGTCAATTTTTGTAATTATACAATTGGTTTAATTTTCTATCTTACAGCAGCAAGACCACATGAAGGGGAAAATGTTAAAATTTATATTTTAAATTTTAAATATGTATATGAATAATAAGAACATATGACAGAATCCAAGTTTAAGATACTGCTTTACTGCTTTTTTTTTATTGTTATTAATTAATAAAAATATATTTCTACTAACATGAATATTAACTTATATATTAGTGTAAATCATTAGATTTTTTTCTTTTTTTTTTCTTTTCTGGTTTTGGCACTTCAGTGATGTTATTAATTGTCGTATCTTGTCTGAAAAATTAAAAAAAAACAATTAAATAATAATAAAAAAAATAAATATTAATAGTATAAGTAAGTTATACATATGTATTTATATATATATATATATATATTCAACATGTAGAATGTAATTCTATACTTAAAAAAGTGAGATAGAAAAATTTATAGCACACCGATTTAAATGTCTTAAAACTTTATAGTAAAAATAAATTATTATACTACATAAACAATCAATATCAATCTTTTGTCAATTTTACAGACCAACCTAGATAATATGCTGTATATAAGCATTTCTAAAACTGATTTGAAGTTGTTACTATGAGTACTTGAAATTAATCAATCCACTTTTCAAAATTTTAGTCCACAACTTCTAAATTTGATTTGAATATTTTAAAATTTAAGAAATTTCACATATTGACGATTCAAATATACACCTTAAAAATGATGTATTTCATTAAGAAGACTATATTTGTACTGATTGGCTTGGTTTATTCCTTGATTATCTTTATAAAACTCACATTTCATGTTAATATAAAATTGTTAAAAAATATGTTAATGACAAACATTTCTTAAATCCTGTTGAAAAAGGTTATAATTGTAAAAAAATTAAATGGGCTCTTGATTAAAATAATAGTTAACATTTTTAACTATTTTATGGTTGTCTATGAGGAATGTGACTGTTTTTATATATAAATAAAAATATTAGATGGATAAAATAATATTAGTTCTACAAACCCATAACTTCGTTTTACACTACAAGTATTAGGTACATAGTTTAGTAAAGAGTTGAAATACAGTAAAACATTTATAAGTAACTAATAACATATTTGTTTTTCCTTTTATTAGTTATTTCTACAGTTTTATTTGGGTAGCATAATAAAACTTCTTACCCAATAACAGATGTAGATTGTAATGATCTATCTAATATTGATTGTTGAAAACGTGTGATACGTCTTTCAGAAGTAGGAGGTGGTTCAATAGGTGGGTTGTCTATTGGCGCATGAACTGTTGCTTCCTAAAAAAATATAATATAAAATATAAACTATTATATTAGTAATTAATTTTATTATTAGTAATACAGTAAGTTAAATTAATTGTTGATAAAAACATTGCATTTGAAAATGTATTATATGTATGTATAAAATATAATAATATACTTTAAAAATGTCAAGTACCCAATTATAATATTTTTACATTTTGACAAAATAACTATAATTGTTATTTTTTAATAAAATATCTACCTTCTTTTAAAATTTCAAACCTTAGCTGTAAACATTTTATATATTTTTGTGATTCTGTTGAATTTTGTTAAAATTTGAACTTTAAATACTGATGGAAAAATTGTGTTTATTCATTTTTAATATTTTTTAATAGAGGAACCTCATATTAAATTTTCAAGCTTTTTGACAAAGCAAAAATGTGTTTATCAATATTTATAAAAAAAATTTCAAGATTGAAAATGTTTATAAATAGTACAAAAAGAGCCAAAATTTAAAAAACATTTATTCTGTACAGGAAATGATAAAAAAAATGTCAAGTATCTATGATTATTTGTTTTTGAATTACAACAAAATAAGAAAATCATTTGAATTTCTAATGTCGTAAATATTTGGACTTCAAATGCTTATAAAAAATTAATGTGACTTTCCGGTTAACTTATTTTTTTGTAAAATATTGAATACCTTATGAGGAATCTTGTATTAATCTTTTAATCTTGTTTTTTTTATTTTCTTGTTATCTTGTACTTTAAAATCTTAGATATAAAAATAATTTTTTTTATACATTTGTAACTCAAAATTATTTGCAAATTTACGTGGTTTGTCAGCATTTTTAACTTTAGACGCACATAAAAAAATTACAGATGAGTTCGGCTTATTTTTTTTTTTTATTCCACTAGTTACTAGTATTAACTTGTGAGTAACCTTTCATTAAAATTTCAAGTTTTTGGAAAACAATTATTTAAAAAATGTAATCATGTATGAAAAATGGTCATATAAACATATTATGGCGAAAATGTGAAGTATCTATGGTTATTAGTTTTGGAGTTACACAAAACAATTAGACAGCTAATCAAAATTGATTTTGTCAAAAACTGGTTTCATGTAAAAATTCGTTTTTCCTTAATTTAATTTTTGAAAAACAATTATGTATTTTTTACAGTTGACTCTCCAAAGTATCAACTAGATTTCACTTTCCTACCAAAAAAGATGCTAAAGTAGAAAATATAATCATTTTTACTGCCCCAAAAGGTAATGACAGACACAAAAAACACATATCATTGTAAAATCAATACATTAATCGTTCCACTAAGAATCCATCGAAAAATAATCCAAAAAAGTATACATTATCTTAATTATAAAATACATTTTTTTAAAATAAAATATTGTGAAGGTAAGCATTTTACGGAACAAAATAAATTGGATTTTCAATGATGAGTATGATATATGTTTTCAACCTTTAACCTATAGTGTGGTTTTTGGAGTAAATTGGATCTTTTAGGTATTGGATGTCAAAAATAATAAACTCCAAGTACTTTTTAATATAATCAGGTAAAACCAACAAAAAATTATGGAAAACCGGAATATTTAAGCAAAACGAACTGTTGACCAAATAAATTATATTTTTTTGTCTTAATTAAAAAATGAATTACTTTAGTGCGTAGACTCAAAAATAAACAACAGCAATGTATATTATTTTTGCGAATAAAATATGTTATTTAACATAATAGAGTGTGGATGATGGAAACTTGTTTAAAACACTATGTCTGTTATATAATCCATTCAACCATAATACCATTGATCAACATATTAATTAATCATTTATTGTGACACCAGAAGAACTATGTACAACTACATATGCATGGATAAAAACAACAAATATGAAAAGTTACCTTAGGATTACTTTAAATTGAGTTTATTTAACACAACAGAATCAGGTAAACTTAATTAGTAAAATAAGATTATAATTGTGAGCAATATTTTTATGTCAGTTACAATTGATCCAGTATTACTACTTTATGAAAGTCATACATTTATTAAATTGGGGAAAATATGGATTAAGTTTATCCGATTAATTATTAAGACTTGAAGACTGGAATATCACAAATGAAAAAGTGGGAGCTATTGAGTGATAGTGCTGCTAATATAAAACAACTGATATTGACCAATTAGGCTCTAATTAGCTGATATCATTCCTAGCTTACACATCATGCACAGTTAACTTGGGAGAGGAAAAAACTATAGATAGAATTGATCTTGTCCACATGTTAAAAGTGATAGCATTCCAAAAAAAAATTTGTTAGTTTCAGAAATTGTAAATTTTTATAATAAAAACACTAAAGAATGTGATGCATTAAGCTATCACCAAACAATTCTAGTTAATTATAATAAATTCAAAACTATACTAATGTACATACATAGTAATTAAAACCACTATCTAATATAAATGTGTACATAAACAGAAAACAATATTAATGCATATTACTTTACTACATAAGAAAATGACAAAATTGTGTATACAAATTTAGAATTAATTAATTAATTAGTTTATTTATTTATTTGTTTGTTAAAAATAATTAAATTGAATTAATCTTAAATATGAATATTTTTTAGATTTTGAGTGACATTGAATGTATTGATTTTACAATGATGTGTTTTTTGTTTTGTTTTAAACACCTTAAAGGGGTGATTAGTACAATTTACAATAAAGTTTAGACTTTTAGAGTATAAAAATATTAGAGGTACTTATATATAACCACATGAATCAAATTGTTAAGTTATACATAATTAATAGCTTAATTTAAGTTCAATACAATTCTTTTTAATTTAGTATGTGAATCAATGAAAAAGTTTTCCACAGTGTTACATGCATCTAAAATGCAGTACTCCGGACTAAATTTGATCATATTAGTTGAGTATTGTGATGCAATCCGGATTAACTGAAAGATTATTTTGAACATATCATAAACTATATAGTTAACTCATACAGTCACACTACTAAGTCAAATCATTAATCAGATTTATTAATAGATAGATTTTTTTATCGTTAGCGAACAATAGATATTTACATGATTTGAAGGTAGGTGCAATGTCATTAATGAATAGAATAAAAAAAAGTGAAGCTAAATGGCAACCCCGGGATACACCATATGAAGCAGTTGAAATACTGGACAAACAGTAATTTACCTTAATGCAGAACAATCTCTTTGATAAGACAGTAAGATGAGAACCATGATAAAAATGGATTTCCTATGCAGAGTTTTAGAAGCTTTAACGCTAAAGTGTCGAGGTCAACTATATCAAAGGACTTTTTGAGATCTGCTTAGATTGTGTCAACTAGAAATGAAAAAAACTAAAAAATATCATCAAATATAGTTGTAAATACTGATGAAAAATGTTCAGTGAATAGATTGGTGATGTCTATTTTGTTATCAGAATACTGATTTCCTAGCTGCATTATTATATTATGTAAATTATTATCCTTTTTTCTGTCTGTCATCACCTTTTGTGGCAGTAAAAATGCTTAGGTTTTAACTTTGAATCTAAATGAATCTGGATGGAACTTTGGTAGAAGGAGGGGGGAGAGTATAAAATGTCTAGTACTTTTGAAAATTATGAAAAACAAAAAAATTTAACAGTAATTGATAAAATCAATTTTATGTTTTTGGTGTAACTCAAAAACAACTGACCTAGATACTTGAAATATTTACCAAATGTTTATACTACTATTTTCTATAATGAAAAAATTTGTAAAACACAATTTTGTTTTAATGACATTTTAAGTTAAAATGTGAACAAAATTAGATATTTAAACAAAGAATAACGTTTTCCGTTTTTTTGTTGTAATTTAAAAATATTATTTATGGGTACATGGAACTTTTAACTTAAATTATTACATATAACACATACAATAACATTTTTAAAAGCAATTATTTCCTGCAAAAATTAAATGTTATTTTAATATTATTGTTATTATCAAGGATTGATAAAAGTAATTTTTTATTAATATTATTTTTTTGACAGAATAACTGATAATTTTATTTACTTAAGAGGACGCTATTAATGCGTTTGTTGTGTCGTCTTACAAACATACTACATTGGAAATTTTCGTTCACTAGTTTTGATATTAGAATGAATCGACCTCTGATCAAACTTAAAGGTAAGAACATTATCTGTGCGTAAGTGTCTGATTATTTTTCTCGATATTTTAATTTTCAAGCAAGATTTTTTGGTACGTAAAATATCACAAATTAAAAATGCTCATATCTTGCTTAAAAATAAAAAAAGCATATGCCTAACCTAAGGACATATAATGTTTGATAATAGGTCAATTCACTCTATAAAAAAACTTACTACACACAATTAAAATAAGTAAACAACAATTTGTAAGATAGAGACAAAAAATGCATGGGTTGCGTCCTCCTAATATCACAGTTAAGATTAATAGTTAAAATTGTTCAATAACGCTTACCTTTATATTTTTGGTTTTGCGTTTAGGCAGTAATTCATCCTTTTCAGAGATAGACGAAGTTGATTTCTTTGGAGTCTTAATTTCGGGGGCATTGCTTACGGACAATCTTTTTTGCCTGTTGGGTACTTTTGATTTATTTGTTGGTCTGGTTTCACTCTTAAGTGTATATTGAATAGGATCTAATTCTACATAGCTAGAATTTTGAATCATTGATCTAGTCATAATGCGTTTAGAATCTCTTGATTCATCTGAAGAAGAATCTTCATTATCAGAATCCAAATTAGTCATACGTATTTTTTTAGTTTGTTTTTTTGCTGGAGTATACAATATATGCTGAGAAATGTTCCCAGCAATTGGCGATAATTGTTCACCAGAAGAGAAACTAGAACTGTGATTACTTTGATGAGACTCATAATTAAATTCAGATTCGGCCACTTCTTTTAATTTTTCATCAACTTGATTTAGAATTTTTTGTTTTTTTCTACTCTTGAGTGTCTCTGTTGATGAACGTTTTCTAATTTTTTTGGGCGAATTTAATGCTTTTTTTAAAACTCCCATTAAATCATCTTTTTCAGTATCATTGGAAATTAACATATTTACACTTGAACTTCGTTTTGGTTTTGTTTTTACAACAGAAAATGTTAGAACAGGGTCTGGTTGGAGTGATTTAGATCTTCTTGGAGTTCTTATTTTTGTATCTTGTTTACATTTTGGGCTTATATTATCACATTCAAGTTTTTTTGATGAATTAGATAAGAAATTGAATTTTGATTTTCTTTTTAACTTTGCATGTTCAGTTTTTAGGATATTTTTATCTGTGTTTGAAGTATCTTCTTCGGGTATTTCTTCTAAGCCAAATATAGTTCTTTTATTAATAGCTACTGATTCTTCTACAGGAACTAAAGATTTTGATCGTCCACTTCTACGTTTTATTAATGAAATGTTTTCCTGGCTTTTTGATCTCTTTTTTGATAATGACACCCTTACTTGTCTACTTTTATCTTCAACCATTTCAGAACTGCGGAAAATGTTTGAAGAAATAGGTTCTAATTGTATTTTTTTGGGTTCACTTTTGGCTCTCAATCTTGTTGTTATTATATTAGTGTCTGTTGATGAAATTGTTTCAGCCTTCTTTATTTGATCAGTAACAAATGATGTACTTGCTTTATTTTCTTGAATTGAATCAGATAACAATCTCTTTTTGCTCCGAGTTAATTTTTGTTCTGTTATGGAAGGAATATTCAATAAACATTCTTTTGTTCTTGAAATACTTCTTCTTGAAGACGAACGCAGACTATAGTTTTCAACTTGTGGGATATCCAGACTGCTTTTCTGATGAATTTTATCTATTTCCGCAAGATTTTCAACTAAATTTGTTTTAATTTCATCTGTAACATTTTGAATATTACTAGAAACATCTGGGAATTGTGAGCCAACAGTAATGGCTGTTGTTTCTAATTCAATACATTTTTGTACAGATTTGACTTGTTGATGAGATTCTAATTCTTCTTTATTTAAACTAGTATTAATGTTTTCATTAATATTTTGTTTTTTTAATAACTGATCATTAATTTGATCAATGTTTGATGAACAAGACACAACTGATGTAGCACCTTCAGAATGAAGTTCTTCAGCATCCTGTATTTTGACAAAGTTCATTAATTGCTTTGGTTCGGTAGTTGTTTTAATGCTCGATAGGGATATAGGACAGGTTTTTTCATCATCAACAACGACACAAGATGATGTATCCATTTCCATTGTGTTTACTGAATTTGTAGTATAGTTTTCAACATTATAAGGTAGAAACTTATCGGTTTTATATATTTGTTCTTCTGATTCATTTGGTAAGTATTGGTCATTCTTTTTAATCTTAAGTAAGTCACAACATTCATAACTTGTCAAATCTTCATTTTTCAGTTCAAGAGACTTTTTTGATAAATCTACACTTGCACTCGGAGTTTGCTCTTCAATTTCAAATACTTGCGTCGAATTAATGTTTCCAAAATAAATAGGTTTTGGAAGATGAGAATTACCTAACAAGACAGTTTGTCCATTGTCATACAATTTTTCACTTAATTTTTTGAACTCTGGTTGTAAATTATTGGAATCTGCATTGTTCTGTGTATCAAAATTGTCATCTGGATTACTGTCTGGTAATGATTCTAGCTCTAAAATATCTTGAATTTCACCCTCTGTTTCAACTTCTGGTTCTTTATTAGTGATATCTTCTTCATTGTTAACTATAACTGACTCTTGAGTTTCAAGTTTACCGGCTTGTGTATCTACATTCATCTGTTCACTTTCAAAAGAATATACATGGCCAAACAGAAGCATAGGCTTCTTTTCGGGAGTTTCTTGTTGACCGAAAAATGATTCCCCAAACATAAATGGAGAAGATTGACTAACATCCATTCCTAGCTGATCTGCTTCAACTCCAGTCATTGTAAGATGATTAAAACCATCATCAGGTATAGGATTAGATTCATTTTTTAACATTTCAAAAGAATGACCATTTTTAGGAGACGTATCATGATACTCATCACAATGGTTATCTTCATTCTGGTCAATACATAAATCATCTTTATTGTTATCAATGTCATCAAGACTAATAGGCATATTTACCTTATCTGTATTTTCGACTACAATAACATTATCGTTGTCTTCTATCACATGTGAATCATTCGTTTTGCCATCTTCGATTATAATACTATGAGAATTTTCATATTTTTCATCACAAATCTGATTGTCATCATTTGAATGAGTCTCTTCAGCGAGGTCATAAAGACGAGGAGTAAGATTTTCTAATGAATTGGATTGTGAATCAGTGGGATAAATTATCTTATCACTGTCAACTAAATCATTCTTTTCTGATATTTTTTCATTTTTGAGAGTTTCCAACGATTTCAAATTATTTGCTGCATTTTTGTCATCGAATATGACATCTGACTCTTCAGAATTGTTTTCTTCACTTGCATCTTCTAGTATTTCTGAATTGTTTTCTTCACTTGTAACATCAAGTAAAACATCTGGTTCCTCTGAACTGTTATCTTCACTTGGATCATCAAGTATGGAATGTAGTTTTTCTGAACTGTTTTCTTCATTATCTTGTACACTTGCATCATCATCAAGTATGACAGCTGGTTCTTCTAAATTTTCATCATATACCCCAACAAGTATATTATTTGGTTCTTCTGAGTTATATTCTTCATTTGCATCATCAAGTATGACATCTGGTTCTTCTAAATTTTCATAATTTACCCCAACAAGTATATTATTTGGTTCTTCTGAGTTGTATTCTTCCTTTGCATCATCGAGTATGACATCTGGTTCTTCTAAATTTTCATCATTTACGCCAACAAGTATATTATTTGGTTCTACTGAGTTGTATTCTTCATTTGCATCATCAAGTATGACATATGGTTCTTCTAAATTGTCTTCATTTTCACTTTCAAATGTAACATCTGATTTTTCTAAATTGTCTTCATTTTCACTTTCAAGTGTAACATATGGTTCTTCTAAATTTTCTTCGTTTTCACTTTCAAGTGTAACATCTGGTTCTTCTAAATTTTCTTCATTTTCACTTTCAAATGTAACATCTGATTTTTCTACATTTTCTTCATTTTCACTTTCAAGTGTAACATCTGGTTCTTCTGAATTATTTTCGATACTTGCATCATCAATCATGATATCTGATTCTTCTGAATTGTCTTCATCACTTGCATCATCTGGTTCTTCTACTAAATTGTCCTCATTTTTATCATATGATTTGTCTGAGAGATTTTCTGAATGATATTCTTCATTTTTAACACATTCAAAGCCTTGCTGATCTAAATCATTTACTTCATCTTCATTAATAAATATAACATGTCCTGACTTATTTTCATCATTATCATTGTCATATCTTTTATCCTTATTTTCAGATCCGATCCATTCATATTCACAATTATATGCCATGTGGCGGTTTTTTATTTCTTTTTTTTCGTCATTTTCATCAAATTTAATATCCTGTTGATCTAAATTGTCTATGCTAGGATGTTCCAAACTACTTTCTTCGCATACTTCACTTTGTTGTTCTGAATTCATTTTATCTTTTCTGGGCCATATTTGTTTACTTTGTTTTGAGCTTTCTTCTCTTTCAGATTCTTCTGAGTCTCCATCATACTGTTCTGAAATATCTAAATCTTCTTCAATTTCTATTTCACCGTCTTCTTTAATTTCTACTTCACTGTCTTCTTCAATTTCTATTTCACCTTCTTCTTCACAATATTCTTCTTCACAGTCTTCTTCAATTTCTTCTTCTTCGTCGACTTCTTCACAGTCTTCTTCAATTTCTTCTACTTCATCGTCTTCTTCAATTTCTTCTACTCCATTGTCATCTTCACTTTCTTTTTCAAGTTCCCCATCATAACTATTATCACTGTCATGTCTCTTTTGAGATTTAAACCTACCATATCTTGTGTTTTCTAAATCACTGTCATCTGAAATAAAGCCCTCTAATGAATTTTCTTTGGATCTTTCAGTGGACATTTCATCACTTGACATTTCACTGGATTTGACAGGGTATTTTTCATTGGATGAACTATCAGATAAAATACTTTCATCCTCATCCGAATCCAAAAAAATTAATTCGATACCGCTTTTCATTTTTATTATTCGGTCCTTGGAATTTGCCTTCAATAATGAACAGCCATCTTGCAATTTTTGTATATCATTTTTACTTATTTTCTTTTGAATATCTGGGATAACTTGAACAGATTTTGAAGACAAAAGTCTAATATTATCTTTCAAAGGTAAACTTGTATTTTTTGGTAATAATTTTGATACTGGCATTTTTTTGTCATCCTCATCATCAGATGTCAACATAATACATTCATCATCTGATGAAATTGAAACCATTTTTTCGTCTTTAATTACATTTTTAGACATATCATCTATTTCAAATTGTCCATGTTCAGAACATGAAATTTCCTCAGAAATGTCCATTTTTTCATATTCATCAATCATATTAGTTTTAGGATTATCTTCGAGTGACTTCTGGAAACTTGATGGTATTTGTTCAGAGATTATTTGATTTGTTAAATCATTAGCATCACTGCTACCAACGCTGTAAAAGCTTTCATTGTCAGGATTATCAATCTGTTGTGTATTAACTACTTCTTCGGGATCAATTCTAAAAAAAAAAATATGATTTGATTGAAAAATAATTATTTGTTGATAGAATTAACACATTATTTCAAAAACTATTATTCAATAGTTGCCAATTATAATAGTGCATAGGCTATTACATGTTGTAATCCAGATACTGTTTTGAATTTAAGCCTAAAAACAGTAACTGGAGAATTATTGTACAGTTTGATTCAATTAACAAAGGACAATCATTATTTGAAAAAGTCTTATGCTATGTCCTAGCTAGTGCGTTTTAGTGCGTACACGCACTAAAAACCCACTAGCTAGGACATAGCGTTAATGTTTTTGAAAATATTCTTTTTACATGGTATCAAGTTGTAACAAACCAACATTTAAACATTTTTTTTCTTAAATTTAATATTTTTTTCAAAGACAGCATACAGTTTTAATTTTATACTCCAAAACAGATTATGTTTTTGAGTACTTCAATACTTTGAAAAGTCAAATTTTGATAGTGGTTTATGAGTTTAACTATTTTAGTATTTAAAATTTGGATGAGTGGAATAATGAACCAAAAATATTTTGCTGTAGAATATGAAATTAAAACTGTGTTGTCATTCAGAAAACTAAAAAATATAAGAACAAAAAACAGTTTTTTTTTTTTAATTGTGGTTTGAAACCATGTAAAAATTAATGTTTAAGAACATTTATACATTTTCAAATAATAAGTGTCTTACGTTAAATAGATCACCTGGTATGCTGTCACATTTATAATGATGTTCACAATTTCTTTTAAACTCTTAATGGTTTTTATAATTGTCAACACAAAAAAAATAAAAGTATTTACTCAATGTTCTAAAATATTCTCTAGTAATTCACTTTCTTTTATTAAGTATAATAGATAACTAAAAAATAATAAAAACAAAAATCAAAACGCACCTTTTAACTGTAGTGTCAACATTGCCAGGCAGACTAAATCTTATTGAAGATCTTGGAGTCTTTTCAATATTAAACAATATTTTTTGTTTATTGTCTGTAGCAAACTTTGTCTGAAATCATAATTAATTTAATAAGATTCAACAAATCTGAATAAGAATTCAATACAAAACAACAAATTGTATGTTGAATTAATAATACATATTAATATTAATGTAGTTTAATCTACAATAATTAAACTTTTTGACGATTGTCTGTTTTTTTTTAAAACGTAGCTGTATAAAAATATTGAGAGTGGACTAAGAATCAGAATAGAATTTTAATTGATTCACTTTTCACAATTTCATTGTTACTTAATACATAAATTCAAAAAAAATATTTTATTGGTCAAATACATATATTATTTTGGATACAATGAAATCTATAAAATTATTTACAAAACTTTATTCTAATTAAATAGATTAATTTTTTCTTTTTATCTCTCTATATTTCTTATAATTCCTCTACAACTGAAATGGATGAAATATCCTCATTACAGATTTTAGGGAGTTGAAAACTTAAGTTCCAAACCAAACACAGGTTTAGATGGTAATCCTGAAATTTTGTTAAAATCATTTAAATGCGCTCTACAACACATACAACTATAATACATATGATTTTTTTAATTGGTAACTTAGTAATGAATAGTTTCTGTCCTTTTGGAAACATAGTCATGTTTTTCCATTTTTTCTAGCTGGATCTAAGTATTTTGTGTCAAACTAAAGACCTATTTCTAATCTCTCATTACTTCCTAAATTATTAGAGCCATCAATATCATAATCATTTAACCAACTTTCCAAATTATACTGTGGCCATGAACGTGTTAATAATGTATTACTATCAAACCAACATGAATTTAGATCAGGCTTAAAGTAAAGCATTCGACTCAGTGAATCATGAACTCCTCATTCTTAAGCTACATTTAATCAGTATCTTTGGTAATCTCATTCATTGGTTCAGATCATATTTGACAAACCGTTATAAAAAAAAAATTGTAAATGGTCATCGCTAGAGTACAGATTTTAAAGCAATAAAAAACTAAAAAAAGCAATAAAGCTGTCTAAATCTTCCAAAAAAGCTTTTAAAAAATATTTATAACAAAAAAAGTATTAAAATTATTTATTAGTTCTTAAAAATTATTTAAAAAAGGTATTTTAATAAACTTATTTACAAGCTTTTCCTAGTTTTCCTTCTTCCACAATTATTAATCTGTAAATTAAATTAATTTTATTTAAGATAATTTATAAAAAATAAATTTAATAATAGTTATAAAATGATTTTTTTTACCTAATAGCTCTTACCTTACAAAATTGCGAAGACGAGCACTACAATTAATAATTTTTGGGCATTTTGTAAGTGACAATCGGTAAGAATAACAAACTATACGGTGTAACGAAAACTAAACTGTAATTCTGAGTAGATAATTTCCAGAGCAAGAGCATATTTTTGTGTTTATTGTCGTTTCAAGATAAAATAATCTACTATATACGTATCTAAATGACATCGATAAACGTATTCATAAATCAAACATAACGAGATAAAATCGGTTGAGCCAGCTATATACAATATAAGATATTGAAAAACACATTATTTAATATAAAAATAAAAATTAACATTTTAAATATGTTTATTTAGAACACAATTTGAAAAAATGTACCAAAAATGCCCAAAAGCCCCAAAAAATCCCCCAAAAAGCATGAATATACAAAAATCGCAAAAAAAGCAAAATAAAATGTTGTGCATATGGTATAGTGTGTATGGTAGCATAATCGAATTCATAGCTGATATAGCTTCGTTTTAGAGCAATAGAAAAAAGAGGCAAATGCCTTCAAAATCTGTACTTTAGTCATCGCACATATGTAACATCTGGTGTGTTTCGAGAAGAACATCCATTCCTTTGAATATTTTTATGATATTGAAACCTATTTTAAATTAAGTGCATCTAAACTCTTTGCTGATGATCTTAAACTATACCATACAATTTGTTGCACGGAAGACTGCTTTTTATTGCAAGAAGATCTGAGTAGACATTCTGCATGGTGTACAAAAAATGGTCTATATTTGAACTTAACTAAGGTATCATATCTTAGAACTAAAAATAAAATCGAATTTCTTTATTCTGTTGGGAAAAATAATTTGCTGAGTACGTAGTTTGGTGTTACATTTCAATCAAACCTCTAATTTTCCACCCACATCAACCAGATTAGTTTAAAAGCTATCAAAACTCTTGGCTTTTTATTTAGATCTACCAAACCTTTCAATAATATCAACTATCTAAGAATTATTTTTGTGCCTTGGTACGCCCTCATATTTGAAAGCTTGAAGAGTACAAAGAACATATTAACGTTATATCAGATTGAAAAATACATCAGATGACACTGCCAGGCACGATTTTATTTTATAATTTTTTTTTTTTTTTTTGGGGGGGGGGGGTCGAAATAAATATCAATACAATGATTTAATTTAAATATTTAATACATCGCTTCTTCATGACAATTGATACAAATGAAGCAGATTAAAATAAAAAATAACCAAATATTTAACATATTTCCAATAACTAAACTCGTGTTGTCGCGCACTCAATACTCGTGTATGATTACTGATTAGTGATTAGTATCTCATGAAACTATGAAAGACATTGCTGTCTTCTGATATATATACTTATTTCAAATAACAACCTAAAGCCAATACGAAAATTCCGATAACATGTATAAAGCAAAATGCCACATGCCCGCATCATATTGTTATTTATTTTTTTTTTTTTTATAGATAATAATTTATTGATGTTATACGACGTTGCTGACTTGTATCTTCCGCGATAAAAATTAAAAATAATATTCGAAATTTGACCATTCTAGTAGTGGTCTATTTTTATACCACAATACAATAAAAAATATTTTTTAATAACACAGTATTTTATTTTGATTTAAATTGTAAGGCTCGTAATTTATACAGAAGTACTGAAAAATTTTGGGGGTGGGGGGGTCCAGACCCCATGGACACTGCAGTAAAGTGCATACAAATTAATTTACAACTTGATTCTCTCTCAACCCGTCGCAAAATATCTAATATCTTGTACAGATCAATTAATGAATTATCTAACTAAAAAAGTAAATACTCAAGTTTACTTGATAGACTTCTAACACTGGGTAATCAATCAAATTTTGATTTATTTCTTAATAATCTACCAGATCTAAAACGTCACTATACTTATTATTAGTATAGCGTTTACATATTGCATATTAAGTTTACTCTTTATCTTATGTACTTACAACTGTATTACGCCATTCTAGATATTAAGCTTATTTGTACAATTGATATTTATTACGTATATAACCAATCTGTACTTGAGTCTACTATACTTTGTCCCGCGAGAGATCATGCCGAGCAAAAACAAAAACTAGTTGGCTCTGCTCATTCCCTACAAAATTCTTGACATATGGCCTGTGATTGTAGCAGTGGCGAAAACATCATTGGTGAAATTTGAACGCATGTAGGGGTTATAACTCATTCTACATGCATAGATAGATCCATAATCTCTCGTGGGACAGAGTATAGGTGTAAATTTAAAATCAATAAAATAAGTAAGAAGATAATGAGCCTCACTGCAAGTTGGAATATTTTTCACAATATGTTAAAAATGGGTTAATTAAAACTATATAAAACTATTAATACAATACTTACTAGTCTAATACAATTTGCTTAAATGTATAATTGTTCTCAAATGTAAAGAATATTTTGTATACAAATAATAAATGCTATATTTATTATTTATGTATTTGTATAATATAATATGAGATTTAATTAACTTATGGTATGTAAAAATGTCAAAAACTATATATCTAAGACAATTATAACTATTTAAGATGTATTAACTCTGTATTTTATAAAATCAACAATAGTAAATAAACAAAAGAAAAGTATAGTCAATGGACAGACAAAATAGGCTTAATAAATAACATTAAGTATTTAAAAATGTGTATACTATGTAACACTGTAAAATATGTACCTTTAAAATTGATGAGTAGTTTGTAATAGATGGTGATGCAATTGACTTTTCAACTAAAGGAGTATTGAGTATTTCTAATACTTGTTTTTCAATTGGTTTCACAATTACATTATCAGCGTTTGGAGTACTTAATAAATTTTCATCTATTTTTCTGCGTTTTTCATTACAAATTATATCATCTATAGGTGACCGCTTTCTTGTATTATTATTAGTTGGTAAGAAAAGGTCACTAAATAATACAATTTAAATTAATATAGTAAGAATTATCAAGATATTTAAAAATTAATAATGAATAATTATTTACATTGAATTCGATGATGTAAAAGATGCACTCTTGCTTGTTACCAAATTACTTGCTTTATTTCTATCCATTATAAACATTTTACTCTCATTGTTCATACATTTCACAACAACATCTAAAAACAATTAATGAAGGGTATAAAAACTATTTATAGTAGGTAGTATAAACACAATGATGGTATAGAAGTTTACAATAGTGTAAGAATACAAATTAACTAACTTGGTTTTTTATATACACTTTGAAGAGGAAGACGGCTAACATTTTGTTTCATAACATTAGGAATAGTTTTTTCAAATCCATCAACTAAAAGACTAGTAATTGTCAATGCATCATTATTATTTGATGTAAGGTTAGCTTTTAATTTTTGATTTAGTTTGATAGCTTCTATATGTCTAAAAAAAAGTATTTTAAATGTTATAAGAAATGTACTGTTTTGTATACATACATCTGCCAAACAGTATAAAATGTACATGTATATATTATGGACAATGTGTACAATTTTTAAATGTTTATTGTTCTTTCCATCAGTATTATATAATTATACATTTTTAAATAATGACGATACATTAAAAAAAATGATTTGTTTGTATTTGCGGTTAAAATTGCCCAGGCAGGACTAATTTGCCTGGTATTCCACATTGCCCATAAGTCATAACATATACCTAATTATCAGTACAATATGTTTTTTAAAATCAAATCTGATAGTTCACAAGTACTCATTTTTAATTTACATGTATGGTAAAATTAATAAATATTGTCTTAATAAGTATTTAATATTATGGGTTGAATTATATTTTAATCACTGAGTGTACTGCTATGTTTATCTAACTATATAATATACTGACTAAAATGTTTAATACTAAATAAATATAACCAAAATATCAAGATATTCTATGCAGGACAAAATAAATAATGTGAACTAAAATATTATTTATTATTCATGTTATTTGTTTATACTTGTTCGATTTTAAAATATAAAAATGTTATAGTAATGAGAAAATGTAAATAAAAATGTATTTTATTGCTAATAAAACCAAAAACATCAATAAATTAGTTATTGGAACATGGAATTAGATATACTCAGAAATTTGTATAATAACATGAAAAGTATAATGCATCACGTTACTATTGAATAGATTTTTCAGTGTTAAATAATCAACCATAATATAAAATAGGTTTTATATGTGAAAATTATTAAAATTAATAATAATGTTAAGATATAAAAAAAATGGTGCGTGTAGCAAATACGCGCGGTTGAAGGGAAACTTCTTTCTGAATGGTGGAATTATTTTACAAGGCACGGTAGTCGGGAATACTACGAGTTTGGTGGTTACGCGGTTCTATGAGGATAAGTAACTTATAGGACACTGCACGGTACTACGTGTACTGCGACGCACAGTGTATTATTATTATTATTTTCATTTTTATTAAAATAATAATAATTTTACTTTTTTGGTGAATTGAGATTCTTAATTAGCTACAGAGTGATATCGAGAGTATCCTGTATTGTTTTTTTAGTGTATATTTTAATTTTATTTGATTAGTATATTATATAGTATATAGTGTCGACGATGTTCACTGTAATACACAGTACTGTATTTGTACTTTTACAGACAGTTTTATTATAATAAAAGATGATTAAATAGATGATCAGTTTTCATTTACAAAGTTATTTAAATTATTTACAAAGCTATTGACATTTAATTTTGTATACTGCATATTATATTCTACATTTAATAACCAATGCTAACATTCTACTGTGCATATTCTCAAAATATAAAGTGGTTGTATAAATTATATTAAAATATATATCTATAAGGTATTTAAACAATAACATCATTACTGACAAAAAAAATGAAAAATGCAAAAATTTCAGGCGGCCATGCTAGACCATAGGCCACCCGGCAATTGCTGCCGGATTCGCTGGAGCAGGGTTTGAACTCGTACCTATCAACCTACTTTAGCTTGGGAACCTACTTCTAACACTTATCGACTACTGTTTGAGATGTAAATCATATATGAATCTCGAGCTCTTAAGAGGACGTTATACCCGCATGTGTTGTCTCTGTCTTACAAACGTACAACATAACAAAAACTGTTTCGCGCGGGGAAAGAACCGAGAAGGCTACAGTCATAGGCGTGTCTACAGGGGAGGCAGGGTGGGCACCGGCCTCCCCAGCGACGTTCTTGGCCTCTTGGTCTTTTGGCTTATAATGATGAAACCACAAATATAGATATAAATTATAATTATGTATACATTGTATATAGTATATGTATAGTATCTATATCCGTAGCTGAAACAGTAACAGTAGGTGATCGATAAGAAATGTTATCAATGTCAATAAAGTTTTCGTCCATAGATAGGTAATAATCACGGACTAAGATAGTCTATATATATAGACTTAAGTCTTAATCTAAGACCGCGCGTGGTCCGTGGTAATAATTCTTTATTATCCATGTTTTCGTCACGACCACGATTGTAACTTGTACATAACATTTACAACCGTGGACCGTGGTTTTTGTGAAGAATGCCGGTTTGTTTTGTAAACGGTTTGTTTTGTTAATAAGCCTGCTGCAGCAGCATATTGTGCCAAATTTTTGATAACAGAATCGCAGCGTAATTTTTAATTTTTATTCGAATTTAAATAAGTTTATTGTTTAATACGAATATAGTATATTATACAATATAAATATTATTAAATAATAAATATCAATAATCAGTATGGCAGCCAAAGGTAAACGATTGAAAACTTTGCATGAGTTTTTTATGCTAAAAAGAACAAAATAAAATTCTGGTAAGTTTAAATTAGTATTTAGTTAAAAACCAGTTAATAGGCGAATGGAATTGTAAAATTAAATTGTAAATTTATTGGAATTTTTCTTAGTTGTAATATTTTAATAAATTACTTGTTTAACCAAACTGATAAAATAACTGTTTTACGTGTACTGTTTATCGTGTAATAACTAATAAGATGTATAGAGAAAGTTGATGTATAGCTGATTAAATATTTATAAAAAATGACTAAGTAGCACATTAGTTAGTAGGCCTTATTTATTAAGTTCATAGTTGTAAATTGTAATAGCATATAAGAAACAAATTTTAAAATCAAGTAAATCTTTAATTTTGCGGAGTGAAAAAATTCCAGGCGCTATATAATTTCCATAGAACCAAAATAAGTCACAAATATAGACATATATTATAGATCGCTGTAGTAAGTAAAAAATTTTAATTTTATAACTGGCCTCCCCAGCCATGGAGGTCTGGACACACAATTGGCTACAGTTATAACTAAGAAACCAAATTTTTACACTGTAAAGAGGAGAATATTTACAGTGCAACGTCGCTTTTATTTTTTTGAAATCACAAATACAAAAAAAGTTCTTATTGTTAAAAAAATGAAAAAAAAATGGTTTATTTAAAACTTGAATAACTTTTTTTGTATATATGATATCGAAAAATTTAAAGCGAAGTTGCACAGCAAATATTCTCCTCTTTACAGTGTAAAAATTTGGTTTCTTAGTTATAACTGTAGCCTTCTCGGTTCTTTCCCCGCGCCAAACAGTTTTTGTTATGTTGTACGTTTGTAAGACAGAGACAACACATGCGGGTATAACGTCCTCTTAAGCACAAAAAGACGTTTTTCGCGTTTAATAGTGTAAAACCGATTTAATTTGAATGTTTTGCATAAAAATTATACCTAACCGAGTGTGTAAACCATCAACTTTATCAACAATTGTTTATATATTACACAAAGTAAGGATTATGTACACCGTTTGAATGTAATATATTTACAATTATTTGCAGCCTCGGTTCGGGGTCGTTCAGAACCGTCGCCCGCATATGTCAGAATTTTTTTCCCATACCCTCAGTAAAGAAGTTTCACTTCAAAAATAGCTTATTATGTATAAGTATTTCATTTAACAATATGAATACATTTTTAATTATTAATTCAACTTACCTTCCTCGTTGTAACAAAAATAACAATTGAAAAGTTAATGTTTCAGTATCATCAAACCTTTTCAAATAACAAAAAAATAGTTCGGCTTCCTCGGCATCCCATAGATATTCTATTAAACATTTTAATCTGTTTGTTTCTCTACATCCTAATAATAAATATAATAACATTATAAATCAGGTTTTAATAAATTTATATTTAGAAAACGTACGGTCGAAAAAATATTCAAATAAAGTTTGTTTTTCTTTAAAGGGTCTTGCTCGTAAATAAATTAATGTATCAAAACATTGGTTGTTCATGATTTGCAAGTTAACATAAAATCTGAAATAAAAAAAAATTTTAATTAATCAATACTATACCTACTTATTTATTTGTAATCTTTTATATTCAAACATATCAATAAATTACTGTTGCAATTAATTTAATTATTACTTATTGACTTATTTGGGGTCCCATATTTATCTCATATCCCCCCACCATCACTTGGTGGTAATTCAGAAATGTTGTGTTCACGTGTTATCTGTGATTTGCATAATTTTCTATAGTAATGACTAATTATTCATATTTGGATGCTGTACTTTCCCATGCCTAATCTCAAAAACCACACAATATGTAGCAGCTTTATATTTATGTAGAATATTATATCTTGAAAATATGTGTTAATGTGTGTGGTGAGGCCCTAACACCATAGATAATATAATAAGAATGGTAAGCCACTCCTATATTTTAAAAAGGTGTTGCAGGCCCGAATGTGGATTAAAGACATACTACTTTTATATAGCGTAATCACTCCAGTAAGAGGTTTGATTGATAATTAAACCCCTGAAACCTCAAAATAACAAAATGCTCATTCTTGTATGATAAACTATGGTGGCCTATCCATTTTTATTTTATCAATCTATGGCCTACACAGTTTACCTGTACATTACATTTCCTTCTGTTATTATTGAGATTACACTGTAACACAATTATTAATTTCCAAATTTTAGAAAAGTTCTAAAAAATATAAATTTAACTTTCATTTTGATTAGTTTATAATATACTTATGTACAATAAAAAGAATATATTTTGAAAAATTAAGTTTATAGATTTGTTGATAAAATAATAATTAAATAAATAACATTTAGTTCAAGTAATGCATAAATTATATACATATATGACATATGTAACAATTAAAGAACTACAAGTATGTAAAAACTAATGTTTTGAGTTACCTTAGTTAGTCAAAACTAACCAGATATTTATAAACTTAATATTCATATATTAAAATAAAATGTATACCAGAATATCTCTTACTTGTGATCATCTATGTTGACTAAATCGACTTTAGTGAGTTGCATGTAAAACCGTGCCCAAAAATACTGTTCTTTAAATACAAGTAATTTCATGACAGTCCAGTGATACCAATCCCAAGATTTATTATTAACCATCCATTCATTATCACGGGCTAGGATACCCATAGCATCCTATGAATATAAAAACAAATATTAAAAATAAAATAAAAAGTGAAACTAATATATGACAATAGTGAGAATATTATTTACTTCGAACATGTCATGATCTAATAACCAGCTAGCACGACAAAGTGAATTCAATCCTTTATTTTCAATATCAAATTCAAGAGCAAAATTACACATACGATTTGCTGTTAAAACATCCATTCTAAAATAGGTAATATTAATATTATTTCAGTAAATTATATTTTAACCCGATAAATAATTTTAAAATATTTTAACTAACTCTTGCGATGCACAGATGTCAATCAAATAATAAATCACAATTATATCTTTGAGCTCATTAGAAAGTGCAGCATTTAAATAAATCCTTAATAGGCATTGGACATTAGAAGGAGGATACAAGCCTTTAGTTGCTTCACCACCTTCATGTTGCCATTGTTCAATTAATTTATTTCCTTTAGGTTCATTAGACACAAATGCGTCAATAAGATATAATGACAAATCTCCAAATTCCATTCGACTGAAAATGTATTATTATCCATTCAATTTAATTGTACATTTTTATAATTTTATTACTAACCGTTTAATAGAATATTGTATAAGAGAAGAAAAATCACATAGTATAAGTTTCTGAGTAGGATTTTCTTCAATGGATTCTGGTAAAAGTCCATAGTTCAGAAAACATGTTACCGCTTTAAAGTATTGAGTAACCAAATTTAGTGTATACACGCGATAAGAATAATCAACTGAAATAAAAAAATATTTATTTAAGTTGGTTAAATTTTTTTCATGTTTTACATTACCATTAAAAATAAAAATATGACACCACATTTTTAATACTGTAATATACTGTACTTGAGCTCTCGTGGGCGCTTACATTAATAAATAAATATACTTAGTACCGAATTAAAAAACCTAACTAATAATCATTTATGTAACATAATACTTATTCTGTTCATTATATTTACCATTTATTATATGAACACCATATGAATTGTGCAAATCTTCTAGGAAATTTTTAACACACAACATTTGAGATATACAATGATTTAATAACCTTTCATTTTTTTTACCCAAAAGCGTACCAGAATAGTCAAATAAAGGAACACCTAAACATGATTTACATTAAAAGTGATATAAACAATCATATTTAACAAAATTAGATATTTACATAATTTGTCTGCATATTGTTTAACAACCATAACATGCTTCCAAAGACATTGAACTAAATGTAAAATAGTTGCTTCACTAGATACATAGGTTCCATTTTTCCATTCTTCAGCACAAGCACTAAGAACTGACATAATTTTGTTTTCTACTATGATTGATATTACAAAACTTCTTTGATCGGGCTGAAAAAATTAAGTTTAATCATTAAACTATGAATATATAACATAGTATATTAGTATAAATCAAAATGAAATAACAAATTAATGCAATATATTTTTATCTCTTACCAAACTGTAATTTACATAGTCATCTGTTTTATCCCAAAAAAATGGTCTTAAATTTGTCTGTAAACACTGGCTGAATATTAAACTTGGATTTATTAATAACCTCCAATTTTTCAAAA
Organism: Neotoxoptera formosana; assembly: GCA_022818045.1. Lineage (NCBI taxonomy): Eukaryota > Metazoa > Arthropoda > Insecta > Hemiptera > Aphididae > Neotoxoptera > Neotoxoptera formosana. Next base: position 87,657,995 of record CM040630.1, read on the forward strand.
GCAATTGATCCAAAATTTCTTGTTGGACACCGGCATGTTTAAATCTAACAATTTCGGTTTCTAATAAACAATCACATTCTAGAATAAAAAATTAGAAGTATAAATATATAAATATTCATAGACAACAAGTAGCAATCATTAAGTACTGTGATGTTGTTACCAAAATATATTGAAGATGGATAATAGAGTTCCTCAACATTATTTCTAAAATTGTAACCGAATGGGCGTAATGTTTTGTCAGAAATATTTAAATCTAGATAACTAGAATTATGGGGCAATTTCACAAAACTAGCATAAGAATTTGATACTTTAAGATGATTAATGTTTGATGGCATTTGAGCTTTATACCACTGGTTAATATCAAACAAAAAAATGTAAGATTCTGGGCTGGCATCTACATTTTCACGAATTTCCATTAACATTGCAAATAATCTAATTTCACAATCTTCGTCTATATCTAAACAATGATAAAAAAAACTCATTATTTAAAATTACTACCTATATTTAAGTGTTTACACATATTGGCATATAACTTATTTTAGATGACCAACATAAATTAAATACAAAGAGTTAGTTACCATTTTCATTTCTGAACAAGTTCACATTACATAAAGTTAATGCAGATATACATCGACCAATTCCAGTTTCTCTCCTTAATGACATTTCTAGTTTTATACCAATACCTTTATATAACTTTGAACAAACAAAATATTTCATAACAAAATTGTTTAATTTGAAAATTTGTAAAATTTAACTCACTCTATATGATAAACAGCCATTTGATAACATAATTCTCTGTTCATAGGTTAAAGCAATCATCGTTGCATTTGGAAGTCTAGAATTATCAGATTGAATAACCCAAAGATAACATAGATTGTTTGGATCATCAGATGGTTCAAGAAAAGTAATATGGGTTACTGGCATAACACATTTAGGTTCTTTTAACAAATATCTAAATAAAATAATAAAAATTGTTTTAGTTAGAAAATTATTATCAAACAAATACAATTTTTACAAGATACATAATTAGTAAGATTTATGATTTTATACATAGGTATTATTATTAAATAGTGACCAAATACTTACATAGTCCGCATCACTTTACAGTCCCATAGTTGGAAGTGACCTGTAGAATATCCGATGGCAACAGTATTGATTTCTTCGTTATATAACAAACTAGATATTTTGAAGTTTAGTTTACCACTGTATTGTTTTTTACAATAGTTACAAAAATTTTCTATGATAAAACATTATGAAAAAAAAATTATTAATAAATTGTTTAATTTTTGTTTTTTGACTTATGTTTTTACCATTTATAAATATTGCTAAATGACAGCCACTGTCATCACTCATTTCTTTTACATCTTGGCAATCCTCGTTTTTTCTTAAAAAGAATAGTTTGCTTGGCCTAGATTCATTTACAACTATTTCATTTTTTCTTAATTCTATGGAGAAAAAAAAAATTATTTTTATGTTTAAGGTATAATATTTGACCAACTTACGGTCTTCAATAAGACGATGTCTCAAGTCAACCGCATACACCGCTCCAGTTGCCATTCCAACTAAAAGTACGGTGGACATAATTTTAAATTCATCACATAGTTGATCTTGCGCAAGTGATTCATTATATATGATAGAAATGTAAGATATCTGAATAATTTACAAAAAAGTTAAAATCGATTTTTTTTATTTAGTAAAATTACTTAAGAGGACGTTACACCCTTATTTGTTGTCCCAATAATAGGTCAACTTATTCATTTATTAAAGCTTCCTACAAACAATTATCCCTGTTTTGTACATTTGTAAAACGAAGACAACACATGTGAGTAATATGTCCTCTTAAGATAATTAAATAAATTAAAAATTAACATACTGGATTTGGTATATGAATACAACGAATGGTTGTTAATGTTGGCAATTGACAAACAAACAATAAACCATAAGATTTACATGAACATCCGACCAAAAGCATGTTAGTTGTTCCTTCATTTTGATGTAATTCTTGAACATTGATAATCTGGAATAAAAAACAATATGATATAGTATTATTTTATTATACTTTATTGATTTACGATTTCTGAAGATAATAAACCAACAGTTACCTACAATCCTAATATTATTTACTTGTTTATTTTTTATATTATTATTTATTTGGTTTAATCTTTAAATGAGAAATAAATAAACATATTTAGTATTGAACCAATAATTATCAAAATCTATTAGATAATTCAGTTAAATTGATTTTATAAAATAAATTGTTACTATCAATTACAATAGGTTAGGTACCTAGTTAAAAATTTACAAAAGTATAAACAGTTAAAATACTATATATTAAACTTGACGAATGTGAGTACTCAAAATTGTACATTCTAAAATGATTCCTACAACTTATCAGCAATTGGTACGTTTGTAACGTTGATGATAGACCACACTAGTTAGAAATGTTAATTTAAAAACTGTTCAAAAAACATTTAGAAATAACGAGCTACTGGTTATAATTGATTAATTAGTAAATTACCTAAAGTACGCTAGGTATAAACTATAGAATTAATCGTCTCCGAAATTTGTTCCTCAGATTCGATACATGTACCTAGGCGACATTAAACGATTAATGTGATTATACAATTATTACCCTCCAAAACTGATCTATCGCCTAGGCGTCTAGGTATTTAAACGTCCTACCTACTCGTTCATGGACCAGTCCAAACTCGATAGAGGACAAGCGGACGACATCAACACATTCACCTAAACCAGTGAGCAAAAACAAAAAAAAACGCACCCGGGATGTTTGCACCATATTATTGTTATTATCACCATTGATACGGTTCGTTATCCCTTTTTTCTTTATTTGTCTACCGGTGTTCGGACCAACAAATTCTTGTGAAATATACGGCGGATTCTGCGGGACACTGGTCGTGAAACCGAGGGGGCATCGTATCGCGCGGGGACGGCCAGGAGAACCGATTTTCGGTGTCCGGAAAGAGCGCACGCCATGGGTAGGCACCTCGCAGACGTAAGAGTTTCGACTTACCGTAAACGATTTGTCCTTTTGATTGGTCGTGAACGACCGGGACGACACGACCGACCCGAGCTGTTTCGAATAGATAATGATGTTCGCCCCGGAGGCAAACCACGCATACTCGGCGTTGGAAATCAGACCGCCGGACTTGACGCCGCCGTCGGACTGCAGCAACTGGTTGGATATGTTGTGCGATCCGACCACCTGCATCACTTGTTTCAGGGCGGACATGATGGCCCGCGTACGCGGCGCGGTCGGAAAACGAAGCGCTCACTCGCGGGAGGACCGGACAAAAACCCGAAAACGCACTAGCCACTCACTATTCACACGCTCATACACTCACTCGCGCGCGCACACTCTTTCTAACAACACCCGACGCACATCGGTGGGGCACTGCTGTTCGATCTCGCGTCCGATGACTTTACGAAAAATCCATGCTTTTCGAAACTCGATTTTTTCTTCCTAACCGCGCGACTATAGTGACATTCGCTATCACACAAAAGACGGCGTCGGTGCTGCTGCTGGTGCTGCAGCCGTCCATGGCGGGCGATCGTCCCCTCCTCGAGTTCGTGACCACAGCTGAGCCGCGGTCGTGCCGCTGCAGTTGTTCGAGAAACGGTGTGCCGCTGTAACGGCAGAATAGCATGGGGGGGGGGAATAAAAAGACGGTAGACCTATTGGACGCGTCGCTTTTTTCCGTGCGCGCCGAAGGAGCGGTTACCCCGTCGACGACAACAACTCGTCCGAAAGCCGAACGGCGAATGAGCGGACGGCGGCAGGCCGTTGCGGCTGCATGACGAAGTACATTTTTGATTTCATCATCGTTATCGTCATTACAGGATATCACTACTTTTTGTTCCACAAAACACTTATTCCGATGGACTTTTGTTCCACGATTTATCTGATTTGAATTTGTCTTCTTAAAAACGTTTTTACATTGTTCTGGATTCAAATATGAAATATTTTCATACGATTTATCGCGTCCATTAAATATTTCTTTCTGAAACCAGTCAATTTTTGGTTTGTGACGTGGTCGGGGGACGCTATCGGTTTTTTGTAGAGCGCTATCGCTGTTGCTACATTATTTTTTTTTATTTCATTATTTTTTTTTGCTTTATCGTAAATTGGTAGTTTGGAGTTTTTACTGATTTCGAGTCTGGTAACTGGACGACGTGAATTGAGTGATCGTGAGTTAATCGTGGGTTGAACCCGAAAAATTCGCCAATACACACTCATCATTATCATAAAATAATTATAATATTTTTACTATCAACGAATTGGTAGCGACAAAATAAATGATGATTTTTGCTACTCCAACCGAAAATTTCTAGCACTCTTTAGCGTTTCTCTACTTTGGGTGCATTGTAGTGACACTTCGACAATCGCTACAAATAAAGTAGCGATGTACTGTAGCGTCGCTACAATAAACGCGCTACTTCCTACCACTGCAGGTGGGTTGGTCATAGATGTATATTCATAATATTTCCAAGTTTTTTCTATTTTATTGCAGTGTTGTACTTGAATTAATATAAAGTTTCTACGTATGAAGTCCTACATAACTCGTGTCTCATAAACAAAGCCGTATTTAGAAATTTTGCTCCCCGGGCTCTATGTTCATGTCGCTCATTTTCAATAATTTTTTTTGTATATCATAGCACAGAATATAACAATGATCAGTTGTGGTCAAACTCTTTTTTCAAAAATGTTATAAAAGGTTCCTCATAACTTGTTATTAGTGTGATTTAAAAAAAAATTACAAGCGTTCGTTCACATGAACACCTTAAATTAGACTTTGTTAGACATTTATAAAACATTTTATTTTTATATCTAAGATTTGAAAATTTAATGTTCTTTTTACAAAGAAAAAATGAATTTTTTGTTTATTTTATCTGAGAAAATTGTTCCATTCCCGAAGTGAGCTGCCACCGGACAATTGCTTACCATTGCGCCCCCCCCCCCTCTTAACCGGCCTGCTCATAAGGAATATTATTTCTAATATATTATATTGTTTTAACACTATTTGTCATATTTATAATGAGATATAATGATATAGTTCCTCGTAATCATCATCAATTCAATTGAGATAATATTATTAATTACCCTTTGTGGTTATGCAGCCTACAGGTGCAATTACAAAAATGGGGAAACCACTTTCATTAACCGTCAATGGTAATTAATGTCGGCGATAATTTTTTTTTCTTGACTCACATTTAATATTTTTATACTAGCCACCCTTCACATTTGTCTCACTGTACTCTAAATAGTGAATTTATAGGTTGTTACTATAGTGGTTAAATAATATTTATTTTATTGGTAGGCCAATATACAGTTAATTATGGAAGCCCAAAAATGTACAGAATATTGTGACATTGTTACTATACAAATGATTATATTATAATAAATATGTAATTAATGTTTTTTTTTGTTATTAAATTTACAATTTGTAGCATGTGACAATAAGTAAAAGTGATTTATGATATAGTCATATATGATATAGAGAATGATTTACTATATGATATTAGTATGAGGAGAGAGGCTGCCTAGTGACAGAACACTCAAATATAATATGTGAAAATTATAGAAAGGTAGACAAATGGATAACACTCTGCTGTACAGTAGACGTTGAGTGGGTGACTGGGTAATGAATGTGTTAAATTAGGATTCAAAGATATTTCATCATTGTACACAATAAAGGATTCTGAGCTAACACTCATACTACGAACTGTCAGCTTACATGACTAAATATATTATATTATGATATATTTATATTGCTATTAAAGTCATTTACAGTAGGTTGAATTCATTTTTGTCAAAAACATTGCATTTAAAAATGTCATTGTTGTGTGTATAAAATAAAATAAGATAGGTACTTTAAAAGTTTAAAATTTCCATGAATAAGGTTTTTGAATTACAACGAAATAACTAATATTGTTTATCTTCATTTAAATATCTAATTTCGTCCAAATTAGAACATAATAAAATGTCAATAAAAAAAACTGATTAATATTTTTTAGATTCTTTGGTTACAATATATTAATCAGTTAATCAGTAATCACTTATGAGTTATGAGAAACCTTGTTCTAACTTACATGTTTTTACTTATGTTTCAATAATTAACTATTGTTAGTACCTAATTTAAATTAATGACAAAAAGTATATATTAATGAATGAAGTTTATATAGATATAGAAGATTTGAATTTTGAATTGCGTTTTTAATATTTATAAAAATTAAACAATTTATGAAATAAAAAAATTGTTGATTTTAATTTTGATAGTAAAATTAAGCAACAAATATCGCTAATTTTTATTGTATATTAGTCTTATATAACTAACACAATCTGTATTTCATTTATTTTAAAAGTTTAGTTTTAAAGGAGTTTTGTATAGGCAATTTTACTGCAAATTTCATATTTTTGCAATAGCCTTGCAAATTATTGTATAATATAATATAATATTTTAAATTTGTATACATTTAAAAAGTGTTAATAATATGAGACTTTGTTGATTTTAGCCCATAAACTCAAATTTTGTCTCTCTATTTATTATGATTTTGAAATTTCACTGGAAGTCATGAATCCTTCAATATATTGATTGTATTTTTTTAAACACTCAAGGATCAAAGGTAGGCGGTAAATTGTATGTTATAAATGTGAATTTACAAAAAAAAAATAGGCTGGAAATCATATTTTGTTAATTTTTTAATATTAAAAACCAGACACAACTTTTTTTAAGAGTAGACATTTTATCTTAAAAGTATAAATGCAATCAACATTGAAGATTTCATGACGATACTACTTATTTTGAAGATGGTAGTATTTTGATTATTACAACTTTGGAAATTTTATAAAAATCTTAAATCTTTCAATATTAGTCCTATGGTCATGATACCTAGATATAGTTAAATAATATAAAAAATACATATGTGTTACTGTGTTAGTGTTAGTCTAAAGTTACAAAATTATGTAAAAGATAATACTTTATAAATTAAATTCTTATGTTTACACATACTTATAAACTTATATTTTAAATTATTTATTATAATATATAAATACCTACAATATAGATTAAATTACTAAATTTGGATAAGAAAAAAGAATGTGTTAATCATATATTCATATTTATATATTGAACATTTTAAATTATCTGGACACTTCATTTTATTGTTTAATAGAGGATTCTTTGATTTTAAAATTCATATATTTAGATTTAGAAATATGTTATATATATATTTATATTTATATTTTGTATTGTAAGTATTGTTGCATTTTTTTGATTGTAATTTTAGCTCTTAGAATGTCATAAATTGTAAATGTAATGTTTTACAAAAAGTGGAAGAATGTAAATATTTGGGAATTACATTAGATCATAAATTTAAATGGTCATGTCATATTAATAATTTAATTTTTAATATTTATGTAAATTTGTCTTTTATTTTAAAGATGCAAAACAATATTTTATTATCAAAATGAAGAGAATAATTTACATTGCTTTGGTCTTTGGTGCAATTTATTTTTAGTTATGAAATAATGTTTTGGGGTTGTGCTTATAATACACATCTTGAAAAATTAAAAGTAACAATCAATAGTATAATTGCATTTTTATTGGGCAACCCTAAGTCTTAAAGTACAAAGCTTATTTTTGATGAACTGAATGTGTATTTTTTTTAAAGGTATTTTATCCTAATGTATTATAACTATTATATAAACATCTACTAAACTAACCAATGTGAATTATAATTATAATACTAGATATAAATGTATAATTAATATTGTTTCAGGTAGTAATATAACTTTTGGTTCTAGATGTACATTAATTATGGGCTCAAATTTGTGTAAAACAATTGACCACTAATTTATATAATTTCAAAAGTTTTAAGGAATTTAGATTTTTTTCTATATACCTAATCTAGATTTTGGCAATGTTTGAACAAATTTTATATTTCTTTAAATTATTTTTGTTTTATTAGTTTATTAATTATTTTATTTTATTAGAATATAATTCTTTCAGATATACATTTGACATAATATTGTTTACCTAACTTTATAAATTAAACTCAACTCTCCTAATACAATAAGCTATGTTTACAGGGAGTGTTATGTATTGCTTACTTGCTTATGTGTTTTATATTTACTATGTATACCTAAATATATGCAAATAAATATTTTATAATTTATTAATATTATTATAAGAGCAAAACACTGTTAATATTTTATATTTTAAATCATCCAATTACTATCTAAATTAACTTCAACCAGCCAGGGAATAAAATTATCTAAATCTAAACAGGATTAATTATTATTATGAGAAAAAAAAAATTGAATAGGTTAAACATATTTTATAATATATTCAATAAGAAAATCTAAAAATATTTATAACATTAATAATCAATGAGTAACAATTTTAACAATATTGTTACCTATTGTATAACTTTATATAATACATTTATAATTCAATATACTATGTTAACTAGGAAAAGAGTAATGTATACAAGGCAAATTAAGAAAAATAAAGCAGATTTTTGTTACAAAAAACTTTCAATTTAATTGACAAGTTATTTATAATGGGTACATTGTATCTTCAAAAGACTTGTCCTGTATTTTAGACAAATAAATATACATAATATTTGATAAAGTAGATCTAATTAAATTTAACACATTGCATTTAAAATAATTAAAAATAATTATAAGTAATATAATTTTTAATAATATTTAAATTTTATATTTAAAAATTACCTATCTATTTTATTTTTTACATTGGTCTTAGTATTTAATTATATGCAGTATGTTAATAATAAATTCTAATGTTGTTTAAATTAGGTACGTAATAAAAATCTTGATTATCTTTAGAAATAACGTTTTGAATGGAACAAAGTCTATTGAAAAAATATATTGTGGAACAAATATTATATCCATATTCAAAATTTCTTTTGTTCCAAAAAAATATTATCCAAATATATTGAAATCCACAAAATAGTTGTGTTTTAAGAGATTTTTTCCACAAAATACTTGTTCATTGCAGGAAGAATGTACAATGTCTCATTATTATATTTTGTCCTAACAAACAGTAGAAACTATACATTGTTCTGTGGCAGTATGGGCGTCTGGCACACTGGCACAGTCGCATAGACTTCTATAATAATTAATAATATTTAGTGCTGGTTGTATAAAAAACAGTCAGGTTTACTTGAAAAATACTTTTTCACTTTTTTGAAATTGAATTCCTAACCTTTAAAAATTAGATTTTTGAATTTTGAATATTAATTATCTTAAAATGTTAGAAATATTTAAGTAAAAAATTAATAGCACTCAGTTATTTCTTTTATACACAGTCACATACACTAACGATCACTGTCACACTATTACAGTATTACTACGCACACATTGACACAAATCACACTAAAAAAATTGCCTATACTGAACTCCTTAAAAACGATCTGTATCGAATTATGAATCTCAACTCTCAAGCCATCACCAATTTTATCTATCACAGCAATACAGTATTATAATTTGTGTGTATTGCGTACATATATCATTATTATCATCTTAAGATTATTTTGAAACAAGGTTCCTCATATATTGTTCTTACAGCAAATAAACATTTTCAAAAATATATCAGCAATTTTTTTTATAATAAGTGTTTAAAGTTTAAATTTTGACAAAAATCGTCACAATCACGAAAATATGTAAATAATTTTTTAGGTAGTTAAAAATTCATATGTTGTGTAAACAATTATAATTTATAAATTGGTATGAATTTGTACTTAATAAAAAACTAAATCATCAACTATTATCATAATTTATTAAGACAATGTAAGCAATAAATTATTGATGATTGATGAACTATAAAGACTAAAAAAATTAAAAAAACTAAAAAACTATAAATTTAATAATAAAAACCAGAGTACCTAGGCAGGCACCAGGTGATATATTTATTTCATTATCGGAGCTTGGGATTTTTGCATTTTCTTTTTATTTAAGAAAGTTATAAATAATAAAAAAAATAATTAAGTAAGTTGTCTTATACCTATGTAGGCTACATATAATTATAAAAAACCGGGGAATTCGCTGTGCTGTATAAATAGTCCAGTCCTAGTAGGTGTCACGACTGTCGAGTTATTTGTCATTGAGTAGGTCACTGGCCACTGCAGTCATTTTAATGGATGACGGATGTGTTAAATAATTTGAATTAAATGATGACATTGTATAGGCATATAGCTATTTAAAAACTATTCTGTAGAGAGACGGTCTGTCAGCCTATATATTGCTAAGGATATTTTATTATGTATTTTAATACTTATATTTCCATCAGTAATTTATTTTTTCTATTAGTAATTATACCCTATTGCCATAAATGCAATATAAGTAATAAAATATTTATAACCAACGGTAAAATGGTATAGGTCAGAAGCGTAATTTCAGTTATTTTCTTTTATAATTCTGGTTCAAATAATTATCATTCATATCGACTATTGAAAGCTTCTAGTACCTAATATATAATATGTAAGTTATAACCAGGGTTGGGCAGTATCTTCGATACAAGTATCTTAGATACGTATCTTAGATACGTATCTTCGATACAATTGTATCTTGTATCTCGATACTGCTTTTTTAGTATCTTGCTCTTGGAAATTATTTTTCAGTACCGATAAATCATAAAATATAGTTATATATGTGATATATATATTATATCTGTGACACACGCACATTGAATTGGATTTTACGTCTGTACCCTATTAGAAATCCGTAATTTTACATTATGTTATTACTAAAATTATTTTTATTATGTATTTAAATAATTTTTAATGTAGAATTATTATTGATATAATTATAATTATTATTTAATTGTTCTGTAATTGTATTGTGGTTATTATTACATCATTGACGACAACGAGATTACGTAATGTCGTAATTGATTTGTTTTATTATTACTGAATAAGTGTCAATTTTTATTATTTTATTTACCATATTTATCGAAGTGGTCATCCCTATAATAATAAACATATTTTTTTAAAAAACCAGTGACTAATTTTATTAAAATGTATTGAGTATTTAGTATCGTGATACTCTAAAGCCAAGTATCGAGTATCTAGTATCGCGATTCGCAATACTGCTTTTTGAGTATCTTGCCCAACCCTGGTTATAACCAGGGGCGTCATTTGGGGGGGAGGGTCAGGGTGTGCGGTGGCACCCCTTACATTTAAAATATTCTCAATTGGCCTGCTGAAACAAGGGAATCCCTCCTTGTAAATCTGCTCTATTTTTATATGGCCTGGTGAAATTTCAAAATGGCACACCCAAAAAAAAAACTGAAATGACGCCCCTGGTTATAACTTATAAGCTACTAAAGCAACCTGCAGCTAAAACAATTTCATTGCCATTAAGAAAAGAAGGTAAATAAAGTTTTAAAGAATACACTTTAATTCGGAAATTTCGTCATTAAGTCTATATTATGTACGCGGAACTATAATATTATATCGATACATTATAATAATAATAATGTTAATATAGAACTAATGGCACAAGCGCCGGCGCGATACACCTCATTACCTCAATAGGTGCAGGTAAAGTAATATTATACGATTGAACATAACATCACAAAAATATATAGGTATATTATAATATTAAAACTAATATACTTGTCATATAAATATATAATGTATACAATATATCAATATATATATATATATGTTGCCTACTTGAAATTGGCGTCAGAAGTTAATATTTAAAAATAAATATTTTATAATGCAATATACATAGGTCCTATTATATTAGTTAATTATGACTTATTTATTAATTTAAAAAAAAATGTGTCCCAGCAATTGACCAAACAAAAATATTTTATAAATTTATAATAATAATAATATTATTATATTACATTATCGCGCTGTAGCAGAAAATAGAAAAAGAATATTTCCAAGATTGATTAACTATTGTCATGGTCATAAACGATAATCATATAACCGATAACTGAATTATTATTATATTATAAGACTTGATGGTTAAAAAATTATCTGTGTTTGTATCTGGGATTTTTACAATAATTCAGTTTTTAGGTGAGTTATGAGTATTTTTAATTTATGCTATACATATTATTCAAAACTTTCTAAAAAAATTAACCATCGTAAAAAACACACATTCAAGCAGTTCACAGATAATTTCCATCAAGTTTCGATTAGGTTTTATCTTTTAAAAGACATTATTATTTATTACTCGACCAGTACCCGAGACTCGGTTTAAACAAAAATTATTACTCGACCAGTACTCGAGACTAGGTTTTAACAAAAATTATTACTCGACCAGTACTCGAGACTCGGTTTTAACAAAAATTATTTCTCGATTAGTACCCTTTACTCGGTTTTAACGGAAATTGGTACTCGGTCAATACTCGGTACCTGGTTTGTTGGTAAAAACTCTACCCGGAACACCTCTATAATGAATGAACAATTATCGTATCTTTAAAAGCTATGTAAGTTTTAGTAACGCCATTACACAGCCCCCCTCAACCATCACACCCGAATGACGCTACTGCTTTAGGTTGAACACATTTTTGCTAAAAAAAAAATCCCATATACCTAGTATATTATATAATATAGTAGTAAATACTGAATAGTAATAAGGTGTTGTAACATTATTTCATATAATAATAATATTAATTTAGCTGTTATTAACGTATTTAAATCGATCAAGGGTGTCATATTTTGTCTGATGTAAGCAGGGCCTGATTTACCAATTCGTGGGCCCTGTAAAATTTACAATTTTGGGCCCCAAATTATCCATCTCTATTTTCCTCAATGCTAAAATAAAAATGTACGCATCATAATATATTTTTAAACTAATGCTGTAGGTATCTAATTAGTATATGAGTAGTTGGAGCATAGAATAAAATTGTATTGTTAAAAATATGATTATTATTTTTAATATTTATTCAAGTAAAACAAGTAACATAATTATTATCATAAAAAACACAAGATTTTTTTTTTAAATTAATATTTTTTATTAGATAGGTATTACACTTATATATCAAATAAATCATATTTTTTTGACATTTTAAATTATTAAAAATAATTCACAAATAACTAATAATTAATATACAATAAATACGATTGACGTATATCGCATGACTGAATGCACCACGCAACTAAGCAAGACATCGTCAATAGTATTATATTACGACTATTAGTAATATATTATTATATTATTATTTGTAAAATATTACGACTATAATAACAACAATGAGATTTTGACGATTTTGTTATCGTCAATGCTGATTATAGCCGTCGTTTTCGAGAAATCCCCATTATACTTTTTACAAACTGTATAACCCAGCAAAATATCCAAGTAAAATTGTGTTTTCCCAAAATATTATGATAAAACGGTATATAATTAATTTTATATAACCGAAGTAAGTGGGCCCCTCTGACGAGTGGGCCCAGTGCAAATGTCCCATTTGTCCTTGCATAAATATGGCCCAATAGGGCCCTAGATGTAAGGGTGATGCGTGCATTTGATCGCTAAGGCCATAGTATAGAATAAGATGCTTTTTATATTTTACATATTATATAAATTGTTATTACGATTGAATGACGCTTTTGATGCACAAATTACAATGTTTTGTTGGTCTTAGACATTTCAAATGAAAAACGTGATAATTTTTTGCTATAGATATTATATTGATTGAACATTTCAAGTAGTTAGTATATAGGTACCTGTTGGGCGTTGGCTGTTGAGTGTTAATATTAACTACCAATCTACTCAAATTTATGTAATATTTACAACCTTTTTCAATTACCTATTATAGTATTATGTACCTACTTAAATATGTATATTAAAATAATAAAAAAAGATCTTTTCATTTAAAACCAAAATATTAACTTGAACTAAAAACTTACAGTGTAACTTTCCAACCGGCACTTACACAAAAAAATTTCGTGAAAAATTTACAATAATCAATATTACATATGTATGTAATATATAAGATATAACATAAATATTAATTTTCGGTGGCGGGGGGGGGGGTGAACCCCCCAACCCCCCCTGTATACGTACTTGCTTTCTAATGAAAACCTTGAAAAACTAACCGTAATCACACCGTACTAAAATCCTTACTTCTAATTTCGTAAAACTTTGAACTTGCATGGAATGTCTATATAAAAAATACTAATTTTTCATCGACAATATGAAAACATAATGAAACCTAACCTATTGTAACACGAATTGTCTGTATTGTGTAATCCATAAATGTATTAAATTTATTCGTTAAAAAAACGGTTTTCGAATTTATTTATTTATTTATTTTTTAATACAATATTCCTAACAAAATTTGATACCAATTTTGTTGGGTGCTCAGTATAGTACCGAGTCATACGCCAAACAAATGTCAATGGGTGCTCGAGCACCTGTTTAAATATAATATATAACGACTAAAGTGTAACGTAATTTTATTACTACTTTTAATGTTTTAAATAGTGGTTTGTCCAACACTGCTATAAATTATAATACGATTCACCGACCGGCGACCACAAAATGTCGATACAGGTAACAAACGACAAACTTACATCTACAAATTCGGTACCCAATTACACGATATAATAATATAATATGGCACATTGTATATTATTGCAATGCAGTTATGGAGCTTATTTTAAGTCAAGTCGCGCGAGCAGCAAACGTATACGATCAAAACACTAATCGTATTATACAAACGTTCGTTGACCCACAATGGTTTAATAAATATGGGAACGTCAGCAAAAATATATGTGAAATGACTCACGATGCGCTACAAAATACGTTACGGTGACACATAGCCATCACTAAATCTATTGTCGCAGAATGCGGGAAATAATTATTATGCTTTTTCCCGACAAACCAGTTTGAAGTAATCTAATAATATAATATAATAACAATAGTGTAATATTAGTAATAATAATAATAATACGTCGCCGGAGCGGTGTAAAGACAGACAGACAGTGTCAGTGGGGCACAATCGCATTTTTCACCGTCTGAGCCGTCTGACTCGGTGTCAGAACTCTGTGTGCCCTGCGGTTCGGAATAGTTGTTTTTTCGCGGCGAGCCCCCCGCGCGCCACGCCCGCACGACGACACAGTCGCAAACGGCCACCACCGTCACCCGCGCGGATCGCTATTCGCGGGCAACAGCAACGTTACACGGCCCACAGGCGACGGCAGGCCGAGTGCCCGACCGGTCGCCTCTCGCCGGCATTCCGTTTTATAATAATATATTATCTATGTCACTGCCTCGCCGCCGCGGTCGACGTGCAACGACACCGAATGATGACGTAACGACATGATAACAGAACGACGACGGTGCGGTCGCTTGCGCGTGCGCGCGTACTCCTTTCGTTGGCACCGCCACAACAACGACATTGTACATTATTATAATATATAATATATATATTTCGGTCGCCAGTGCCGGCGTGGTATGGGGGGGGGGGGTAGAGGAAAAAACCTGCCGTCGAGCTGCTGCTGATCCGTTCGCCACCGTGTCCGTTCCCCGCAGACGTATCGCGTTCCGTTTTCCGTAACGTACATTTTTATCGTCGTGATCGTCCCGCGCGCGTTATCGCTTCGCGTCGGTACAATAATAATAATAATAATAATAAATCCCAATCCGTCGTTGGATCTATTCCATCCTTCCCCCCGACCCGCCGCCACCCAGCGGGTATCCGACGCCGGGTGATCAATCGCTCCGCCGCCGCCGCCGCACTATTCGCTATCGTCCGCGCCGAGTGCCGACGACGACGACGTCCGCTCTCGCTATCAGTGGCTCGAGTGATAGAGGACTTTTTTTTTTTTTTTCTTCACGTAGCACTACGTCGACCGTACAACTCGCTCGCACCGTCCAGTTCGCCGTGCCGGAGTAGCGACTGCGTTAATTTATTAATTTATTATTATCATTAATATTATTATTATTATTATCATCATCATTAATATTGTTATTATTATTACTGATTTTACTACTATTATTATTATTGCGGCGAGAGTTATCCGCGCTGGCGGGAGAGAGGTAGTTGATAACCGACACGATCGCGATCAACAAACTCGGTGTCCGGTGACGGTAGCGTAGTAACGTCGTGTGTGTGTGTGTGGAATTAGGTTATTTCGCGTCCGCCTCTGCGTGTGCACCCCGCGCGACTCTCCGTACCGTCGCGTCGGTTCGTTCCAGTGAGTTTTTGCGATTTTTCCCCGTCCGGGACGGTTTGTTTTGCGCCGGACGACGACCGCCGAACGACGATGGCCATGGAAGCTGAGGAACTCATCTCGGACCAGGAAAAGGTAACGTTTACGTCCCCGCAACTCCAGTACGCAGGCGAAGACCGCGGCGACCGGTCAGACGCGCACGTCCGGGCCGCCGCCGGTCGTCCGACGTCCCCTACGCTCTCTACTCTCGCTCTACTACTCTCTACGACGAGCCGTACGGTTGCCACCGAGGTTTCTCTACGTACGTTCTGTGCGGCACGGTTCGGCCGCGGCTTGTCCGCGGTGTGCTTCACAAATTCTGCGATCGAGAGTAGCACCAGGTCGTGTAGTGACTCACTTCGTTGCGATTCCGATACTTGCACCTACGTTGTGTGCACCTACGAATGATAACGAAATCGTTTGACTGAGTCACCCGCGTGAAGAGCTTATTTTATTCGTTATATCGTGTGCCCGGCTGTAGGCATCGCACCCATCAGACATTTATATGACCCCGTGGAAACTCCTCAGTCCCAGTAAAACCTCTTACAACGAATTCCCGAAAAATTCAGTCCATGGCTGTCTTAGGATACACAGGTACACTTATAAGTTATAATATTGAGTCCCGTGAAATTTAAAATAAAATACTACCTAATCGAGTCCATGTTTAGATACCATCAGAGTAGTACCGTCCAACATTTAAAAAAAACATCTTCCTTCCCATCAACCTACAGACACTTCGGGCTGTCTGTAGCAAAATATTCTACTGGTATGGTTACAGAAATGTTTGTTTGATTTTTATGTTTTTGAACAATAAATTAAATTATTATTCATTTACTTGATATGTAATATAATAATTCAAATAAAATCCAAAATATCTTCGTCTGGTATTATACCCATGTGTTATTATATTATTATTATTTCATCTGACTAAAGTCTAAAATTATGTGAACAATATCACCTTATCGCCCTGGTATACTGTTGATTTTGTACCCAATTTTATATTTTAATCAAAATAATCTCAATTATATTTAATATAGTATATTTTTCGTTTCCCAATCACAGACTCAATATTGGTATTTCTTTTTGCCTACACCCGGGACTCAATTAGTATATTTTCTTCCCCCCCCCGTTCAGGTTGTATTGCACCAATTTCCATACTACATTATATTATATTGGATTAGCAACTCTGAATAAAATAATTGAAGCCCGTCCGCCATGTTTTAGATTCTGAAAATTTCCATGCATGTATTATTTCATTGTAAACTATTTCAATAACACACTGAAATACCGTTGATATTACACATAATATTTATTTACATATTCATGTCGATTTGCCAACCAAGAAAATGGTAAGCCGATATTCATTTGATGACATAAGTTCCTTATTTATTGTAGTATGGAATATCTTTGTGGCTTTATATATCTATACACATTATTAATTATCCGAAAAAACTGAAATTATATGCTTATCTATACAGCAATATTACCTATGTAATATAAGTAATGAAAATTAATACTTTTATTATAAAATAAGTATTATTATCATTTATCTATAAAAGTGGTGTTATAAATACAGTTTTAAATGGTTGACATTATTTTACATTTTTTTGAGATCTTAAAAATGTGCATAAGAGTTACAAATTGTAAATACCAATTACCTAATAGGAATTATTAGAGACAAAACTTATTTGTGTACTTTGTGTACTTCAGTCTACTATTTAAAATCTTAAAATTAAAATGTATAGCTGTATTGTTCACTTATTATTAAAAAAAAAAAAAAAATAACTGACTTGCTACCTACTAACAATTAATTAAAAATAAATACTGACATATATATTTTTTAATTTTATTTTAAACTTTATTTTTTGTTTTGTTTCGTACTAAAAAACTAGATGCTTAACTATAGTTCAATAAAACTTTACATTTTTATGCACCTGATTTTAATATGAAATAATATAGCTTTTTTAAATTTAAAACTTAAATATAATAATGTAATGTAACATAATATAACATAATATAATGTTATAAACTGATAAAATAAAATTGGTATTACATGATAAATAAACTAAATAATAATAATATTATTTATTATATGTTTGAACTATTAATGCGTTAGGTAGGTCTATGGGTATGGTTTTTAAGTAACAATAAGAAAAAAAATGTTAGGTTAATAAAAATTGTTAAGACATATTATTCACTTTAGAACTCTGAAATTAGGTACAACTTTTTGTCCCAATCGACTAACAGATATTATAGCTACTAAAGTCAATCATGGAAGTGAAGATTGTAGTGGTACTGTAGGAGGCATTTAAGTGCTTGGAGGGTAGGAGGATATCAGTCTCTCATAAGTCATAATCCTCAAAAGTACTTTGAATTCAATATCATTAATACAAAGTCAAAATAATTTATTAAAATTATTAAATTATTAAATAGAATATGCATAATTTCCTAAAAAATAAACTAACGTATACTTTCAAATTTTGTTCCTATTTATAATTTAATATTTTTCTTATCCATAATAAACATATATATGTATATTTTTATAACTCTAGAATGAATAACTTATTAATATTAATTTATTACAAATCATTCATCTAGTAAACAACTATAGTATATAAAACGATTATTTCCGGTAAATTGTATGTGCATTAGTTGCAAGCGAGGTCACAAGTACAGTAAACTCTTGATTACCCACGGAATAGGGTGGATATTATGCTTATTCCGTGGTTAATCAGCAAAATACAAATTTAAATAAAAATGCTATTATAGTGTTTTTAAAAAAATTATAACATGTATTATTAAATAGAATTTAAAGAAAAATATAGATAAGTTTAATAGACATTTTTATAATATTTATTATAATTTATAATATTTACATTAATTTTTTCTCAAAAACACAAACACTATTTTTAGTACTGTGGAAGATCACGGATAATCCATAGAGCAGTTAATCAAGAGTTTACTGTAGTCAAAAAAACAAAGTGGGTCTTTGCAGGACTAAAAGTTGTATAAAAACTGTTTATAATATGTATTTTAGCTTAATGTACCTAAGCTACACAAGTATGAGTGATACACAAGGAGTTTAATAACAATTCTATAAATAGTTGTTTAAATATTGACATTGTTTGTGGAATTGACAAACTGCTAGTATTTTAAAGTTAATCATTAATAAAATTTAAACAAATATAGGTAGTTGCGATATATTGTACTAATTACAACTAAACAAGGATAAGGAAATTTGCTTTCAGCAGTTTAAATTATGTGTTGTTAGCTTAAACTCTTTAGGTAAGAACATTATTTGTGTTTTCTCGTTATTTTTTTTATAGAGCTTTTTACGATTGTATAATTTTTAAGCAAGTTATGAGTATATAAAATATCTTATATATATAATTCTAATGTACGTGTGTATGTCACCGAATTCCTCCTAGACGGCTGGACCGATTTGAATGATATTTTTTGTATGCCTTTGAGTGACGCCCTGGATGGTTTATATTGACTATGGGGTGAAATGATGTGGTGAGGGGAGGTGCTCACACAGGGACTTCGAGATTTACGATGGAAATATTTGTTTATAAATGGTTGCTATTGGTTACCATGGTTTCTATGTATTTGTAACTAGGGACAACCCTATAAATAAATAGTACATAGAAACCACGGTTACCAATAGCAACCATTTATAAACAAATATTTCTATCGTAAATCTCAAAATCTCTGTGTGAGCACCTCACCTCTCATATTTTATAACTATTATATAGCATTCTTTTTGTACGCTTTGTTTTGATATTATATGTATCGCATTTACGGTTATACGCCCTGGATGGTTTAGATTCACAAAGTGGTGAGGTGAGGTGGTGATGTGAGGTGCTCACACAGGGATTTTGAGATTTACGATGGAAATATTTGTTTATAAATGGTTGCTATTGGTAACCATGGTTGCTATGTACTGTTTATTTAAAGGGTTGTCAATGGTTACATATTTTATCTATACTATACTTAATATTATAAAGAAAAAAGATTTGATTGTTTGTTTGTATTGAATAGGCTCCGAAACTACTGAACCGATTTAAATGAAATTTGGTACATAGATAGTTTAGACACTGAGAAAGGATATAGGCTATTTTTTAATACTAAAAAAAGGCTGTAAGGAGTTGAAATAGGGTATGGTATGTATTTTGTCCTCAACGTAGTACCATTATTAATGTTTTTAATGGGCAACGAAGTGCACTTGATCAGCTAGTTAATATTTAAAATTGCTCATAACTCACTCGAAAACTAAAATGTCGTAAAAAAAATGTAAATACCCAACAAGAAAACACATAATGTTTTTACCTTTTGGTTTGATACTCTGAAGTATATTAACATATTATACTAGGTCAATTAATTTTAATATTAAGCTAATATAACCCAACATTAGGACAGCTGAACATAATTTTAGTATGTTATGCAAAATCAACACTAGCAGGTATGACGTCCACTTAATGCTATTTAAGTATAGATTGTTTTTCAAAACCTAAAAAAAACTCAAAAGTTGTCTAAATGAAAAAAAATAATGTAATATTAAAAATTAAATATAGTAAAAAATTGTCTGTAGCACAAAATCTCCAAGAAAATCCTATCTGTCTTCTCTGTGCCTATCTATGTATAGCATACCTATATTAAGAATCTCAACTAGAAAAAAAAATGATACCTATATTATTTTGATTTTCTATTGCTAACAAAATAATAGCATAATAATTCCTCATGTTCCTTAATATATAATATGATAATTATTGATAGGTCATCTAGTTTTCTATAACATGAAACGTCAGATTAATAATCAAGGAACACGCTTTTTATTAAATTAAATATCATCATAGATTATTTAATCAGCTGATATGTATATTTTCTAATAATAAACTAGATTTCAATTTTTGTATACAATTTAAAAAAATATTTTAACTTAATTGGGAAAGCGTTGTATGCAAGTTTTACTGTATTTGCATATTTCTAACTATTTTCCTTTCAAAGTATATTTTTGTAGATGTATTAACATTTTGTTGCATATATTGATATTTTATAAGCAGAGCTGGGGTTTTGATGTACTTTTCATTGTTGTGCAAAGCTTGATACAAAATGCTTGTTTTATAACATACGTTTCATGTATTTTTTAATCATAATAAGTTTGTATTTTGTTCATATTTTAGAAGTATTTTGTGTTATTAATCAGCATTTTAGGGATTAGAATTGATTATTTATAAATTATAATAAACCTTATCAATGTCATCTTCTTGCAAACCACACCCCAGTTACAAGGTTTCCTTTCAGTTGCATTAACAACAAATCTAATTTTTTAAATTGTTCAAATAGATTTCTAATGTGACTGACCATCAAGTTTATTAAAGAAAACACGTATTATAATATAAGACTAATACCTAATTATGTATTATATGTGATATCTATATATTAGGGGAATATAGAATTATAAATTATTTGTATAAGTATAATATTACCATTATAGGTTTCATTGTCATAAAGTTTAATATTCTTATGCCAGTTATACCTACCTAATACAATATTTTAATATTAATTTTTTGTTTGAAATAATTATTTATTGTTGTGATGTTTTGAGTTTAATATAACACACACTTTTTATTTCCGATAAATTATATTGTTTGATATGGCTATATTGACTTAAACATAATATTCTTTAAAAAACACTAATTAACTATGTGTTATTGATTCTTGAATGTGTTAATATCAAAATAAATTTGTTAGTTATCCATGATCGTTTAATATCAGTATGGATATATATAAAAATAAATTGCAAACCTTTTAAAAGAAACATGTTCATATGATGTACTTATCTAAAATATTGTTGTTTGTAGGTCAGAATTGTTTCGGATTTCATCCTGCATTCACCTCCTGGCGAATTTAATGAAGTATTCAATGGTAAAATATTAAAATAATATTACTTTTTTTTTATTTTACCTATTACCTATTTTTTTTTATTTGAATGTTTTTTTGTTAAAATTTTAGATGTTCGGGGCTTAGTTAACAATGATGCTCTTCTAAAAGAAGGAACATGTTGGTAAGTATTTAAATAATTATTTTAAAAATTATGATTAAATGATTCTTTGAATTATATTATGTATATTATAATTTAATGTTATTTTGATTTCAGGGCATTTGCTTTGTACAATAAAGAACAAACATTACCAGTCAAGATAGAAAACAGTGAATATCCGGTGCTTATTACTCAATTTAATGATCTAGGATCTAGTAGATTTTATGATCCTAGATCTAAACAATCATTTAAGTTTGATCATTTAAGAAAAGAACCATCAAACTATGAGGTAAGTGTATTCAGCTATAATGTTTTACAATTGGATATTCAATAACTATTAAAATTAAGCAACAAAAGCGTTTTTAAATTATGATCTTATAAATATTCTTTTAATTAAATTTGGTCATGTTTTTTCATCTCTGTAGAATTAGGTAATTATTACTTATTAAAAGAATTATTTAAAAACTAAACTGTAATTTATAAAGTAACAATACAATTTATGTTTTCAAAATTTGAAATTAAAAAAAATAAGATCAAAATTAATAAGTATAGAATTTTTAAGTTATTTAAAAATAGTTTAAATGTGGATTTAGTCAGTGCATTATTATTGTTATACAATTGAAAAAACATTATTATTTGCTTAATCAATGTTGATATTAAACAAAATTTTAGATAGCTTTTAAGAAAAGATGTTTAAAAAATTAAAATTACAGAATTGGGAGCCAGATTCAGAGACAGAAGCTTGGCGTTCAGTATTTGAAACAGAATTTACTTCATATACATCACTACATTATAAACATGGGACATGTAGTGTATTTGCAAAACAAGAAGGTTCTTCCACTGTTATAACAGCTTGCATTGAGGATCATGAATTCCAAGCAAAAAATTTTTGGTTTGATAATTTCATATGACTTATTTATTAAACTAATGAAATAAATTATTTATATATATATTTTTTTATTGGATTAAAAGGAATGGTCGTTGGAGGTCTCAGTGGACACTTACTGTTGGACCAACTAATATAGATGTTTTTGGATTTCTTCGAATTCATGTCCATTATTATGAAAATGGTAATGTTCAACTTGTAGCATCTAAAGAAATAAAGGAATCAATTGCGTTAACAGTAAGATTTAATTATTTATACTCATAATATTTAATATATCATATTAATAATATATTATTTAATTAAGACCGAAGAGTTAGCTGTAAAAGAAGTTTTGAAAATAGCAGAAGATGCTGAGAATGAGTATCAGATAGCTATTACCGAAAATTATCAAACCATGTCAGAAACGACATTTAAGGCACTCCGTCGCCAGTTGCCAGTCACTAGGACAAAAATTGATTGGAATAAAATTGTTTCTTACAGCATTGCTAAAGAGTTTAAAACTCAATGACCAACTAAACAACTGATAGTCATTGTTTTATTTTCATGATGCAAAAGACTTAATTGGTAAGTCCTTACGCTTGCTGAAATATTTAAATATTATGAGAAAAATATCATATTTTGTTTTAATTAATTATATCTTTCCATCAATGAGTTAGAAAAAATTGAACCTTTTAACTAAGGTTTTAGGAAAAAATTGTACAAAACAAAGTGTGAAATTGCTCGCTTAGTATTCAATATAGTTTTCCTTTTATTTGTAAATTTATTGAGGCATAATTTTTATTTTTGTATTTTTAATTTGTATTTATTAATTTTGTTGAGTGTAAACAAAACTTTATGAAAATAAGCCTTAGGTTTGAAAAGTAAACAAATTTATTCATTTTTAGATTAATACATTTTATGCTAAAGTTAAAAGTTCCAAGTATATTTTATTACTTTTTTTTGGGATTTTGGAACCTAAAATAAAGTATATACCTTCAATTTTTAAATTTAAATAATAAAAGTCCATATTTTATAACATTGCAAATGTCTAAAGAATTTAAAATTAGGTCAATTTCATTAAATTTATGTTTTATAACTATTTGTTACGTAATTTAACTTACCAATTTTAATCAAAATGTACCTTTATTTTTTTTTACAATTTATATTTTATTCAGTAAGAAATTTTAACTGAAAGCCAATAATGTATTTAATCGATCTGAAGCACAAATTAGTGTAAAAACTTAAACTATAGAATATAGTCAATAGTAATTGTGTTATGAAAATTGTTCAACTATGATTTATGTATTTTTTTTTCATGATACCTATAAATGCATATTTTGAGTTCAATATTTTAAGTATTGATTCTGAATTTAACCTTTTAAACGCTTTAAAGTTATTTTAGTATACGTTTAAAATGTAATGACTTACATACATTTAAAATTTATACCATTATGGATTTATAATTTTGTTTCAAAAGTTATGTATTCATATCCCTCAAGTTCTTATTCCTGAATCATCTTCAATTACTGTTCTGCTTATAAAAATATATATATTTTGCTGCATTTGTTAATGTTACCCTAAAAGTATTACAAGTTTCTTCCGTAGTATGTTATTAATTATTATTTTTTGAAAAAATCCAAAATTAAACTTGTTAACATTTATTATGATATTGTGAATTTATTATCAAAAATTTATGTTTTTACATAAATTTCAAACGTTGTTGACTGTTTTCTGGAAAAACAATATTGATGTTATGGATATGAGATAAAAAATTAGATAATTCTTACCACTATTATACTTTTTTTGTATGTACAGATTGTATTTGTATAGTCAAATATTTTAAGTACACAAAAGCAATTTTTGTTAACTAATTACATAATAGTATAATACTATATAATATTAACATATTTACATATAAAAAATATTTAAATATATGCGTATAATATGCTTGTCTAAACATAAATAAAACTGTACAATATTGCTGTATTAATTAGGAAAAACAATTTTGGTGAAGGTTATGTGATTTAAATGTTGTATAATTGTAATGAATGCCGTTAACAAAACTTTGTTTTTGATTCATGGTAGACTTTTTTTCTAATAAATTTGTTTTTGTAATTAAAAAAAATGCATAAAAATGTGCAATATTAAGTTAAAAATATTTAATATAATGTACATTATGTATTTCAAAAAAATAAAATATCTTTATCGCGGCTTGTATTGAAATCTAGTGAATTATCATAGGTATTATAATTATCATTATAAATTGTATACCAATATATTTACATTTATTTTGGTTTTATATATCTCATGCTCACAAAAACAAATTTTTCGTCATTATCCGTTATGTCAATTATTAACTATTATTAAATGATTATATTATTATTACTTTTATCTTTAATATTTTATTATTTATTATTATTATTATTATTATTTTTATTTAATTATTATTATTTTAATTTAATTTAATTACTAAACAGGAATGTTATTATAATATGACTTTCTTGTTTAATTTTTAAAATAATGTTATTTAAAGAGGAAAATTATATATTATATTCAAAGCTACGACAGTTTATGTTTTGCTAAATTTTTCTTTCCTGATGTTTGATATTCATATAGCTTCAGCTTTTAACTTCTGGTGTTTAAAAGTTGTATAGACCATTTGGAATTTATAATTGGTAAAGTTCAATATCTTATTATATTGAACAATATTTATTATAGCTTCTACCTTTTTGTATCAATTGTTAAAAATATGGGTGGTTGGGAGTGGGCTAATTATAGCAAAATGGTCCTACAAACTAAGAGATATCAATATTTAAATTTAATCTAAACTTATGACCCTATATAATAATGCAAACATGTGTTTATTAAAATAATTTTTAAACAAACCATATTATTCATTTACAAATAATTAACTATAGTTGTATAAACTGAAAACCAACATTTCTCATCTGCTCAATCATATTTTATCACATTTTATTACATCAATATTATAATTCTGGCTATTGGTTATTCCAAAAAAAATATTTGTATCTTTTGTAATCCAAGGCACAAACTATCAAAATACCTTTTGTAAAATGTTTTTATAATAATATTATCTTCATTAACATTTTGCATATAATTCGATGAAAAAATCCGTACAGATAACCAATTTCCGCTTTGTTCAACACAGCTGTAGATATCTCGGTGGAGTCTAGAGGATTGATTTATTGTTATAAATTAAATGCAATGAATAACTCATTGAATTCAAAAAAACAATTTTGAGCAGAGTTCATATAATTGTATAATAAATAATAAAAAATATCGGAGAAAAAGGTGTCAAAATTAAGGTTTGTGTCTAGCTGCCTGTACATATATTTAAATGCTTGAGCCAGGCCTGCCAATACTAATTTACCTGTGCATTAGTGTATATACTGTAATACTGTAATACTGTAGTATTGTGTTAATAATTAATATATATATATATATTAAATGTATGTAAAATATACATTCAGAATTAGGTACACTTACTATATTAATTATATTATTTCACTTACACAAAGTCAAATGTTAAAAACTGGATTTATTGCTTAATTAAGTATGACATTTATCATAATCAAATAATTGTTTCATTTGTGTACATAGTTTTTAATTAATAAATGTTACAATATACTTTCACTACATTATTTATCCATATGTTCTTCATTAAAATAATAGTTACTTAATAAGAATGATGTATAAATTATAATTAATTATATAATTATATTATTATAGTAACATAACATTATTATAAGTAATATTAGAGTAAAGAGGAGTTAGAAATGATAATCTTGTACCATAGTGTTTTGTAAGCACACGTTTACCACATAGGTACATGTTTTAAAGTACCTACAAAAAATTTTTAAAAAAGAAACCGTTTATTACGACACTGGTAAGCACGAAAAAATCTTATGGTCACAGAAGAAATTCATTTTTAAAATTATTTATAAATATATAATACCCATATTTAAGGTTTAAGTTGTGGGAGGTAAGTAAAGTTGTTCTTTATAGGTAGGTACTCTTGATTTATATCAGGCTGAGTTAGAAATCCATTACCTATACTTCTTATATAATGACCGAATGCCGAATTCAAAAACAAAAATTTAAAATGAATGTGCAATTGATCAGTTTCAGAAAAACAGTGCTTATTTATGCATTTTTATCGATGTATAATAATCGAATTTTAGACGAGTAGTTTATGAGTTATAATAGTATTTAAAGGATGGTTGAGCGGGGCTGAGTGGTACAGAGGTTGGTCCACTACTCCACTCATTTAAACTTTAAACACTAATATAACTAATTAACTACTTGGCCGAAATTTATTTTTTTTTTTTTAGTTCGAAATTCTCGAAACAACATTATACTTGGAAACTCAGGAGGCCGGAGTATAAAATTAAAAATGTATGTTGTCGACAATATATATTTTTTACACTGTATGATGGATGTAGAGCTTACAAAACGACAACGATAAAAATAGTAAAAAATGTTCAATTGTAACGATTTAAAATTAGTAAAATAAATATTTTTAACCTAATCATCTGGTACACGACGACGTACTTATTATTAATTTTGTTCAACTAGTTTTCCACCTTATTTCGTACATAATATATTGTATCTATATAAGTAGATATAGGTAATATAATCATGGTAACCTATTTTTTTTTATAAAAATAATACTAATATAGAGATATCTACTATTAATCAATATGTTTTTATTTTTTTGTTAGATTTTTTATGAGCATATTTTGTCGATTTTTAATTTTTATAACTTCCTGTCGACATCTGTTCGAATTATTAGTTGACCTTTTTATAGTACCTACCTACGATTCATAGTAGGTAAAATCAGATAAATCGACCATTTTTCCGTTCCTTTCAATGTCGTTATAAACGGTTGTAAACGTGTAGGTATATCTATATATTGCATATCGATTTGTTCATCATCAATTTCATCAATACAAAACAATATTATGTATTTAACTTAAAAACACACGCTTACCTATACGGCTATATGCCTATATATATATATACCTAAAACACAATCACACACATAGAATTCATTAAACAAACGTTATAATAGGCAAATGCGATAATATTAATCAATTACTCAATAATATATTTTAACAGCGACTTATATAAATATGATATGTTTTACTAAAAAAAAAAAAATTTGATTAGTAGAGCATAATAATTGTAGGTAGGTAGGTATAGGATACATCTATATACAGCGGTGTGGCGAAAAGGGCGGTAATCGAGAGGCAGCCGCCTCTCGGTTTTTTAAGGGGTGGTGGGTTTAATAATAATGTAGACATAACGTATAGCGTTGACTAGTATTTTAGTAATATTATTACGACACGTAGGAAGTTAAAAATATGACAGTAAATGCCTTCATCGGGCTTATGGAACATTATTAGGCTAGCCTCCAAAAAATGACAAGTTCGCCACGCCACTGCTGATTTACCTATATATATATATATATATGTATGTTTTCCTAAGATCCGTACGAGAAGTAACAATAATTGGGAAATTTACATATTTTCATCGGTAGGTATATCGCGCGCGACGGCGACAATTCACATCGCTGATACGCAGTCGTCGTACAATTAGAATGTGTGTGTGTGTGTGATGCGTCGAGTATTGTATACGTCATGTCGGACAAGCCAAAAGTCGTAGGCTAGGCACCTCCCGTGTGGCTGTACATATATTATATACGTGTGATATAGGTACGTATATATAATATATATATATCGTGCGGTCGTTTACAAAAACGATGTCCAATAGGCGACGTTGAGGATGAAAAACGAAAACGGGAAAAAGAACCGCGAGAACTTGTCGATGTACAGTGCGATTGCTCGGCCGTTACAGAAAGTCGGGTACTGCGGTGCCGCGGCCACCGTGGCCACACTTCTAATCGGACTTCGGTTTTTCGGGTCCAGTTCCTAAGATCAAAATCGAAATGTGTTATTAGTACACGGCGTATGTAGAGGTGCGTGTGCAAAGGGGGAGGGTCGTGACGGGCGAATGTAAGTTCCTACACGAGACCTAGCTGCAGGTAAGAAAAATACGTATGTTAATTCCTACACGGTAAAACACAGGTATTACGTGTGTCGGTAATTCACGATTCCGCACAAAACCAATTTGCGACGTTGCCAATTGTATTTTTAATATTATTTTAGACATAAATGCATACAGTAAGTATAAATCCAATCAAATTGATATCATTCAATTTTTATCACAAGTTGGTCCTCGATATCAAGGGAAACATTTTTAATAAACTACTTTTATTTAATTATTTTTAACTATTTTATTTATTCATTTTATTACGTACATTTTTAATTATTTATTAGAACTAATTTGACTAATTTTCAACAATCACAACAATCGAACTACCATATTATTGTCCATATTATTCACGTTTATTGTAAATTAGTCATATATTAATGGAAAAAATTGAAATAAATTTTTAATTATTTATTTTATTTAGTATTATTTCCCCCTCCCCCCCTTTAACTGGCAACGTTGCAACAATTTTTATGCGGAATCGTGTTAAATTCAGGGTAAATAAAAAACATCTTTTGTATTACGAAAATGAGCAGAATCGGGTACCTAGGTATAAAAAAGTATATTGTGCGGAATCGTGTGCTACCCACGTGTGTTACTTCCTATACGATAGAGAAAGATGCATGTGTAAGTTCCTACACAATAAAACGGATACGTGTATGTTAGTTCCTACACGTTAAAAAAAGTTTAAATGTCAGTAAGTGGACAACTTCAGCTATATATTATGGATTAGGCTACAAAATAATGAAATTTGGTACATTTTCATAAATAAATAGATAATGATACTAAAATATGATAAAAATATGATAAAAATCGCATAATGCATTAATAAAAATAAAAAAACGGTATAATAAAAATCGTATTAAAAATGTATTATTTGATTTTTATTATACTGTATAGTGTATACTATCAATGCATTATGCGATTTTCATTATATTTATTTGTTTATTCTATTTATTGATGAAAATGTACCTATTTTCATTATTTTGTCTCCTAATCCATAATATTGTAGATTAAGTATACACTTACTGACTTTTGAACGTTATTTACAGTGTAGGAACTAACACACGTATCTGTTTTAAACGTGTATAGGAACTTACACATCTCATTTTTATTATCGTGTAGGAATTAACACATTACCTTTGTAGGAACTAACGTATGTGATCGTTTACCTGCTAGGTCTCGTGTAGGAACTTACTATTTCCCGTCGTGACGGGTTGAAATCAAAGCTGGGCAATAACTACCAGTTATATATAGTTAAAAAGTTAAGTTATAAACTACTTTTTTTGATCACTTAGTCAGTTAAAAAAAAAATAGAACTTAAGAAAATACTTCAGTCGCTTCTTTTTAAAATATAATTTAAACCTAAAGGGACGTCGTATCCGCGCGTGTTCACTCCATTTCACTAGTCAACAAAGCATTACATTATATACCAAATGTACTTTCAGCGGTTCCGATTTCGTGTGGCGAGCTCAAATATTACGGTGAATTAACCTTTTATCAAACTTATAGATATGAACATTATTCAATCGTTGGATTTTTACGATATTTAAATTTGGAAGTGAGTTACCTATGTAAAGTAATAATATTAAAAAATGCTCAAAACTCACTTAAAAATTATATTTACCTATTAAATTGAAATTGGAACTGCCGGTCGTACATTTTAGCCAAGACTACGCAAATTAACTATTTTTTTTTTAACTCGTTAAGTTAATATAGAAAATGCTATAGTTAAATTTAAAGTTATTAAGTTAATTTTCCTTTTTTTAAATTCGTAAAGGTTAAAAGTTGGTTAGAAAATGAAAGTAACATATTAACTTAGTTATCACTTATCAGTTACTTTTTTCATATAAAATTAATAATATTATACCTTTTCTTTATTAGTGCTAACAAATAACATAGACATCTAATAAAGATCTTACAGTTTTAAGACTAATTGCTGTTAGTACAATTATACTTATACACTTTAATACTTTAATCAATAATAAAATCCAACAAAATAATTAAATTATTTTTATGTATTTGTTTATCTAATTTAGATAATAAATAATAATATAAATCATAATTCTCATAATTATAAAATGTATAACCAATAAAAAAAAGGCGGGTCTCTAGAAAAATTGTATGGATTCAACACTGGTTAACAGGTAAAGTAGATATTATATATGTAGTACCTAACTACATTGTAGTTACATTTTTACAACCGCTTGGTATATTATTATGACAGGTAACGAGTTAACCACACGGTTTACACGAACCCGGTGGAAATGGAAAAGCATCTTAACATTTAAAATTACATTTACTGATTCGTAAGTATAATTTTTTTGTTTTATGTAGGTAGGTACAAATTGTGACCGACTGTTGATTTTTGCAAACAAGAGAACGAAATCAGTCAAAAATATAATTTTTAATGGGTTCATTCGTTCTAGTCTATTACTTCAATCTGTGTACAGTATATACCTTGAAGTCGTCGCCTCCTCGGATGTCTTCTTCTGAATATCCTTTCATCACTTTGGTCGCCACCGGCCCCATGTAGTTATTGACGACGGCGAATTCCATTAAGGACAGAAAAACGAAAATCGAACACGACGACATCCATATGTCGATGGCTTTCACGTAGGACACAGGTGGCAGGGACTGTTGCGATTGAGTGTTTTGAGTGGCTGCGTGAAAATTATTGTTTTTGAATTAAACACTTTTACGATTACCTATTGATTTATTTGATCGATTTACGCGTTACCGAGCGTCAATAGCGAAGTCACGCCCAACGTAACTCTAGCAGGAATTGCCTCGGGTTTTATCCAAAACGAAATCCACGACATGACAACGATGAGCGCTGATGGAATGTATGTGTGGAATAAATGGTACCCTAAGCGTCTTCGTAAGTTGAACATCACGGCCAAACATGTAAAATTCCCTATAAATTATAAAAAATAGACAATGACGTATTGAATAAGTACAGGTTAATTTTCATATTATTATTTTAATTTTAATAGTATTCTCACTGTACTCGAATTGATGAAAAAAATACCATAATTATAACCCGTTATATCCTACCAATATAATATTGTATTCATTTTTACCAGGAAATCATATATTTAGTAGGTATTTTATAGTTTATTTTTATGGTAATATAGGTATAGGTAGTATGTCATACGTGTGTTTTATTATCTATACCATAATGAAATACGCGGTATCGCAAAAACTGTAATTTTAGCGGGAAATACTGATAAAACTGAACCAAGTTAGGTATATAATATTAATATAAATGGTATCAGTTATAACAGAGTACCCGTTTAGCTGTTTTTTTAAAAAAAATTTATGAATTTACTAATCAAAAAAAACTTCAAAAATATAGTGATTTTTACGTATTTATTCATTTCAATTTTAGATGCTTATAAAAAACTATCACACATACGCTTCACTTTTTTTTAACTACCACTTCCATAATAGCTTATAAGGAACCTTGTATTCAATTTTTAAACCTTAGGTAGAAATTCTCAAAATTGTATACATTTTCCAATACAAATTATAGTTTGTATATTTTCTTGATTTTGTAAGAATTTTAACTATACACGCTTATAAATTTTTTTAAGTGTTTTGCTATCGAGTTTTTTTTACAGTTGTCGTAAGAAAAACTTATTTATAGAATCCAGTGTTGAATTTTCAAACTTAAAATATAAATAGAAAAATTTTAATGAATTTTTAACCACAAAACTATTTTTGCTAAAAAACTAACACTTTTACTGCCCTTAATCGTGGTGACAGATAAAAAGAAAAAAAACACATTGTAGAATAAATAAATTCATCTCTTTGCTCAGAATCTAAAACGTGCTACTTTGAACTATTACAGTCTTGAAATAAATTAGTCTGATGACTACAGTTCACCATTTGTCTATACAAATGTTAATATAAATACAATTTTTTTAAAATTGTTGAGCAGCTACTGCAGAGTTTTTTTGGTAGTTCCCTGGTTTAAGCTGGGCCTTGTAGAATGTACACGTGTGATTAACGGGCAGTATTCGCATATTAATAAATAGTATTATGTATATTGTTTTCACCTGTTGAGTATTCTATTGTGCAGTCGGTAGTTATATTGTTTGATATATCAAGTTGAGGCAACTCGATATCTGGATTTACCACTAATGGATCTGTCATATTCCATATAAAAACCAAATCGTGAGTTGTGTGAGACACTGAAAAGTTAAATATTAGTACATAATAATAAGTATTTTTACTAGTTATGGTTAGTGTACTATTACTATAGGTAATATGAAAATCAGACTAGTTAAATAAACACAATATAATATAATATTGTTTTAATATCAGAACATGATAAAAATAACGAGCTGTAACCAGCATATTTTCTTAAATGTGTTAAAATACCTAGGTGTATGACCTATTAAGTCCATCGATGCTATTATATTTATTAAACTTTAGCACGTGTATTATAAATTAATCAGTTGGAAGCTTATAGGAAAATATTATATAGATGTTAAGCATAACAAATACCAGTGCTTGGTTTGGAAAAAATTAAAGGTGTAAAAAAAATGTGCGTTACTGGAAATTTATACGTTTTATTGATAAAGGTATAATAAGAAGGGATAACATTTTTTAAAAAAAAAACGGACTCTGTCCTCTGGCGACTCCTTTCAATTCAAATATATAAGCTGACAAATATATAATATATATATATATATGTACCCGCAGTTAAATAATGCTTAGTACTTAGTAGACACTAGATACATTTAGGCTATAGGTATATAAGTATATCATTATTTTATAATATTTGTACACTCACAGCTTTCGATCATCATTGAACATATTTGTGTGTCGTGTGGATATGATTCAAATTTCATTGCACACGATAATACCAGCGTCAATCTAGTGGGAGAAAAAAATTCCTGGATTAGTATAAATTATAGTTATATACGCATATACCGACACGGGTCCCAGACACATGAGTAGAAGAGCATTCGAGTCGATTGTTGGCTACAATTATTGTTGATTTTACAACCTAGTATAGTAGTATATCACAATGCGTTTGGGGTAGGTACGCCACACAATTTACCCTAATAAATACAAACCGGTAAAAAAAATACCTATCCGCCCATGGCCGTAAAATAAAGTGCGAGAAAAAACCAAAATATTATACAGGGTCATTCACCAAGCATGCTCACATTTATGCCCCAATTTTTCATTTAACAATGAATTTATACAAATTATAAATTTTGAAATTTGTATATACACTTAAGACCACATTTTTAATTCTTGAGATTTTTTGTATTTCTTTGTTTTACGACGAAACAAACTTCTGTTATTCAAATAAGAACCACCCTTTTTGTACAGTAAATCAGAGATTTTCAACTCTTTTTTTCTCTCCAAAAATCAGATTTTGAATAACTGTATTATTGAAGAAGAACAATAATTGGTGAGTACACGTGATGAATCACCCTGCATATAGGTGAACTGTACGTAGTGTGTTATGAGAAATATCAGAAACGTCAGGAGACGACGCCAAGGGGTTTTGCTCTTCTCTCATCCCCGTTTGCTTCAATTTCGCGTTTCATCGTACTTTGACATATACAGCAGCGTCTTGTCGTGGTACAGCCACAGGTAATGGTTGGGTATGCTCATCTCGTGAAACGTGACTTTTTTCGCGTTTTTGAAGAAACAGTCGGGTCGCCATATGTCGTGCAACCATTCGACGTCCAGTATGCGGTAGTCTTCGCTCATGTTTTCCGGGAGCCGAAGTCTTTGGTCCCGCCAGCTTTGCGCCAAGAATATATCCGCAACGTAAGTCTGGAACGAAAAATCTCGTTATCTTACCGCTTTTGTACGCGTCTGTTATATCCTATATAGGTTAGGTTATCAAACATAATATAGGACGTGGGTACACCCCCAACACCTAATAACAGTCGTGAAGTCTTCTAGGAGTTCGAGTAACGAGTGAGTAAGTAAGTACTTACCTAAATGATATCGAAGAAAAAGGATCACGTGTTCACGTTCTTTTAACTGATGTAATACTACTAGCAAAACAGTTCACAAATCACAGAGTAAAGGCAGAGGCTTATCGACTATCGAAATTGAAGCATATATTATAACTAGGGAACGGACTTTAATGCCATAAAAAATGGCTTAACATCAATAAATTCACTAAAAAAATGGCCTAAAAAATTTTAAAAATGTTTTTAAATTCAATAAAAACACAATTTTGATCTTAAAACGTATAAAAAATACATTATTATGAAAAATTTATCTGATAAAAAATATTTAAATACAATAAACACTTCTCTTGTCTATACAATAGTATATGGCTGCCGAAAACCGGCATGTACCCCACCTAGTTAGTATTGGTTGAGGGGGCATTGGTATCCTTGGCGCCATTTCTTTGAATTTCAATACTCGAGAAGGGCATTTCAAAAAAATCTTTTTTATGTTTGAAATAAATGTCACCACGTGTCAACAATAATTTAATCTGGAGTCAGGGTTTGTCTGATCGGTAAAAACATAATAAATATTTATTTTTATTTTTTTAGAATGAATGTTAATCTACATTTTTATCGAATTTTATCCATTCCTATATGAAAATGACTTGAAAACATAAAAATGTCAAAAAATGCAAAATAAAAGTTACAATTTTTAATTTTATGATGCATGCAATTAAATTTGTGCGCTTGGAAAGCAATGTTTTCGGACATTCAGGAAAAAATGCAATTTGCATTCAAATCTGTTCCCTAATTATAACATCGTATTATATATTAATATCTGCCATACTGGGGGTTTTTAGGTGTTCTAGGACAATGCATTCTAAATACCTAATATCTACATAATTTGTTTTTATTTAACAGATACTTTATTTTCAGGTCATAACTTGACTATAATTATTATATATTATAGTATGATGCAGGGAATAGGGGAGCGTGTAATAATATGATTATTCGCAGAAAAGTCGGATTTACAACTAGGTACGTCGTGTCACCTAACTGTGGTTACAATTGATGACTATATTGGTTTAAAAGTAGAGTTGTAGAGTTGTAGACTGTAGTCAATTCTTGGTATACTCGGTTCAAACTTGGTTATACGCAGGGCCAAAAAAGTAACGTCCAATCAGAATTCGATTTGATGGACACTAAACGATACATGCGACGACGTAGCTGTGAACCCGGCTTAAAAATGATGATTTTTAGGTTTACCATGGATTCTTCGTTGATGGAATCCAAAGACAGCACGGTGACATGGAAGTAAACAATAGTCGGTTGCCCTTGTACTTTTGGTGCTCGATTTTTGTCGTAGTTCTTCGGATTGATCGGAAGTATGTCGGTGAGTGACAAACTGGTTTCGAAGACGACATTGTCGCTCTCAGCAATATCGCTCTGATCACTGAAACATTGCATTTGTACACGGCGGTTATAGACAAACGACATTACATCAAGACAAAATGATTGAAAGGGTAATTGTTTTTTTTATTTTACAAAATTATACAAAAAACTACAATTTATATGATATAGTTTGGGTACAAAATGTCCTTAGTGTGGGTGCTATGGCCTATAGGGTGATATAATCGACTTTTATAAAATTCGTATATGTTCTACGAGAAACTAAAATTAAAATAATCAGGGCAGGCATCTAATATATAATTTCACGCCTTCACTCTTTAGGCAGATTCCGTGGATGTATAAATATGTATGTGTGTAGAGGACGTAGGGTATGGCGAGTATATATACTATACAGGTAGGTACTAACTATCTGACTTGTATAATATATATTGTTTAATGGTACAATTAGACCAAGTTATTGAGGCCCAAGGGTGCTAAAAATGAGGATAGCTTACAAAGTTACAAAATATATAACAAACATATTATATATATTATTTATATTTTATTAATAAATAACGATTCAATATGAGCATTATACACACACAGACACACTCACACACAAGCATTTTCGAGGTGGCTGATATTTTAAAATATACTATTGCACACCAAAGCTGCTCACAACAGTTATTTTTCCTTTAACGCCTTTCAAAACCTCAGTGTGATTTATTTTACTATTTTGGACATAGGGACCTATATTTCTCAATAGCCTTACATAATATATAATATTTGAATATACCTACTATAAAACGTGTATTGTATAAACATTTTTGGACCATAACATAGGCTTGCGCAGGGGGGGTTTCGGGTGTGCCTGCGGGTACCCCTTGACATCTTGTAACTGGGCCCTAACATTTAATTTCCAGAGCATATAGGTATAGTGCCCTTATTTTAACTGATGTTACTAGAATAAAATGCAATTTTTTCTAAAATATGTGGTAAAAAATAAATCATGTTTCACGAAAAAAAATTAATAAAACGGAAAATATTTTAAAACTGCGTGGAATAACTTATTATGATTATATCAGCTAGATGTTATTGGCTACAGAAGTATACAAGTAACAAGTACGAATAATAAATAAACGCTGCAATATTATCTTAGAAATAGGTATTAGATCCAAGGAAATATTATATAACTTGGTATTAATAATAATTATATACTACTGATAAAATATATAGGTTAAGGTACATGTCTTGTTAAGAGAGGGCTAAAAATATTGTAGGCACCCCCCGAAATTCAGGTCTGCGCACGCCTATGGACCATAACCTACTTTAAAAAGATATTACAAATAGACAAAAGGTTTACTTAAACTTTGAAAATTAAATTTAATAACGACGATTAAACATTTAAAACATGATTTACTGTATATAGTTTATAGCAAGAATAATAACAAAACATTTAAGATGATTCAATCGTCGAACCCGTTAAATAACATTTAAATGGAATGCAACAAATCACATAAATAGGTATATTAATTAAAATTACGAGGTTTTAGTATAAAGCTGTCGATTACAGTCCACGTCGATGTTTCGAGCTTCCTACAGGTTTCGTATTAGTATTTTGGGTATATTCTCAGCTTTAGTAACAGTCCACATTATTTTGAAAAAAGCTATAACTGCCGACGCGTCGGTGCGGTAAGACCATGACCTATATACCTAGCTTAAAGGTTTGTGGGTGAGACCAGGTTCAATTAGCCGTGGAAACAAAAAAAAAAACTAGATTTTTTTTTAATATTACCCACCTAAAGAATATTATTGATTCGGAGCTATAACAATGTACAGGACACAGATAAAAATGTCAAAGTATGTAGACAATAACGTGACTGCAGATTGCAGAATAACATTTAAATTTTTCAAAATATTTTCAAAATCTAAAACTCGTGTCAAAGGTTTGTAATTGCCGAAGTCATCTCTTCGCTCTCCTAGTTGCGCCTATTTATCTAACGTCTTAGACTTAGATTCGAAGAAGTTATAAGAGCCTGGAGGTGCAGCTAATGCGTACACACTCATTCTACTCACTTTCGTGGTAAGTACTTATACCTACAAGTTCCTACACAATGTTATTAATTGTAATTTTGTTATAATAATATTAAGATTTTCGAGTACATTACGTTTAGGTGGTAATCGATCGACATAAATCCCGAACTATAAATAGATTAATCGTATATGGTATATTGAGTATTTGACGTCAAAATCAGTTTTTTCTCTTTCGGAAGACGAAATTCTTGCACAAGAAATACAGGCTTATTCGATTCTGTACAACTTATCCGTTGTTTATTTAAAGTAAGAAAAAACGATGTACGTCACATGTTTATCATATGTTAGTTTCTTTAAGTTTAATAATTATACGTAAATTCACTCTTATATTAAAGTTAACAAAGCAATGACTAATATTTACTACTTATTTACCATTACGCATTATTAATTTAATAATTAATGTGCACGGCTGGTTAAGTTAATGGCTTCATCTAGACGACTGTGGCTATACTTTACAACAATACATTACTAAATATTATGTCTTTTAGAGTCCTGAAATTTGTTGATAGACAATTAAGGTATATGTGGATTGGGGATATAGACATAGAGTCACTCTCACTCAACTGTAACAATATTCATTTATATGAATAGTTACAAAAAAATTGTGTTAAGACCGATTTTAATTTTTCGTTTAATAAAATAATATGTAAAAGATAAAAATTAGTAATTAAAAGTGCATAAAAGTACTTGGTCTTACCTAAATTATATGTTTGAATTATTTATGTTCTATGTTAAAAATGTTATATATCGTAGTGATGTGTGGAAAAAACGTTTCTTTGATATTTATTGTTTTCAGTTTATAGTCTACAAATACTAATATTAATACAAATATTAAGGATAATAAATAGGTCTATGATTGTAG
Organism: Neotoxoptera formosana; assembly: GCA_022818045.1. Lineage (NCBI taxonomy): Eukaryota > Metazoa > Arthropoda > Insecta > Hemiptera > Aphididae > Neotoxoptera > Neotoxoptera formosana. The sequence continues at coordinate 87,697,465 of CM040630.1, forward strand.
GTTTGGAAGATACGGGAGCTAAGATGGTTTGAAAATTATAGTAATTAATATTAATCTCATAATATATAATAATTTATGAAAATTGTCCGAGTATAACAAATACTAGATTCAATATTAAATCTATTTTATATTTTTGTCAATCCATATTAAGGTCTATTATCGTTAGTCCCCGTATAGTTTGTAATAATTTAGGAACTATACTCGTTTAAATTTTGATATGGATACATCAACATTATCAAAAAATGCATTTGATTTAACAATCAACAATTTGGTATCGCAGGACACTCCTTAAATCGTGAAAAAAACTAAATACACACTTGAAAATATGGTTTGTATAACTATCTATACTTAAGAATTCCAAAAGTCAATATTTCAACAAATTCGTGATTAATGAAAAAAATAGTGGCCAGTATACTTAGTGTGAATCACCTTGCAGTATGGTTCTTCCACGTGCGATTATAAAAATGTATAAATTGATTCAAATAAAAATATTATGTACAAAAAACAAATTATAAATATGCAATGTACGATGGCTGTCGATTTTCTACCAGATAAAAAAACACTCAAGTACCTACTATATTGATGTTTTTATTAAAAGTATAATTTATTGTTTCCAAATATTTAAATTGGAATTTGAATATTTGATACTAAATCAATGACTGAATATTTATTGTGTTTGTTAGGAGTTAAGACTAAATACATAATAGGTATTTTTAAAATTGTATAGCAATAAGAAGTTACAAATATTATACGTACCTATAACCTACACATTGACTTGAAAATTTTAAATTGAACAAATTATATATTATATAGCAAAACGTTTTAACGACATTCAAAGTATATTTCCATTTTATTTTTATTGATTTAAGTTACAACATGTTAGATTATTAGCCTAATTGATTATCTATGTACACTTAAACTTGAGCTCAACTGTAACGGACGTTATAGGTAGTTATATAAATTATTCTAAAAATTCAAAATAGACATATTTGTATCGGTACTTTGACGACGTTGCAGTATTATATCAAATTTTAATCATTTCTATACCTGACTCTTAAACACTATCGTCCATCCTATATATATATAAATATATAATATGTAAATATTATACGGTTTACGTGAGATCATTAAAATGATGAACCCACGAGGGCGCGGACTAATGTTTTTTCATTTTTAAATGCGGCTTATTTAAGGGGTTTTTAGATATGTTATGAGCATAAATGCATTCAACACATAATATTACGGTAACTACTCGTGACCTTTACAAAAATCCTGTTTTTTGGAGTTACCTAAAAGTCGACGACCTGTCGTAAACCCGGTCTATATGTGTTCAACATGGGCGCAAATGGGATCAAAACGTTCAAAGAGTTTCGTCGACTTTTAACCGGCTGAACCTAACATTCGAGGTCTTCGGGGTCAACTGCGTCGTCGAGTCTAGTCGAGCGTGGTCGAGCTAAATCTTCGAGTCGTGTCCATGGTCCATAGTTTTACCAACAGCGTGTGTGTGTTTGGGGTGGCGGGGGGGGGGGGGGTTCAGCGGCGTAGCGCACAATGTAAAACAAAGAATTATTTTCGTACATTTCGTTTAAAAATCTAACTTTTTTGGAGTTTGTCTGCTTTTATTTTAAAGTATTCGGCAAAAGTATTAGATATATATTAGACCAAAAATATTTGATTACCTATATACTATAACTGTTCAATACAATACATTACAAATATTATTTATATGCACCTACACCACCACATCTGTATTATAATTTATAGCTTGATGTCAGATTAATTGGAAAATTAATTAATACAACAGGTATAATAGAGTTCAAACATTTCTGTTAAAGCACAATTTGTAGTATGATCGAAAATATAGGAAAACAAACTACGAATGTATAAATTATAAGCTGGCGTGTAGTGTATGCAATAATTTCAAAAGTGTTCACAAAGTGTACTCCATATTATATATTAACGACCTCTCTGATCTCTCTCTACGACATTGATGACACTGAACCCGTGTCGTAGTTTCAGCAGTTTCGAAACATGTTACACGACGCGTATGTAGGTACAAAGCATATTATAAAATTGATACTGCGAAAATGGATTTTCTCCCGTCCGAGTGTCGGACGGCAGTGATTATTCGGTTGTTTAGTCGAAGTAAATTATAATGAAATATTTAATCCGAGTTATCAAAACCTAACAATTAAACCTTTTACTTTTCCTCTTTTAAGCTCGAGCACTTGCAGACATGCACGCTACGCCCCCGGTGGGTGTGTGTATGTGTGTGCGTGTGTGCGTGTGTGTGTGGGGGGGTGGGTGGGTGGACAAGCGGGTATTGGGTTGCGGGTGGCGGTGGTGGCCGAAGCGTGTCGCGTATACCTCAAGGGGGACCTCAGCGAGTCCTGGTCGAGTTTGTAGTAGAGATTTTGACGCCTGTCCCGGACGCACAGCCGCCACGTCAGGTATTCGATTTGCTTCTCGGTGTCGCCGGTGAAGTTTCGGGGCAGCGGCGGCACAGCGGGAACCGGAATCCAGTCGGGGTCGTACATGGCGCTACCGCCGCCGCCGCCGCCGCCTACACCACCACCACCTCCGCCACCTCCACCGACGAATTCCTGTCGCAGTTCCAGCTGCTCGATGACGGGCACCAGGTTGGCGAGCTGCGTGCACCGGTCGCCGATGTTCCGGCAGTGTTTCGTCATCGTTTTGCTGTAGTACTTCTTGTCCGCGTACACGGACACGTTGCCCAGCCGGTCGACCAGCACGTCCAGCAGCCGGACGTTGAGCCGCCAGCCCGTGCCCACCTGGACCAGCACGAAGTCGCCGCCGCCCGACGGCCCGGGCCGTCGCTCCAGCATCGAGCCGAGTTCGTGCAGGTCGCCCGCCTGTTCCGTGAGCGAACACTCGGCTATGAACTCGTGGTACACCTGTCCGGTGACCAGCAACAGGTGTTTGTGCAGCCCGCGGCCCGGTGGCCAGTTGTCGGCGCGCGCCGTAGATAGGGACGGTGGTGGAGGCGGTTGTCGAGACGGTGGTGGCGGCGGCGGCAGTGCCGGCGTCGTCGGCGGTCCCGGTAATCGCCGCTGCACCGGTGGCGGTTGTTCGGTCGACGGCCGTCGCGATTCTTCGCAGCCGTCATCGTCGGAGGTGGCCACGGTGGAGTACGCGCACGCCGGCACGTGTGGCCGGTACCTGAACGTCGGGCTGGCGGATCGTTTGTGATGCCGCGAGTAACAGTGCCGATATTTCCTGTAAACGCGCAAACCTGCAGTAGGCAAATATACTATAATATAAGCGTCGTAGTAGACGCGGGCTGAACAAATGAACTATAAAGAATTCGTGTTGCGAGTATATACTCGCGAATTTGAAGTGAATGACTTCTTTCTCTCCGCGAGGTTAAACCAAAACGTTTGGTCCCCCTCGTTTTACGATGAGTGGGTCGTGGGTGCAAACATTTTAAGGTCGGGGGTCACTAATAGGTCCTTCCCCTTATATGTACTTTGATGGACGTGTTATTTTTGTATTCAATGATATAAATCATTGTATAGGTACGAAAAACGATTCTGAGCGTAGACTGTCTGTCAGCCTACATAACTAAGAGTATTTTAAGATATTATTGCTATTAAAATAATTAATTTCACTAAATAATACAGTAGGTTGAATTTGTTTTTGCAGAAAACATTGCATTTGAAAATTTAATTGAGTGAATAAAATATAATAATATATTTTTAAAGTTTCAAGCACAAACAAAAAATATTTTTTAATTACAACGAAATAAATAACATCGTTATTACTTATTCTTCATTTAAATATCTTATTTACCCCAAATTAGAACTTAAGATGTCTATAAAAAATTATTTTTTTAGTATATTTTTTTGATTTTTCGGTTACACTAATGAATACTTACGAATAACCTTGTTTTTAATTTTCAATCTTAAGCCATAAAAAATGATAATTTTATACATTTTTAACTAGTAAATAATTTGCTAACATTCTAGATTTTGATGAATTTGGTCAAAATCTGAACTTTAAATGCTTTTAAAATAAAGTGTGCATTTGTATCTTAAATATTTTTAAAATTATATTTAGGACAACTTACGAAAACCCTTGTTGTAATTTTCAATCCTTAGGTATACAAATTGAACATTTTATATACATTTTTAACCACAAAATAATTTGAAAATGTTCGATAATTTGATGTTAAAAATTTTAAATTAAAATGTCTATAAAAAAATTATTTTTTTGATTTTTTGGTTACATTATAATTTACTTAATTTAATTAACCTTGTTTTAAATTTTCAAGTTTTAGCTATAAAAACTAAATATTTTATAAATGTTAACTGTAAAATAATATTTGCAAATGATCGATGATGAATTTTGATCAACATTTAAAGTTTAAATGCTTATAAAAAAAAATTGTGCCTATTTATTTTCTATATTTTTGATCTGTTATTTAAACAACTTATGAGAAATATTGTATTACATTTTCAAGCAATTTGACTCAGCAAAATTTTTTTTATCAATATCAATAAAAAAAAAATTTAAAAAAACCGAAAATTTCTTAGGTCTATAGTTAGTTTAAAAATTGTCAAAATATTTTTTGTATATATGGAAAATAATAATCTAAACTTTCGAGGAAAATTTCAAATGTCTACGGTTATTCCTCTTTGAATTACATTAAAATAAGAAAATTGTTACTAGAGAATCTTGTGTTAAATTTTCGAATCTTAGAAATAAATAGAAAACTTTTATGAATTTCCAAATCAAAAAAAAACTGCAAATTTTCGCGATTTTTATAAAAAACAATTTTTCAGTAACAACAAGTTATGAAGAACCTTGTATTAAAATTTCAAGTTTTTTGACCGAGTAAAAAAAATTTCATTGACGAGAATAAAAAAAACCCAAAAATTGATCATGTCTATAAATAGCTCAAAAAATAGTCAAATACATTTAAAATTTTAATTTTAATTTTAATAGAAAATGTTTATATAAATATTCAGTGAAATTTTAATGTATCTACGGTCATCATTTATTTTGTTACATTAAAAATAAAAATACATTTCCCCCCTCAAAGTATACTAACTATTCACTTTCCTATCGGAAAAGTTGCTGATGAAGAAAATCGGAGCACTTTTACAGTCCTAAATCGTGATGACAGACACACAAAAAAAACACACACCATTATAAAATCAACACATTCCTCGCTCTGCTCAGAATCTTAAATATGAGTATAACCTGAACGTCATATTATTGTGGCGGTCACCGCGTTTGGGTATTTAGAATGTGCCGCCCCAAAATATTTCTAGAAATCATAAAGTGGCGGCGTTGAGTGCCTGCGATCCAAAAAAAGTATTAATCATTCATCAGGCGATTTTTTGTCATAAACGGGGGACCGCTATCTGTTGTGGTTCGTATCCTATATTATAAATAGGTAAGGCAAAAAGATATTATTCGTATTTTTTTAAACTAAAAATGATCGAGCAAAAATAAATTCAGAAGATAATAGCATAATATGATAGTTAATATTGATAGGTACCTAGGGTACACGTTCAATAAATATATAGTATCTACGGGGAAAAAAAATTGAAATCAAAAAAATTATCACTTTTGTCATTGGAAATATCTAAAACCATAAAAATGTCGTTATTTGTGTAAAAAAAAGCGTTTTTCAGTTTTAATAAAAATGAATATTATGTAAAATATAAAGATCATCTATATTCTATGACATTATCGAGTGCAAAGCTTCGGGCTTCGCAACCAAAAAATTACGCCTCCGTACAACACCCATCGCGATCAAATTGATTTTGTTGGATCAGATGTTGTGTGTTTCAACAAATGCTAGTTAGATCTTGTAAAAAAATATTGACTACCTATATGGCTATATAGGAAGTGAGACGGTTATAACGGGTATTGGGGGGGGGGGGGGTTGATTATATAAGTCAGTGGCGGATCTAGGATTTGGTTTTTCGGCGGTGCGTTGGCCCCGACATTTTTACATTTGTACTAGGGTCTAATAATCGCAGGTACTGCACTGTTGGGTCCGTTATTATTATTCTAAGTAACAAAGTATTTTGTGTAAATATACAAAACGAAAAGTATTAATGTCTTATACATTTTTACTAACACCCAAGTGACTGTTTTAAACAATATTTTATTTTTATTTATTTTATACATATGTATTTTTATATTTGATTTATAACATTTTTAATATTTAAAAAAAAAATGCTGGAATAATTAATCGATTTTTTTTTGTAAAATGAATGTCTTATACATTTTTACCAACACGTATGTGATTTTCTTAAACAATATTTTATTTTTATTTCTTTTATACAATATGTATTTTTTATATTTGATGTATAACATTTAAAATATTTTTTTTTGGTATAGTACCTGCCTAAAATTGCCTTATTGCCTTATTGCCTAAAATTGTAATAATTTATATTTTTAATAGCAATGAAACTGAAAATAATAAACTGTAAAAAAACATTTAAAAAAAATTGGAGACCCAACTAGTATAGCAATTTTCAATTCGGACCCAACTCGGATGCAGCCCAAATACATAATATATTTATAAGATAACTCTTATTAGTGATTTGTTTAAAGGAATTGTATGTAACTAATGATGTCATCGGTCTAATAATTGGCTTTGGTCCTAAAGTAAGCGATGTCGCGGGTTGACTTATAAATACAAAGTAATTATTTCGTAGGTATCAAAACGAAACATATATAAATTAATTTATAAAATACGTAAGTATATATTATATTATATTTTTTCAAATGTTGTTATAAGTTTAACGTCACAACTAGACCATAGGGGGGGGGGGGAGGAGGGGAGGCGCACACCTGACCCCGTCGAATCCACCACTAATTACAACCGTATAATAACTATAACAATATTATAATCGTGTACACCATATTACGGTTTGCCGTTCTGTTACATCACACATACAGCACACGAATTTCCATTTTCGATTTTTCTCCGAACACGACTTATAATAAACGGAGTATTGAATTACACTATTATGTAAGCAAACCAACACTGTTGTGCTGAGTATATTACACACGCATTATATTATGTTCTATGCGCCTAATAATATACCAGCTCCGGCGCACCTCGATTTGCGTGGACATTTTTTTTTGTTTTTTTTTTTATCAAAGCCAGAGCGACGTGCGGCTAGGTCAGTGCGGAGTCGGGTGTGGTGCAGGCTTCTATATTATAATATTATTGTGCGGTCGGTCTAAAAACGCTCCACGGGCAATTAAAATAGACGGCGAGAGGCACAAAATATAATAATAATAATGATGATAATAATGCGGTGCGAGAGGTGCGAGAGCGGAGGTCGGTCGCGGTAGTGCTGCGGCGGCGACGCCAAATGAAGTGCGGCCAAACGATGAGGTTTGAAGTTTGTGCGGGAGCTCTTGCGAAACGGAGTTGACGATTAAAATATTCCGTAGAACTTTTTCTAATCAATAACGATCTATTCGTGTATTTTTAATTGATTAAATTACAAATTTTGCCCGGAAAGTTGTAGGCAGGTATAAACGTTATTGGTATAATTTATTACTTTTCATTTCCAATTACCGTATTAATATTATTGCATTCTGTCGTTTTTGACGTATATAAATATTATATACAACACTTTGGTTGTGACTCAAATATTGTTTACTCATGTCGTTTGATATAACGTTATAATAATTATTATCATACATGCCTAGAGCTATTTATAAAATATCGGGAACAATACACATTACACACCCACTCGCTAGACGGTGCGTTGTTGTACCTGAAATGCCTATCCATGACGCCGTGTTCGATCGTAATTAATTTAATAATTATTGAAATGCACTAGAAACAAAACACGACATTCGAGCCATGTCTATCCCCGTTGTTATCTCGTGAAATGTGAAAATTAAACACCGGTGGGCTCGAACACTGGGGCTAGGGAAGGTTGTAAACATATTATTATAATTTTTTCCTCCTGCGAAACCATATAAACATATATGACATGAAGAAGAATGTTCGTTATAATATCATATTATGATTATAACACTGGTGGGGCCTACCTGTGTTTTATTAAGAGCCCTACGACTCCTACCGCAGTATATAATATTATAATAACATCGTGTGTTTATTATATTTTTAAATAATGTCATCAAAAGTTGAAACTTAAAAATAACATATATTTATATAAAACAAACTTTTGTACATAAAAAATACGTGACTACAAAGAGTATGTTTATTCTGAAAAGACTAAATAGTTATCAATATTTCAGTTCTAAAATAATTTGTATTTCATATGAAAATATAATAGTTTTCATATTTAGTATTTGTTACGTTTTTAACACGATAGTTATATTATAATATTTTGTCAAAATCAATAATATTAGAACATTGTCAAATCAAAATCTTATAGTCATTCGTTGAACTAAAATTAAACAACCAACTAATAATACACTTTGAAACGCGTTAAGATTATTTTTTACATTTTCTCATGTTACAACCGATTCGTCGAAATTCAATATCCAAAAAATATCGAACTACCGTTGTCGAGAAAAATATTATCTACTTTTATGTAACTCGTTTGACTTGGTAGGTTTCCGTTTTTATTTGTATTCGAGAATACGTTTAAAACGTTTATTGTGCGTAAGTGCAAGAACTTTTTTGCGTTTATGTTATTATTTCACGACGATTAAAAAATCAGTTAAGTTAAGCTAATAATTAGTCATCGCATATAGGTACCTACAGTGAGATGGTATTATAAGTCAGACGACATTTACAAGCTATACGACTGCGTGTCATCCCGAGCTGTATAGAATGTCATATGTATTGTAATTCAGTAATAATAATTGTCGTTAAGGTACATAATAATATATATTGTATGGTTTTGAACGGGTACGGGCGAACAAAATATGATCGGCCGACTCTGTATTTATTTATTTTATTTAGTAGTCCGTCGCGTATACATATTAGACTTTGGAGTTGGAGAAACGTGTGCAGGTTACCTGTGTGCGGTTAAATACTTTATAGGTTGATTACTTACTGCGAACTCAGTGCGGTCTGACCGATAATGAGAAGAACATAAATCCCGTACAGAAAAAACAAATTTGTCATTAGACTCGCTGTGAAAAAAAAAAAACAACAATAATATTACAGTCGAAATCCAGACAATGACGTGTACGTCTAAAATGTATTATAATATTATTTTCCGGCCTGTACGTAAACATATAATACAATAATAATATATTCCCGCGGTATAGTGCAGGCAAACGCGGCAATGATGTAGGTACGGCGCGTAAAACCGCGTATCGTGCACATCGAACGTTTCTAGACACACTATCCGCGGGGGCCGCCTTTGGATTAAATTTACATTTTGTACGACCATAGAACTCGCGGAGCAGTACATCGCGATAATAATACATGTACCTGTATAAAATACCCGTCGTCCGACGCCATGGTAACAGACACAATATTTGTTTCAAAAAACTAATTAATTAATTAATCGTCCCCTGCACGTTGTAAACGAGTTTAATTCGGAATACACTCGCACGCGGAGCGTATATGATTTATTATATACATCGTAATAGTACCTATACAAGTCGCACACGCCTATGACGCCTACACCTAGTATATATTATATCATAATATTAACGTTTTATATATTATTTATTATCGTACTATTATTAATGGCTAATGATTTTTATTTAGAGAAAGAGGCGGGCTCCTATATAGTTACATATTACATAATATATTCTTAAAAATACTTTAGACTTCCGTTACGTCTTAAATATTAAAAACATATATAGGGACTAATTGTTAGTCTCGAGGCACGCTATATTCGAGCAATTTGAATGGTCTAAAATTTAGTTTTATTCGGAGCGTTTAGAATGTGTAATTTTTATTTTGCATTTTTTTGTGTTAAATGCATTTTATTGCATTTTTTAAGGTCATTTTTACGTAATATTACGAATATTTCGTTTTGTGTATTTAAACTAATTTTTGTTTATTTTAAGCTTTTTTATAATATGTGTTGTATAGGTGATCCCAATTAGTATCTACAGGCAATCACCTATTCTAGTCCATTTATGTTGAAAAAGTAGTATAATTAATAATATTTATTTTAAAAATAAATTTTTTCGCTCATATAAGTACATTTTTTTGGTCATTTTTTAAATTTCATTTTTTAGAGTTTTAATGTCATTTTTGAATTTTTTTTCGTGCATTTCTGTATTCTTTTTAGGTCATTAAAATCCGTCTCATATATTCTTAAAAATACTTTAGACTTCCGTTACATCGTAAATATTAAAAAAAAAATATATATAGGGACTATTTAGTCTCGAGGCACGCTACTCGAGGAATTTGATAATGGTCTAAAATTTAATTTTATTCAGAGCGTAATTTTACAAAACGTTAAAGCCCTATAATATATGATTCTTTTCGCCGACGATACCCGCGACTGCAGAGCACCGAAAAACATTACAATGTTGTCACTATTCTAACGTTTCTATATTTTAGATTGAAAATTTCATAAACTCTAAAATGACTAGCCACAATCTACACGATGGTATACTGTGCAGATACGTCGTAAATTTATTTATTCAGCGTTCGTTTACTGTACATTATATACCTCATCGATTTTATCACCGAATTCGGGGTTTTTATTGTTACTTTTGCTACGAACTTCAAAACTTGATCTATGTCGTTTTATTTAGGTAGGTACTAGTTGTGATATCATATCTGTCGCAGATTTGTACGCGATATCTTGCAAGTTGTCAAGTTTTAAAATGGAAAATTGTGAAATTACAACTACTATTTTATTCGAAAGAGGTAAAGAATATTGGCAAATGTCAGTGTTTTATACTTGTATACATTAATTATTATTGGATATAGGAAGAATCGAGAAAGAATTGTGAACTATTAAAATGGCGATACTGCGAGAAAAACGTCGTGATTTATGCTGGGCTTGACAAAAAAATGTTATAGTTTTAGATTAGAACGAGTTATTATATTCACAGGTATGTCACTAAAAATCATACGTTATATTTTATATTATGAACGTGTGTGTATATTAACTTTGTAGTTTTATAATATTATCTGATTTTTATAGTATGGCAAATTGGCAACATCGCATACAAATTTTCGTGCTCAATCGTGTCGTTTTTTTTTTTTTGTAAATATTTTTAGGAATTTTATTGCTCCTGTGCTCTGACTCGTTAAAAAGCTACATCGGGCCGCAGCCCTAATATTAAAATACTGTGCCCAGTCGCCCTAACGATAAGCACTCGTATTTAGGACGCTTTGCATGTAGGTATATTAGTCAGTCTCGTCGGGTAAAAAACGGTAATAACACGGTTGGCCGAAAGCGTATATATACGGGGTGTCCCGGGTCTATTTGACTAATGCAATAACTTTTTTTCTATTCAATACTTTTAAGTTTTTTTTTTAATGATTTGTAAACGTCTGCGCTATAACTATTGTATATCTTATATTTTATTTATTTTTTTTTACAACAAAAATAAATAATTACAATTTTTTATTTAATATTTTTCTAATAATCCAAGATAGCGTTATTTCATAAATAAGTATTTAAAAACCATTTTGGCGTTTAAAACTTTTAATTTGGTTAAGTCGTTAATTTTTAAACAATTTTCAAAGTGTGTTAAAATTCAAAATTATTTCTCGCTAATCACTGTTACTGCTGTAAAAGTTATTGCATTAGTCGAATGGACCTGGGACACCCTGTATAGTATGCGGAGTTGATTTAAAATGCTCTTACCCGTAGTTTTGTGTTCACATTTTGCGATAATGCAATCGAATCAAATTATATGGTCTAAGAATATATTATTATGTTATTCAAACAATAATCCAATGTTTTAAAAACTGACATTTAAACCGGCTATATATACGACTGCTACATTATACAGCCACGGGTGTAAGTAGAATAATTAAAAATCGTTACGACGACTGCTGCTGCTGTCGCTATACAATACGTTTAGCCACACAATACGTATATATTATAGTGCTTACTATTATAACGCGTATAGAGGTGTATTATATGTTATTATATGTGGAGGCGGTTGTATAGTGATTTTAATAAAAAATCGTCAATAATAAATAAAACGACGTAAAGTAGAAAAATACGCAGAGCTCATATTATTATATTATTATATCATAGATGCGCGTATGCTGGTTTTTAATTTTAAAGAAGTGTAGAAAACTATAAATTAAAATATAATATGGAACCTGCAGTGTTGAGACCAGATAAGTAAGCACTTATCTGGACATAGATAAAAGATTATATCTCTAAGATTAAGATAAGATACCATGTATTTTAATTATCTCGGATGTGAAAAAATACAAACAAAATTTATCTAGATAAAAAAAAGATGAAAATTTAAATATTTAAAATAATATCATTTAACCAACAATTAAATTTATATTTTACTATTGGGAATTAATATAGTATCTACCAATGATTAAAATCTTATACGATTAGTAATACAGATTTGTCAAGCATAACATAAACAATGATTATTTATAGAGTGGTAATTAATTTTTTCCCGTTATAGGTAAGCTAGATAGTTCTACATTATGACGTTCGTAGATTATTTTTGTTGATCCTGTTTTATTATAATATTTTACATTATGACTACCTATTTGACATTTATAAAATGAACTCCATAGACCATGATATTGTTAACTTGCGTGCATACGGGGCACTGAAAAATTTTTTTTTCGCTAAACTCATATTATCTAGATGATAACGAATTTTTTATTTTATAAATAAACCTTAGATACCTATCCACATCTAGATGAGGTAAAAGATATATAAATATTATCTAGATGAAATATCCAGATACATTTATCTAGATAAGTCTCAACTGCACTGTATTATATAGGACAGCGTCGATATCGAGAGCCGTTCGTTTTGTGTGTCACTTCTCGTCAACCGCTGTAGTTCTGGTTTATTGTACTATGTTTTTTATTTTTTTTATCGAGTATTCCGAACGGGTGTTTAGGACCAAACAATATGTTATAATGTTATAATACATGATAATATCATTATTTTTCAATAAAAACTCGAATATCGCACACGACATATTATTATTGAATAGGTATACGTCGTGTATGGTTTGTTTTTTTTTTTTTGGCATTCGAGACGAGCGCATGACGTTTCTTTATATCGCGATTAAAACGATGCTATATTATATATTATTATGTGTGTATTATAATATTATTACAACATTACTACTACTCACCCATATCATTTTGAACGGCGGAATGCGTTTCGACTCGTCCGACGCATCCAAACAATACAATCACGACGCACGCATAATATATTATATTGTATAATATTATAGGTATTATGTATAGCTCGTGCACGTCGAGTGTGCTAGGTTACGTAACACACACAGCCGAGGGTCGCCGAAGTGTACTGTTCTTCTTTTTCTTTTTTTTTTTCCACTATTATATTTACACGGCGCCGCTGACCCTTTGCAGGTGTAATAGAATAACACCCAAGCGTTGGCTATAATAGGATTCGCTAAGCCGATACACCATTGCGTACGCTCTAGTAAACCTAAATATACAATTTAGATTACTGATTACAATATAATGTTGTTGACTTTTGTTTTTTTTTTTTATTTTTTTTTTAATTTTTTATTCGTATATTGCTTTTCGTACCTATTTTGTCGTACCTGCGTTTCGAAAAGAAAAAAAACCGATCACGCCGTGCGAACCCCGCCGCCAACACGCCCGACGAATCTCTCGGCTTACGATTCTGACGATATATTTAATAATAATATTATTATTGACGACTATAATGCGCGATATATACATAGGTACCTACCCGACTATTACGTCATGGCCGACGGGGCCGCATAACGCTGCGTACGACTAAAACTTCCAATATAATAATATAATATATTATACGTATCAATTATTTGTTTGAGATAATGCAATTAACATAATATATACGTATATAATATCATACGCATGTCGTTTTCGACGTACCTAACCTATTTTTTTTCTATCCCGGGACAATTCTAGAAAAAAAAAATAATCAATACGCCGTTTAATCAATCTCGGCGCGAGTACCCACATTAAGCTATAGCGTATAATACCTATATATTTTAATTTGTTGCCCATCGTGCCTATACTATAATACCTACCGTCGTCGGGTCGCAGAGTAATACAATTTAAATCGTCGTCGATACTGTACGATATTAATATAAGAGTCCGTTAATATAAAATCGGAAATTATTTTTTTAAATTATAATTAAACCTATACCACCTATTATATGATATTAAACTATCATATTATATTATATTATACGGGGTGATACGTTTAACAAAAGCCGCACTCTTTAATTTCAGAAATCTGCAGATTGTATCACACATGTGTATCGTTTTCGATAATATTTCATTTATAACGTTACAAGACCTAACATGATTTACTATTTTTGAACGTTATAATTTTCCAAATTTTTTTTTATCTTAATTCGAATGACGACATATATTTTTAATCTCGAAGAAAAATATTATTCAGAGTAGTTCGATCTGTACAAATCAAATTTGTTGACAAGTATATAGTTTAAATTTGTAAGTGTTTAAAGTTCAGACGAGACACGAGTAGTGGACCAACATTTGGCGGGGTATCACTGTACCTAACCTATAGCTCGTCTAAACTTTAATAAATACTTATAACTATACTTATCCAAAATTTGATTTTTATAAATCGATCTACTCCGAATAAAATTCTACTTCGGAGTATGAGATTAAAAATGTATGTTGTCATTCAAAAGATAAAAAAAAACTTGGAAAATTATAACGTTAAAAAATATTTTTCTTTGGAATAAGGAATTAAAAATGCATATTGTCATTAAAAGAGTAAATAATTTAAAAACTGACTACTGTAACAAATAGAAAAAAAGTTGTTTTTTAACAAGGAACGAAAAAAATTATATAAAAAAAATATTTTCAAAAACGTTAATAGTTATTAATATAGTAAATGAGTGTCTTACGTTAAATGAATCACCCGGTACGTACAGATTGAATTTTCTCTGTCTTGGACTATTGATATATAAAAAATATACAACCGAATAACATTAATTGTAAGTAATTTTAGCATACATATTTTATTCGTCTTTAAACCGTATTTTTTTTTTATTTTTTTTTATTAAAAATTAAGGCTTCAACTGCAAAGGTTATTATATAGCCTGTCATTGAATATGACATTGTTATATCTCAATTAAGTACTAGATAATTATAAAAGTTTTACATATTTTTGGGTTTACAATTCTTATACTTTAAATTTACAATTTGTTTATAACAATAACAGTTATACTTAAAAAATCGATTATTTTCATGGTTTGATCTTCATTGAGTGTTTCTACTATGTTGAGTGGCACGTCAAGGTCTGTGCGTGATGAAGTATACTTTATACCGTTGACTCTAAAAACCGCACACTTTTGATAAAATACAGGACAAAACCTCACACTTTTGGTAGGTATTAAAACCGCACACATTTAATAGGTTGAAACCGCACAATTTTAAAAATTGTTGTATCTAAAAACCGCGCACTTATGATTTTCTCCACAAAAATGTTCGATAAACAAAAAAACGCATACTTTATAATGTATTATACCTATGTATATTTTATAATTTATTCTCATTATTCTCATATCCCATGAAATAAATTTATAAACTCAAAAAAGTTAAATATATTAATTTAAAAAAAATGTAAAAATGTAAAATGTAAAGCTTAAATTGTTAAAAATTATTTATTCAATCAAAAAATATATACCTATATTCAAAAATATTAAATATTAATTTTAAAAAAATGTAAAACTTTCAAAGTTTGATTGGCTGAAACCGACTGCCGACGTTTTTCAAAAACTTTATACGACCCGACTAAAAATAGTGTGCGGTTTTAACCAACTATAACTTATAAGTGTGTGGTATTTTGTTATACAATGACCGATAAGGCGTGAGGTTATTGTCTATCGACCTTTTAAGGGTCAAAATAAAAAGTGGGCGGATTTCGGATGCAACCTTTTTTTATTCCTCCACTATATGTTTAATAGGTAAGTGTTTTGTGACATGTGTCACATATTGGTCGAGGCTCTTTACTAATCAAGTATGAGTGTGTGAGGAAGGTGTGTCCAATTCTAGTGAGGATGATTGCAATATCTTGTCTTCGAAGCAAAGAAGTGCCATTTTTTAATTGTTTTTTTTTTTATATTTTTGAGTTTATTAGTATTTGGTATTGAATTAAAGTAGATTTTCCACAGTAATAAGATTTTTTTTTTGATAGAAATTTAAATGTCATTTGAGGAAATTGTATTTATTGTAGGATTTCGAATAGATTTCGTTGCATGTTCGGCGTAATTGTCTGTTTTTTCATTTCATTTCCAATATGAGATGGCACCCATACGAATTTGGTGTTTTTTTTTGTTTGGATTATAATATTGTATTATTATTAACAGTGTCATTTAATAAAATTTCATACATTGTAATAAATTTGTTAGTAGGTCATAATAATATGTTAAGTATCTATGGTAAATCTTAAGTTAAAAAAAAAATATTAAGTATTTACTTTTGTCTAATTTTCCATAGGTTTTAGCAATCATAAAACGTACTATAAATATTTTGTACAGTTGTGAAAAAAAAAATAATGAATTTCTGTATAAATTGGACTCATGCCTTAGGTACATATTTTTTATAATATGCAGGCTTTTTATACAAAATATGTTATAACCAGGCGCATGGTATAGGCTATTTCAGTATTTTTATGCGAAAACAAAAATAACAAAATACTAAAAATAGATAATAGCTCGTTTGAATATGTACTTACTCCAGATCTATGTAATATGAAAGTAATTCATATTATTGTAGTACTAATAACTTAATTGACAATTTAAAACATAATACTATAATATTCGTCATAATAATATTAAGATATGAAATGTATTTTGTATCCAAATTCCAAGACATTGGATCGATGAAAATAAATACCAACATTTTACTTAGTAATTTTAAGTCAACCTTTTTTTAAAGGAGATACAGGAGCTTGAGTTGAGGCTAGAGTGGGGTGGTTGTTTTTAAATTAAAAACGACAATAATAGGTTTGTTGATAAATCATTTTAGCTGAAAACCAATTATGACTATACAGTGAGACTTGAACAAAAGTGATAAAATATTTCTTTAAAACTTATTATAATGAGTGATATTTATTTTTTTCAAAAACTATCAAAACAATATATTTTCAATGTCGTCTGTATTCATTTTCATTCTAGAGATATTTCACGAGAAATATTTACAGTTTTTTAATAGTCCCAATTAAAGTGTTCACATCAATAAAAAGTATATTATTCATTAATAATATGTAATAATTATTCCTTGTTTAGAATTTTAAAATAAAAAATTTAATTGCTCTACTAACTAACCAACTGATTTTTAAATTTGAAAAAAAACCAGATAAACAAATTACAGTGTATATAAACAAATATTAATTTGATTAGGTACCTATATGGCTATATTATTATTAGTATTGCGTGTGACTTATGTTGTCAATATATTATAATATGCGATAGGTATGCATATATTATTATTAATATTATTGTACACAAATGTTACAAACTTATAATAAACGAGCACATTAATAAATTGTTATTGTTATGTCAACTGTCAGGTCTTTAAAATGCATAAGTTATGTAATTTCAACTATTTATCATTTTAGTCTATACATTATAGTATTACTAATAACAGATGTCGAATAAATAATAATTATTTTAATGAGTTAAAGATGTTTAATGGTGTTTAAAGATAAGTTCAATATTATATTCTATGCTATTTGTATGTTAGAGTAGTAGAGTTCAATAATTTGAAAGGACTAAATTTATACATTATACATATTACTATAATACAATTTAAATCAGAATATTTATACAATACCATTGCTTTTGAATTAAGGTTTGAAATATTTGTTTGATGGTAAATAATAATCGGTCTTTGAAAGTTTGAACGTTCGATATTGTAGAATCGCCCAATTGTTCAAAATCATAAAGCTTCTCTGAAATGCATGAAAAATAAGAACATTAAATAATTATATTTTTATGAAACTAAATACTCAAACGTAAAATTAATGATTTCTCTTTGAAAATGGTTTGTTTTTTTGTTGTAATTCAAAATATATAAATCGTAGACACTTAAAAAATTTCGAAAAACTTTCGAGGTTATGTTATAGTTTTATTCTCGTCTATTATACATTTATTCGATCAAAAGGCTTGAAAATGTAATAGGTAATGTGGTAAGTAAGTTGCTATAATAACAAATAAATCAGGCATTGTTTATTTTCTATTATACTCGTCGAAGTTCAAATTTCGATAAAAATTCGTCAAAATTGCAAAAATTTGTAGTTAAGATCCATAATACGTATTTTCAATATTTTTAGCTAGCGCTTGTAAATGTTGATAAAAATATATGTGATTATGTGTCATCTATATTTATTTTATAGACAGTTGAAGTTCATAATTTGTCGAAATAACATAGGTATTTAACCTAAAAATAACGATTTTTCCTCTAAATAAATTATAAAACATCCTTATAAATACGGCTTAGAATCGTTTTTTAAACCAATGCAATGATTTTTCATTGAATTCAAATTGTCACATCATGATTACTAGACTACAGTTGAAGGTGTAATCAATGGCGAGGTACAATCAAAACCTATATTAAACAAAACAGCAACTTCCTCGGTTTTTTTTTAAATTTTTACCTTTGACAAAATATATTTACTTATATCATATCGATAATTTTTTCTTGTAGCATTAAGGTCAGCGATGGTCTCACTCTGCAATTGATGAGAGATGTCATAATAGAAACCATACTAACATTTTAAATAATAATGTTATTACCTATATTAAAATATTGAATGAAAAATTCCAGTGATCCAGTAGTGTTCATACAGTTTATAGAAACGTAATTTTAATTTTTATAAATAATTACTATGCTTGTTAAAATTATGAATAATAAAAGTTTAAAAAGACAATGAATTATTGATTGATTATTATAATTGTTTATAAATGCGAATTAATGTGGTTTTTCATAAAATGAAACATAAGTTCTAAGCATGTGCTGTTAATGGTAAATTTGATTGATTTTATTTTTAATATACTTTATACGGATCTGTAAATACAAAAATAAAAACTTATATAATAATAATTAATAACAACTAGAGATGTTACATTTTGGAAATTGAATTTTTGAGAAATTTTCAAGAAGAAAAGTCTAAAACGTAGGTATGTCATTTTTCATTTTAAATACAAATTTAATTTTCCATTAGTATTATAAAAGTTTAAAATATTTTTTAATTAAATGCAGAAATTTAATATGTTACTATATAGTTTGTCTTAATTCTTAAACTTAAATAATATTTATAAATTTATGTAAATAGTTAATACTCAATAGTCAATATATTATATATTTAAATTTTTAAATTTTAGATTCTGTCCGGAACGACGATATTGTATTAATTTTACAATTATGTTTTTTTGAGTCTGTTATCGCCTTTTGGCGCATATACATCAACAATACGAATAAATAAATAAATATACACCATACAATTTTCAAATGATTTTGCTATTTATAGAGATTTTAAATTTTAAATTTAAGTATTTTTAGTTTTCTAAATTGTTTTGTAGTTTAATATTTGTACAATGTTCAATTTTTTATTTAACAATAAAAATTAAAAAATAAGATTTCTTATAAATAATTCATACTGTAAACAAAAAACTAAATTCAATTTTTCGAAATTTTAAGTTAAAATTTGAACGAAATTGCACATCTAAACAAAGAATTTTAGTTATTTTTTTTTTAATATAAAAATATTATTCGTGAGTACTTTTAAAGTTTAATATCACATTTTATTCACACAATTACATTTTAAAATGCAATGTTTTCCGAAGAAAATGATTTCAACCTACTGAGTGTCACTAATAGAAAAATAAATTACTTTAATAGGAATAATATCATAAAATATAGGTAGGTACTATTTATAGTAACGTAGGCTGACAGACCGTCTTCGCTCATGCAGAATTGTTTTTCGTTTACGATGATTTTATATCATTGAATTCAAATTTAACACATCCATCACAGTGACACACGCCAATCTTTTTTATATTAACTTTATTCTTTAACTACCTATTATTCATTAAATGTTAACAAAATATATGTAAACACAAGCAATTGTTTAATGATTGTTGTTATGACATTTTTCTGGACATTTTCTATTAACATCACTAATAATTTAGCACAGATTTTTCATTTAATGTTTGTTTATCGAATTAACTCATAAAAATAACTTGTCCTGGTTCGTAAACACAATGTAGGTGAGCCAAGAAAATAAACACAATTTAAAAATCTGTTTTCTTCAAGATTTAATGGTTGTTATATTTTATTAGGTACTGTTTGATTTACAAAAAATCAACACCGAACAATCGAGAATAGGTAGTGTAGGTACCCGACAAGACTTTTCATCGTTTAATACAAATGTGAACATTTTTATCGTAAGTGTTACTATATTAAGTGGGGCTGGGATTTTGATGCAAAGTGCAATGTCATGTTTTTTTCTGATTTGTCAAAACGTAGTTGACTTAATATTTTAATGTAATCTTTTTTTTTAGAGCATTTTTCACATTTATTTTGCACACCGTGACCGGAAATTGTTGAGATTAACAAGAGACTTTAGAGTTTCGACCGACCGCCGACAGTACGAATAATTAAGCGTACAGCACGATAAATTGTCGTCAATAACAATGTTATCATGACTACGCTTTTCGCTCAGATCATCGCCCTTGTTAAATATACGCGATTATCTTAAATATATATAGATTAATATTAACTACTTCTAGGTATCGATATAAGTATTAGTAATCGATAAGTACGTCCGCCGTCGTACGGCCAGCTGGGCATGACATATAATAGGTAGGTACTATTAAAAAAAAATACACAATTGTAATTACTTTTTAAAATTTTTTTCTAATTTCTTAAGCCACTCGAAATAAATTCAAAACCATTTTCGTGGTGAATTTTTTGAAAGTCATTATTTTATTATTCTTCGTTACTATCTTTCCAATTGGCGCATAACCCTGCAGCGTAGGACATCTCATAACTTATTTACTTATAAGTAGAGTACGGATTTTAAAGAAATAAAAAACTAAAAAAAAGCAATAAAGCTGTCTAAATCTTCTAAAAAAGCTTTTAAAAAAAGCCATTAAAAATAGGTTTTTAAAAAAATTTTGTGAGTGACAATCGGTAAGAATAACGAACTATATGGTGTTGCAATAAAAACTAAACTGTAATTCTGAGTAGATAATTTCCAGAGCAAGAGCATATTTTTGTGTTTATTGTCGTTTCAAGATAAAATAATCTACTATATACAATATACTATATACGTATCTAAATTACATCGATAAACGCATCTATAAATCATAAATTGATAAAATGTACCAAAATTGCCCAAAATGCCCATAAAAGCCCCCCAAAAAAAGCCAAAAAATCCCCAAAAAAGCATAAATATACAAAAATTGCAAAAAAAGCAAAATAAAATGTCGTGCATAGTATAGTATAGTAGTATAAATCGAATTTGTAGCTGATATAGCTTCGTTTTAGAGCAATAGAAAAAAAAGGCAAATGCCTTCAAAATCCGTACTCTACTTATAAGTTATTATATAGTGTAACAAATAGGTAGGTATATACCTACTATATAAAATAATACAATATTAAAATGCGATTAAATCGTATAGCTAAGCAGGTCAAATCGGGTGTATACGAAATAAGTCAATAAGTAATAATAAGCTATCCGTATTATAATAATATATATATAGGTACTCTCCCAGCAGTATGACGATAGATTTAATTTTCAGATCCACGGGAAGTGTCGTATATAATATAGTCGTTACATATATTATAGACATGCTATTATAGTTATTACGAGCTATAGGTTAACGGTTAATGGTACCTATATATATATACATATACATATCATATACACATGTAACATATTATGTACCTATAAGTATTACGACATTACAACGCGTATATTATTGTAATATGACGGTCGCTAACGCATCCCGTCGACGAGACCTACCTCTTCCGCGATCGAATCGTTATCGTTTCGGTTTTGGCGTTTTCCGCCGGACAATTTGCTATATCATTATAATATTATTATCATTATTATTATTATTATTATTATTATTATTCCGACTTACGAGCTTATCGTTCGTACACGCATAGAAGTTCACACAGCGCTGGCCGGCCGCAGTATAATATGGAGGCGCGCGCCATACCGCCTTGGCCCGATCAATACCATTTCGTATATATATATATATATATATATATATATATATACCTAATACTATATATTATATAAGTATATAATATATATATTTGATTATACGCATACGACGTATCCGCGTTTTATACTGGGTGACATTTCTTTTTTTCTTAGCTTCTTCGCCCTTCAAAACATAATAGGTAATTATATACAATGAACAGTTTATTCTTTTGAAGAATGTAAATGTATGGACGATGGATAAGTGTACGCGAATTATACCCTCTATATTATACGCAGAGATTTTCCCAACAAATTCCCAACACATTTTTTCAAATGTTTTATCACAATGACGTTTCTCATTAATCGAACGTTTATATGATATTAACGGTTTCCTGAAAATAAATTAGTAACCTATATTGTGTATTATTATAATCGATATCGAATAAAATCAACAATAAATATAAAGTGATAAATAAATATAATAAACGAGTACCTAATACCTATACCTAAACTTTTAAATCCTTCACGTGTACGCCTATATAATATAAGCGCTTCAAAATTTCGCCGGGTACACGTCTTGGCACCCGCTGCGTTATTTTTTCGTCGAAACTTTAAATATAAAAAACAATTCGATGCGCCTAGGAATATTTTGCAGAATAAACCAAACGCACGAGGCTGCAGAGTGTCTATTGAGGGGGAATCGACACGCGCACAAAATTACAAATACCTAGATACATAGGTAATAATATCATATCGATTTATGACATTTTTTATAAATAAACAAATATTTTTTATACATTTTTTTTAATTTGTATGAAACAATTTATTCGTCCTTTGCCGGCCGGGGGCGAATGAATTATAAAAAAAAATAGAGGACTTAATTTTTCAGAGACACGGCGAATTTAAGATAACATATACGGACTGGATCCGTTGGCGAGACGGTGCGAGCCAAGACGATATTATTACGTACCCGCGGTATATCATACGTATTGAATATTATATTATTTTTTTCCCCACAAAAACCGCGCTAGACGATTTTCATCACAATAATAAAAAAAAATGATCGTACGTATATCATAATATTATAATAAAGGTGGTGTGATAATATGATATATTATATACATAATGTAAGATAACCATCACAGCCGTCCGCGGCCGCGTAAAAATAGAGACGACCTTAATTTCCGACCTGCGATACGACGACGACTATAGTAATATATAGTCGCGGCGGCGGCGCGGACTGCTTGTATATAGTAGCCGTGAAAATATTTTTTCGCAGCGCCGATTGCCAAAAAAAAAAAAAGTTTTCCTTTCCTCGCTGTCGCCCTCCCCTCCACCCCCCCGCCCCTCGTTCGCCCGTCGACGTCGCGATATTATTATCATCGCTGCTGTAGAGTGCAGCCGCCGCGCCGCCTAAGCCGCTCCCGCCGTCGCCGCCGCCGTCGCCGCCGCCGCCGCCACCGCCCAACAAAATAATAGCCGAAAACCCTCTCCCGCGGGTCGCACTTTTGTAGTCGTGTCGACGTTTTCGACGGTCCTCCTCCGCAGCAGCAGCGTACGTCTCTCATTCGCATAATATCCGTCCAGTCGTGTCCACCGAAACCGTGAGTATAGCTTAATATTTATATTATCGTACCTATATAATAATGATGATGATAATAATAATAACATCGAATATTGTGCACATGCGTACTAGTACAATGGTTATAGGTAATCGTAATAATAATATATTATATCGTAGCTAGGTCGAGTGTCAACGATGGGTTGACGATGCCGCACTCCTCGATATGTACTGGCGTAACGTCTATTAAATTGTATTTTTATCGGTTTCACATATTATTATATATTATTATTAAATTATTTTACTGCAAACACCACTCGTGACGCGTATTTTTTCATAGCGCAATATAATATAGGAAGGCGCGCAATCACGTCATCGACTGTGCTCGTAATACATTTAAAACAATGGTTAACCATTATTGTTTAATAGTGTGTATATAGTATCTACTATCTATGTACGTATACCTACGTACGTAATATTAATAATAAATAATAATAAATATTGTATGTACATACAGGCCGATTCAAAATTTATGTTACAGCTATTTTATCACGTAAATATTCAAAATATACATGAACGTATGTGGTATGTACGATACGAAAGTTTTTTGATTTAGAAGTATCTAAAATTGTATAGTTTTATCAATATAATATTATATTAGAAGGGTTTTGAGGGTCAACTTTAGAAACTCAAATGGGAACCTATACCCACTAATTTTCTTGCAAACATAATATTATAAAGACATTTTTTTAAAACAATTTGGTGCTCGAATAACGTACAAAAAATTTTTTATGTATTAATGTAAAAAACCCTACGCTTGAGAGATATTTAAGTTATTATAAATTTCTAAAGTTAACCGCCAAAAACTCCCCTAAAATATTGTAAAAATTATAAAATGTAGGTACCTACTAACCATTTTAGATATTTTTAACTAAAAGAACTTTCGTATTTTATATTTTTCTCTATTTTGAATCATAATTGATAGTGGCCGTAACATAAATGTTGAATCACCCTGTATGTAAACAACGTGAATAAACTTCACTTCAGTTACAAGTTAGGCTGTAACGAAATTACTTTTTAAGTAATTCGATGATAATATTTAATTACATTTTAAGAACTAATTGATTATGTATGTTTATTTATCATACAAGTACGATTTTCTGACAGTATATCTTACATTTTTGTAATAGCTATTTGAAAAAAAAAATTGTATTTCTAATAAGTATATAGTAATTTGAAAAATGCATTGTTATTCATTAAAATAATAAGTTAAAAAATAAAGAACAATGCGTGTTAGACAATTATTGTTTGGTTCTTAAACAAACATATTTTTACATTGTTGTTTGCCATTACTTAGTTAATGTATATTAACAAAATGATTATTATGCTCCACTAAAATGTTTGAAAATAAAAATTAACTTAATAATTAAAACGAAGTTACTTTTTTAAACTCAAAAGTGGTGTTCTTGACTAAATAATAACAAACTAACTTCAGAATAACTTAATTACGATTTTAAAAGGTAGATAATTTGCAATGTAATTTAATTACCTACAAAAAAAATATAACTTTTCCGACGATGCTACAATATTATAATATATATACATACCTAAGTCTTACTCACGTACACATATATAATAATAATACTTGATTTTATTAAAATATTAGGCACTGTCTGCAGTCTGCAGTAGATTATATAGTATTATATACGAAATCTATTATATGCATCCCACGTCGTCACACGCACCTCCTGCAACGATGACAATATACTTTTGTATTCGGTTTGCAAAATAATATAATATATTTATAC
Source organism: Neotoxoptera formosana (assembly GCA_022818045.1). Lineage (NCBI taxonomy): Eukaryota > Metazoa > Arthropoda > Insecta > Hemiptera > Aphididae > Neotoxoptera > Neotoxoptera formosana. The sequence continues at coordinate 87,723,156 of CM040630.1, forward strand.
TCTTGGCGTATATTATATAATAAGGATTTGATTGATTATTAATGCGGGTTCTGAAATACGCGTACATAGGTACACAATACACAAACACTATATTTGATTTACTAGCACGTACCTATGTATAGGTAGAAAGTTTGGGAATGTTCTTCTCTTTCCTCTGCGTGGTCACTGCAGCTGTGCCGTACGCGCGCGACTTCTAGTCCTTATTAAATAATTGCGGAAGGCATATTTTCGTATACAGTCGGTGATTGTAGGCACTTTTTTTTATCATCTCCATCCTTGCGGGGAATTTGCTACCTATATAGGATAGAAAACACGGTCCATATACTGGCGACCGCGTATTTTTTCTCGATTATCCCGACGAATAATGTTAAGTCCAAAATCGATTGTATATAAAATAATTAATGTGTGACCGCGCGGGCTAACGTTCGTGTTCTATAGTAGTAAAACAGTAGGTAGGTATAGTCGGGAGAGTATAATAATATAGTCGATATAGTCGGTATACACCCGTATAATAATATACAATATATTATTAGTTCTAGCTTCAAGTCGCTATATTATATAGTCTTGGTCCTTGGAGTAGGTACAAATTTGTTTGTTAAAAAGGCGACAAGGTGAAATTACTTAAAATTAATTAATTTTTTTAATTATCCATCTCATCGTTTTCGTCAAAATTTTATTTTCATACACTTAATTCAAAATTTTAGGTGTTGGATACAAATTATTTTAAAACTGGCGTGCAAAGTACTAGCTAGATTTCAATTGTATATTTACTCGTGGGATGGGACATTTATTTTTATAGAAGAAAATAAAAAATGTAGCACAGGACAATAATAATATTATGTTCTAAATACCATGCTAAACGACGTTCTTTTAATAACTATTAACTTAAATTCGTCTACTACGGCGTTTGTTTGCACAAAAAACAATTAATCGTTCACCAATTGAACTTCTGCGTTTATTTTGTCATAATTCTCATTCATAAAACTATGAAGCTAATCATCCACCTAACCTCTGCTCATATTTATCATTTAGTCTCACGTTACTGGCACAACATCAAATATTATTATGAGCTCTGTTTGTTTTTATTGATTTAATTCACATACTTTGTCCTTGACGTTTTAAAACACTTGACGACGGATGCTTGCTATGTGTTAAATGTGTACAATATATACGTTAACAACCGTAAATCGCAATTTGAATCGTAATGTTACAAGGTTATACGTATTTATATTTTTTCGGTGAACACATTAACATTTCAAGATAAAACCGTTTATTTATCACGTTATCATTTAAAACAATAGTTCAAATTAATTCCGTCTAATGGCGAGAGAGACATGAGACTATAGTAATAGTGCACATATTTTCGCTGCAGTATAATATTGTTTTAATTTTTCTTCGAATATTATTTTGTATTAACATTATCATTGATTATGGCTACTATTCATATTTTCAAATCTTTTTAGTTCGATTTCACGTAAATGTGAACTTGTCTAATGTAGGTCGTAGGGTCCCGTGAGTATTATTATTTTTATTATTTTTATCATTTATATTATTGTATTCGTACAAAAACAGTGCCCAACAAATATACTGTGGGAGTGTAACAGAAAATAAATTTTAAGTAGGAAGGTACATATACCTATTTAGGTATATAGTTTATTTGCACGTTCTACGTAAATTATTTTAACATTTGAATTTGTTTCATTATATTTTATTAGTTTTTCAAATTCGACTAACGTTTTTTTTTTTTTGTTAAGTAACCTCCTCTGGAACTGAGCCAAACCTTATAAGTATTATGACCTTTTATTTTTAGACGTAGAAATTATGTCGAATACACGATGTGTGCTATAACATTTTTCCAAAAAAAATCAATATCAAATATTTTCGTAAAAGATATAATATATTTTTATCCAAAAATTTGAATAATATTATTAATTTGTCAAAATAATAACAAGATTGGTTATATTTTGGTTGTTTGTTTGGTTATAAAAGTCATAATCAATTGTATACCTATACGTTCGTATGAAAATGTATTTAAACGTGACATATTTTGTAGGCACGTAAACTTACGCGTAGTATGTATATAATATTATAATAATAATATGACCTTCCGTTTTATCCACCCGTTGTAAGCTACATAATAACCTTTATGGGTCTTATCAGACGGCGTGCAGTTTGTTTAATATACATTATAAAACTATATTATGGTAGGTACTGCTGCTGTCTGTTATTGCTTAAGTTCTTCAATCGAATGTCATGCACACTTGAATACAAATTATTACAAAGTTTAAAATGTATTTTGAACTTAAAATTTTGTTTACAGTTTAATCAAATACATACACGAACATGTGCGAAATAACTCTACCAACCGTCTGGATACTCGGTAAGACGAAAAAATTAAATAGTTGAAATATTATGTACGTCATTGATACGGGCTTTAAATAAAACAGGTGGACCCGGTAGCGGCAAGGGCACTCTGTGCGACAAGATCGTTGCCAAATATGGGTTTACTCACATTTCGACCGGTGACTTGCTGAGGGATGAAGTGAGCACAGGATCGGAACGTGGCCAAGAACTGGTGAAAATTATGAAAGAAGGAGCGTTAGTTCCCACGGTAAGCTTTCTAAAAAATTATATCTATATGTATTCAGCAATGTCATGGATTTACGGGTGTGTTTCAGTCTGTCGTGATGGAGTTACTCAACGAGAAGATCAAAAGCAAAGTAGCAACATCCAAAGGTTTTTTGATCGATGGTTATCCACGTGAGAAGAAACAAGGAGAGGAATTCGAAACAGCGGTAAATTTAATGTTTTATATATTATATAAAATATTAGTAAAAATGTGCCAAATCGTTTTCTTTGAATAATGAAACTGGACGAATTTTCCTTAGATTTTCTCTCAAGAATAAAAATGATTTTTTTTTATCCCCTAGTAAAGATTTAAATTTTGTAACATTAATAAATGCAATTACAGGTAAAATTTAATTTTCAAAAACTCACATAGATTTAGACCACAACAATAGTTTTGATATGATTGCCCTACCCATACATAATACAAGGCATACAGGGTGTCCCAGGTCTATTTGACTAATGCAATAACTTTTACAGCAGTAACAGTGATTAGCAAGAAATAATTTTGAATTTTAACACACTTTGCAAATTGTTTAAAAATTAACGACTTAACCAAATTAAAAGTTTTAAACGTCAAAATGGTTTTTAAATACTTATTTATGAAATAGCTATCTTGGATTATTAGAAAAATATTAAATACAAAATTTAAATTATTTATTTTTGTTGTAAAAAAATAAAATAAAATATAAGATATACAAATTATAGTGCAGAGCTCTACAAATCATTACAAAAAAAAAAAAACTTAAAAATATTGAATAGAAAAAAAGTTATTGCATTAGTCAAATAGACCTAGGACACCCAGTATATAATATATTATAGTGAATTATGATCGTTTCACAGAGTTATAAATGCAAAATTAGTTATATTGCGTAACTAATAATAAATATATAATTAAAATATTGTATCTATTTATTTTTAATAGGACGATGTACCTAAATAATGTTCTTACAGCTGTTCTTTGGTATTTTTTTTTAGCTAAATGGTCGTTTCAATTATATTTAAAATAATCTATGACAATAGGCATTTATTTCGAATTTTGTACGATATTTCATTAAAAATTTCACATATTTAATATTACATATTAAGTCAATATAAATAAAATAGTTGTATTATTATTTATAATAGACATTCAAACATTATTAAAAAAAAATCATAGGATAACTTAAAGAGGAAAACGTAATTAATACGTTTATTTGAAAACTGCAAACTACTATTATATTAATTAAAATAATGTGTATAAAAGTATACAGTATACTACCTATATAAATATGATTTAAGCGAGTAGGTATTTTTTAATTGTATAGATAACAGTAGGTAGTTGTGGAAGTAGGTATTTAAAAAGAATGCCAAAGTAAAGTTTACTAGATGTCTATTTTTAACAAACACGCTAGGCACAAGAATAAAAAACTACATTTAGTATTTTTAATTATCATTTGTAGTCGGTTCGTTTTAAATAATGCGTGATTATAATATTTTATTAAATGAGAAAACTTTGAAAAAAGTTTAATGTGATTTATGATAGCAAAAAACGAACAACACTGCTGCGTGAAATAATATAAAAGTCCATAGGTACTATACTATCTATGTACTCAATGGTAGTAGATATGTAAGAATTTGAAATGTAAAATATCATATATTTTTTTAGTCATTTTGAAATGTTGAATACGATTTTTACAAATCTCACTTAAACATTTTATAATAGTGTTTAAAATTTAGAATTTAGGTTTCGGTGGAATTATTGCCGAAAAAATACTACATTAAGTGTTTTGTTTCTTGTATAGATAAAACCGGTAGACATGGTATTGTACTTGGAATCCAAAGACGAAACGATGGTACAGAGATTGCTCAAACGAGCTGAGACCAGTGGTCGGTCGGACGACAATTTGGAAACAATTCAAAAGCGGTTGCAGACGTTCCACGACAATAACGATCCGATTATCGAAGCGTACAAGCCCAAGGTGGTGATCATATCGGCTGAACAGAGTGCCGAGGCCGTTTTTGCCGAAGCAGAGAAAAAACTTGACACTTTGGTTGCATAATCCTAAAAATGAAAGTCTACATCAAAACTTGATGTTAATAAAAATCGACAAAATTATGGTAAAAGCTCAAAGTTCCATTTGAAAAAATATGAGATTAATTTTTTCACATCATATGTATTCACAAAAGCTATAAATATAGATTTAAGTTCAGATTAATAATAAAATATGATAAAATGTCAGTTGTTACTTGGTTTACCAAATATGATTATTGTATTCATTTTGTTGCCGATTATAATATTTTAGGGTACCTAATACAAAAAGTAAGAGGCATAATATTTATATGCTTTATAAATTCTTGGTTTAGTTGCCTTACATAAAAAGCGTTTTTTTTCCTATTCAAACACTATGATTAATTTTTAGTGTTTTTTATGGAAAAATTTGAACCGTCTATTTATTAAGGAAGAGTATAATATACACTTCTTTACACATAGTATAAAGATAAAAGATAATTATGTTGACAATATAATGTCATAACTCATATGTAAACATAATTATTAACGTTGTTAATTATAGTAAAGTTGTTATTGCAGTATTTAAAATGTTATTTGCTTTTTGAGAACAAAATTAAATATTTATGTTTTAATACAGTAATGTATTGTTTTTTGTATTTTAGTTAGGAAGTTACCTGTAGTCATGTATTTATTAATTTGAATCAACAGTGTACCGTGTACCTATGTTCAAATGCATATATTAATTGTTTTGATAAAATATTTATGAAAAAAATAAAAATTAGAAATTTAGAAATAGATAATTAAATAGTATTAACTATTAAATGTTCTATTATTGTAGGTAAATATTTTAAAGGTCTTGTACCATCAAGGTAATTAATTGGGTGGTACTAAGTGTTGTATTTACAACTTGTATGAGTGTGTTTTGTAAAACATTTTTGTATATTTATTTAAAATGAAAAACACCAAACATTATAGTAAATAGAACTATGTTTACAGAGTACAAAGAATGAAGTTTAAGTAATATAACTATTAAAATGAATTAACACTCTATTGTGCTGATGTAGGAAATCTTTGTAGAAGACTGGAGATCTTTTCTAGAAAATCTCCTTGTATTTAACTACTTACTATTGTTACATGAATACTTTCTAGAAAGTAGTCCGGCTCAGTACCTATTCATAGTATAAGGAATAAGAAGTATGCTCAATGATAAGAGTGAGTAGGTACATTTTTTAAGGGGCAACGCATCATTTACATAATATGCGACCAACAATAAACTCAAGCTGACGTCACATGTATGTATTTCATCTTAACAGGGCTGCGCTGTCCGCCAAATTTTAGGAGCACTAAAGAAAAAATGAGCGATTTTTGAGAATTAAATGTATAAGAATAATAATATGTTGAATAAGGGTGCCTAATATTATTGGCCTGGAACGACAATGTTAGTTAGCACGGCACTGCAGTAGGGCGATACACTAGTGAAAACTAGGACGAAAACATGGATCGTGATGAGCAAACTTCTTATACTCAGTACTTATCTAGTCTGATTCAATGATAGGTACCCAACTGGTACTTTAAGACTTTCAAGAAAATTAATTTGAATTTGTTTTCTTAGAGTCTCGTTCATAAGTGTATGAACAGTATCATGGTAAAGTTACCCACCTATCGAAGAAACCAAATTACTTCACCCGAGAGGGGCTTTAACAGTGTGTTTAGCTTACGTTCTCCAACAAAACGATTTTGACTCTAGACCGAGTTAGAGCGATGATTAAAACCTCTAGAGTTTTTGATATCGTGATTTCGTCAAGCCCCGAAGACCACACCGAACGGTTTTAATTATCCGTCAACATTATATTATAGTTTCGGGTTCAGTGTAGTTCAAAACAGTGTATGCGAACAGGGTGAATGCTTGAAAACGGACACCGAGACGGAATGAAAACAGGATTTTGTGATTTTAGCTTGTCGTTCGACATAGGTAAGACACAAGTTTAACCACTGACGGGTCTTAATTAATTAATTAATCGCATATTCTCTTGCATTTTAAAAATTTTCAGCCAATTCAGTGGTGATGAGTCGCCGACGGCTTATCACTCATCGGCGACGACGATGTTATCGTTCACAATTATATATTATCACGTTTTGGCCCGTCAACAACAACACCGACATCAATAACAAGAACGACGACCACGAGCACAATATAATATAGAAAACATTTTATATTATATTTTATTTCATTCCTTTTACATCGCTTCATAGTTGGTATTGGTGTATTACGAAGCTACGGACAGAGTACGTCGTCGAGGTGGTGGCAATACCGCGAACTAAGATAATATATTATATATATATACATATATATGTACGGTTCGCGGCCCGGCCAGCAGCTGCGGTCGACGACGTATATCTGTAGCAGCTGGTATAGTTTGGATATCGAGCGGTTCTATCAGCGGCAGCAGCTACGACCGCGGTTCCCGGGCGAACATCCCAACGACCGCGGTTCGGGTTCAAGTTTCGAGCACTGTATACAGTAGTTCCGAGGGGGACAAACCGTTTGTGCGCATCTCGTCAGTCGTGTACCTAGTCTCTACTCGTGTGCCGCCGCCGCCGCATGCGCACGGCCGAGGAGGCGTCCAACTGCGAGCGTCGTAGTGTGTGTGTGTGTGTGTGTGTGTGTCTACTGCAAACCGTTTACCGTCGCGTCCGCCCGGCGCCCACTGTCGTCACCTCTGCAGCCGGCACCGGACGCCATTTGGACGTCGCGCGCTCACCCGGGCGGTAGCCATCGTCTTTTCGATAGTCGTCGTCGTCGTCTCTGCTGTCGCTGCTGTTGAGCTGTTGCTGCCGTTGAGCTGTTGCTGTTGAGCTGTTGCTGCTGCTGCTGTTGAGCCGGTCGTCGTCTCGGTCGTTTCCAGTCGGCGTCGACGAAATCGGACGTCTCTTTGCCACGCCGGTCGTCGTCGTCGTCCACACATCGACACAGCGTCTGTGAGGTGAGTGCCGCCGCCATTTGCGTACATCGCGCGCCCGTCTGTGCCGCCGCCACGGCGTACTGTAACGCGTCCTAACCGGCCGGCCGCGGGCTCTTGTCGTCGGCTCGTAGTCCGACGACGTCTGTGCACCGTCGTTTCCAGAACCCGAATCGAGAGAGTTCAGGGAAAATCGAGGGCCTGCCGTTCGGACATCTTGTTTGTTTGCGCGCGCGTGTGTTACACGATAGGCGTCGTCTCCGCACGTCCGAGTCGCGTAGTCTTATTATATCGGCTCGACGTTTGAGCACCGCTGTTTACAGAGTTTCCAGTCTGCGCCGGTCGTCCACATCGACGACGGTGCAGCGTCGTCAGTAAGGCGAGTAAGCCGCCGCCATTTCGACGTTGTGTGCGCGCGTGGAGGTGTGTGTGTGTGTGTGTGTGTCTTTGTGTGGAGGTGCGCGTGTGTGTGGGAGTGCGCGTCTGTGCACCACACCGTTGTTTACAGTGTTTCCAGTCCGCGCCGGTCGCGTCGTCCAGATCGTCAGAGTTCCGAAAGAGGTTACGAGGGACGCCATTTTCAGACGTCGTGCGTGCGCGTGTGGTGTGTGTGTGTACACGAAAGGCCGTCGTCGCTGCTGCTGCACATCGGCTCGTAATTTGACGTCTGTTCACCGTTGTCGTCGTCGGTTTCCAGTCCGCGCCGGTCGTCGAAATCCACGAAGTATCTTCAAAGGTGAGCGTCGCCATTCAGACGTCGTGTGTATGTGTGTGTGCGGGCGCGACGGTCGTAGACGGGGCAGGTCGTAATATTGTTGGCGCGTGATTTGAAACGTTTGTGCACCGTTGTTTAACAGTTGTTATCGGTTTTCAGGCGAAATCTACTGAGTCTTTCACGTGTCCTGCGACACATCCCACAAACGGCAGAGCGAATACGAACGATTAAGGATCGCCACCAACGACATCCGCGAACGTAGTGTTGTGCAATTCGATCGGTGGATTATTATCAGTCGTGTGGACTGATCTCATCTGTTTGACTCGAACGTAAGTTATATAGTAAGTACCTACTGCAACACGGGTACACCGGGTGACACATTTGGGGAGGGCAGTGGCTGACGTTGATTCTACAAGCGTGTGCCGGTGGCCGTCGTGATTTCACTACGGGTGTTTGTCACCGTTTGTTTAATTGGTAGAGTTGACGTAATAGTCAATACAGTAATGCATAACCGATACTAATTTCAAATATGTAACGTATTGATTTAATCGATTTGCACGTATTATTAAAAAATGTTCTGTAAATATGGATCTGTATATATCATAAAAATAATAGGTAGTATTGTATTAACAGGACAATATTATGTTGTCTCTGTTTTTCTACGAATGCATAACATACCAAAATGTATGTTTAGCAGTTCCAATTTGGTGTTATCTTAAATATATTAGAGTGAATTGACTTATAGTGAAACTTAATGCTAATAATATTATCTATGTTTGCTCGTTGGTATTTTATGATTTTAATTTTTTAACCGAGTTATGACTACCTAGCCTAAATAAGCCAACCTAGCCTCAGTTACCTACCTATATAAAGTATTTATATTAAAAAGTGTTCATAACTGGCTTATGAAAATATTTCAAAAAACCGACAAGAGAACACACATAATGTTCTCGCCTTTGATTTTGATTATAGATCAATTCACTCTAATATTATAGCCAACAACACCAAATTGAAACTGCTGAATGCAAATTTGCTATGTTGTTCGTTTGTAAGACTGAGTCAAAACACACATTATGCGGTGTGTGTTAAAATAAATGAGCAGTGTTTTAGAATCTGGGTTTTTATGCCTTTTGCAATAGCCATGCACGGTAACTAACAATATTTATGAATACATTGTGAATGTGTTTCTAAATATTCACATCGTGTGGGTCAGAAATTAATGATTATTTGTTGACTTTTGTAGTGGCATGGCTGTCAGCGGCGATATCTTCGTCATGCACTCTTGATAACTATTACCTATTATATTATTATAATTATTGGTAATGAGATAATATTATAAAGCCTAAAACCTAAAATATTAATTTCATATCAATTCATTTTTTTTTTTTTTTTTACCGATTTGCTATGGTATAGATATTATTATGTCATTACGTTTTAATTATGTCATTAAAATGACTTAAGCAAAGTAAACATGCATAGTCATTTAAGAAAAGACAAATTTGAATACATATTTTATTCATTTGTTATGTCTTTTTATACACATTCTTGAGATACCAACAATAATTTGTTACAGACAAACAACTTGATACTTTGTACCTATAATTTATCCTTTGTATTATCTAATATTACCTTTTCCAATTCAAATTTAATTAATATTTGTTGTTATTTCTGCTTTGGAATTGGTCACTATACTATCTTATTAGGTAAGTTTCTTGTTCTAGGTAGATCAAATAAAATCTAAAAATTCCACATGTAGTGTTTGGAAAAGTAGTAAAATATTTAAGCTTGTTCCCTAATTTATTATTATTATAAACCATAACCTAACCTTATAAAAATAATAAAATAATATCAATATAATATAGTATATTATATAGTATCAATTATTTTAGACTGTTGATAAATATTAAGACCTAACCACTTTTATATTTATTACATAATTTAATATTTAATCAGTTATATTTATTTTAGTTTTATGACTATTGATTTGTTTTAGTTAATAATAATGACGAATATGGAAGTGGAAGATATTGATGACCAGATTGTTACACTTCATTTTGAGGATGATCTCAACGTCAAATTGAGTAAATCGTATTTGGCAGAACATAGTGCATATTTTGAAGCTATGTTTAATGGAAACTTCGTAGAATCTCAAGCAGGACACAAAATACATATAGATGTATGTGATTATCAATACTTCTTTTTTTTTCGTTTATTTCTAGTAATATTGTCTAATATTCAGCAAATATATTAATTAAAAATCTATTTTGCTATTTCAGGATATAACTCTTAGCAGTTTCATGAGCGTCATCAACAGTTTGAAACAAAAAAAAATAATTTTTGTGAATTTAACAGATTTACTTGTAATACTGGAAGTATCTCAGCTTCTTCAATTTCCTTTTATTATTTCTGAAACTATAAAAGTTATAAGTGAGAGATACTTATATTCAATGTATGCTGTAGACATTTTTCCAGTAGTTACTAGGCTAGGAATAAAACCCCTGGTAGAAAAATCACGTGCATATATTATGTACAACTTCAGCTCAATGTCTGTTCAGAATAAGAATGGCTTCTTAAAATTAGATAAAGTAGATTTACAGACTCTATTGAATAACAATACTTTAAACGTTGATAATGAGATGGATGTTTTTGATTTGATTGTTCAATGGTGTGAGATCAATGATAATTACAAAGAGGAGTATGATATGGTTGTTAGTTGTGTGCGTTTTAAAGTTATGAATCAAAAACAATTGGAATGTTGTATGTCAAAAACTAATAATTCAAATATACATAACGTCATTGAGCCGTATTTTGAGGATTGTCCAACAGAAAGTCAAGAATTAACAGGCCTACTTATTAAACCAATTAGAAGAATTCCTTTTGTTTTATGTGCTGTTAAAAATGAAACGGATGGTTGTGCGTTTGTGTATCGCTGGGATTGGACTACTATGCAGTTTGTAAAGTTTATTAGATTGGATCCATTGCCTCTAGATACAACTGGATATCATGTGATCGTTCACGGTAACTTAAATAAATAATATTTATACTGACTGTAAGAGTGTACATGGTATTTATTTAATTTTTATAGAATTAGATGTTTATGTGATGGCTGGAGAAATTGCATATGGAAGAGGATCATGGAATAAGGAAGGATGGAAGTATAATTTACTGTCAGAAAATTGGAAAAGATTGAAAGAGTAATTACAAGTTTTTAAATATTCAATAGCTGATAAAAATAATATTTTATTCATTTTTCTTTTAGTTTTACTCCATCCAATAGACGTCATGGAGTTGGACATTTTATTGGTGATGAATTGTTCTTACTTGGAGGTCTTACAAAGCACCGATTGGCAAATCAAAATACCGAGCTCTTTAAAATAGATAGATGTAAATTATAATCTAATATTGCATAGTGTACAATTTTTATAATTTATTTGTTTTAGATAACGATACACTTGTTAAAGTTCATAAGGCAAGTTGCCAATATTTTCAAAAAAGAGTGGATAGACAAGTATATGTTTGTTTGGAGTATAAAGGTCACTTAGCGATGATAACTAAAGACAATGAACCAACATGGTTTGATCTATGTACTGTTAACAGTAATCATACTTCCTTGAATTGGAGAAGACGCTTAATAAATTTAAGTGAAGTAGTCATTTGTGCAACTTGTTATCAAGACATTGTTTACATGCTTAGTAAGTTTTACGTTTTAAAATTGTAAGAGACATTAATTTTGCTTTTTTTTACGGTATTTTTACAGCTTATGACAAAAAGCGTACTATTAGCATATTCAAATACTGTCCTCTGTACGAGTCATGCGAGAAGTTAAGATCTTTTAATATAGTATATGATGAAGATACTACAATGTGTGCTTTTAACGTTGATAAAGCTATGGTGTTTAAAAATGATACATTTGAATATTATTCTGTGGATAATGACTTCTTCATAGAATATAAAATTCAATTGGATTCTTTTCACTCTAACTATTTATTCAGTGTTCCTATTTATATAGAAAAGACTTGTTGATTTTATTTTAGTACAGTTTTGTAAGTAATTCATATTTTATTGGTATTGTAAATTTATGTTTCAATGTATATGTTAGATTATTTAACATAATCGACTTTCTATATTAATTATACGTACAAATTACATTTTACTCATTTTACATCAGAATATCAGATAGGTCTATTATGAAAGAAAAACAGACTTGGTCGAATTCCCTTAATTGTATTTATATATTAAGCTTTATAAGTACCAAACCTTAGTTATATTATTGTAATATTTATTTTTTAAATTTATGTAATGCTTTAACATATTTGTGTGTATGACCGCTATTACACATGCTCATTCAATAAAGTACTTAAATTTTTCTTTAACTAGTAATTATTATTTTTATTCTATTAAAATAATACTAATTTATACATTCAAATTGAACAAATTGTACAAGGTAAATGTATCAGAAAACAAATGTATCCCAGACACAAAAAAAGTAATTTTTATTTATGTTTTGTTGCATATTAATGTTATTTGTTTAGATTATAATATGATATTGAGATTTGATAACTGATTTATTAGTTAGCTTGACAATGTACAAAATAATTAACTACAATTATATTACTAATTAAAGGAATATAAGGCTTATTTTTTGATTATATAAAAATCATAATTTATCTCGGTTTACCATTTAATTTTGTCCACGATGCCATGTAATAAATGTGTATAAAATCAAATAGATGTATTTATTTAGTGTACAGAATACATATTTTTTTCTTTGATATTAAGATTTATCATAATGATTCCAAAACTTGTTCCTGTTAATTATGTATAATATCTCAAGTATAACATGATGAATATTGACATTTGAAATACCATTTATTACAATATGTAAATTTTCATATTGAATTTAAAAAATGAAAAACCTTACATTATTTTTTTCTATAACTGTATAGGAATTATTATTTTTATCCTATTACAATAATCATTAATTTGTACATAAACATTTAAGTAATTTTATTAAGTAAATATATCAGAAAATAAATTTATCATTAAAATAAAAATTGTTATTTTCAATGTATGTTTTGTTGCATATTAATGTTACGCGCTTAGATTATAATATGATGTTGATTTAAGAACTATTTTATTAGTTAACTTGTTTAATGTAGAAAATAATTTATTAAATGTACTAAAATTATAATATTTATAAAAGGGATAAAAGTTTAATTTTTGATTATACAAATTTATAATTTATCTCTGTTTGCCATTCCATTTTATCCATGATACCATATGAATAAAATAAATATAAAATAAACTAGATTATATATTTTTTTAGGTTAGATTATATATAATTTTAACTTAAATATATCTAGTGTATAGTATTTATGTTTTTCTTTGATTTTAAGGTAATATATAATAATAATAATTTTACATAATGATTTCAAAACTTTTATTCGTAATAATAAATATATAAATTGTGATGTTGAAATGATGAATATGAAATTTTAACAACATTTATTTCATATCAATAAAATGTATGTATAAATCTTCATTACAATCTTTATAAAAATCGTCCTTCGAGTAAATGCTATCTGGTGTACTCTAGTATGAAATTCTGAACTACCGACCTATTATAATTTTTGGCACCAATATCATAAATTCATAACATTGAAAGATTCGAGAGCAGTGTCAATGTGTCACCTTATTTCTTCTAAATCATGTTTAAAACATATACTTATTTTATCATTGAGAAAATTAGATACATTCAATCAATTATAATAAAATATTTTTATGATAAAGAGTGAATTATTATGTACACCTGGCCATTTTGTTATTTCTTGATCTATTTTATTTAAAATAATTGTGTGTAATAAAATATTTCTTAAAGAAAAAAAAAATTAAAAATGTTTAATTGAAATTGTTAAAAATTGTACCTATTCAATATAAGTAAAAATATATAATATTCTACATTTCAAATTCTTACCTACTACCTATTAAAACTTCATATTTTCAAACACAAAAGTATAACAATTTTATATTGCTTCATATATCAATGTTGTTTGTTTTTTGTTATCATAAATCTCATAACTTTTTTCAAAGTTTTCTGATTTAATATAATTATAAGCACGCTTTATTTAAAATTAACTAAAACTCATGATAATAATACAATATGCAGCTTTTTTTTTTTGTGCCTAGTGTGTTTGTTAAAATTATTCAGCTAGTTAACTGTATTGAGGCATTATTTTTAAATACCTATTTACTCAACTTCCTTACTGTTATCTATATAATTAAAAAAAAAACAACTACTAGCTTAAGTCATAATTATATAGTACCTTTGTATACATTTTTTTAATCAATATAATAGTAGTCAGTTCTTATGTAAGTGTATTAATAATGTTTTCCTCTTAAAGTTATTCTATGATTTTTTTAATGATGTTTAAATGTTTAATATATTGTTATATATCTATTTTATTCATATTGACATTTGCATTAACATATTGTGGTATGTAATATGTAATATTATTATAAAATATTGTACAAAATTTGAAATAAATGTTTATTGTCATAGATTATTTTAAATTTAATTAAAACAACCATTTAGCTTAAAAATAAAGTATAAAAATACCAAAAGCTAGAAGAAGATTCTGACAAAATTAAAAAATTTAGGGAAGTGGACAGCTCAGCTGTGCAGTATGCAACAATTAGGGTCACTGTAATGGACGCGATAAATTTTAATTCAATGGTTTAAAATCATTGTATACAAAATACGATTCTAACTGGAGTTGGTCTATCATTATTGGCCTATATTACTAAGTATATTGTGTATGCTATTGCTATTAAAGTAATTTATTATACTATTAGACATTAGAAATACAGTAGGTTAAATTATTTTTTGAAAAAAAAAATTGCATTTGAAAACATCATTGTGTGTATAACTAATATGATATTACTTTAAATGTTTCAAGTACCCACAAATAATAATTTAGATTACAACTAAATAACTATAAAATCATCTATAAAATGTCTATTTAATTTCTTTCAAATTTGAACTTAAAATATCTATAAAAAAAACTATATATTTTAAATTTTTTTGATTACAGAATGAACAATTTATGAGAAACTTTGTTTTAAATTTTCAATCCTTAAATATTGAACATTTTTTATACATTTTAAGCTATAGAACAATTTTAAATGTTCAATTTTTTTATGGATTTTGATAAAATATGAATTTTAAATGCTTTAAAAAAAAAATCTTGCTAACATATATTTTATATTATTTAATTGCAATTAAAAACAATTTATGAGGAACCTTGTATTACATTTTTAAGCTTTTTGGCCCAACAAATAACTTTTTACGACATTTATAGAAATAAAACAACTAAATTGAAAATTACAAAAGTCTTTAAATAGCTGAAAACGAGTCAAAGTATTTTATAGTGTATAGAAAGATAGAAAGTGATATAAACATTTGGTGACAATTTCAAGCATCTAAATTTATTCGTTTTTGTATCAACAAAATAAAAATTTACATGCAAATTTAATTATTATTTTATTGTTTGTTTAATGTAAATATTGTAATTATAATATAAAATTGAATGATAGTTAAATGTAAAAAATAAAGGTAGGTATGTGCAATGTTGTATATAGTTTATAAAATGAAATCTAAGCGATGTTTTGTACTGCTTAAATGATGTATTACTTCCTCAGGTGTTATAATGACTTCGTAGTGGATATTGAAAGCAGCTAACCCATTGAGTCTTCTTTCTGATGTGGTATTTCTCAAGTAACTTTTGATTCTTTTAAGTGTGGAAAATGATCTCTCCGCCTCACATGAAGTAATTGGAAGTGTGATAAGTATTTGTAATAGCTTATAAATATTTAGGAAGAAACCGGGATTGCATTCATTAAGTGTTTGAATTACACTTTTATATTGGATATTACTGTCAGTCAAATAACTATTCCATAAAATAATTTCTGATTTAACTTGATCAAAATCATCAACATCGTTGGCATACAACTCAACGAGTTCTCTAAGTTTTTCTTCATCAAACGCCAAACTTTTAAGTAACATTTGAAATCCACATATTGTATTTTGATGATAAACAAAACGATAATTTAATTGTTGTACAAACAAATCAAGAAATGGTAGAAACAAAGTGATTCTAAAATATTCTTCGGGATTTTTTTGACGCTTAGCTATTCTAGGCATTTCAATAGAAAGTTCAAAATCATTTAATCTTTTATTGATCTCAACAAATAGTTTGTTAAATTCGGTAGTGGCGTTTACCCTAATAAAACCCAATTGATTTTTTACTAGATTAATATGTTCAACAGCTTCCACCAAATCAATATTTTAATTTTGTAAATATTTACAAAGAGACTGTGTATATTGAAAAATGTAATTGAGAATACCTACCAATGGCTACATTAAATTCAGAAGATTGCAATGCCAAAAGCAGTTGATTAGCTTTACTCGATGTATCAATATCTTATAACTACCTATCATGCGTTTTTATTATCATAATATCACAGAAGCTCAGTACTGAATCGAATCAATTATTCATTTTTATTGTTTTAGAAAGATACGGCACACGGTTCAAGGGGGGGGGGGTCCCCCCCTGGTTGCGCCACTGGTCTGAAGGTATATATGTTTCACAGATCACAATATTTAATTTTGCGACATAAAAAATTATATTGAATTGAAGTAGCGTGTGATATCGATTCTTGACAATAAATATGTTTGTAAATTGCTAAATATTCTATTTGTATCACTTGTTTCACGTAGCCACACAATTATGAAATAGATTCCTTCTCAAAGTTATTCAAGATAAGCTATTTAGCTATATTAAAATAAGAAAGGTTTTGTATTTGTACTACCTAATGGTAATTATCTGCATAATTAACTATTAAATGTGTAGCTAAAACCTTTTTTTTGTTGTTTAACTATTCAATCTATAGTCTATCTGTCTATACACGGTATATTAAATTATATTATGTTTTGACAATAATTTTGGTATCTTATATAAACCGACATGCATGTTTCAAAGATCTATGCCAGATAATATTATTATTTATTTTTTTTTTATTATGAATGTTAATAGTTATATATAATATAAGGTAGAGCTCACACAATATTACATAAAGTATTCAAATATACTTTTTAAATAGGTATAAACCATTTATGAGTAATAGCCATATAGGTACAACAAAACTATTATATGGAATAATTTATTATTTGAAGTAGAAATGAAAAAATTGCAAAAAAATCAACGCCCCCGGGTGGGCTCGAACCACCAACCTTTCGGTTAACAGCCGAACGCGCTAGCCATTGCGCCACGGAGGCTTGTTAAACGTAAATTTCTAATGTAGTATATTTAGGTGATATAACGATCATCCCAACAGTAATGATATTGTTTTAATGAAATTAATTATGATCTTAATTTTGTGTAAGATTGGTTTTTTTGAAAAATAAAATTTTAAAAAAACGTGATTAAAATACTTTTTATAGTATTGAACAATTTGATGTATATTAAATTAATAACTATTGTAGATATTATGCGGGTATTTAATATAATTTACAATAATATATATATATAGGTAGGATACCTAATTGTCGTATTGTGACTTCTTTTTTGCCTTCGTCTATTAGTCAAATAAGTTAAGCCCGACTTCTCTATTAGCTAAATGTTCATATAATATACATATTAGCAAACATATTATAATTATGTATCATACTGTTGTTACTTGTTATACATGCAAACTACAGATTCGACATCAATTCTCCACTGTTTGAAGTTTTTTATTTGTACTTAGCGTATTAAAGCGGTCCAAGACTTTGTTCAAAAATACGACCATAAAATCAGTTTCTATCAGTGGCGTATTTTAAAAATTTTTGTAGGGGGAGGGGTTTAAATTGTAAAAATACATAATATAAATTAATATTCTCTTTCTCTGTACCTACGTAGCAAGTTATTTATATGACTTTTTAACATTTTTTTTCTGGGGGGGGAGGTACCCGGGAACTCGTGGAAAAGCGAGAGAAAGAATTATGCGTTCGGGACGCTACAGTGTTTTCTATGTCACTCAATATCGTCCCCAATGAAGTTTATTAATAATTATTCTGATTATTACCTACTCTACGGTAGCCTATGACTATTCGTAGATAGCATATTATACTATCTACAGCCGTGGGTATAAGGCATAGGCCGGCGCACAGGGGGTGCCAGGGGTGCCTGGGCACCCCCGGACCCTTCACCAAAAACGACAAAGGCCCCAATTATTAATTAAGTGTACATTTTAAATCTTAAAAAATCCAATTATTATAAAACAGTAAAGTGAAATTATTGACAAATTCAAAAATTGTTATTCCCTTTATTAAACGTCGATTATCATTAGGGTTATGATGTTTATGACCTTAAAAACACTAACAAATGCATGCAAATATGCACACTAAATATCAAAATATGCCCTTAAAAAAAATTAAACATGTTATTTTAACATTGTATTTCTAATCCAAAATGTATTTTAAATTAATTTACAACCTTTTAACAGTCTACACAGTAACGACCTGTGGCACACCGCACACCATACACTAAACTAAAGATTTTATAATGTAAGTTATTTTGTCCTATCGACACACTATCGCAATCATCGGTCGTAAACATGATTAATAAACATAGAGTTAAAGTTAAGATAAGTACGTAATAAAGATAAGTTAATTATATACTACGAGTTTCATATTTTCTCATTTTCATTAAATGCGAAACCGACTGTACCTACCTATGGGTTTTTAATATTTTTATTGAGGTTTATATTGTATTTAAGTTATTTTTTGGCGAAATATGCATTTATTTACTATTTTTTTGGCCAAATATGCATTTATTTACAATTTTTTTCAAAATATGCATCTATTCATAAAAATCCTTAAATATGCAAAAATATGCAAAATAAAATTGAATGTATCTGATTCTATGTCACACAAAATGAATTCATAACTTGGTCTGCAATTTGCACGACTAAAAGAAAAAATATGCAAAAGTCATAAACATCCTAACCCTAAGCATCATTATACATTATAAGATTGTACCTATATCTATATATTTAGGTACTATATATTGCTATGTAGTATTTATTACAACGAATAATAAAATAAAATAAATATTTTTAGTGCATTTTATATCTTTAAAACATTTGTCTGTATCTATATGATGGTTTTTAAAATGATCGTGATCCCTAATTTTTAGTGTGCACCCCCGGAACCAAAAGTCTGCTTACGCCTATGGTATAATGGCATATTATATAAGGGTCATAGACGTGGGTGCCAATAATATCAAAAGGATTACCGAGGGCACTGGCTGACAATACAAAAATGAGTACGAGACGTTCATTTATTCGTTTCCTGAAAGTAAATATAGGTTTACAGGCGGAAATCCATTACAATTTTAGGGGGGGGGGTAATATTTTTGACATCAATGTGAGCGGAGAGGGTGTATACAACTAAGAAGCTGTTTGTTCTGAAGGGTGGCAAAGACATTAAAAACCCCTTAAAAACCTAGCTTACTAACCCCTATCAGGCCCTATATAGTCCTAATAGCATAGGCGGAAATCGGGGGGGGGCTAGAGGGCTAGAGGGGACTAAGTCCCCCCAGAAGTTTAAAGTACAGGTCTTAGCCCCCCCCTGTCCATCACAATTTTAATGTGACTACCTAAGTATACAATAATTAGTATAATTGAAAAATGCATTTTTAAAATCTGAATTACAAAATAAATTATAAAAAAATATTCTATGATAAAAATTAAATTAAATTCGTAAGATTTTACAAACCTATTGTCAATTGTCATAACTTGGAAGGATCGTAATTAATATAATAACTAACAAGTAATAACACCCGCATTGGTTGTTTCTGTTTAGAAATAAATGTTCGAAGTAAGGCACATTATTGATTTTGTACTGTATTATGGTTAAATTGTTTAGTATGTCAATCTTTGTAAATTGTCTCGTTGAAATAAATAATATTGTGAGCGACTCTAGTACATTAGTGCCTATATAGGGTGCAATGAGAAATATAATGCTCAGCCCCCCCCGTAATTTCCCCAAATTTCCGCCAATGCCTAATAGTATAACATTTCTGTTTAATAATAATATTATACAAACATATTTTCTGTGCATTAGCAATTAAAATATTATAATGTATTACTTATAACAACTTAATACTATACAGTATACCTTATACTATATATTAAACCTTTTCGTTATTTAACTAAGTACTAACGTAAATAGTAGGTATTTGATTTTTTAGACAATTATTATCTGTTTTCTGCATAAAAATAAGTTATAAAAAATCAAAATATAATTTTAAATCTATGAAATAACGCGACTTTAAAATAAATTCACTCGGTAAGTCAGAAGTCAATATAATATATGAAAATAAAAGTAACTCGTCAAGTAATTATTATTATCTTTTTAGCTTTTTAACTGGTTAACGCCCAGCCGAGTTATATCACGGTTGTGGCCTTTTTGTGTCTTTATGTTAATCAAACACAGGTAGGTACCTATTAATAATTGTGATTGTCATATTATTATAGTCATTATTGTCATGTCAGATTCCAAGAATATTTAGAATAATAATATCATGTACAGCCGATATTAGGCGATAGCCTCCTAAACTGTGGCTGTGCACAATTTATTATTATATTAATTATAAGTCCGGATTTGTTGTTTCGTGCACTGCATATTAAGGTCGTAGGTCGAGCTCGGGTTTACCATAATAATATTTTAAATTTGTATTCGCATTAGAGATAATTTAACATAGCGGCAATATATAATATTATATGAGACGTACCTATCGCCCGACAAATCGACCGATTTCGTTTGAGACGTTTCTCTCCATATTTTTACGGGGAGGCGAGCGGTGCTGCTGCACAGTACCTACTATAATACCTACATCGCAATACGAGACACTCAGACGCGGTGGCCTAGAAACGTCACGTCAACCCCCGCACGTATACAATAAAATAATATAAATGTATTACATATTATTATTATTATTATTAAAACGAGATACCATCGTCGAAATGTATACATACATCCGTATCACGATATCACGACGACGATTACGTGTGCGGACTTGGAGTATACCTACCTATATACCACCGGAGTTCAATAGACTCGGAAATTCAGAAATAAACGTGATGATCAATATTCAATATTATACTATAGGTATTATTATATCGCGTACGTCGCGTGATGTGTTACTCGACGTTTGGGTGATTTACAATATTATATTATTTGCGATTTGAGGAAAAATCGGTCGACAAAGTTTTTAAACGAAAATACATATATACATAATACGATATTACTTACGCGAAAAACCACCGACTGCTGCAGCTGCATTGGCGCAACTAGGGGGGTGCACAAGGGACTTGTGCATCCCCAAGTTTACAATATGCACCCCCAAAAAATATAAGCTTTTTTCCAAAAAATTTGTAGGCAAAATACTACTGTATAATACTGTATATTGAGAAAAATAGGTACCTATTACGTACACAGGTACCCAGCTATATAAATATTATAGGTTACAGGTAACTATTATATTATTATATGTTATAACGGATCGCATTCGCATAAACGTAGTTATTCGTGGAACAATAATCATAATGATATAATATATGTTTAAATCATATAATAAGTTGAATAATAACAGTTGAAGATTATTGGAAAAAAAATCTTTATTTCCCAATAATTGATGGTATCATTATTAATTTAAAAAAAAGATTTTCTGAGGAAAGTTTATCAATGGCATCATCTATTGGTTGTTTTTTGAATCTTGATTTTAATGGAAACTCTTTATTTATAAATTATTATAAGGTAAGTCACCAAGAACTAATACAATTTGAAATTAATATTTAAAAAAATATTATATTTTACTATTTCAATTATTGAACTGTTATTTTTAGGATGTTATGAATGTTTCAGTAGATATGCTCAAAGCTCAAATGATGGTCTTTAAAAATTGCTTGCCTACAAATTTCAGTTTTGATGATGTTAAAAAAAAACATACAAAAAGTAACATATCCCAATTTGTACAAACTTATTCAGTTAGGTATCACCATACCGATAAGTTCTGCTACCCGTGAGCGCAGTTTCTCCAGTATGCGCCGAATGAAAAATTGGCTACGAACGAGTATGCTACAGCAAAGATTTAGCAACCTATCAATTTTAAATATTGAGAGGGACATCACAAATAATTTAAAAAGTGAACAAATTTTAAACAAATTTAATTTGCGTTTGAGAAAAATTATGTTAAAATAGGTAGGTAGATAGATAGTTCTGATAATTTAATTTTGTTAAATAAATTGTATTATGAATATTAAAACAAAATATTTATATTGAATTTAGCAGTTATTTTTTTCATAAATGTAATGTGAAGAGTAATTAGATTAGTTGCTTGGGGGTGTGGGGGCTTTGCCCCCACGGGTCTCTGAGCTCTTCACTATTTGTGCACCCCCAAAATGATTTGTATAGTTGCGCCTAAAATTTAAGTCTACCTGTTAATTAACAATACTATTAGGTGATCAATAGAGTTAGATGTCGACGGCCTATAAGACACACGGAAATGCCCTAAAAACTCGGAAAAATGACCAAAAAAATCTACTTAACTAAGTGAAGAAATGTTATTTAAAAATAATAGTTTTTATTAAAGATATGGGTGTCAGAGTAATTTAAAAAATGAATATAAATATTATTATAATACTAATAGACAATAAATGTTTAAAAAAATGTAAATAAAAATGAAAACAAATGAAATGAATGTTAATGTAAATAAATAAATGTTAATAATAAATAAATAAATAAATAAATAAATAAATAAATAAATGTTAATGTTAATCAATAAATGTTTTATACATTTCAATTTAATCATAACAAAACCCCACAATAATAATCTAAAATAATTTAAAAAAAATGCTCTAAAAAAAAATGTAGCCTTTTATTTTATTTAATTTAAAAGTGTTTGCTTTATGATTCATTATTAATCAATAATAAATAATAATACCTATTAAAATTGCACTTTTTTCATTGCGTTTATTGCTGCGAAATCATCTATAACATCATCAAATGCGGTATTCGGTCGACCAAACTTTTTCGATAGACAAAATTGCCATACTTTTTAGACGATTTTGGTTCATCGTAGTTCTTAATTAATGTTTTATTATCTTCGGATTACTGAAGCTCGTTCGTATTTAGATCTACACTGCTATATTTAGTATTATTAAACCAAATACTGCCATTTAGGACGATATAGACACTCGTTTCCTTTTTCCCCTTTTTCCTCCGTGTATCAAACCATGACCCAGAGGGTGTTTGACCTAATAACACTGAGTTTTTCTATTAAAATCAAAAGAACTTTATTAAAAATACAATTTTAGTAAAATAGAACCCGAATACCCGATAACTATATATTATTGAATATTATGATACAAAAATTTGGTTCCATGTCATAATATCTTCGAAATAATATCTTCGATCAAAATATCTTGGTCAAAATATCTTTTGTGAAAATATCTTATGACAAAAATGTCTTTGGTTAAAATATCTTTTAAACGGATTTTTTTAAAAATGTTTATTCATATAATTTATTTATTTTATTTTTATAAATTTATTGTGAACAAAATGTATAACACTTGTTTAATAATAAACTGTTAGTAATAAGTATAATCCTTATCAATATATTATTGTAAAAAAATACAGAAAAAATCAAAGTTAAAAAATTAATTATTTAAATTAAAATTAGTGATTAATACTGAACATTATAAGATAAACCTCTTAAATATTGAACTGTTGGTATTTCAGAGCAATTTTCTACGATTATTTTTATTCTTTTATCATGATCTCTGTACTTTCTACGAGTCTACGACGTGTTGGGCTTGCTTCTCCCGATAAACGTTTTTCCAATCGAACCTGAAATGTTTGTCTTAGTGGCATAATATGTATACGTAGACAATACCTATAGTCTATAATAGTGACGCTTTGACGGGGATCACCGGCCACTTTTCGCAATAAGTAGACTAGCAGTTATAAAGATATAAAATGTCGATAATATAATGATAATACCTATGTAATGCAATGGTTCACACGACGATAGCGCCAATAGCACTACCGAAATAATATATTTGACGCATATTTGATTATACAGAGATAAATTAATTATATATTTAATATAAATTAAAAAATATTTTGACCAAAGACATTTTTGCCATAATATATTTTGACAAAGATATTTTGACCGGTCAACCAAAAATTTAAACGTTTAGGTAATTATAGGTATAGTAAAAAGTCTATAAATATATTTACGTTAATAATATCAATTATAATAATTTTAACTTTCTAGAATAAAGAAAATAACATGAATTAATATTGATAGGTATTTTGTCGTTATTATTATTGTATCGCATTATTGCAATGCAATTATTGCAGGTGCCGATCGCCCGCGCGAACCCGTATCGATGTCGAGTACCGGTAATAAATTATAATAATAAATAAGACGATTGGCATAATACTTTTTGCCTATTGCCTACTACTATGAATTGAAAACAAAAAACATAATAGGTACCTACTATGTAATAAGCAGTATAGTGTACCCACGAGTATAGATATTATTATAACATAATATATTAATCCGCGTACTTACACGATTATATAATTCTTATAATAATATTGTATTCTTATCACTTCTTCAGACCTTCGTGCGTTTTGATCGACGAAAAGAGTGCAAACGACAAGACTTTCGTTTCGTAATTATTCGTAAACACATCATTACAGATATCGTTTTTGATTTCAACAACTGGTATAATATTATATTGTCCACTCGTTATATTATCAACATGTCTACACAATAATATTATAAAGAGACGAATAATTATATTATAGCACGTTGGTACGGACTAACCGCAGATAATAGTACGAAGAATATATCAATAAATTTTGAATTTTAAACATAAAATATATAAATCAGTCGGTATTGCAGTTTTGTACCTCTATCGAGACTGCCACTCGTTGAAATCGCGTCTTTGGCATCACGATTGCGCCTCTGGAAAACGCCCCTCTGGCCTATATGCCATGCAGTTGGTACCTATTTAGTTTAATAATAATAATAACAATAAGTTTATTTTTACAATATGTAATACTATTTGGAATAAGATTAAGTTTAACAGTTGATGGATCTCCTCAAAAGCCAATGGTCGCAGTGGTAGAGCGTAGAAGAGAGAGTTCTCTGGGTAATAGTAGTAGTACCTAATATAGTAATATTGGTTAGATACAAATTTTAACTATAATATAGAATTAGATAACAGATGAACTTAATGCAATTAGTTAAAACAAACTTACTAAAATAAAGTATTATTATAATTTTTATAAATTGATACATTTTTGAAATAATTTAAATTTAAATCACGATGACAACAAAATTGTATAAACTTGTATTTAGGACATTGCTGGCCAAAAACTGTTCTCATTTTAGATAAAATAATGACATCAGGTTTAGATTTAAGTCGGGTAGAATAATATTATGACTTGGGACAGCAATATCATCCTTATCATTAAACATTAATAAACAAATATTTTTAAGATACAAATATTTCAGACATATTAATATACCTATTTGATTCGCTATATAATTTAGAAGGTTCGATACATGTGAGACATATTAAAAATGAATTTGAGTAGTGAACTTATAGTGTTACTCCAAGTTTGTAGAGATGGGCTTGGTACGCACCACCCCAAAATGAAATACCATAGAAAATTATCGATTGTACAAGTGCAATGTATGTTAATTTTTTAAGTTTATCATTCAAGAGGAATATGTCAGCCCAATATTTGTTTTCTCTCTCAGATCCACGCGTAACATACGGAGATGAAACGCTTTAATCTAAAATCGTTTTTTATGTCTGTATTTGACTTTCAAAATAAAAACATTTTTTTTTTTTTCAATGAAGTTTTCCGATTAAGTATAACACAATAAATTACATAATATAATTGTCGGGTTGAGGTAATTTTTCGATTTTCAGTTAACGATTAATGTTTTTTTTTATTCCGAAATGAAGTCTAGTTAAGCGTATTATGTTTACCACCGCAATAGATGTCGATTACGACCTCGATATTTTCATTTTTCATTCATGTAGGCATGTCAAATGTACAGTCTAAATCAAATACCAACGGAAAAACGACGATGAGCTGTATGATATAATACCTATAGCTGCAGAGGTAGGTCTCGAGAGTCATCGAGATAGTCAAACACAAATCACTAAACATAAACAATCGCGTGGTATAGGTAAAACATACTATATAAGTGTCCGTAGATAATAGATATAGGTTTATGGTATTATAATATTTTAACGACGAGTACCTTTACTCAAATCCTATACATCGGAACTTGAGAATATTACAATCAATTCGTCGATATATCATTATAGCAACACGTGCACTTTGTTCCTGTCGGGTATAATCATAGCTGCGCGTATTAGGAGGATCACCGTCAATGTGTTATTACAATCACATTTTTTTGTCGTGCGACGAATAATTATCATTCACGAGCAATATATTATAACATTATTATTACAATAATATATAACCTATATATTCGTATTTTGGAGTAAGCCGGGCTGGATAGAGTTTCTTTCATTATTTCGTTCTTATTTATCTATAAGTTTTATAATATTTATAACAGTTGATTAAAACTAATATAATATAGACGATACATTTAATTAGGTAGGTACCTTACAATAATTAAAGAATGTTTGGTCGACGCTACAACAGTATGACCAACGATTATTATTTCTTCTCGTCGTCGACTCGGACTGTTTCGTTTGGATAATATTTTAATAGATATACACATAATATACAACGACATAACGTGGTATATAATATTAATGTAAGTATTTTCCTTTTACATAATAGCTTAAAAGAACTAAAAATATATATTATGATGTAATTACACACGGTATACTTACCTAATTACAGGACGACACGGTTTATTTGCAGAATACACATCTTGGTGTTTGAAAAATTATTTTTAGTGTAGCTAAACAAACAATAATGTAGTACTACCTAAATAGGTATAGTATTTGATATTTATGTATAATAAATCTATGGTGTAAGTGCTGAAAGTAAAAATAAAATACGGGTTAAGATTTCAAAATGATAAAATGTATACTTTTGATATGATATATAGTCACCTTATTATTATAGTAGGTACCTATCTACAACTATTGATCTTATTTTAGAGTTTCAAGTCATTTTAAATATTATAACACTCGAAAATCGTAAATATTTAAAACAAATTTAATTAAAACCAAAAAAAGTATTTTTTTTTAAGATAAAACAATCGAAGAACGACAATAGTGAAATTTTTTTTTATGATTAAATACTTGCAACTTCAAACATGTTGTATTTAGAAAATAAATAGTGTTAGGGATGTAAAAAAGACATGACAACAAATTAAAAAGAGCGCGTACTATTAGAGTGATAAAATATAACCATAACCTAGAAATACAACATAGTTAATAAACCGACACAAAGGTATAATATGATAAGACATGATTATCATGTTTTATCAAACACATGTAGTTGCGGGAGTTACCAAATGCTTCCGAAAAGGTAAAATGATATCGGTCTACATTCTGCGATAAATTAATAAATAATTTAATCTAAAATGTAATTTTAAATTTAAACATATACCTACTGTCTATTAACATAATCGTGTTATAGAATTTATTCAACCAAATAATGCTAATTTTGTTGGGTGACCCTTTATAGGCATTATGAGCACCCACCGTACAGATTTAAGTCGACCTTTCTGTGTTCTATCATAATTTAAATTGTGAGTTGCGCAACGATATTATTATTATGATGATGTTGTTACTTTGCCGCATTCACGCTACTCAATATTGGGTAAAACTTAATTCAATTTGGTTATTTACTGTTATCCTAAAAACAGAACTAAATAATCCAAACGTGATGGATTTTAATAGTTTTTCTCCATACTTAAATAGAAATAAAATACATACACATGTATGTACTACTAATAAATTAATAATAATATTGTTTCCGCAGGTTGAAAATTAAAATTTTTTATTACCATTTTTGAAACAGTGTCTTGCAAAAAAAAAAGGACAAGAATTGAATATTCTTATGACAATTAAAATTTAAAAAAAGTAACTTCCGTTGATGGGACTAAAAATATTATGATACAGGGACTAAAATAAAAGTTGACGAACTTTCAATAAATTACAGGTTATAATGGTTAAATATTTGTCTGCAACTAATTAGCCTTAACATCACCATAGTCTTTATATCTTCCAAACTCATTATCATAGGCCGACTAGCTATTAGTACACAAATCTTAATTACTCAAAAACTACTCGTTTGAATTTTGATTTTGATAATTACTTTCAGAAAAATTATCCACTAAATACTTAGCAGTAGAAAAAGGGGGAAAGTTAAAAAAAAAAAAACAGTAGTTTGTAGTTATATATTTCTTTAGAAGTTATGCACCCTCCCTTAGTTATGTATTCCCTTGTTCCATCTCATTACACTTTCTATGGTGTATCTTTTTTTAAAATCAATTTTATAAATTACAAATTATCTATATTCTATATATATATGTTACAAGAAATTGCCACCAGCCGTTAATATGTTAAAATAAATATCCACAGGAGTACAGGACAGTAGGACACTTCCTATAAGTAGTATGAAAATTCAAAAGAATTCGAAAATATGGTATTTAAGTATATGTATTTAAAAATTCCAAAAATAAGATTTTGAATTGCTGCATTATTAAAGAAAAAAAGGAGTTTTACATGCTTAGTGAATAACGGTGTATAGTATATATTATATTAGTGTAATACGTCATTCAAATACAAAATATATAGCTGTAAAAAAATAATAAAAATATTTTCTGTTTCTTAGTGTAATTTAGGTATTGTCGTATTGACGTATTGTGATAATAATAACTAAAGTAAAAAAATAATTATAACTGCACGTTGTTGAGCATTTGTGTTTTCTTTTTCAATTCAAAATCCGATAAGATTTCGTCTAGAGATTTTCCTTTTGTCTCCGGCATTATAAATATGGCGAATAATATGTTCAAACCGCAGAATACAGAGAATATCGACCAGATACATTCTATTCCAAATTGTAACACCAACGATGGATACATTTTCACAACCAAAAACCATAATATGTATCCAAATGTCTGCACGTATCCGTTCATAGCACCTTGTACAGAAATAAAAAATTAAACGCAATCGATAAAAAAAAATATTAAAATAAGAAAACAAAAGACGAATGATAATTCAGATATTATATAGGCTAGGTAGAAACACTTTCGCGGCATAAATCTTTCAAACGAATAAATAGAAAATAATAAATACGTATGCAGGATATTGTGGTGAATTTAGGGGGAGGGCTAACATATTTACGATATTATTAAGTACCTGAAGATAACCAGTAATTATTACCAATATACCATAATAAATATATAGTTGTGTTTCAAAACCGTTGAGTGTTCTAATGTAGGTCTCAAAATATACACCGTGAAACTGGTATAGCTTCAAATAGTTTCTAAAAGTAAAAGGACTGCAAGTTTATAGAATAAAGTCGAAATAAATAAATTTAATACGATTAAGTGGTCTACTAAAAATTAATAGATTAATCACGATTCAATGAAAGATCGATTACACTTGGCGAATTAACTAGCAATACTAACCAAATTTAACCTACGAGTATACTAATCATCGAAAAAATCGTCAACGACACGGAACTGCGGCTAGTAGATGTATACGTATGATGAATGCAACAAAGAATTTTTTCATAACAACTAACTACCCGTTATCATAATTTCATTAATTTTGTTTGATAAGTAATAAGCTTACTCAAATACTGAAAATTCATAAATTATCATGTACATAAAAGTGATTGAACTTATTGAATTCAAAACGACTATATGCAGCAGAAGCAAGCTCTCTACGGGGTTATTATAATTTACTTTTAAAAAAAAATGACGGTTTTCGTTTTTAAATAACTTTAAAGGAAAATAATAATACTAAAATAAAATTATCGACACCCTCCCCCCCATGATTTCCGCCAATAAACAATACACAAGATGTTCCACAATGTATGTCTGGGTTTCAAAACGATTAAAAAATTGAATCTATCACTATCAACCTCCCCTCCCACGGACGGCTGTAAAAGCACAACAATATCGAAAAACTAGTCCCAAACCTGGCTAATATGTGAAGTATAACAAAAGTTCTTTAAAAGTTGTCGGCAGAAGTGGAAAATCTGAAGATTCACCTATGGTTTGCTTGACTACTGCAGCAGATAGATTGCGCTACTCGAATATAAAACCCGTGGAGTCAAGATGTTTTTAAATCCAAACATTCGTGAAGTTCGCGGACTTAAATATTAGAGCTCTTTCACACTAGATCCTTGTGGCTGGCCACACTGCAGTGTCCGGCTACTAGACGGGAGGAGACACTTCGAGACGCCGGCCGGCGGGACACGTATTCCCCTATCTGTGTCTCGGCCACAAAGTGTTTCGTGTGAAAGAGCTCTTATATAACATTGTACTATAATAGCTATTAAAATCATGAACTAAGATAGTATGGAATGGAAACGATGAGGTAGGCAGGTGGGTAGTGTGTGTTCCCATTTTGTCACGGAAATTTAGTTAGGTGGGGGAATAATAAGCGATAATTTGTTATGCGAACCTGGTAGTCTACGACCTTAGTTCGTGGTGATGTTATTATTATTGGTTTTATCATGATATTAATTGATCGGCCACTATTCATCCACCGTTTCCAGTCCATACTGTACCTATCTTACTTCACGATTCAAATCGACGACCTACGCTTACCCGAGATGGCTAACGGGAACACCTCGCCGCAGAGTATCCAAGGCAGCGGGACGATGCCGAGCAGACCGAAGAACATGAACGCGACGAACGCGACGACCGGCGTGCCGGCGTACGGCGGGTGTTCGACGTCCCAGTAGGCGGCCATGTACGCGACGATGAACGCCAGCAAAGCGGCCATCGCGGTGCCGGAGACGATCAGCAGCGTGCGGCGCTTGGCGTGGTGCATCATGCCGAAGATGAGGCCGCCCAGGACGCGCGCGACCGCCAGGAACATGGACACGGTGATGCTGCTCCAGGGCGCCCGGAAGTCGCGGAGCACGTCGGCCGTGTAGAAAAGCAGCACGTACACGCCGCTGCAGTGCTGGCAGACGAAGAACGTGAGCGTGATGAGCGTGGGCTTCCAAACGGTCGGCCTCGCGTACGACGACCAACACGAGGGATTTCCACCCTCGATGGAGAGATTTCCGCCCTCGACGGAGCGATTTACGCCCTGGACGGAGAGATTTCCGCCCTCGACGGAGCGATTTCCGCCCTCGACGGAGCGATTTCCACCCTCGACGGAGCGATTTCCGCCCTCGACGGAGCGATTTACGCCCTGGACGGAGAGATTTCCGCCCTCGACGGAGCGATTTCCACCCTCGACGGAGCGATTTACGCCCTCGACGGAGCGATTTCCGGTGCCAGACTGCGTCCAGGACTGGTCGACGAGCCCCAGGTCGAACCACGCGTCCACCCTGTCGGCTTCGGAGGGCCGGCCGTTGGCCCGGAGCCACATGGACGGCTCCGGCACCCAGAACAGCACGAAGAAGCCGCCGACGCTCAACGCGCACATCACGCCGGCTATCGTCCACCACCGGAAGTACAGGGACAGGCCGCACTCCAGGATCATGCCCACGCCCACGAGCAGCGAGGGCCCGGCCGAGTGCAGCGACCGCAGGCCGACCGGAAACGCTTCGGCGATGTACAGGAACATGCAAGTGCTCACGCCTGTCACGGAGTCATGTGAACGTATATTATTATTTGATTTCATAATATAGTGTTCCCCCTCCCCCCAGCAATTCGTTTATATTACTATGTAGGTACAGTCGTAGTGGAAGTATAGGTACATTTGCAGTGTTTACGAGCTCCGTATTTCCACGGGCATTCATTGTTTGCGGAAAATCGGTAGGTATAGTGTAATGCTTTTTTTTTTAATTACAATCTATTAAACAACTCAGTTTAATCCCATAAATAAATAAATTTTTTTGGGATCATGGTTAGACGGATCAATGGTTTTTAAAAAAATTAATTAATTTTAAATTGCCGTTAAAGGTCTACTAGATGGATTTGTTTTTACAGATTGTCATTAAAAATCCACATTACAAGGATTTTGTGTAAGACATGTAAGATTCGTTGTAGTGTCCGATGATTCTTGAGACATAATTTATCACAGATATAAAAAACTTGACCAACTCCAACGCCTTTAACTTGGTTAGTAATTAATAAATTTGAATACGTCATGTATATATTATTTTTTAATTGTTTAAGGAGCAAAATTAATTTAAAGAAGCAATTTCAACTATTTTAAGATATTATAATTGCACAAACAATGTTTTGTTGACGTTTTTGTCATTAATTTAGATTTTTTTGTTAGAGTTTGGTTGGAAATTGTATATAAAACTAGTTAGATGTAAGCTAAGATTCGTATTTTGTACCGTAATGAACTAGTGAACCAAAAGCAGAATACTAAAATAATTGCTAATAAAGCTATATTCAGAACTTATTTTATTACTCTAATACCAAAGGCTACTTATTCATGGTAGTATGTGGTTACTTATCAATGGTTATATTTTTAATCGTCCTATAATCATTAATTGTATGTAAAAATTTTAAGCTGGCACTTACCAAAAGGATATCCTAGTAAGATTCTTCCAATCATAATTGTTGTATAGGAGTTCGCAAATGCAATTGTTAGCCAACTTAAAATCATCGGTATGAAAGATATCTGAAGTGCTTTTTTTCTTCCGATTCTATCTGCTAATATTCCGGTTATGATTAAACCAACAGGTGTTAGAAGCATTGAAATGCTAGCTAAAAAATTATATGATTTTAGATTTTTTTACTGTATTAATAAAATAATTAATTGAGAAAGAATATCAAATATAATTAAAATGTATTGATAAAATCTTTCGATTATCAATTGCCAACATTGATCCTCGTATATTTTTGGTTTTATTATAATTAAAAATGTGGGCGATACACACTAAACAAAACAGTTAAAATCGTGGTTGTGTAGTACCCATCATACCTTTTCCATGTCTGCACATGATTTTAAGTAATCTGCCGTAGACTGCTACATTAATTATTTTATAATTTAATTTTTTTTTCTTCTTAAAAATTGGTAGTTTGTAGTTTTTATTGATTTTACATTTGGTGACTGCGCGTGAGTTAACAGTGGGTTGAACCCGAAAAAGTCACCAATACATTCGTCATTGTCGTTCAATAAAATACATAATATTTTTATTATCAACGAATAAGGTCGTAGGTAGCGACAAAATAATGATAATTTTCGCTACCTACGCTAACCGTAAATCTAAAATCGCTTTAGCATTTCGCTGCATTCGATGTATTGTAGCCACGCTTCGATAATCGCCACTAATAAAGGTTTACCGTATAGTGTCGCTACAATAAGACCACCGTGTATAGGTACTTACCGACTTTTTAGGAATCATATGAAATGTTTTTGACCTTAAGTTAATCTATTAGTGCACACGATTTATGATTTTCGAAATGGAGTTATTTTTTTTGTTTTTTGACACTAAGTCTTTTTTTTACCAAACTTAAAGTGTTTTTGGTCAGTCCACTTTAAAGGAGTAATTATATAATTTATTCCTATACTCTCTAACACACTTAATGCATAAAAATATGTTAATCTATTTTTAGTAATAATACTGTAAAATATTTTCAGATATTACATTACAATGAATTTCAACTAAATAACAGTTAAACCTTTATATTATTACTTTATTAAAGTAATACTACTACAAAAAATAATCCACACAGGTACAAATATTCAAGTTCGAAATTTAGTATTCGAATTTCAAGACTACGCCTATATTTAAATTATAAGTTTTATTGTATTTATGTAAACACACACAGCAAACAGTTTTTTATTATAATATTGTCCAAGGAGATTTTATTATCATGCGAAAGTTATTCTCGTCGTGTGTTTAGAGTAAAATATTTAAATATAAAAATATTGTTTTGCTTTAGTATAAAAAAATAAGTGTCGCGGAAAACTGTTGTACGACCTTTGTGTAGCCGGCAAATTTAAAAAAAAAAAAGGTAAGGTTCTATTAGTGTTGAGTGTTTGAATAAAAGTTTTCGGTATTGGAATACTTTTTAAAATTTAATTTACATTATTGCTTTTGATAAAATTATTTTGCATTTTCACAGGTCTTTATAAAATCTGACACTCCGTTACCAAGAAGTGCTTCTATTTTCAAAAATGTTGCGGCACGTGGTTAGGCTAAGTTAGGCTTTTTTGGCCATAGCCGATCGAAGGTTCAGAAATATAGAGCACCTTAATATAATAGATGTATATAATATGGACGAATTCTAAAATTAGTTACCGATGCATAAAAATGTACATACTTATCCAAGATTCTTGATCAATATTTAATTTTATATTTGACGAAGGTTCGCGGAGCTGTGTCAAAAGTGTAGTTGGGAATACATATGAAGCACCGATTAATATCTCGGCAAAGCTTATTGAAACTGAACAAAATATCTGTGAGGAAACAAAAAAAAAAAATAGTAAAAATAAAGGTCGGCAAGTGCAGGGTACCACTCTGCCATACAGTATAGATGTCGGGTAGTATAGGGTCTCTTATTTCATGGACGTGTTAAATTTGTGTTCAATGATTCAATGATATTATGCAGCCCGACCAACGGGTATGGTCAAATTGCACTTATTTTAGTCGAACTGCACTTGGGTTTAAAAAAGGTAATGGACGAACTGCACTCGGGCTCAAAAAAGATATTTCAACAAAAATATAATGCATTTGAAGGGGTTAAACGTTTAGAAAACACTCATTTCCCTTCCCACTTATAGGCTTAGGACTGACAATGATTTTAATCACTGGCGTGGTTAAAAATGATTGTTATGTTTATATTATAATATCATATTATATATAATATACTAAGTCGTCAAATATAATTATTGTCAATATTATACATTTTTTTAAAAACTAATTTTAATCATTTTTTGTAGTAAAACAAACTGCACTCAAAAACTCTACCCTGGTAATACGCTTTTGAGCGTATAAGTTAATATATTTTTCAATATCATTTATTTTTTTCTGGTACCTATCTGAGCTTAGAAACTCCTTTTTTTGAACGAGAGCAGTTCGACCACTACCTGCTTTTTACCCAAGTGCAATTCGACCATTGCTTTTTAGGTAATAAGTGCAATTCGACTATCCCGCGACCAACTACATGTGTATTTTAAGATATTATTGCTATTGAAATAATTCATTTTACTATTAATAATACAGTAAGCTGAATTGATTTTTGCAGAAAACATTGCATTTGAAAATTTAATTGAGTGTATAAAATATAATAATATACTTTAAAAGTATCAAGCACCCACGAAAAATATTTTTAAATTATAATAAAATAAATAACATCAACGTTGGATATATACAAATGTATTTCATACATTTTTATATTTCATTTAAATATCTAATTTCGTTCAAATTTGAACTTAAAATGTCTATAAAAAAATATTTTTTTTTTTTTGGTTATATGGTAAAATACTTACGAAAACCTTGTCTTAAATGTTCGATCCTTAGCTATAAAACTGAATTTCTTATACATTTTTAACTACAGAACAATTTGCAAATGTGCAATGATGAATTTCGGTCAAAATTTGAAATTTAAATGCTTATAAAAAAAAAGATTGCTAGTATAACAACTTATGAGGAACCATGTATAACATTTTCAAGCATTTTGACCCAACGAACATTTTTTATCTGTAATTATAAAAAATTTAAAAAACCGAAAATTTCATAGGCCTACAATTAGCTCAAAAATGTAAAAATTTTTTTTTTTTGTACAGCAAAATGATAATTTAAATATTTGGTGTTCATTTCAAATGTCTATTATAGTCGGTTATTCATTTTTTAATTACATCAGAATGAGAAAACCGTTCCCGGCAAAAACGGGTGAATATCCAATGACTAATTTCAAACGCTCATAAAAAATTAGTTTGACTTATATTGACTTGATAAATTTTTTTCCTTTTTAGAAAAGTAGAAAAACTTATAGAAAATCTTGTGTTGAATTTTCAAATCTTAGATTTAAATAGAATTTTTTTTATGATTTTCCTAATAAAAAAAAAAAATTTGCAAATTTCCGTGATTTTTACGTATTTCTTTGAAATTTTTACTTTAGACGCTTATAAAAAACTACTAGACTTACCCTCAACTTTTTAATTTTCACTCACAACAAGTTATGAAAGACCTTGTTTTAAATTTTAAAGTTTTTTGATCGATTAAAATTTTTTTTACCGACAATAATAAAAAAAAAAACTGAAAATTGATTACGCATATAAATAGCTCAAAAAAAGTAAAAATATATTGAATATTATCTTATTGTGTATAGAAATTGATTATACAAACATTTTGTGAAAATTTAACTTATCTACCGTTATTATTTTTGGTGTTACACCAGAAGTACCAATTAGATTCACTTTCCTACCGGAAAAGATGCCGATGAAGAAAATCGGAGCACTTTTACTGCCCTTAAACGTGACAGACACAAAAAAAGAAAAAAAACACACATCATTGTAAAATCAATATATTCCTCGAATCTAAAATGTATATCGAACAGCAAAATGTATTGTTGTATTTGTGTGGGTTCATTATATAATTGATTATACTTACCAGTTTCAAGTGACATTTTAATTGTGCGAGTTTCATCTTAAAAAATGATAGAAATTTTTTTTGTAAGAATAACTTTAGTTTTCGGTAGGTAAATTATCCTTATTTATGAAATCATGACTTTTACTCGATAGGAAACGAGTATTGAAGAGCAACCGATTTAGT
Source organism: Neotoxoptera formosana (assembly GCA_022818045.1). NCBI lineage: Eukaryota > Metazoa > Arthropoda > Insecta > Hemiptera > Aphididae > Neotoxoptera > Neotoxoptera formosana. Next base: position 87,760,436 of record CM040630.1, read on the forward strand.
ATATATACAAGAAAATATGTATTTTACGTACTTTGATAACTTAATACCTCTCGAATGTATTCAAATCTATAGATAGTAAAATAGATTAAAATAATCTAAAATATGAAAAAAAATTATTCAAGATAATAGGAAGTCTTAAAAATATTTTTTATGTTGTATGACAACTATATTATGATCATAGCATGTAATAGTTATTATTATAACACTTGAAAAAAATGTCAAGATAAAACATACTTAATAACAAATAAAAATAGTTTTGGATATACTTAAAATTGTTCCTCGTAAGTAAGTATAAACTTTAAAAGAAATATGAATAAATTATTGAAAATCAGTTTAAATCGAAGTAGGCTAACTTATTAAATTAATAAAATATCATAATATTTATATCACATGTTTTTTACTACATCATATGCCTAACTTAAAATTTATTTTTTTTAAATAATATAAAGCGTCTGAAAATTGTACTCCATATACAATTTCAAAATATATAGTCTAATACAAATAAGTGTCACGTCCTGTTGGTACTACTCAATACTATTGTGACTTAATTACGACAATGTTTAAAAAACTACAATCACAACTGTCGAAACGCGACGATTTATATTATTGAATAATTATACCATCGTTCATTATAGTATATTATGTATAATATACGACATGTAACTTTATAAGTTTTGTTTTTACAGCGTAGGTCAAAGAAATATTCACACTTTAGTTAGATCCTGACGAAGTGACGATTTTCGAAATCATAATAATTAATTTGGTCACCCAATAAAGTATTACAAGTTTTAATTTATTGTACAATTTAAATCTACGGTCCGCATATTATGCTAATTAATACGTTTTAGTTAAGGGGATTCAATACCGACCGGTTTTTCGACTAAAACATACCTATCTTCTGTCCATCAGTCCGATGGACCTAATAATGCTATAAGACTTTTAAAAACTGATTTGAATTCGTTATTATGTCTTCTTGAGATCGGCCGCCACGCCACTTTTTCGAATTTCGGCCCCTAATTTTTATAATATGGATTTAGAAATTGTGAACTTTAAAAAATTGTAAGTTTTGATTACACCGAATTAAAATTGTAAATTCGAAAAAGTGGCTCGGCCGATCTCAAGAAGACATAATAACGAATTCAAATCAGTTTTTAAAAGTTTTATCGCATTATTAGGGCCATTGGAATGATGGACAAAAGATTGGATGTTTTAGTCGAAAAAACGGTCGATTTAATTTCCTCGCGCGCGCTACGTTGTACACGTTGACATGTGTATGATCGTGCGTGAGATGAGTGATGGTGCGGGATACACTCACACTAATAATCAGTTACTACACACACATAACTAGGGCACAGGACTTGTGGCATTTGCATATTTGTTTTACACAGTCACAAAAATAGCAGAGTACGAAACAAATACGTTTCATGCTTTCACAAAGCTAGTTTTGAAATTTTATTTTGCATATAAATGCATATTTTGAGTATTTATTGTTTTAGGGCATATTTTACACTTTTATACGCTATTTTATACTTTTTAAGACATATTATTTAACTTGATTCAATCTTTTCCACGACGACATTTTTATTTCAAACAATACAGTCAAAGTGTTTGGAGAAAAATTTATTTATTTTAAATTTTTGTCGTATAATATGGTTTTTGACTGTCCGCGGGCACACATTTTTCCTAGAAGCGCTTGCAGAGAATCGCCGATATACCAATAATATTAATTTGCTAAGGATTTATTTATAAAACGTTTCTAGAAACGGCAATAATCAATATAAAATTAAGAAAAATGTATTTTGTTTATTTGTCTATGGTATAAAATATATTTAAATTACCTATGTAATTATTTTGACTTGATTTAAATGCTGTTTATTTTATTAGCCTATACATTTAAATAAAAAGGCTAAACAAATTTTTAAGTGCATATTATGGGGTTTTTAAGTGCATAAGTGCTTGCATATTTAGAGCTTTTTTAGAGCTATAAGTCCTCTGCCCTACGCATAACCATGTCTTGCACGCACGTACTATAGAAATTGCCTATATTTAACTCCTTAAAACAGGTCTATATCGAATCCCCTCAAGGTCCGATATTCTATTGTTTGGTTGTAAATGCCACGCGCAGGAGCGGTGGACGCGAGTCCTAACAGATGTACCTATATAGCTATATGTTTATCTATACCAAACAACGGAAACAATAACGCAACGAGTTTCTTTACCGGGCCGTTTTGACAACACAATATTATATTATATTTCCCCTGCGAGAGGAGTGGCAGAGGACATTTTGAAATGTTTCGCAGCGTGTTTTGTTTCTTGTATCGCGTCAAAACCGTGAACGTGTTCTCGTCTGAAGGGAAGCCGAAATGCTTCCATGACACGCAAACGCGACGCAATCATTTTTTGTAATCAAAAGGTAATTTTAAACGTCGATCTATTATGATAATATGATATTGAGTATTTTAGAAAATCCAATGGTCTTCTATTGAATATATAAAGATTATTCGTATAGCGTGTTGACAAATCGCGTGTACCGAAACGATATAATATTATACTCGTATTACATGGACCTGCGGAAATAAACGGTGCACACGAATTGCGTACCAAGTCAGGTAATTGAACCTTTTTGAATCCCGGACGCAATTCATGTTACTTTTTGTCTTACCGTTTTTTTTAGTGGTTTCCAAATTTATTTTTAATTTTAAATAATATTTTTAAATTTTTTAACAAAAATAATAATAATAATTTAAATATTTATCATAAACATATAATATTATTATTATATGAAAACTAGCTTTTAGTGGTTTGTACTTTTATTATAGCTATTTTTATAAAAATATAACGGACTAAACGGCCGTTTGAAATGTCTGCCATTCAACCAGACGAACACAAGACTACAGAGTCTGCTAATTATTTAGTAGATACATACACATACATGAAAATTCAATATTTCCTCCGGTGCTATGGGCCAGAAAAATGTTCAAGCTCACAAAGAACCACCAACGCTTGCGAATCTTTTCATTCGAAATTTAACAAATTTTTTGATTCTCCTCATCCCAACATATACAAATTTTGAAATAATTACCAATTACGACTTGTGATTTATACCTATGATATTATGTCCGGGACGCAATTCGTTCAAAAAGAGTCGTTTACCTGTTTTGGTACGCAATTCGCGTGCGCCCGAAATAAATGACCCGAAATAACCATTAAACGGTCGTGTCCCGCGCAATTTCAAAACCTCAACAATTTTTATTACACTTAAAATATACCGCCATGACTGCGATATCGAGGCTCCTCGCGTCATGTCGATAATTTTTGCGATTTTTAATATATTTTTTTTTTCATAATTCGTCGAATAAAATAATGTACGCGTGACCTCGGTATTTCTCGGGTAGTCATCGGACTTCAAATGCTTCACCGCACAATATTATAATATCCAAGGCAACGGCATGATCAGCAGGAGTAGCTGCTCGACAATTATAATTATTATTACTGTGCACCTATATTATACGTGGTAAACGCCGAGATTCATAATCAAGACAAACCATCTAATATAGTTTACCGCGTAATGGAACGCATAATAATTATTACTACGGACGGAACGGGTGTTGAGGTCCAGGTAATTATTTTTTCATCTTGACAAAGATAATAGATCAAAACCCTATTTAGATAAACATACCGATAAACTCTGTTAAAACTATCTATTTAATGGATAAAAGACAATCAGAATTCGTCTTGATAAAAAGCGGATACGTTTTTTTTAAAAAAACAACGATTTAAAATTAAAATCGTATTTGTTAAAAAAAAAAAACGTATTAGGCTCATCGTGTAAACGACATTAAAAATGTGTTTAAGGCGTTTGAAATTTAATTCGTTGCCGCCCATAGGCTGTACGAAATCGAGAGATTTGTTTTCAACGAAATAATTATTTTTCAGTTATTTATAATTATTTCTATAGACTTTGGACATTCCACGTTTCGACCTGACATCGTTCACTTTATTTAAATAGCGGCAATTCGGCGTACGGAACGACTGCAGACTATATTATTATAATAGAAATAATCGTTATCGTCCGAGTGTCGGTCAGATGTAGTCGTCTCCAACGTACGGCGACGACGTGAACCAAAATGGGACCTTTACCGGGAACATAAATAATATTAAAACTAATTAAAATAATTTCTACAACTCAAAAAAAAAATATCTAGATAAATTCCAGTAAATGAGTGAAGTTTTCATCTAAGATAGATACACAGATAACATTTAGATTTTTATCTAGATAAGATAATAGATAAGTATCTACATAAGTCTCAACACTGCGCAGAGTTAACACTTATTAAAATTATTTTAGTATTATTGTTGTATAGATGTGTTTAAAAATGAAAATTGTGCCTAATAAGACTGTGAGTTATACATTTTCAAAAAAAACGCACTTAACTTCAATCACATTATTGACATATTTTTTCAGTCAATTATTTGATGGATTTTAAAAAGGTATATACTGACTGGTATACTGTAATCGTGTCACATTAGCAATTTAATATTTATTCAGATGTTTGTGTATTAATCGGCGTGTTGAGATGTGTAGACTAATTAATAGGTACAATTTTTTTATATTGGTCGCAATGTGTTTTCTATTTGGCTAGGTCAGTACCCCCACTTTGAGTTTTCGACCAATGTTTCGCAACTGATTTACAACAATTTGCAACATCCCCAGTTGACTATAAAAAATTTACTTCATAAACGTATAATATTGTGCTTTAATATTTTTTGGTTTCACAATAAACTACTTACGGAGAACCTTGTATTCAATTTCGAAGCCTTAGATATGCAAGCTTAACATTTTATATATTTTTAACTACAAAATTATTTGCAAATTTGCGTGATTTTGACGAATTTTGTCAAAATTCGAACTTGAAATGCTTATACAATTTTTTTGGCAATGTATCTTTAATATTTTTTTATAGCTTTAGTAACAACTTTTGAGAAATCTTGTGGATTATTTAAAATTTTTAAAACTTATGTAGCATTTTTAAGTTTTTAACCACGAAATCATTTGTAAATGTTCGCAATTTTGATGAAATTTGCCAACATTCAAACTTGTAATTCTCATAAAAAATTATTGTGGATTAACGATCAACTTTTATATTGATATTTATAGAAAAAGCTTCTTAAGTTTCTAATATAAAATAATGAAAATGTGATGCACATTTTTTTTTGGTGTTGTGAATTTTTGGGAATAATTTGCAAAAACTTGGTACTAGTTTGGATTTGGTTAGATAAATTCGGGGCGCCAACTTCATGGACATATTAGAGTGTAGTGGGGGGGGGGGATATACATTTTTTTTTGTATTTTAAATAATACATTTTCATTATAATTGTAAGTACCTATGAAGGTAGCTGGTAGTACTATTTTATCAAATATCAAAGGCTTTATGGTTGATCTATTTTCCTTATCACCATAGTTCCTGTAATAGTTTAATATTTATTTCGATAATCCATTTCTCTCTCTCTTTTAGGTTTATATCCTTTTTTTAATTATTTTTAATTTGAGTAATTTAGTGATTAATAACTACTTTGTTGGTATTTGCCATTTGGAACCAATAAATCAAAAATAGAGCGTGTTCAGTAAAACCTAACCGAACGTAAGTTTGGCCAGCGTTTTTGAAAGTACCTATAGTTTAAAGAGCAGTTTTCTGTTTATCAGCAAAAATGTATTTAAGTGATTTAAGAATGTCAATAATTGAATGAAATGTTGTTTGACTATCTTACCCCCTATTCAGTAAATCAGTTTGATTACGGATCAATTTTTGTTGCCCCTGTCTAAGTGCCCAATAAACAAGTTAATAGTATTTATTATTTTTTAAAAAGGTTATGTCCTTAAATTCACTAGTTGTTTTGAGTTAGAAATTCATTGAAATCGTATTATTTAAATCTAACGTTAAAAAATGGGGCGTAACTCCTTTCACCCAAAAATGGCCTTCCTCTTTTCGCCCACGTCCTCTTTTCGACCAACTACGATAAAATAGTTTCCGCTTTTCGCCTAAAAATAATTGCATCTGTGTTATTCATCAATATTTGCATTGTCTCAAAATTAATTTAATAAAGCCATTTAGCATAACACAGAGAGCACCACGAGGAGGCGGCTTCTATTACTCTCCAAAAATGTATTTGTGTTTGTGCACATTAAAATAATTATTAGATAGTATAAAATAGGTATGTATTTGTCATAAGTTGTTACGACATCGTCAAAAAAAATGTTATGTCATGGATTAGGATTTAATTTAAATTTAAAATTACATTTTTTGTATAGTTGAATGATATTGATTTAAGAAATTCATACCGACTTATCTCTCCTCTATTGTACTGTTGTATTTTGTCTTCGTTTTTTAGTTGACGATCTTTTATTTTTTTATCCTTAGGAAAGTATTTTAAATGGGTACTATTCATTTTAATATAGACATCAGTCAAAATTCTAATATCAGATAATATGTACTATTGTACTATGTATACAAACGAGATTGTCACAGTCCATACCAATATTAGTATCATTATTACTTATTAGCTAAAACTTTATAATATAATATGATATTATATAATATTATCAAATCTAAATCATTTTGAGACAGTGTTTACCAAAATGTTGAACATAAAACCGTGGGAGAAAAGAATGCAATTATTTTTAGGTGAAAAGAGGAAACTATTTTATCATAGTTAGTCGAAAAGAGGAGGTGGGTGAAAAGAGGAAGGTCATTTTTGGGCAAAAAGAGTACCGCCCGAAAAATGTATTACAAGAACAAGATTCCGCATGAGTTAGCAATAGCAATTCATTTTTAATAGCAATTCAAAAATATTAAACATTAATTTGCATGGCTTTTTTTTTATAAGTATTTGAAGTTCATATTTTAACAAAACGTGTAAAAAACCGCGAAAATTTGCAAAATATTTTGTAGTTCAAAAATTATGGGGTGCTTAAAACTTTTAAAGTATCTATATTATTATCATTTTTATCTACACACAATGACTGTTTTCAGAACCAATGTTTTTGGTAAAAGTTAATTTGACTTACTGTATTACTAATAGTAAAATAATATACTTTAATAGCAATAATATCATCAGATATACTCAGTAATCTAGGCTGAAATACCTTCTTCGCTCAGAAACGTTTTTCGTATGAAAATAATTGAATTTACATTTAACAAATCCATTAAAGTGACACATTTGATACCTACTGTCAACAGAGCGGTACCGACTTGCACACATTTTTATATATACTATTTATTTACACAAACAAAAATTAATAAATAATAATTACAACTTTTCAAAATAATCGTTACATTTTATCTGTTTTACAGTTTTATGTAATACGTGACAATACTTTGTTTACACTCAAATACAATATAGGTACACGTAAATACACTTATGAACTACTATATTTAACTACTTATATAGGATTATAGGAAGTACGATATGGAGATAAAAATAACGATTTAAATAAGTGCATTTGACATTTATCAATATTTATTTACACATATATATTATAGTATTAAACATATTATAAATTAAAATACAAATATAACTGTAAAAAAATATTAAAACCTAACATATTTATTATTCTGTTTCTTATCGTATAAGTGTTTATAAAAAATAAAAACTAAAATATAAAACATTATTACGGCACATAGTTGAGCTTTTTATTTTTCTTTTCCGAATCGAAATTCAATAAGATTTCATCTAGAGATTTTCCCTTTGTCTCCGGCATCATAAATATAGCGAATAATATGTTCAAACCACAGAATCCAGCGAATATCGACCAGACAAATTCTATTCCAAATCGTAACACCAACGATGGATACATTTTGACGACCAAAAACCATAATATGTATCCAAATGTCTGGACATAACCATTCAAAGCACCTGTACACGCAATAAATAAAAAAAAAACAAAAAAATAAAAAAAATTCAGTTATTATAGGTATGTAGGTACTCTTTGGCATGATAAATACTTCAAACGGATAATTAGTAAATACGTACCTAGCAGGATACGGTGAATCGAGAGGAAAAGAACCCGTTTCAAGCAGTTCTCGTAAAAGACTATTGAAGGGGCTTAGCCCCTAAACCTCATATCGACCTCCCATCACTCGATTTCCGTTAGTATAAAATAAACAGGGTGATCCTCAAAAAATGTCTGGGTTCCAAATCGCGATATAGGTATTTAATAATGAGTTACACTTACAAATTTGAATTTGGTACAAATAAAAACAGTGCCCCCGACGGCCCTATCGATTCTTTCTCTTTGTTTTGCCTCAGCGGTTGGAAAGGGGTAAAAAATCTGGAGACTCGTTTGTGGTTCGCTTTACAACGCTGCGGATTGCGCTCTGCGCTACGACCGAAACCCGCGGAGTCGTGGTTTTTTGAACACCGGACATTCACGCGTGGTCTATAATAATTAAGTAAATAAATATGGTTACGGTATGACGCTTACCCGAAATGGCTATCGGGAACACCTCGCCGCAGAGTATCCAGGGCAGCGGGACGATGCCGAGCAGACCGAAGAACATGAACGCGACGAACGCGACGACCAGCGTGCCGGCGAACGGCGGGTGTTCGACGTACCGGTATGCGGCGATGTACGACACGATGTACGCCAGCGACGCGGCCATCGAGGCGCCGGAGACGATCAGCAGCGTGCGGCGCTTGACGTGGTGCAGCATGCCGAAGCTGAGGCCGCCCAGGACGCGCGCGCCCGCCAGGAACACGGACACGGTGACGCCGTCCCACGGCGCCCGGATGTCCCGGATCACGTCGGATGTGTAGAACAGCAGCACGTACACGCCGCTACAGTGCTGGCAGACGAAGAACGTGAGCGTGATGAGCGTGGGCTTCCAGACGGTGGGTCGCGTGTACAGAGACCAACACGACTCTCGGTCGCCGGAGGGGTTTTCCCCGTCGCCGGGGGGGCGACGTCCGACCTCGCCCGAGGGATTCGTCGCCGCCCCCCCGACTGGGGGACGGTTTCCGCCGCCGGACGGCGTCCAGGTCGGGTCGACGCGTTTCAGGTCGAACCACGCGTCCACTTCGTCCGCTTCGGCGTCCCGGCTGTTGGCTCGGAGCCACTTGGACGGTTCCGGCACCCAGAACAGCACGACTAGTCCGACGACGCTCAACGCGCACAGCACGCCGGCTATCGTCCGCCACCGGAAGTACATGGACAGAACGCACTCCAACATCATGCCGATGCCCACGAACAGCGTGGGCCCGGCCAAGTGCATCGACCGCAGGCTGACCGGAAACACTTCGGCGATGTACAGGCACATGCAACTGCTCACGCCTGTCGTGTGAATATATTATTATTATTATTATTATTTGATTGCGTATTGCGTATTGTGGTTGAACATAATGAGTGTTCATGAATTCGAAACTGGACTCAAAATTGAATCTTGTTCAAACTACGTTTAATAATGTTTTTAATTCATTTGGAAATTTAGGTTTTAATTTCAGTAAGTTTGATAACCAATCCTCAAGGTGCGTTTTCTCTGCAGCGGTTAGTTTGGACCCGTTGTGTAGCATCGACTACCCGTCTAGACAAGGTCATCGTCGTGACGCCGTGCTGTTCCACTGTTTGACGGTGCGGGGAAAACACACCTTTAATATTAATTAATATTTAATGCGGGACTTGCCCCCGTGGAGGTCACCTAATGGTGGAACCCTGAACCGAATTGACCATGTTCTTATACAGACTAGATATCGCAGTACTGTTTATGATGTACGATGACATAAAGTCACTGGTTGTGACACTGGCCACTACTTATTGGTTGCCAAGCTTAGATCAAAATTAAAGGGTTTTGACGGAAAACCGCATTTAAATGAAACGAACGTCTAGTCACAAAGATACATAGGGTGAAACACTTTTGGAATCGATTTCATGTATATAAAAACTAGTTAGATATCAGCTAAGGTTGATGGTTATATTCGTATTTTATACCGTAATGAACCAATGAACCAAAAGCAGAATACTAAAATAATTGTCAATAAAGCTATATACATAACTTTTTTTATTACTACTGCTAGGTACCAATGGTTACTAATTAATAGTTATTTTTCTACTACATCATTAATTTTATGTAAATTTTAAGCTGGCACTTACCAAAAGGATATCCTAGTAAGATTCTTCCAATCATAATTGTTGTATAGGAGTTAGCAAATGTAAGTGTTAGCCAACTCAAAATCATCGGTATGAAAGATATCTGAAGTGCTTTTTTTCTTCCAATTTTATCCGCTAATATTCCGGTTATGATTAAACCAACCGGTGTTAGAAGCATTGAAATGCTAGCTAAAAAATGATATAATTATAGATTTTTTTACTGTACTCATAAAACAACTAATAGATATATAATGAATATAAAATTAAATTAAAATTGATTGATACATTTTCTTTTTTCTTTTGAGTATTAATACTGTTATCATTGATCCTCGTATATTTTTGGTTTTATTATAAATGTGGGTAGTACTCACTATATACGTAAACAGTTAACATTCGCTAGGCAGTTCCCATACTTTTTACCATCTCTGCACACGATTATAAGTAATCTGCCGTGCTTAGCCACTATAACAGTATATACTTACCGACTTTTTAGGAATCAAATAAAAAATGTTTTTGACCTTAAATTATTGTATTATTGCACATAGAATTGCGATGATTTATGATTTTCAAAATGGAGTTATTTTTATTGTTTTTTTGACACTAAGTCTGGGTTTTACTAAACAGATTTAGACTTTTGTGTATCGAATTGGACTCGACTTAACTTTTTAATCGTAATAATCAGTTTAATTTATTCCTATATTCTCTGACATACTTAATGTGTAAAAATATGTTAATCTATTTTCTAGTTATATCCAACACTATCAATATTTTCAGATATAACATCACAAGACGTGTTAAATAAATTACAGTTAAACCTATATATTAAAAATATATTATTTAGCCTTTTTAAATACTTAATTTTTTATAATAATTTAAAATGTTTTGAAACAATTTTAATTGTTAATTGTTAATTTTAAATAATATGTAGGTACTATTAATACATATTTAATAAAATAAAATTGTTTTTCTCTATGTGACCTAAAATACCTATCCATTTTATTTATTATTACTGTCACACATACGAGTACAATGTCATATTATAACATATCGATTATGTTTTTAAATACCTAATAAAAATGTTTGGTCCCAACCGTTTTACTTTTAAGATAATATTGTATGATACACCGAGACAGTATAGATTAATTTAGCAAAGTTCCTAATTACTTACCTAAAGATAATAACATCTTCTATTAATTCCTGTGTTTTAAATTTTAAACTTACTCACTGTTTTCTTTGACCCAGCGGCTCCAGCTGGAGCTCTTACAGTTGCGTTAACCATTTTTTGTGCTCTATTCCTTTTTATTTTAAACAAACGTAGACGATACGACACAGAATATTAATTCATTTCGTCATAATATTATACTAAATTATAAGTAAAAACGATTTATAAACAATACGTCTATAAAGACGAATTATTTATTATTTGTTATCAAAGAAAAACGTGTACAATATTATTGATGACATAAGATTTGAAATATTGCTATCGTTTACCTGTTTCATCGACGGACCGATAACGGAATTTTTCGTCAAACTAATTTTATTATAATTTATATCAATATTTATATAAATAGAAAAAAAACAATTATTTAATTTCTCACCCAGTTGTGCATCATAATAATAATACATCGAGTACATTGTGATTAAATCGGAATACTCGTCAAGATAGGTACTTACTCGTCGTATGAAAATGGTGAAAAAAGTGAACTCCACACAAAATCGTATCACTTACCGTATTTTGTTCCATGAATATTGCACGATTTACTGCTCATTTGATTCTGTCTGTAGCATATTATCATGAATGTATATATACTTACCGCGTTTTTCATATTTTAAAATATGTGATTCGAACGGCTTACAGTAATAAGGATTTACGGTTTTTTTTTTTCATTAGGAAATTAGATTTAATTTTATCTTTCTATTATAGAAACCAACTGCACTTTAATTATTGTGAAATAATATCGGAGTTATCGCTAAGCGCCTGAGCACGGCAGAACTATTATAAGTGGCGGCACACACAGAAGAGTCAATAAATACATTACCTATTGCCTTTTCTACGCCTTTATTACTACCTACGTGAACTTGGTTTTTCCACACTTGGGCGTCGATATTTTAAAGTAAAAATTATGTTACAAGACTATATTTAAATTATAATATTAGTATTGTCGTATACTTTACACACAGAGCAAGCAGTATAATAATATACGATTATAGGTATTTATTAGTATCGATATACTTTTTTAAATTTCAATTACAAATTGTTTTAGAAAAATAAATACGAAAATATTTCACAGGTCTTTATATTATAATAATAATATATATAACACTCCGTTACCTAGAAGCGCCTCCTTTAAACGTATTTTTAGTGTACTACCCACTTGGCACACTCCGAAGTCAAGAGATATAGATCATAATAAATAAGTGTCATCTTTTAACGGACGGGTTTTTTTAAACTTAGTTATCAATGTGTTAAATTCTACATACTAATCCAAGATTCTTGTTCAATATTTAATTTTATGTCTGACGAAGGTTCGCGAAGTTGTGTCAAGAGCGTAGACGAGTATACATATGAACCACCAATCAAAACCTCAGCAAAACTAACTGAGACCGAACAAAATAGCTAGTGTAAAAACAAAACAAAAAAAAAAAAAAATTAAAATTAAAATTTGAAAAGTGAAATTGTACGGTGAAATCGTGAGGTTTTATTTTTTTAAAGCTGCCGATACTTACCAGTTTTAAATGACATTTCAATTGTGCAAGCTTCATTTTTGAAATTTTTTTTTTAAAAAATTGAATAGAATCTTATTTTAAATAATAATAATTTTTTTCTATACAGTTAAACGATCATTATTCATGAAACGACGACTTTTACTCGATAGAAAACAAATTTATGTAGTGAAGAGCAGTCAATTTATTATATACAAAATACTTTGTACTTAACTCACCTACGCCTAGTTTAATAACATAATTCCTCTCGAATGTATTAAAATTTATAGACAAAGAAGTAGATAAAAAATAATCTCAAATATAAAAAAATATTATTCGAGATAAGCAAGTTAATTTAAATATTTTTTATATTAGAAAATATCTTTGATTATAATATTATTTATTAATTTATATTATAGATGTAGGCTAGAACACTTGAAAAAGACGTTATAAATGTGTCATTTTTATGACGAACAAAATTAGTTTTGGATATACTTTAAAATTAAAATTGTTTTTCTTGAGTATACTTTAAAGGATTAATTATCGAAAACAAGTTTAAATTGAAGTATGCTGACTTATCAAAATAATGATACCTCACACCACTATTTACATTATTTAATTATTACTATTTCACATACCTAGATTAAAATATAACTTATAAGTATTTTTTTTTTTAGTAATATTAAATTGCGAAAAAATGTATTAGAGGAGATAAAGCAAACTTCAAAATGTAATATAAAAGTGGCATTGGCTCTACAACACTTAAGAACTTAATTATGATAATCTATATAATCGTTTTTGAAATTTACAATTTTATTGCTATCAAAAAACTGCGATTAAAGAATAATACCACCTCCCATCACAGTAAGTTACATTATAAGTAAGCACTCTTTAAGTGCATAATTTTAGATATTTAATGCATATAAGTACGTATTTTTAGTACCGTTTAAGGCATATTTCAATGCATATTTTGCCAATTTTGAGTGCACAAATTCGTGTTTATTTAGGAACTTTCCAGGGCACGAACTTACGAGCCCTGATCATAACGTTATAAAAACGTTTTGAAGCCCTGATTAATACCTATTCTTTGATTAGGTACTATGTGCAGGAGCAGTGAACGTAAGCAAGTCTCAACAGATGTATATAATACAATATATATTATGTTTACCTATCCCAAACAAAGCAAACGATAACACAACAAGGTTCTTTACCGTTCATTTCGACAACATCCTGTATTTGCTCTGTGAGGACATTTTGAAATGTTTCGCAGTGTAAAATACGTGTTTCGTTTCGTGTACGTTTCCATAATAATATGTACCGTCTAATGGATAAAATCGATTTCCTTTTCAGAAAACTGTAAAATCGCATTACTCGACTGCCGTACCGAAATCTTGAACGCGTATTCTTTGCTGAGGGGAAGCCGAAAGCTCTTTACGCAATATCGCAGTGTTGCAGGTGCGTAGGTAGGAAATATTTTCGGAGGGGGTTTTGGTCTAAATCTATATTAATATTATGACAAATTCACAAAAAGCTCAAAATTGTTTTATTTAATTTCGGGGGGGGGGGTGTTCGAACACCCCCCCCCCCTTACCTATGCCCATGAGTGTTGTATGTTTAACCGATGTATGAAATTGAAAATTATGCCTATTATAGGCTGCAGTGTGGTCTGAGTACTCCGATTGTAATAATATTATTTAAAAAATAAAAATTATATACGAGTTGTGTACAATTTGTACACGCATAAAACAGAAAAAGATAATTATAATAAACACAATAATTAACATATTAAATTAAATCGATTACAAATTATTATAAAAATAGTAGTTTTTTTTAAACGTATTGCTGGAAAGCGGAGATCCTAACATAATAATTTATTGATTTTGGCTTTTGTCATAATTATTTATAGTTGACGATTAGTCAACCACGTCACGACTTAATGTGGATATGGTTCGCGAGCAAAACCACAGTAGGTGGTTATTAATATATAATATTATAACATTGTATTCGCTATCTGCCTATACGTTTATTTCTACCTCGGTCGATGCTCTACCTTTTCGTAAAATAATAATAAAAATAACGAACACGTTAGAAGTCCACAATGCGAAAAATGCCGTACTAGAAAATGTTCGCACGACAGCGCACACCTCAGTGCACTTTGTTGACGCTTCAATGGACCGTTTTCGGCCTGTTTTATTTTCGGATTCAATTCCGAGTGAATCGACGAGGAATGCGCGACGGTTTTTCCGCAGAGACGTTTTATCTTTTTTTTTATAAGGTAGGTATTTTTTTTTCATTTTTATTTTTTTTTTGTTCCCGCGCACACTTTCCGTGTAGCAACACAAAAGCAGCTCCGAAAGTTTACACAAAAACTACGGTCTTATAATACATCGAGACTACGGTCTATACAGGTGCAGACTGCTTTGAAACTTTGAAAGTATAGCGCGTTTCACGATTTATTCAGTGGCCTCGGGAAAAACTTCAAAACCCACAGAACCGTGAAAAATACGCGAGCGACTCGCTACGATTAGTCGAGAATATTGTTAGCTGCGCTCGTAATCATTTTTCAAATCCGAAGGTTTATCGTCACAATATTGCTCTCAAACGTTACAATAATGTACAATAATAAAACGCCTTGTCGAAATGAGCGATGCCAGCAGACGATTCCCCGACCCCGACGTCTCTGCAGTATCGTAGTTATAGGCACATAAATATTATATCACATTATATTATTATTGTGGAACGTGTCTCAAAGTTCTGATACGTCTTTCGGATAAATTAACACTGCGAACGGTACTAATAAATCGTATACGATAATATAATCTACCCAGCGCCAACTGACCACTTTTATTTAGACCTCGAAAACAGCTCGCTTCGGTGCCCCCTAAAATCCGAGGAAAATCTATTAAATATCCTAAGGCACTCGCCCCATTTTCCCGCCCCTCCCCCTTATTACGGCCTCGAATATGCGCGTATAAGTCGGCAATCGAACGGTTGAGAACGTTATACCTATTTGCCAGTACGATCGAGTACGAATTTACGTGCGACGTTGCCATATCATTTTTTGTTTTTTTTTTTTGAAATGAAAAGACAAGTTGAATAGTGAAAAATATTTATAATAATAATATATATTGTTAAAATTATTTTCTCATAATAATGAATGTAAATAAATAAAATAAACAAACAAAAGAAAAAAGTCATATACATAGTCTAATAAAAACACAAATAGGTTTGACATACATTTGGAGTTCATATCCATCGTCATAATAATGAGGCCTGTAACAATTTACGGGCGACATTCTCTCGTAACTATCTAAGTTCAATACTTCGATAATATTGTTAATTTTACTTTAGTTTCTAATAATATCCACGAATCGGATGAAAGTCCGATCAACAAGGTCAACAAATTATCGTTCGATAACAATTATTAAATTTGGCAACGTTGCAAAAAAAAAAAATTCGAACGTTCTCAATCGTACCGTTCTCAGTCGTATTTTACAGTATAAGTCACACCTCATACGCGTAGGTAGGAATCGGGAGAGGGGGGCGGCCCTAGAGGCAGCCCCCCAAAATGGACAGCTTTTTACTTGTGTGGGATCGAAGCTCTATCCGTCGATAGCCCTTCCTGAAATTTTAATGGATTTCCGTCTGTGCCGGAGTCATAATAATAATATGAGATCGTAAATTCAAAACAATATAATATGTGATTCGAAAAACTGAATTATATCTCGTCGGCGCCGGAAAACGTTCACAAGACGTGGCTGTCGTTCACGCTCGACCGGCGACTGCTGCTGTGGTCCGACGGCGTCTGGCCGACTTTCATGGACATCACTTTGGCCGATTGGTTGCCTCGCACGATCGCCTTGAAGAACTCTTCTTGTTCGCCGGTCGCCTTGTTGGCGGCGGTCCACGCCGAGTATACGAACTCGTACAGCGTCTCCATTCCCAAAGACGCGGCGATGCGTTGGCTCGCCCGGTCGGTGAACACGCCGGCCACCACTTGGATGTCGAACCATTCGTACTCGGGCAGTTGTCTCTCCACGAGGTTTCTCAGCAACTCCGTGCCGATCCCTGCGGACAGGATTGGACGCATTGGACGAGGGTGATTTTTGAACGTTTAAACATAATGATGTATCATACATAGCCCCCATACGTATGTTTTTAGACTCCAGCACGTCACCGCCCACCGGGTATCGAACTATCAACAATATTGTCTTACTGGCCAGCAAATGTGTTCAAATACTTTTTCGGCACTCAAAAACGAATTTCAGATACTTTTGACGAATTATTTTAAAGTCAAGCTTGAGTTTTTAAGTTGTTTGAGTACCCCAAACAAGAATTTGAATACTTTTTATTTTAAGTGGATATATTTTTTAATTTTTCGGAATTTTGTCGGAAAATTGGTACGGTCGTTAAAAACCAGGGATTCTTAAACTATGAAAAAAACAACCATAAATCATCTAAACATTAGATCTACACATCTCTACTTGTGTGTATGCATTTTCACCTAATAAGTTAAAAAGTACGTATATCACTATTTTACAACTAGTTGTTATTCATTGTATTGAAACTTCAAACAATCCAAAACCAAAATATATCGTGATGGATTTCGAAATAGGAGCTATAAATGCCACCTAAAATATACTCGCCTCCCCAATAATATTCCAAATTTGGTTCGTACCTATCCGTTGGACGTCTTTTAGTTTAATTTTTATAGTATCAATTGTTCACATATTTTATTATTATATTTTTCATAGCATTTACGAAATCGTAATTCATTTGGTCTTTTAAGTGTCGTTTTATAAATCTTATCTCTTGTTCTAATATAATTCAATAAACCCGCATTCATCGTCCAAGGTTTTATTTTTACTTTTATTTGAAGAATTATTATTTTCGTTATCATTGCGTTATTTAGATAATTATTGAAATGTTGTGTAATATAATATTATCGCGTTTATTAATTTCAAGCTCACGATTATCTCCCAATTTCTTATTTTTTTTTTTAAATGTCCATAAAAGTCTGATATCTAAATAATTTGATTTATTGGTAGCTGTATTTTTTGTTCTTGTTCGTTTTCATTATTATCTGGATCTATTAACGGTGTACAGTTGTGATCTGTGATATTAAACTGAACGGTTATGGGGGCTTAGGTTTTCAAGATTTTTACTTTTCATAGACACGTAGGTATGCAACAGCGGATCCCAACTTTTTTGAGACTTTTAGCCACAAACAGGGGTTAGATATTAGCAAATACCCCTCCCCCTAAAAAAGAAAAAAGAAAACATTTATAATATACATTATATTATTATATAATAATAGTTGTCCCGCCCAGCTTTGCCTGAGCCAAATATTAAGTTAAGATTAACTTCAAGTGCTTCATCTAAACCACCTAGGTGGGCAATCCACTGTATTATATCACGGACAATATGCGAGCAATATATTATCAGGTAGGCAATCCACCTGCGGTGAATTGCGGACCCCACGAGGTGCGTAATTGAATGAAAACAGAATTAGGTAGGTGAAAAACATTAGAGAGTTGTTATTTTGTAACATCACTCCACATTACTGTGTGATTGATATCGTGCACATAAGAGGCCTTAACTCCGGAACCACTTATCGCACAGCATACAAACTTGGATAGTAGCCGATTCTCAGACCTACTGAATATGCATATAAAATGTCATACAAATCGGTCAAACCGTTTCGGAGGAGTATGGTAACTAACATTGTGACACTAGAATTTTATATATAAGATATATCTCGCGGATAATCGAGAGTATAATATACAGCACTGTAAAAATATTATTTGAAGGTAACAAAAAAAAAAAAAATAATAATAATTATATAACAATAGATATAAAGTACAATATCAAAAAAAAAAAAAATAATAATCTAGTCTTTACCCCTCAAAAAATTCTTTTTTACCCCTTGGAGGGTATAATTACCCCCCGGTTGGGAACTGCTGCCATACAAGAATATTACAATCATAAATATTACTATATGGTAATTTATATAACTACAAAAAAAAACTCATATTTTGTGCCTGTCAATTGAAGTTATATCTATTTTTAAATATTATCTTCGCTGTATTTTCCGATGTTAATATTCCATTGTTTCGGGTCATTCGCCGCGAATCCGTCTACCGTCTAGCGATTGTTATGTCATTTTTGTTTGCTGATAATATTATACACTTGTTTCTTTCATTACATATCTCAGTCTGACAACCAAACAGTTATTTTCATTTCCGTCGTATTGATAATCAGCTATAATATACATTTTCCCCGTTAAATTCTATACCTAATTTAGTTCAATATCTCCTTATTTCAATGGCTTTGAATAAAAACATGACTTTTGCTCAAAGTCGTCAATTTTTGTTTTCAATATTATTGTATACCTCTGTTGTAAGTTTTTCATTGTTTTCATTAAGTTGTATTCTGTATTATGTATTCTATAAGTAGTTGCGTTTCGTCTACAATAATAATTATTCCTGTCGTGGCATTAAATTCATCAAATGTATTACTCATATTATATTATTGTACTCGCCAAATCCGGTTTAATTTCTATGTAAACCTTTCCGTTAATTTAGATTTTTGGTTGACATTATGTAAAAATTAGCAACTTCGAAAATGCCATTAACCGAGAGTCTAGAAATAATTGATAATGTCATTAAGCAACTGGAACGTGTTTCTGGAGAATTGTGTTTTAGCTAATTCAAAATTGTACAAAACGTCTTGGAAAAAACCGACAGGATTAAACGCTTTCATGTGGATAAGTGATATACTATCAAAACAAAACCCCAAAAAACAATTCAGAAGTCGAGTACAGTCTAAAAGAATTAACGCGCGCATGGCTGTATGAAATATGCACCTATCACTTCCGTTGATTTGGAGAGGTCATTCAGTAAAGCAAAAATGCCAAAATCGAATGGCTGTCATTTTAAATTAAAAAATTTCAAATTACACGTATTGTTTCCAACTGTTTGTCTGTTTCCTTGCATTTTTAATTTGTATTAGATACCATGCGTTATTTATATTAAATTCTATCTTATTTTCAATTTAAATATTTCAAGATTATAATTAGTAAATATAAAACAAATAAATAAAGTAGATATTTCATATAATATTTAAGTGCAATTTTATATTTTTTTTACTGCAATAACGCAATCAATTTCAACGCTTTGCAGTGCGATATAGCCCTAATTATAAAACGTTATCGACGAAAGAGTTGTTAAATTCGATATTTCTATTCAATTCTTTACCACTCGCTGCTTTAGTTCAGGTTTACCATTGCCCGTTACTGTACGACCTCTTGTGCAGAGTACACGCGTGTACGGTTTAACATTATATTCGAACGAACCTTTGAAAATCGTTCAAATTACGTTTTCTAATCATCATATTATAGGACACCCGCCAATATTTTTGTGAATCGCATGTCGAGCTGGTGCGACCACCTTGCTAATCGTTGCTAATTGGCTGCTAAATGTTGACATGAATCCCAGGTCAAAAATCGCATTATGTCGGTTCGGGGTGGGGCTGGAGACATGTGCGAATTTTGAAAAACCTCATTTGCGGGCGAAATATTTGTTTGCAAATTTGTGCGACCACCTTGCTAATCGTTGCTAATTGGCTGCTAAATGATGGTCCAAGAATAATTTTAAAATGTGCCTTTAATGATATGGGTGACATATGTCTCCAGCCCCACCCTTAGTTTTTTTTGTTTTATGATTAAACTAAAGGCTTGCAAATTGTTGCTAATTGACTGCTAAATGTTGACTTGAAAAAAATATCAAGATTTTGATTGGGTGGGGTTGGGGACATGTACGTATTATATTCGTAAATTAACGAACGAACCTTTGAAAATCGTTCAAATTACGTTTTCCAACCATCATATTATAGGACGCCCGCCAATGTTTTTGTGAATCGCATGTCGTCGAGCTGCCACTGGTTAAACATATATAATATGCTGTGGCATTTTAACAATAGTGTCGTGCATATCGCGTCCGGCTCAATAAATACTACTGCAGAAGTACCAATTAGTGTGATATTTCGACGTTTAATAAGATTTTTTAAAAACGTTTTTTATATTCTACTATACCGAACGGAATAGATCCACACACAATAAGCGCATAATCATATTATTATGTTTGTGTTGTATTGTGTTGGTTGAGTATTTGCAGTATTCTTCAACCGACGACGGGCCGACAATAGGACACAATTAAATATTTGACATAATATACGTACATACCACCCACCTAGTCACTACGTCATATTATAATATCATTACTCGCTTAAACAGAAAATTCGCCAGTAAACTGGGTAAACCCGGTTTTTTTCTTTATTTGTTATAATATACAATCTATACCTAAGAGGCACGATAAGTATTATATAATTGCGATAGGGTGTAGAAAATACATATACATATTATTATACATTGAGAAATCTAAAAAAAATAGAGAACTAATATAAACAATATTTATAAAATAAAAATAAAAAACAACGAAAATATGATACACAATCGGAATTTTTATCGGGCAACTCTAATAGTTCTGTTCGACCGACTTTTGATTTCTCAATAAAAACCCACATCGAAGGTCTTATAAACACATCACAACACGTTTAATACTTTCTCAATATCACTCATCTGTAATATCTAAAATGCATATTATATTTTATATATTTTTTTATTGTAAAATATAAATAACATGATTTACACATTATGTGGTAGAGATACAATATACTAAAATAATACAACGTAAGTTCAATAAAATAACATCAACCAGACATAAAGTAACACAATTAAAAATGCATAAGTTACAATCAAAATCTTTTAACACACTCTTTCCATACTTTATATTATATTTAATTTAATTCCTTTTTAAAATATTAGTGAAAATCACCACGAGTTAATTTGTTGTTTTATGCACGTAATTCTAAGATTCCCGATCGAGGAGAATATGAGTTTTTTTTGTATATGAAATTGCATCGAATTGTGTAATTGTGTTTGGACCTAAATAATCGATAAATTGTTGACCAAAAGATTTCTTGTAATAAATTATTTTGACATCAAATGCCTTCACTTCCCTTGTTTTGTCTTATATTTTCCACGTCAAAGAATGATTCATAATTTTTTATTATAATATATAAAACAGTTACCTTCTTATAAAATACAAACTCTTATGGTAGCACACATCAGATAGCTTACAATATTGTCTCCGGTATTGAACCTACTAAAGTACTTTTACCCAAACAGAGTCTAACAACAATCTTTCTTTGAAATAAACAACACTCGAACACTTGTTTCGAATTTAATAATAATTGCTCATCATTTTTTATTTAATGGAAATATTACAATCGGTATTATGAACGAGGTCATGAGAGGAGACGCTTTTAGACGGAGAATAACATATTATTTTGACTTTTGATGTACATTAATCAAAGGTTTATTAAGTAAATTGCCATTTCGTGTATAGTATTCCCACCAGAGGGGGATGTTTAATTTTCTTATGCGCGCATAAGAGCGTTTCGATACCACGAAGCTTTCAATTTATCTCTTGATAGTAAAACACGATGTGGCGTTTGTCGTTACTCGTTCGACGACATATTATTATTTTTTTAATGCGGGAACCTACCTACCTCATACTATATGTACAATGTGCGTATAAAATAAAATAAACAATAATATGTTCAAAGTCTTAACGACCATACCGCCGATAATAGGACATGATAATATTATTATGGTATTATACAACATACCTATTATATATATTATGTGTTAAAAAAAAATTGAGAGCGAATATTACTGGTCTATAAAAAAAAAAACAAAGTGAAATGATGATGAGACGATACAAATATTATTAAATACGACAAAACGATGATTATTATAGTCTAGGGCTAGGATTTATATGCATTGGCACATATTTTTTACAACTTCTGATTACTACTTTTGTTTGAGATGTCCACGAATTACGTCACGATGAAGCAAACGGTGGTTAAATTTATTTTGTATATTTCGAATAAAATGCATATTATCGCATATTATAACAATAAACACCTACAGTGCATGTTTTATTGTATATAGTTTAGCCGCGGTAGTTGGTAAAAAACGAAAATAGAATATTTTAAAAAAATAAAAATACTCGAGTATTTATATATAGGTATAGTAAAAATAGAAGTAGCTAATCTGGATGAAGGTTTTCATTACAATCTAACTCCATGGGAAAATCGAAAAATCAAAATTACAAAAAAATTACTTCATATGATGATGAACGTAGTTTTAGCAAGTATAAAAACATACCAAGACCTGAAAGAAGGTCTTTTATTTTTGAAAATTTTAAACACCACATCATATTGTTTCGTGTAATACTTTTAAATAACATTAATAATTTATAGTAATATTTTTAATATTTTAGAATTTAAAAATTTAGTTTTTGCATTTTGTGCCATATTATTTAATCACATATTTTTTTTGTTGCGTGTTTTTGCATATTTTTAATAAATCAAATGCACATTTTACCATTTTGTATTGCATACAAATCCTAGCCCTTATTATATGCCTACCGCACGAGAACATAATATCGTTTTAAACCGTTTTAAAAATATTAATTTTTAAATTTAAATCCATCGATTCATCCACACATTTTATAGAATATAATAACGAGTTGGATAATAGATACGAACCTTTGTTTCTAAATTGTGGAAGTACAAACCACGTGTACACTTCTAACAACTTGTCCACGTCGTTGTGTTTATACGCATTACCCCTTTTAGTCAGATAATGTTTAAACTTTTGCAGCTCTGTCAATATCGTACCTTCGTATACCTGTGAATTAAATAAACGTATGAATATTGTGATAGTTTTTTAAACGCGAAATCGGTTTGGTAAAATGTCTATGGTATTTTTTTTTTTTTTTAAATAATCATAGTTTATAGTAAATATTTTAATATCATGTCGAAAAAAAACCAACGACGAATGACTAGAAAAAAATCGAAATTATTCCAATAAAAACGTCGAAGAATCGGTAGGTAGGTGAGTAAATAATGTCAGTAGATTTTTTGAAAAATACAGAATCTTACAAGTTATTTTTAATCATTGAGAAACGGTCTCATCGCACGACTTGGGCTAGTCTCGATATGTATGCACTATTATAATAATTATTGGTCGATGTACGTTTCGAAAATGTATTTTGTCTTTTAGGCATATTATGATTGTTGTTTGCATAGTAGTTATCCAGTGGCGCAAATAGGAAAAATGTTTAGGGGGTTTGGGGGGCTCAAGCCCCAACACATTTTTTTCAAATTTATTGTATGCAGGTACATACTTACTTAGGATGGTATCTGTATTTATTCAATTCGAACTTAAGTAGTTAAGTATCATAAATATTAGACAATAGTACATATTGTATAATATATTATAA
The DNA here is from genome assembly GCA_022818045.1 of Neotoxoptera formosana. NCBI lineage: Eukaryota > Metazoa > Arthropoda > Insecta > Hemiptera > Aphididae > Neotoxoptera > Neotoxoptera formosana. The sequence goes on from CM040630.1 coordinate 87,784,691, forward strand.
CATAAGTAATAATGTTAGACATTTTCAAATATTTTCTTTATAATATATTAATAGATTTATCTCATTAAAAAAAATATAACAATTTGTAGTTAAAAATAACAACATGCTTTAACATTAACCGTTTATTTAAATAAATAGACACTTTTAATGTAATTGTATACGTCTCTCGGTTTTTTCAAAAATATCATCTCTATCGTTATACCGTTTGTATTTTGTTCAATAATAACTGGGTATATAATATTATTTAGACATATTATTATGAAATGCATTAATTCTACTATAGTACCCGTCTATAGTAGTATTTAGTAATATTATTTTATTTTATAAAATCAATTTTCTTATTGGTGTAAAGAAAAAATGTCTAATTACGGGGTGAAAAAAAAAAGAACCGGTGAAAATAACTTATTAAGAATAACATACATAATATATTAAACTATTATTTTTTGAGAGTGGCTTGAGTGATTTTTTTGAGGGGGGTGGTTAAGCCGCCCCAAGCCCCCTCCTTATTTCCGCCATTGTATAGTTAAAATCCGCAATTAATTAGTCCTCGCTGTATACACTCACAATTATAAATTATGAATGTAGCTCTAGTGAAAAAAAGTCATTACCCTGTCTTTGCTGAATTCGGGATCTCTGTTGTCTAGTTCGTTGAACCGGCACACAAGAAATCCGACTACATTTCCGGTTTCCAGCTCCACGGCGACGGTCGAAAGTGTGTCTTTCATCCAAGTCTGAACCAAGTACAAGTATTCTTCGACAGATCCATTGTCCGTATGCATTCGGCTACTTTGAATTATCGGCTCGTCGTGGATGTAATGTTCCTATTCGTTTTTCAGAAAATCGTAAATATCATAATATTATCATATTATTTATTGCAAGTTGACTGTTATCCGGGGAAATGCAGTTGTATTTTAGATTCTGACCAGAGTGAGGAATGTTGTATATTGGTCAATGGTCTTACAGTGGTGTGCTCGTTATTTATTGATTTTTGTGTTTGTTATCACTTTTTGGATTAGAACATTTTTCAGAGCCAGGAATTAAGTATTGGTTTTACTTTTTTTTGAGGGCGAATTTGGATAAAAAATAATTTTATCAAGTTAGCGTGCCACGAGGGTTCAAAATAATGAAATTTCAGTACTTTGTTTAGAATTTGGGAGTCAGCGAAAGAATGCGAGAAAACAGGAATAGTTACGCAATACAAGTTTTCCACCAAAATCGGTTATCGGTTAAATGATGATTCAGAAAAGAACGATATAGACCATAGATTCTTAACCTTTTCTGGTCCATGGACCCCTTTGAAGTATAAAATATAATCACGGACCCCCTCCATCATCAAAAATATATATATATATATATAAATAATCTAAATTTTATATTTAAAAACATTGTTATTTTTCAAGTGGCAGAATGCGGGCAAGACATTATTATTGTTATCATAAAAACGCTATCAAAACAAATTTATTTTTGGGTTATTGAAAAAATTCACAGCCACTCCGTGGACCCCCGAGTAACCATCTACGGACCCCCAAGGGGTCCATGGACCCCCGGTTAAGAACCTATGATATAGACACTTGAAAATTACTTTAAGATATTTGTACTAATATTAATTTAAAGATACGATGTGTTTTTCGCAGACATATCTATCGTGATCAAATCTTCGGATTATTCATAAACTTTTGAAATTTTCTATTTATTTTCGTCATTGTTAGACTTATACAGTATTATGAATGTACTTATATGTATGAGATGTAGATTTAAAACACTGGGATTTAATAGGAGCACTACCATACAAATACTTAATTTTATAAACGCCAACTTTCGAGCTTATCAGATTTACTCGGTATTAAGATTCACCTCGATCATTTTGAGTACTTCATCGTATCTATTAGGTTTTAGTTCTTGTATTTCAATTTCATCGTTTAACCTGTTCCAAACTCGAGGCGATTCAATTGCAGTTTCGATTAAATATTCATCTTCCCAACTCTGCATTAACATATTAGGCTCACCTTCGACCATATCGCTTAAAAAGCATCAAGACCGCAACGAAAGTGTTAAATTTAAAACGATTACTTTCCCAAAAGATTGATTGAAAAACTTTTAAAATGTTATATAACGAACAAAAATAAATAGTGCTTTTTGATACACGTTTTGTTGATTTTTAAAATTAATAATAAGACCAGAGTATAAAATATAATATTAAATTAAACGGTTTTCAGGTACTATCAGAGGTATTTTCATAATGTATATAATCAATGGTTCTGGGTACCTGTTATTGTATTTAAATTATCACACATTTTCACACAGGCACATGATACATAATCAAAGGTGGGCATTAACTAGTTAAAAAGTTAAAGTTAAGTTAATAAGTTAATTTTTTTAAACTTTTAACTTAACTGCCTAGTTAGTTTATTTTCTAATAAACTTTTTAACTTAACTAGTTTAGTTGGCAGTTGAAATAACGTAACTTTTTACAGTTGATTTAAAAATGATCTATCAAGTAAAAATTTTTTTGAAATTTTTTGTCCATACGTAAATATTAATATAAAAATAAAAATAATTTGAATAATAATGATAAGAACTTTAACTATAATACTAGTACCTATATTGTATTATTATAATTTAATAATAAATAAATAAAGATAAATAAATACGATAGTGAGTGGCACCTTGATGTACAATGTCATATAGTATTTTTCAAACACTTTGGCGCCACTGCTGTACCTACATTATGATAAAAAATTCAATAAATTTGATTATTAGAATTTATGAAATCAGATATTTCTCAAGAACGCAGTCACTCTTTATGTGATCTACATACTAATCAAAAAAAGTAGATTGACTTTTTTTAAGCTGAGTTGAGTTAATATTTTTTCCTTATTAACTTTTAACTTATCGAGTTAAATTAAGTTTGTTAGCTGTTAACTTTTAACTTATCGATCTAGTGTTCTTTTAACTTAACTTAACTTGAGTTTATTATTTTCATTAACTTTCGAATCTTTGTACATAATATACTGACACAGCTCAATTTTTTTTAATCAATTAAGGGCGAAGAAAACATAATTTATTCCGGAAAAATACGACCGAGAACGGCATTTTGGGAGCTCATATAAATCAGGAAAATACCCAAACATAACCATCGTTTTCAGGAAAATAATTTTTGTAGTACAAGGAATCTATCTAGAAACGATAATATTTAAAAGAATTACATAGTAAAGGAATAATTTATTTACGGAATTATATTTTTTTTTGCAATGTTATTTTTCGAAACCGTTAAAACCGAGAAAAGTAAATAAAAAAGTAAAATAATAATCTGGAATTGTAATTTTAAGGAACAGTTTTTACGAAGAAAAGTAAAATCATAGTAAAATAATATGCACTTGGAATATTATAATAAACTGTGATTGTATTTTTACAAGATAAATAATGAGCAGGAACTGTGTATTAAGTTGAAACTAAATGAAGCGGGAAATTAAAACACAGGACCGTAAAAATCGGCATAGCCTATATTATGTGTAAATGAATATATTTTTTTAATCAGGAAGGGATTTTATGATACTTTTAGATTATGCAACAGTGAAGTGATCATATAATAATATGTATTGATTTTACAATGATACAATATGATGTGTATTTTTTTTTTTGTTGAAAAGTGTCTTAAAAAATAAAAAAATGTGTGCACAAAAATATAGTTTGATCTTCAACTTTGAGGGTGGTTATTATGGTGGGAAATTGGATCTACAGTAAACATTTTTTATATTGAATTAATGATATAATACATAGGAAAGGACTAGGAAAAATAGATCATATATAATAACCGATAGTCATAAAAACCAAAATTAAAAAAAAAAAGTTATTACAAAACACACTACCCAGTATACCTACGATGTATTATAATATTTTGACAATTTCATCACGAAACGTTAACGTTATGACAATAATTAATGTATATTATTAAAAAGTAAAGCGTGCGTTCATTACATATTATTATTATTATTATTATTATTGTTTTTAATCCGTAGGTAATCCTAAATAAATATCTGTTTTTCTCGGTTTCTATACTTTTCAAAGTTTGTTTTTAAACTTATATTATAATATATTATTAATGGCCACGTATCGTTGAACACGGGTTGTTTAATATATTTTGCCTTATCTCGAAATTTGTTCTCGTCACAATAACCGTCGGTAGGGTCGAACCGTATATCGTATGGCCATTAAAGATAAAATGTCTGTCTAAATGTACTGAAAATAAACGTCATTATACGTATATCGGTCGTTATAAGAATAATTTCATAACACGCGATACAAATCGGCACATAAAACATAATAATGTAAGACGAGTTTTGCCGGGATATTTAATTTTAAGTCGTTAAATCCGGCACGTCACTGCGATCGCGGTGTCATTAAATAAACGATTTCTACGGTGTACTCACGGTACTTTGGGATAATTTATAAATTCCCTTTTGGTTTCTAAAAACGATTAGGAAAAACTAAAAATGAAAAAACGGAAAAATTACGGAAAAATATTTAAAAAAACACCGATTTTGACGAAATCGATTTTGTTATTTTGTCGTGATCTTCGACAACAAATAACCAAAGATAATAATATTATTGACATTTTCAGCAAATATTCAAAATTTTCAAAGAGGAAATTGGAGCGTATCGGCCGAATATTGAGCGTTGAAGTAATTATTGGCAAACGGAAAAGAAATCTCCCGTTGCAGTATAAATAAAAAGATATTTCCACTTTTTTACTTGTTATATAATATTATTTATAAAATAAATTGGGTCGACAATTAATCTTATCTGTAGATAGTAGATGACAATTTATTGACAATTTTTAATTTATTAATTATAATTTTATATTTTAACATTTCATGTCAACATTTTGACGAGGACACAGATCTGCAGATATTCTTAATTTTGTCATAAAAACATAAGAAAGAGATCTTTTATTACTGAATAAATACATTTTTATATTTTTAAATAATATTATTATAAGATACATTTTTTAAAAATTTTTAATTATAATTTTATATTTGACATATTGTTATAAATGCAACGGGGGACTTTTTTTCCTTAATATCAAGTAATTACACGCACGGTACACCAGCGGTACGTACCGACCCATATCGAACTCAGACTTCGACACGAGTCGGTACGCGACTATTCCATAACTTAAAATCTCGATCGTTACCAGCGTTTATTAGAAGACGTACCGGTACAAATGAAATATTATGTTGGCTCGACTCGCTATAAATGTCGACTGTTTTTTAGATTTTTTTTTTCTATTAATATTGTACCACGATTTTTATGTTAGTTTAAAAATCTCGACAATTTAATATAAAGTTTCTGATAAGTCGTTCTCACCGGAAACGACCGCGTCGAGTATAAATCCTCGTTAGTTTTTTTTTATGAGTGTTTGAAGTTAGAATTTTGACGGCTTCCGTCAAAATATTTTGTAGTGGAAAATTCATAAAAATGTTTAATTTCAATACCTACCTACAATATATGCAATATATATAATATTACGTCTTGAAAACTTAAGACGAGATTCCTCGTAAGTTTTTCTCGCCGGAATTAAAAAACAAAGTTTAGCGTAAAGCCACATACCTATTATTTAGTTTTCTCTGAGCGTGATGAATTGTTATTATGTCGAGCGAGATTATTCGAAGGGACTTGAAACTTTTCGTCATCGCGCGTATTATTATTGTTTACCGTGCTGCGATATAATGGGATTTTCAAAATATTTAGATCAATATAATTATATTCTAAGCTAGTCGTACCGCGAACATCGTTCCACCACACACGTATCGGTATTATTAAGACGTTAACAACAGCTGATAGAATGTTATTAAAAATTAAATATTAACAATATTTATATGTGTAATTTAATTTTTTTTTTGGCAAAAATTATTTCGACCCACCTGCCGTAGTCTTACAAATGGCAAATGAAATATAATAATATAATAAAATATCCTAAGAAATATATTCTGACCGTCTCCGTTCAAGATCGTATTTTTTCATCGTGTACTATCTCTATTAAGTCGAATCGAACAGATGATATCAACACTCAATGACGACCCACACTCGACGCACCCACGACTATACAGCAGAGCAAATTTTTACACAGTTTGTAAATAGATATAATTGGAAAGGTAATTTTTAATACATTATAATTATATTAGGTCACTAATTAAAATCAAAACGGTGTCTATGAATAATACACGTGTGCCCTTAATTTATAAAGAAAATAGTATCTGTACGTTTTTTTCTACCGAAATAGACGTATGTCAATATTATAATATCAACGGTAATAATTGAGTGAAGTAAAATATTTGAAACGAGTTTTCCATTTGTTTTTTGTTTTTGAAATAGAACTAAAATCGTTCGAAATTGATTTTTAAATTACGTAACCTACGACATTCATTCATATACTTACATATTATATCGAACTCAAAAATATTAATAGCTACACAAATGTAAGAAAGTTCGAGGGTTCGAGCATAAACTTCACGAATAAAATGTCAAGCATGTTTTCAGCAGTGTTATCGGATAGTAATTAGGTTATATAGCTAATGTAATTGGCAAAAGATTGATAGTCTCGAACAAGAAAATACAAAATAATTAATATTCGCTCAGCGCGATATTGACAAGTGCGTGCACTCGCGGAAACGCTCGGCTGTTTCTTTTAAATTATTACTCAAACACACACACACACACACACACACACACACACACACACACACACACACACACTAATAATAATCACTTAGTACTTATATACTACACACGGGCGCGTACTTAGGAAATTGACTGAATTGAACTCCTTAAAAACGCTCGGCGTCCAATCTCCTTAAAATATAGTGTTGCAACCATTTAAAAAAGTCATGCGTGCACTATATAGTAAGTATATCAGGAACTCGGGTAAGTATTAGGAACTTATGAATTTTGCCAACATTCGAACTTCAAATGCTTTTTAACATAAAACCTTGCATATTATCCTTGTATATATATACAGTGTGGTCCATCTGACGCGTAAGACACTCGATATTTGAAAAAGAATTTACGTTTCTGATAAAAATTTTATTACGTCATGGTAGGTACCTATATTATTATTTTTTAAGTTTTTGATTTTTTTCAATTACAACGTACAGTTTTAATTTTATAATCCAAAGCAGAATATTTTATAACTATAAACTGTTATGAGTAGTTATGAGTATAACTCATAAACTACTCGTCAAAAATTCGATTTTTATCTATCGAAATACTCAGGAAACTATTCTGCTTTGGATTATAAAATTAAAACTGTATATTGTAATTAAAAAAATTCAAAAACTTAAAAAATATCACGTCATACGCCACACGTAACAAAAATATTTCCAAAAAACGTAAATACTTTTTAAAATAATGAGTGTCTTACGTTAAATGGACCACTCTGTGTACACACACAAACATTGTTAGTTGTTTTAACTCCAAAAGCAGTTAATGTCGTATATATAGGGCCCGGATTTATGTGCATTTGCATGTTTTTTTTAACAGTCCGAAAAGTAGCTCGATAACCTACAAGTCTGAGATATTGGTTCGGAATACAAAGTTTTATTTTGCATATTTTTGCATATTTTTTCATTTCTTGATGTGCGTTGCATATTTCTGTATTTTAACCAATAAGTGTTTCATATACCTACCTATTTGTTTACTATAGTACACATAATTTTTTTTTTTTTTACTATTTTGTATATTACTTTTCAGATTCAAAAATACTAAAATTAATTTTAAACGTTTTATTTTATTTTATTACACGTTAACAAAGCTGTAAAATTAATGTTAAAAATAATAAATTAATAAATATAAATATATATTTTTTGCATAATTATAGTGCTTATTTCTAAGATTTTTAGAGCATATAAATCCGGGCCCTAGTCGTATACTTTCGAGCGTCGATTTTGACTTAGAAGTGTCGATTTTACTGTCATTTAATATTATAATATTAAAATGACTACAAATATATTTTATATTTTTTTTTTTATAAGACAAATACAGTGTAGCGATATTTTAAGGTTTAACGTAGTAAAATTAACTGTCATAATGTTCTAACTATATAGCACCATGACATTGCATCTTTCATGTTTTAAAATAACAATAATAACAACATAAGAGGAACCTATTGTAATGTACATTATCAAGCTTTATGACGTAGCGGAATTTTTTTTATCGAAGTTTTATTGACAAGAAATTAAAAAAAAAACAAATCGTCTATTTAAATGGCTCAAAAAGAGTTTTCGAATTTTATTATAATATTATATGTACCTATATTATGTATTAGAATATATTTTTACAAGATTCCGCATAACACGTTATCGTTAGAGTAAAAATGAAAAAAAAAAAAGTTAATCATAAATATCCACTACAGGTTTTTTATGAGCGTCTCAAGTTAGACTTACGATCATCTGATCGCCCATCTAGGTATTTGCGGGATACGATTTTAGTTATTTTGTTGTAATATTTAAAAATATCATTCGTGAATATACTCGAGAAACATATTTAAAGTATATATTATTATATTAATTAATACACTCATATAATGACGTTTTAAAATGCATTTTTGGCCGCTAAAAATAATTCCAGTTACTGTATTACTGATATGATATTGTCCAACAGTATAATATTACATTACTTTAATAACAATAAAATCATACGATTTAATATACTTGATTAAATATACGCTGACGGAACGTCTTCGTTCAGATTTTTACGTTTTTTTTCTACTGATAAAAATGTAAAATATTATCCGTACTGACAAATATTTAATTATAAAAATGATATTACAATATTTTCTACAGACTTACCCTAGTATGGTGGTACACACGTTTTGTACTCGAAACATGTTATACAGGGTGTAACAGGTCTATTTGACTAATGCAATAACTTTTTTTCTATTCAATATTTTTAAGTTTTTTTTTACAATAAAAATAAATAATCACAATTTTTTATTTAATATTTTTCTAATAATCCAAGATAGCTATTTCATAAATAAGTATTTAAAAACCATTTTGGCGTTTAAAACTTTTAATTTGGTTAAGTCGTTAATTTTTAAACAATTTTCAAAGTGTGTTAAAATTCAAAATTATTTCTTGCTTATCCCTGTTATACCGCTGTAAAAGTTATTGCATTAGTCAAATAGACCTGTTACACCCTGTACATCACTTAGTTTTATCGTTAAGTAAACGAAATAATTATAATAACATATTATGAACGTTGTTTATTATATGACATATTATGTTTATTATTGGAATTAAATTATATTTTAGCACAAACAGTTTTTTCATTTATTGGCTAGTTTGTTAGCTTTGATATTTTTCATCGTAGAAATAACGGGTCAGCTATCGTAATCTTATTATTTAAATAATAATATCATGTTATATGTACGCATTTGCAACAGAGTTCTTTAAGTAAAATGTATTAGGTGAATACAATATAATAGTTAGATGATCAAATACATTTGTCAGATTTTTTTGTTTCACCCTGCTGTAAAGTCGATTAGCGTAGGTGAAATTAATAATTTTGTAATGTCAGAGTATTATCCACTAAAAATAATAATTTAATAATATAATCAGTTTTTAATATTATAGGTACCTATGGATATTGTGTTGGACTTAAACTGGGAGTATATATATATATATTTTATTTTATGGAGACTTTAAACAGCGATTAGACATTAAATTGTATTACATTTCGAAGTAGTAATACAAGAAAACTTACTAGCAAACAGGACAGAAATAACTCGGAAAACACTAGGAACATCGTATGACCGAGTACTGCGAAGCTTATAACGTGAGTCGAATATTAAAAGAAAATTTGCAAATCAACGATTTAAAATTGTATATGTCTTATCATTTTTTTTTAACACACATTAACGCACATTTTTAACTAAGCCTACTTTAAAGTTGACAGTCCTAGAAGCCTGTAAAATCGGGAACCAATTCGGCCCATTTGGGGCTCGGGGGCTCGGGGACCAATTCGGTTCCAGCCCTTAAACTATATATAAATTACTAAACAATTATTTTTTTAACAACATTGTAGTTTGTCTTATAAACAAACCGATCAATATATTATAATATGGTACTAATAAAATAAAAGAATAATAAATAAAATATCCATAATATTATCCTGATATCTATTTTAGGTAGGTACTCTCATTTAATTCAAAATTTTTTTAACTCTTTTGAAAATATATTTTTTTTACAATTCTACGCTACAGTTTTTTAACATTTTTGAATAATATAATTTATTATACTTTTACAACGTTTAAAAATTGTACCTTGTCATTCAAAAAAGTTAAAACTGAAAAACAATAACGATTAAAGATTGTATAAAAACGTATTTTTTTTCTCGATATAATGAGTGTAAGCACTCGACGTGTATTATAATATAGTCACTAAGTCGTAAATCAATTCGTGCTCGTACGTGTTGATCGAGTTACTCATTTAAATAAATGTAACTTTTATTTTTGTATAATCCTTATTGCATCATCGCGACGAACTTAATTTTATCTGCATAATAATATGTTTAAAGGATTATCGTTTTAAATATTATACACATTTTAATATCTAAAATAATTAGCAAATAGCTGACTTAAGCTTGTCGTATCACGCATCCCTTTATATCATGTCATTTAACTATGACGTCAACTTTGGTCACATTTATAGCTCGTGAATCGCGAATGAATCACACACGCCGATTAAAATTCCACGATTTCGTAATCAAGAAAATTATGTCGGTTTCTCGTTCACTAGCTGATATTATTATACTTACAATTAAAATATATTTTTACTATATCATGTCGGTGATGGTTCATATACTTTAAAGTTCACAGTTTCTAATTATGTACGCACGCGATGTCATTATAATATAGTAACACAATATTATTTAAGAAAATTAAAAACGTACTCGGCAATAATAATAATAATAATAATAATAATAATAATAATAACAATAATAATCATAACGCTGCACGTTTAAAAACAACGCAGCAGTAAACCCATATAATATAGCTACAAATTATATTAGATTCCGTGTCGATCGGAATTGGTTTTTGCAATAATTAAATGTTTTTTTTCTTTTTTGTAAATTACTTTCGAGCCCGTACGAGTGCTCCGATTGTTTCGTTCTGTCGCTCCCGCCACGACGATGGATTTTTAATCGAACGTCATAATATATTTGGCACTACCTCAATATTATTCGTAATTATTACTTTCGACTCGTTTCCAGACGATTGCGAAAAAAAAATGATGGAAAATCAAATCCGCTTTAAAGCTATAATCTCGTCCTCAGTGCTACGGTTTATCAAGCGGATTATACGAGATTAAAAAATAAACGATTATTACACAATATAATTATGTGTCAACCACATTTTTTTTTTTATCTAATAGTCGAGATTAACAGTTAAATGTTGCATCATAATGTGCAGTAAAAAAAAACCAACACAAAGTATATTATATTAGGTAAATATACAATGTTATGATGCGTGTTGAAATGTTTGACGGTTTAATTCCAAACGAGTTTTTTTGTTTATTATTATTATTATTATTATTTAATAACAGCCATCTGCAGTACTTTATAATGATATAATTATCGCAAAATAATTAATATTAACTGTATTAATGTTTTAAAATAGTTTTTCTGAATAAATATTATATAATAATATATTTATATCAAGAAATTAAGCTTTTTTTTCACAATATTGAACGGTAAATAATATCAAAGAGTAATTTATAATAATATTATCTATCTACCTCATTAATTTATATTCTTCAAATATTGCGTTCTCCGATCACACCAAAATTGATTATAATGTTTAGATTATGTTGGCAAAACAATTGCAGGTATTACAACGATGAACTTCTGTCGTTGTCGTATAGATAAGCTTACCTTAAAATATTTTGTTTAAAAACACTTTTCCGGGTAAAAAGACTCCTCCGTACACGAACAAAGAATAGGAATATTATGACAAAATACCAAAACACAATTATTAAAAATTGTAAAAAAAAATAACTATAGGTACGACATAATATGGTCATAATCTCATAGTGGCATGGCTGGGCAAGTTAATGATATTTTTTAACTCAGTTGAGTTAAGTTAAGTATTTTTTTTCCAATTAAATTGAAAGTTAAGTTAATAGACAATTTTATAACATCAATTAAATTTAAGCTAAGTAACAAATGTTATTAACTTAACTTCAATTAATAAATTAAGTTCATTAAAAGAAAAAAAATAATATTAATTATTATGTATGCAACCCATATTATAATATGACCTATATAAAAATTAAAACTAACGACATATTAGTTTTCATTAATAAAAATATATACAAAACTCTTTGTAAATACACCTTTTTTTCCTAATAATATTTTCTATATTCCATGAATTTATAAATTATATTTTATATAAATATTATTTTTCTGAAAAATTTCTGAAAATTCAAAACTAACTTAATTGGGAATATTCAAATAATATAAGTTAATTTTAAGTTAACGTAGATACAAATGAGTTAAGTTAAAGTTAAGTTAATTAAAACAGTGAACTAGTAAGTTAAGTAAATAAGTTAAAATTAACTTAACTTTTAACTTAACTTGAAACTTATTAACTCGTTAATGCCCAGCCTTGCATAGTGGTAACTGGTAGACGCCGGTTAGGCATTTATTTATTTATTTATTATAATTCATACGGACAATGTCCGATTTACGTAATAATTTACGTCATAATAATACCAAATAACAATTAATAAATTCTCCAATAATTAATATAATATTATATGCAACTAATCAAAACGATTTCGAGATAAATCATTAATTGCATAGCTGATATAAACAAATAAAACCGAGAGTGAGATTAGAAAATATATTAATAATACAAAATAGTAATAAAAAGTAAAATAAACGAGTATAATAATATTATATCGATACGAATAAATTATTAAAGGATTTCACTATTTCCAGAACACATAAAAAATATAAAAGTTGTCATTATTAACATGTTATGTGACTTTGAGAGTCTTATTTAAATAATAATAAAAACAATATATTATATAAAAAAACGGTTTCCCGAAACCTATCAGAGTGTAGGAGTTATTGTTGCTGAACGGCCAACCCCCCCCCCCCTCAAGTCATTCGTTTCATATTCATCTATTCATCTTTATCACATTCACTTATCGTGCTCATTTGTATGGATGGTAAATTTAGCTAATTTTAATAAAAAAAAACTTTTCGAGTGATGTGTGGAATATAGAACAGAGCGTACTACATATATTACGAAAGTCGTGTGTTTATCACTTTTAAAATAATTTATCTTGCCGATATAGTAGAAACTAATCGTCAATCTCGTATTATTTATTAATTTTAAAGTGCAAAAATGATTGAATCCTCGTGTTTTTAGAGGTTCTAGGTTTGTTTTGTAAACATTTAAAATATATTTTCTTCTTTCAAATCTGTTTTAGTGCGGTTTAGAGTTGTGTATACTTGCCGACATGACAACGTCAGGGGCATAATTAAGGGGGGGATGAGGGGGATAAATGGCGGCGGGGAGTGAGATCGACATGAACTTTGACGGATATCGATCGGCAGCGAGTCGGTTGTTGTCGGTGGGATAATGTAATAAACTAATAAAATATGTTTCGTTTGCGATAACGTCACGATAAGTCACATTCGTTTTACATCGTCGAGCTCTGCAGAGAGCCGTCGAAAGATGACGTTTTAGAGTTTATCGTCACCCGGGTAGATAGGTAGGTGCCGCGTCGCAAACAATTACGACTTATTATTATCATAACAAATCGAGTTATATCGAATCATAAGTCTCACGATAATCTGTACGACGTTTACCTAAAAACGATCTAATTAAAACGACATTTTCTCTTCGATCAGTGTATTATATAGTAGGTGGGTAGTTTGAACTAGTCTGGAAAATTGTTTCGACTACAACGGATATAATATAATAACAGGGGCGTAATTAAGGGGGGGGGTGGGGAATATACCCACCCCCGGAGCCTATATAATAAATCAATTACCCTGATGATATAATATGATTGACGAAAGGGCCCGATAAAATAAATTTAATATTTTAATAATTGTTATTTAATTTAAAAGTAACATTTAATTCAAATACTATATTAAATATTTACGTTTTGAAGAATTTGTTATAATATCGTATATATTATTAAGTACTTAATTGTATAGAATTTTGAAAATTCAACTTGAAAATTTAGTATTTTATGTGTAAAAAAATGTCTATCCCCCCTGAGAAAAATTCCTTATCGCACGCCACTGCAGTATAATAAATAAGTTAAACTAGGTCATTGTACCATCATTGTCGTTATATCGATGAATAATATAATATAGTTAGAATCTAGTTATAGTTGTTATAAATTCATGATAATATTTTATTTTAAAGGCTATAGAATAAAGCTTTAAAAGCTACTCGTATATGCAGTTTTGTCGTTTCAATGTCCTGCGCAGCTCTGTCGTCTCACAGTAGTTATTACTGATTTCACAAAATTTGTATTTAAGACTTTAATATTTATGTGTTTTGAGCGTTTTTACTCCCGTAGAAACAAAAAACCCCTATCGAACTATTTTCGCATAAACAATATAATATCTATTCGAGTAAACTGCGTTAATCGATAAAAAAAAAATATGTATATTTTTTTTTTATTGACCTTGAAATTTTTACATTTCTGCTTCGACTTCAAAGGCCATTAGCATTACTTTCAGTATACATGTATTTACATTTAAATTATGTCTTATTCAGTTAAAATCGAGAAAAGGATAATATACAAATCGAATAAAAATACAAAAAATTAAAATAAAAGTATCAAATTATTATTTAAATGATTATAGTTTTAAAATGTTGTCTATTTGTATTAGGTCTAATATTTATATTGTTTTAAAGAACTCTATTATACTGTTTTGCCATCGTTGACAGGATTTGAACCTAGACACGTTCCGATAAGACGTCGAGTTCCTCTCTTTGTTTTTCGTTCGATAAACTGATATTATTATGTGGATCGAATGTGTGACTTTTATGTCTAGCTCATTACTTACGATATTATAGGAAGTAAAAGTCAGATCTAAAATGCGCGCGTAAGACTTGTTATAATATTTCAATAATTGTAGCTGCTATAGGTACTCGAGAAAATCGAGAACAAATTTCCATTATAATATAATCGTCTTTTATGTTACGCGTATTATCTGAGCGCTAATTTATTTCTGCGCATTCAAAAGCATATATTATAATATCGGAATTAATGAATATTAATCGGTCCGAAACCGTTGTAATTTACAAGTGTACGCAGGTACCGCACTCTTATCGTTGAGCTTTTCGCTCTTCGGCGAAATGTCACGTACACTGGTACCTCGCAGTCTTGTTATTAAAACAAACGAAATTTAAAACATGCAAATTTTACGTTTATATACGAACCGGAGAACTGCAGACACGAACCGCCGTTTCGTTTGTATTAAACGGTCCGAGGATTAATACAATATAATACTGCCTTCGGAAGAATCATTTAAAAAAAAAAAACATTATAAATATTATGTCTATGATAATAATATAATATATATATATATATATCAGAGCTTGCCAACGTTATAATAACTTTATATTTGACAAAAAACGATTGAAATTTGTAAACGTAATTATAACGGAAAACGATAAACATAAATAAACAAATAACACAAAACAAAACGTAACGTTTAACAAAATATAATATGATATATCATTAAACAAAACATAACGCAAAACGGTATATTATATTGTATTCCAATAAAATGTATTGGAATGTTTTGAAATGTATTTTTGTATTTCTAACGAAATAATTAATTTCAAATTATTTAATAATAGTATTCAATTATTTATTAAATCCAAGAATTAATTTTATTCCGTATCCGCCATCCGGGCTATCCGGGAGATCCCGCATTAGTTATTATTTTAAAATGTAATAAGTAGGTATTAATAGAATAATTGCATTACCAATAGCTAATACCTAATAGTGATAATATTGTACTGTACTGTACTGTAATTTAGAATAACGATAAACGCAAAAATTGTATAACGTTTTAATTCTGAATAACGATAAACACAAAAGTTGAATAACGTTTAAACTTTGAATAACGATTAACTCAAAATTTGTATAACGTTTTAATTGTAAATAACGTAAAACAAAAATTTTTTTTCAAATGCAACCCTGATATATATTATACTAGCTGTCCGGCTCAGCGTTGCCCGAGCCAAATATTAAGTTAAGATCAACTTCAAGTGACTTACATGCATCTAAACCACCTAGGTGGACAATCCACTGCATTATATCAAGGACAATATGCGAGCAGTATATTATCAGGTATAGCCGTATAGGCAATCCACCTGCGGTGGATCGTGGACTCTATGAGGTGCGCACTTGAATGAAAACAGAATTAGGTAGGCAGGTGAAAAACATTACAGAGTTGTAATTTTGTAACACCAATCGCATATTAAATTTCTCTAGCCGATCCCGTGCACTTTTTCTTTCATTTTTAGCTGTAGGTCTAGGAATGACCGGCAGCGTTTGGTGAAAATCTCCGGCTAGTAGAACCGTCGCGTCTCCGCAGAAGTCTCCGCGTCTCTGCATTTCCGATTGCTCTGATCGAATCTCTTTAACGATTTTAATTTATATGAACCAAAAACACGTCCAGTTTTTTAGTTTGTTGCGTGTAAAAAATGGCACTTTTTATATGATTAAGACTTAATCGAATTTGTTATTTAATATTTTAATAATATAAAATATATAACTAATGGCAACCCTATAAATAAACATAAATCCCATCGAAAAAAGCATTTTCAGTTTTTTCAGTATTACAATTTATCAAGGCTGGGCAAGTTAATGATTTTTTTTAACTCAGATAAGTTAAATATTTTTTGTTCAATTAAATTTTAAGTTAAGTTAATAAACTTTTTAATACATCAATTAAGTTTAAAGTTAAGTTAATAGATGTTGTTAACTTAACTTAACTTCAATTATTAAGTTAATTAAAAAAAAAAAAAATATTGGAAAGATATTAAAATAAGGGAAAATCACTTGAATATAGTAATATAGCCTATACTTATAATAGATGCATAATAATGTATTATTATGTATATAATTTAAAACCTGTTGTAGGTCTGTATCGCTTGTATAATTTTATAACTATATTTCACTGTTCAACATTTACAATTCGAAAATAAATAACTCAAATGTTTAAAAATTAGGTATAGGAAAAATCACTACAGTGAGGAACTGAGGAATGAAAACTATGAACTAAGAATGTATAAAATATGTATATTACACCACTATAGGTAGGTAGGTATTTAGGTAATACAATTATAACATAAATGTTAAATATAATAAATAAATAGAAATAGTCACAATTCATGATAATCGACAAATTACAAAATATTAAATAATAAGAAATAACTAATGAGACCTAATGGCTAATAATAATGATGATAAGCCCGCTATTATTAAACGTGACTTCATGGGCTCGTATGGTTATTGATAAATCGTATAGTACGGCCATAGGGGCGACAATGGTTTAAATGTCACATTGTATTATACTATTATTATTTTATTTTTTCATTAGTACTTAATTCATATAAAATTAAAAATAGTACTATATTAGTCCACATATAAAGTAATAACTAAATAAATACGAAAAGAAATCTTTTTTTCTAATAATATTTTATAATATTCTACGAATTAAATCAATTAAATCCGTTAAACCGTTAATATACTAAAATATTTTATGGATAACACTAAAATTTGAAATTAACTTAATTGGGAATTTTAAGTTAACGTATATCCTAATGAGTTAAGTTAATTAAAACAGCGAACTAGTAAGTTAAGTTAATAAGTTAAAATTAACTTAACTTTTAACTTAACTTTAAACTTATTAACTCGTTAATGCCCAGCCTTGCAATTTATAGATAAACGTCGCCACCAGCAGGATAGGATATTCAAATTTTTAAAATTTTAAAATTTCTGCGCAACCTAGGGGTATAAAAAATAGTTGACATCACTCTCCGAGACCTTCTTAATTTACACACCAAATTTCATGAAAATTGGTCCAGCAGTTTTTCCAGAGTGCACACTACTGCCTCTACGTGTCAACGACACACTACTGTGTGATTAATATTGTGAACTTAAAAGGGCCATAACTACGGAACCACTTATCGCACAGCATTCAAACTTAGATAGTAGCCGATTCTCAGACCTACTGAATATGCGTATAAAATTTCATAAAAATCGGTCAAACCGTTTCGGAGGAGTATGGTAACTAACATTGTGACACGAGAATTTTATATTTAAGATATTTGATTATCATTATTATTTTATTATTATTATTTTTTTATTTTTGATTTGACTATTATTATATTTGTATGTCTTTGATCTCTTAAGTTTTAGTAATGCGACTAAATCCATTTCAAGGAATGCCATTAATTATTTTTACTTTTTATACATTACAATTTCTTTTTTACTCAGTATAAACAATATTATCTAAATAATTTTAATCATTAATTATTGTAATTATATACATTTAAAGGTTGAATATTTTCACTAAAACCGTTATTTTTGTCTGAGTATCCAGTTTTGTCGAGATTTCAAATTTTATATTTTATAATTTTTTATAAAAAAAATATGTGCGATATAGTGTGTAGGTATTTTCAAGATTTTTAAATTTGTGTAATAATTATTTATGGTTAACTTTGTATTTCTTTTTCAAGCCTAAGATATTGAAAATTTTAAATTACAAATTTTAATATTTTAATTCTAGTTATTTTGTCAAAATCTGAGTATCAAACGATTATAATAATATATTAATATTTTCAATAGTTGTTGTAAATAACTACATGAAATAAAAAACGTTGAATCTATTTTATTATGATTTTAGATTTTGACTATTCCTAAAAATTGTTTTTATCTACTCTAAAAAAAAAAATATTAAAATTCTAAAATCATTTAATATTAGACTTAATATTTTGAATAATTCATTTTGTATCGAAAGGAAAAAAGGATAATTTAAGTAACGATAACACTTTTAAAGTTTCTCCGATAAATGTTTATTCAATAGTAACAAAATAACGAAAATTCTTGGAGGTTAAATTTTATTTTCAATCGCTCGATCAAATACGCCTATACTTTTGACAACAAACCAAACAGTAATAGATGAAAAAATAATCCAAAAACAAATGTTTATTGTGACAAAATATGTAATATACTAATATTATACAATTATTAATATGTTTCGTCCCATTATGTTATCATCAAAAACATAGAAAGTAAAAATATAATATTTTCTTTCTTTTATAATTTGTACTGTTCCATTGATAATATTATACATAGGTACCTAAGTTAATTTTTTTTTTTATTATTATTATAATTTAAAATATTATTATTTTTAAGAAGAATTAATATATATCGTAACTATTTTTATTATACGTAATACATGCGGACTAATCAAAAGTTCCTTCCATTCGTTAACTACTATTTACACGCATTGTGATGGACGCATCGTTGTATTACTATATTTGTTATAATTATGTTTAGAACGTACGAACTTTAAAGTTAAAAGTTATGTCATTATTAATTAAGTTGTATTCATTTATTGTTTTGTTTTGTTATTTTATTTATTTTTTATTTAAAAAATACTTTTAATAAGGCTTCAACATTTTCCGTCATTACTCATTAGCCTGTAATGATTACATATAGGTAATAACATTAAGGGGGTACACATTATGTAGAACAGTCGAGGGAGTTTGTAAAACATATTATTGTTGCTATTATTATTATTATTATTATTACCTTTTTTTTTTTTACAGTAATTTTGCTAAGCCAGCCATTTTTGTGAAAAAATTGTATATACTTTTGGAGTTTTCCTCGCTGAGTGATTCCATCGTTGATGGGTTTTGTTGTTTTAATTTTAAACATACATAATATAATGTTTGCGAACGTCCCAGAAGGATTATGGTCGATTTCACGGAGTAAAAGTGTGTAGGCACCTATACCGAAGGCTCGCCAAATTAGTAGGAACTTTTCTACAAAATATATATAGGCACATCCTACCCGATACGCCTACCTACACAAGAGGAAACCTAACTTCCACGGGTAATAAACTTTTAGAGAAGCTAGAGCCGAAGTCTTCGTGAGCAGCTCGACTATCAGTTTGTACGGACGAAAAATGGCATCGTCTTGGAAAATGAAACGGAATAAAAATGCAAATACGCATCGACAGCGAGAACGGTGTACAAAGTCTCAAAGTTCAGATCAAACATATTTTAATCTCTTCAAATGCTAATAATTCTTAAATATCAAAATCAAACACACGCTTTCTGTATATTATTATCAGGGCTGTGAATTTAACGCACTAACAGAGTGTTAAATATGTATGAATTTATGCACTAAAAACTCAAAAAAAATGCTTTATACATACTCTATTTTTATTGATCAAAAGTGGTTTACAAAAAAAAAATTCCATCCTTTGTATTTTTCTATAATAAAATACGACAGCGAGAGGCCACTGCAGGTGTACATTATGATAAAAAATTCAATAAAATTGATTATTAAAATTTATGAAATCAGATCTTTCTCGAGAACGCAGTCACTCCTTAATGTGATCTACCTACATACTGATTAAAAAAAGTAGTTTAACTTTTTTTAAACCTAGTTGAGTTAATATTTTTTTCCGTCGAGTTAAATTAATGATTTGTTAACTGTTGACTTTTAACTTATCAATCTATCGTTCTCTTGACTCAACTCAACTCTAGTTAATCGTTTTCATTAACTCGCCTAAATTTGATTATTATTATTATTATTATTATTATTACAAAAAGTTAGAACTGCACGTCATGCAGCTAAAGCTCTCCACACGCAAGCAGTCAAGAGATTCACCACGTGATAATATAATATAATGTTATAGTATATTATATTATTGTATAAATATTTTACTGTCACGATATATCGTTAAGTTATTTCCGTCACGATTTCGGTTTAAAACTGTACATTCAGCGACGACTAGACTTCGCATTGTGATAACGGCGAACGTGTCCGAGAGCACTGACTAATATTATTGTTTAATAATCAGACGAAAACGCATTGTTATATACTATAGGTACAAATGGATGTGAGCTCTGAGTTTCGGTTCCGATCGATCCGACAGAGTGTGTGGAACACAATCGTGTCTCACCCCCCGTAATCCGCACACAATACCTTTCTACCGCCGAACACAATGACGGGTCACGTGGTCTCGATTCGCCGACCGACCGACCGACCGAATAATTGATTGATCCGCAGGGGAAGCGTAGTCCCTCCTCCGGCGTGCTGTGTAGTAGTCCTAGATACAAAGGCACGTAGCGACTATAGTACCTGCAATATAACTGGCATACATTATTTAATAATATACATTATTTTTATAAAAAAAAAATAATAATAATCAACAACCTCGAGGAAAATGATGTAATACGCGCACGGTTCCTGCCGTTTTTTAACAGTTTAAAAATTATCGAAAATACGGCGGAGACTCAGGGGGTACATGTGGTGCACGGGGAATAGTATGTTCCTACACGAGACCTAGCAGGTAGAGGTGGGTCGAACTCAAAAATATGGTCTCGAACCGAACCTTAGTATGTCGAACCAAACTTTTTAGTGCGAGTCGAACTCGAACCGAGCATTTTATTCAACATCAAACTTCACCAGCACCATATATTTATTATAAAGATATTTTAATTTTATGAATAACTGTGGTAGTGTAGTCTATAATCAATAAAAATAAACATTAATCTATATTAATATTAGCTTTTATTATTGTTCAGCATGATACGAACTTCGATTATATAAATTATAAATAGTACAAAACAACAAAACCAAAATAATTATCCAAGTCTAAAAATAATTCAATAGCACAAGAAATAATCAATGCCCGGACGATATCGTGGTTATAATTTTACATTTGTAAAATTTAAAATTTAAATACATAGTATAATAATAATATTGATTATAGAATATAGTTTATACTATATAACTATATAGACAATAATAGACAGAATAAAAATTTAAAATAAAATAAACACTGGGAACATTTTTAGTTCGAAACGTTTGACATATTAGAATTTTTTGCTGTTTGTATATTTTTTGAGTTCGAACTATTTTAATTTTCGAACTTTTTTGTTCGAGTTCGGTTTTTTTAGAACTCGGTTCGGTTTTCGAACTCGAACCGAACACCTAAAGTTCGGTTCGATTTTTCGAACTTCGAACAGTTGGACTCACCTCTACTAGCAGGTAAACGATTACATAGGTTGGTTCCTACAAATGTGATGTGTTAATTCCTACACTGTAAAACACAGGTACATAATATGTTAGTTCCTATAATACGCGGAGGAAAAATTATATATGTAAGTTCCTACAAGGTAAAAAAATGTTTAAATGTCAGTAAAGTGTATATACTTAGTCTTTATTATGGATTAGGCGACAAAATTATAAAAATAGGTACATTTTCATAAATAAATAAATATAAAGAAAATAGCATAATGCATTGATAATAATCAGCAGCGGGTGTCAACCTGGGGTACGTGGCATGATCTCAAGGGGTACGCGAAGAAAAATTGAGTAATGGAGGAAAAAGTGAAATTTAATGTAACTGAAATAGTTTGCTAATTTCGGGTTTATTTATCAAGTGTGGAGCCAGATTTCAAAAAATTAAGTTCAAGCAAACAAGCTCAAGGTTCACATTAAAATAAAATTGGATTTTGTAATTTTATACACATTGTTTGGCGCAAGCTAATTAAAATAAATAAATATTTCCAAATTTTCCTTAAAAATTATTATTATTTTTATTATTATTTTCCATTATTTATATTCAACATTTATATTTGGGGTACGTGAAATAGTGGTGAGTGGTAAAGGTGTACGTGAATGAAAAAACGTTGAGAACCACTGATACACAGTATAATAAAAATCGAATAATACATTTTTTAATACGATTTTTATTATACCGTTAACTCGTATTATCGTATTATACAAGTCTCAACACTGCATGTCAATATTTTTTTGGCTTTCGGAGAGTTAAAGAATTCTGATGTTTGACGAGTCTTTACTCTTTGATGGAACTTAGTTAAAGTTAAATAAATCGGTGTACCCGAATTGGTTCCGAAACGGGGTTACGAAGGTCGAAGGGTAAATCTGAATATTATTGGTTATCGGATTGTATTAAAAGCATTTTCGATTTTCATTCCCATTTAATACAGACTTAGGAATCGTGACATATTATTATGTGGTTATAATTAAACATTGTATTTTTCGTTTCAAAATTATTGGTATTAATGAATTAGATTTATTTCAGATTCCGAACTGAGCGAAAAATAAATTGATTTTACAATGATGTGTTTTTTTCTTCTGTTTGTCATCAACTTTTGGGGCAACAAAAATGCTTCGATTTCCTACTTCAGCATCTTTTCTGGTAGAAAAATGAATTTAGTTAGTACTTTGGGCCGTCAAAAGTTAGACATTTTAGGTAGTTTTTAAAAGATTCAGGGAAAAAAGTTTGGGCAAGTGAGTAGCGGTCCTACAAAAAATGTTTATCGACAATAATAAAGAAAAAATAAACGGACGAAAACGTCTTATGCCTTTAATAATCACATTCATTTTACAGTGACCCACTCGACACCTTATGGACAACATATCGTTAACCACTTTCCTCCTTTTTTATTACATAATATTTAATTGTGTTTTTCTTATGTATTTTTTTTCAAATACACCCACACACGATGGGAAATATCGTGTTATATATTATTTATTAACTATATTATTAAATTGCGTTTCGTCTTTTCGAAAGTCTTTATCGGGAACAAATTAGGATGCAGCCGAATAACCATTGTCGCATAAATGTAATCGATTTTGTTTTTCAAGGGACATTTCATAGTTCTGTTATTTTATTTACTCGCTGTAAGGATGACTTTTAAGTGCTCTGTGCGTAAAGTCTTTAACCTCAGAAGAGGCGAAGGGAAAAGATGAACGAGTACAATAGATTTCGACTAAATTCGTCAAAATTATGACAATAATTTGAAAACTGTTCGGTCGATTTTGTTAATGCGTATATGGCTTCAATAAAATATTTGATATAACGTCTCTGATATTGTACTTTGGTGAAAATACTAATCGGAAAGTATAGTTCGGTTGCATGGAAATATGTGTTTGCCTTTAGTTCATCGTAGCTTAATAATTTATCTTATATATTTATTTATATAAAAGTTATCTAAGTATTTATTTTAGATAAAAATTTAATTTATCTAGATAAATTTAAAAGATAAATTTTTTTGTGAAAATTTGTTATATTTGTTTGTTATTATCTTTCTTATGTTGTGTTGAAGTTAATGTTTGGTAATACACAACATGTTATAAATTAAGAAGAAAATAAACATATTATACAGGCATGTACTCACATGACAGTATATATATTTTTTTAAGTCAGTTATTTTAATTTTAATTTGTATAATTATCTGTTATTTATCTAGATTAAATATTTTTATCTTTTGGTTAGATGAATTTGATTTGTTTATCTTTTATCTGTATCTTAGATAAAATGTAGTATTGTTATCTTTATCTTTATCCGGATAATTTTTTTGTTATTTATTCCTAACACTGCCTATACGTAGTATATTATACCGAGTTAATGGAAAAGGTTGTTGATTAGGCAACACCTCTCAAATCGATAAAAATTATACGCAGTAAAAATACAATCAGAAAAGTAAATGAGAACGAATGAATAAAATAATAAATACATTTTTTTTCAAACGTAGAAATTAGTTTTTCATTGTACAGACGTTTTGCGAAAATACCCGAACTTGATTACAATATTATTATTTGTAGCACGCGAAACACGGTTAGGCCGCACGGTTGCTATGGTGATAAATTAATAACGGAACACGTCTGATGTCAGAATAGTCTCACGAGAGAATAGTTTTTCTGTTTGGTCTTTAAATGAATTAATGATTGTCATCAAGACGAGAAATAAGCACGATTTCTATATTTAGTAAAATACATTTTTTATTTTAGTGAAATAACTTAAAAACTATTTAAGTACTGATATAACGTAAAAATTAAAAAAAAAAAATTATTTTCGTATAATTTACTCATATACTTACTCTAGTAGGTCACACTACCTTTGTAGGTGACTATAATATTGCAGTTTAATGTTTATAAACGCACTGGGTATTGTCATTGCAACAATAATGCCACATGTTTTTGTTATTTTTTATCTTTGGAAAACCACCCTTGACTACGGCACAATAATAATACATTCATCCTAAATATAAAGCGCATACACAGATATAGGAACGGATCTTAAAATTAAAAATATGTTTTAAATATTTATTTATAATCTTTACATATTTAAATTGAAAATAAGATAGAATTTATAATATAAATAATACATGATATATGATACAATTTAAAAAATTTAGGAAACAGTTGGCAAAAACATATTATTATAATTTAAAATGTTTGAATTTAAAATGACAGCGATTCGATCTTAGCATTTTTACTTTACTGAATGACCTTTCCACATCAACGGAGTGATAGGTGCATATTGCATACAGTCATAAATGTTAATTCTTTTGGACTGTACTCGACTTCTGAATTGTATTTTTGATTTTTTGTTTAATAGTATAATATCCCTTATCGACATCAAAGCGTTTAATCCTGCAGGTTTTTTTTCCAAGACGTTTTGTAATATCGAATTAGTTAAAACTCCAATTTCTCCAGAAATACTTTCCAATGACATTATCAATTATTTCTAGACTCTCGGTTAATGGCGTTTTAGAAGTCTCTAATTTTGAAATAATATCAACCAAAAATCTAAAATTAGCGGTAAGCTAAAAATATTTAAAATAAAATTAGCGTCATCTCGTTCGAAATAAAAAGAAACGTACATATAATATGTCGAAAACTTTCCGATGTTAAGACTACATAAAAATATTTATTTGAATTAAAATACGTTCCATATATTATATGACTATAGATGGCCCGATGTCCGACTCATACTTGAAGTCAGCCGTCAAATGTAGGTTGTTCAATGTTTACAAACTGATATGTCACCAATCCTTTTGTGATAATCCTATCGAAACGATTATATTTTGTGGTTCTGGGTCAATCGAAACTGACAACCAAATTACCGACAATAATATATAAAGTTGTTATTTGACGTCACCTGTTTTGATTTCTGCTTCATATCACTGGAAAGATAAGGTCCTATATATATAATTTCTGAAAAATCGGATTGTGTGATTGTTGGTAATTTGTGACGGTTTCGTTAGGTTGTAGACCTCGCCGTATCTTAAAATCGGTAATAGTTAAACAGTAAGTCATATTAATGAATAATTAAAAAAAAAACAATTAGTTTACTAAGAAATAAATTACAATATAAGTAATCAGAAATAAATGATTAAATGTATTATGACTACCTATGCTCTATAAATATTATTGTCGGTCGATTGTCCTGTCGTCGGTCGATGAATGGTCGTCGGTCCACCTCCCATCATAATTTATAGTTGCGAGTAATAACGTCGTCACAATAATATTATTTATATTTAATAAAAGGTCGCGAACATCGCCCGCGACTTACTTGGCTTCCAAAAGCCATACACGACGGAGCACAGAGAGTCTGGCAGCTACAATAATAATTATTATAATATAATATGTGGGCGCATATTATTATAATTAAATTTCGTGTTATTATTATTACTATTGTACGCAGACACATAGAGCTTTGTATTCTTATTTCAGCGTTAGTAAAAAAAATAACTATATACAGGGTGATTTTTTTATAGTCGAACACTCGTTATTTCAAAAAATATTGCTTTTTTAAAAATATTTTTTTAAAAATAATTTTAGTCTCACGCTTTTCTACATTTTAAATATTTTTTACCCTTATCAGGTAAACCACCGTGGACTTTTGATTTTCAAATGATAACCTATATTAATAATAATTGCATAAATTAATAAAGCTATTTTTTTCACGAATTTGCAATACTACTCGTAGGACGTAATACAGTGTGCTTGCGCCGTGCAGGCTTCGAGCCATTAAACTATAATATAGGTACAAAGTACAATAATTATCAATCGCGGTTTCGACGATATCGAATTTATTACCATTACAGCTACTGGTCTTTAAAAAATAAAAACCCTAGTCCAGACGGTGCTGATTATGTAGTACACGCAGTGGCGTGCTCAGCTTTTTTGAAAGACGGGGGGGGGGGCGGATATTCATTTTATTCAAACAATTTTCCATTTGTATAGGTACATACAAGTTTAGTGTATTAATTTAAATACACAATACATTAATTCGTTTTTAACTAAACGAGAATATCTAGGTTTACTTACTTTTTTATTATGAAACAATGAGCGTACAAGTACAAAAAATATGGTACTAGTAAAAGTAAACGACGAATGAAAATTATAATCGGTCAATGAACGCACACGAAGATCGAGAACAAAATATTAAAACGAGTTCAATTTACGTAACGAATTACCGCCCGGCCGTCGACTGCTATGGGACGACATCGGCCACCGTCGCTCTGCTTTATTATTATTTTTATAATTATTATACATGCATTCGAGTATTCGACTATAATATATATCATGCTATTAACATATTGTATATCACTGTAGAACCTATTCATATATTTGCTTATAATTTATAAATAATATTTTAATTGAAAACGTCTATATTTAATTTGGTATAATTTATTAGACGATAATAAGCAAATGCAATATGAAAAAATATGTTATAAAATATACTAATAGTAATAAAATCAGCTCCGTCTCTACATTTCGGGAAAAATTGAAACAACAATAATTAACAGGACGTTTATTTTTAGAACATCGTATTGATACGTGCCGTCTTATGAGTTATGCTGAGTGCGGAGACAATAAACATGACGTACGTGAATATCGAATTATAATACAGGAATGCGATCTAATCTACGATCAAAATCTTGAATTTCAAACCTAAATTTTTCTTTTTCATGTAGATAATAACAAAAAAATCCAATGATGGGGGGGGGGATATGACACCCTGATCCGCCCCCCCCCCGCCCGTGAGACGCCACTGAGTACACGCCTGTGTGTATAACACCTAAAAACATTCTAAAACCACGCCCAACTTTGAGCAGCCATAACTCGTCAACTAGTTAACGAAAGTTGACGATTTTAACGGGAAAGTTCATGAAAAAAATAGCTTTATTATAATTTATGCGATTATTAATATAGGATGTCATTTGAAAATCAAAAGTCGATGGTGGTTTACCTAATAAATATAAGGGTAAAAAATATTTAAAATGCATACAAATGCGTTGAAAAGCATGAGACTAGAATTATTTAAAAAAGAAATTTGAAAAAAAGAAGTCAATACTTTTTGAAATAATGAGTGTTAAACGATAAAAAAATCACCCTGTATACACGACATTTTTACCGAATGGCTATGCAAACAGTTTTCACACGTCACGCAAAATAAATTTACTAATATTCTATATTATTCTATATTATATTTATATATTAATATTTACTTTGGAAAATCTCACACTCGACAGTACAATAAATACATTTTTCTAAAATATAAGGCTCGTACTAAGATAATAATATATTATACTGTATATAATATTATGTTAAAATATAGTATATTACATCTGTGGACGCATTTAATTAAATCGCACGTAATTATATTATCGTACGCAGACACCAAGCTGTAGTACTGTATTAGATGCAATTTTAAGCGAACGGAAAACGTGTGTGCGTATGAAATTTACCATATAAACATTCTTCGTACCTATTTTTTGTCAGCTTATTTTTTTTTTTTATGTAAATTACAATTCTATTTTATTACGTTTTGGTTTGCACAAATAAAATTAATTAATGATTTTAATTAAAACAACTGCACTCAATTTACTTTATTAGCGCGGAACCGTCGTTTTTTATACTGAAATCGGAAATTTTATGAAACACTATATTGTCATATTATTTTTAAAACTCATTACACAGACGTCTCTGTTCTCACGCTTACTGCATTTCTCGGTAAATTAATTGTGTAGTCTAATAAAATCATTTTAAAATGTTTTGAAAACGGGGGGGGGGCGGGAGGTGGAGGTGTGACGTATGTCTATTGTTGTTTGCACTACGACACACACTTTGAGTTTTAAATAAAAACGTGCACTTGGCACCTAAGATGTTTTTACCGATGTCGAGAAAGACGAAGACGACGATAAAAAACCAAAACTCCAGTCGAAAAAAGTTTTCATTTTCCGTATGTTTGTCAATTATTAAGTCTATTACCAAAGCAATCGATTTTTTTCGATATTTCACTAAGGCGTTGAGGTAAGATATATTTTTTTAAGCAATTGTCTCAAGACGTATGATCAAAATAAAATATTACAATTTGAAAGCGTTGTTCGTGTAATTAACATATTGTAACTTTATATAGGTAAGTACCTATCACACACTTAATTATAATTTATTAAGATATTGTCTGAGAAAATAATCCCAAAATGCATTCATCCCGACCTTCATAATAATAATACAATTATTCGAAATAAGAGAATCAGAAAAAATAGCCACGGGCTCTGTGGTAATATGTAATTTATCGTTTTTATATTAAATCAAATGACGTTGCCACTAAACAGTAGTTAGTAGAATGGGCAAATAAGACGTAAAAAAAACACCAGTCATTTTTTTATTGTAAATATAAATGATTTTAAATAAATATAAATAATAATACATAATATTCCCCGCGGCCGCGGCATGCGCGTAGTTTACAGTAAGTTTCAGCTTAATAGGCTACGACGGCGCTATGTACAGGCAATATAGGTACATGACTGCGCTGAAGACAGTTTTTAAAAATATGTTTAATAATAATGAGGGAAATATTATTTTCTATTATTATAGTGTAATATAATAATAGAAAATATTACGTTTTGTTTTAATGCTCTCGTTGTCCTTAGATTTCATTTTTATTATCTCTTGGAATATAATATTGTTTTTTTGAAGGCATGAAAGATTTGCTAAATAATTGTAATCAAATAATATATTGTATATTATTACTTTTGTTCGGGACTTGTTGCATTTGCACATTGTTTAATAACGACTGCAGAATAGTCCTAGTAAGATATAAATTTGTTTCAAGTCATAACGGGTTGAAATACAAACATTTTAATTGCATATTTTCGCATATTTCACTGTTTTCTGAGCAAAGCGCATATTTGACAAATGTTGGCAATTTAATTGTTATTTATAGCATATTTGAGCAGTTTTTGTTTTATGTTATGTAAATTTAATTTAAAGGTTACAAGGTTACAAGGTTAAAATAGATTAATCAAATTTTTTAATTGCCATTAAAAAAATATTCAGTTGCATATTTTGATTGTTTTAAGTGCATACATCGGTTATTTTAAGTGCATATTTCCTATAATTTGTGTGTAATAAGTCCCGAACCCTAATTGTTACCTATATAATAATATTTATTTATCGAGGTATCGTCTACAATTATATCGTTTATTAATAACTAGTAACTACTATTGTTATAAGTATATAAACCTATGTCGGTGGTCTCAAATACGTGGCTCGCGACACTTACAGTTTAGCTCGCAATAAACATATTATTTTATTTAATGTCTATAGTATTAAATACAGTCATATAATAATATTATTATCCTCGATAGAAAAAAAACACGTTTTGTATATTTCGGATTTAGTTGAATTTAGACGAGTAAAAAATAAGGTTAAAAAAGTCGTTTTTCCTGCGAATCTCCGAGCGTAAAAAACCGGCGTTCAACGTGGCGCTTTGAGGTAATTCGAGATGGAGGCCGCTGCGATCTATATCATCTTGCAATAATATTTCCCAAAAAACTTTCACGCTTTATGAAATATAAATCACTGTAATTCGATCAAAAGTGTTATCGGCCGGGACTGATTGACATTATATTAAAGGGCCATAGACTTTTCATATTGCGTATTGTCGCATCGGGTACAAGAGGAGAGTATAGTAAAATAATAATTATTCGAAGCGATGCGACCGTGGAATAATGTAATAATAATAATAATAATAATATTAACCAGGGAACGAGACCGTTCTTATAACAATATAATATACTATACGATGTTTTTTCTCGTTTACCGAATCAAACGACTACGACGAGGACGCGCGACGGTGCAGTTGTAACACGACGCAAACAGTCCTTTGTTTCTTAAAACGATTACATTACGGAACACAATATAATGGTATGAGGTATACCTACACAAAATATTATTGAATAACTAAACAGCGGTTATTAACATAATATTGTATTACTATTATTATTATTATTATTATTATTATTATTGTTACGAGAGAGACTGCCTATATATATTATATTGTAATAATAATAATAATATACGCACTCTCGTACGAGATGACAGAACTTCTCCGTTTAGCTCGGGCTTTAATTAAATTATACGGACTACACACAAGCACACACGCAGGCAGTCGTCGAGCAAAAGGGAAATTACGTAATCACATACGCACGGCATCTGCGAGAATCCATATAATAATATATTGTAGTGCAGTAACACGCGAAAAGAGAGAGAGAGAGAGAGAGAGATAGCTGTTTGGACGAAAGGCCCGTCACAAACACGAGACGTGCGTGTCATAATATAATAAATGTGATATATTATCATCTCCTCCCCGTAGTGTTACGACTAGGGCCCGGAACTTGATGCATTTGCATCTTTTTATCTAATGCTCTTATTCGAGGCCCATCTTTATAGAAATTTGTCTCGTGCCATGCAGAATTCAATGATACAAATTTTATTTTGCATTTTTTGCATTTTTCGGTAATTTTTGGTTGTAAGGTCATTTTTCAACAATTTTAGTGCATTTTATGCATTTTTCTACTTTTGCAATACCATTTGCATTTTTCTTGCTTTTGTTCTATATTATTTTGATAAAATTAAATATTTAAAAAAACTAACATAATATATCGTATAGCTGAATCCTTTAATTATTTACGTATTAAAATTATTTTGTATTTTTGTTTCAAATTTTTTTAGGCTATATTCTAAGAAAAAAAAATCACATTTCATTGTTTTTATTAGCATACGAATCCCAGCCTTGATAATGAGTAGGGACCGGATTTATATGCACGAAAAATTCTCAAAATATGCTTCTAAAAATGCTGTAATATGTTATAAAATATGTATTTATTTTTAAATATGTACTTAAATATGCACTTAAAATTTTGTTTAAAATTATGTAAAAATATTTAAAATATAAATGTATTATGTAAAATTATATAAAAATATTTATTAACTAATACGACGTACGTGAAGTTGGCCCCCCCCCACTTTGACCGATCGACTCCGAACGAATTGTAAGCAATTGTAAATCCATTGTAAATAATTGTAAATTCATTCACGGAATTTGTAAATCACCAGAAACCCCGGAAATCAAAAAATAAAATGAGGGGGGCCAAGTTCAGGTAGTCCCCCCACTTTGAGCTATCAACTCCGGACAAATTGTAAACAATTGTAAATCCATTGTAAATAATTGTAAATTCATTCCCCGAATTTGTAAATCACCAGAAAACTCGGAAATCAAAAAACAAATGAGGGGGCCAAGTTCACGTAGCCCCCCCACTTTAAGCTATCGACTCCGGAAAAATTGTAAGCAATTGTAAATCCATTGTAAATAATTGTAAATTCATTCCCCAAATTTGTAAATCACAAAAAAACTCGGAAATCAAAAACAAACCGAGGGAGCCAAATGCACCGCTCCCCCCCACCAATTTAGAAGAAAGATGAAGTTATGACATACGTGAAGTACGGCACCCTGGCCATGTGTAATCGACTCTGTGCAAATTCTAAAATTTTGAAACCTTTCAAAAACTAATTGTAACCGACATCAGATAATTTGTAACCAAACAGTTTCCGAGAAAACTCGATTTCCATTTCAGGGATCCGACATTTTATTAACATTATTGATACGATTTAAAAACCAAAAAAACATTTTTTTCTAAATTTCCACCAACTTGTGGAAACCCTTAAGATGAGTTTAGAACCTCAGAGGACCACCCAACATTTATTTTTAGAGTCGTATGCCACTAAACAGAGAAGTGGTGAAGATATTTTATCATACTCAATGAGAATAGAGGCACTACAAAACCTGGAACAGGAAACCGCAGATCTTTCACCTGAAATAGCCCAGGCAATGGAAATAGATCTATCACTCGACAGGTGATTCAAGTTTTTATGGAAGGGTTAGGAAATTTAAAGGACTTCATAAAAGCCAGGAATCCCCCTACTTTGGAAAAGGCCATACATGCCGCCAGAGAGGAGGAACGGATTAAATCATCGTTAGAAGAATCTAAAGCCGCGTACACACTTGTAACATTTGCGCGTATCGTAACGCCGTAACGTAACATAGACGCGTAACAGCAATCGATGTGTGGACGTGAAGGCGTAACACCATCGCGTAACAAAAGTTGATACGCGACGAAGTTGCACCGCGTCCCAATAGTTGTCGGTAAATTTGAACCGCATCAAAAGATTGTTGCGAGGTGGGGTTGCGAATAGTGTGGACGTAAATAATAACGCAACGTCGCAACATTTATATCCTGACAGTCGTTTTTCGGTTTTCACGCTTGTTAGTAAGTTGTCTGCAGTGTTTAAATTAATATTTGTGTTAATATTTCTAACTAAATATTGTTATTTTTCGATATGGAGTGGAACGAACAAAATACAATAACATTTATTGAAATGTATAAACAAAAACCAATACTTTGGTATTAGGAAACTGTACAAGGGCAACGCTGCTGTGACTACGAAAAAAACATTTGGTTCTTTTGATGACCAAATTTTAACTTAAAATGTCTATAAAATGTTATAATTTTAATTTATCTTTTTGATTTTTTTATTACACTCTAAACTACTTACGTAAAACCTTGTTTTACATTTTCAATCCTTAATTATAAAAATTGAACATTTTATACCTTTTTTAACTACAAAACAATTTGCAAATGTTCGATGGTGAATTTCGGTCAAAATTTGAAGTTTAAATGCTTATAAAAAAAAATTGACCCAATATATTTTTATTATTTTTGATTTAATATTTAAACAACTTATGAAGAATCTTGTATTAAATTTTCTATCGGTATTTAATAAAAAAAAAATTTGAAAAAACCAAAAATGTATTAAACCTATAATTAGCTCAACAATTATCAAAATATTTTTTGTGTATAGGAATTGATAATTTTAACATTAGGTAAAATTTCCAAATGTCTACGGTAATTCTTTTTTAAATTACATTAAAATAAGAAAATCGTTCCCGGAGAAAACTGTTGAATATCCAATGTCCAATTTCAAAAGCTCATAAAAAATTAGTTTGAGTTTCTGTAAAACTTTTTCTTTTTTAGAAAAGTAGAACAACTTATAGAAATTTCGTTTTGAATTTTCAAATCTTAGATTTAAATAGAAATTTATTTAAGAATTTCCTAATTAAAAAAAACTGCATATTTTCGTGATTTTTACGTATTTTGTCGAAATTTTAACTTGAGACGCTTATAAAAAAACTATTAGAGACATACCGCTCAATTTTTTATTTAATTTCCACTTACAAAAAGTTATGAAGAACATTGTATTATATTTTCAAGTTTTTTGACAGACTCAAAATTTTTTATCGAGAATAATAAAAAAAAAATAAAAAAAAATATAAAATTACATAATATGTCTATAAAGAGCTCAAAATAAGTCAAAACATATTGAAACATATTTGAAATTTATTATATAAACATTTTGTGAAATTTTCATGTATTTACGGTCATTATTTCTTCTGTTACACCAAAAATAAAAATAAATTTTGTCGAAAATTGGCTTCAAGTAAAAATTTCCTTTTTTTTTCCTAATTTTTTTTTTTTTGTTTTTCCCGGCGCGTTTAAAAACTATTTAGTACACTTTTACTGCCCTTAAACGTGGTGATAAAGACAAAAAAAAAAACAAAAAAACCACACACACATTGTAGAATCAATAGCCCATCGCTATGCTCAGAATCTACAATTGTTTACAATTTGTCCGGAGTCTATCGGTCAAAGTGGGGGGGGGGGCAACTTCACGTACGTACTAATACGGTATTAAAAAAGTATAAAAAAGCTTGTAAAGTATTTATTCGTCTTCGTCGCCATTCAACATTCTGTATCTTCAATCTATAAAGTATTAGCTCACATTAATAAAAACTGAAACAAAAATTGAATTCATATTTTACCTTATTGCATTGGATGATCAGAAGTTCCTTAATTGAACACATTGACGTTAAATTCCTCCGATTATCTGTAAGTACATTTTTATACATTGAAAAACTTCGCTCGACCTCAGCAGTATTTATAGGAGCGTATTTCATACATGCAATATCACTTGCATTTAAATCTTCAGGTAGTTCATAGTTTCCGTCTATTTCTCCTTCCAAAATCTTAGAAATTATCTTCATTATTTTATATCCAGGGTTTTTTCTTAATACGGTTGTTCTTATCTTATCTTTGGAAATAACGACCGGTGTCAATTTTATGGATATTATGTGTCTGTGAACGTGAAAATACGACGAAAAACGAATATATGTGTTATAAATAATAATATGCACTTTCAAACTACAAATATGCATTCAATATGTATTTAATAGGTAAAAACGTTGAAATATGCAAAATATGAAAAATAAAATTGGTGTTGTTTTAATAAGAGTGATCTAAATCGGGGACAATTTTCATCAGATTTCAAAAAGCTTATTCCAATACATATATGCGTTTGCATATAAATCCGGTCCCTAATAATGAGTATTATGAAAAACCGGCAAAATTAGGAATGTAGGTAATGGCTCTACGCTGTACAGTATAATTATAGGTGTCGAGTGTGCTTTGTCTGGGGCTTGAAATCGAAACGAAATTTTTCGATTTTAATTTAAATTTTGCTTTTTATTACTGGTTTTATTCTGAATTCAATTAAAAAAAACATATTGATTTCACAATTTTATGATTTTTTATATATTTAATATTTTAAATTTTGATATATACCTGCAGACTGATCCTCGTGGCTGCGAAACGGTCCTAAAAAACGAAATTACACCTATACCTACCGATGAAAAATATTATTACTCTGTTGGTTATTATGTTGAAATATAAATTTGAATTACGTTTTTTTAGTTTTAAATTTATTCGTATACAAATATAGATTAAAACAATTATTATTTCGGTGTACCTAAATCATCAATTACATATATTTTTTAAATATTTTAATATAAAAATAAAAAAAAAATTCAATTTTTATATTACTTTTGATTCCATAGAGGATTTTTAATAATTTTTGTCGATATTTAAAATCAATTTCATGCCCTGGCCTCGTCACCGAGTAAGTTACCGCTATGTCTTTTGAATTCAACGATAAATCATTGCATATATTACGTAAAAAGCGATCATCAGCGAAAACGGTCCGTCAGCCTGTATTATACTGAGTTTATTTTATATTTTGCCTAATATTAAAATATATATTATATTGCTAATATAGTAATTCGTTTTACTATTAGTGTAATACTGTAAGTTGAAAAAGTTTGCCAAAAAACGTTGCATTCGACTAAACGTTTGTTTACGTTTACGTTTTGAGTTTAAAATGCAATTAAAAATCTAAAAAATATTAAATATATCAAAAATCATAAAATTGTGAAATCAATATGTTTTTTTTAATTGAATTCAGAATAAAACCAGTAATAAATAGCAAAATTTAAATTAAAATCGAAAAATTTTGTTTCGATTTCAAGCCCCAGACAAAGCACACTCGACACCTATACAATTATACTGTTCAGCGTAGAGCCATTACCTACATTCCTAATTTTGCCGGTTTTTCATAATACTCATTATCAAGGCTAGGATTCGTATGCTAATAAAAACAATGAAATATGATTTTTTTTCTTAGAATATAGCCTAAAAAAATTTGAAACAAAAATACAAAATAATTTTAATACGTAAATAATTAAAGGATTCAGCTATACGATATATTATGTTAGTTTTTTTAAATATTTAATCTTATCAAAATAATATGGAACAAAAGCAAGAAAAATGCAAATGGTATTGCAAAAGTAGAAAAATGCATAAAATGCACTAAAATTGTTGAAAAATGACCTTAGAACCAAAAATTACCGAAAAAATGCAAAAAATGCAAAATAAAATTTGTATCATTGAATTCTGCATGGCACGAGACAAATTTCTATAAAGATGGGCCTCGAATACGAGCATTAGATAAAAAGATGCAAATGCATCAAGTCCCGGGCCCTGTCATAACATTACGGGGAGGAGATGATAATATATTGAGCATTAGCTATAAAAACGTTACACGTTATTACAAAATGTGTGTGTGTGTGTTACGAATCATAATCCTGGATTAAATTAATGGCTTGGAACCGAAATTAAAAATACCGGTATTTTAACCGGAACCTTTTGAAAATATTAGAACCGGAACCTTACCGAAACCTTTTTTTGATTTTCTTAAGAACCTATTCCAGAACCGGAACCAATATTTGTTGCAAGAGAATTTTTTCAGTTTTATTCAATTATTTAATATATTTAGGTAGGCAATAAATATTAAATAATAATAGTTGATTCATAAAATTTGGTTTATGTTGTAAATGTACAATGTGTATTTATAATTGTATAGGTATTTCTATAAAAGTATAATCTAACAGTTCTAGAAAACGATAAAATATGAGCAGTTACCAAAATAAAAATATATAAATAATAAATATTGTTATTCGCCCGTTTGGTTTATAAAACCTGTTGTTATGATTATTTCTTTATATTTTATGATTTATAAATAATTTTAGATGACGATGTCTGGTGATGTTAATGAATGATGTCTAATAGAATGATTATTAAAATGATAAAAATACGCGCCTGTATACATTGTTATCTGAGTATCTGACTTCCAGTTCTTACAACACCAGGATGTTTTTTAAAAAAATTGTAAAACTACTAAGTCTTTATAACCCAATAAGGCTGCTATAATTTGAGTTTATCATTTTAGATAATATGTATGCATTTTATACTTCATATTTCTTTAATTTTTTGAAAAAAAAAATACCTCTAAATACCGGTACTTACCGGTACCAGAACCGAAACCTTTATTCTGTAATTTTAAAAACCGGAACCAAAACAGGAACCAATTTTTTTTTGAAGAAGAAGAACCAAATTGGAACCGAAACCGAAAAAATCATAAAGGTTCTAAGCTGTGGCTTATGATATGCGTTTAAATGCCAACCGCGTGTAAATCCTGCAAGGATTGGTTCCATGTCATAATATCTTCGGTCAAAGTATCTTTTGTGAAAATATCTTATGACAAAAAATATTCAAAATATTCAAATATCTTTTAAACTGGTTTTTTTAAAAATGTTTATTCGTATAATTTATTTATTTTATTTTTATAAATATATTGTGTACAAAATGTATAATAATTGTTTAATAATAAAGTGTTCGTAATTAGTATGATCCTTATAAAAATATTATTGTAAAAAAAAAAATACAGAAAAAAATCATAGTTAAAATATTAATTATTTAAATTAAAATTAGTGATTACGTAATACTGAACATTATAAGATAAACCTCTTAAATATTGAACTGTTGGTATTTCAGAGCAATTTTCTACGATTATTGTTATTCTTTTACCAGCATCTCTGTACCTTCTACGCCGTGTTGGACCTGCTTCTCCCGATAAATGTTTTTCCAATCGAACCGGAACTTTTTATCTTAGTGGCATAATATGTATACCTATACGTAGACAATACCTTCAGTCTATAATAGTGACGCTTTGACGGGGATCACCGGTTAGTTTTTGCAATAAGTAGACCAGCAGTTATAAAGATATAAAATGTCGATAATATAATGATAATACCTATGACGTAATGCCATGGTTCACACGGCGATAGCGCCAATAGCACAACCGAAATAATATATTTTACGTATATTTGATTATATTATAGAGATAAATTAATTATATATTTAATATAAATTAAAAAAATATTTTGACCAAAATATTTTGACCGAAGATATTATTTCGAAGATATTTTGGCCGGTCAAAAAATAATGATTTACACTTTGGACATTTAAAGTCTGAGATTGTTTTTGTTCGAGGACATATTATTATATACCTGCTTATTTGTATAAGCCTTCGTTTCCCTGCATTTCCCCCCGTGACGAACGAATTATGAGAGATAAGCCGCTCGTGTAACTTCTATCGGCCAACGGTCGAAACAAAACATAACAAAACGCGTACTAGGTAGGTAGAAAGGTATTATTTATAAAGTATTCGAGTTTCATAATCTATTACAGCCGTTAAAATGCACGGCGTTAAAAAATTCCTACTAAATCCAAGTAGTTTTTACACGATTTATAATATTATCTCCGTCAGTGTCAACTCGGGCGAGACGCATTGCAGACAAAACGTATCACAAATCAAATTACAAACCGTTAAAATATAAATACGATAAACATTAAGTTAAGTGTACTAAGTATAATAATTACAATAAACTATATTAATTTATTATCTAATAATAATAAACATAAACATTTCATAAAAAAAAATATACACAAACATTATCGCTATTGTCACATATAAAATTCAAATGATTCAGATAATTTTAGAACAATAAATCAAAACTTTATTTAGACTACCACGTAAACTATCGGCATTATATAATATATAGTAGCTATATTTGAATTCGCGTTTCATAAATTCAGTCCATCAAAGTATATTATGTTGTGATCACGACTTTTTTTTATCAATACGCGTATGCAATTTATTAAAAAACAGTTATCTATCATAATGTTATTTTTCATAGATAAAATATTTAGTTTCATAATTTATTATGATAAAAATAAAAATTAATGTAAGGTGTGCATTTACCGTTTTACAGTATTTACTACCGTAGACGACAGGTAAGTTTGATAAAAATTGTGAAAAAAAAAGTTTACAAAAAAATTCCTACTTAAGATCCAAAACCCCGATTGCTGGTCAATTAGTTCGATAGCCGACGGTATTGGGCTTTGACCGCGAAATACATATTATGCCTCAGTCTTAATAGAAAATCGTATTTGAAGCCCTTTATAACATGTTATGTACAGATAATTGAAGTTCTATTTAAAGTCTTCGATAATAGCTTAAGTAATTGAGATTAGAAGATAAGGAGGACACGAATTAATACTCCTAACTCTGAATAATATATCATATCGAATCGTGTTTGTTAAATTAACAAGCAAACAAATCGCCTCTCGAACGAGCGTATAATAGCTATTACGATAAAAAGTAAAAATACAAACGAATTATAGACTACGTGGATAATGCTTATGCAATTAAAAGTCGAGTTACTAGTTAAATGCAATAATCTTATAATAATATGATGTCTACACGTACACAGTTTCAGAGGCCACTAAATATAATATGATTTACTATTAAGATTTGAACCACCGAATGCGACACTTATGTCGATTTTGATAAAACAATATCGACAAGCGTATTTCGTCCACGAAACAAAATATTAGGTACTTAAAACAACTTAACATAAATAAAACGATATAAATATGTATCGAAGTGTAAATACAATTAAAAAAAAAAAAAACGTAACACATTTTATGTTCGGTTTCGTGTTACGGAATGATGACTTTTTTGATCGTCTTCTGCGGTGGTTCGAAATGCAACAAGACTTCGTCCAGAGTTTTGCCTTTGGTTTCGGGCATGATGCATATGGCGAACAACACGTTTAATATACAGAAGAAAGCGAAAATCGACCAAACGATTTCCACTCCTAAATTTGAGATCAGCGATGGATATATCTTGCAAATCATAAACCACATGACGTATCCACATGTCTGTACAACGCCGTTCATGACACCTGCAAGAAATATGATTATTTTATAATATACATACAAACAAAAAAATCATCAAGGTCTGCTATAAATTAGTCGAATTATTAATTTTGGCCATAGCTGGTTGTGTCACAGTAAAATAAAAAAACCGTAGTTTTTGAAAATAGGAACCTACATCACGATTAACGTTTGTATACATTATACTATTATTGTTAGGCATTAAAAGAATTGAAAAATCCCCAAAGCACACAAAATAAGCGAGTGCGTTAAAGTGTTTTGAATCAGATACGTTTTATGTAATTTTTTATATTTATTTAACCTATGAATCCTTCCGGTCACACGAACTGTAATGTCCACCGAACTTGATACATATTATGACATTCAAATATTTAATAAACTCAGGTCTTCTTGACATATCTGACTACGGTGGATGGTAGAGATTTCATCATACGCGGAGTCTTGAAGAAAAAAAATTGATGACAAATAATGGGATTAACAAATGCCAACGTGTTCAAAATTCAGTGTATTCTTTCCTTCACCCTACACTCCTATGGGACATTTATTTTCGTGTAGTTTTCTATTATGCCTATCCACCTCTTTTTCAGTCTTCTTTTCCCATAATTTAAAAAAATAAATAAAATACTTTCTCTGTTGTCGAATTTAATAATATATAAGATATCTATTATAAGATATTGATATCGCTTTGTCATACGTTCGAAACTAATTTCTCTGCAAACGCATTTGTAGAGAATAGTGAATAACAATAGCAATATTGAAACCATTCGATGAGTAAAATGGCCATACTATGGTTTGATGAATTATATTTAGACTTTTTTTTAACCTAAATAGAGGCATAAAAGAGTAAACCGGCAGCATCTATGATCAACCAGCATCCAATTAATCGTGATTTTTTACCTTTCACTGCCATCGGGAAAACCTCGCCGCACAGTATCCAAGGCATGGGCAGTATGGCCAGCAGGGCGAAGAACATGAACATGATGAACGCTACGATGAGCGTCATGGCGAACGGCGGGTCCTGGACTCCAGCGAACGCCTTCATGTAGGTGACGACGACGAGCAGCGACACGGCCATGCATCCGCCGGAGACCATGACCAGCTTGCGGCGGGCGACGCGGTGCATGGCCGCGAAACCCACGCCGCCCATCAGCCGGGCCACGGACAGGAACAGCGACACGGTGTTGCTGTCCCACGGCACCCTGCAGTCCCGGAGCACGTCCATCGAGTAGAACAGCAGCACGTACACGCCGCTGCCCTGCTGACAGACGAAGAACGTCAGCGTGACCACCGTCGGCAGCCACACGTTGCGTCGCAGGAACAGCGACCAGTACGGTGGCGGCGGCGCGGCCGGCACGTCGCGGTCGGCGTCCACCGCTGCTGCAGCCGCGGCGGCCGACCGTTCGACCGCTGCGGCCGACGCCGACGCCACCAGGGCCGCGGGCGTCACTTGGCGCAAGTCCAGCCACCAGTCCACCTCGTCCGCCTCGGCCGACCGGCCCTTGGACCTGAGCCACATCGGCGGTTCCGGGACCATGAACAGCGTCAGGAAGTTGGCCACGCACAGCGCGAACATGATACCGGAAATGGTCTGACACCGGAAGAACATGGCCAGTATGCTTTCAGCCATCATGCCCAGGCCCACGGTCATGGTTACCAGCGTCACGTACAGCGGCCGCAGGTTGGCCGGCGTGATTTCGGAAATGTAAAGAAACATGCACGTGCTCACGCCTGTCGAGCAAAATCGTTTGAGTTAGGAGGTGGGTTGAGGAATTATTTATTTATTTAAATCGTCCAAGTACTGCTTAAAGGCATTGCATATACGAGTTAGTTTCGTCCTACTGCCGATTAGCAATATTGCTTGTGGTCAGAGTGGGGGAGTCCATTACGACATTAATCGATTTCTAATAATCCTAAGTTAAGATGAACACTTAAAAACTAAAATATGGGTACTAGAATATAATATGTCTAACGGACATTTTTATTGTTGTCTAGCTTTAAATTAAATTTCCCATGCACGTGCCATGATTATAGTCTAGTTCTTCTTTGGGTTAATATTCTTCATCTTTAGAAGATCGTCGACATGCCCTCGACATTTATTTAATCCATAAACTCAACTCTATCACGTTCACCGTCCGATGACCCATATGTGGTTCATGGTTTATTTATTAATTAGTCCGTATTGAAATTAATAAATAGTACTCTCTAGTCCAGTTCGATAAGAATATTTTAAATTACATCATGACAATTACAAACCTATTAAAACTATAAATCATAAAAAAGCTTATCGTCTCACCAGTCCAACTGTGTTATTATATGAATTTCATAGCTTGTAGTCCATACAAATAAATCTGCAGTGAAATAAATGTATGAAATCAACTACATGTGGATCGTGGACTGTTAAAATAGGTGTAATTTAACACGTGGACAGTGGACGTGCTATGTTAAGTACATCGTGGAATTGTTTTTTATTTATTTCTTCTGAACACGACTTTATATTATCAAATAATTGCATATTTTACAATTCGAATAATTGCTCCTACTCTCTCAATAGCTTGTTGCGAGAGTAGCGTAGTCCATTGAAACAGTAATCGATTTATAGTAATCTTAAGTGTGGTGACAAGAATATTAAACATGTGTTTTCAGATCATATCTGTTAACGATAAAAAGCATTAAACCCACTATTACAGAACACGCATGTTTTATAATAATGAAATAAACAGCGATCTCGCATTTTCAAAATGTAATTAGCTTATGACTATTTTAGAATTTATATTTATAAATAACATATTATGTAAGACTTACCGAACGGTATTCCAAGTATAATTTTTCCAATCAACAGTGTGGAATAAGAGTTGGCAAATGTTATTATGAGCCAACTTAAAGCCATCGGTATGTAGACAATTTGAACAGTTTTTCTTCTACCAAATTTATCTGTTAGTATTCCAATTATGAGTAGACCGATCGGACATATAAGTACTGTAATACTTGCTGAAATAAATCGTGAACGTTTTGCATTACTAATCAGTTGATTATAGTCAGTGAAATAGCATAAACTATGGTTATTATGGTATGACGTACATTAGCTTATATTTTAACGTGAATTCCGATGAAATAAAATTAAGAATTATTTTTATTATATTAAGTACATTTCCTTCAAACTATTGAAAGAATCGCTTTGTACGCAGTGGCGTCATTTCAATTTTTAATAGGAAGGGGCAACATTTTGATCAACTGATATAATATCTGAACCCCCCCCCCCACCACAAAAAAAACAGAACGCATAGATCCCAAGCTAACTTTCACTTATATTTTTATCTCGATAAAATTCTCATCTTACATGATTTTATACGAGGCGAAAGAAGCCTCATTTAATAGGTAGATGAGCTAAATAATTATGAGCACTACCTCAGTGACGTCATTTTATATTTTTCTAGAGGTGTCGAAATTATAAAACGAAACACGACTGCTAAACCTCATAGAAAAATCGAAAACCATTTTTAAATTGGTACCTTCTGTTATAGAAAGTTTTTAACTAAAAATTCAAAAAAAAATGCTCTATCTTTATTAAAAAACTGTTGAAATAAATAAATAATAATCAAAAGTGGCTTACAAAAAAAAGCCATCCTTTTTTCTTTTTAATTTGTAAAAGATTTCGAAATCATGGATGAATTATGTTCATGTTATTTCACCAACAACCGGCCCAACAATTGGACTGATTTTACAATCAGACAAGGCCCATGCCCACCTTGCCCCCTCCCACCCCTCCCCCCCAACAAAAGTCACCCTGGTTGTTCGTAAATAATATTATACAATTTGGATAACATATTATAGTAATATTTTAATAATACACTATTATAATACTTCAAAACAATTCGAATGTTGTGAATAGCTGATATGAACGAGAAAAAGTTATTGACGATTCACTGGGTATAAATTAATTTTATACGATAATGGTTTCTCTATTATAGATGTTCTC
Source organism: Neotoxoptera formosana (assembly GCA_022818045.1). Classification (NCBI taxonomy): domain Eukaryota; kingdom Metazoa; phylum Arthropoda; class Insecta; order Hemiptera; family Aphididae; genus Neotoxoptera; species Neotoxoptera formosana. The sequence continues at coordinate 87,829,648 of CM040630.1, forward strand.
TATTTAGATCATCAACTATATAAAGATCACGATTAAATGCTTTTTAGACATGGTCCGGAATTTATTCAACAGGCAATGAGCATTTAATCAATTATTATTAGTCATAAGTCAAAATAAGCATAATCATCAAACTAATACTTCCTTATTTTTTAGGTCATTTTTTTGTTGTATTTGTATGTGTAATTATTATATATTGATTTATTTTGTACGGGTAACGAGTTTAATAAAACGGGAATCACCGTTTTTTTTATATTTGCTAAAAAGATAACAATACTATTTATGCAAATTGAGATACATTTTTAAGAAGTATTTTAGCGTGTTTCAAAGATCATGTTCGGTAAAGATAATCTCTTAATATATTTATCTATTTATGACTTAATATTATGTACGTAGTGGATGTACAGTTATTTAAGAGATACTCGAGAGTAATCTAGAGCCCAAAGACAAATAAGTTATATTTTTTATTTTTATTTTATTTTTAAGTGTGATTTAGTTTTTTCAAATCATATGCTCGATTTATTGATATTTATTTTCAGTTGTAAAATAATTTCAAATTCGAATTCAAAACCTTATGGTTATTGGTTTTGACATTAGATTTGGAGTGGAGCGATGAATATTGTATTTGTTAAGACCAACAAATAAAATATAAATTATAAATAATGTTGTGTGTGTTTTTTTTTATTTTGCATTTATATATATTTCGTTGTGCATCAGAAGAAACCATTTTATAGTAAAAAAAGCAATACCAGAATTCAAATAAAAAATAATGAATAACTGTGGCAACATTTTTAACATTTTCAACATATTATATGGACTTTTTTTTATTTCATTTTTTGATCTATGATACAATTTTGGATTATTAGTAATTAAATATAAACAAAATTGAACACAATGTTCCTATGATTTTCTAAGAGAAATAAAAAAATATCAAAAATACAAGGTTGCAATATTTTTAAGAGATTTAGAATTAAATTTTCGTTTATAACAATTAAAAAAAGCTTTACGTCAAGACACTTAAATCTTTTATGTTTAAATGTTGTCAACATCGGATATTTACAAGTAAACTGACGATTTTTGTTATTTTGGTGTATTAAATGCAAAAAATGTTATTTGTAGACAATTTATACATTCTACTATAACTTGAATTATAATTTTCTATACACGATGATATTTTCAAATATTTAGACTGATTTTTGCTATTTAAAGCATTTGAAATTTTCGAATATTTTAATTTTTTTTTTCTTAAAAAGTTCATAATATTTTTAAGCTCATTCAAAAAACTTAAAAGTTTAACATCTTTACAAGTTAATCTAATAGTTTAAAAATTTCAAAAATACATATAGGCACCTTTTTTTGTAGGCGTTTAAACTTTTAATTTCCACAAAAATTGAAAATCATTTTCTAGTCAAAACATTAAAAAAATATCATAACAATAGTTTAAAAATGTAGTACAAAGTCACTCTTAATTTTTTTTTACAACAACCTAATGATATCAAAAGACAAAAATACACATTTTAAGTAAAATTGTCGACGAAATTTGATATTCAAACAAACAATTATGATTTTAGTTAATTTAGTTATTTTGTTGTATTTTAAAAGTATATTATTGGTATGGACTTGAATACTAGCTCAATATTAAATTAAAATACTGATAAAAAATATGTATATTAAAAACAAATTATAACACCTTGTACTTCAATGATATTAATAAAAAATAAAAAAATCTCAATATTAAATTTATAAGAGTAAAAAATAGTGATTATATTAAAAAAGAATGTACAACACCTCTTGTACTTTAGTTATATAAATATTATTATTCAAAGTATAATAATTGATAAAAAAGCTCAACATGAAATTAGATTACTAATTGTTCCATGACTCTTGTTGGTACTTATGCAGTTATTACGGTTTAATAATATATTGAACTTGTCGCAGTCAGTTGTTTGGTATTTGCTAATCACATTATGTAACATGTACACAAATTAAAACTGTAAAGAGTGCGTGTTTGGCGACAAATCGTATGTTTGGTACACGCGTACCTACTACGTAGTATTCTTAAACCGTCGTACGTAATAAGCCAATATTATCAGTGCGGTGGAATGAACTTAAATTTTAAATCATGCGATTTAATGTATAATATGATTGATTGCGTTAAATTTAGAAACAAAGATTCGTTCAAAGTTAATTGTTCAGCACGACGATATTGAATTTGTCAGAGTCTGTTGTTTGTTACTGTAACTCATACACAACTTTAAACCGTGTAATGAATGCATATTTGATAACTTATTTAGTTTATTTTTAGATACCTTCTTCGACATATTTCCAAAATTCTTGTACATAACAAACCAATATCATCAGTGGCGAGCTGAACTTACATTTTAAATTATGCAATTTAATGTATTTGGTCGATTACATTAAATTTAAAAATCAAGATTCGTGCCAAAGTTAATATTGTTCAGCACAACGATATTGAATTTGTCAGAGTCAGTTGTTTGTTATTCGCTAACCTTCCATAATATATCTTATGTAGTTTTAACAACTTTAAATCGTAACGAATGCATATTTGATAACTTATTTCGTTTATTTTTAGACACTTTCTACATATTTCCAAAATTCTTATAGGTACATAACAAACCAATATCTACAGTGGCGAGCTGAACTTAAATAATTTTAAATTATGGAAATTAATATATAAGTATTCATCACCACCACCACCACCACCACACAACAATATACTCGAATATACATTATTTATTTGTAATAAAGCTATGGTACAAAAATAAATATTGTGGCCGAAAGAGGTCGGACCTCGAAGGATAGACCGAAAAAAGTCGAGTCAGCTGCGTCTCAAAAATTGAGCCTTTCGGCCCGCCACTGAACAGTATTCGAAACTAAGAAAAGTATTTGAATATATTTTTCGATTTACTTCTACTCAAATACCTAACACCGTCTTTGTATAAAAAAAAAAAAAAAATTAATCTACAATAATATATAGGTAGGTACTATAATATAATATAATAATAATAGGTACTACTACGATAAACGTCCAATTGTCCACATACTTATCCAAGACTCCTCTTCGGCGGTCAGATGTATTGTCGACGAAGGTTCTCGGAGTTCCGCCACGAGTGTAGACGAAAACGAATACGAACATCCGACCAGAAACTGAGTGAAGCACATCATCGTGGAACAAAATATCTACACACAAACAAACCAAAATAATAATATAATGACAATACGATCAAAACAGAAATCTCAAAAATATTATAATATCGTTATTAGTTATCGTTTTTTGATTGTACCCACAAGTTTTAGATGACATTTTAGTTGAGCGTGTTTCATCTTTCTGAAAAAAAACTTTGATGACTGGCTGAGCAACTGATTTCGACCGGACGCGTAGGAGTCGACCACGTACAGTCTGCGAACGTAGAGAACTCATGAGTGCAAATCGGTAGCCTTTAAATATTATTTTATATACCTAAAACAGACGGGCTTGCGGCGAGACCACTTGATACACGACGGTATCTGCGTAAGCTCACGCGTCGAAAACAAAGTCGATTAGTGATTATAATATTATTATTATTATTATTGTTAATCTCCGATACAGGGTGGCGGACGCCCAGAAATCGTTGACAGTAGCAAATCGGTTTTCTCTGTTTCTGGTGAAATTAGATAAACAATACTATATGGAAACACGTATTGTAACTGTATATACCTACGTCTTATCCGGACGTATCTCGAGGGATTATTTTGTTTATATTTTCATTGTGTATCGAGCACCTCGTCGAGATTCGTTATCTGTTCGTAACCGCGTTCTAACAGGTGGGTTTTGCGAATTCAATGTTTAAACCGAGCTCTGGGTAAATATCAGAGATAATATAATATTATAATATTATAATATTATAATTACCATTGTCCGTTCGCACGTCAAACGACCGCATTATAATAATATATGACGATTATTGCACAAACACGTAAATATTAACGATGTAGATTGATTTTTTTTCCGCGTAACCCAACAACACTGATATAATGTACAAACATTTTCCACTTGAATTTTCCACTTCGGGTTTATAAAAGTATTATTATGTTATAATATGTTTATGTGTCGGATTATCTGTACAATATGCCTACCTATATAATTGTATTTATAATCTGTTGGTATATGGAAATAATCGGTTAAACACAATCTGTAGCGATAAAAAAAAAATCGTCATCGCTAACTTTGATCATTTACTCATCCATCGTTTGAGAACAACAATAGTTTGAATCTATCGCACAGATGTGATATTGCGTGGATTTGCTCGTTATTGCTTCCAAAATTACATTATTTTTGTTAGACATATTATATATTTCTATGTTGACTGTTTTGAATATGGACGATGGAAGCTTATAATTTCATAAAATACGATCACTCAGTAAGTATCACATACCATACAATGAGAAATGTGAAATGTGCAATGATTTACAGATTACTTACTCGTCATTTAAGTCACACTCGGAGTTCATAGAATTTGCTTGGGTTAACACAACACGGGGTCGTTGAGTACGTAAGCATTGTATTATTGGCATAGTAGTCGGCTTTGAATCACGAAGGATAAAGACAAGTTTCTTTCATATATTCTTTAAAATTACATTGAAATTAGATTTACTACAAGCATAAAGACCTACTCAACTTATGGTTAATTATTGCAACTCGTACTCCTCTATTCCCGTGATCTTCAATATCCTACTAGTTACTACCCTCGAGAACAGGGTTACTCGGGTGATAGTGTACTGTATAATATTATTAATATTTCAACAATTTAATAAACCTTTGTATACTTTGCTGAATAGACTTCGATTGACGAAATTAGTTTATGAACGCAGGTCATACGTTTCTAGGACCTATAGAATATAACTTAGACAACTTTATTTATAACAGTCCAACCATCCGGTTCTCGAGATCGGTTCGTGTACTGGGAATAGCTAATCAACCGGATAGGAGATTGGGTATAAATATCGACGACCACTGTTTTTAAACCATACGGAAGAGGTGTGTCGTAAATGCAACCTGTATCAATATAAAATGATAAAAAGAGCTGTTGATAACTTTAAACGCGTTTACTCCTATCTTTTGAAAATTAGGCTAGTTTAAGTTTATCAAGGATGTAATATTGCGTGGTTTTGCTCGTTGATTCCAAAATAAACCGAAATGGCATTATTTTTGTTAGACATATATTTTGAGGGAAGCTTATAATAGCATACAGTTATCTCTTAAGTATTAGTAAGTATTACATATCATATTGTACATACCAATAATCGTGCAAATTTTCATTGATATCTATACGATTTAATCAGTACGTGGAAATAAACGATTCATTGCAATCTGTATCAACAGTGGCGCCCGAGACATATTTTTCAGTCATAGAAATATATAATTTTACCGACCAACCCCTTCAAAAACTAAAAATCGAATGGATTATAGTAATAATTGTTAACATTGGTAAATATTTATATACCACCAAGGAATAGGTATCATCACTCATCAGAGTGGGAAGTGGTTTAAACTATTTAAGAAAGTGATTAAGTGACTGAATTGAATCGTAAAAGTGACCAAAAAGTGACATAAATAAGTATTTTTAGTATATATTTTAATACTCACAAAAAAAATTACTTACTTTAGTAGAAATAATATCGTAAAATCAACTTTGGTAATATACGCTGATATAGGCAGACAGAAAAAATCGTACAACGGTTATATTATTATATCATTGATTTTAAAATCAACACATCCATTGTACGGTGACCCACGAATCGACACCTTATGTACAACACAGCGGTAACCTCTCTGGCCCTTTTTTATTACACATTTAATTTTTTTTTCTTATCTATTTTTTTTATGTACATTCATACATAATGATTGGAAATATGATGTATAATATTAAATAATATTCATAGACGTAAATGGGGGGGGGGTGGTGGGCTTGGGTGGGCTTAGCCCGCCCTTCAGCCTCTCAAGCCCACCTAAAATGAAATATGAATTGAAAATTTGAAAACAAGTAAATTATGGAAATTATAAATTTTCGTTTACACATACCTATCACAATGGAACACAATCATGTGTGAATTTTGTGTGAAAAAAAAGTGATCCAAAATATTCAAATGTCTACAAATTATTGTCTATTCCTATTAGTTCTGCTTCGTGGTGAACGATCGTTCTCCTCGACGAGAAGAATTAATACTTAAGTTGTAAATATGGCACAAAACGGGTTTACGAATCTAAGTATTCTTAACATCGAGCAAGACTAATCAAACACAATATTAATAATGATGATATTCTTAACCAATAATTTGCAGAAAAATATAGAAAACTGCAATTATAATAAAAAAAAATACTATTTCATTATAAATGTACTTTGCTGGTGGATATTTTCAATTGCATTTCTGTGTCGAAAATTTTGGTATTCATAATTTTAATATAATTTTTTGTTTATTAAGGGCGGGGGTTTAGTACCACAACCCTTTTCCCTCTGTTAAACGTTTTAACTATGGGCTTGAGCCCACTCAATTTAACGGCTCTAGTCAAGTCTATGTTAATATTATTAAATTGAGTTTCATCTTTTCGAAAGTCTTTACCGGGAACCAATTTGGATGCAGCCAAATAACCTTTGTTGCACAAGTGCGTAATCAAATTTGTTTTTCAAGTGACGATAATTCTGTTATTTTATTTAAATGCGGTAGTGAGGATAACTAATCGGAAGTGCTTTGTGTGTTATGTCCGAGACCTCATAAGAGGTGAAGGGAAATGATGTATGAGTATACAATAGATTTTGACAAAATCCGTCAAAACGATGACTATTCGAAAACGGTTGAGTGAATTTTAATATATTATAATATGGCTGGAATAAAATATTTCGTACAAATTGTTCCTCGTATTTTTGTTTCGTGAAAATACTCATCGTCAAGTAGTATAATATATATTTTGCACGGATAAAAGGAAAATAACTACCCAATCGTTTGAACTTATATTTTTATACGCATTTTTTGCCGTACATTTTACGTACGTTGCGCCAGCGCGGCCCATTTCGAAATATTGGAAAATTTTTACACCAATATTTAGCATGTAATTAGCATGAATTTGCATGACTAAAATTAGAATTTACATGACATTTTTTATGGTTAAAAAACCGTTTACGAGTTTTTAGCGTTGCGCCAGCGCGGCCCATTTCGAAATATTGGAAAATGTTTGCACCATTATTTAGCATGTAATTAGCATGAATTTGCATGACTAAAATTAGAATTTGCATGACATTTTTTTATGGCTACAAGGAAAACCTATCAGTAAATTAAATTGCTATAAAAAAAAATATTTATTTAAATCGGTTTTTCACTGACGGATATTTTATGAAAATAATAATTGACCTTGATTATAATATTCGCGGCATGCAAAACACGGTTAGCTGTTGTTTCTATGGCTATAAATTGAACGGGACATGTCAGAAAAGTCGCGAGAGAATAGTTTTTCTATTCATTCTTGAGACGAATTGATTATTGACATGAAGACACGAAACGTGCACGATTTCTATCTTAAGTAAAATTTACGTTATATTGTTATAAATAAAAAAACTTTTAATTAAGTCCTTATACATCACTTAAAATACTTGAGAAAATGCTCTTCTGTTTTTAATTATAGATTCTGAGCGAAGAGATAAAATATGTATTGATTTTACAACGATGTTTTTCTGTCTGTAAACGTATTGTTTCTTCTTTTGTTTAAATTTTCATCATCGGCATATTTATGAAATTGAATCTTGTTGGTACTTTTGAGAGGTCGAAATAATTCCTAGCAGTTTTCAAACGCGCGGGGAAAATATAAAAAAGTTAATATTAAGAAAAATATTTTTAACGCGAAACCAGTTTTTGATAAAATCGTTTTTCTCATTTCAGCATTATTAAAACAAAAAATAACTGTATATCTATGAAATGTTTACCAAATGTTTATATAAATAATAGGTTTCTCATAAGTTATTTTAATATCGGTTTAAAATTATTAAAAATCCATGACACGACTTTTTTTTTTATAAGCATTAATTATACTTCAAATGTTGATAATATTCATCGAAATATCGACAATTTTCAAATTATTTTGTAGTTTTTAGAAAATGTTCAATTTTTATGGCTAGGGTTTGAAAATTTAAAACAAGGTTTTTCATAAGTATTGCTAGTTATAATACCGTAACTATAAAATCTGTAAAATGTGTTAAATTTGGTTAATTTTATAGACGTTTTGAGTTCAAATTTGGACGACATCATAAGATAATCAAACGAAGACCAACGATGTTATAGTTATATTGTCTTTGTAATTTACAAATATTAATATATTATTCGTGGGTACTAGCTACTGATAAGTGTATTATTATATAAGTATACAAAGACATTAAAGATTGAAATTTTTTCCGAAATAAATTATTCTAATATAACAATAAGATCGTAACAATTAGGTCGTAGTCTCCAGTACGAAAAACAAAGAGAGGAACTAGACATAAGCCACCTTATCGGAACAAGTCTAGGTTCGCATCCTGTCAACGAGAGCCAAACAGTAGAGTTCTTTAAAACACTACAAATATTAAACCTAATACAAGACAATCCCAACAATTTTAAAGCTATAATTATTTATAGTATAATAATTTTAATAATAATAATTTACTTTTAATTTTTTGTATTTGTATTCGATTTGTATCCTTTTCTCAACTTTAACTGAATAAGACATAATTAAAATGTAAATACATGCGTATAATGAATGAAATGCTAATGGCCTTTGATGTCGAAGCAGAAATGTAAAAATGTCGAGATCAATAAAAAAAAAAACCAAATCGTAGTCTTCGTTCAGAATCGATTTTTGTGTACAACGATTCTATTTGAACTCAATTCGAATTTAACACGTCCACAACAGTGACCCACTCGCTTGCCCGCCTTTAATTTAATTTGATTTACTCACACGACTTACTATTTTTAATTAGCCACCCAGTGTCGGCCTGACCATGACCATGTTATATTTGTGTCGAGGAGCCCCGATAGTACTATGCATGTTGGATAGGAATTGAATATTATTACATAATATTATACCCTTAGATCATATTATACTATCATATATTATTATGATCTAAGATTATACCATTTATATTTTATATCATTATTGTAAATAGTAATAAAGAGTTATCGACCTCCAGATATACCTCCCGATATACCTCCTGAGTCCTGATATAGAGAAAATCGATTACACAATTCGAATAGCATTACAAATATTAAGTTCTATAATATTATAGGTAACGTACTATTTATATTATTTATATAATTTTTTAGAATTATAAATAATTACTATAACTATGTACTTATACTATAGTAATAACTGTACGTTAACTGTTAACCTAAATGTTTATTTTGAATAATGTATACTTTTAAAACATATAATATTTTACACTACTTATAAGCACTACTTTTTTTTAAGGCCCTTCTGAAGAAATGTACCTATGTACCTGCATCAGGTGACTATAATATTGCAATTTAACCTTTTATAAACGGACATTGCAGTTATTGCAATAATGCCACACTTTCATGTTGTTATTTCATACGTTTTGAAAATCGCCCTCGAAAGTACGATAAATAAACTCTTCCAAAATAAGAGCCACATACTCAGATGATATTATATACATACCATATTATATTTTAAATAGTTTATATCGTCTGTGGGCGCATTTAATTAAATCGCGTGTAATTATTATCGTACGCAGACACTTTGAGCAGCAGCAGAAATGTATTAAATGGAATTTTAAACGTACGAGAAACGTGCGTAGTGCGTACGAATTAAATTTTGGAAACATTCTTTATACTTTATGTCGGCTTATTTTTTTATGTAAATTACAATTTTCTTTTATTACGTTTTGGTTTGAGCATTAACTTACTGCACACATGAAAAATGAATTAATGATTTTAATTAGAACGACTGCGTTGAATTCACTCTTACTTTATCGGCGTTCGATATTAATTGTTTAATATTATTCTGAAATCAGAAATCGCACGAAACACAATATTATCATAATTTTAAAATTCTTCACACAGACGTCTGTAGTTCTCACACGTACCGGATTTCCCGGTAAATTAATTTTGCCGCACAACGAAATATTTTCGAACGGTTTATTATTGTTGAATTAAACCGAAATACTTGTTTACCGACTACAGTATTATTATACAACTCAAGTGTATAACTTATTATTTTTTATCGTGTAAAAAATAAATGAACGAAAACTATTCTCGTATCAAAGTCCAATAAGAATTAGACAATTATAGTGTTCATAACAATACTTTAGTTTCTAATAATTATTAAATTTGGCAACGTCGCAAGGAAAAAACAATTTAAGCGTTCTCAATCGTATTTTACCGTCTTAAACTAACACGGATAGAAGTAAAAGATAAAAGAAAAATAGGCCATAATATTACTGTAACGGATTTATTTTAACGAAAAACCTGCAAAAGATGTTACAAGTTTCAAGTTTGGATTTTATCGGCCAAACCTCACAGTACTGACGTAGAACGTCGGATTTCTTATAATTTTATACTATCATATTATATTATAAACGGTCAAACACTTTGTAATGTCGTAACGAAATGTTATCACAGAGAATAGTAAACTTTGTACCGTATAAAAACTCTCTGAAATATTCACGTCCATAAACTAACCATAAAAGTTTCAGAGTCACGGAAGAGTGATGAGTTCGCTCAGTATTCAATATTTTCCCGAAGGCATGACCTATTGGCTATTGGCAAAGGTGGGCATTAACCAATTAAAAAGTTAAAGTTAAGTTAAAAAGTTTATTTTGTTATAACTTTTTAACTTAACTAGTTAGTTAATTTTCTGATCAACTTATGAACTTCACTAGTATTTAATTGACATTTGAAATAACTTAGCTTTTTTCAGTTAATTTATAAATAATCCATCAAGTTTAACATTTTTTGAAATTTTTCGTTTTTATTGTTACATACTTAAATATTTATATTATTTTATTTTATTTAAATTATAAATTACGAATTTTGTGGTTTTAATAATCCATGATCTTAAATTGATATTTGATATAAAAATTAATATTTGTTAAATTATTAATTAAGATGTGTACATAGTTCAAATATTTAATAATCATGTAAAGTAAAATATGAGTAATGTACACTGTACATTATGATAAAAGTGTTTAGTATAATTTTGGAAATTAGAAAGAATACTGTCACTCATCCACAAACTAGTTAAAAAAAAGTAGAATTAACTTTTTTTAAACTGAGTTAAGTTAATATTTTTTTCCATATTAACTTTTAACTTATCGAGTTAAATTTATGGTCTATTAACTGTTAACTTCTAACTTATCCATTTTGTGTTTTCTTAACTTAACTCGAGTCAATTATTTTCATTAACTTGCCCACCTTTGGCTATTGGATAGAAATTTCCGTACTGATCACGTTGTTTTAATACTGCTCCTAAAGCTTTTATATATTAGCATCTGTAACGATGAGTATTTGTTGATTGTTTTCAAGAAAACGTGATAGCACTGGTGGTTTTGTAAGTCGATCTCTTAACGTAATCAATTATTATTCGGTTAAATTGGTTAGAGCCTTAGAGGGCCTGCTATAAGCGCTAAATCCTTAATATGAAGTATTCTGTAATGAGTAAGCCAGTGCTAAAAATCTTCTGATTTCCTTTACAGTAAATGGATTTTTGATATATTTTATTGCTGATATATTTTTTGTGCTATGCACTTACTAGATATTAATCATGTCCTTATACAATTTATTTTGTCATATAAAATTAGCAATTTTTGGTTTTTAAAGATGAATTGTTGTCTTTTAAAAATAATTTTCTAAGAGATTTTCTAATTTATCTTCGAATGTTTTTTTAAAAATACAAAGGTCATCAATAAAACATACTTTTTTTTTATACATAAACTCTCTAAAAATATTTCGTTCATAATTTTTTGGAAAATTGCTGAACTATTCTTGAAGCCCTTGGGGAAGCCTGTTGAAAGTAAACAAACCCTGAATTGTGTTAAGGCCAACAGTTCTTTATCTTCTTTAACTATCGGCACTTGAAAGAAACAGGAATTCAAATCCAAGGTAATAAACAACGTCATCCATTCCATGGCCTTAAATAAAAGTCCTGTGTCCTAGGGAGTTGGTAATTGTCACTTTGTCAGGTATCACCCTGTGATTGATTTCCTTGTAATTAACCACAAATATAAAGCTACCTGACTCTTTTTTTTAAGCTAAAAAGGCTGAAGCTGCAGAACTAGATGATACAAAAGTCAATTTTTTTCTTCAACACTACTAAGCTTATTAAAAATTCTCTCTCTTTTGTATGTTATCTATAAGAAACCTAGAGTATCTATTGATCCATCTGAATTTAAATCTTAATTGTTTATACCTAGATAATTTCTTATTTTTTTTAAATTCATCTTGAAGCTATCTAACTATTCAAACTCTTAACTTAGATACATTTTCTAAAGTTTTTAATTTGTTTTGTTCATAAAATTCTAATGTCTATTCTTTTTTTAATAATTAAACTTCTGTTACTCTATTAATTTCTTTAAACTAGACTCGTTGTGACATTATTTAGTTTAATTATATCCTAATAAACAAAATTAACAATTTCAATATTTATTGTGTCATACGTACTCGCAGACAGTGGTAACCAAAATGTTTATACTGTGTACGATAAATAATACTGCATTGGGTAAATACCAAATATCTTTTCTTTTTCTTTTTTTTTGAGTTTTGGCAGAAAATGTAATTTGAACGAAAACCAAATGGTTGAATCTGGGCAAGAAAATATGAACGCCTTACCAAACACCTAGGCCGAATACCTGCCTATTTATATAGATACCTGTCTTTTCCTCTTAAGATGAATGTATTGAAAGTATTGAAGTGGTGTCACATAATCAATTGAGGAAATCGTATACACAGCATTAAGAAATTCCTACTAAATCCAAGCAGGTTTTACACAATTTGTATGTTGAATATCAACCATTGTGTTATGCTAGGCGTAAGACATTGCAAAAAAAAATGTAATTTTTTTACAAATCATTAAAACAATAAAAATATGATAAAATTAAGGTATAGTTTACTAAGTAAGTATAATAAACTATATTAATTTATTATTATCTAATAAAAATTAATATCTACATTTCATAAAAAAATATACATATAAACATTGGATCGTGTAAACATTATCGGTATTGTTACATAATATTATAAAGTTCAAAACTGGACAGTAAATCGAAACTTTACATAAACTATGAATTTTTATACCGCTACTCGAAGTACTGCCATTTATAATGATTACAATTGAATTTAAATTAAAACTAGTTTAAAATTAATCCTAACTAAAATCCAAAATCTTTAATTACTGGTCAATTATTTCGATAGCCGGCGGTTGGGCTTTGACCGCGAAATACACATCTCAGTCTTAATAGAAAATTGTATTTGAAGCCCTTCGTTAATTGTACCTACAGCTAATTAATAAGACAATTAAAATTCTATTTATAGTCGTCTACTATAAAAGCTTAAGTAATTGAGATTAGAAGATAAAGAGGAATTGAAGTAATACTACTGACGCTGAATATTATATGAAATCGTGTTTGTCGAGTTAACAAACAAACGAATCAACTATATACAACGAGCGTGCTAATGGCAATAGCAATTATAGTTATCGATAAAAAGTAAAAATACATAATATATGAATTATAGACGACGACGTGGGTAAGCTTATGCAATTAAAAATCGAGTTACCCGATGGTCTTATGATATAAAGTGGAAGAGTACAATAATTTTGAGAAGCCACTGAAAAGCAGCAGCTGCTGTCGGTTTACAAATAAAACGATTGAAAAGTATTTCATCTACGTAATAAAATATTAGTATAACTAAAAATACCTTAATGTTTAAAAAAAAACGATTTCTACGAATCGATGCGTAAATACAATTACAAAAAATGTAATGCGTATGTTCGGTTTCCGCGAGTATATATGAATTGACGTAGTAGTATTACGGAATGTTGACTTTCTTGATTGTCTTCTGCGGCGGTTCGAAATACAACAAGACTTCGTCCAGAGTTTTGCCTTTGGTTTCGGGCATGATAAATATGGCGAACAGCACGTTTAATATACAGAAGAAAGCGAATATCGACCAAACGATTTCCACTCCTAAATTTGAGATCAGTGATGGATATATCTTGCAAATCATGAACCACATGACATATCCACATGTCTGTACGACTCCGTTCATAACACCTGAAAGAAATATGATTATATTTTCGTATAATATATACAAAAGAAAAATCACCTAGGTCTGCTCTGAATTAATCTCGGACACAGGTCGTGTCACAATAAAATAAAACACAAGATCATATTTTTAAAAGAGTACTCTACACGTTTGACGTTATACAAACAATTAAACTATTATTGTTAGATATTAAAAGAATTCGTGAGAACTCGTCAAAGCACATGGAATAAGCGAGTGCGTTGAAGTGTACTGAATCAGATACATTCTATGTCATCTTATATTTATTTAATCCATGAATACTTCCTGATACACAAACCGTAGGGTCCATTGAGCTCGATAGACGATATTATAACATTCAAATATTTAATATGATCTGGTTTTTTTGACGTATGTAACTATAGTGGACGGTAGGATGGATGTGTCATCGTCAGAAGCGTCTCGAAGAAAGAAATCGGTGACAAAAAATGGGATTCACAGCCAATATGTTCAATATTCCGTGTATTTTTTTTCTTCCCCGATGGCTCTTAACTATAATAATATGTCATATGGCCCATATATGGGACTATTTTCGTGTCATTCTCTTTTTTGTCTATCAACTTCGTTTTCAGTCTTCCTTTCCACCCTTTTTCTTTTAAACGTATGTCCGTAGTCACTCTTAGTACATCTGAATCGTAAGATAACCATCTCATCCTAGCTACTCTTTCTCATTTTGGCTACACCTATATCATACTACTGTTCGTTATTAATTTTTTTTTTAATTCGTCAGGATATGAATGCAGTTCATATTTTAAATCCATTTTAAATTTTCATTCATTTTTGTAAACGGGAATTAAAAAAAAATAATGTATTTTCACTGTCATCAAACTGAATAATATTATATAATATTATAAGATATTGACAGTCGTTTTATAACACGTTCGAAACTCATTTTTCAGCAAACTTGTCTGCAGTTTTGAAAATAATAATAAAAATATATTATAAAAATTCTATGGGCAAAGTGGCAATCTTATGTTTTGATGAATTATTTTTAGACTTTTTTAATGAAAAGAGGCATCAAAAGAATAAAATAATAAACTATTAAATTTAATCAGGGATTGTACCTATTTTGTAACCTATTTTTTCTTTTTTAAAGTATCAATGAAACTAAAAAAAATATCGTGTTATTTATAATAAAGATAAACATTTGGCTAAAGTGATTTGACAAAAGACAAAGTATAACCTAAAGCCCAGCGGCTCACCCACGATTTCATTGCTATACGTGGAACTGGCCAGTTTTAAGGGTTCTTTCCCAATGTCCGATATCATATATTTATATATATTTTATCACTATTGCAGTTCGACGACGGAGCGATTTGTTACCTTTTACTGCCATCGGGAAAACCTCGCCGCACAGTATCCAAGGCATGGGCAGGATGGCCAGCATGGCGAAGAACATGAACAAGATGAACGCGACGATGGGCGTCATGGCGAACGGCGGGTCCTGGACTCCAGCGTACAACCTCATGTAGGTGACGATGACGAGCAACAACACGGCCGTACATCCACCGGAAATCATGACCAGCTTGCGGCGGGCGACGCGGTGCATGGCCGCGAAATTCAGGCCGCCAATCAGCCGGGCCATGGACAGGAACAGCGACACGGTGTTGCTGTCCCACGGGATCTTGCAGTCCCGGAGCACGTCCATCGAGTAGAACACCAGCACGTACACGCCGCTGCCCTGCTGGCACACGAAGAACGTCAGTGTGACCAACGTCGGCATCCACACGTTGCGCCGCAACAGCAGCGACCAGTACGGCGGTGGTGGTGCGGCTGGCATGACAGCGTCCGCTGCCGCAGCGGCTGACCGTTCGATCGCGGCGGCCGAAGCCGACGCTGCCGCTTCCGCAGACGTCACGTGGCCCAAGTCCAGCCACCAGTCCACCTCGTCCGCCTCGGCGTATCGGCCCTTGGACCTGAGCCACATCGGCGGTTCCGGGACCATGAACAGCGTCAGGAAGTTGGCCACGCACAGCGTGAACATGATGCCAGATATGGTGTCCCAGCGGAAGTACATGGCCAGTATGCATTCCACCACCATGCCCAGGCCCACGCTCACGGTTACCAACGTCATGTGTAGAGGTCGCAGGTTGGCCGGAGTCACTTCGGAAATGTACAGCAACACGCACGTGCTCACGCCTGTAGATCAAAATCGTTCGAGTTAGGAGGCGGGTAGCGGAATTATTTATTTATTTATTTACATCGTCCGAGTACGAGTTAAGACGTTGAATATTTGCATTTAGATTCGTCCTACTGACAATATTAGCGATAAAGCTTGGGCTGAGAGTGGGGGAGTCTATTACGACAGTAACATAGGGAAATTAGGTGTGGGCTAGGGGAGGGGCCTAGCCCCCCAAATATTTATCTAGCTTCCACATAATAGGTACAAATATAAATTTAAGAGTAAGCCATGACTTACGAATTGTTTATTCCTTAAAGAAATTTTCAAATTAAGAAAAACTCCAATTTGTCAAACATTTTTATTATTATTTCAGTTACTGAAGATGTGTACTCAAATTTATATAAATTGCTACAGTTACCTTACACAATACCTGTCAGTTCTGCAACCTGCGAACGTTAGTTTTCATTAATGCAGGGATTAAAAACTTGGCAGAAAACAACAATGAAACAAGAATGATTTTGAAATGTATTAACAATAAATATTGAAAGAGATGTAACAAATAGTTCAAAAACATTTATTGACAGATTTACTATAGCTAATAGAAAATGAGTGTTGATTGAATATTAAATTAATTTAAATATTAAAATATTTTAATATCATATACATTTATTTGGGTAATGTAGCCATGAAAGTGGGGGGGGGGGGCGAAGCACCTGCGGGTCTGTGTAACTTATACAATTATAGAATTTGTTCCCTCAAAATGGACCCTAGTTGCGTCTATGGACAGTAATCGATTTCTAGTAACTTCGATTCGAGATACTCTGAACATGTAAAAACTAAATTGGTTCTTCCTTCTTCCTGTCATTATTTTCAGAGTACTGATCTGGAGCTCTGTTGCACTACTAACACTATACAATTTATTATATCTATCCATTCCGCTCAATAAACAAGCCATTAAGTTGTATCGAACTCGCCAACGAATAAATGTATTTAATTTTGTCTAAATGTATATAGTATTTTATAATGTGCTAGCTTAAACACACAAATTGTTCTATTTAACTAATGGTGGAAGCCTGTATCTCACTACTAAAAAAATAAATATATGAATTCGCGAGATTAGCACTTAAAGCTCCTTGCTTTATAATGGCATTGGATTACCCTTTCTTTCAAGTATACACAAATCACAATAACAAATTAATTAAAAAAACTCCATTGGCCGATTAAATAAATTCAAATGGAGTCTCCACATCCAAATCGTTAATTTACTAACCCTAGATATTATCTTATTAGAAGTTTACAAAGACCAACCAGACCATCAAAAACTAGATAGTTTTCTCTTTTATTTTCCCATAGGCACAGTGGTACAATTTTAAGTTAAAAATATTATGTACAGTAGATCCTCGATTATCCGAACCTCCGTTATACAAACCCTCTATTATCCGAACTGCGATTGGCGTTTCCGAACGTTCTGTTATCCGAAAGTCAAGCTTTAGGGTCAAATGAAAATCGATAATTTTGTCAAAAAAATACCATAGTACATTTATGTCAAATAAGAATTTGTTCTTATGTAATTAATAAACGTATATGTTCCTAAACAATTAATAAAAATAAATTCTAAATAATGTAATTTAAATACATATTATAATAACACAACTTGTACGTTTTTTTTGTGACATGCATGCTCATTACAATACAAATTTAAATATATTATATCGAGATGTATACAAACAATTTATTTATTAAAACAATTTCCAATATCTGAACTTTCACGAATCCGAACTAGGTGTGGTGCCAATTAGTTCAGATAATATTAATTGTAATATTGTAATTATTGCAACTATCAATAATGTAAAAAATATATGTTTTTTGACTCTAACAATTAAATAATAAAAAAAATGATTTAATTTTTGTGGTGTTAATGAATCGGCGGATAGACAGCTGCGTCAGTGATAAAAACCATATTATATCGCAGTGCTACAGAACACGCACGTTTTAAGACATTAAACCATTGTGATTGTACATTTTAAAAATTAATTTGTTTATGATTATTTTATGACGTAAAACTCACCAAACGGGATTCCAAGTAGAATTTTTCCAATCAACAGTGTGGTATAAGAGTTAGCGAACGTAATTATTAGCCAGCTCAAAGCCATCGGTAGGTAGATGATTTGAACAGTTTTCCTTCTACCGAATATATCCGTTAGTATTCCGATTATGAGCAAACCGATCGGGCATATGAGTACTGAAATACTTGCTGAAATAAATCATAAACGTTTCGTATTACAAATCAATAGCAAGTCATAGCTATTGGGTACTCGGAAAGATGAAATAAAATCATCAAGAATTTTATTCATCGTGTCGAGTAGGTACATTTCCTTAAAACAATAAAATTAAAAGAATCGTTTTGTACGTAAATAGTATAACATTTGAATAACACATTGCACTGATATAATATTTTGTTATAAATTGTTTCTCTTTAGAATATATTCCGTCTCCATTTTTAACACATCACGAAGTTCGCCGCGGTTAGGTATAATATGTTTTTTTCACATTGGCAGGTATTTATACGATAGTTAGTGTTTAATAAATTATATAAATAATATTATAGCCCAAATAGGCATAATCATCACACACGGTGCTGCATTGTCTTGTGGGTGATTTTTAATTTTTGTATTTTTCAACTACATAATATCATATTATATTTTTAACATAAAAAACGAGTTTAATAAACGATGATTTCCATTTCACTTTTGGCTCAAACAACAAGAACGGTACTAATTATAGAAATTAAGATTAATTTATAAACAGTATTACAGCACGTTCCGATGATCATTCGGTAACGATAATTTCATAATAAATTTTTATATATATATGACCTAATAGGTACGTATGTATTAAGTGGATGTACAGTACTTTAGGAGCTACTTGAGAGTAGTCAAGAGTTCAGAGATAGATTAGTTATTTGTTTTTTAGACATTTTTTACGAATGATTTAATTTTTTAAAATTATGTGCTCGATTTATTGATATTTATTTTCAGTTGTAAAATTATTTCGAATTCCAATTCAAAATTGTATGATTATTGGCTTTGATATTAGACCTGAGCGGACAATGAATGTCGTATTAGTTTTAAAATGTTGATAGTGTGTTTTTTTTATTTCCCGTATATACATTTAGGCAAATTTTTTGTTTTTTATAAGCATTTAAAGTTTCGATTTCCGCAATATTTAAAACCATTTTCTAGTCAAAAACGTTTAAAAAGATCAACAAAGATTAACAAAAGCTTAACAATTTAATACAAGAAAAGTCATAAGTTTTCTCGCAACAACCTAATAATAATAACAATAATATTATCAAAAGACAAAAATAGACCTTTGAAGTAAAAATGTAAAAACTAAACTTGATATTCAAACAAACGATTACGATTTTAGTTGATTTAGTTAATTGTTGTAATTCAAAAATATATTATCGGTGGGAACTTGAACTTTATAGCTATATTACGTTCATTATATTATTGTCTTATCAATCGAATAGTTTCAAAACACGTACATTTGTTTTCAGCTCTTTCTATCACGAACTTATTAATAAAGTTCAATGTTAGTAAGTTGGTATCGATGTACAAGTCGATCACAGCTAGTAGGTGTTTAGTTTTATATGAAAATATAATATATAATAATTATTATTATTTTAATGTATGCTATTTGTTTTTATCAAACTTTAGTTCGTAATAATTACTAATCAAAAAATAAATTACCAACTTTTTTTTTTATCGTTTTTAGTTATTTATTTTTAATTACTTGTTCTTTAAGGTTGATCTAGCTTTGAACCGTTTTAACAACTTCATGTGGGCTTATTTTTTAAAACCATTATTGTTATTAAAATATACAGTGAACAGGTTCGTGGACATCTTGTATAGAGATTATTTTTTATTTGTTTTCATAATATTATATAGATCATAGATGGTCAGATGCTCACTTCGACTTAAAAAAAGTATTTTACAGAACAATTAACTAATTTTTAGACAGTTTAAAAACCAAGTTAAAGGTGACGATTTCAAACGACTATTTATATAATTCTCAAAAAGATTCGCAAAATTATTTAAGGTCTAGAAAATGATCGAAATATCGATATGTCGATGAAAAATCCGAGTAAATCTACCGTTATTGATTTTTGACGATGTAGCAAAATAACAGCATCGATTTCGAAAAAACCGGTGACGTATATTATGTGTTTCCGTTTTACGGAGATTTTCACAATAAGCGCCTCGACCAGATAAAATCGTAGTCTTCTACAAACGTCGCTGCTCTTGAGATCGGGGTAATTTTAGCCACCCAAAAGGTTAAAATAAAAATAAACAACCGATGTGGTGGTCGTCGTAAATATATAACTCAATTATTAAAAATATTAAATATTACGCACGTACGCGTCTGTCGTCTCAGAATCTAAACATTTAATAACTATCAATCGATTACACTAAATTTAGAAACAAAGATTCACGCAAAAGTTAATCGCTCGATAATTTGATTTATTTTTAATTCATTCATATTATTGGCCTAGAGCTATTTTGGCACTTAATTACACATAAGTACACACGATTTATAATAACACGTCAGATTCGTCGTCGTCGTCGTCGTCGTCGTCGCAGCAGCAGCAGCAGTCAGTTGTTTGGTATTTGCTAATGTGTCATCATCATCATCACATTATGTACCGCCGTGTACCTTATGTAACACATGTACACAAATTAAAACCGTAAAGAGTGCTTGTTTGATGACAAATCGAGTGTGTGTGTGTGTGTGTGTGGTACACGCGCGTACTAGCAGCCACTATACGTAATTCCAAAATCGTCGTGCGTAATAAGCCAACGTTGTTATCGGTGTGCGGTGGAATGAACTTAAGTTTTAAATTATGCGATTTAATAATATAATATTGGATCGATTACGCCGAGAGTTTAGAGACAAAGACTCGTGCAAAAGTTGATATCGTTCAGCACGACGAATTCGTTTGAATTCGTCGCCAACCTATCGTACCACGCGCGACTTGCACGCCACTTAAAACTATAAAAAAAAATGCATTTTTCATGACGCGTTTCGTATGGATTTAGGTCTAGAATTTTAGGTTCTACAATATATTTCCGAAAAACACGATAGACCAATAATATTAACTCGGCGGCGGACCGGGCTCGAAGTTTAAACGATTTAAGCATTTATCGACACCACCGCCGTCCCACAATAATAAATAAAATCGAGTCGTGGGCGTGCGCGCCTCCTGACATTGAATCGGGACCCTAAAATTTGAGTCCTATAGCATAATATATAATTTATTGAAACATGTATTATGTACGTGTCCTGTTAGGAGAGCCCTGGCTAAATTAAGAGAAAAGGGACCAAAAATATTGTATAGGCACCCCGCCGAAATGCGGGTCTGCGCACGCCTTTGACTCTAATATTCATTATTTATATTTTGTAACAAAGCTGCGTTATGGATGAATTGTGGCCGAAAGAGGTCGGACACCTTGAGACAGACTTCGGCGCCACCGTCCCGTCCCAACCCTAGATCGCTAACCATACGTCAATGTGACGAACACTGATAATTTTATTGTTGCTATTTTTAGGCATTTCATCTAATATCATTAAACCTCCCTTGTATCTCTCTTATATTATGTTCTAAATCTATCCCAATAAAAAAAATTTAATTAAAAATAAGCAAAAATGTTTTTTTTTACTAATAGTTTTTACAATATAGTTATCCAAGAGTTTAATTATATTTTTGATTTATTGAATTGAACTAATTAAAAATAATTTGTTTATGAAAATTGTTCATAATATTTATAGTTTTCGTCATAATATTGACGAATTGTTAGAAATAAAGGTGGATAAATAAGGTTAGTAATCTAGGGTTAAAAAAGTCGACGCGGCTGAATCGAGCCTTTCGGCCCGCCACCGGACGTTATAATAATAATATAGTATTCGAAACTAAGAAAAGTATTTGAATACATTTTTCGATTTACTTCTACTCAAATACCTAACACTGTATGATTTTTTTTTTCAAAATAAATCTATAATAATAATAGTATATAGATATATATATATGCGTGTAGGTAGGTAGGTAGGTATAGGTAGGTACTATATTATTATTATTATTATTATTGATAATATTACGCGATGACATCAAGTGCACATACTTATCCACGACTCCTCTTCGACGTCCAGATGTATTGCCGACGAAGGTTCTCGGAGTTCCGCCACGAGCGTAGACGAAAACGAATACGAACAGCCGATCAGAAATTGATTGAAGCACATCATGGTGGAGCAAAATATCTAAACACGTACCACAAAACATAATATAAGTATAATATAATGTATTATTATAATATAGGCGAGACGAGAATAACAATATCGAATAACGCTCAAAACGGAAAATAACCTCAAAAATTAGTATAATATTACAATGAGTTATAGTTAAAATTATTATTTTTCGGTTATACCCACAAGTTTTAGATGGCATTTCAACTGTTTGTGTTTCATTTTTCTAGAGAAAACAGAGAAAAAAAAAGCGAAAAGAGAAACTGCTGAATCAATATTCCGTGATCGTCGTCGAGCGCTGGTCGTGGATTTCAACTGGTGTGTGCGGCGGGATCAGCTTCGCGGTCGGATCGCAGTGAATTCGTGAGAGTACCACAATAATAATTAGTAGCCTTTAAAAACCATTATTGTTATTATATACCAATATTTCAATTAGGTCGGTTATCGGCGCGGCAATAGGCCACTTAAAACAATTATGTACGCTCGAAACAAAGTGAATTATAAAATAATCGACATTCGATACAGGGTGATGGCGAAAACCGTTCGGTATTTCGACTACAAGTAATCCAAAATATGTTACAGTAATCCGTTATGATATTATTATCAATTCAGAGTGGGTTAGGCGCCGAATATTTATATTTATTTTATTCGTTCTCGTATTTATAAATCGATTTCGATATTAGTATATCGTCATTTAATCGCGACGAACAATTATTATAATAATATTACGTTAATATAATATATAATAATAATAACGCCGATATATATAAGTATGCACGTATTATTATGATATAATATTATACCGACCGAGCTCTGTATAATATAATATCTGGTGCATTCTGCGCAGTTCGTTACATACGGCGAAAAAAAAAATAAGAATACTTAAACAATTAAAATGTATTTATTCAATTATATGCGATTAAAACACGACTCCAATTAATTATAAAAATAATATGTGTAGTGGATGCATGGATATCTCGTATGTTTTAGTAACGAAATTAAATCGAAAAATCAAATCGTACACTGCAGTCATGATAACACGATATAATAATAATATCATCGAGGATTGTATTTTGTTTATATTATTATATTATATTATACTAGCCGAATCGTGTGTTTTAATCGATTCGTAACACATTGGTTTTTTATTACGATTAAACGGTTTTAAGCCTAGCCTAGCCGTGTAATATATAATAATTTTTATAATAAATGACAAAAAAAAATGAAAAATCGGGTGATGCGGTGACACTCGGGAAGGTGTTTGGAACAATATTGTGTGAAGGAAAATTGGGAAAATGTTAAACAGTGTCGTCACAAAATTGGAACAAGGCCTGTTTTTGTATATAAGGACTAACGTCGTCGAAGTATCGATAGTAATAATATAATATGCCTATGGGGTATTATTTTAGGTTGCATTCGAAAACCTCAGACTTTTGATTTTCACCCTAAAAAGGTCGACGGACAATAACCGCACACATTATCGGTCATTATGCATGACAAAATACCGTACACAATTTTTAGTGGACGGAGATCTTATGAAGTTTTTAAAAACGTCGGCAGTCGGTTTCAGCCAATAAAACTTTGAAAGGCTTACAATTTTTTTTTCAAATAAATATTTAAAATTTTTGAATAGATACATTTTTTTGAAGAAATATGAGAATAATGAGAATACATAATAAATTATACACATACGTATTATATCGACCTTTTTGTGGTCAAAATCACGAGTGTGCGGTTTTTTTGGTTACCAACATTTTGAAACGTGTGCGGTTTTAACGTACCAAAAGCGTGTGGTTTTGTCCTGTATTTTATCAAAAGCATGCGATTTTTGGAATCGACGGCATTTTTATACCTAAAATATAGGCAAGGTTAGGCCGCCCTCGGTGTAAAGAATATCATCAGCAGAGATACCTTGATTATATAATATATTATTATTATTAAACGATTATATCACAATAATAATTATTACGATATTATAATAATATACACTAATCGTATTATAATAATGTGCGTCCATTGTCCGTTAAACCGTATTACAATGACGAACGATTATTATATTGTGATCACATGTAATATAATATATTTTATGACGTGGCTTTTGTTTTTTTTTTTTTTCTCCACTCGCTTATCCCAATAACACTGATATTATCATTATAACGCACTGACATTTTCCACTTGCACCACTGCCAATAGTTCATAACATAATATTATTATTAGGCATTATCTTCATCGATTTTTCTAAAGCTTTCGACACTGTTTCTCATAAGTTGTTTGTTAAAGAACTTGACCATATTGGGGGGGGGATCCTCTTCTTTCCTTGTTCCGATAATTCCTATCCAACCGTAAACAGTTTGTTAAATTAAATGGGGTTTCGTCCGGCTTATCTGATGTCACATCTGGTGTTCCACAGGGTAGTCATTTAAGTCCTCTATTGTTTTGCCTTTATATTAATATTCAATTTCCAGTTTCCTCAAAAAGTCTCATTTCCTTCTCTATGCTGATGAATCCTATTTAAAGTCCCCTCTCACAATTTTCGAAATCACGCTCTACTTCCTTTAGCTACAACCACCCCATGCACGGGGTGCTTAGGTTGGCCAATCAACTGTGATCTACGTTACTGCACTGTTATTCTATATATTTTGTTAGGTTTTCTTTTGTATTGTTATCTAATTTAAATTTATAGTTAATCCATACTGTTATAAAACGTATTTAATATGTACACACGATATACTAATTTGTAAAAGCCGTTCGGCGTTTATATTATAATAAAATAAAATAAATATATATTATTATGCGTAGGCGTACGCAGACTTGGTTTATTCGTTTTTATTTTTATTTTATTTTCGCCACGGACACGAGTCCGAATACAAATATACGAGACAAGTGCAGAGTAATATTAAAAGACAGCAAACTACGAAAAAAAAAAAAACAAAAAACTCGAAACTAGAAATCGGTATAGAATTTACAATTGAAAACGATAATATTATAACAATAGAACGTTTTGAAAACACTAATAAGTAATAACTAGGTCCCGGAACTTGAGGCACTTGCATCTTATTATCTGACGCTTGTATTCGATTCCCATCTTTATAGAAATTATTTGTCTCGTGCCGTGCAGAATTCAATGATACAAATTTTATTTTGCATTTTTTGCATTTTTCCGGTGATTCTTGGTTGTAAGGTCATTTTTTTTACCAATTTTAGTGCATTTTATACATTTTTCTACTTTTGTAATACCATTTGCATTTTTCTTGCTGAAAAAACATGTTTTGTTCCATATTATTTTGATAAAATTAAATATTTTAAAAAACCATCATATATCGTATAGCTAAATCCTTTAATTATTTACGTATTAAAATTATTTTGTATTTTTGTTTCAAATTTTAATATGCTCGGTGCAGACGTGCATTATTTCGAAGTTAGAAACCCCTCTGTTATTGTGATTTCGATTTGATTGGTTTCCCCAGAATAGATGTATAGACTATATATTTTAGACTTTACTATCGGACAATCAACAATCTTTTTTATTTTGAAATATTAAAGACACTTTAATAGTTCAGCGTAACGAATTTATTGTTTAAAATTATTTAAACAATATTACACATTTGTTTTTAGTATATAGCTTTAATTTAAATTGTTTTAGTAATAAAAACATAATATTCAATGTATACAAAAATGTGTGTTATTTAACTTCATATTAATAAAATAATAAATAAATTATTAAAAAATATAATTAATACTAATATTTATGAATTACATAACACTTCGTTGCCCGTTTAAAAAAATAATAATGCCAACTCTATATGAATAATAAGTTTTATTTTATAAATAACGGTTACAATATACTAAGTAATATCGTTACAACAATATTCAATTTAGTCCCACCCGGCGTTGCCTGAGCCAAATATTAAGTTAAGATTAACATCAAGTGATTTACATACGTCTAAATCACCTATGTGGGCAATCAACTGCATTATATCACGGACAATATGCGAGCAGTATATTATCAGGTAGGCAATCCACCTGCGGTGGATTGCGGACCCCATGAGGTGCGTGATTGAATGGAAACAGAATTAGATAGATGAAAAACAGTACAGAGTTGTCATTTTGTAACACCACTCGCATATTAAATTTTTCTAGCCGATCCCGTGCACTTTTTATTTCATTTTTAGCTGTTAATCTAGGAATTACAGCGTTTGGCGAAAATCTTCAGCTATAAAGGGAGTTCATTGATATTCCATTTTAAATCTAAACATATATATAAAAATCGACATGGCACACGTATCTCGCACATCCCAGTATGTTGAGTAGTCTTGGAATATATATGTATATTGTAATATAGATAAATTGTCGGGTTTTACTTTTTGGAACAATTCATACCTACACACTGCTGACGATAAAACACACACAAAAGAAAAAAGGTCAGGTTACAGGTAGCTGGAAACCTACTATCGCGGTCGGTCACGGGAATATCCGAAATGCACCATGCAAATAAGCATGTAAATTTAAATTTAATATTACAAAATTAATTCCGAACATTTTCTTACTCACTCACCGTATAAACCTTCTCTGGACTTCCACAAATAATTTAAGACCAAAATGAGCTAAATCGGTCCAGCCGTTCTCGAGTTTTAGCGAGACTAACAAACAGCATTAGATTTTTATTTTTATAGATGATTTCTGACACATGAGTTCAATATTAAAAAACGTAAATTTTTAAAAATTTACATTTTTCATATTCATTATAGTCATTTTTGTTATTTTTGGAGTCATTTTTTTAAGTTTATAAGTCATTTAAAGACTTTTTTTTGTGCATTTTTTAAAGAGTTTTAGGTCATCAATAATTTTTGGAATGATTTCAATGATTTCATATACAATCAGACATGGAAAAATGCCCACCTTGCCCCCTAAATCTCTCGAAAACGATGAAAGTTTAAATTTATTTTGGATGAAATCGTACAAATCGCTAGTTGCTCTCAAAATAAACTAAAACGACGGTGTCGTTATTTGACATTTTATTTTTGGTTGAATTTTTTGAATATAGATGTGGAAAGCTTACCTGTCATTCTAAAGATGTAAGTGTCGTAAGTTTACCAGGCAAACTTTTAGCGGTAAATAAATTTACCATAATTTTTACCAATTTTTTTTGCCAAAAAAAAATCGTGTCACCTCTCTCATCGAATGCAATGAAAAACGCATTTCCCGAACTGCAAAGAGAGATCTTTTTTATCAACTGATAACAAGTATCAATATAATAATATAACGGATTGAACTAATCACATGATCTTTTTTCTCGACACTGTATACGGTCAAACGTCAATCGCGTTATCATCTATCAGCTGCTGGCGAGCGTAAGTGTCGTTATGATACTATTTGACATTTCTATTTTAAGACGTATTTTTGAGTTGATAGTGTATTGTGTATATACCGAGAATATTTCATGTACCCAATATATTTTGTTGTTATATAATAATATGTCACTGTGTTCATTACAAGCTATCTATGAGTTTGTATATATATATATCTATAATTAGCAGAAAGTTATTGCATCTTATGTCTATAAACTTATACTTTTTCCAATTCAAAAAAATAAAAAATTGATTGTTCAATAGTTTTCCATATAGGTCAAAATACTATAGGCTATACAAGCACTCAAAATTTATTATTATCACCACATTATGCATTCGTAAATGATAAACCATTTTCAGATTTGTATGCACAAATCAGAAATTCAGACTAACATTTAGCTGGCAACCTGATCCCCTAAAGCAGGGGTGTCCAACCCGCGGCCCGCGGGCCACATGTGGCTCATGATAGGTTTTAATATGGCCTTGTCGTACATTTCAAAACCATCAACTTATGTATAAAATAAGAAAAAAATTATTAAAAATAAAACCTATTAATATAAGGTGCCTATTATATTGATTGAATAGTATGTGAATGTGTTATCGCAATTTTGTGATGGCGAATGGCGATGGCGATGACGAAAAAATATATTGTATTACCTATTATAAAAATGTATGTGGCCCACGACAACTTCTACTTACTTAATGTGGCCCGGTATTCCCAAAAGGTTGGACACCCTTGGCCTAAAGGCTAAGAAGCCGGTCGGTACTTAAAGAACTTCTATGAAATAAAACGTATTGTTTGTGTACTATATTGTCATAGTAAGTAAACATAGTATCATAATAATAAAAAACAAAACATAATGTCTAAATAATTAAAAACATAAATAAAAAAAAATATCTAGGATAAGCCCTAGGGAATATCCTAGACCGACAGATTAGGTCTCCACTCAGAATTTTTTTTATCGTATCCAATATGATTTATCATTGAAATAAAATTTACACCCGAAACATAGGTTATGTAAAAAATACAGATAAATAATACAGCTCTGGTTTCTTTTTTTTTTCGTTTTATTTAAGTACCAAATCAAAAGTGAATATTTTTGCAATAGGTAAAAGTGTAAATTAAAAATTGTAAAAACGAAAATTTACTGGATTTTTATTGTTTGTTTGATCGTCACTCTGCTCTAATAGTTTCTTAAACAAATGCAATACTACGTTGTGACATGATTGGGCTGCAATTATTTGTAATTTAATTTATTTCTCATCGCGTTCTTTGGCAGTTCCGGCTTTCTGTTTTTTTTTTCGAACTCATATTTACAAATTAAAACTCACAATATGACGTAATAAAACATTTTAATAAACGACAAACCGAAATCGATGCTCTATTGTCTATATTATTAGTCTGAATAAGGGGCAATAATATGCGTTTGTAGTTTGATAACTGTTTGCTCTTTTGCTGCAGTCGGGCAATAATTGCGTACGCGCGTACCTATAAACAAAATTATTAATTGTTATTTTTGGATCGAATATAGCTCACTCACGCTATTGTGCATTTACATATATAGCTACCTACATCACTCGCAGCTCGTGCATTTCAATAAAATTTTTTTTTATTAAAAGCTAAAAACGTCAGCGCCGGCCCGAATCAAATTGATATTTATATAATTTTTATTATATTTAGGCATACTGTATATTATTTTGTTAATTTATTTTTATATTAGGTTATACTTCCATATAACGAAGTCGAATGAGCAGCAAAAAAAATTCATTATATAGAGGAATTCGTTAAATAGAATTACGTATTTTTTTCAACTTTTTTTTAAAATTGAATTATATGTATGTATGTGAAAAACAACATCAAACATCATATTACAGTTTAATTTAATTTTTAACCTTAAATATAATTTAAAAGAAATAATCTGTAAGTTTTGTTTGCTTATTATTTTTGAAAATAATCCTTTTTTCGTAAAAAGTTTCTATATTGTCAAGTTTAAAAAAAATTTCATCGGGAACATTTGGTTCTTATCCAAAACCGTTTCTTATCACTGATAAAGCGTTTAATATGTCTTCTTCTGTGAGTTTGGATTGTTACCTACCTTCGGTGTCTTATCTCTATCGGGTACATTGTTCATGTACAAGTTTATAACTATGACATAAACTATCAATTTGATATAGTGACAACTTTTACAAAAACTGGTTTTATCGAATAATTATTTCGTTATAATATAGAAACATCAGATTCGTTATTTTTAGATAAATTTACGTGTAATTAACAATGAAGGTCATATAGTTCTTAAAACTATTTTGTTAAACAGAAAATTTCATTAAACGGAAGTTCGTTATAATATAGAAGTTTCACTGTATTTATATTATTGTTGGTCAGTGGCACCTCCCCCCCCACCCCTCTCCAACATTTATAAAGATCTTATATATCGTAATTTATTATAATATACGATATTATGAATAAATAGATTTCATTCGATAGTTAATATTATTTTATTTTATTGTCAAGCCAGGGGTCGGTAACTGGCACCGTCAACACATCGTACTCGATTATGTTATTAATTACTATAAAAGTATAATCTATATATATATAAATGGAGCCAAAAATGTATAACAGTTCATCAATTGAGAACGGCTGGGCCGATTTGGCTCAAATTTGTTTTCATTAGTTCATAATTGCTAGGAGAAGGTTCTTATATAAAGAAAAATGATGAAAATTGTGCAGAAAATTGGAAAATTTAAATATTCTATGTCTTGCCAGTGGCGCCATCTATTTATTAATTATAATTCTAACCTAAATTTGTATGCCACCATCGAAATGTTTTTCATGTAGGCACTTACATAAATCTGATTTCACTCACGCAAATCATGGGGTCCGCATTCAACCGCAGGTGGATTGCCTACCTGATAATTTACTGCTCGCATAATAGTTTGCATTAGGTAGGTATTCATTTTTTTAACGTGCAACGAAGTTCACGGGATCAGCTAGTATACTATATATTATTATTATTAATAGAAAATGTATATTTTATTTAATATTGATCAAACTCAGATTATAGTTATATCATAATCAGTTACTATCAAGCATTCGTTGCGAGCGGACGTTTATCGTTTTTGTTGTTCTCTTATCTATATTTCGTAGTATTCAGTTGTACTGTAATTTATTAAATATGTTGGTGTGCTTCATTTGTAACGATAATATATATGAAAATGATGATATCAAATGCTACAAATGTAAATTGTTTTTACATTTTGCATGCGCTGGTTTGAGAGAAACCAATTTCAGAAACATGAGTGCGGCGAACAAAAATAAATGGTTTTGTGGAAAGTGCAAAGTGAGTCCAAATTCTCCGTCTGAAAAAAGTTCTGTAGTAAGTCAAGTTACAAAATCCTTATCTGAAACAGACAGTTCCCACTCTGATAAACTATTAATGGATCTAAAAGATTCTGTTAATTTCATGAGTGGTCAGTTCGACAATTTTAATACGCAACTGCGTGATATAATTAAATCGATTAATGATGTTAGAGACGAAAATAAGCTGCTAAAAGAACAAAACCTAAAGTTAACTAATGAATTGAGCGTAGTCAATAAGAAAATTAATTTTATTGAGCAAAAATTTTTTGAAAATCATATTGAAGTAGTTGGTATTCCTGAACAAGTAGATGAAGATTGTTGCAAAATAGTTGAAGAAGTATCAAGGGCATTAGGAGAAACTGTATCAGTCGTATCGGCGTATCGTTCAAAATCAAAAGTGCTAAATAAATCTGGAAAAATCGTAGCTGTTTTAAATAGCTATAAAAAAAAAATCTGATGGAGCTGTCAAGAAAGAAAAAATTCAAAGCAAGTAATGTCAATGCAAAATGGAACGATGAAGGTATAAATGAAGGCATATTTGTTCGCGTATATCTTACACGAACAAATAACATTTTATTTTATAAAACTAGAATGTACGCAAAGGCTCATAATTATAAATATGTCTGGTTTAGAGATAGTAAATTATTCTTAAGAAAAGATGAAAATAATAAAGTCTTCCTCATAGAAGACGAAAATAGTCTAAATAATATTTCATAACTGATCTCTGTACCCAATTAAATTGTAATCTTTTTTTTTTCTCTTAGTTAATGTATGTTATAGATTCCGTTGAAAAAAACTTATTATATAATACCAATTATTTTCTTACAATATCTGAATTTATGAATAAATATAACATTTGTAATAATCAATCAATTTTAATGATATGTGTTAATATTAGGAGCATAAATGCCAATTTAGATGAATTACTATTATTTTTGCAAAATGATTCTTATTTTAATTTAGATGTAATTGTCTTAACGGAAACCTGGCATGACCCAAATAATTGTAGTTATTTTATTCCGGGATACAAAACATTTTATTCTACCATGAAAAGAAACCAGAATGATGGTAGAATTGTTTTTGTTAAACACCATTTAGCTATTGATTTACATGAATATAATTTATGTGAAGCGAATATTCTGAAGTTAGTTATCAATAATTATGTTGTACCTTTAAATCTACTGTGTATATACAGGTCTCCCACGGGTGTAATTAATGAATTTTTGACTCGTTTAGAAGCAATACTACTGTCAGATAAAGACATCGTTGATAAAAACATGACCATCCTATTAGGTGATATTAATATAAATATAATAGGTAATAATAATGTTGAGAATGATTACCTTGACTTGTTATCATCAAATGGTTTTATCTCTCTTATAAACGTATACACGAGAGTTCCTTCGGGTATTAGTAATAACTCTTGTATCGATCACATTTTTATCAAATCAAATAAAATTAAAAAAAGCCTTGATGACTTTGAAGCTGGTGTACTTCAAACAGATTTTTCTGATCATTACACTACTATTATATCCATACCGAAAATAATTAAAGAGACACAAAAATCAACATTTTTCGAGTATATTAATTTTAAAAAGTTAAATGATTTGTTAAATATTGTGGATTGGTCGGACTTATACAGTATTGGTGACGTAAACGAGTCACTAGATTTTGTATATGCACGTATTCTTGATGCTTTAAATAAATCAAAGAGTCTTAAAGTACTAAATTCTAAATCTAATCGTATTAAAAATTGGATGACATCAGGTTTATTATGTTCGGTTCGAAAAAAACAAGAATTATCTTTAAAAACAAAAAAACATCCAAACAATAAAAATTTAATAAAATATTATAAGAATTACAGAAATAAACTAAATATTGTTATTAAAATGGCAAAAAAAAAATTATTATAATGATCAATTTCAACATGTTTCTAGAGACCCTAAAAAGACCTGGAAATTAATAAATGACTTAACTAATAATCCTAATACTGATAAAGATATCATAAAACGATTAAATTATAATGGTAATCTAATCGATGCTCTAAAAGAACCGCTAACTGCATCAAACAATTTAAATATGTTTTTTTCCACTATAGGACAGAATCTAGCTAATAACATAAAAAAATGTTTCGATGAAGTTTCTGATGTGACATCACCTGCGATGAATTTCAACAATTTATTCTCGGTAAAAATAAATTCGAAGGAAATCTTGAATATAATACAACATTTTAAAGACAATGTAGCTTGTGGTTTTGATAAAATTAGTGTAAAAATTATAAAAAACATAGCTCCTCATATAATAAATCCTTTAACGCATGTTTTTAATTTAAGTCTGAAATTAGGTGTTTTTCCTGATAAACTAAAAATAGCGATAATCAAACCTCTTCATAAAGGTGGTGATAAAGAGAACATGAACAATTTCCGACCGATCTCTATGTTGAATAGTTTTTCAAAAATTGTTGAAAAAATAATTAAAGCTCGTTTGATAGATTACTTAGAGAAAAACAATTTTCTTTCTAAAAACCAATATGGATTTAGACCAAATAGAAGTACCGAAGATGCGTTATACACTGTGACAGAATTTTTATCTAACGCACTCGATAAGGGTGATAAAGCATTAGCCATTTTTTTAGATTTGGCGAAAGCTTTTGATACCGTAGATCACAGTTTATTATTTAAAGCTTTCAGTAGTTTTGGTATAAATAAAATTTGTTTAAACTGGTTTAAGAGTTATCTTAATAAGAGGAAACAAATTACAAATATAAATGGGTTTTTAGGGCAGGAAAGTGAAGTTGTATATGGTGTATCTCAGGGAAGTATTCTTGGTCCAATTTTATTTATTATGTATATAAATAGTCTATGAATAAGCCTATGAATGTCGATGGTAAAATAGTCGTATATGCAGATGATACCTGTTTGTTAGTATCAGGGTCAAATTGGGAAAATCTAAGACAAAAAACGGAAATAAATTTTAAGAAAGTAATTAAGTGGTTAAATACCAAAAAACTGTCCTTGAATTTTAACAAAACTATGTTTATGGTTTTTTCAATACAAAATATTTTACCACCTTTTGATGAATTTATTTTTCATGAATGTTTAAATGCATCGACTTGTAACTGCCCAAAAATCAATTTAGTGAATAGAATAAAATATTTAGGATTAATATTCGACTGTAACCTAAAATGGAATTTTCATATAAATAGTTTGTTAGTAAAATTGCGTTATTTAATGTTTAAATTTCATAAATTAAAATATTTAATTTCTTCGCATACTATGAGGATAGTTTATTTTTCTTTATACCAATCTATATTACAATATGGTATGGTAATTTGGGGTGGTGCATCTAAAAATGTTCTACAACCATTAAGGGTACAACAAAACAGTATAGTTCGTATATGTTTGAGAAAGGAAAATCTCATTCGGTCTTCCTTTTCTAACTATAGAGAGTTTAATGTGCTTCCAATCGAATTACTGTACAAAAAAACTGCTATAATGTTTGTTTATAAAAAATCTAGCTTTTTTTTATCAAACAGAATAACAAGCCAATAGGGGAAGATAGATTATATAATATTAAAGTGTTATTCACAAATACAAGTTTTGGTCAAAAATTTATAAATTATCTGGGTCCTGTCATATTTAACTCGCTGTCGATTGATATAAAAAAAAATATTTTTAACGATTCGATTAACATTAAAAAATGTATAAACGATGTTATATTTAGTCAACTAAGTCTTTGTTAATTTTAAGTTCAATATTAATGTAGAGTATTTTTGTATGTTTATAATACAATGTTTGATATTATTATTATTATTTTTTGATATGTTCTTCGATTTAAAAAACTATATAAAATGTTGTTTATTGTTACTCCCTGCACCACCACAAGCTTAGCTTAAAGGTGTAGGTAATTTTTTATTATTATTGCTAAATACTTTGTAAATTTGTGTTTTTCAAATAATAAAAAAAATTAATTAAAAAAAAAAAAAAAAATAATTATTTGTAAATATTTTTTTATCGGGCACGTAATAATCGGTTTCATTGCGATTTATCGGCTGACGGCCGAGTCTCGAAAATACCAAATGTACCGACGATAATACCGACGGCGTTAAATTGCAAATTTCATTGCTTATCGTTGCCATCCGTTGAAATCTAGTTAATTTTTTATTTATTCACACCGCTAATATTGTAATTTTTAATATAAATGAATTGTAATAACTAGATAATTATTTTTATGATGCTATTTTTCAAATATAAAGATTTGGCAATGATTTTTTCACTGGACCTCATTGATTTATTATTTTAATCCTTAGGACTCCGATAGAAATTACTTGCCGACCCCTGGTATAGAGTATATAAAAAGATGCATGTGTTAGTTCCTACAAGGTAAAAAAAGTTCAAATGTCAAATGTAATTGTATACTTAAGCTATATTATGAATTAGGCGACAAAATTATAAAAATAGGTACATTTTCATTAATAAATAGATGATGATGATGATAAAATATAATAAAAATCGTATTAAAAAATGTATTATTCGATTTTTATTATACTGTATATTATTATCAATGCATTATGCAATTTTCTTTACATTTATTTATTTATTCTATTTATTTATGGAAATGTACCTATTTTTATTATTTTGTCGCCTAATTCATAATATAGATTAAGTATACACTTACTGACATTTGAACTTTTTTTTTCGCCGTGAATCGGAACTAACATAAGTATACCTGTCTTTTAACGTCTAGGAACTTACACATCTCATTTTTATATTCGTGTAGGAATTAACACATCACGTTTGTAGGAACTAGCGTATGTAATCGTTTACCTGCTAGGTCTCGTGTAGGAACTTACTAATCCCCTATAAAAATGTACGTAATTCTCACACCAGGTCAGTCCGCCTCCGAATTTACAGTTTAGTCAATATAGCGTATAGTCCTGCGAGATCAAAAAAGAGACTATAGGCATTGTGAAAATTATTTTTAAATAATGTAAAAAGTATTGATATCCGAGTAAAAAAATGTAGATGACCTTGTTCTAGTGAAGAAAAAAATATATTGTCTAAAAATAAAAGAATTATAGAACAGTCATTAGATGACGATATTTTCCATTTAAAAAAAAACGAACTATCTTTAAAAGCGAAAAAACACCATTGTTGAGGTAATTATATAAAAAAAAAAAATGTTTAAAATTATATTACATTATTTCGCTAATTACTCAAGTATATTAAAACACAATATAGAAATAGATGAAATTATTTAGTGAAACTTACTAAAATTTATTTATACAATAGTAAATTAAACTCCTTATCGCCGTACAATCAAAAAGCTATATAGAAACTATCAACTAATACATATTTTTTAATCACAGGTAGGTTCGGTGGAGCGTTGAAATACGGAATTTATAAAATGCTTAAAATATTAATAATAGAGTCATTCATACTTTCAAAAAAAAAAACACCAAAAAATCAAATAATAAATTTAATATTTTATTTTGAAATTTAATATTCTACTACAGTCGTTACGAATAAATCAAAACGTATTGCACAATAATCTATCGATATGGAAGTCATTGCTCCTTATTATAGTAAAAACTTAGGTCATTATTTTTTATCGAGCCCTTGAACTAATAAAATATGGTTTAAATGAAGAGACAGCATCAGGTTTCGATAATTTGTCAGTAAAATGTGTAAGCATTATTCAAATCCTTTGAGTAGGCGAATTTAAAAAAGGAATATTTCTCTCAGAGTACATAAAACATAGCTAAGCCGCTCTTTAAAAACGGGGACAAACCGATTTTAAGTTTAGTAATTTATTTAGACCGATGACATCTACGATTTTCCGTTTCGCTAAGGTCCTAGAAAAATATATTAAATCAATGTTTATAATCTTCTTAGAAAAAAATAATTATATAAGCTCCTTTCGTGAAATCATTATGGGCTTAGCATTAACTATATCGATGATGCATTGTATGCAGTTTATCATAAATTTATTTACGATGCACTCGACGACCGCAATAAACCAATAAAACAAAACGTTTCAGACCTCGGTAAGGCTTTCGACACTGCACTCGACCATAATTAGTCGGTAAATATTTAGTGTCTGGTTTTGGAATTATAAAAAATTATATCATACGGATTTCGTGCAATCGGATAACTGAAAAAAGTAATTTTAAACGACACTATCTATAGTCTACACATTAGGTAATAAATATCAAATAAATTGTGGCCCACTGGCGTTCTTGAGCTATATTTTGTTTATTATTTATTTAACACTTGTTAATAGGTTTGCGTGATTTTGAAAAGTCTGGTTCAATAGTAGTTACGTCCTTGTTAATTGCGTTAAAACGTATGATCATTTGGACATCAGACGAACAAAAATTTAATCTAAAAAAAAAAATACACATTAAACCACCATAAAACAGTCTTTGTGTCTTTTTAGATACAAAATACACAGTTTCCATTTCAGGATTTAATAATTTGTAATTATAACAACATCACTTTAAATCCATAACTAGGTAGATCCTTCTAAAAAATTAATAGTGGTTTGATAATAGTTTGGCCATGAGATGGATTTTAATATCACGGTGCGTTTGAAGAAAATTATTTTAAAACAATATTATATATTATAGTTCGAATAAAAGTATTAAAAAATAATCATGAAATTGTATGTATGCACATAATAATATTGTATAATATATTATTATTTTCTTTACATCGGTCGATATGGCAATATGGAATAATTGTATGAGGCGTGTTAGCAACAGTTAAATTTCGAAACTGGAATAAATTCATTCGTATCTGCTTCGATAAAAGGCGTTTATCTGGATTTACTAAATTACTGCAATTTTTTTGAGGAACAGCTGGTCATTGGCTAAATGTAAATCTATTATAAGTATAAAAGAGAATTGCTATTTATTAAATTTGAAAAAAAAATGATGTCCTAAAGTCGAAATGTCGGTAAACAAACGGCATATCATGATTTAGAAATTAAATTTACAAAAAAGAATATTGACAGAATAATTTTAATTCAATAATTTAAATAAATACCTTAAAAGAGAACAATAATATTAATAATGCACTGCGTGTAGATTAATATTATTATTTGTAATTTGCATACAAAATCGAACTATAAAAATAATTATTTTCTCAAACGTGGATGGTTATAGTTATATGATAATATAGCCATAATATGCTCTCGGAAGTCGGATAAATTCATATATTATTATTTAATCATAATTTATTGTTTTCACTTGTATTGTAAAGTTTTAAATAATATACCTAATACGGGTTGTCTTAATAAATTGAATACGAACAAAAAATCGTTGTAAATTATTATCGATAATATTATTACCATAGCGGTGTTCGATTCGATTTACAGTCAGCTACATGCAGCAGCTATTACGAATAAATAAAAATAAAACCTATTTCGTCATCATCTCGAATATAATATTGTAGGCAGTGTTAGCCGTTAGGACTTATCTAGATAAATTATTTAGATAATATTGTTCTTTTATCTTTTATCTTATCTAGATAAATAAATATAAGTTATCTAAGTATTTATTTAAGATAAAAATTTCACTTATCTAGATAAATTTAAAAGATAAATTTTCTTGTGAAAATTAGATATATTTGTTTGAAATTTTTTTTTTATTCTTATTGTTTCAGGCACAATTTTTACGTAAAATACAATCCTGGGCTAAAAATATATGATGTTATTCTGAAAATACTATAAATTATTAAATTATTCCTATTTAATACTTATAACTTATTAATAATCAATATTCTGTATTAGGTTATAACCTATAATTATATATAAAATACACAAATTCATTTATATAAATATCCTAGTATGTTACTGTAGTGGTTTGTGGCGACCGTTGTTATTTCCCAGAATTTTATAAATATTTTAAAATGATAATTAAAATAGGAATAATAGAAATAGACGACAAATTATAATCACCACTGTCCGCCGTAAATTAAGAAGAAAATAAACATATTAATATATTATACAGACATGTACTCACATGACAGTATATATATTTTTTTAAATTAGTTATTTTAATTTTAATTTGTATAATTATCTGTTATTTATCTAGATAAAATATTTTTATCTTTTATCTTTTCGTTAGATGAATTTGATTTGTTTATCTTTTATCTGTATCTTAGATAAAATGTAGTGTTGTTATCTTTATCTTTATCCAGATAATTGTTATGTTATCTGTTCCTAACACTGACTGTAGGCAGGTACTTCTGACATCGGAGTAAAATATTATTTGCTATATTATGGTAATCTTTTTTTTTTCTGCGACTCGAGTTTATTTCCCGGCCATACGTCGTCGTCGTCGAACCGAAAGAAAAAAAAATAGTCTTACTTCGCGGCTAATGTCCCTCAAAGCTGATTATTTACTATAATTATTATTAATACCGTTACGCGAGGGTAATATCCTGCTCTCGCGCACGTCCGAGGGTCCTTGTTTTTACGCCACCGAGCCAGAGGCCAGAGGCCAGCGGAATATTAATCATATTTTAATAATATGCTTTTAGTGTGTTATCCATATTATACTCTTTTTGCACCTAATTGAATTTCGAGTACAACGATGATAATTCCGTAACATAATAATATACCATACGCGCGTACTACGTTATTACATTATGTGTTATAACGTCGTTAGAGCCACCGGGATCGCAGTAAACAAAAAAAAAACTCAAAGCGTGCTCTAAAATTTCAAAATAATGTACTTATAGAATGCATTTAGTTATTTTTATTACAAACAAGACGGTTTAAACCAAAAAATTAATCGAATTAATTGAAAAAAAAATTTGTGAGACTGCACAATAAAGTTAATCTGGACCTTTTATCTGAAAAAAGGATTTATTCTCGTTTAGTTTTCATAATCTCCATTTGTACGCCGTCAATCAGTTCAAAAAAAATACTACAAATAATATTCGACAGCTTATGTGTAAAAACTTCGTTTTATAGCGAGTTACAAAGTTACTTTTTTAAGAGTGAAAATATTAAAGTCTAATTCGATAAAAACCCAGATTTTAGTGTTAAGTGGCATTAAAACTGTAAAATATGCCCTACAAAATAAAATTGAAAAATAAGAACGTCTTATACTGATGCAAAAATACACGAAATGTATACACTAAACTTTAAAAGACGCGACGTCTCGTTATTGGAAAACAATAATTAAATTTCCATAGTTCTATTACAGCTCTAATTTATTATTATTAAAATACAGCTTTAAGATGACTTTGATTCTTGCTACAACAGACATTTGTTTATCGCTGCAATAATAATACGTATATATAGTCGAACGATAAATTCAAAGACCTTCTCGAATATTGAAATAATTCTTTGTGGATACAGTTGCAGTTTACAGCCAGGGGGTTTGTTTCAGTTTATGAAGTTTATACAGGACGTACTTCATTTTATTTATTTATTTATTTGCTAACGGGCTGGGCCCTATTCAACAGTTTAACATAATACAATAATACATAATTTAAAATAATTAGTACAATGACATAATTAAATTTATATAAGATAATAATTACAGAATAATAAGTATAATAATGATTATAAAACAAATATAAAAATATATAATAATAAATCAGTTTTGATGAACGGTGCTCTCATTGGCCAGCCGCATCATGCGGTCTAACGGATTATTTCTGCCATAATTGGTAGTGTGCGCAGGTACAACGAATGGAGCATGGTATCTAGTAGTACGGGAAGGAACTTTGAAATCGACTATCGAGAGAAGTGAGGGAGCATCTATACGGCCATCAACCAGTTTATTGAGAAACTCTATGTTAGCGTTAACTCACCTGTCGGCCAGTGAAATGAGGCTGAGTTCCTGCATAACTAAGAAATAATCGTGGGGAGGATGATTTATTTTTAAGACAAAAGCTGCGCAAGATAAGAACCGTCTCTGAACACGTTCTAATTGACATGAGTCAGATACCGTATAAGGGTCCCATAGGACCGATGCATACTCTAAAAGTGAACGGACCAATGAGCAGTATATAGTTTTTAAAGAAGAAGATAGATTGAACTCCTTTGATATGCGCATTACAAACCCAAGCGTTTTTAAGGCTTTGCAGCATATCATTTCAGTGTGGGTGTGAAAATTGAGATCGGAATTAAAGATAATACCCAGGTCTTTCTTACTACAAACCGATGTTACACTTGAACCATTGATGGAGTAAGTATAGTTAATAGGGGAGCGGTGTCTTAAAAATGACATTTATTTACATTAAACTGAAGACCAATATTATTAAACCAGGAGACCAGGTTGTTGAGATCATTCTGGAGCGTAGAGCAGTCAGATAAGTTATCAATTTTCCTAAAGAGCTTCAAGTCGTCGGCAAACATGAGTAGTTCACAGTTTTTGACAATTTCCTTGATGCCATTTACATACAAAGAAAACAATATTGGAGATAAATGTCCTCCTTGAGGAATTCCAGAAGAGACCTTTGAGATGGATGATTTGCATCCGAACACTTTTACCCACTGAACTCTGTCTGAAAAATAAGATTTGAACCAAGACAACAGTGGTTCACCGACCCCAGTTTTGTATAGGGTCTCGATTAAGCGGCCATGGTCGACTCTATCAAAGGCTTTAGTAAAGTCTGTGAAAATAACATCAACTTGGATGTGCTTCTCGACAGCCTTCATAACAAAATTGTTAAAAACGAGTAAATT
Organism: Neotoxoptera formosana; assembly: GCA_022818045.1. Lineage (NCBI taxonomy): Eukaryota > Metazoa > Arthropoda > Insecta > Hemiptera > Aphididae > Neotoxoptera > Neotoxoptera formosana. Next base: position 87,871,814 of record CM040630.1, read on the forward strand.
AGTAGTGGTCGAGCGACCAGGTCTAAACCCATGTTGCTCGTCGATTAGAATAGAGTTAATTGGCGATTGAATACTTCTCAATACTAGAAGTTCAAACAGTTTGGATATGTGGCTCAAAATAGAGACAGGTCTATAGTTTTTGACATCAGCTTTATCACCAGATTTAAAAATAGGAGTGACAGAGCTAATCTTGAAAGAAGAGGGAAAAACTCCGCTATCGATTGAACGCTTAAAAAGTAGCCACAGTGGAAAACATAATGAAGATTTCACATTGTATAAGAATATACCTGACAAGCCGTCGGGGCCTACGGACTTAACATTTTTTAGTGTGTCTATACCGGCGTCAACATTATCGATGTCGAATGAACAAGTGCTAGGTAGGTCATGGAACAAAAGAGGAGATGAATGGTCATTAGACAAAGGAGGAACATAGTTTGTATTGAAGTAATGGGAAAATAAGTTAGAGACAGACTCTGTACCCGAGCTTTGTAAATTCTCAAAATGTACTGAGTGGGGAATTTCGTTGCTAGATTTATTAACTCGGACAAAGTCCCAAAACGACCTGGGGTTAGATTTTAGCATAGACTTAGTGTGAGACAGGTAGACAGTATGACATCTTTTGTATTCTGCCTTGTAGGAGGCACGAAGTGCGAAAAATTCCGCATAATCAAGGGGACAGCGTGAAGCTTTAAACTTGGCATGCGCCCTTTTCTTGCTTAAAACAATATGCTTAAGATTTTTTGAAAACCATTTCGGGAATGTCGAAGGTATATAAGACACTTCCGGAACAAAGTTTAAAATGCAAAAGTGCAAGGCGTCATAAATTGCCTTAGCCGCTTCATCAACGTCGAGAGATATTATGGTCTCCAACAAATTAAATGAATTTAGGAATTCGCATATTTTTGAATAGGGAGCACGGCGGAAGTCATAATATTTATGGGAACGATCAAGTAAAGGGGAGAGTTTATCCAACTTTATCATAATATCAAGAGCCGGGTGGTACGGATCACAAGGTACTGCTGAAGTTACGGCTTTAGAGATATAGATTCTGTTATCATTGGAGAACACAAGGTCCAAGACTACACCAAAAGAGTTTTGAATATCATTAAGTTGGAAAAAGTTAAAGAACGCAAATGCATCAGGGATACATTGAACTCTGGGATTAGAAACCGTATTGTAAAGTAAACCAAAATCATCGTGGGACTATACAATATCTGGAACATTGAAGTCACCACAAAAAATGAATAAACATTCTGGATGAAGGAGAAGAACAGATTGTACAGCGGAAATAAAAGACTCATAAGCAGAAAGCGGGCAATTAGGAGGAAAGTACACTGAGCACACTACATAGTTGATGTTATTATAACTAAGTTTAACAAATAGATGTTCAACATTGGTAGCTGCAGTGTAAATTAAATTAGATACTATGTCACTACGAATGGCAATGAGAGCGCCGCCACCTCTAGAAAAATTACTTGTTAAACTATTTCTGTCACATCTATAAATGATGTAGTTGGATAGACCAAGTTCACTATCATAGAAGCTGTCACATAGCCATGTTTCAGTGAAACAGATAAAAACATAATCAAAAACAGCGACATTACATTTTAAATTACTTAGTTTGGTTCTTAACCCGCGGCAATTTTGATAAAAACCTAAGAGAACATGGTTACAAGTACATAAATCACTACATAAATAATAGTCCTTACTATTATAATTATAAGCGTGTATATCAACAGGAGGATCACAGATAGGCGTACATGAAGAAATTAGTTTTTTGGAGTGTCACTTAGAATCATCTCGGGCGTAAGACGACCCCAAAGGCGTTTGACCATTAAGCCATCAGGCCAGAATGTAGGTTCGAGGACTTCATCAAGCTTCTCCGCAGGCAGGCGCACATGGAATGAAGAATATGATGGGTGTTTTGTCACTAATTTATTTATGGTCACATCTGAGTAGCTATTGAACAATTCAGATTCAAGCATAGTGGTCGTTACACATGGCTCAAGTCTTGAGACAAAGATATCAATATGCCTCCGCACTGGCACTGAAGACAACTTGGAGGATACACTTTTATGAGATCCAAATATGAATTTTGATTTTATGGACGAGGATAAACTAGTAGTCGATTGGATTGTAGGCTGTCTAGCATGAGTATCCGCATTCGGCTTGGTGAGTAAAGTAGTTGGTAGATTGTTTGAACCAGTATTTAAATTAGGAGAATTGGTAACCTTAGCAGTCGTATTGAGACGGTTTAGCTTGTCATGTTACTTAGAGTTACTAAGTGCTACAGATTTGAGCTCATTGACAACAGATTGAAGAATAGTGGCCACATTTAATGAGTTCTCAGAAGATAGCGATGTAGGGTTAGAAGAAGATCCTTTTAAGAATGTTGACAATTCCTCACTCAATTTCACCCCAGTAGGTAGTGATTGAGTAATAATGAAGTCAACGAGCATACTTTTTGTCCACTTATTCAGCTCAGTAGAAAGTAGATCATTACTTTGGGCCATTTCGTTAAACGACTAATAGCTTAACTAATAAGCAAATAATCAAAATTAATAAAATAAAATAAGACGCCTTTGAAAATGTAGATAGGCCAATTAAATTACACCCGTCGCTAAAAGCAGCTATATGTGTTGGCCTTGACACGTGCCGTGTTCTAATCAAGAAAAGTTCAGACGCGGGACGCCGCTATTTATCGTTAGTCGATAAGCCGTAATTAACTGATAAAGTAAATTTATTTAGTATTACCTTTTCACGTTCACGTAGTATAACAGAATTAAAAAACTAACATTAAGTGAAGAAATATTAGGAAGACTGACTCAACAACGACACCAGTCATTCGCGCACTTTTTATAAACTTAACGAGCTAAAAAACGTAAAAAACGGTTAATTATTTCTTCCAAAGGAAACAAGAAGCGAACACAGAGCGTAATTGTAAAACATACCTATATAGTAGGATTTTAATCGATATTGCCAATAACTGATGACATTTGTTTTTTTTTACCGACGTTGCAGTGATATTGAGTTGTTACGAATCGTTTACGGCGAGAGAAGTTTGATTTAGAATTGTGGGGTCAAAAGTTCAGACGTTCGAGCGGAGATTTTTTGTAGTTAATTCTTTACGTTGATTAAATAATGGGTTTTATATGTCTACAAGGAATAAACGCGATGTATTATACCTATTATATAAATTTCTTTGGATAGCTCGCCCTCTAATAAATAATAGTACTCGGGTACGAAACGTTTTTTTTTTTCTGTATAGAATTCTACTACTGCCACAGAAAGTAAAAAATCACCGCGCAATAAAGACGGCCGGAGGATTGTTAAAAAAAAAGATTTGTCTGTCTTGTTCAACGGCTGAAAAATATTCTAAACGTAACATTATATTATACTCGAATATTAATGCAGTATTAAAAATTAAAACCGGCGAATTTTTTCTAACAATTTGTCCGTCGGTGCAGGTCGAATCGCGTTTTATTCAAAAACAGTTATTGGTAATATTTTATTACCACGAAAAATGATATCAAACACAAAACAACAATGCACACAGTCTTTATACTCCGAGAGTTGGATTACAGAATATTTATTTAAATAATAATATTATATTATATGATCCAAACGCGATGCTTAAATAAAATAAATAAAAGTCCTAATACAATTAACCCATATTACCAGCTATGATAATAATAATTATTATTATAAACCGAAAACGATAAGGCGAGTATTTTGTTTTTTGTCACCGAAGTTTAAACGCAAAAAAGTAATTTTCTTATTTTTCTCACGGGACACTAAAATAACCGTCAAAACGTTGTCGAGATATTTTTCCTTCGTTTCTGCCACAAAATATAAAATATTCTATAGGAACTCTTATAAAATATTTCTTTTTACACACGCTCATCGCACGATTTCATATCAGCTATGACCTATACTTACAATATCAGCTATAGAGGCGTAAAAAATATTTCAATTTCAAGCTTACGTAATATTATTATTTTAGTCGAACGAACTCGAATCGTTAATATTTATAGTTAACATCAAAATATTTCCCGGTTACGCGTACTACAGTTGTGCGTTATTATCGGAATCTGTGATGACCACCTGTTGCGGAGGGCCATCGGCCTTACAAAATCCTATAAAATATTATCCATCCATCATGATATGTTCATTTTTCAAATTCTTGTCAAAATCCGTTCACCTTTACGGATGTTTACACGGACCTATACTATCGTCGTTGACACGAAAAAACCTCCAATGTGCTGAAACCTAATTTTTCAGGAGAGACGAAAAACGTTTAAAAAAATCACAAATCATCAATGATTTATGAAAATACATTTAAAATATGTAAGCAAATATACATTTTTATTCTGCCAAAAAATTTAAGTAAAAAACTTAATATAATATGTATTTATTGTACAAATTGTCAATATTTCATCACATAGGTACGAGGTTATGCTAATTAATCTTTTTTGCCAAACACTACATAGGAGGTTCTTTGAATAAAAGGTGGTGCCAAAAAATGTAATATTTTGAGTGGTTTTATAAAAAAAAACTATGTTGTATTATCTAAGAAATAAATAAATACACGACACTTCATCTACTCTGCGTGCTAATATCTCCAATGTAATTTTGACCACATTTTTAATCACATAAGAGGTATTTCATAACCGTTTTATGGTTGGTAACACATAGGAGGAATTGTTTATTATTTTTCATTATTTCTGTGAATGAGATAGCACATTGGAGTATTTATCAAAATGGCCGCCTATTTTTTCTGAATCCAGGGATACCAATATCTCAAAATCGTAAATTTGGCACATTGGAGATTTTTTTGTGTCAACGACTCTATGACTAATAATTCCCTCAAACACCAAAATTCATCGGGAACCGTAAAGAAAATGCGAAAAATTAATTATAGTGCGCAGGCGGCATCGTAAAGCTAAATAATGGTATACTGTTTCAGTACTTGTCGATTGTTTTAGAACAGATTTGCTTTTTGTATACCTCGATAAGTCGGAATTCAATAGGGGAACACAATTTTTCCGACTTCTTGAGGTTTCTGACTCGTCGTGGTTCTTCTGCGTGCATGAAGAAGGAATGTAAATATTTTCAAGTATAATATTTAAAATTATATTTATATATTATATTTCTACCTTAGTAATTTATTTTATTTTTAGTAGGTTTAATACGGTAGGTTGAATTCATTTTACTTAAGACGTCATTATGTTTATGATATAATATTATTAATATCTAACTATTCTAATAATATATATAAATAAAATACACGACATTATTATATTATTATTAACTTTTGACTTACCTACCGCAGTAGAACGGTGTGAATAGGTTCGTGGTATATGAATGGCCAATTTGGTATGATTATGGCACAGATTATTCTAAATGTTTTGGAAAATTATTCGTGTATAATAATAAACTTTAAAAGCTTCCAGTACTCACAAATGATATTTTTAAATTGCAACAAAATAACTAAAACTGTTATTAATATTGTTTAATATTATCTAATTTCGTCAAAAATTTGAACTTTCGATTTTGACGAATTTTTGTAAAAAATAGAACGTTAAATGCTTATAAAAAAATAATGCATTTTTATTTTTATAAAACTACATAAAAAATGTATGAGAAACATTGCGTTGTAAAATTTCAAGTTTTTTTGTGGCATTGGTAGGAGAAAAAATCAAGTAGAAAATACATTTCTCAAACCAATTCAAAATATTTTGAATATACGCCGAGGCTTCAATAAATAAAAAAAAAAAAAAATATTTTGCGTATATACTTTACTGGCTAACATAAACATTTAGTGAACATTTCAATTATTTACAGTTATAATATTGTAATAAATAAATATTGTTACGAATTTTCACAAAATTAGAAAATGATTTAAAATTCCCGTTTTTTAATATATTGTTTTTTCGTTTTTCTTTATCAATTTTTTTCACGTTATTTCGAACAATACTGAGAATTTTTAATTTTGACCTGTTATATAACAGAGATGGCACGTGAAAAAATATAAATATTTGTATTATTATTATTATTATTTTTTTAATAATCAACGACAACAATATATTTTACATATATAAATAATATTTTTCATATTGTAATTGCAAAAAAAAAAAAATTAATTTTTGTCATGTAGCGTCAGAAAAATTTGCCATCCCTGTCATACATATAAGTACCAATTAGATTCACTTTCCTACCAGAAAAGAACTTGAAGTGGAAAATCTAAGGAATTTTTTTTAAATTACAATTTATTTTTAAATACATAGGCAGTAAACAAACTAATAACACATAATTGTAAAATAAATCAATATCTCACATTCATCGCTCCGAATCTAAAAAAGTCCGAGTACCTTTACACTGTCTAATCGTAACAATAGTCTAGTAGGTACTTAAAATAATTTCCATCCGAATATGTAGGACTTGGAATATTATTTTTGTGACATTAAAACCGTCGTTCGCGAGAATAAACCTCTTATATGTGCAAATGTATATGAGGTTTTGGTATCCCTGGATTCAGAAAAAAATAAGCTGTTTATCGATAAAATGTCCTATGTGCTATCTGCAATGAAAAATAATTAATTAATTCTCCTATGTGGCACCTAGAGTAAATCGTGATAAAAAGCTTAGTAAATATCTCCCATGTGATTTTTTTTTTAAATGGTTTTTTGTGTTTCCCGTAAACTACGCTTTTTTAATTAATTAAAAAATTATTTTTTTTTAAATTTTTAATAACCGAATGCCACAAATATGAAGAAGACGTCTTAAAAGACTCAACATCCAAGCCAACTACTTGGACGCGGCTTTAGGTCCCAACGCAGAAAACATCAACAACATTATCAACTTCCCGAGAAGACCCGTCCTGTTCAAACAAATATTTAGATGAGATAAGGATCGCAGCTCAACTCTCTATGTACTGTAGAACTACGGAAGTACTGTCATATTACTTTTGAATTTTCTCCGGAATTATCTAAAAGTTTATTGAAAAAAAAAAAAAAAATTGTAACTAATGGAATTTGAAAGTGCATGTATTCCAAGAACGATAGAAAAAAAATATATTTTATTCGATCATCGGAATTTATTGTATTTTATTAAATACAACAATTATTCGTCGAGCACCGCAGGTATACGCGATACGATAATATTGAACTGTTAACTGCGATTTAGTTCGGTCATCCAACATATTATTTTATCAACTGAAAAACCAAAAAGTACAGTTGCAAGTACGAATTTACTGAAAAAAAATCAAGCATCAATTTCGAAGGCAAATGCGAATGCTTTTGGTATGTATTTATTTATTTAGTTTAGCCACATAATTTATTTAATAAAAATATTTTAAATATTGATTTTTCAGATTGAAATATTATTTCAATATGTTGAAATAACTAGAAAAAATGAATCGTTTAAATATAATATAATTGTATGTAAACGTATAAAAAATAATGAAAATAAAAGAATTTTTTTTGCATATTTCTTATTTTATGGGATATAATATAATATTCCTACAAAACAAGAGCATAAATGCATAATATTTTACAGTGCATATTTCTGAGTTTTTAGAGCATATAACTCCGGGTCCTATGTATTACTTTTGAATGTTTTCCGTAATTATATAAACGTTCATTAAAAAGAAAAAAAATTGTAACTTATGGCCTTTGGCCGCATATCATTTGCGTATCGTCTGTTTACCTGTGCCAAAATATCGTACATCAAATGCGGGTCAATATTTTGAACAATAAAAAGGTATAAAAAAATAATAATTATTATTATAATGATTAGAGATTTTTAAGTTTAAAATATAAATACATTTACATTTAAAAAAAAAAAATTTAAAAATACTAAATAGTGTTGATTATTCAATTATGCGCATTATAGTAATAGTTAAAATACAAATATACATATTATAGTTAGAGCACAAATGAATAAAAAATAAATTGTGTTCATTTCAGGCACATTGCACAGCATATTATTATAGCATAGGTAGTTAAAATGCAAACATGCATATAGTTAGCAGAGTAAAAATGAATAAAAAAATAATTGTACAATACTATTGGTTTATTGCAATTTCCCATAATTATTATCATTTTAATATAGAGATGTGTACGTTTTAATATTGAAGTTAGAAAACAACTTGCGAACATTTGGGCGTATACACCTATTTTTCAGTTCTATTGTTAAATAATATTGATGCGCAAATGATGTACGACATTTTAAACGGTTGAGAGAAAGAAATAAATAACCGACAATTCGAAAGATGCGCAACTGTAGTCATACAAAAAAAGGTCAAAATTAACAACAGTGATGCGCAAACGACAACCGGCGGCGCGTGGCGTGGCCTTTGCAACCGATATGTAATGCAAGAACAATAAAAAAATTAATATTTTTTCGACCGTTAAAATCGTATTTCATTAAATACAATAATTTATTATTCGTTGTGCACGAGGAGCTTAGGTATAATATACGGTACGAGAATATCGGTAAAATACGATTGAGAACGGCATTTTAGCAATACGATTGAGAACGATTTTTTTTCTTTTCTCTTGCCTAATTAATAATTGTTATCGAACGATAATTTGTTGATATTTATCGGGCTTTCGTCGGATTCGCGGATATTATTAGAAACTAAAGTAAAATGAATACTATTATCGAAGTATTGAACTTAGATAGGTACGAAAGAATGTCGCCTGTAAACTGTTAGAGGCCTCATTATTTTGACGATGGATATTAATTTCAAATGTATGCCAAACTAGTATTGACAAACCTATTTGTGTTTTTATAAGATTATGTATATGACTTTTTTTTTATTTGTTTATTTTATTTATATACATTTATTATTATAAGGGAATTATTTTAACAATTTATATTATTATTATACATGTTTTTCACTTTATTAGACTTATATTTCCATTTCAAAAAAAATAAAAAATGATATGGCAATGTTGCACATAAATTCGTTCTCAATCGTATTGGTTTTTACCAAGATAAATCGACCTTTTTTAATACTTGCAATTTCCGGGCTGAGTTTACAATAAAAAAAGCACCTGGTTCAAGTCAAAATATATTCAACTTGGTGGTAACATGTTACCTTAATTTTGATACCTATTCATTGGATGTATACAAAACAACACGACACAATGACCTAATAATATTAATAATAAACTTTTTAACCTTTTAATATGTTTATATTTATAATTTATTTATTACAAAAGTCTGTTTATTATTAAACTAATATAATCTGAAATATTATTATGTTCTTAATTTTTTTTCATCTTGTATTGTTTTTTAAAAGAAACCTAAAGTGCCGAGTAACAAATATATATTTGATTATTGATAATTAATAATTTGTTAGATCATTTGCTATGTCAAAAAACTTGAAAATTTAGTGTTCTTAATGTGATTCAAAGAAAAATCGAGAGTATATTTACTATTGTTTTTTATAAGTCTATCTGAAGTTAGAATAGTAACTATTTTATTTTATTATTATATCTAAGATTTGAAAATGCAATAACAAATTCCGCATCAGTTTGTTTAATATATAACAATATTGTATATACCTATTATATTATAATGATTATTTGTACATTGTATTACAAACAACGATTCTGAGAGAAAACGGTCGGTCAGCCTACGTGATGAATTATATTTTATGATATTATTGCTATTAAAGTTATTGATTTTACTAGTAGTAATAGAATGGGTTGAATTTATTTTTTCCGAAAATATTTCATATATATTTCAATATCGTATTATCGTATTATCGTATTTATATTTTACTTTTTCCAATACTGTATATATTTATTTCTTTTTCTTTTTTTTTAAAATAATTTTGTTATGTGTATACTCAAACGTGCCATTGTATAAATTGGGCTTCGCCCGTTATTGTATTAAATAAATAAATAAATATATTATGTTTCAAGCACCCACGAATCATATTTTTTAATTACAATGAAATAACTGTAACATCGTTATTTTTCATTTATATATCTAATTTCGTCAAAATTTGAACTTAAAATGTCTATAAAAATTATATTTTTAATAAATTTTTTTGATTTTTTGATTAAACAATTTAATACTTACTAAAAACCTTGTTTTAAATTTTTAATCCTTAGCTATAAAAATTAAATATTTTATTAATTTTTAACTATAAAATAGTTTGCAAATGATCGATATTTTGATGACTTTTGGTCTATATTTTAACTTTAAATGCTTATATAAAATTTTGAATATGTATCTTTAATAATTTCTAACTGCTCTTAAAACAACTTATGAGGAACCTTGTATTATATTTTGAAAAAGCAATAATACATTTATTGTAAGTAAAACAAAAAAAGGCTTAATTGTCTTATGCTTATAAGTAGCTCAAAAATAGCAAAATATGTTATAAATTGTATGGTGTATAGAAAATGCTAATATAAACTTGGTTACATTTTCATGTATCTATAGTTATTATATTTTGTATTATACCAAAATTCAAAATCGATTTTCTCAAAAATGTCTGTTTTTTTTTTTAGTTCTTTCCGGTGCGTTTAAAAGTTATTAGAATTTTTTTAATTTTGATCCGATTCCCCTAAGTACCAATACTAGATTTACTTTCCTACCGGAAAAGATGTTGATGAAGAAAATCGAATCATTTAAACTAACCCAAAAAGTGTTGCTAGATACATTCATTGCTCCAATAATTGTCATTAATCGCTCCATCGCTCCATTCATCGCTTCGCTCACAACTTAAACTCTATAATCTTATTTATTTATTAATAAATTACCTATATAATATATATTTCGTATATACATTTATATATATATATTATTGACAACCATTTAATGATATCATAGTAATAATAATATTTATTTTGAGAGAAATTAATACTAATTTCCAATATAACGAGTATAGTAAAAATAAATAGTACCTACGAAATTTATTTTAATCGAATGATTTTATCCGATAGATCAGAGGGGAAATAGGTTATAGAGAGAGAAAACAAATAGTGCGCTAACATCCTCTTAAGAATACAAATAATAGTATGAAGAAAACATTTTTATTTTTATTGTATAAAATTATATCATACAGATACATAACTATATATTTATACCTATACAGTGTGTAAACGATAATTGAGAACACTCAATATCTTTGCGTAGAGCCATGCGATTTGAATTCTGTTTTTTAAAAAGACTTTTGGAGAAGGTAGCGAGACGTCGTGGTACGACCTACAACTCACTGGGCCCGCGGTTACCTTTTTTGTTGTAAACTCGGCTCGGAAATTGTAGGTAATAACATGGGTCGATTGTAAACTCGGCCCGGAAATTTAAGATAATAAAAAAGATTAGTTGTAAACTCGGCCCCGATAATTTTAACCAATAAAATAAAATAAGCACGACATAATTTATCAAATGAAATCCAATACTAAAACATTTTACTTAAACATTTTTTATTTATATAACAAATTTCATTAGGTATAAGAATAATAATATGAAAATGAAAATAATTTTTAAAGGATAATGAGAATTGCCTCCTCGTGGTGTCTTTTATGCAAGGCTGGGAATTAATGAGTTAAAAAGTCATGTGACTTTTAAATAAAGTATCACTTAACGAGTTACTTTTATTTTCATAAGTAACTTCTAACTTAAAAAAAAATAATCACTGTCTCAAAAATCAAATTCTATTTATGTTATTTTATTCTGTATTCTAAATAAGTTCTAGATTGTGAACTATCCCAAGTGTTTCGCATTATTTCTAAATAAAAAAAAAGTAACTTTTGACTTTAAACTTAACTTACATTTTTTTTTTAAACTTAACTTAACGAGTTAAAAAAATTAGTTAACTGCCCAGCCTTGTCTCTGGGTAATGCTAAATGGTTCTCGAAAATATTATAAGAAAATTATATGTATATTTTTATTCGGACAGAGTTTACACCTAAATCATTTTTACCTGAAAAAAATACGGGCCGAGTTTACAGTCGCCCAATACGTTCATGCGACCCACGGCATAAGTGTTTTGATTTTTGCCTATAAAAGTGGTGTCTGCTGATCAAAACCGTGTTCGAGTTTTGTCCGAGACTTTTGGAAAAATTTAGCGAGACGTCGTGGTACTACTTACGACTTACATATGGTGAATCGAGAAATAGAACGATTTCGTCTAGAGATCTCAAATTATCGAACGACCACGCATATAGTACGCTCGTTATGGTGGTCGCAGTATTGTTCGAGGGTACAGCGACCTTAGAATAAGTTGTATAATAATAATAACAATAATATAATGGTTTGAAACCTGAGGTTCTTGTTAAAAACTATTCTTTTGCGCTGCAGTACTCGTTATCATAGAGGTCACCGAAAGGAGAATTAAATAATAGTTTTTTCCTCGCAAGTTTTCTCGACGTGTTCGACTCGTTTCAAAGTTTGGGAATCGGAAATCGATAAATATCTATGCGTGCTGTATAAGTCAAGCCTTTTCGTACACTTTTATTTTTAATGGTGAAATATGAACGTGTTTTTTCTAAACAATGCTCATAACTATGTAGTAGAGAGTGGATTTTTAGGTTCTTAAATATTATTTTTATTGGCTTTATACCATTATTTACGAGGATGAAAAATGTGAACAATTTATTCATCACAGAGTTCGTAGCAAAAAATTTATTCTGCACAATTAAATCAATTTTGAACATTAGAGAATATCATTTAGCCTATTTTTCATATTTTATAATATGTATTATATTCTATTATTGTTCGTCAAAATCGTATATTATTTTGTTAATTTCTCGATTTGTAATTTTTTCTAAAAATAATAATTTAATTTAAGAATGATAAAAATTAAAAATCATTCAATTATCTAGTTGTTTATAATCGAATTGGTAATGTCGGTTTTTCTGTTACTCTCAGTCCTTGATTGTACCATAGATTATCGTATTTGATAACTGATAACGTGATGAGAATGATTTTTTAATAATAAATTTGTTTTTACTTTTATATTTAAATAATTTACCTGTTACCAAAGGAATGGTGCATAACAGTTATTTATTGAAATATTTTAGAAAAAAAAAAATCATATTATATGCATATTTATCTACAAGTTTAAGGACTATTTAAAGAATTTGTTAAGGTATTATTGAACATATTAGCATCATATTTTAAGCTTTTAAGAACCTAAAAATCCGTTTTTTATTAATAATAGTAGAGCCCGTGGATTTCAATGCAAATTGCATTATTTTTTTGTGGTTTCTAGGACCAAGGCCGTATTTGTGGAGGGGGGCCGGGAGGAGGGTCACAGGGTGGCTGATTCTGAGATTCCGGCTATTTTTTTTATTTTTTTAATAATATTTAGTTTATTAATTATTCGGTATAATGAGGCGTTTTTTTTTCTGTTTTTGTTGCCCCGGGGCGTCAGTTTTCTAAACACAGCCCTCCTGTCTAGGACAATGCATTCCAAATACCTGCATAATTCGTTTCGTGTAACAGATAAACGTCTCCAGAAGTGACATTTTTATTTTGCATTTTTAGGTGTTTTTCGATGTAAAGAGCATTTTTTGGCTTTTAGTTGTTATTTTTTAGAGCATTTTTCGATAGTTAATATATAGGGCATTTAAATCTATAGGATATAAGACTTTGTTAAACAATAAAATATGAAATTTCAAAGTGCACTTTTGATCAAAAAACCACCGATATCTGAATTCTAGAGTCTATATTATAAATATTAAAACGTCTCGAGACTATACTTTGATAGTTGGTGAACAGCGTACCAGCGACACGCGCACCTGACGACGTTAAAGAGATTGGAAATTAATTTTCCTGTCGTCGAAAATATTCAAATATTATCACGGTTATTATTCAATAGTACCAATACGATACTCACATGCATTTCATTACGCGAGACATCAGTCAATATTGTACACGAATATACACGGTGGTAATGAACTGCACACATGTGACATGTCGTACTAAGCAAACAGAATGATTTATCATTTAGCTGATATTATAATATTATATTAAGAAATATATTGACATAGGTACATAATATGAAGTGTTTCCGACCTATAATATAGAAGATAACGTCGTGCAAATAACACGTTCAGACCGTTATGGAAGTCGGACGAGCATTATTAATTCTTATTTAAAATGTCGTAATTTGTTCCAAATTAATATGTGTAATAATTATAAATGTGTAACTCTACCCACTATTAATCGCGTTAAGTCAGAGCACAAAACATTTCTTCATTTATTTACTTTTAAAATATTAACTCGATTTAAATGAAATGCTATCGTTTACATCGGGATGGGATCGAGTTGGCATATATACCTAGGGACGCGTTCTCATACTATCCGAAAGGTTCGAAGTTCGTTGGAAATCAACTCTAACCGTTCGAGAAAAATAATAAGTTCGATATCGATATACCTTCTGCAGTTATAAATACAATGAGATTTTTTGATTCTATGTCAAAATATCTCTCCAAAAATATCTCCGACAAAATATCACCAATACACGATATCTCTAGTCAAAAAAATATCTCCGATGAAAATATTTTTATATTTTATTATATTTCACATTACTATTAATGTTTTTGTTACAACAATTATTAAAATATTACTGAAGTATGTACATTTTCTAGTTACAAAAAAATATATATCAAATTACAATTTAAGGCTGTGAACGATTGAGTAATGTAATACAATTAAACAAAAATTAAACGAATTAAGCGGGTAACTAATGTAATAAAATTAAAAAAAAATAAAAAAATAAATATAAAATCTATAAAAAATATGTCAGATAATAGAAATATAATAAATATTAAAATATTTTCATCGAAGATATTTCCATTAGAGGTATTTTTAACAAGAGATATTTCGTACTGGATATATATTGTGTATTGGAGATATTTTGTGTCGGAGAAATATTTACCGGAGATATTTTGACCGGTCACCGATTTTTTTCATGCATCAAATCGTATAATAAATAAAATAAAATAAATATTAATATGTGCGCAAAGTATAAGAACATATTTTGTAAGTACTATGAATTTAGATATATCAATAGTTTGCAGGTAATAACGTGGACATTGAAGTTCTTTGTTAAAAAATAATAAGTATTATTTTAAATCTATAATAAATCGCATTAGATTTCAGTTGCGTGGGGCGACTTTAATACATAACTTTTTTTTTTAAAAAGAATTTTATTTTAGTGGTTTGTGCTCCAATTTATTATTACTATATTATCATAACGAAATCAAAAATAAAATAAATGACAGGTTCAAAAATGTATTGATTATTTATTTTTTTTATAGTTAATATATTACTTTTTGTTATTTTTTTTAGGTACCTCCTGCTATTGATGTTTATTAAAGCTATATCAATATGTTACCAAACTGTGCAAGAGTTTAAATAGCTCGAAAAGTAATAATCAGAAATTATTTTTTCTGGTGCCATTGATAGTTTTACCTGATAATTTTAAACAGTGTAAAAAAAAAATAGGGTATCAAAGTTACCAAAATAGATATCCGACATTGCACAGCTACATTAGACAAAACTTAGACAAAATTAGACAAAACTTTATAATACGATTATCAAAAAAATAAATATTGTTCTTCTACTATTTAAGACAATAATATATTTGAGGTAATACCTAATGATTAACACTACTAATGGTTTTTTTTTTCTTTAACTATGTTGTTAATTTAAAAACAATCCTAAAAACCATAGAAAAATTACCAGCATTCTATGGTACCAAAAACGTTAATATAATTATTAATAATATGACCTTTTAAGTGTTAAACCGATGTAGTATGATATCTTTGTTAATACCATAATTATTGTTCTACCATTATAATTTTAAAATTAAAACTAGTAAATAAATTTAATTTTAAGATAGAACAGTTCGATAAAAGTTCGTTAAAATTGAAGCTCAACCCACGCGTAATTATATATAATATGTTGGAATAGTAAACTATTATGACTAGGCGATATACTATTGAAGCACTGACCTAATTACAATAGTTTGACCTTTGACAAACACTCGTTTACCTTAGTTAATATCTTAAAAAAAGATAAAAAAAAAAAAAAAGGTATACGCGTAGGTACACGTTTTTGGTTTAAGATTGCGTTTGAAAAAAAATAAAAGATAATACCCATATAGGTATGATACCCATGTCTCGTTGTAGATATTTTGTAAAAAGATGTTTGAGAAATTATCAATCGATCCTATATGATTACCTATACACGACAGGTCTACTTTTAATTTCAAATCGGTAAGTTCAAATATAGGCCGGCCGTCTCCGATATTGGATATAAATAATACGAATATTGATTTTAAAAGAGGCCATCGCCCGTGTGGGTTTTCAAACAATTTGATTTTTAATCCATCTGCGATAATAACGAGCACAGAGTCTTAAACGCAATCCCCTCGAAAGCACACAAACGCCTCGCCGTACCGCCATCATATCGCCGCGGGTAATACAAGACACTCGATCACGTGCTCGCGGTATTGTCGAGCTGCGCGTACACGACTCGCGTTGTAGACGTTCCGTGTTGTACAACAGGTGGCTGCGGGTACCTATCGTAAATTAATAAGCTGTTATGAGTATATTATTAGGTACGGGAACGAGTAAATATTAAATCACGCTCGATCGGGCCATAATAATTATTGTGTGTAGCGAGACGTCTAGCACTCGATCGAGTAACAATAATATAATATCGAGTACTACTGTATCGAATCGTGCCGGAAGACCTTTACAAACGAATGTAAACAAATTAATATTATTAATTGTATTTGAAACGAAGCGCACGGTTTGACGGTTCAATGTTCTCGTGTGCCGTATAATAATTATTGTTGTATTTAATAAAATACGATTCCATCGAAAAAATAATTATTTTAAATTTTTTTTATTGTTTTTGGATTACGTATCGGTTGCAAAGGCCACGCCGTCACTGTTGTTAATTTTGACCTTTCTTGTAACACGCAGTTGCGCCATCGTTCGAGTTTTCGGTTGTACATCGTTTTGAGCATCAACCGTTTAAAAGGTCGTAGGAAGACCGTAAACGAATGTCAACAAATTAATATTATTTTATTTGAAAAGAATGGCACAATGTTAAACGGTTCAATATTCTAGGCTATCGAACGATTAAGAACGTTATACCTTTCACCCTATAATATTCAACTCTTTAAATTATTGTATTCACTCGTTAATCCTGCAGTTATCACGCATCGTCACTGCGCCCTGCAATAATTGGTATCGTACTGTTCGTACTTCACCAAAATTTTGTTTACGATCGAAATTCTGAAATTTCGAGTTCTGATACATATTATGTTTGTCGATTTCTGATGATGAATTTGTTCTGGATATTTTGTTTCGTTTACCTAGGCCGAGGGTTATTCGGAGATCGATAAAATCTTCTAAATTATATACAATTTAATTATTCTACATACTTAGGTAAATAAAAAATAGACAAATTTTTTTAATTATTATTTATGCCTCACTCGAAGTTTTATTTACAAACGTATAAAATAGTTATTAAAACGAACGACTGGATGACCAAGTGGATTTTTTTTAAGATTATGTCAGCGCAATAATATTTGTTTTCTCTCTCACATCCACGCGTGACATAGATAAAACGCTTTCATCTAAAATCGTTTTTATAATTTTTGAGTAATCTTAGAGTAAACGCATCTATAACAAAAATTATAAAGGATAATATTTTTGAGAGTATGCCCTATCTGTTTTATATTTAATTATTATTCTACTCAGAATTAGACTTTCGAAATAAAAATAAATGTTTGTAAATTTAAACGATTTCTTAATTTTTTTGAGACAATATTTAGACAAATCGATATGACGTCATACCCTCAAAAATATTATTCTCCATCATTTTTGTAATGGGTGATTTTACTCTAAGATTACTCAAAAACTTAAAAAAAAATGATTTGGATTTATTAATTTTCTTAGATTATTAAACAACGTTTAGTCTGTGTGTTGCTCGTGGGCCAGAGAGAGAAAACAAACAGTGTGCTGAAGTACTCTTAAAGACCGAAACACAAAATATGTGTTCCTTATTATACATAAAAAAAAAACAACGAGAGGTTTAACTAATCAAATTTTTAAGTGAAGTTTGCGAATACCGACAACGTGTTTATAAGTCGTGTTTTATATTTTAATCGTAATTATTGTATCGACGTCATACAAACTACAAATTCGTCTTATATAGATTAGGTGAGGTACCCACCTACTGTAAAAATAATGTAAACACTTTATAACGAGTTGTCAACAAGAAAATATGTTTAAGTCCCTAGATTTAGCGCAAATAATTCACATCGAACGCGATAATATTGTTAGATATATTATATATTTTAACGAAATGGCTACGTATATAATACACGTATGCTTTTGCATATTTTGAATAAAAAGCATATTATTGCATATTTTAACAATAAACACTTAAAATGCATGTTTTATGGTTTATTTTAGCCGTGGTGGTTGGTAAAAAACGAAAATAGAATATTATAAGTCGAAAAAAAAAATACTCAAGTATTTATACAGCCATACAGGTATAGTAGTAGGCAAGGCTGGGAAAGTTAATGATATTTTTTAACTCAGTTAAGTTAAGTTAAGTATTTTTTTTCAATTCAATTAAAAGTCAAGTTAATAGACAATTTTAAAACACCAATTAAGTTTAAACTAAGTTAACAAATATTATTAACTTAACTTCAATTAATAAATTAAGTTAATAAAAAAATTAAATTAATATTATTATTATGACGTATGCAGCCCATATTATATGACCTATACAAAAATTAAAACTAACGCCATATTAGTTTTTATTAATAAAAATATATACAAAATTCTTTGTAAATACACCTTTTTTTCCTAATAATATTTTTTATATTCTATGAACTTATAAATTATATAAATATGAATTTTCTGGAAAATTCCTGAAAATTCAAAACTAACTTAATTGGAAATATTCAAATAATATAAGTTAATTTTAAGTTAACGTAGATACAAATGAGTTAAGTTAAAGTTAAGTTAATTAAAACAGTGAACTAGTAAGTTAAGTTAATAAGTTAAAATTAACTTAACTTTTAACTTAACTTGTAACTTATTAACTCGTAGTAGGTATGTAAAGTATAAAAATGGAAGTTATCTGGATGAAGATTTTCATTACAATACAACTCCATTGGACAATTGAAAACGCAAAATTACAAAAAAATTACTTCATATGATGTTGAACGTAGTTTTAGCAAGAGGCATAAATAAATAGACGTATAAATTTATACAATCACTATTAATACGAACGATCAGTATTATATTATTGTAATACAGTTTTATTATTAATTATTAGTCAATATAATATAGTCACAAAGTAAAAACATAAATTCTATTCTAAGAAAATAATATTATATAATATGACGTCTTAGGCACTCAACTGCCGTAAATTAAAAAAAAAAACGAGTTTTTCGATTTGAATATAACAATAATTATTATTATTCCTGTGCAGAACTTTTTACGTCATCCACCTTTTGTTCGAAACGGAACTCGCGTGTATCGGAAAATACAATAATAATAATAATCTGGTCGTGAAATTATCTACATTATTGCAATCGTTACATAATTACTATAAATACAATATGATTTTCAATATCGCGATGGAATTAAGCCCACCGTAGTAAACACCGGCGGTATTAGCAAAATATCTCCTCGAGTAGTCGCTATTATTTGAACAATATATTATATTTTATAAGTGTGCGCGCATCACCACTGAATTTAAATACGAGCTATTAGCACTTATCCGCAGTCATCGCTTACAAAAAGCTTTTGTTTTTCTCGAAAAAGACATCGATACACGCGAGTCGTATGTGTTTACGATTATATCGTCGCGACAACTCGTATTCCGACGGGCGTCGCCCGATTGCGGCCCAAAAGTACCCTTTTTACCTTTTTACCTATTCCGATTGCGGCCCGTGCATAGTAGGTAGGAAATACTATTTAAGTGGTTATCAAAACTAAATAAATATCCCGATTGCGTCCGATACGCATACGCGTCTTGTAAAAGATACTTTTAAAATTATATATACTGTCTTAATTGTCTAGATCTCTCAAGACTGTCTATTGCTCTTTAGTCCGAAGCTTACTAGAGTATGCGTCGGTGCTCTGGGACCCTTTTGTGGTAGTTGAATTCTTGCCACTTAGAGCGAGTTCAAAGACGCTTTTTGTCATCCGCAGCTTACATGCTCAAAATTGTCCATCCTCCTCATGACTACACTCCAGTATTGCACGCACTTAAACTTACATCCTTAGCTGATAGGCGCGTTAAAGCTAACCTAGACTTTTTGGGAAAGTTAATTGATGGTTCTATAAATGCCCCTTCACTGCTCGCGCAAGTACACTTTAAAGTTCCGCATCGTACCACAAGATCCCGAGTTCCTTTTTCCGTACCTTTCCATTACACCAATTACGGTAGAAACCAACCAATTGACCACATGATGCGGTTGGGTAACGAGTACCCCATCTTTCTTAGTTCACCATAATATTGTGTTATTGATCTTTTAATATCTATTTACTATTTTGTTATATCGTATATGTAGTTTTATTTATGTCCTAATTATTATAATTTATATTTATTGTACCTGTAAATTTACTGTAATTTCGGGTTATCGCCCCTTATATATGTTAAATATGTTAAATTATTGTATTATTGTTGTATACTGTATTAAATAAGGAATTTTTATTCCGTTAAACAAATAACAAATAACAAATTATTTAATTATTTTACTAGGTAAGAAATTATTAATTATTAATTTTCTTATGTAGGTATATTATTTTTAATAATCATAAACGAGACATTTATATGACGTATATCATATTATAATAAAAGTTTGAATGAACATTTTATGAACCAATGTGTCTTTGGACGCAATCGGGATACTTATATTAGGGATAAAATACTACTACCTAAATTCGTGCCGCCCGCGCCATCGGGCAACTCCGATTCCGACACATTTTTTTCTTTTTTATCTGATTTGTTGTGGCTACCTGTCCGAGTTGACGGCTGCTTACGTTTATTTAATTGGATTTTCGTCGGCATTATAATATAATAACCACAATATTATGGTTTCAATATCTGTAACAATAAGAGTATAATAATAAATTAGGGTATAACGAATTTAATAGATTATTACCGCTTGATAATCTTATCAGAGGGTTTGCAACGACATTTAAGACCGGAGATATAATATTATAGAATTTTAGATCAGTTGAAATTACACCGTTTAAGGGATCGGCTGTATTTTTATTTTTTACACGTGTTATTATTTTTAATTTCTTAAGACTTTTATTTTTTTAATATTTAAAATTTTACGTTCTGTACAATGCCCGAGGGGCAAAGTGTATAATTTTTCACATTGTTCATTGAAATTGGGCATTGTACACATTGTCCGGGCATTGTACTCGGTGCAACACGATTAGCGACTTTTTACCTTTTTATATTTGAGAAAAAACAACTCGACTGCGCACCTTAAATATTTTTTTTTTGAGCAAACATAAATATTTAAATAAATTGACCAACATTAATAATAACTCAATACGTATGTAAAAAAAATCTTATTTAAATTATCACAGTAATTACGCGTCAAAAAAAGAACTAATATGACGTGTTACGCCATGAATTGTACTATAATGCCCGTTTATACACTTTGACCGTAACGTACCTACTGCTGCAGTCGTACGAGCGCGACTTACGAGGGAACAATAATACACGTAGGTGACTGATGTGCACCACACACCTCCACATGTACATGAAGTTGCCCCCCCCCCCTTTATCCGATCAACTCCAAAATACCACCAAATAATTATGCCAAAACGTTTTTTCGAAGGAAACTGGATTTGCAATTATTTGGCGGTATTTTGAAGTCGATCGGACAAAGTGGGGGGGGGGCAACTTCATGCACATCACCTCCACGACGATCCGCCAGGCACGCGTATAATCCTCCGGAAACCCCGCCCGGCCGCACGTCTCGTCTGGCCGGAGGGGATTATAAGTCTCTTTTTTAAAGTTCGAGATTCCCAAAGCACAGTGGAGCCCAAGACATAATTTTACCCACTCACCCAAACTCTAAATTGAACTTTCTATTTTTTTTTTTTGGTTATATTAATCATTATGGTTAATATATTAGGAAACACCAAGGAACAAGTATCATCTCTGCAGAGTCAGAAGTGGTTAAATAGCTATTTAAGAAAGCAGTCGAGTGACTGAATATTTTATTTTATTAAGTTTCTTCCTGATTATTTGTATCTATATGAGAATGTATAGTAACATTCTTACGACACGCTTTCGGTTATTTTATCTTTAAACGTTAACATTGGATCATTTAGATGTCTCATTCAAACGAGCTTTTGTAATATAATTGGAACCGAGATTTGGATATTTTCTAATTTACTAAATGGGAATCTAATCACACTGATTTACACTGCAGATGCCTTGTTTGTTGTGGTTTACATGTGATCGGATCATGTGATTTGTCACAGTGTTCTTTTTATTTGTTTTGTTTATATTGTTTTATATTGATATTTTCTGTGATTATTTCATTGTCTATTGGAAAGCAAGACTCAACCCAATGTATCAAATAAATAAGACTGTATTCTGTACCATGCGCAGATCTAGAAATCTGAAATAGGGGTTACATTTTTTTTTTCAAAAAAAATACAATTTTAATTTCAGTACATATACATTATAGTTTTTACAATTAACATTATAGATAATATTTGATAACAATATCACTAACAATTTCAATTATACTGAAGCGTATGGATTTTAAGACGTATGAACTATTTATTGTATATAAATAAATAAATTACATATAAAAAAATGATTACATAAAACACGAACAAAATTTTTGGAGCCACGAGATTTTTTAGATATAAATCTAAATGCTATATATTTATATAGAGATCCATAGATATAAAACTCCAGTCATCTACTGGAATTTATCTAGATATTTTTTTTGAATTGTAGAAATTATTTGAATTAGCTTTAATATTATTTATGTTTCCGGTATAGTCTGTGTAATCGTTCAGTACCCCGAAATGCCGCTATTAAAATATAGTGAACCACGTTAGGTCGAAACACGGAATATCCGAACTCTATAGAAATTATAAATAGCTAAAAAATAATTATTTCGTTGAAAATAAGTCACTTGATTTCATACAGCCCACGAATTGTAACGAATTAAATTTCAAACTCCTTAAACAAATGTTTAATGTTATTCACACGACGAGCCCAATACACTTTTTGTCAACAAAAACAATTTTAATTTCAAGTCGTTGTTCTTTAAAAATGTATCTGCTTTTTATCTAGATGAATTCTGATCGTCTTTTATCCGTGAAATAGATAGTTTTAATAGATTTTATTCGTATGTTTATCCAAATGTATTTTCAGTCTTTATCCAGAAGAGAAAAAAAAATTATCTGGGCTAAACACTGTAATGATGATTATATAATAATTCATCGTCAGGCCGTTTGGCCATTCTGGCAATAATTTGAGGCTGTGTTCTATGCGTTTAGTAAACGTTTTAAAATATATATTTCAATAGTACATCAAGTCGTACCGATATTTTTTTCTTTGCAATGATTTAGAGCGCGTACAAGTCACAATTATTTCCATTTCCAGCAACATACCCGGGGTTTGTGTGTTTGTGATTTTATTTTTTTAATGAAATAATTTATTTCATTTCATCAGTCATATCGATTATTTTGTTGTTTGTTTTATTCGAGCAGTGGTTCTGAATTATAATTACGATATTAATGTGCTCTGTTGACTTTCGAGGGTTTGTTATTTTTGTCACAGATGAGTAGATATAGTTTTGTGTCGTTATACATATATCGAATTTCGGTATGAATAAATTGTTTTATGATCGTACAGTCCAGTGGCTATAATATGGTCGTCGGCATTTTAACTTCATAATATAAGTTTTCTGTGTAAATACGTAATATATAATATTATATACGTTCATCACTATAATATTATTATTAGGTACTTGCGGCGATATCGAGTGTTTCTTTTGTGATATAGTAACGATTGGATACAATTATTATAATATTTTCTTATATTAACGGTAAGTGTCCCAATTTTTATGCTCGTAACCCCCCCCCCCCCCCCCAAAAAAAAAAAGTAATAAATAGTTATAAAATAAATTGAAAATCGTGTGTCACGAGCAATTATCCAGACACGTCTTTGTATCTCAGATAACCGTTTCGTTTAAATAGATATTATAATATAGATAAAAAGATGTTTTAAATTATTATAATATTATCTACGAAAATTATCTAGATAATGGTAAATGCACACAACACGTGCTGTTATTATAATTCAGTGCGTAGTCAGTAAGTAAGTTTCTCTATCAATCTTAGTCTTTGTTTGCATCTGCAGCTACGTTCAGATATTCATCTCTATTTTTCAGACAGTCAGACAGTCTAACAACGTTTCCTGAAGGGTGTGCAGTGGAAACTTTTTTATTTGAACACTGCCGTGACAGTTTTGGACGTTACTGTTTCACACAAATAGAATACAATACTGTTCGATACTGAAAGAAAATAATATATCTGTAATACAATAATAATCTACTTAAATAAATGAAAAATAATAATTATTATTAGAGATATTACGGCTGTGATAATAAGTGTCAGTGTAATTTAAAATATGAATTGTAAAATAATGAACAGTATTAACATTTTGATAATTTTAAGTTTAATTTACAGTAAAAAAAAAAATATATAAAATTATAAAAATAAAAATAAAAAGTAAAATAAAAAAATAAAAAATATTTGAATTTTTCATTGTTTGTTTGAATGAAATCTTTGAAAATAAATGAAACAATACATAAGGTAAACCTGTATCGATACGTGATAAATTTAATCACAACAAAAAACCTCCCCATAATAATAACAATATATGTAATACAATTTTTTTTTTTGAATATTTAAATTTTCTTTAAAACGCACCACAAAAATCACAAAAAATGTCCTATAATAGCTAAAAAAAATGACTTTAAAAGCGAAAAAAATGCAAAATTAAATTAGTATATTCTGATTCAAGGGAGCGTGAAACTAATTTTTAGCTAAAATATAGCATGTTATAGGATCAAAGGAAAAAATAAATGCAAAAGTCGCTTCAACATTCTATCTTTATAGTTATTACTTATTATGACTGAATATGATTTTAAACCCGCGTTTTAAACTCGGTCGAAACAACCTAAATCCTCCATAGGTCCTAAACTAACCTACCTATGTTGAAATCGGCGCAGCTCACATTTAACGGAGTTCGATAAGAGATAAAACCATGGGCATTTGATTTGTAAAAAAAAACAAATCTTTGGCATGATCGCGATGTTTTTTGTGCACCTAATTCGGATTTCGGTTATTACTTACACACCTCGTGAGGTCTGCAATCCACTGCAGGTGGTTTGCCTACCTGTTGATATACTGCTATAAGATTTGTCAATCAAATCGCCTACCTATAAATTATAATAGGTGGCTTAGTCGCATGTAAATCACTTGAGGTGTTAAGCTTAACTTAATATCTTTGTCTCGGGCAACGCCGGACGGGACAGCTAATAATAGATAAAATATTACTAGATAATATTATAAAGATTATTCTTCTAATAGTTACTTATTTTTTTCAAATAGACAATGTTTATGACAAAGTGTGCCAATACTTGTGCTGTAACTACTATTTGTGTGCGGCGATGTAAAAAAAAGTTTGGTAACCACTGAGCTAGTGTATTGTACATAATATATACTTACCACTTACCAGGTGTGATTAAATGTGAGTAGGTTGGATGAGGGCCCCTCCCCCTATGATGACCTTTTTTCAGGGTTTTTAGTCTTATAACTAATGTCCGGATTTTTATGCAAAAATTATTGTTAAATATGCACATATTTATGTACTCAAAAATTTAAAAATATGCAAAAAAAAATTATTTATTAAAAAAAAACTAAACATCTTAAAAAAATTACAAAATGTATGGAAAAAACCACAATTTAAATATCAGTATAATACTTTTGCTTACAAATGTGTACAATAGTTATATTATACTTATAGTTTAATTAAATAAATGCAAAATTAATAACGGAAAATGTAATAATAATTACGGAACTATATAGTACCAAAATTAAATTACAATATGTGATTTAAGATTTTCAAATTTCAAATTTCTAAGATTATCACGGAGCAAAGATTTAAATTTTGAAAAACTTCTTGAAAAAATAAATCTTATTCTTGAATCAAAGCAACAAAAAAAACAAGTTCACTAATTATTCATAAAAATGCAAAAATGCAAAAAATCAGCGGCATCCCACCACCCCATGACAAACTCATTTGACCACCACTGAAACTAATTTTTTATTTGTAGTTTAAAAAGTTTTCTAACTCTTACAAAGTGTATTAATATTTGTAATGCAATTCACTTAAAAATAATATAATATCATGTATAGAGGTGTAGGTACCTAAATTATATTAAACAATTTTAAATTTAAATTTCTATTCCGTTACAAATCCACAAGTTATTTTCGAAAAATCGGATCAACGGAACATTGGTTTTCGTGTATCATGTGACAAAAAAATATGAACCCACAAACAAAATTTATTATTTTAAAAAAATTCAAAAATATTTAATCCATGTGGGATCCGGTGTAGATGCGTACGTCTCATTTGCGTGCAGTCTATTTTTAGTTACAATTTGTCTCACTAGCGTACAACGTAATTATCCAGAATAACATCAATTATTGTCATTTGCGCACACACTCGTTAAAACAAATAAAATATATACGTTCAGTGTAGTCAACCCTGGGTTTAAATGAAAATGTAAAATATCATTGTAATAATTTAATAATTTAATAGTTTAATATAATATATAATAGGTAATAAAAATATTCAATGTAAAATATAATATAATATAATATAATATAATCAATCTAATTTTACTATTATGGCCAATTTTGTAAGGCGACTGTCTATAAATCGTGATTTTCCAAAAAGTTTTGAAGAATACGTTTGATTCTATCGTCCAATTTTAAAAATTTTTTGTCTTGTTTATTTCCTTCTAAATTGAATTTTGTGCGTAAAAGTCGATGGTCACTTTCTGCTGCCGCTGACTTGCCACCTGTGTTTTAAAGTTATGGTTCCATCCTTCGACGATGTTGTTTGTTCGGTGCTTTTCGCGGTGACAATTCCCCGTTTCCTTTGAAATAGAGTCTTTTTCTTCAGTTTTTCAATAGTTTTTGGACACGTGTTAAGCTGTGTACGCAAATACGACTAAAATTCGTTCGTATTTTGACCTTCGATAATAATGTACGCGACTGAGACGAAAATCGCCGCGTACGCAAGTACCATTACAATGCCCGAATTAATAAGCTCTGACCGTAACAGGTACATAATAATATTATATAAGCGGCTTTTGCGCTCGACGGGCATTTATTTAGAAACAGTCGTATTTACGTCGCGGGTGTGATGCGCTTGCGAATCGCGTATAACACTATAACATATTATATTATAGTAATATAGGACTTAGGGTGACCGTTTTTATATATATATATATATAAAAAACTGCACGAACAGTTGACAAGGTCAACTCTTGGAAAATAATCCTCTCGGGTGTATTGTATTTAAACGTTCCAATTTTCTGACGACGCTATTGCACTTTTTTACGATTTTTTATTTACAAGGTTATACCAAACACTCCTACGAGTGATCTATTATTCACAATTTAATTGTATTCGCCATTGCAGTTATAATCGTTTACGCGCTCTGTCGTAAATAAACACTTGCCGAAATTATAAACTACAAATTAATAATTTAGTTTTAATATTATTATAGAGTCGTATGGAAAACACACATTTTTAATGAATATATATATTCATCATTAATACCGCTAGAAACATTTCAATACGTTTTCATTTACCGTTTTTTATATTTACTTGCCGATCACATTAGACGATGACATTCGAATAAAAAATTCTACATATCATCGTCCGAAGGCAAATCAAACGACCAATCACGGGCAAATCCGTGACGGGTCGGCTAGTAATCTATATATTTGAGGTAAAAAACTATAAATATTAACTATTATCGTGTCAAAAGTGTTCTAGTGCTTAGACAATATTATATTTTCTCAAAATTATCCAAATATTATAATCATGTTATTTCACCGACGACCGGCTCAACACTTGGACGGATTTTACAATCAGACAGGGGAAAATTCACACCTTTCCCCCCCCCCCTCCAATGTCTTAAATCGCATAAGCAGCTCTACTATACCGTGATATGAAATATTTATGTACATCAATTATTATTAAATGTTTATGAGTTATAACTTACTAGTAAAAAAATTAAAATTTAATAACAACACGTGTTTGTAGTTTATATATATTTCATACCTAATAAAATAATCTCATACTCCAGGTCTTATTAAGGATATTGTCGACTAATGCTTTAACTACTGTTTAGTAGCGGTGTACCTACAGACGATGGTAATATACAATATAAGTATTATAATATCGTTAGTTGACGGAAAATTTCGAAACAAATAGCTTAATTATTATCACAGTAGAACTTATTTATAGTCGAATGAAATCATTATTTTAAGAATAGATTATAATTTAGACGAACCATCACTATTTATAAACACATACGATAAAACAATAAATACAACTAATTATTCGTCTTGATAAATCTCAGCGGTCGTCACTGATCAATTATATCGTAACAATATATTATATACGCACTATAATGAATTGTATGATAATATAATATAATTATATTTATTATTTTATTTTATTTTCATTACTCTGTGTGCTATTTGTATATCTCATAAAAGCAAATATTATGTTAATGTTATTTTTAGTTTTTTTAAATATAAAAGTATATCCTTTCGGTTTTCTCCTTGACGAATCGGTTTAAATATTACAATTCTTAAGATATATAGCACTTATTTAAATAAAAAATTTGATTTTTGATTCTTATTGCGCAATTAGACGTAGACTTTAAGCTATATTTATATTGTAAATCGATTGATGACACATAAGAGGTAACCTCATAAGCAGGGCTCGTAAGTTCATGCCCTAAAAAATGCCTAAATAGGCATGCATTCAAAATCGGCAAAATATGCATTGAAATATGCCTTAAAAAGTTAAAAATATGCATTTATGCGCACTAAATATCTAAAATTATGCACTTAAAAAAATCATAAACGATTTTTGAAATAACACAAATTATCCCTTATTTTTTTATAATTTTATTTTATTTTCTTATGTCACAATTAAAAAAATAGATTTTAAATATAATATATTAAAAATATGTCAAATTATTTCAAGTAATTGTGTTTTGGTTATTGCCTATATTTTATTTTCGTGCTGTGATAACAGGCTTCGTGAATTGCTTTCGAGTATTTCGGTTTTTTTCTTCTTTTATTTTTGTTTAAACGACTAGCACGTCACTCGTCCAACCGCAGATCACACCAGAAACTTGGACTAGCCGATCCAACCGATTTATTGAACGAACTGTTCGCTAAAATCATTTGTCCTATAATACTTCTATATGTGAATATTATTAATCGTTTGGTGTCGGACTATCCAAATTTGAAGAGGGAATCTAAGTGTACCATTCTTCCCGCTAATAAGAATCAAAATAAGACACATCAATGGAAATAGTTTTTGAGTAAAAGTTAAATACTTAACATTAGGTATTTCTTCGACTGGCAAAAACGCTAAAGACGTTACCGTTTTGTACATTTTTTTTGCAATTTGCTTGTTAATTTGTACACATTTTGGATAATATTCTAAACTTTGTATTTGTCGCCGTACACTCTGGCACAGATGGAAAAACAGCCTTGGATTTTTACTCGATTTAATACTAGGTCAATGGAATTTATAGCTCCTATTTAAAAATCAATAATTATAATTTCCGGTTTAACTGGAGACCTGTTCCTGAGACCTGTTGAGATGCTAAAATAATATTTATAAGCTGTGTCTCTTCGTACGTTGTTTGTAATTTATTTGGGAGGAAAGCATATCATAAACATAATACTATGTAAATACGTCATCTTCAAATACGCCATAAAAAGTGTCGACTATCGATTTTTATCGATTTATCTTCACCGTACAAAATGCCGGGTGGTATATGCAACTCAAACAACAGATAGTAAAGTCTGTTTACCCATAGTAAATATAGATAAATAGGTGTTTGGATTTCACGTGTTTCCAATATTGACGAAAACGGTTTAAACATTCTTTTTTTTATAAAAATATTTTAAACAATATCTAAACACTTAAGTAGTAAATCGTAGGTTTGACTATTGCAACATTTTTTTTAATAAATGCGATTACATATTATCAAGGCTCGTAAGCTCATGCATTTGCACATCAATCTTGCAAAGTTGTATTTAAAGCTAGATGACATAGAAATCCATTTCGATAGGTACCACGGTTAAATATGTGAAGTCTTATTTTTTCATGTTTTTGCATATTTAGAGGTTTTTTGCCTGTTTGGCATATTCATGGATATTTCTATTTTATCGAGCTTATATTATACATGATTTTGATATGCCTATAATTCATATTATTATATCAATATGCATTTTTTTATGGAAATACTATATAATATGAAAGAATCAACATTTGACGAAAAAAAAAATGCGATCGTTCATATTTTTTCATTATAATACTAATCTTTATATATTATATAATTCTACTGTACGTGTGTATGTCACTGGACCGATTTGTATGAATTTTTTTGTATGCGTTTGGGTGACACCCTGGTAGATTTAGACTCACAAGGTGGTGAGGTGAGGTGCTCACACGGGGATTTTGAGATTTACGATGTCAATATTTGTTTATAAATGGTTGCTATGTACTGTTTATTTATATTGTTGTCAATATGGTTACATATTTTATTTATACTAATATATTATAAAGAGGAAAGAATTGATTGTTTGTTTGTATTGAATAGGCTCTGAAACTCCTGAACCGATTTAAATGAAATTTGGTATATATATATAGTTTGAACACCAAAAAAGGATATAGGCTACTTTTTAACACTAAAAAAGGCTGTAAGGGGTTGAAATAGGGGACGGTATGTATGTTTCCCTCAACGTAACACCATTATTAATTTTTTTGTAATGGGCAACGAAGTGCACTTGATCAGCTAGTATATATTGTATATTTATATAAAATGTTTCGGAATTCAATCGCAACATAAAATAATTAAAATTAAATAGCTATATAGTAGTAATAACTTCGTTCGTTTTATCAGTCTATTTTCAGTCTAAAAATAATATGTATAAAATTAAAAATAAAAATAGAAATTGTCATAAATTGTTTATGATTTTTTTAAATGCATAATTTTAGATAATATTTAGTGCATATAAATGTATATTTTTTAAACTTTTTAAGGCATATTTTAAAGGGTTAAATAGTTAAAGGGTTAATTGGGTTAAGGGGTTAAAGGTTTTTTTTGCATATTTTGCGAATTGTGAGTGCATAAATGCATGCTTATTTAGGATTTTTTTAGGGCATGAACTTATTACGAGCCCTGTTTATTATAATAATATACTCTCCGGGTGCTTGTATAATGGTATAATATAATAATATTATAAAACTAAATCGAATACATTCGCAATATTTCTGTAGCACGTTATACATAGGTAGGTATAGTATAGCCATGCAGTTTTAGGTACCTAACGAAAAGCATATTATTAAATATTATATCAGTAAATATTATAAGACTATGCGAAAACAAACAACTCGTGCACAAGTGTCACGAACACGAAAACACGAAACTTCCTCGTATAATATATATACGTATTATTATAATAGAAAAATGTGTAGGACAAAACATTAGTATTCGTTTTTTTTTGCACTTGTTTAAAACTATAAAACCGTGCGATGATGGTTTTGTGACAAATAACTAATATTAAAAAAAACCGTGTAAGTACATATATTATACGTGTCGACAAACAAATTTTACCGAATTGATAAACATGTTTTATATTATTTAAATATTCTTATCTTTTTTACTAATATATTGTGCTATGTTGAAAGTACTTTATAGTTTATATTATTGTCGGTTCTATATTATTGCGAGTACAACAATTTATCGTTTGTGCACAAACAGATTTTAATCGTGTAATTTTAATTTTTTTTTTTTTAAATCATTGTTAGGTATTATGATTAGCCGACTTCTTATTTGATACGAATTGTTTTTTTTTTTTTAAATATTATCACAAGAAAAACAGCTTTCCTATTAAAATTATGACGTTAAAAATATACCATGCGTATCAAAATTATATACAGCATTTGCACAAAACCAAACGGAGATAAACAGAAGAACTCGACAGCGATAACTAATAAATAAAAATGTTATGTTAATTAGTAAACCGTAATACAAAAACATTGTTTAAAAAAAAAAAAAAAACTATAATAAAATTAAAAGTCAAACAAAACCGATCTCGTAAGTTACATTTTCTATTTCGAATTGTTTTCAATGAATAAAAAATTGGTAGTAAATATCAACCGCTTACTAATAGATTCAAATCTAAAAGTCGATATAGACTCGGGGGAATTTAAATAATTTTTTAGTCTCTATATATGACTTTGTAGTTTAGACTAAACTACAATATATTTTTGAAGATTATCCTAAAACGTTATCTAGCCCAAACATATTATAAAAGTGTGTGAGCAAAAACTTGGATTTTATAAACTATTCGTGCGTATCGGTTATTTGTTATAATATTTTTTATACAAATGATCAGCTACAACAATAATATTAATTATTATTATTATTATTTTGAGTCGTGTAATGGACAAAAAATGTATTATTAGTTTCTAACTATTTCTCGTAAATACAAACCGTGTGCAGAGAGAACACTTCAATTTAACAAAAAATGTGTTATTACCAATATTTTCAAAATATTTAAGTTGCAACAGACCAGCTATTGTCCTCGTGGAACGTATTATTATTAGGTACTAAAAAGTAAAAGTTAAGGTGTACACTTAACATTGTCAATATGCGTTTTGAACTTCTCAATAGTAAATAATCCTAAATAATAGTAATAGCCGTCAGGGGCGTAGCCA
The DNA here is from genome assembly GCA_022818045.1 of Neotoxoptera formosana. Classification (NCBI taxonomy): domain Eukaryota; kingdom Metazoa; phylum Arthropoda; class Insecta; order Hemiptera; family Aphididae; genus Neotoxoptera; species Neotoxoptera formosana. The sequence continues at coordinate 87,904,930 of CM040630.1, forward strand.
GGATTTTCTCATGGTTGGGGGGGGGGGTTGCCAAAATTTGTTGGTTAACTTACCTATATTTATATAAATCCCTAAAAGGTTAGCATCACTCCATGTAGCAGACATTTTTTTACACGAATGTATAAAATATAAATAACTTAAACATTGACATGTAAGGGTTAAAGGTACTATATTTAATAATATAAAGATTTATAATTTATACTTTACCTTTTTACTAATATTAAAATATGAAGTATTTTTCGCTAGAAATAGCCAAAACACAATACAAATATAGATATTAGGTACTGATAATCGTGACTCGGGAGAATAACAGAAACATTGCCTGAAAACCAAGATAATTATTAATTTCTATACGATTAAAGCTTTATATTTTATCAACGTATATAATAATTATACTAATATAATATATTAATATATAGAATATAATAAAACATTTTATTAACGAAATATTTAAAGGCAAGTTTAATTGTTTTGAAAATAGATTTTTTTGGTCAAAAACTAAAAAAAATTTCAGTATCAAGTTTAAAGTTTTTCAATCTCGAAAAATATTTCTGCAATTTTTTAAGGGGTTTTCAACAACTCATAAGAGGGGCTATGACCTGATAGTGAACCGCCTGTGATCCGCGCAGTTTTAAAATATTTTCCGTTTTATTTTTTTTTTTCACGAAACATGATTTATTTCTTACCGCATATTTTAGAAAAAATCGCATTTTATTCTAATAACATCATATTTAAAATACGGGCCCTATGCTCTTTAAATTAAACGTTAAGGCCCCAATTACAAGACTTCGAGGGGGGCCCAGACACACCCGGCACCCCCCCCCCCCCATTAACCCAACGCACGCCTATGCGATCGCTTACCTACTACCCCTCACTGCCATGTCTAGTCACACCTGTGGCGTTTTTGTGAATATTATTAGCGATGCTTACTTTCCAGCCGTTTAAACGATTCTGTCAATTAATTTTATGTTTAAATGTAGCAGTCAATCGAGTAATTTTTTTTATGATTCCAATTATTAGTAATAATACAAATAGACGAATTATATAGAATTAAAATCGTTAAATTAAATCGATTAGTCATTGTTACAAAAATAAAATAATAATAATTATTATTATCAATGTACTATTGTCGCAGCGCACCGGTACCTACAACCGAAACGACATTATCCGCCGAGATTTGACCTCCATCCAGGACGAGAGCATTACTGATGAGTTTGCTCCCGAAAACATGAGATAAGGCTTGATCGACACACGCCGATCCAGCAGCATTTCAACTACCTACTCGATAACTCTCAAGACATAATAAGGCGTCTCAAACGCCGAAGACCACGATTATATGACTTTGTTTAAAATATTATAGACTTTGAGACCGGGGCCTCGCCCCAGTGAGAGTGTGAGAGTGGTAACCCAAACATGTTTTTGTACATATATATATTTACCAAAATATTAATTTATTCAGTCGTTCATTTATATATTTTATGTACACCTTATTGAAATGTATTGTTAAAGATAATTATAATAAAAATGTTTTCGGGTGGTTTTATATAAAAAAAAAAAAATACGAATAATACAATTTAATAGTGTTAAGAAAAGTGTCTGGACAGTCACCTATAGACATGAGGTCAATTTATGTCATTGGGTATTGCTAATTTCACATTTTCAACTCCAAATAATATGTTATACTGAAGTATATTTCTTAATGTACACATATTAAAATATTTTACTTCTAGATAAATTCACAAAAAACGTAGAACAGTACAATATTAATTTAATTTAGTCACGAAGTCCTCTTTGGGGGCCCCCTCATAAAATGACAAGGCCTCTTTGGGGGTGCAGTCTAACCCCAGAACCACCCCTAGTTGCAGCACTGCTCTGATAAAAAAAAAAAATTGAGGAAATCGGTTTGCATACATTAGTGATAAACAACGTTTAAATAGGGGCGTATGTGATTTGTGCCAAAAAAATATATATGTAATTTGCGCTACATCTAAAAATTAATTTTGGTAATTTGCACCACAAAAAACTAAATAAAATGGCATTAAGTAATCTGCGCCATCGTGTGAACATACAAAAATTGTAATTCGATCCATTGTTCACCTTATTGAAATGATTGTAATTTGCGCAACTTAAAAATAACTAAATAATTTTTTTTAACAGATTAACATAGGTATTATTGTATTTTTAACCACTGACCAATCAGGTTCATCTTAATAGAAAATCAGTAATATTATAACTATAAATAAATGTATATTTTTATGTATGTACGTAGTCTATGTTTAGATAAACAATAGTCACAATTCGTTTAGAATAATAAAAATTATAAAAATTAATAAATATAAAATAATTATAAATAAAAATGTGTATAGCAAAATAGTAAATTTTCCTAATAAAACATATAGTTTTTGAAATGAAATACATACCTACTTATATGATATACTTAGCTCACTCGCATTCTTTTTATATTTGTTGTAGCATAAAGATGAAACTAAACATTTTCTGTCAATTTTATTTTATCTGTAATTTTCATGTATATTTGTTGACAAATTTCCAACTTTCCAATTTTTATTTTTAATAGAATTTTGTTTTTTAAGACGTGCCACGTGCTTACTATTCTTATTCAATTTCAATCAATGTTTCTGTTTGAAATCCTTTGGTACGTCCAAAAAAGTGATAAATAGTAGGACGTGGGTGATAGAACTCGGAATTTACACGTTTTATTAGATTAGACGTAATCGATTTCGTCTCTACTTATCATTAGTGTAGAGCACAACAATATTATTATATCCGGCACGCGTTGGTATATTATCGTATTTCCGGTTGCGATATCAGTACATTAATTTTCTGCTGGTAAATTCTAACAATTAAAGTCGAATGTGTGGCGCAGATTACATATTCCGGTTTTTCTTTTTCTGTCGTGGCTCAAATTACACGTTTGATTTTTATATTATCTCCCCAACAGCGGCGCACGCGGGTCGGTCGGATCCCCTCCTATTGGCTTTTTTTTTTGTTTTTGCTTACACTATGTAGGTGGCACTATAATTTAATATTTTGTCATATTATTGTCTATCGAGCTATTGAATTTCGACAATTTCGTCAATACTGAATACCATTATAATTTTTCATTTTCGTTTATTTGTGGCAAAGTAATGTTTAATTGGTCGAAAATCGAAATGCTCGATGACGACTTATAATATGATTATACTTTATTATAGCTTAATATTTTATTATTTATAGAGACAATACTATGTATTATGTATATATATATATGTATGTAGGCTCGACTGAATCATGGCACATTTGCACCTATTATATGCGGAGTAGTCGGGACTTCGGGAGTACAAAATACAATGCGTCAAATCGAAAACGATATAATTATAACATCTACGTCGGCATGATTGATGTGAATTTTGAATCAATTCAAATTATATTCATTGTTCCTTATTGTTATTAAATATTTTACGACCCAAGTAAAAAGTTTCGAGAGAGTGGGGGATTTTCCAATCCCTCCCCCCCACCATTCAGCTATGTCGTTTTTTTTACCCTCCTCCCTCTTTTTCAGAAATCATATTGTCCACCGAGACTCCCTTGATAATAATTATTAGTTATCGTAATATTATGCCGACACGTAAGACACGCACGGCGATCGAACGTTAATATTGCGAATTGCGTGTGCGTTAGGTTGCGTCAAGTGTTTATAACACACTTCGTTTTGGGCACGCTAAAATATCGTTTTAAATTTGGTAAAAAAAAAAACGTATGTTATTGCCGAGATTTTTAAAATATTAAAATTGCAGTTTGAACAGAGTTTTTTCTTCGTAGAACATTATTATTATAATATTATACTAAAAAGTAAAAGTTGAGGCACATATTATTATTATTATTTTTATATCGATATGAGCAATAATTTGCACGTCTTCTCGATAACAAGAATTTTATGTTCCAGGAAAAAACACACTCCGCGCAGACTAAACGAAAATATTGAAATATTGAAATACAAGTTTGTTGTTTTTTTATTGTTATTGTTTTAAATTTTTTTCCTCAAAAGTTATATTACGCGTGCTTTAGATTGTACTGAAAACATTTTAATAAATAAAAGAAGTTTAAAATATGTTCGCGGCACACACTTCAAACACGATCTTTCTTCGTGCCATACTCTTTGGAAAACACTGAGATAGAAGTCAGAGTGGTTATAATATGTGTTGTACAGCGTTATAATATAACTAGGACTCGGATTTATAATATTATGTAAATACATAATATTATTTTTACCGTGACTAAATAATGTAATTAGGACAATGACAAATAATTCTTGATACTATTACATATTATTTTTACACATCTCGTCATAAAAACACATTTTTACATAATATTATTTATCACTCGTTCTATATTATTTTCTTATAGGTACATATTAACACAATTAATTTGATGAATACGATTTTATATTTCGTCGACTGAATAATCTCTTGTAACCAGGGCTTGCAAACGTTATTATCACGTTATATTTGAGAAAATACGAGTAAAATTTGTAATTATTTAATAATAGTATTCAATTATTTATTAAATCCAAGAATTAATTTTATTCCGTATCTGGGCTATCCGGGAGATCCCGCATTAGATATTATTTTAAAATGTAATAAGTAGGCGTATTAATAGAATAATTTCATTACCAATAGCTAATAATAGTGATACTCTGATAATATTGTACTGTACTGTACTGTAATTTTGAATAACGATAAACGTAAAAATTGTATAACGTTTTAATTCTGAATAACGATAAACGAAAAAGTTGAATAACGTTTTAATTATGAATAACGATAAACTCAAAATGTGTATAACGTTTTAATTATAAATAATGTAAAACAAAATTTGTATTTCAAATGCAAGCCCTGCTTGTGACAATAACGTGTTTCCAAAAGTTACAAGTACACGATAATATTATAATACCCGTCATTAAACGACGAGACGGGTTAAAAACAAACAATTGTCAATAATAATAATATATCCGCTAAAATTTTTTAAAAATATTTCAACGATTAAAATAAATATGAAACTTGCATCGCCACTACATCGCCTATTACGTCATATCTGTTGCGAAGTCGTGCGTTCCTTCAGTCGGCACGAACGTGTTTTGATACTTAACCGTCGAGCATTTGACTTTGAAAATTGTTCATAATATATATTATAATATGCTGGTATCGCATCGCAATCGAAATCAAGAATAAAAGGTTTATAATCGTATAAATTGTGCTTTTTTTTTGTACATCTTTTATAAACTTTTATTTTTTCATTTTTTACGATACATATAAAGCAATTTTTTATTACATTTATGTTTACATAATTTGGTTTTTTTGATACATATAAATCCAAGCCCTAGTTATGACTTACAAGAGTACTATAGATGTTAAAATTTGAACTCAGAAAATCGCACGTCATTACTCGGTGTCCAAAATTTTTTTTAAAGAGTAGGTATACTTAAGCCTTATACAGTAGGAGTCATCCGAGTCTTGTCGTTAACTGATATATTCAACGATATACCATGAAAACTAGAAATTATTTGACCTCATGGACAGTTTAAGGAATTAAAGTAATTTATTTTAGTCGTTGTTCTTTGTTTAAATAATATAATAAATGCAATCACGTCAAATATCTATGAAAAGCTTTTATATTTTTGCAGAGTTTCAGGAAAATATTTACATACTATTGAGAACCTCGGGCTTGTATTAATATTATTTTTCGAGCCTTTTTAACATGTATTTTGATAATAATTATAATAAATCAACCTTTAAAAAAGTCTGTACATTTTCCCAATATTGACGAATTTTTTTATTCGAATATTATTGTTCACGGTTTTAAATCGCCAATCGGATACTCGCTGGAAATGAACAGCTCGTATAATCATATTAGATTAGAGCATCGCACAAACCGACGACGAGCACGCATGAAATCCACCAAAGTCCGCGGGCGATCGATCGAAAATGTTTAAATTTTGGGCTAACATTCGCCCGAGACGGTTAAAATCAAACCCGTTGTTTTGAGGGAGCTGAGTGGGTGACGTGTGGGTGGTGGCGGGTCTGTGCACGCGAAATATGCGTTAATATCCGCGTGTTTCAGTGGATTTTAATATTAAATTATACGTCAGCATCGTAGTGGCCTGGACAATCCGTTCCCGGTGACTATAATATAATATTATATTGTATGTCCGAACTATAAACGTGATATGATAACATTGAATAATCTCGATTATTTGAATATAATATGACATAATATTATATTAGTTTATAATATTTAAAAACGATTTTCAATATTATGAGCTCCAATCGTTTTGACCTAGAGCATTTTACCGTCGAAATACCTCGAGAGAACTCCGTCCGGAATTTAGATAGGAAAGTAAATTGTACTATTTGAAGGTACCGCTCGCGGTTTTACACATTTTTTGGTGACTATATTGTACTTCCAAAGTATATATTATAAATAATTATAATCATAACATAATATTTTTTTAATATTTTTTTCCCCTTAATTAATTAGCTTTTATTCATAGTACCTACTATAGCTCAACGATTACATTAATACAGTATTCACAGTACTGTACAAAAGAACAACCGGAATATAATAATAATTGTACCTAATTGATATAAAACTAAAAATAAAAAAACCAAAAACGGATGATAAAACCAGCCTCCTAGATAAAAGAAATAATAATGGTAACGACCGCTGTTCAGAGTTGTTGGAATTTAGAATGGAGGACAGATTGAAGGAAACGCATTCGAGGAGTTGAGAGAAGTGACTAGTCAAGACGGTTTCACAGAGTATGAAGGACAGTCGAAAAGAATACGCCATAAATCGCCAGCGCTTTCCTCCATATGACGCGTACACAGAGAGGAGAATAGTTTTAATTTAATGCCCTATACGTAGACGATTGAACTGTATAATATAAGTTCTAGGTGGCGATAGAGTTTTGAACCAAATATTATTAATAATATTGGGAACAATAGATATATAAAACGTTTTGTAACGATTTGATAAAATGTAATAAAATTACTATCAAAAAAATAAATAGTTTTAGAATTATTGAGTGTCTTACGTTAAATGCATCTCTTTGTATATTATAATATAATTAAACATATTTAAATAATAAATCATTGCACGCGAAAAACGGTTCTGAGCAAAGACGAGGTCTGTATAATAACTGCAGGGGCGGAAAAATGTTGTGACGCTATGTGCCAACAAATTACCTCTTTTTATTTTTTTTCCTGGGGCTTGCCATTAAATGATGAAAAATATTTCATATATTATATATATATATATATATATATATATATAATATGTGTACATATATACATTGTTATTGTTTATTGTTTATTATATAAATATTTTAATTTTTCGCGGGCCGTGGATTTGCCATCCCTGGTCTTTAATATTACTATAAATATATTTTATGATAATATTATTGTTATTCAATTAGTTCATTTTATTGTTAGATGTCATGACTAGGTTGAATTTTTTATAAACGTCATTGTGTATACGAAATGTGATTATAAATACTTTAAATGTTTTAAGTAATATTTTAAAATTATAACTATATAACCGTTATCCATCTTTTAAATATTTATCTGGTTTCGTCCAAATTATTGAGCTACTGCATAAAAACTGAATTCGTGTTGTAATGGTGTTTTCCGAAATTACAGCCAGCGTTGTGCGTTATCTAGATAAAAAATTTTATCTTTTTAAAAATCTAGAAAAATCTGTTTATTTCTTGCAAACGTTAAAATAACGTTATAATATATTATATTACGACGAAAAACAATCGAAATTTGTGAACGTAATTGAAACGGAAATGGTAAACAAAAATAATTAAATACCACAAAACATAACGTCATACCTAACGATTAACAAAATATTATAATATATAATTTAACAAAACATATTATGTGCAAAACGTAATAACATAGAATATAGAATACCATTGTTTAAATGAAATAATTTAATATCCGTTAATTTAAAACGTATAATATTGGTTTCGCGGAAATATTTATTTCGTGCGATTTTTTTTATTTAGCATAAAATTCAATCCATGAATTTATTATATTCCGTATTATAATCCTGGTCATCCCCAGCATTATAATAAATTATTTTTGACGATAAACGCAAACATACCGTACAACGTTTAAACGATTGTAAATAACGAGTAAAACCAAAAATTGTTTTTTCAAACGCAAGCACTGATATTATAGAATATATCCCAGACTTGTGTCATCTCTCATTCGTTATTTAATTCTGAAATATTACACCGTATTATATGAGTATAATATAATAGTGACTATAGGTCAGATTTTTATAGTTTTATATATTTTATTTGTTTCTAGTGTGTGCAGTTAAACAGGAGTAAAATATAATGTAAATATACATTATTACGATTCCCCCGGTGCCGGCTATTTAAGTGACACACTCGAATCTCGATTCAATTTGCCATATACATTTTGAATTTTGTTAAAATGTCCGATAACTATTAAACGTGTAGAAATATGCAAAAAAGAAATGTCACCATTAGTAGTTTCAAATTTTGATTCGAGAAGATTACAACACTGACAATAGTCCGAAATCGTGAAGAGGAAAATAATATTATGCAATTGCATAGAAATCCTTGATCTAGTTATTAGTTACCTACCAATATAATAGGGGCCCTGCAGCTCGTGCGAATTTATCTGAGGGGCAATATTTAGGCAATATGCAATTCGGTCGCAAGTGTGGTTGCATGTGGCCTGTTAAAATTTAAACTTTAAACGAATTTAAAAAAATATTATGTCTACTTAATTTTGATGCATACACTGATGTTGCACATTGATGCATACATGTATAACATTTTCGTGCATTTTTCCCGAAAAATAAAAAGATTGGATCATACGGAAAATAATCAGAAAAAGTCGAAGACTTCAAAAACTATACTCGTATATAGCTAAAAAAACATTTTTATAATTGTTCCGTACACTACTTTGTGAAGAAAATTGTCTTTTAACGATTTGTAAAAAAATTCCAGTACGTTTAATCGTTTTTGAATTACGACAAAAAAAGAAATCGGTTTTTTCAAAAAACTGGCTTTGCGTAATCAAGTTTCCATTTTTTTCTATTTTTTAAACTTTTTTTTTCAAATTTATTTAGTATGGGAATTTTTATTTTTGACCTTTTAAAGTAAATACACTAGATCCAATTTTCTATCAGACACAACCCTCGAAACCGAAAAAGTTTTCGACCAACACAAAGTGATCCAAAAAATTAAATAATATTAAAAACACATATCACAAAATCCAAACATTCGTCGCTTCATATTCGTTTAGAGTGTATAAAATATAAACGATAATAATATAACTACACTACTACAGTCTACAGTAGGTAATAACAACGCAGACGAAGAATAATAATAATAATAATACGAACGATCGACAATAAAACGCGCGCGTGATTCAAATCGACCAATGAGGACTGTCGTCGTCGGGAGGTTGTAGACGAATAATTTCTCTATTATCCTTGGCGAACGCCGGCCGAGCACAGACGTCGTCGAATTGAGTCCGCGGTACCAGGAGTTCATGCGGTCATGCGGTCGTCGCACTGGCGGTCGCCGCCGATCTCGTCGGCCGCGATTCCTCTCGTCGTTCGCTTCGGGCGCGCGCACGAGTCTGTCGACCGCATACGCTCCTGATCAGAGTCTCCGATCGGTTGCGTAAAACGCGTATCTCAGACAGATTCAACAGGTGGTTGTCCCGTGAAAAAGGAGAATTGTGCGTCGTCGGCGCGGTGGTCGTGCAAGACGTCGTCGTGTTCACCAGTGGCGTACACAGATATTTTCAATGGGGGGGGGGGGGGGGTTATATTAAAAATTATACATACATACATAAAATATATATATATATATTATATATATATTTATCAAAACGATTATTTAATTGTTTACTGTACAAGATCTAGTTTTCTCGTCAATGACCTCTTCAGGAGTTAAATGTGTACCACGGTACACCGACAACATTAGGGATCCCATACGTCCCGTATTTTACGGGATTGTCCCGTATTTGAATGAAGCGTCCCGGTGTCCCGGCAAAAGTTAAAAAATAATACTATTGTCCCGTATTTTGAACAACCCGCCCCGTATGTAGGTACCTTATTTCAAAAATTAAATTTTTTTTTATTATTTGGCATTTTACAATTTAAATTATTGATAAATGATAATAACTAAATCAAATGATAATTATTTGATTATAATAACAATACATTTTTTTGTTGGTTTTGTGGTGGTTACACTGATTACTGATTAATGATATATCGGCTATCAAATCGGCTGTCGGCATGTACATTTCAAGTATATACCCAGTGTCCCAATGGCGTATTTAGGTTTTTTCTTGGTGGGAGGGCGGATATAGCTTTATTAAGTTAGAGATCTAAAATTAGAACTCCAAAAAATGATGCATATTATATACACCCCTACGGGGGAGATCGATCCCCTTGGTCGGCTTGATCCCCGCCCTCGTAAATACGTCACTGTATATACCTACTATACAGGTATGTTTTAAAATTACCCGTATTTTTAAAAAATAAATCTGGGAACCCTATAGACAACATTGTCAATCCGTTTAATCTGTCCTATGTATACAAATATATAATTATTTTTCAGTTAAAGGGGGGGGGGGTTTGAACACCCAAAACACCCCCCGTGTGTACGCCACTGGTGTTCACATAAAAAACCAACGAAAACATTGGCCCAAAAGGAACGAGGAATAGGTAATGAAATTGTATTATTATCATGTCTCATCATTGTTATAAATTTAGAGCAAATCAGAATTACACCGGAGTGTGATTTGATTCGTTTTTTGTCACTTATAGCATAAGTAGCTAGCTCCATAACACATCGTAATCAATCGTATGAAGTATTCGAGTAAAACATATATTATGTATATTTCGTAGAAGTCATAAACTGTTGACGTTTTTAAAAATATTTGTACAAGTCACTAGAAAACAACTTTTTTTTAAAAAAGTCAATATTTTTTAAATTTTCTATAGAGATTATATTTTAATATAAAATTATAAAATCGAATTTTGAACGATTTGATAATGAATTATCCATAAGTATTCAATATTTTGATGTGTGGTTTGGACTGGATCTCTATCTCGCAAAATGTCAAAATATCTGTATACTACTCCGATCGTCTAAACTTAAAATCAGGGATTGCAAACGTTATAATAACGTTATATTTGACAAAAAACGAATGAAATTCGTAAACGTAATTATAACGGAAAACAACAAACATAAATAAATAACACAAAACAAAACGTAACGTTTAACAAAATATATGATATATCATTAAACAAAACATAACGCAAAACGGTATATATTGTATTCCAATAAAATGTATTGGAATGTTTTGAAATTAATTTTTGTATTTCCAACGAAATAATTAATTTCCAATTATTTAATAAAAGTATTCAATTATTTATTAAATCCAAGAATTAATTTTATTCCGTATCCGGCCTATCCGGGAGATCCCGCATTAGATATTATTTTAAAATGTTCTAGTAGATATTAATAGAATAATTTCATTACTAATAGATAATAATAGTGATACTCTGATAATATTGTACTGTACTGTACTGTAATTTTGAATAACGATAAACGCAAAAATTGTGTAACGTTTTAATTCTGAATAACGATAAACACAAAAGTTGAATAACGTTTAAATTTTGAATAACGATAAACTCAAAATTTGTACAACGTTTTAATTGTAAATAACGTGAAACAAAATTTTTTTTTCAAATGCAAGCCCTGCTTAAAATACTTCAAACTTATATGTTTATATGACTAATAAACTATTATTAAATAGCTATTTATATAATATATATATTTAAACTATTAAAATTTGATTTTTATGTAGACCGAATAATATTGTGCGTAGGAATATTAAATTTAAAATGTATGTCAATATTCAAAAAAATTAAAAAAAACTTGAAAAATCTTAGCAATAAAAATTTAGAGAAATAACATTTTTTCCGAAAATGTTGTTTCAAAACGACTTAAAATGATGTAATTAATAATTATTTTCGAAATGTTAATGTTTTTTTGAAATAATCAGTATCTTATGTTAAATGACAATCACCTAGTGTGGAATCATAAACTATTTCAATGTAGGTTTCACATAATGTGTTAAAATTAATATAATATAAACTTTAAACCATAATATCCAGATATAGGTTAAGTGAACTATGTATATATATTATATGCATAGGCGAGGTAGAGCTTAGGCTCGACCGGAGATTTTTCAGGGGTATTGTAAAATGTACGTAATATACATTTTACCATAATAGGTATATAATGCATACCGCCTATTGTATAACATTGGAGATTGTGGACATTTTATTTGTCCTGACAGTGTGATAAAAATTGAAAATATTTGAATGCACCCCAAATAAAGTGACAAAAACATTGTGAACAATAACCATGATTATTTTAATATTTATTGTAAATTGTCTTATGTATTTGAATTTATGTAATAAGAATTTAAAAAATTTAAAATTTAATTTTTAGTTTCATAAACGTGTAAACACAAATACGCAGCACATTAATGCGTTGCATGTACTAATAATAAATGTACCTACATTAAACTTGATTATATGTATGTACAAATATAATGCGGTTTCAATTTTTTTCAATTTTCAATTATCATAGAATGTACTTTGAAGTTTTTGAAAAAAATTTAGATGCACAATTTTGTTCAGGCTTGACCGAAAATTTAAGTCTGAGCACGCCTATGACGTATACATAGGTATATATTTCAGTTAGGTCAATCAAACCATAATATAAGTAAGAGATTTAAGGTTTCAACTGGCGGGCTGGATTAAGCGAGTTTTTGTTCGACTAAATAAACAAAAATTCATATATATATATATATAGCCATATTATAGGTTATACGTGTCCACCGAGGTATAAGTACTAAATCGTGATCGTGACTTTAATTCTGTTGTGTGTGAAGTAACATAAATACATAATATGCATTTAGATTCCGCGAGAGGAGCAAAGAATGTTTATTTTGGTTTGTTTTTATGCTGCCAAACACATACTGTTATAATATTTCTAATCTAACGTGATGTCTGATATGGCGGAGGATCATCATTTTCATAGTATCGCATACGATAATGACGTAATATGTGACGTCGAACAGAGCTAGCTGGCCCAGTGTTGTGCAATAGCTAAATTTAGTTAGATAAATATATCTAGATACCTTATCTAGATAAATTACACAATTGGTATCTACCTGTCATCTAAGATAGAAAACTTCGTCATCTAAATTAATTTATCTAGATTGTTCACGAGACGTAGTCTGAAAAATATACAAACATCATAATATTTTCCGATGTTATTTTTAAAATTGTATATTATGAAATGAATTATACGTAAATATTTGGGTACCTATAGTATTATTATTGTCGCTAATGTGCAACACTTTTAAGAAATTAATATTAATAATTGTATCGTTGATCGTCGACAACAGATAAGCTTTATATAATAATATTAAATAATTCAAGTCGAAGGTCTAAGAATAACCTGATAGTACTGGGAATATTGGTATTTTTAAACTTTAATAATACCAATAACTAATAAGAATAAACCACCAGCTCCACTATTTGATATGTATCATAAAATAAATGTATATGTATCATAATTCAAGATATTAGTTTTAATAATTATATACCTTTATACAAAGTATTCTGCCATCAGTTGGCCTCTATATCCACAACGAGTCTTCCTTTTCAGAAAATGGACTAAGTATATTGACATGATTGTTGGAATGATCATTTAAATTATTTAACACATTTTACAAATAATTATTAGTAATTTAAACTAAAATTATACATGGACATTTATGTCTTAATATTTTTTATAAACCTAATATAAAATTTAACAAAATTCTCAAAATTCTGAAATTTAAGAATACAATTTATAAAAAATTATCTAATTTTTATCTAGATAAAATTGATTTTATCTGTATCTATATCTAGATATATTTTCATTTATCATTATCTATCTCTATCTATATATATTTTGAGTTCATATATATCTTATTTATATCTAGATACAAAAAAATTATCTAAGCACAACACTCCTAGCTGGGCTGTCATCGAATAGATCGTCGCCGACGACAGGATAATATAACATTACCTATGTCGAAAGATTTCGCCGGGGCTCACTGAATATGTATAACTAAAATATAATAAAGCTTGTATAATTATTTACGTATATCGTACCTATATAGAATAATAATAATATATACATATTTTTTTTAATTACCTCGGGCGAAATCTGTCAGATGCCGCACCGTTGCGTCCAACGTCTGGTTAATTATTTACAATAATGTACACACTCATCGTTTACCATACACTGGTATGCACGGCCATGACGTAATTTCAGTTTTTATTAGGAGTGGACAAAAGTTTTTACCGGCCGTCAAATGGAATAATAAAAAAAGCAAGCAAACAGACCGCTTTGCTCGCAACATAATTTCCACTTCAATTTTTTATGTCGTTCTCATCTCGCACTACTTTTTACGTGTCTGAGGCAAATAAAGCCTCGTTTTATAGTCAAAAATATCCAAATTCATAGCAAAAAGTTCGGCAAGTAGGCATTACCACTCTGATGTACAGTGGGCGTGTCGAGTAGGGGAAATGCAGAAATATAGATGTGTTAAATTTGAATTCAATGATTTAAAATTATTATTGTATACGAAAAAAGATTCTGAGCAAAGACGGCGTATAATATGTCAACCTACCTAATACATATATAACTAATGTTAAAATTGTAACTTAATATTTCTATAAAAAATTATTTTTTAAATATATTTTTTGATTTTTTGGTTATACTCTTATAACTACTCGCGAAAAACCTTGTTTTAAATTTTCAATTCTTAGCTATAAAAACTCAACATTTTATACATTTTTAACTACAAAACAATTTTCAATGATGAATATTGATCAACATTTGAAGTTTAAAATATACTTACAAAAATAATTGTACATACAAATTATTAATATTTTTGGTCTGATATTATAACAACTTATGAGAAATCTTGTATTCAACTTTCAAGTATTTTGACATAATTTTTATGGATATTTAAAGAAAACCGAAAATTTTTACAAACCGAAAATTACTTATTACTTATTTACAATTAGCTCAAAAATTGTCAACATATTTTTGAAATTTTTGTTTATTTAGAAAATAATAATCTCGAAATTTGGTGAAAATTTAAAATGTCTACGGTTACTTATTCCTTTTTGAATTACATTGAAATAAAAAAATCGTTCCTAAGAAATTTGGTGAATATCTAATGTCTAATTTCAAATGCTCATAAAAATGTATTTTGACTTCTCGGTAATTTTTTTAGTTTTAGAAAGGTAGAAAAACTTATAGCAAGTCTTGTGTTGAATTTTAAAATCTTAGATTTAAATAGGTAAAAAAAATGTTATGAACTTCCTAATAAAAAAAAACTTTTTTCGTGATTTTTACCTATTTTGTTGAAATTTTAACTTAAATCTCTTATAAAAAAACTATTAAAGACTTAAGCTATGTGAAAGTTGATGAAAATGTTGATATTGATAAACTTGCGGAGACTGAAACTAGTGAAACTATGCCTGAAGATGAATCATTTTCCTGGATGAGTTGTGATGGACAAGTTACCGCATTCCTCGCTAATTTCGAAAGGGCTAGTGATATTTTAACAAATATAAGGACTGTTGCGGTTCTAAATCCAAGAATATTTGTCATTGAAATAATTGATTGTTTGTCAAAAATCCACAAAGAATGTGAGGAGTTACTTCACTATGCTAGAAGATGAGAAAAATAAATTTTGGAAGAAAATGTAAAAGTTGTTGTTACCGAAAATGAATTTATAGACCATGACCCAGGGAAAAGAAAAAAAGACGTCCTTTCGCAGCAAGACCGACTATGCTTGATATCTCTCGGACCATTTCAGCCAAAATGCCTGTTTTCCCAGCAAATGAGCTATAGCTTTGAATAAACAACGACGATTCAATCCTACATGGTATAGAGATTTCCCTATATTGGAATACAGTATTGAGAAGGATGCAGCATTTTGCTTTTCATGCCGTCTTTTTCCATTCAGTGGTGGTTCTTCTGAGTCTTCTACTGGCGTTCGTATTTGGCAGAAAATGAAAAGTCGTGGAACCAAAAAAAAAGGAAAACTTACTGAACATTTTACCTCACAATCGCATCAAGCAGCAATGTTTGATTACTGTCATTTTTTGGTGCTTGAAACTTTTAAAGTATAATATTATTGTAGTATAATATTATATTCTATAAATTTGATGAGATTTTCAAATGCAATGTTTACTGCAAAAATGAATTAAACCTACTGTAATATTAATTATTTAAATAGCATTAATATATATCTAAAAATACACTTAGTTATGTAGGCTGTCAGACCGTCTTTGCTCAGAATCGTTTTTCGTTTACAATGATGTTAGATCATTGAATTAAAATGTGACAAATCCATACCTGTGACCCCACTCGACACCCACTGTACAACAGCGATTGATACCCACTTGCCGACCTATTTTAAATTTATGGATTATGGAAAATGTTGATAATACGAACATTCGACGAAAATATCTAAGGTTATTCGGTTTTGAGTCAAACAAAAAAAAACAAAATAGATTTTGAGTGAATTTTCGTGTTCCTTATTTTTTTTTGTTTTTCCCGGTTTTTTTTTTTGACAAAAGTACGGGCGTTTTTACATTTGACCTCCAAAGTACCAAATTGGGAGCTATATTATAGGTACTATATACTAAATTCATCATTTTCGTGCATATTTACTGTGTGTAACATTGTGGATAATTGCTCTTGGCGGCTAGTGTCTTAAGAATAATATATAAATTGTTGAATTTCATTTATGATTTTTTTTTAACCTCATTTGCCATCGAGTTGATTATCTCGTCTTGAATGCCATGTCCCAATAGTATTGAGTAAATATGTCTCTACATTTTAAATGCTTCGTACATGTTCCATTGTAACCGAATCAAATTTGGATAACATTTCAATCAAACCTAAGAATTTACCATTATTTTTTGTAAATTTAACAGTGAATTTTTTGAACGTCATTGTCGCTCGTCGGCATTTTAATTTATTTTTAGGGACTTGTATTTTCCATTTAAAAACAAAATTATATAGGCTTACAAATCATTAAATGCCATGGAAGTCGAGGGGCCCCTAAAACGACGTGTGTGCGTCGTTTGTGCAGAATCGATGTGCTCAAAGTCCCGACGTTCGTGCACAAAAACTCACAGGAAACAGCGTCAAGAGTCGAAATTTTAAAAGTGAGAGGGAGGGGGAGGGCATTGAAATGGACCTCACGTCATCGTCGCGCTTACATCAGATCTCTCCGCTCGAAATCTAACGTCGGTGTTACAAAAAAAAAAAAATTGTGTGTTTACGAGTGAGAACGGTTTGAGTGTCGTCGAAACGGGCGGCGTACTACCCTACAAAACTATAATATAAGCGCCCGCGGGGGTTGGGGGTGGAGGTAGATCATTAATCTGCGCTCGTACGCGACCGGAATGCGCGGCCGGCGGGAGAACCGCGTCGACGACATAACTATTCGACCGCCGTCACGCCAACGCCCGCGCGAACGTGTTGACCGCCGAGACAAGACAAGTACTGCTGATGCTGCTGCTCCTCCTTCTCCGGCGACGGGTCATAATATTTTCCGCCGAGTACAAACGACTACGACACACACGTCTGTAAAATCGTGATAAACCCGACGAGACAACCCTCTCGACTCCGTGTGAAATGTCGTTTATTTATTCTAAAATATATATTTTTGCATAAAAAAGCGTATACTTTAGTGGGGTTATGTAGAGAATATCATGTTCGATATAACACGCGTTAGACCAGGGGTATTCGACCTCTTCATGCAGCGGGCCAAGTATTATTTTCTTAATAATCTTGCGGGCCGCGATTACATTTTAAATTACAAATTATTATTATTATTAAAACATATAATATAATGCAGTGATTACAAATATTATTATTATTATTAAAACATATTATAATATAGTTAAGCATTTTTTTTAATTACAAATTTTTTGTTTTATTTTTAGTGTGATAACTGACATTGTTCTTCACTAACTAATATTTGTCTATATTTTTTCGAACCCGAGACAACGCAATTCTGAGTGAATTTTCGAAGTGAATAATATGTCAGTTAACCGAGCTCTAGTTTTCGATTTGACAATTTTCATTCGCGAAAAAATATGTTCACAAGTCACAAGTGTAAGTACTGCCAAAAAGAGACATCATTCTTAGTGCTTTGTTTCGAAGATTAGGATATTATGTCTCTGTGTTAATTATATAATATTTTAAATAAAAACTTGATATGACAGGGCACATTATGAAAGGGCGGGTTGAAGACCCCTGCGTTAGATTCTAACAGTGGTTCGCTCAACCTTTTTGTTGTCGCCGACCACCTAGAATCTAGACGGCTTTTAAGTAGGATTACGGACCACTTTGGGTTTTGGTTCAACAAACAAAAAAAGTTATGCTTTATTTTTTTAGTTTTGCCTGCGGATTATAGTGTATTAAACGTAGTAAAAAGTTTAAAGCATAATATATAAATATAAATAAAATATAACAATACCGGTGTATCATTTACAAAAAAAAATATTTATTGAGAGCGTTGTACTTGTTTCGTTTTGTTTTGTACAAGGTTTAACTTTATCTTTTAACCACTACACTGGAAATATAATTTTTTCCAATATAACACGGACCGGTACCTTTTTTATCGCGGACCGGCGGTTGAGAACCACTGCGTTAGTGGACAGTAATAATAATAATTATTATTATTATTTATTCGTCTCGACTTAGGTAGGTAGACTACATAAATACAAATCAATTTGAATGATATAAAAACCGAGCTGATTACCACCCCTCTCTTTGAGCAAGCTTGTGATGAAAGGGGAGACTTAGTTAGACATTAGTTATACGAGTAAAAATTATTAACAAATTATTAAATTTATGAAAGTGAAAATAATAATACAAAAAATAAATAAAAACAGAATAGTACATATTATAATGAATATATAGGAAAGAGTATCGTTTATTGATTGTTTCTTCCAAACATATATCTTTTTATTTATTTTTTAAATGTCATATCTTATCGTTTATTATTAAATTATTATTTAGTATATTAGACATTGCAACAGCTCTTCTTTATTAATACAATAAGGGAAATATTAATACTAATCAGGGAGAATATTTGAGAATATTTTATTAACGTTTTTATTTTTGGAGATTTTATTTTGGTAAATATATTTTTGAAAAATAAGAAGCAAATAATTAATTATATTATAATATTACCTATTATATTAAATTTGTCTACACATCCGTGCACGTATTCGCATCGCTATTTTCCAGTCACATTGGTTGGCCCTTCAGCATATTATACAAAAACATTCTCACAAATCGGCACGAACTAAAACGATACCAGAAACTATTATGGAGCAATAATATATAATATATAGTTATTAATTGTTATTTTAAAATAAATAAATAATCATACTAAAATGTTATCATAAATCAAATCAATAATACAATTTAATAAATAATACATTTAAACTGAGTGATTTTAATAGTTTTGATTATTTTATGAGAATATAAATTCGACCTCTAGTAATAATTTGATAATAATATGATAGTAGTAAACAATGATAATAATTATAATAATAATAATATACCTAAGCACAATAAATTTGGGTTTGCATTTGAAAAAATCATTTCGTTTTAAGTTACTTACTTACTTACAATCTTAAAGTTATACAATTTTTATCAAATTCAAATTTTTATTCAAATCGTTATAGTTAAAAGTACATTTGAATTTTGAAATACATAATTTTGCGTTTATCGTTTATTATCATTATAAGCAACGTCTTATTATTTGGTAAATGGCCCCCCCGGAATATACCATATTCTTGGATGGATTACTGAGATAAAAATTAATTGTGTTATTTTTGCTTAACGATATTCTATATATAATATATTATACCCAATATTACGTTTTGCGTCATGTGTTATGATAATATAATATTATAATATGTTTTGTATTTAATTATTTTTGTATACCGTCTTAAGTTATAATCACGTTTACAAATTTTAATCGGCTTTCGTCGTGTATGTAATAGGTTTGCAAGCCCAGAAATAAATTATATTAACAATAATTGGGTGGGACGAAGCGTTGCGCCTAATGCGGTTTGACGCAATTCGTTGTTTCTATCGCCTCCGATCATACTACTGAACTATAATCTTTATGAAACTTGAAATGTATATTATAATACCCGAATTATTATCCGAAGGGTGCGTGGATCGAGTTCTAAATATTGGTACAATTATTGTGTCGTTCGAGTTCAATACATAATAGTGATGTGCGATTCACAATTTAATGTAGATCGGTGTCTAAAGAAAAAAAATCCCAAATATTAGATGTATAATATAGTTTAGTTTTAATCGAGAGATGGCGTGGTTTTTCAGTGCTCTACCATATGTGAGACGGTGTGGTTTAAATTAATTAATTTATAGAGGGTTTTATGCTTATCGGTGATTGGCCAAAAAAACAGGGGAAAAAATCGCCAATCTTATTTAAAACGAAAAATACATTAAAAAAATAGGTGTTTAAAAAATACATTTTTTTAGCACATTACCAGTTAAATATTACACGCGTATAATATGTGGGCATCCGCAGTCACAAGCGATGATTACGATATTATGGCATATTATTATCGTTTGATAAATTGTGTTTTTCCGTTCGCCATTTTCTTCTAAGATTTTTTCAATTACTTTCTTTTTTTAGAACACACTTCACACGCACGTAAAATATCGTAAAAACAATGCCGTGGACCTTAGGGTTTACCTATATATGATAACTATTTCTAATGTTTCTCTGCACACATACTTTTTAGATTAGATAAAATTAGCTTTTAAAAACGCTAATGGGTTTTTGACAGAATGTCACTGCAGTAATGCAATCGAATAATGTATACGGAGGCGGTTGCGTGATATCGTTTAAATCATTTTAAAAACAACAACAATATAACCGGTGTTGGGAATAGATAACTAATTTTTTATCTAGATATAGATAAAGATAAAGAATAAATATAGAGATAAATAAATCCAATTTTTATCTAGATAAAGATAATTAAACAACCATTTTATCTAGATAAAATTAAAATAAATTTTAAAATATAAAAATACCTATATAATTTTTGAAACAAATAACAATAGCAAACAACCTGAAATAATTATAAATCTAGACATCTAGTCATTTCATAATAATAGAAATTAAAATTTATATTGTACGGAGTACTGCCAACTTAAAGTACCTTCACACGTCAAGCTCTCCCAATACATTCGTAAACATTAGAAATTTGGTCTGGTTTCAGTATTGGTAGTATATGAACAAAAATATATATTATAATATTATAACATAATATTATTTTACCTCGATGGGTCATTCTGTTCATTTGGAATTATACGATGGGTAAGGAGAAAAGAGCTCTGTCACCAATAAGTTTAACCGTTATGAGTGTTATTCTGTTAGTGTGTGTGCATTTGTAATTATAATATTTATAAATAGTACTCAGATAGGAATATTGAAATAAACACAAATAATCCCATCATTATTGTTAAATTGGCCGATAGTAATATTTTTATAAAATTAGCAATGAAAACAATTCCCATAGAAAATATTAAATAATAACGGTTAAAAATTTAAAAAAACAATTTCAATTAAAACCAAAATTATGTACTGAGTGTACTCGAATAATTGATCTAAATATCTAGATAAGTAAATCATTTATCTAAGATAATTTCTTAAGATAGTTGTCAACAATTTATTTATATTCATCTAGATGAGATAAAGATAAATTGTTTTTTTATCGAGATAATTTATCTAGATAAAATTATCCAGATAATCCCAACACTGAATATAATATAATAATTAAACATCCACTATATATGTATATGCTGGGAATTTTTTACTTAGTTTGTACCGTCCATATTGTGTCTTTATAATATTACTATAAACATGTTATAAAGTTATTGAGGTTGAAATATTGAAAATCGGAGTTCAATGCGCCATCTGTAAAATATTACTCACTATTTGTTTAGAATAGCTGATGTATCGAATTTGGTCGATTCTACGGGACAGGATCTCATTATTCCCGTAAAGTGTATTTTTGGGGACAAAATGACATTGCAGGCGCCTTCGCGTCGATTTATAAGATAAAAATATTATGTTTTTCTCGTATTACATTAATTATTTCACGTTTCTCACGTTGCATAATAGTATAATATACACATTGACGTTATCGTATTATCTAGGTGACATAATATAAACAACCCAATGATATTATTTCATGAATTATTATGATTACTCATCGCTATGTAGGATTATCGTCACATACATTTTTCAAACACGTCATAGCACCTTTTTTGATGAACTCTCGTGTACTTAATATTATGGCAGTATCTACTTACGATTTGTTTATAAGCTATAAAAGATAAGTTTTACGTTTCGTGTTAAAACAATCAATTATAATATGGTTTATATTTTAGCGAATAAATCATTTTGCCCCCCCCCCCCCGATTATTGTTTTACCCAGTTACGCCACTATACACTGGTCGGCCACGAAAAGGGAAAATCCTTCTTCAGGACTTGAGACTATTTCTTTGGGCATGTAAAATTGTAAAATATGATATATAACTAGAGTCAGGATGTTTTTTTTCATTTTCCGGTATTTTTTTGTTTTTTAACGTCATTTTTCAACATTTTTAAGTCATTTTTTTCATCGTTAAGGTCATTTTTTGTAGTTTTTGTACAATGTGGGGAAATTTTATATTTTAGAGCACGTGTTAAACCCAAGTTTGGAAACAAATTTAATTTATTTAAAATCTAACTTTAGATTTGGACAAGTAGTAAAAAATCATTTTAATATTATTATTGTTGGGTTTTTGTTGTGATTAAATTTATCGCGTTCCGATAATTTTATAAAATGCTTAAGATGTAAATGTATACCTACTATTGTTTATGAATATTATAATCTATAATTCATATTTTAAATTACTGTTACACCCATTATCACGCCCATATCTCTAATAAAAATTATTATTTATAAATACATTTTTTTCACTTATACTTAATTAGTTTTTTACATCATTTTTAAGGTAATTTTTTGAAGTTTTTAGGGCATTTTTGTGTGTTTTATAGGTCATTGACATCCTAACTCTATATAATATAACTAATCAGGTCCACACGTTTTTTTTTAATGGTTCACTGCGTTAAAACGATCGACACGTATCGCATACAAAATGTTAAACATAAAGTGTTTAAAATTGTTTATTATTCTTACGTAATGGCAGGTACTATTGGTTCAAGAATTTAAATTTAATCCAAGCCATAAAATGTTGTTCGACTCTTATAATATTACAAAACTATTATAGGACTACTATCGTATTAGCTTAGACAAAAACAAATATTACGAAATATAAAACAAACCGCACAGATTAACTTTTTTGCAGGGCTTGCATTTGAAAAAAAAATTTTTTTTACGTTATTTACAGTTAAAACGTTGTACACATTTTGAGTTTATCGTTATTCAGAATTAAAACGTTATTCAACTTTTTCGTTTATCGTTATTCAGAATTAAAATGTTACACAATTTTTGCGTTTATCGTTATTCAAAATTACAGTACAGTACAGTACAATATTATCAGAGTATCACTATTATTATCTATTAGTAATGAAATTATTCTTTTAATACCTACTTATTACATTTTAAAATAATATCTAATGCGGGATCTCCCGGATAGCCTGGATACGGAATAAAATTAACTCTTGGGTTTAATAAATAATTGAATACTATTATTAAATAATTGGAAATTAATTATTTCGTTGGAAATACAAAAATACATTTCAAAACATTCCAATACATTTTATTGGAATACAGTATATACCGTTTTGAGTTATGTTTTGTTTTATAATATATCATATATTTTGTTAAAAGTTACATTTTGTTTTGTGTTATTTATTTATTTATTTATGTTTATCGTTTTCCGTTATAATTACGTTTACAAATTGCAAACGTTTTTTGTCAAATATAACGTTATAATCATAATTATCATAATATAATCATAATTTATAATCATTATTATAACGTTTGCAAGCCTTGCTTTGTTGTGATAATTATAGCTGTTTACTAATAATTTATACATTTATATAGGTTTTGTAACTATTTTTTTTTCGAAAAATCAATTCTTAAATCAACGCGAAATTGAATCTTTTAAAAATCTAACCGATTTTTATTCACAACACATAAAATATTAAGACAACAGTCTTGCCGAACTATAAATCTGGAGAACAAAGTTATAGAAAAACAACGAAGTAATTAAAACGCAGTCTCCAAATTTTCAATTCTTCTATTTATGGAAATTTGAATAGGATATTAAAAATTGTATGTTTACTACCCGTTTTGACATTTACTTCAGAAAGAACGTTTTCAACGGTAAAGATGCTGTACACTAGAAACTCAATGCTCTAAGTTTATAGCACTCTTAAGCTCTTTAGTTTAATGTTCAACTGACATTAAAAATGACGTACATTTCATTTTAGGATCGTTTGAATGGATCAACGTTGTTGGCAGTTCATATTATATAGAGATATCAGTGTTACTCCAGATGAGGTCTCTTAGATGAAATGTCTAAAAAGCCAAGAAAACTTGAACTAATACTTTAGGTCTTTAGGTGTATCGTTTTAACATATTGGAATTTACATTCTATAAAATATTAATTTTGAATACGTTTACCTATATAAATACTTATGTATATAATATAACATTGTGTGATTTGTACCCACATGAATTACCCAAATGGTATTTACCAATTAATAAATGTCATAAATTTGTGTCTATGACTATATTATTATATAAACAAAACAAAATAAAGGAAAAAAAAGAATAAATGAACAAGTCGTTCGGGTGGTAATTTCTATATTTTCGTTGAATATTGTTGGCGCCGAGAAAGCCGAGCGCCATAAAACTCGGAAAGAATTGAAAATCAGGAAAAAGTGCTAATAAAAGTACTCGAAATAGTAACAAAACCTCGCGAGGGACTCCCGAAGCTCGTAGACGCCGAGGGTACACATTATACATCATAATAAAATATTATTTAAGTATACATACCGGCCCGATGTGTTTGCCTACACCTTATTATTAGTGTACATCACCACTAGAATCTCGCGTCCTCTCGACGGAGACTACCGCCGCCGCGGTTGCAGTAATAATTCTCGTGCTCTACTCGCCCGTGGTCAGGACGGACTTTATAAGGATACAAATTAAAAATACTTGGCCCACTCGAGCTTATAGCGATGACCGTCTCGGCGTGGTAAAGGAAAAAGGGTGATAATATAATTTATTAATCCACAGGTAGGCAGCTTGGTTATCAGCTCGGCCTAGGAGGCTTCTTCACTGATAGCGACGGCCGCGGCATGTAGACTTTGTAGCAGAGACGTGACAAGCAGTGTTGTGTGTTGTCTAGACAATTTTGTTTATCTTATTATCGTATGTAGATAAATAAAAATTTTAACCGATTATCTGTAGATAATTAAATATAACTGTTTTATTACCTACAGTTAATTGTGCCTATAATTAATTAAACAACAATATGAAGTGTCCAGATAATTTTAAAATATTCAATAAATTAATATGTATTCAACATTATTTTTTCTCATTCAAATTTATTAATTTAATCTATATTGTGTTTTTATCAATATTATAATAAATAATCTAAAATATAAGTTTATTATAAGCATGTGTAAATATTATAATTTGATTTATAAACATTTTTTAAAAACCTAAAATCTATAGGTATATAGTCATCTGTTTTTTTATTTAGATAAAAACGAGATTATCTTAGCTTTTATCTAGATCATTTTTTTTCATTTTATCTGTTATATTATCAAGATAACATTTCAACGCATTATCTGTTATATTATCTAGATTATTTCTAAGTTATCTGTGCACAAAACTGCTGACAAGGTGTAGAGTAGAGCACCAGACACACACTTATTTATGTCATTGATATTAGACGAATTATATATAACAGTACGATTTGAATAGTGTCTGTCGTCTGCGAGCGTTATTGGGCGATGTAAAATTTCAAATTTTTTTTTAAAAAAAATTATGATTTAAACCATATTTTATACGTAATCTGACTCGTGATAGGCATGATTTGATAATCCACACATTTTAGTGGCACTTCAGCGTATCGATATTGACAGAGTTTACATCATCGTTTCGACGTACAACAGTCAACAGTATATAATAACAGCAGATCAGACTTGGACGGGTTTAACATTGCGTATAATCGATGTGATTTGAAACGATTTGGTTTTTGTTTGAACACATCAAGGTCTATATAATATGTATAATATCTATGAGGGCATTCGATATAATTTAATTCTACCTCGGTTAAAAATATATTTATTATTCTTATGATAATAAATGTTATTTTTAACCATGCGATTTATTTTATTATTACCACCTCCCCCCCCCCCCTACAAAAAAAGTACCTTAACATTTATCACGATAAGAGAGATTTTATCGTTGATTTAAAAATTGCTTCAGATCTTCATGATAAAGATCGAATTTACAGGTTAAGAATATTACAGTTTTAAGTTTAAAAATATGTTTATGCAATTTTATTAACTACGTTATAAAGGTAAAGCAACCTTTATTTGTATTTACTTATCGTATAAGTATTTGGTTACATTTAAAGAAAAATAATAAAGGGTAATTTCACACTTGAAATATTTGAATAGTTATGATTGTTTATGTACAAGTGTTAAGTATTGTTAAGTATTTTCTTATTATCTTCTAACAAGTTGTTATTATTTTATTATCTATATTGAACATGTTTTAATATTTAAAAATTATGAACACGTCGTTATTATGTTGTTATAAAAGTAAAGTCAACCTTTTTTTTTTATATTTACTTATCATGTATTTGGTTACATTTTTACAATACATTTTTCGCTACAAGTCGACTGTAATGTTCTTGAATTGATTTTTAAGATACATTTTCATAGCTGTTACGCAATTCGCCCGAAAAAAATGATGTGACATGTAACAGGCGGGTTTTATTTATTTTTAAAGCCAGTTTTGATCAATAAACTTAACGGAAAGGCTCATACTGATCGCGAGGCTCGTGCGACAATACATGCAATTTTCGAAGCTCTGTGCGATTTTTTTTAAGCTCAAAATACCGAAAATAAGAGAGAAATCGTTTCAAGTCACCTCGATTGACGGCACTATATTATGTTATATAGTAATATAGTAGGTATTTTTATATTTTATAGCTGTACGCGTGGTTCGTTCTATAGTGGAAAACATAAGAGCCGAAATGAGATGAGAAAAAAAAAGTCTTGTCGTACGAAAACGCCAAAATCCTAGATGCCTGTGCGGCCACGGTTAATAGATATTAAAAAAACAACAGATAAATACAAGATATTCGATTCATATATTATATCGGTTCCGTTCACACACTAATATCGATGTAAATCCTTGAAATTACAAAGCGAAACATATTTATTCATAAACTCTCCTCTAACAGTCCTCCTAACAAAAAATTAATTTTATCTTTCGAAGAAATAATCGTATAATGGAATGGTGAAACAATGGATGGTGAAACAAGTCGTATGGAATACACGAAAAAATGCGGATTAAAAAAATCAACCAATTTATTGAAATTATATTTATTTTCATTTATTTTTATGTATATTATATGTTTTAAAGACTATTGACAGTTTTAAATATTTTTTTATTGATCTTGGCATTTTTACATTTCTGCTTCGACGTCAGAGGCCATTTGCATTACATTCGTCATACATGTATTTACATTTTAATTATATCTTATTCAGTTATAGCACGAGAAAAGGATACAAATCGAATACGAATACGAAAAATACAAATACAAAATAATAATAAAAATAAAAGTACCTATATAATTAGTTAACAAATTATTATTCAAATAATTATAGTTTTAAAATTGTTAGGTTTGTCTTAATATATTAGGTTTAATATTTTTAAGGTTTTAAAGAACTCTACTGTTTGCTCTCGTTGACAGGATTTGAACCTAGACTTGTTCCGATAAGGTGGCTTATGTCGAGTTCCTCTCTTTGTTTTTCGTACTTGATGCATTCCTCGAAGATTAAATATTTTTAAATAGCTATACTCATATAATAAAATGCGTATAAGATATACATTTTGGAGCAAATACATAATATTATATGTCATTGTTTCACCTTTGGCGCTTATCATGCCGTATGTTCGTTCAAGCACATTTTGGCACCTATTTTAATTCAAAAAACACGCATTTTTTTTGTAATTCAAGCGCAAAAATGAGGAGGTGGTTCATTATAAAGTGGTTCCTATTATACACGAATTTATGAATATAATATATTATACCGTTTGTGAAATAAACGCCTCGGTATTTATAAGACAAATAATAATATCATCTGCGGATATAAAAGCAGCTATTAAACTTCACTTAAATTTATAAAATATTATATAGTATTTATTTCGAGTGACGTTTTCTACAAAGGTAGTACAACAATAAGTCCTGTTAAGTGAGCCCTGTCTATTATGAACCGCGATAACAACAAGTGCCGCGTGTTAATGAACATCTCGAGGCTATATAATTATTCCGTACATTATATTAAAATATCGTTATTAAAAGATGCAATAAATCATAATATCAATATATTATAATATTATGCTTATTATTATTATTATCAATTTTCGTGTTCGTCGTGGGCCAATAGCTAAGGTATAAGATCAATCATTGTCGACTATGTATAGTACAACGCAGCTACACGACTGATTTCCGTTTGCTAACACATATCAATATAATATAATATTATAATATATTAAATTGTATAATATATGTCACCGCATAATATATAGTATTAAGTCGCGATATAGCCGAGTACCAGCTGTCATCGTTATTCATTGGAAAGTCAATAATAATAATAATAATAATAATTATAGTACACAATTAAAATATAAGTCGATAAAGACGGTATCCCGACAATTTTATTGGGCGGAAGGAAAAAAGCGAATACAAAATGAACGAATAAAAATATTGGAGAAAACATATTATAATATAGAGTAAAAAAAATATAATGTATTATAATATAATTAAAAAAATAGCTTAAACCCAAAATCTATTTTAACCGATTTTGAAAACGCCTCTATATTAATACGCTTTGAGTAGAAGTATTTCCATAAATCCAAAACTGTGGATGCTTTTTTCATTTCAGTCGATGCGTATTTGAAGAAAATCATTTAAATGTTTTATGCATTTATGTACCTAACTGTGTAAATTAATATTATATAATATTAAATTTATATATATTATTTAAAAAAACATAATAGTAAATCAACGAATTTGACACATTGGTCAACTCGTTGTGAACATAACGAAATATGAACATATTTCATTTTAATAATATTCTAATATTATTTTTTTTCACTCTATATAATTATGTTTTTGCTAATATTTTAAGGCACTCGTTTTGTTTTCTCTGTTTTTCATTCGCTCGCATTTGCGTTTGCTCTTTATTCGCTTTCGATCTTTGGTCACAGAACTGATAAAGAAACGGCTTAACAGACGCTATTCAATAATCTTGCTGATTTGTGGTTATAATTATGGAGTACCTTATTTTGAGGATACCTTGCACCGAATTTCTCTTTTTTATGACTTACAACATAAACTGTCACTTTCGTAATAACAATAGAACTGTACTCGTTTCACAGTCTTCTAGGTAACTAGATATTTTAGAACGATTGTGTAAGACCAAAATTTGGCCGACTTAAAAAATAGATTAAATTTTTTTTTTTTTTAAACTCGTGCAATGTTCTTTGTGGTTAAAGGTGGGTAAGTTAATGAAACAGTTAACTCGTGTTAAGTTAAATATTAAGAATACACGAGATTAATAAGTTAGAAGTGATAACAGTTAACACCGAAACTGTTAACAAATCATACATTTCACTTGACAAGTTAAAACTTAAAAGTTAATATGGAAAAAAATATTAACTTAACACAGTTTAAAAAAAAAGATAATCACCTTTTTTAAAATTAGTATGTACAGATGAGTGCACAGCATTCTTTTTAATTTCCTAAATTATAATAAACAATTTTATCATAATGCGTACACGCATGTGTATATACATATTTTACTTTACCCGGTTATTAAGTATTTGAACTATACACATTTCAATTAATAATTTAACAAAATATAACTGTTCATTTTTTACATATAATAGCAATTTAAGGTATTCAAATATTAAAACAATACAATTTGTAATGTATAATTTAAATAAAATAATATAAATGTTCATACTCGTATATTATTATTATTAATTATTATAGCATTGAATTATTTTATATAATATTTACGTATAGAATCATAAAAACGAACAATTTCAAACCATTTCGAACTTGATGGATGATTTTTAAATCGACTGAGAAGAGCCAAGTTATTTCATCTGTCGATTAAAGTACTTAATATATAAGTCGATTGAAAAAATTATCCAACTATAGTAGTTATAAGTTAAAAAGTTAAAAGAAAATTAACTCTTTGACTTGACTTGAACTTTTCAACCACCTAGTTAATAATTGCCCACATTTGTATATTATGGTATGGGGTGACCGACACCAAAAACTCATTTCATTTCAGTTATATATAAACAAGTAAGCCAAACTAACTAAGCTAACTAACTTTTGTAATCAGGTAACTTAGAACACTTATGAGACCTAAACTAACAAAATTCGATAAAAAAAAAATCAAACAAAACACTAGAGACATCGTATTATAATAATATGGACGAACACAAACAATTTTTTCGAGCGTCATTTTTACGTGTTTCTGATAAGTTATTTTCGAGAACGCGCGTTTGGAGGGAAATGGACATAATATAACGAAGTTAAAACCGTTCCAAAAGACCTTTTACAGTACAGCGGGGAACAAAATGATAAAATTGATATTTTCTCGTCATAAATTTTGTTTACTCGCTGTTTTGTAAGACTAATTTTTGTTTTTTTTGTCGTCCTCGAAACGTAATATCCTTGCGTAATACGATTTCGCTTTTTACTTTTCCCGACTTTTCGGTTGACTCTTCGTCGTTTCTAATTTTGTAATCGTGCAAATTTCAATCGTCAGTATAGGCGCGTACGAGCTCGCTTTTCAATATTCACTATTAAAAGTGCTGGTAAATCGAACTGTAAGTGAGAATTTCACTATGAATAATTAATTCGTATCACTATATGATTATTTATTATAAATAAAATGTAGGTACATTACTCGGTAAAAACTTATTACAAATCAAAAAATATAAGATATAAATCTTCTTTTTTTTTATTGAAAGAAGAATAGAGGCTTCAATATATGAGGGCATTAGCTTTGTGTACATGTTATATTGTGTGAGTTACATTAATAATTAAATTTCAAAGGTTACAATAGTCTTAAAATTCGTGAATACACGACAGTCAAAGATTGTTTACAACGCTAATTTGTTTAAGAAAATTCAAAATTTTCATGGTGTTGTCTTCACGGAGAGCTTCTTCTAAGTTGTTGGGTATTGATCTCGGATGTCTTGGAGATCTGAACAGTCTAGGATGATGTGTTGGATGGTTAGGTCTTCTTGGCATTTATTACATATGGGTGGTGGATCTTTGCTGATTAAGAATGAATGAGTCAGAAAAGAATATCCAATTCTCACTCTGGCTAGAGTGACTTCTTGTCGTCTGTTTGAATTATAGAGACAGTGCCACTTTTTGATTTTTTTTAATTTGTCGGAAGGCGGAACGGAATTCCAGTAACTTTGCCATACCATATTTATTTTATTTCTAATGGATATATTTATGTCGTCATAACCGGTATGTCAGTGGTTGTTGGATGCAAGATGGTTTTAGTCGTTTTATCTGCTGACTTATCGGCCATCTCGATGCCTGGTAATATAAACCTTTGATGTATGAAAATTAAAAAAGACATTCATAGCTATGTAATTAGCTAATTTAAAAAAATAATTTATCATACTTGGAGTTGAAAAAAAATTCATACATTAAATATTTAGAGTTGAACAGTTTTTTAAAAAAAAAAGAAAAACCATATACATAATGTATACAGCGCGCCGTTCACTTTATTGGAACTGAAGACCTTAATCTACTGTCATTTAAATACAAGACTATGGATTGGGTTATTTTATCTATAGAAAAGTGCCCAGATAAGACGACATACGGTGTGAGTAGTTTTTTCAAAAATTTAAAAATTAAATAATTGAAACCAGTGGTAGTGCTAAACTAGTATAACGGAATGAGCTCATACCCGACTTCTGACGGGTTAAAAACAGATCATAACGCGTGTCGTCAATATATTATTTTAATATTATGCCCAGTACACGACCAAAGAGCTACACATCTGCAAAATAAAAAAGTATTAAAAACTTCATAGATTTAAAATTAAAATACAGCTAAAAAGCGTGCTCTCGCGGAGGCAGCGCACACATTATATTATAATATATAGGTCTGTAATATTGCAAATTATTATGCTGCAGCTGCTACTCCGCTGTCAGATTATTGCCACCCTTTTATATTATATTATAATTATATATGTTCGTAATAATTTTAATTGCTCGGATGGTCGGATAATCTAAAAGTTTTCCTCCTATACGCGGACCTCGCGTCCTTTGAATATTCTAAATAATATGTTAAAAACATATATTATAATATATGCATGTATAGCAGGATGAGCGCGGCGTAGGTATACAGTTATTATACAGGGTCTGTCAGAACAAACGCATGTTTTTCGAAATAATACTACTCTAAAAGTAATTTCTGTAAAATAATTTTTATTACATCAAAAAATGTAGAAACATATGCAATTTTTTTTACTGTAACAAAATTTAGGTTTTGAAAATAATGTCAGTCATATGGCGCCCTTGAGCCGCAATGCAGGAATGCAGGCGCTCCCGAAACGAGTCCATCGAGTCGGTCAGCATCTGTCCCGGAACTTCACCCACAACTCGTGTCAGCATTAGAAAAGTGTGGTTTCAACAAGACGGGGCAACATCACACACAGCTCGTGCCTCAATGGAGGTTCTTCGCCAAAAATTCCAGATGCTGACCGACGCGATGGACTCGTTTCGGGAGCGCCTGCAGTCCTGGGCGCCATATGACTGACATTAATTTCAAAACCTAAATTTTGTTACTGTAAAAAAAATGTTTCTACATTTTTTGATGTCATAAAAATTATTTTACAGAAATTACTTTTAGCGTAGTATTATTTCGAAAAACATGCGTTTGTTCTGACGGACCCTGTACATTTTGTGAGGACGACCTGACGGTCACGTTGTGTAAAAACGATGAAAAGTTTTGCGTATAACTCGTTTTACACTCAAAGCAAAGTTTGGAGCATTAAAGTATTAAACGCAATCGAATTCCCGACCTGCTGCAGACGCTATTCGCAGTTATCTTTCTGATTTTGACTGAAGTCTGCGGCTGTCACAAAATACGCCGAGGACAATGCTCGACGGTAAATTTGATTTTAAAAACAAGACGGGCGAACGTTTCTCGAGTTTCGCGTCAACAATGATGACGTGTTGTTTTCGTGTTTTTCAGCTTTAAAGTTTTTTCGTTCCCGTATAGTCAGTGTTAGGATTTATCTAGATAAATTATTTAGATAATTATTCTTTTATCTTTTATCTTATCTAGATAAATAAATATAAGTAATCTAAGTATTTATTTTAGATACACATTTAATTTATCTAGACAAATTTAAAAGATAAATTTTTTTGTGAAAATTAGCTAAATTTGTTTGTTATTACCTTCCTTATGTTGTGTTGAAGTTAATGTTTGGTAATACACAATATGTTATAAATTAAGAAGAAAATAAACCTATTATACAGGCATGTACTCACATGACAGTATATATATTTTTTTAAATTAGTTATTTTAATTTTTAATTTGTATAATTATCTGTTATTTATCTAGATAAAATATTTTTATCTTTTATTTTTCCGTTAGATGAATTTGATTTGTTTATCTTTTATCTGTATCTCAGATAAAATTTAGTGTTGTTATTTTTATCTTTATCCAGATAATTTTTTTGTTATCCGTTCCTAACACTGCTTATAGTCTATATATTTTGTGGTGCCTATTGTATGTATTTTAACACACAGACTCATCACGTCTTACGGAGCAGACTTATTTGATATTGTTGGAAGGTTAAGACTAAAATTAAAATAGTACGAACGATAAATACAATATAGGTAAAATCAATAATTAAATAAAAGATAAAATATAGATAAAGGGTATAATTTATTATTACAGCTAGTATGAATAATTTATACCAATTTTTTTTTTTTTTTTTGGTAACAAGATTATTTGAACCTACGCATTTTTGACAGTTTGGTGTTTTTTCGAATATACTGTAGGTTAGGCTTACCAAATTTACGAATTTAATAAATACAAATTATTCGTTCGATACGAGTTTAATAAATGTTATTGATTATGGTCGATTGGTGATTGCCCTGATTTTATCTGTTTGTTAAGACTAGGCTGGACAAGTTAATAATATTTTGTAACTGAATAAGAATAGAAAAATTTAAAAAAAATTTTAAATTAATCATTAACTATTTTTTTAAACTCAGTTATAAGTCAATTGTTATGTAGAAACCATAAATTAACTTACTACCTTAATATTGAGTTAAGTTAATTATTTTTAAATATATATACAGGGTGATTCACCAAGCATGGTCATCCACATTTTTTAAAGCTCTGATTTTTTTAGTTTTATTTAATATTTACGAAGATTATATGTTCAAATTTTTGAGATTTTTTGTACTACTTAAGGAATGCCCTGTGGAGACACAAACTTTTATTTTTCAAATAAGAACCTTCCTTTTCAACGGCTTAATTTCAAAACGGATATTTTTTCTAAAAACTTTGACGAGTTTAACTTAGTTTAACTTTATATAGATACTTAAGATAACGTCTATGATAATAATTAGTTTGGAAGATATGGGGGCTATACAAATCTGATAATGTATGTAATTTATATTAATCCATCAACATTTATGATTTATAAAAATGGTCCAATAAATACTAGATCCAACATTAAATATATTTTATATTTTTTTAATACCATTTTTAATGACTATTATCCTTAGTATAAACATTCGAGAATAACTGCAAACTACCTACTAGTTTGAATTATGAATTAAATGCGTCAACAATTTCAAAAAATGTATACAGTGAGAAATTTGTAGTAAGAAATGAAGTTTTCATTTGAAAATCAGAAGTTTATATTGCCTCGACGGCAGGATGACGCTGTGGATGCTCAGAATCTGTCATTCTCTCACTGTAATGAGTAGGTACAAAGGGTAAGCCAGTCTTGTAAAAATTACTTTTTAAATGTATTAAGATATTAATACTAGTATTCGCATAGAAAAGTATGAAAAATTGTTTTAAAATACTCTTATAAACATGTATCTTACTAATACTCTTAGAGTAGGTATTTGAACACAAATAACAGTATTTTTTTAAATTATTGTAAACTATATTTTGCCTATCAGTATAATCAGTGCCTATTATGCAAAGGTGGGAAAGTTAATGAAAATAATTAACTCGAGTTAAGTTAAGTTAAGGAAACACAAAATGGATAAGTTAGAAGTTAACAGTTTATAAATCATACATTTAACTCGATAAGTTAAAAGTTAATATTTAAAAAATATTGACTTAACTCAGTTTAAAAAAAAGTTAATCTACTTTTTTTTAACTAGTATATGTGGACGAGTGACAGAATACTTTCTAACTTCCAAAATTATAATAAACAATTTTATCATAATGTGTAGTGTACATTACACATATTTTACTTTACATGATTATTAAATATTTAATCTATAATATAATCATCTCAATTAATAATTTAACAAATATTAATATTTTATATCAAATAGCAATATTTAAGATGTAATATTAAAACAACGAAATTCATAATTTAAAATTTAAATAAAATAAAATAATATAAATGTTTGTATTATTTTTATTTTTATATAAATATTTACGTATATAAAACTATAAAAACGAAAAATTTCAAAAATATTTAGACTTGATGGATTATTTTTAAATTAACTGAGAAAAGCTAAGTTATTTTAAATGTAAATTAAACTTTTTAAGTTCATAAGTTGATTAGAAAATTAACTAACTAGTTAAGTATAACAAAATAAACTTTTTAGCTTAACTTTTAATTAGTTAATGCCCACCTTTGCTATTATGTTACTTCTTGACGTTCACTTTAACGGTTTCATTAACACCATATAATAATATGTCTGACGATTTATAGAGGTAAAAATATTATTACATATTTCGTTCACATATATTTTTCGACTGATATTTATATAATAATAAAAAAAAAACAATAAATAAAAAGCTGTAAAAAAGACAATTAGAAAAATGGTTTTTTTGTTGTTGACATTTTGATTTTTGGAACTATAGACACCAGAGTACCAGACGAATCTAGGTAAAAATGTCCGAAGAAAAAATGTACACGGTAAAAATGTCCGGGGTAAAATGTCCATGGTAAAATTGTCTAAAATCAAGAATGTCCGAGGAAAAAATGTCCGAAACCAGAAATGTCCATGGTAAAATTGTACGAAATAAACTTTAAAAATGCATATAATTTATATAATATTACCTAATTAAAATGTATAAAAATCATTATTGCTGTATATTTAAACATGTCAAAAAAAAATTCCCATTTTATTATTTTTCGATACTTATTTTTATTTTTTATTTTACATTTTTATTTTTTGGGCATTTTTACCTCGGACATTTTTATCTTGGAAAATTTTAACTCGGACATTCATGGTTTCGGACATTTTTAACTCGGACATTCTTGGTTTCGGACATTTTTTTCCGGACATTTTTACCGTGGACATTTTTTCCTCGGACATTTTTGTAGAATACCGTACCAGACAGTTGGGGCGACAGTGTATTGTGAACTATTGGATACCGAACACTGTCGAACACCTTGTATCAATTATCAGTATAATACAAACATAAGGATAATAATTTATTATAATATAAATATTTTTTATCACAATATAAAATTCGAATGCGTTTAAATAAAGCTATTATCCATTGAAGTTAAGCAACGTCGGGCGTAGTTAGTACTAGGATGGGTGACCGCATGGGAACACTACGTGCCGTTGGCATTGTGTTATTTTTTATTATTTTATGAAAATTTATATTTATTTTAATAATTTCGTAAGATATATACAAAAAATGGAAATTTTTTTATTCACAATGTATAACTTAAAATATTTCACCGGTATTTAATTAATTATTATATAAGGCTTACTTTATAACTATAGTAAAAAAATTGTTAGAATTTCATTTTTCTGCTGCATAGATATTATAAAAATTAAATCCGTTGTAGGAACAGACAAAATCGGTCACACACGTCAGTACGTCGTACGATATCGTCGTTGTTTTTATTATTTACTTAATTTTAGTACATGTCTCTCGAGTTACATAACAATCATAATAATTATTATATAATAATGTGGGCATTATTATAATTATACAGTATTCTCGATTGAGACGCGTTATCAGCCGCCGCCGGCTCGAGGCGACTTTTAACACGACCCGGGCGGCATATTTGGGCAATCCTCACAGTTTGTTTTGTATCGTCAACGCGAAAATATCGATATTTTCAAGTGCTCGAACCGTCGTCGTCGTCGAATTTTTTACGATTGTTAAAACAGTTATTTTTGTATTTTTTTAATCGTAATTTTCGTATGCGCTAATCGCTGCGAAGAAAGTCGCGTCGCCTATAAAATATTATAAAATATTATAATTATTATATTATTATTGTTCTCTATATCAGCCACGTGTGAAAATCGCCGTGAACATGTTTATATAATATTATAATATTATATCGTTATGACATCGAGCTGCAGTCGTATTAATCGCAGTATTTTCGTCTAATTTATTCGGGGTTCGATCCGTTCGTTATTTGTTCGCACTTGAGGCAGCGGCTGGCCTGCAGCAGCAGTGAACGACAACCTGTGAGATTTTTACATTATTATTATTACTATTATTGTTATTATTTTTGTGTAACAACTCTAATACGATTATAGCTGTCCTATAGTGGCGTTATTAGGAATTTGTCTTAGGGGGGATGGACATTTGTTTTCACACAAAATACTACATTTTAAAGTTCAATTTTCAAAATTCTACACAATTTAGTACCTATACAATATTATAATAAATTCTTCAAAATGTAAATATTGAATATATTTAAATTACATTTTACTTTTAAATTGAATAATAATTACTAGAATATTAAATTTATTTATTTTGTTTGTAATATAATATAATGTACATAGCTACTTTTTTGTACTGTTTATAAAAAATATTCTAATTTTCTTGGCTGTTTAGCCAACTCGTCAATCATATCATCAGGATTTGCTACAACTGATTTATTATAAAGGCTCTGGGAGGGGATCTATCCCCCTCATCCACCAGTTAATTACGGCCCTGCTGTCCTTATATAATTGTATATCGTATTATTGAGCCACAGAAGGGCCGTTTATTATATTATCTTATCTATAAATATAAAAAATATTAATGTTCGTCTGTCTGTCTGCCTTTATGCATTCCTAAATGGTGAAACCGATTGCGATTAAATTTGGGACACAGACAGATTAGGCCACTGGGAAGAAGATAGGCTAATTTAAAAAGGTAAAGGCCCAACTCACACTGGGATTTTGAGATTAGTCTTTTTGTTTATTAACGGTTGCCATTGGTTACAACTCACTAAATTGGTTTTTGTTTTTATTTTAAGCACCTAATTCTGATTTCAGCCACTTACACACACGAGCGTCTAGAGACAGCCTCCCTCCTTTACTGTGTAACGAAGCAAATAATTACGGGAAGTTATTTCTAATTGAGGATTATTTTTCTCGATTTCAGGAAATGAGGGACTCTATATATTATGTCGAGCTAAATTATACTTTGTTTTCAAAATACATAATTAAAAAAAATATCAAAAATTTTTTTTTATACAGTGTGTAAACAGTAATTGAGAACTCAATATATTTTGTAGATCAATGCAATTTGAATTCTGTTTTTTCGTCGGTTGTTATGACTCGAAGGCAAATGACGTTAAATAATGTTATTCGGCTCTGACATTAACGCGTTAGGTATAGGTATAGGTACTCCGGCGGCGCCTTGTGTTCATCGCCAATCCGGACCACCCATTTTCGACTCCTTAACCTAACCCGCAAGCGTCATTAGTTATATTATATTATTGCACTTAAAATTTTTAATTATATTCATTCTTTGTAAATCAGGCTCGTCGTACTGCGTTTAGAAAAAATAATTCGCATGTTATCAATATTGTGTAAACAACCTGTTAAAAATTGTGTAGTAATTTAAAGAAAAAAAAATTGTTCATCTCTGAACGAGTGTTTAAAAATAATGTTGTAATATTGTATTTTGTCTTATATGTACCATATTGTACCATTACCGTTTATTAATTAGGTAAATAAATAAATAACACGTCTTGTTTTGCACTGCTAGACCGCGATTGCCTTAGAAAGTAGAAACCCCAACTTCTCGCCCACAGACGACGAGAATCGCCAATGTCAAGATCCGTAAATCTTTCGCCAGATTAAAGTCGTTTAATGCGATTTCATAATCTTAATACGTACTCCATGGGCGGAGATTCTGTAAAATATTGAGGGGGGAGAGGCTCAATGATTATTTTAATAAAAAATAATGATTTTTTTTATAGTTAAGAACTGAATCATATTCAAAAAATTATCCATACACAGTATTCTGTAATCTGTACTAAAGTACGATATTGCTTATTTTCTAATTTTTAAGGGTGCTTTGACTTCAAATAAATTGTTCGGGGGGACTGAGCCCCGTAACTCCCTCACCCCCCCCCCCCCCCCGCCACGATTTCCGCCTATGGCGTACTCTTAACATGCGTGCGTGGAACACGGTGCAAAGTGGGGACATCGTAATATCTACTTATTTAACTTATAAAATTGATAATATTATTATAGATTTATAGCTTCTTTGGTCATCTAAGATTATGTGATAAAAATTTTGAATCAAACCATCTAATTAATTTTGCAATTAAGCGATGAAAAACTGAACATATGCCTGTTCTAATTTCCAAGATTATAAAATTTCATAATTTGTTTTTAATATACCTATTCAATTATTTTGTGCTTTGTTTTTAATACATATATTTTTTTTTTATTTAAAAGTGTATGTTGCTAGTTATATGATTATATATTTTTTTTTTATTTGAGTT
The DNA here is from genome assembly GCA_022818045.1 of Neotoxoptera formosana. Classification (NCBI taxonomy): domain Eukaryota; kingdom Metazoa; phylum Arthropoda; class Insecta; order Hemiptera; family Aphididae; genus Neotoxoptera; species Neotoxoptera formosana. The sequence continues at coordinate 87,945,414 of CM040630.1, forward strand.
TAGATATTTGAATAAAGTAAAAATCAAAGGCTCTAATTAAGTTAATTGGTTCAAAGTGGTTTATACCTGCCTGGGGCAATGCGGGGGGTACATTTTCTTTAATGCGTTTTAAGATGCGTTTTCACAATTTATGTTTTTATTTCTTTTAAGTCGAGTTAAACATCTGTACGTGTATATTAAAGTTTTTTTTTTATAGATAATTTTTTGTGTTTGTCAAATTAATTAAAATATATGAAATTTAAATGCATTTTTTTTATGTCCCCATTTTGTGGATTAAACGGTGCTTTTTTTACATCCTTTTAAACTTAAAAAAAAACAACTTTCATGATAAATTCATTATTAAAATAATCATAACCTAAATATTATGTGCAAACAATTTGAAAGAAAAATTTGATTTTTAAGTGGCCTGCGCCTTCAGACTTAAGCGTCCCCACTTTGCCCCATGTTCCCCATACTGTTGGTCCGAGCACGCAAATATTATTATAAATCAAAAAATGAACTATTCTATATATTGTCGTTTATTATTCACGTTGCTATTTTGTAATTTGTTTGAAATAGCACGTCTTAATGCGTTAATATTCATCACAGAATAGTAGTTGTTTTTGGAGAACCAGCACTATAAGCTTTTGATTTTAAAATTCCACCCTGTATTATTATTAGTTTCATAATTTGAAGCGGAATACTTTTTTAAAAATTGTATGATATAAAATATATCAAATTTTAATTAGGTAAAGTAGTTTCTATACGAATATGTAAAGATATATTATTTACAGGCAAACGATGTGCAAAACACGTTATTATGTTGTACGCGCATTATTATATTATTGCATCACGTCGCTATTAGTGTTGTATAAAAATACATTTTTAAATATCTAGATAAAGATAAGGATAAAAGATAATTTATAAAAAAATGTATCTAGATAAAAATAAAATATTCAACAATTTTATCTAGATAAAAAAAAGATAGTTGTTACTTGTTTATAGGTAAGGTACCTAACCTATCTATCGCAAAACTAGATTTTTCTAAAAAAATATTTAATTTTTTTTAATCAAAGTTCAAAAAGTAAGCATAGCTCAATTTTTAAGTTACCATAAAATGTTAAATGTGGTATCAAAAAACACGAGTTAATCATTAATTAGACTTGGCATTTTCTTAAAACATGTATTTTTAATTTTTAACATCGCATTAATGGTTTATTAATTTTATTTCTATTATTATATTCTTTTAGTGGTAATAAATAATAATACTAGGTAGGTACTACTAATATATAATCATATATTGTATTTTATCTAGATAAATCTATCTAAATGATTTATTTATTTATCTCGGATAGGTATAACGTCTCAGATAACATAATTCACATTTATCTGGATAAGATGAAAGATAAAAATATACCTATCTAGATAAAATACAACACTGGTCGCTGCTATTGTAATTTGTTTTAAATGACACGCCTAAACGTCTTAATGATAATTCATCACAGAATAGCTGTAGTTGTTTTTGGAGAACCCGCACTGTGAGCTTTTGATTTAAAAATTCCACCCTGTATTATTAATTTCATAATTTTAAGCAGAATACTTTTTAAAAAGTCGTACGATATAAATATCGAATGTTAAGTAGATAGTGTTTCTATACGAATATGTAAACATAAATTATTTACATGCAAAACACGTTATTATGTTATATATACGTCATCATTATTTATCGTTATTATATTGTATCACGTCGCTATAGTAATATTTTGTTTTAAATGGCACGTCTTAATGATAATTCGTCGTAGAATAGCTGTTGCTGTGGTCGAACAATCCACTATCGTCAACTTTTGATTTTGAAATTCCACCCTGTACCATTAATTTCATAATTATTTATTTGAAGCAAAATAGGTACTTTCTAAAATGTTGCATGGCGTAAATATCAAATGTTGAGTAGGTAAATATGTGTTTTTTTATAAGAATATGTTAAAATATATTATTTACAGGCAAAATAATATGTGCAAAACACGTTGTGTTATGTTATACTTTATTATTTATTATTATTATATTGTATATTGTATATTGTCACTATATAATAAATTGTAATTTGTTTAAAATAACGTCTCGATGATAATAATATGCATCATCGAATAGCTGTGGTTTTTTAAAAACCCAAAATCAGCTTTTGGTTTTAAAATTCCACCCTGTCTTATATTGATTTCATAATTTGAAACAGAATAATTTTTAAAAAGTTATAAATATCGAATATTGAGTAGGTACCTAGTGTTCTTATAAAATAAGCTTTTAACGCGTTTAGACGAGCCTTTGCATCGTATTATATTTTAATGGTGCTTCGCCACAATAATATTCACGCCTCGGGAACACGTAATTTATATTTATAAATATAAAATATATAGAAAGAAATAATATTTCAGGTGCGTTTGTTTAGCATTATTATTGCACGCCATATAGTAAACAAGGCGTATTTTTATTTAATTATTTAAAAACGTGTTTCTCACGAAATTAAAATATTTAATCATAGGCTGTGTATAATATAATATTATATATAATATAATTTATACGATACACATAGATAAATATTATTATTAATATGTATTACCATACCTACTCGAGAAAAAAAATTGTCGTGGCGTTTTAAAATAATTTTAATAAAAATGCAGCTGTTATTAAATTATGTTTTTTTTAGATACCGATGATAATAAACCGTAATTGCGTATTCTCAAAATACGGTACAAAGCAAAGACATAATACTACCAATAATCTTATAACCAAGGCTATAGTAAATTTGTAGGAAAGTGCATTTTTTTTTTGGTGATTGTGAAACGTAGCGTTGTAAGTACATAGTTTGAATAATATTGTAACTTCGAATCCATTTATGCAACTTTTATTTTGCATTTTCTTGCATTTTTAGGTCATATTTTCCCTTTTTAGTTAATTTTCCAGTATTTTTAATCAAATTCCGTCAATTGACATGTTTGAAAAAAAAATTTGTTTTAGTATAGAAAATTCAAATTCAATCAACATTTTTATTTATTCATTATTTTTTTTTAAATAAACACTTTTTTATGCATGTAATGTATGAATAATATCCTGTACCTAATATTAATATGAATATAAAAATTAAATTATAAACCATTTTAATTAAATGAATTTTATACTATAATTTTTGGCATTTAATACTCTTTTTTTTGCATTTTAAGTGCATATTTTATTGCATTTTTTGACATTTTTAGAACATTTTTTAAGGTTAGGTTTAGTGCAGTAAATTCACAGCCCTGCTTATCACGTTCACTGTCCACGTGTTAAATTAAATCAAACGCGATCAGTCCTTTGACCCATATGTGCAGGGTCACGTTAAACCTATTTTAACAGTCCATGATCCACATGACATGGTATAGTTACATTGTAGTTAATTTCATACATTTATTGCCCCGTATGGGTTTATTCGTATGGACTACATAAGCTATGAAATTCATAATATCACAGCCATGGACTGGTGAGATGATAAGCTTTTTCGTGATATATAGTTTTAATGGGTTTTTAATATTGTCATAATGTAGTTTAAAATATTATTGTCGAACTGAAATAGAGCGTACACTACTGTTTATCGATTTCAATATTATAGTGACTATTCAATAATTAATAAACCACGAACCACATAATATGGGTCGTCGGACAGTGAACGCGTGTTATAATCCTTTGCGCGAATCATAATATTATTGCTGTCAACGCTGCAGTGTCAGTTTTTATCAGATCTTGCGTTTTAAATCAAAATTTCGTTTTTACGACGTTATATTTACAATCCAAACGTTAAATACGAGTTTTCTCGTTTACAGTCGTTTCGAAATGATTTGTTATACAACTTTTGCGTTTCGATTGTTTATCTCGTCTATCGTTACAAATAATTTAATATAATGTGGAGGGGGGAGGGAATGGCCCGCGGGATGCAGAACAAAATTAATTCTCGGATCTCTATAGCTAAAATCGATCGCTAAATCGCGTGGAATAAAATATTTCCAATATTATAACTTTTGAGTTGATGGTTTTTAAATTATTTCGTTTCGCGTAATTTTTTGTTCGACGATATTCAATAAATTACGTTTTGCTTTGTGTTTTGTTTAATGATATTATGCATTATATATTTTGCTATGTTTTGTTTTGTGGTATTTAATTATTTTTGTTTACCGCCGTTTTCTGTTTTAGCCATAATAATATTATATGGAATGTTAAAATTAAATATTTTATCTATATTATAACAACACTTTAAAAATAATAAATATGAGAAAACGGAATAATAATTGCTAGTAATAACTACAATACTTAATCATCAATCTTAGGTAGGTATTGATTAATTAAAACATATATTTAAAACTTCGATATATATAGGTAAATTATTGATATTTTGTGTGAACAATTTGATTGAGATAATACATTTTTTTTTAATAATTCGAACAAAGGGCATTAACGATGAGTACTTACCTACTAAATTAAAACACTATTTCATTTTGTGGAAAAAAAATGAAAGACATGGTGTGTTGAACACAAAACATATTTTATTTTTAACTTTATAAAAAGTTTAAAGAAAAATTAACTATAAACTTAACCGAGTGAAGACAATTTAATTGACTTTTAACTGTTTCTTAAATATTAATGCATATAAACTTAAATTACCTCAAGTGAGTTAAAAAAAAAAAAAATCATCAACTCGCCCGGTTTTGAATTCAAAAACATAATCCACACCGATATTTGTTATTATAGAATTAAATTAAAAATATTTTTCTGATATAATTTCATAAAATTAAATCAATTTTAATCCCGCACTTATTCTGTACAGTATGATGACGTGTCTTCGTTGTTTTAAAAGAGCAAAGACTTTGCGAATAATAATTTGTGTGTATAATTTAATTGATTTTTTTTGGGTTGTTTGAGCCATTGTACGTAAGTTCGAAAAAGCGCGCTCGCTCTAAAATAATATTATAATATCGAGTGAAACGAGTTGTGGGACTTAACTGGTCAAAAATAAACAAGAGACTCGGTCGTTTTTGTTTTTTTTTTAATTCTACGGGTGTATACTATTGATTTGGCAGAGAGGGTACACCCCAAATGTATATTATGTTCGAATTAAATAAATGTAATTAAGTAAAGTAATATTAAAAAATCTTAAGTAAACATAAGACGCGTATCACGGTGATTCGTAATTATAATTTAAAACTCTCGAGAGTGTACGCCGACTCCCTGCAAAGTTTTGCGCGACCACACGAGTTGGAAAGCAACGACAGGTTGCTAACGTACTTTAATTGTCACTTAAAACATTTAAGGATTTAAAAATATTGTTTACCTTACAGTTGTAAATATTGTATTAAAAAGTTGTAGCCGCTCGTTTATATTATTTCTTTGACGATCTTGGATTCCGAGCAAAGCTGTGAGAGTTATAATCGAGTTTAATTGGTGGTAGGTACTATTATTACAATACAATCACACGGCGTTCGTGCTACGTCTCAAAGTATAAATAATAAAAAAAGAACCCCCAGTGGCTTAAAAGAGGTTTTACGAAAAAGAACAAAATAATACGAGGAACAGTCATACAATTGTGGTGAGGACGAGTTGAATATTTTAAGCAGCTCAACATTATCGTATTTAAGCGCATACACCACAGCATTAGTCCATCTGACACGTCTATCCAGTGGCGTGCTCAAATTTTTGAAAGAGGGGAGGATATGCATTTTTGACTATTCTCAGACAACGGTAAATATACTCTTTCTCATTCTCAACCATTTATTTTATACGACAAAAATAGTTTTAAAGGGAAGAATGGAACAACGGATGAATATTATACAGCGTATTATTTTGCTGCCGATATTCTAGCGACGAATCTCTGTATTAGGTATTAAATATGCGCATGCGCGATGCATCTTGTCGCATAATTATCCATAAGTTGTAAACCGCATGGATATCAAATTAATTGTATTGTCATTTAATATCTATGTCGGAAGTCGATACTCGTTAACAACTGTATTAACTTATATCAAGAAACATAATATATTATAGCACAAAGTAATTTTGATTTTAATATTCTGTGGATAGTGCTCATATTGAACACCTAATACAGACACTGTTGTCGCTAATATCGGTAACATTTGTTTGTATTGATATAATACTCTTTGGCTCCATCCATTGTATAGGATCTAAGAAAATAAAACCGAATTCTAGACTAATACGTAGGCCTGGGATTTAAATGTCCTAAAAAAAAACCAAAAAATGCTTTTATGCCCTAACACAAATTCTAAAAAATGCATGAAAATATATTTTTATTCTTAATAATTTTGGTGTAAATGATAACCGATAAATTATTAAATACGTTTTAAAGGACTGTAAAAGAGCTTTATAGACATACCCAACTGATCATTTTCGACTTCTTTAATCTGAAAAAACCTTTATTTACATACGGTTTGAAATTATTTTTAATAATTTAATACGAGAACCTAGTTTATGGCTTGTTAAATTTATACAAAAACCGTGTAAAGATCTTAAAATTCAAATTTTAGATTCAAAAATACATGAAACGTATATTATGCTATAAAACAATTCAAAGTGCATCGAAATGTCTGCCTTACAAATAATCATCAGTAAATGATATATCCAAACATGGATCTACAGATATATCTTTGATTAGGTAGTCGGAATGAATAGAATGAATATCATTAAAATATGTGTAGATACTGCCTTTTTAATTGTAACATTATAATCATCTTTGAATATCACAGACGCAGTATCTATATACTATACGTATCATGTTCGGCCCGAAAAGGTATAAATAATTGATTTATCAAAATTTAAATTATCCAGAACGTTTTCCGAGGTAAATTATTACTAAAAAATATACTACTATATCAGACTACTGCAGATGACGATCAAAATAGTATTAAATAATTATTTTGCTGACAAGCGAAAAAATAAAAAATAATAAAACCCATTTTCCCAACATTTTTGGAGGTACCGCGCCTTTCACTGTGGCGAGGCAGTACAATATTATTACTAACGCCGTTATCTTGCTCCAGAGGTTCCAAAGGACATCAGCTGTTGTTTTATTTTCACAAGACTCGATAAAATACTAGACAACAAACGATTTCGTTATAGCGCAACACTCAATCAAATTTATTTCCGCCATCACACGGAATAGAAGCAGTCGGTGTTCCACATAGAAGTGTTTGTTGACAAAGAAGAAGTTGCGAATAGTGTAGTCTAGTGAACGTCGTCTTAAAGATTTTTTATATAATATAATTAACGGTAGTGGATGGACGGGAAATGTGTTAACGAATGTGTTGCTAAGAGATTCCGGGTTCCAATTAGTTTAAGATAAAAGTTTATTTCGTACCGTCAGATTTTCAGTGCGTGATCAGTTGTAGGTATAGACTTGCTACAATGAAGCTACTACAAAACTATTTATGAGAATACTCGTTTAAATATTGAAAATTATTATTTTAAAGTGTATAAGATACCAAGATAAAGCAACGGAAACGGTTTAATTAAAAAAAAAACCGTCGTCAATATAGTATAATAATAATTATTATAAAATATACATTGTAAAAAACTATATATTATACTGTAAACCTGTCATACACGCGAACACCGGAAGTAAAGAATTCTTCCCGATTCTTATATAAATTTTACGTCCAGAAAAGTTACATAAAAAAAATTGCAGATTAAGGATGTAATAATAATATGTTATATGAGATTATAATAAAGCTTCAGCGTGGCATACGCAGGAAGATGGGGGGGGGGGGGGGGTTACGGGCCGAAGTCCACCTCCGCCACAATCCCCACCATCCTATCGCCGCATTATTATTATTTTTTTGTTTGTCTTATAATATATTTATCAAGTTTCAACTGTAGTAAACTATATAGTATAAGCGGATTAGCTAGAGCCCGACATAAATAAAAAAAGAAGAATTTACAAAAGTTTAAGTCGTACATTGTACAGACATTTTCAAATATTATCTACCTCGCCTAAACGTCTGAAATTATTAAGCTGGACCAAATAAAAAAAAAAATAGTATTTTATTGCCCATTATTTTTATGGTAAAAAGTTTTTTTTTTTTCAAAATACATTTCTGTGTATAATATTTTATATTTCACGGTATCAGAGCGTGGACATAGGAAGCACCTATTTTATTTAATCTTTCGAGTTGTGACGATTGTGAAATATTATTAATTTCCAAAGTCCCCCGCCCCTCACATTGAGAAGTCCTGACGCTCCCGTATAGCTCTGCATTGAATAAATAAAGAGGTATTAAGCTTGGTTTTAAAGTCATATCAGATAAATGTTTAGGTATATATTATGACGAAATCGGTAGTTATTTTAGAGGAAACTCTGTTTAAAAAAAAAAATGTCTAATATAAATACTGCACTGAAGAGGCAGACACCTGCTGAGATCTGAAAAGTCATCACTTATTTTCAGGAGAAAGTTTTGATGAGAATTATTTTGCTTGAGCTACTAAATACCCAATTGTCATTTTTTTGGTTTAAAAAATAAAACTTTTTTGATTGTTAGAATTAAAAACTCATACAACTCTGAATATATATCGACCGCTTAAACCGATTTATGAATATTAATAACTTATAATAAATTAACAAAACGCTTTGTTGAAAGTACTTATCTAGTATTGCCACAAAAAAACAAAGATTAAAAATGTATTATCACAATTTGTCTGTTTTTCTTAATAATACAAAATGTCATTTAATTTTAATAATTTAACAACTTTTAAAAGAATATCACAAACTCATTTAGCGAGACGAAAATTAATAAAATATCGTTTAAACGTTTATAAATTAAAAGGTCGAATAATTCAAATGTTAACACATACCTACCTAGTTATAAATACATTTTAAGTCGCGTAGTTTTTACATTATGACGTATCTGACACTATTCAATAATATACTCCTAAACTAGGTTTCCAATATTTTTTTTTTTTTTGTTCGACTGATTATCATCTTGGAAAACTACTTCAAGTTTTGTATTTGATATTTTCCACAGGTTCATGAAACATTAAATATAATAATATTTCCCTTGTACAATATTATTATGATGTAGTATTTAGTGGTGAAGACGTTGTGAAGACTTCTATCACTGGACTGCAGTAATTAAATCTAATGTTAGGCTGCAGGACAACGGGGTGATGACACTTAGCAAGACGCATAATTAAATAAATACTTAAACATTAACTTTGAACATTTATTATTATTAGTATTATTACATTTTTTTTAAACTAAAAAATGCTTATCTAACACAGTCAATCGGGACTCGGCGAGCAGTGTTGAGCATAACAAGATAAATTTATCTAGATGAATAATTAATTATTATCTTTTATATTAACTAGATAAATTTAAAAATGTTGAGACGATGTGACATCTTAGATTAATAATAGCGTCGTCTTAATTAAATCATCTAGGTAAATAAATTATTTTTCTAATAATTGACAATTTTATATTTTACAGTTAATTTTGTATAGGTATAACAATGTTAAAAGTATTGTACTAAATTTGGTGTAATTATATAAATCACTATCAAATAGAAAAAAAAAATTATCTTTTTATTTATTCAGATAAATTTCAACAATCTTTTTATTTTATTTAAATACTATCTCTTTCTATAAGTACAATTATATTCAATTATCTTTATTTGGATAAATATTTAATTGGCTTTGCTCAAACAATAAAATGAAGCGTCCAGATAAATTAAAATGTTCAATATATTAAACATTCTTTTTTTTAGTTTAAATTTATCAATTTAGTCTATAATATATTTTTATATAATACAATAAATTGTATAAAATATAAGTTTATAAGTTTGTGCAAATAATATAATTTAACTACTAAAGTTTTTAAAAACCTAAAAACTAAGTATATTAATTATCTGTAATTTTATCTAGATAAAAACAAGATTATCTTATATTTTATCTAGATAATTTATTTTTTATTTTATCTTATCTAGATAATTTTTAAGTTATCTGTGCTCAACACTACTTGGGAGTGATACAGTGAATTATAATAGTATAACATTTTTCTTCTCTATAGGAACGTTGAAAAAAATTAGTACAATATTATATTATCGTTGAAACGTTCTATGACTTACCGGACGGAAACAGTTTTAAATTGCACACAGAATACTTGAACTACCTACTACAATAGACGTCGAATAATAATGTCGATAGATAATTAAATGTTGTAAAATATATACACACTGGGGACAATACTTCCATAAGCTTTAGAGGTTCCCAAACTTTCGATGCGGAAACATCTACTTATATATAGTCCACGTCTGTTCCCAGAAAATGAATGACCATAATAGTAATACATTTCGTGATCAAAAGAACGGTAACGCGTTACACGTAACGAACGAAAGTTGCTAATTATTAATCGAGAGATTTGAATAAAAATGCTATCAATAGTTTTCTTGAGGCTACCTACTATATCCAAGGGTGTATTTAGCGGCAGGGCTTGAAATCGAAATGAAAATCATTTTCGATTTTTTAATTCCAATTTTACTGATGATATCAGTTTTTTTTTATTTCCATTTAAAAATAATATTTTATATTGGTATTGTAATTTTATGATTTTTATATTATTGCACAATATCGATTTAATAATTTTGTTTTCTTTTTCGTTTTTTTTTTCGATTGTTAGTAATTCGGTTTCAATTTCAAATAACATTTTTATATAATATCTACGATTTAATAATATTGCTACGTATATTATTTCAAATTTCGTTTAGCTATTTTCGATCTACAATCATTTTCTGTATTGCGTTTACATTATAAAATAATTATTATTTTAATACGAATTATTGATAAAAATGTTTTTAAATTTCATAATTATATCTTAATTTTAACTATAATTATAATTTCAATAATCATTAACACATTTTTAAATTTATTAAAGTGAAAATAATTACAATGGTATAGTACAAAGAATAATTAATAAAAACAGAATAGTACACAATGAACATAACAAAAAGTATAGTTTATTGATATTAATGATTGTTTCTTTCGAGCATAATAAATAATAATACATCTAATTATATATTTTTTTAACAGTTTTAAAAGTTTTTAACATTAATCGTTTATTAATTAAATATGATTTGGTACAACACAATGAAAACATTTTTTCGAAATGCCATTAATTATAAATAGTAAAAAAAATATGCAAACACGTATTACTTACAAGTTGTTTTTAAGTATCTCTGGACGTGATTCCTAATAACAATATATATTAAATTGTAATGACTACCTTCGTTTCAAACTTATGCTAAAAAACTGGTTTTTCAGTAGTCTATAAGATACATGATTGAAGATTAATGAGTGTTTTTATTTTACACTATAATTTCCGATATTCGCATTTTTTCTCTAAAAACAAAAAAAAAAGTTAAAATTATACACGTAATGCCTATATATTATTTATTATTTTTGTAGCCTACTTTTAATATCGTATCAATTTATATTTCTCGCGTTAATGTTTCACGTTTATTATTTATTATTTTTATATTAAGTATTCTGCTTTTCGATACGAGGTTTTACCTCAGTGAAAACCAATGCTTATAGTCTTCTCCTTCTCATTTATACCTTTACATGTACAATATCTTAAACTAGCAATAAATAAATATTATTATTATTTTATATTCATCACGAATACCTACTGATGACTGGATCATAATTTTTATTACGTTATTTGCGGTCAGACCCATTTCGATGGTACAGGTAACCCACCACTCACAAGTCTTTACTGCACTATTTAGTACTTTCTATTTCACCAACGACCTTTTTTTTTTATTTTATAAACAATCATTCGATTAACGATATTAATTATTAATTGTTCATATCGAAAACGAGTGATCGCGGTTTTCGGTAGAAAATTGGATCTATATAATTGGTACTTTTGGGAGGTCAAAATTGAAAGTTCTTTGTACGTTTTGAATAATTTATCGGGAAAAACAAAAAAAGGATAATTTGTTAATATCATTATTAAAATAATTGTTTGGCAATCGGTAACCTTGGTTACTAAAACGTTAGACCGTCTTCGAAATATTTAATTTTTTTTATTAAAGTTTTATTCTTTTGGTCAAAAAGCTTATAAATGTATGTAATACAATATCGGTTCCCCTTTTTATTTATTTAAAAATATAATTAAGTGTTTCAAGTTAATTTATAGCATCAAAAATGAATACAACAAACAATACCGTCAATATAGGTTTGTCACGGACGATTCTACTCCATAATTGAATTCAAATTCAACACATCCGTTTCAGTGACCTGACTCGACACTTACTAGTTACTGAGTGTACAGCAAAGAGGTACCCACTTGCAACCGTTTTTTAAATTCTGAATATTTATTTGACAAATATATAGGTGCACAATCGACTTTACTATAAACTCTTATGTTATATTTGAATAATCAATTGATTGTTATTATTTTTTTTTTTATTATTCACGAATCACGATGCAGATTCAACTATACCAAAATTAGGCGTTGCTGTTACCAAAATCATAATTATTTATGTATTATATCACACTAACATTAATACGATTTAGTGTTCAAATCGAGTAGTTGTTTGGTTTTTTTTTTTTTTAAGAATGAATCTTTTTGAGGGTCGTCTTCTTGTTGGTTCAGCGTGCTTTATAATACAGATTGTCTGAAATTTCTAGGTCAGATCTAATTTCGACGTTGTTTCGACAGTGGACGGGTTGGGCGAAATACTAACGAAATACTTCTGTTCTCATAATAATTATTAATATTATTGATGACGTAAACGATGTTTTTAAACAAATTGGGAAAATCTCAATACAAAATTACGTATTATTCTTTTCAAGGGTCAATCGGAGTACATACGGATTTTTCACACATTTTAGACCAAAGCGGTAGTAAATTCGCAATGTCCGATTTTAATTGTTAATACGTGCAGATGCAGTACGAGTTCTTTGACTAAATATCCAGACTATGTAGGAAATCGATTTCCAATTTTCAATTTTAAAGTACCTTAAAATTAAGATGAATTAGTTTTGAAATTCTGCGAAGTAACGTTACACAATTATTACATAGTTTCACATGACATTTGCAATTTGTTTTGGGCACATCAGATTATAAAAGTGATTCTTGAATATCGTCTAGTCTAGAAGTTTTTAAATGTAACCATTTTTTTTTGGAAATCATAATCGAACTGCAGGAAGTACGTTTAATTTCACCACCGCTTTTACCTAGTTATAATTTGTATGACCTTATGCAAACAAAAATATATTTCATTTTCCGAGACGCATTGACTTGAGTATGCGTGTGAAAGAGTTTAAGGCGATAACGAATTACACACACACATTAATATTATGTTCATTTACTACTCACACATTGATACAGCCCACAAATGTACCTATGTCATATAAATGGCCCCTATAGGGTGATTTTTAAAGCATGCTCGCTTCCCCCGCTTCCTCTATAATAGTATACCTACTGTTCAAATTCTGATTTTTAGATTTTTTCAGTATACTTATATAGAGACCATAATATTTTAAAATTCCTGATTTTTTTTTTTTGTATTACTTATACTTAAGGTTGTAGTGATACAAACTTTTAATTTTCAAATGAGAACCCTTATTTTATCAAAACATTATTTAGCACACGATTTTGGTGTATCTACGTAAATCAAAATTCTAATGAGTAGTTTCTGAATTATTATTAAAATACTAAAGATTTTAATCCTTAAAAATTGTTTTACAAAAATGCAAACTATAATAATAATATATAATATTAGCTGATGTAGTATTTATTATACTTGGATGACCATTTTACAAATTATTTATATTGATTGATCAATATAGTAATCACTATTATATTTTAAAATCGTCTAATCCACCATATATTCTACTGAACACAATATTACCTTAGGCATATTATTACCCTTAGTACATGGAGTTAAATAACTCAAAAACTACTCTCTCAAATTTTGATTTAGTTGCATTTTTAAAATTTTCAAAAAAAATATCTGCTAAATAAATTAAAATGAAAGATGGGGGTTCTTATTTGATAAACAGAATTTTGTATTTCCACAAGACCATCCTTATGTGGTACAAAAAATCTAAAGAATTCAAAAACACGGTCTTTAAGTGTATTTAAAAATTCTAAATATCCGAATTTGAATACTTTGACAGCACAGGTCATGAGCTTTTCGTATTATGATATTAATTTTCATAATAAATTTTTAAACTGGATAATAACACATGCGAAACATATTATATCTATATTATGTATTGTTCTAAACATATTTCTGCAGTTTTTCAATCATGAGGAGGGAGGACTTAGGGCCTTTAGCACCCCGTCTTTTGGAAATGTTTATATTATAGGTAGGCTTGTATCGTATTAATTTGGGTACCTAATAAATAGTCCATACGTCTTATATCTATGCATTTAAAATATGAATAAAATTGTTAATATTACTATCAAATCATCTCTCTAACCTAATCTATTATGTGGGTGCTGAAATCTAATTGTAATTTTTCTGAACAAAATTAAGACCTCCCTCCCCTATTTTAGATTTCTAGATTCTCGCGCCTAGCAGTATTAAACTAATATTATAGTCTTAACACAATAATAATAAAATGTAAAATAAATTATACATAAATCACAAATAATAACACATAATTATTATATACATTTAATTTTATTGAAAATTAATAATTTACATAGAACTATAGACACACTATACCTATGAGGTATCTATCAATAAATAAATTACAATATAAATAATATATAGCGTATCGTAATGCATCGAAGAACATATAAAATTCCATGAAACAAAATTGTATAATATTATGTTTCGTAAAAATAAAAACAATAATTATTATATTAGTGTGTACAACACGATTAGGGCAAGTTATTTTTTATCTGTTTTTCGCGGGAATCGAATGATGACAATATTTCGCTGAGAGATTTTCCTTTTGTTTCGGGCATTATAAACACACCGAACAATGCACTTGCAAGAGAGAATACCGTGAACACTGACCAAACACATTCCACTCCGAATGTTGACACAAATGTGGGGTATATTTTGATGACCAAAAACATTAATTCGTATCCACAAACTTGTACAATTCCGCCCATTACACCTGAAAAAAAAGCAAAACAGAATGGTTCATGTTTTAATAAAGAATAATAATAATAATAATAATAATAACATCGGTCGTATAGTGACGAATCCAATTATTAAAAGACAAACAAAAAAAGGATAGGACTTAAAATGTCCACCAGGATTTAGCGTACTATTGTACCATGCACAGGATGATTCGTTTGAAGAAAGACCTACATTGTTTCAGAAACCCTCAACGTTTTTGAAAATAATTTTTTTACATAATTTTAAGTCGTTTAAAACCACATTTTGATGCATATTCTCGGTTATAAGATATATTACGAGTATTATCTATGTACAAAATTTCAGAATCATGAGTGTGATAGACTTGAACTTGGACATCTTACACATACACACATATTAATTTTTGAACTAGCTTATCTTGCATGACTACGTTGCTTCTGACAAGTTAAATAATGCCAGTGGAATTACCCTGTCTTAAAATCCGTTAATATATTATGTTAATTACATAAATGTAAACTACACATATTTGTATCACAGTAATTTGGGTGGTTTTGAGTTTTGATGAAAGATAAATATTATACAGGCTTACATAATTATATCGAATTAGAATGACTATTTGGTTTTCTGTAACAAATGGAAAACCTATACGAACAAAAAATATTTGGTTTTCACAAAACCCCGCTTGGAAACCTCTTTAAAACGAAAAGTTAAAAAAATTATACTAAAGGTGCACTTCCTCAAGTATATGGGTGATATCTTATTCCAGACTCACTCCGGTTACAGTGGCGGATTTAATGGAGAAAGAAGGGTCTATATGTATAGGCTATAATGTACTCATATAGTCCATTTTGCTGTGTTAGCATATAGTTGTGACATAAAACTTATGAGTAACAAAAGTATAGGTTCCTGAATCATATTCGTTTCGATATCAAACAAATAACCTATGCAATTAATAAGTCAACCCAGAGCGTGTAACATCTTATCTTATAGCCAATTAGAACGACGTGACTGGACATCATTAATAATACATATTTTTTTTTTTTTGACCTTCGGAAACATGAGCTATATGGTAGTGTGGGAGTTACAATTGGTACACGTGTTTTAATGTGGGGCAAGGATTCGTCGCAAAAATCCCGAGTGGTCACTCGTCCGGGTAGTAAAATTCCTTTTTCCTAATCTCTAAAAAGAGTGTTTTTCCAAAATTAATGTGTTTAGTAGTGGTTTTTGAAAAACGTCCAGTCCCTCTCGTAAAACCTGAATCCTACATCTACCACTCTTTCTGGACGCACTCGGTAATCTCACACACACGTCACGCACACACTTGCTCACACATACATTGCATTTTATCAATAATAGACATAATATTTTACGATATGGGTAGTAATAATAATATCATACAACACCTTTGATGGCCATCGGGAACACCTCTCCGCAAATGGTCCAGGGCAACGGGAGCATGGCCAGCAGGGCGAAGAACACGTACGCGACGAACGCGACGATGAGCACCATGCCGTAGGGCGGCGACGGCACGTCCCGGTACATGCGCATGTAGCCGATGACGACGGCCAGCGACAGGGACATGCCGCCGCCGGACACGACGACCAGCGTCTTCCGGGGGACGTGGTGCAGCATGGAGTAGACCAGGCTGCCGACGACCCGGGACAGGGACAGGAACGCGGTGACGGTGATGCCGTCCCACTGGACGCCGCAGTCGCGGAGCACGTCCACCGAGTAAAACAGCAGCACGTAGAACCCGCTGCCCTGCTGGCAGATGAAGAACAGCACGGTGATCAGGGCCGGCTTCCAGACGGCCGGGCCGGCGAACTGCGTCCGGTACGTGGCCGCGGCCGGTTTGCCCGCGTGGCCGTCCGTGGAGCACATGTGCTCGTCGCCGTTGATGGCCAGCGCGGTGACCGGCGCCTGCGCGGCCGACGCCGAGATGGTGGCCACCGCCGCCGCCGCTGGTTCGATGCCCAGCCACGCCTCGGCCGCGTCCGCTTCGTGGGACCGGCCGCGGGTCCGGAGCCACATTGGCGTCTCCGGCACCAGGAACATCAGTCCGCAGTTGACGGTGCTGATCACGAACAGTATCAGCGACACGGTCTTCCAGTGGAACAGCATGGACATCAAGCACTCGGCCATCATGCCCATGCCCACGAATATGGTGACCACCGAGAAGTACAGCGGCCGGTACTTGGTGGGACACACCTCGCCCAAGTACAAGTACACGCAAGTCCCCGAACCTGCGAAACGAAACGATCGTTGTTGTTAGCGATTGGTAAAAAAGTTGTGTCCAGTGGCTCGTAACCGAAAGGAGTCGGCAAAACCTTTTAAAATATCTAAGGTTTCGCATTTCGTGTTCAAAACCTGATAGACTTTTGGTGGGGTTTGAGTTTTGTGTTCAAAACCTCACCCAAGTACAATTATAAACGCACGTCCCCGAACCTGCGAAACGAAACGATCGTTGTTGTTAGGGATTGGTAAAAAAGTTGTGTCCAGTGGAGCGTAACCGAAAGGAGTCTGCAAAACCGGTTAAAATATCTAAGGTTTCGCATTTCGATCTCAAATTATACAATTATGTTGTATTTTATGGTGACCGGTCAAAATATCTCCAGTCAAGATATCTCCGACAAAATATCTCTAGTCAAAAATATCTCCAGTACAAAAAAGTTCCTGTTGAAAATGTCTCCAATGGAAATATCTCCCATGAAAATATTTTAATATTTATTATATTTGTATTATCTGTTATATTTTTCACTAAATCAAATTCACATACATTTTAACTTATATCTTGATTGGATTTTATATTTATTTAATATTTTTTTTTTATTTCATTACATTAGTTACCTACTCAATTTATTTAATTTTTGTTTAATTGTATTACATTACCCAATCATCCACAACCTTAAATTGTAATTTTATATATATTTTTTGTAACTAGAAAATGTTCTTACTTCAGTAATATTTTAATTATAAAATTTTAATAATTGTTGTTATAAAAATATTAATATAAATATTAAACATAATAAATATTAAAATATTTTCAAAGGAGATATTTCCATTAGAGATATTTTGTACTGGAGATATTTTGTTGGAGATATTAATTTGACCTGGAACCATTATTATTATTTTATCGTAAATCATATCTGAGAAATATATTATTTTCGTATAACTGCTTGTTTACAATGGCCAGAATATAAATCATCTTCATTTATAAATCAACAATCGACCAGTTGACATGATATTATTTCACGCGTTTAAAAGTAAAAAAAAACTGATTGACTTAATTACTACCTACCAAAGATAAGACATTAGGTGAAACAAAGTGCTATTGGTAAAATGTGTAAAAATATTTGCTAAATCGGAGCTCCAATAATACTTATGAGGAATTTAAATGCACCAAAATTATGCAATATTTGAACTATAGATTACGGATAGTAACTGCTATGCAGCGAGGAACTCGATTGAAGTTAAAAATTCTTTCCGGCTCATCCCTGCAAGGTCGAGTCTTTTATTTTTTATTTCCAGGATACCGACGATTACTAGTTAATATGAATACCCGTTTGAATCCAAACGAGTCCAATATAAAGCTATAAAGCTTTGTTTTGCTAATGTACTCACACTGCTAAAGCACAGTGACAAACACTGAAGGTCGCAGGCCTTGACATCGCGAATCCTTGTTTTACTCAAGGACAACAATTATTTTATGTCACTTGCTCCCGTGTCAGCTCGGCAAAAAACCTATACTATATGCACGCGCCTCACCAAGAAACGAAAAATATACCGTTTACAAATTGAGTATTGTTATCTCAATAGAAATATTGTGTACAGAGATATTAATATATAAATTAAAGAGATATTATATGACAAGAGATTGAAGAAAATAGTAGTTTTTTCAAGCTCATTTTTTTTTTATAAAATACTCGAATATCTCCCTAGGGGCAAAGTCGGTAATATTCAGCTTGTAATAATATAAAGGAAACCACTCTGAAATGTCGATTTTTAGATATATTTCAAACGTCGACTGCTTCGTTTTTCACGCGTTATGTGCAAAAAACACGACGTCTCCGAAATAATATGTAAAATATTGTCATCGTGCGCGCGCGTCCACACGTCAATAATAATATATGTCACAACTTTGATCAGAGTCGACGACATATTTATAATATTATTTTATCACGACTTATTTTTTTATATTTACGTCAGACGTGTCCCGCCAATCGAATATCGACAGGTCAGAAGAGAAATATTCCGATCGAGAAGACACGGTCGACGCGTCACGCCCCCGAAGTTCGAATAATACGTTATTATAATTATTATTATTTAGTAACCGAAATTGTTTACCGTCGTAATATTTACTATAATATAATATAATAGGAGTTCATCCTTAGTCTTGCACTAGCTTGCAGCTTAGTGCTCGACCGGGGAAACAATTCCAAGAGGATTCAAAAGTTTAAAAATGTTCCGATTTCCTGGCGACACTATATTGACCTTTTTTTTTAAACATTTTTTTTTCTCAGAGTCGTTCTAATAGTACTTTCTTCGGCGCTGTCGCCACGTCGACCGATTTTTCAGTTTTTCGTCTGACCACGGATGGGTATTGTATTTCAAAGTCACGGTACTTTTTAGCTTGTCGTTTAAACAATTTATAAAATCATTATATATTAAATGGCTAGGCGCAACAAAATAGTTTAATAATTATAATAAAAAAACAATGTGCATGCCACTGTGAATGTCCGCAGTTGACGAAATATGCTGACAATCGCCTAACGAACGATGACATACACATTAAACATATTGGCGAATGTAGAAAAATTCAAAAAAATTTACACTAACTAGTGACTCATGTTGACGCATTTACATCAGAATAATTTTGGTCAATATCGACATAGGGACGTAATCACTAATCGCACATATTATTATTATAGACGATGCTTAAAATAGGTACATCGTGTTTAATTTTTAATCAATGAATCATTATTATTAAACAATATTATATTAATTGTATTATTAAGCCAGGTTATTCAGCTAGGTTGTATATAATTTAATTTCTTAAAAGAAGAGAGACTTCGTCTCCCCACACCCCTTCCTTAATCAAGCACTGCTTGCGTTTGAAAAAAAAAAATCCGTTCTCCGTTATTTTAAAAATAAACGTAATACGAATTTTGCGTTTATCGCACTTTCGAATTAAAACGTTTCGGATTTTTACATTTAACGGCCGCAGTGTTGGGAATTATCTAAATCAATTTATCTTAAAAATTAGTAAATTTTAATTCGTAGATAACATATTATTTGATAAAGAGTATATCGATACATACAGAATTGAAGATGCCCACTTAGTACAGGCATCCAACAAAACAAATAAATATTTAATGACAAAACAAATAAGTTTAAAAAAAATGATAATTATCTATATTTTTATCTAGATAAGTGTATTGTTATATTTATATTTATCTAGATGAATTTTATTTATGTTATCTTTAATTTATCTAAATAATAGGTATTTCGTTAAAATTATCTTATCTTATCTAAATACTTGTTTAGTTCCCAACACTGAACTCTACTAGAGAAGTTTTACTCTGTTATTTCTAATATTAGAGTGAATAGACTGCCTATCATCAAATTTAAAGACATTTAAAAGGTTTTTCAAAAGGTTTTTATTTTTAATATTTTATTTTTGAACCGAGTTTCAATTGTTTTAAAGTCGTAAATTTTCTGTAAATAAATTGTTTGATGCTCATTACTATTGTTTCGAAATTAAAATATCAATAATACCTTACCTCCTTTTGCGAGATGTCCTTGAGACTAGATAATATTTTTACCTTTAATTTTGATAAAAGGACAATCGACATGAAAAATAACAGAATCAAATGTATTCTCCTTTGAGTAAAATTTTCCGTGTTATGCGTCACCTCTCACGAGGACGGAAATCCATTTTTTTTGCAAGGGTACAACGTCCTCAGAATTCTACTGCGCAATAAGCGTCATATTATTATTATTATGAAGTGGTGGCGCGTGAGGGTCAGGGTGTGAAGCTTAATTATTTCTATTTCGTTCTACAATAATATTATTTAATTATAATATTAATTTGATTTTTCGCTCGTACAAAAATAAATCACGTTGAAAAATATTTTCACGAAACCATCGCAATAGAAAATAAATTGAAAAAATACATTTTACGGCGACACAGAAACATAAAATGGCTTTAATTGCCTCGTTTCGCGTTATTTTTTTTTTAATATTGAACAATTTTGCCTTCAACGTCAAATAGGTTTCTTCATATAGCGTACAGACGTGTTTACAGTTTTCTTTTTAAATTTCTTTTTTTTTAAAAATGTATTACAGTATATAAGTTTATAAAAATCTGTTTGTTTTAAAAACGTTCGTCATACTTTGTTATAGTTGCTTCCATTTGAGTTCTCTGCAGGATTTCGCAGATGGGGTATTCCGGTTTAAGCGGTATATTATTTTACAATATTTCGATTTCGCGTCTGTGACATTTTGATAAAAATTTAAAATATTATGTTTTATGGTGGTTTGAGTTCTGAAAGCAGTACCTACATATTGGAGGACCTTCTTTGGTTATTATTAGGGCTAGGATTTTAATGACCCTAAAAACCTAAAAAAAATGATCTTAAAATATTATAAAAATGCATTATAAATTTATAATTATTAATTATTAATTAATATTACGGTACAAAATTACACACTGTACTCTCCACATCACTGTCATTTAATTTAACGATTAAGATAACTCGCGGTATCGAAGATAATTATTGTAAAATATACGTGGTTTTATTATCGATAGCGAGTATTAACACACTATCTTTATAATTGAAATATTGAATACGATAATATTTCTGTTACAAATTCAATACTTTTATCGAAAACATCTAGTGTAAATGAAAATGTATAAAAAAATTACCTAGATTTCAAAAAAGTATAAAAAAATGCCCTTAAAATTGAAAAAATGACCTAAAAATGCTACAAAATGATCCTAAATTGATAAAAGTACAAAAAATGCAAAAAAAAGCAAAATAAAAACTATATATTTGGACTTGTATTTGACCACATCACATTTTGTGCTTAAAAAGCTATGTCCTGTAAATCCTAAAAAAAAATCCTAGCAATAGTTATTATATAAGAACCGTGTGTTTTGTATGGTAAATTCTTATAGTCTGTTTAAAGCGTTATTTTAAATGTAAAGAGTATGTATAATTTATTATTCTATATAATGTTTTGATATCCATTATGTTTTGATAGATGATATTCTATATAATATAATATAATATGTTGATAAACACTATGTTTTGTTTATTTTATGTATGTCGTTTATCGAATTCGGTTTTGATTACTTTTAAACATTTCAATCGTTTTTTATACATTTCCATAACGTCTACGAGTACTGCTGGCTTCGGGGTTTCATTTCAGAATTTCGAGTCAAACGCAAAACGTCCCAACCATATAATATTCGGGCTACAAGCAAAATATAAGTACTTCCAGATTAGGAAACTACTATTAAACTTTAAGACGTTTTAATAATATCGATCGTTTCTATAAAAATCAAAATGAGTTTTAATGCAAGAATAGTATCGACATTTTTTTCAATCAAAAATGATCGGGCAAAAAGAAATCCAGAAGATAATATTAATATACTAAAGTCTAAATAGTACACGAAATAGTTCGAAAAGTAGGTATGTATTATCTTTAGCCAATAAGAATTGAAATTCAAAAAAACCACTAAACCGTCCACATAATATTATTATAATTATTGGTGTTAAAAGAGCGTTTATAATTGTCAATAACAAATCTGTAAAGAGCATAATTTATGCGATTATTGCATATCTAATTGTATGCAGAAAATTACCTGCCTGGTTTGCTGCAGTAAATCGATAGGGCAATCCGTCTACAGCTGTGGACTTATCGTATTGGTAATTATCGAAAGAAAAAAAAATCACAATATTTCTTGCGTAGGATAACGAAGAAATAATATCGAAGAACTGTTAACAAACTCGGAAGAAGAGTTTTACGTAAAAAAAAGGTCAACTTAGAGTATTTTCTAGGTGTGCAGATAGACATAATAATATTATAATGAAAAACGAGTCGTCGTACACCAAACACACGTAGCTTAGGTAATATTAATAAGTTTAATTTGTCTGACACAGAGGAACTTTCGATTCCGATCGACAAGTCTCGAACACTCAATCGCGAAAGAGAATCGAAAGTATTAAATGACGAAATACCGTGTCGACAAACAGCTGTTTATTGTTCTTGTCTCGGGTATCGAAAAGACCTGCAGATCATATTACATATTATTATTATGCAGTAAACTTTGGTAGTTGTTTTTCGATAAATCCGAAAAATGGCGCACTGGAATTTAATTTAACGTATAATACCTATGTCATATTAAAAGGATATTTAACCGTATATGGTTTATATTTCGATATTATTGAGCGAAATTTGATTATCACTGTGTGTGTTATAGACTTTCAACACATAAACTAAACAATTTATTTTATTAACAAACAACCTACTACCTATTTTTTTTTTTTTTAAATAATTTATTATAATAAGATAACATTATATAAATATAATAAAATACAAATAGTTCATAATCTTAAGTTACAATGAAATATATCTACCTCCTATAAGCAATGCTTGTGGTGGAGACTAAGTACCAAAACTATTTAACTTATTATAGTTATATGACAATAGATTGGGAATCTAGGGAAGCGATAAGAATTCTGTAAACTGATTTGAATTTTTCGTGAAGTCTACTCAAGATTGATTTTCCTATATTTTTTATTTTTTTATTTTAACTTCTAATAAAATTGAATTTTTGATTACTCTTTTTTAATATAACGTTTTTAGTATTTTTTGGGGAGGGGAGATAATATCAAAAACGTGGGAAAGTCGATCTCAAGCAGACTTGATAAAAAATTCAAATCTGTTTTCAGAATTCTTATCGCTTCCCTAGATTGGTTGGTACGTTGGAAATAGGACACTTCTAAGATCCTATATTGCACGTGTGTTCGACGAAGACAGAAAATCACAGCTTCCAATCCTCTTAACCTTATGATACTTACCTTAAAAAATTAACTATAAAATAAAAAATTGTCAATAACTAGAATAAGGTCTAATTTATCTAAGACGGCACATCATATAAACATTTTTGAGTTTATCTAGATAAAAGATAACTAATCATTCATCTATAGATAATTATTGTCACCTAGATAAATTGATACGCTCGACACCTAAGCATTATATTTTGGCAATTTATGCCACCCGTGTAAACACTTATAGACAGTGTTAGGAACGGATAACAAAAAAATTATCTGGATAAAGATAAAAATAACAACACTACATTTTATCTAAGATACAGATAAAAGATAAACAAATCAAATTCATCTAACGAAAAGATAAAAGTATTTTATCTAGATAAATAACAGATAATTATACAAATTAAAATTAAAATAACTAATTTAAAAAAATATATATAGTGTCATGTTAGTACATGTCTGTATAATATGTTTACTTTCTTCTTAATTTATAACGTGTTGTGTATTACCAAACATAAACTTCAACACAACATAAGAAAGGTAATGACAAACAAATATAGCAAATTTTCACAAAAAAATTTATCTTTGTCTAGATAAATGAAATTTTTATCTAAAATAAATACTTAGATAACTTATATGTATTTATTTATATAAGATAAAAGAATAATTATCTAAATAATTTATCTAGATAAGTCCTAACACTGCTTATAGAGAGACGAATCGGTTCGATGTAATATTTTGAAGTGCATGCAAAGGACGAGTATAGTCTTAAAGAAATATCTGCGACGTTACGTTTTATACGACGACGCGTTCTGTAGACCATATTATTATAAAATGTTTTTGTCGGTTCGCCTCTGTCACACGTGTCTGCGCACAAATTTATTCTGTACGGTCAGATACAGTCGAGGTCAGACGAAATCAATGTTGTACAGAAACAGCTGCTATATACAAGTGCATTGCGGCGGGCAGGGCTTGAATTCGAAATAATTAAATTTTTTGATTTCGTCTGCAATTCGTTTATCGTCGATGTCGGTTTGAAAAAAAAAAAAACTATATACCAATTTTTTAGTTTTTAGATTTTTAAAATATCGTCACACAATAGGTATATTATTATATTATTTGATATATTTTTCTAAATTTTCAACGAAACGTCGGTCTTATACATTCCTATACGGTTTTAATTTTGATTTATGTCTAAGCGAGCCATACGCGCGTGCAGAGGATCGTTGTCTGAGCGAGTCTATTTACGCGTGGCCGTAAAACCGAAATTACCCGCCGACTAACAATAATAATATTGACGACCTGTTGGATTTTTAATTAGAATTTTTTTTTTCTTTTGATTCCAATTTATTTAAACACCAGGCAAATAGACATTATAAAACGATTACTGCTTTGCAGGTATAAACCATCAATATTCAATTATTTTTTTTTAATCTCAATAATATCTATATTTTCGGGTAATTATAAAAAAATTTCGATTTTGATATAACTTTTGATTTTATAGGCGGTTTTTAACGATTTTTAAAAATCGATTTCTCGACCTTGTTATAATAGTAGGTATTATAGTGAACACGTCGATCAGGCCAATTGAGAATATTTTAAATGTAAGGGGTGCCACCGCACACCCTGACCCCCCCCCAAATGATGCCCCTGCGTCGATGTCGTAATAAAATATGTATAATAATATAGAAAGTCAACCGTATTTTAGGATGTGTACCTCCAACTCATGTCCTACCCGGTGTTGAGACTTATCTAGATACAAAATTACTCGTCCATTGTCTTATCTAGATAACTATATTGAGTCATTTATCTATTAGTTATCTTAGATGACGCGTTAATCATCTAGATAAATTTCATTTAAATCATATTTATTTTTCACAAATAATTTTCATTATTTTTATTAAAATTGTTCTATCAGAACACTATCCGATATAAGTACAATATACACTCATAATATTACCATATTCCCATGTTCTACTAGCAAATTTTGAAAAAAGTTTAAAAATCAGTTTTATCTATCATATTGTCTAGATAAAAGTTAGATTATCTTTATCTAATATATAGATAAATATGTAAAATGTATTCATCTTTATCTGTATCTAGATAAATTTATATAAAATTATCTGTGTCTTATCTAGATGCCATTTTCGCCATTTTTTCTCAACACTGGTGGTCTTACCTCATATTTTGACGAAATCGATTTCATCACACGCGTATTTACAATATTGTAAATAAAAGGTAGGTAAATTATGCCTTTATCCGGGCACTAATATAAGAACGATTCAACAGTCTATGGCGCTTTCTTCGAAACTTTGATGACAGCTCATCTTATTTTAGAATTATTATTCGTGTTTTCTCGTCAAGCGTGTACAGTTGTAGCTGCTGTCATCCATATACCGCAGACGGAGACACGACGTTAAATAGCAACCGCGGTTACAAATAATAATAAAAGTTGTGAGATTAAAACTTTTATTTCTTCGGAGCGGTTTTTCACGAGCGGTTTTACTTTAGCCGGTATAATATTATTATAATTGCCCGAAGGTCGAAATGAATAATTGTTCGACAAAGGATATATTAATTTATATAATTGCGCGTCGCCAAAGAGTTTTCCATTCGTGTATTATTTATCGCCGACATTTAATAATTATTATAGAGCACACAATACACTGTCTTTTATTAATTCGGTAAACTTACCGATTCCGATTCCCAGTATGATTCTCCCGATCATAATGACTTTTAGAGAATCGGCGTACGCGAGCACTAGCCAACTTATCATTAAAAATATATAACCGATCTGAAGAGCTTTTCGCCGGCCGACTTTATCCGTTAGTATTCCGATGATGAGTAAACCGACGGGGCACACCAGGATTGGTACGCTCGCTGAAAAAATAAAACGAGTTATATGATTAGACTTAGACATAATAATATAGGTAGATACTGATACGATATTGTAATTTCCAAAGAACTACCTATTGCTGTTTGATAATAATTAGAGACTATTATTTAAAATCAATAGTAAATATATCATCGACAACCTAAAAAAAACCCACTTTTAATTAATATACAGCAGTAGTAGGGTAGGTATATATATGCATAAAGTATATTATTATTATTATTATTATCATCGTCGTCATAGTATTGAATACTTAATTAAAATTGCCGAAACCAATTAGTTTATCAAAGACTGATTTGAATGTAGTAGGAAACCGATCGATATTTTTTTTTTAAATTTTCATGAAAAAAAACGCTATTCCGTCATAAAAATATAAAAATATAATATATCGTGATGCTTATTATATCAGAGTATATAAAATAATATTTTTAAAACCATCGGTACATAAATCGAATCTTTCTGGTTTGGATTCGTTCTCTTAAAAAACCCGTTGACCACTCCCAATAATTTCTACTCGCAAAATTCAAACAAAATATTACTGTTTGTAATAATAATAATTTATTAGGACCGCTTCGTTATTCGCTCGTAATCAAAACTTTGGCGGAGAATAATATATATTATTATTACGACTTCAATCAGACTCGACAGTTATGCGGCTTGCACCACGCTTGTACGCATTCGTTATTACAGTACAGTTATCTGGTCAAATGTATTTATTATTTGTTTTTATTGATCTCGCGACGGAAAAAAACGCCAGCGGCCAAGGCCGTCGGTTACGATTTGTTTTCGCGACAGCGTTGCAGATTAAAATATAATATATTTACGATATCAAATTTGCCGCGATTGTGCGGGGGGGGGGACGCCTCCTCCGTCTTTCGAAAATAAAAAATCGATATTAATTAAACTTGCACGCCAAACTAATATATTGTCATTATTATTATGATCGCTAAAACATAACGTCGAATTATAACAGCTGCTCTCGACAGAGCACGCAGAACTATACGATTTATATTATATACTTACCTAAAATTTGAGAACAAAATATTATACGTTCGTAATTTTGATTTTGAGATTCTTAACGTAGAAAAAGCGAATACAATTTATTCGACTAAGAAATACCCGCCTACTATTATTGAGACCTCGGAAAAAAGTTTCTTATTTTGAAATCAAAAAATGGAAGTTAAATATGTATTTAAAATAACGATTTAAAAAATACATTATCTTTATTGTGTATAATCAACGAATGTCAATATTGCTGTCATTGCTGAAATAACAAGAGAATATTATTAAGGTTGTCAAAACGGAAGGTTTTAATAAAATACACACACTTTTTTTGAATTTTTATTTCGAATTATTTATTTTTAATTTATCACAATTATAAATTATCGAATAATTATATTTTATTACAGTTATAATTTGTTTGTTTTTTTGTCTTTTGTAAGATTGATATCAATAAGACATGCTCGCCAAATTAATATAATATTATGTTTAAAAAAAACATATCATTTTCAATTGACAAAATCGACAAAGCACAGGACTAATCGATTTATATTATAATATTAAAGAATAAATGCATTCGTAATAATTTTGATTGAGATTTTTAACGTAAAAAAATAAAATATATTCAACTAAGAAGTATACCACTATATAACTATACCTATTGCGACCTCTTAAAAAGTTTCTTATTTTAAAACCAAAAAATAAATGTTAAATATAATACATTGAAAATTACAATTTAAAAAATATATTATCTTTACGTATAATATTAACGAATGTCAATAGTTGCGTTGCTAAAATAACAAGCGTATATTCCGGTTGTCAAAACAAAAGTTTTTAATGAATTATACACTTTTAAGTATGCAATTATTGTTTTTAATTTTGTACAATTATAAATTATCGAATAACAATATTATAATTAATATTTTATTGCAGTTACTTTGTTTGTGTAAAAAATATATCAAACTAAGTTAACGCCAAATTAATATAGCTGATATGTTCAAAAAAACATAGCATTCGATTAAATCGTGTGAAAACACAGAACTACGCAATTCATATTATAATATTTAAGACTAAAATAATATGCGTTCATCGTTTTGATCGAGACTGAATCGTAAAGAATAAATTATTACATTCGACTTTCGGAGCTGCTACGTTTTGAGAAGTTTCATGAAAATCAAATTCATCAAATTCAAAGCTTCATTTCAAATCAAAAACATGGAATTATTAAATTCACATTTTAAATAATATAAAAATAAAATACATGACCTATATCGCATAATAATATATTAACGCAACTACTATCTGTTCACTGTTAATAATAACAATTTGAGTCTCTAAAATAATATTAATATATTATTATTACCGAATATTTCGCGGTCGTCTGTGCAGGGTAGTGGTTTTTACCATACTATTATTATAATGTAGGAGGTACCTATCCACTTTTTATGTTTTAAACGAATCGTTTTAGATTTTTCTACCAGCGCAGACATATAGTTATGTTATCGAATAACAATATTATAATAATTTATAAGAAAGTCGGAATAATAATATAATATAATAATGTATGTATCCTCCTCCACCGCGAGGTTAATCGATATAATAATTAATAATATAGTACCTATAGCTAGTCGCGTCTCGTAAACAGTAATTTTTTTTTCTATCATTATTGTGTAGTGGACTTTATCTATACGTTACACCAGAGGCTTTCATCTCGTCTGTATGCGTGCGTTTTTTTTTTTTTTTATTATTGGAATTAGAAACGTGATTGTTTGCGATTTTTTTCCCGTACACAATATTAATAGCACGACAAACAAAAACCGCTCCGCGCGACAAAGGACAGATAAAATCCTGTTCTTGCTTACAAAACAAAAAACGTTTCGATCCGTCGCCCGTTTCACGAGTCAGCGGATATTATAATCTATATACCGGCAGCGAAAAACAATGGCATTTTTTCGAACACATAATATTTTGTGTCGACTTTTTGTGTTCGGCACGACTCCCGGAATATAATAATAATATTATATTTATGCAATAACGGTGACTGATGATTACAATATAATACAGCGATACGATTTGAAATTACGATTCGATTTGAATCGTTCTAATATCGTTTTGTCAAAACGCGAACGTTTAAACGAAAAATCGTATTGAAAAAAATTAATGCGCAATATATTTGAAGGGAAAAATATTAAAACTAAATCACTTTTAAATGCACTCTTTTGAATCACTCGAACTGCCGCAGAAATCGAGTGGCCGTCATAACCGTTACGAGAAATAATATGGAAGTGCCTATCAGCCATGTCTGCAGACGTGTAAAAATAAATTTAAAATTAATTGGTCCGGTAAGCGGAGGCGGAACGGTTTTCAATTCTGCGCGCTATGTCTGTCTGTGCGACGAAGAAAACATATTTAATATTATTAACGATGCTCGTTTATCCACGGCGGACGAAACAGTACTACGGAATATGAGATTAATAAAAAATGTTACGAGCGAATCGAGTAAGTCGTGATTAAAATATATAATATGTAGGTACATCAGCTTGACAAACAATTTTAAAGAAATATAACCAGAATTAAAATAAAAATCTTGCTGTCAGACCAAAGATCTCGAATTAAATTAATTTTAGATGATTTCGAATTTATCTAATATAGACATATCGTAGTAGGCAATCCCTCGGTTCTAGTTGGTACTCCAGTGATGGAGCAGGTGGTTGTCCAAAGAACGAAAATTCCATAACATACTACGAAACAAATCGGAAAACTGGAATTTCATTTGTGCAGTAAATAGATAGATGTCAGTTTTCGACTAAAACGGCTTTGTAATTTTGTTGTATGTATTTGATATATTATCGTTAATAATTGTCGCTTAAAATATTTAAACGCTTATTTAAAACGTTTAAATAAGCGATTTTACGTCTTTGACAAGCGTACGACAAAATGACATAACATGCTTTTTATTATATTTTAATTTTAAACCGAGTTATGATTATTTTAAGACTTACGACCAATTTAAAATTTTAAAATACCCATAACTTGCTCTAAAATTAAAATATAATAAAAAGCGTATGCCATCGCCCGGACAATAATCTTACTTTTAAATTTTATAAGAGGTAAATTTATTTTAGTTTTCAAACTAACGGAGATAAACGTGATCTGCTGAGCGTAAAATTTGCCACGTCGCGCACTTGTGAGACGGAGACGACAAATGTCACGCTGTGACGTCCCCTTAAAATATTTAAAATCATCATATTGTAATACAGACATTTTCCCATAAATATACATATACAGTTTACATTTTGACATAATTCGATATTTAAACGAAAAACTACGATTTTATTTATTATATTATGTTGTTTAAAAAAGTATTAACCATGTCACCCTTAGCTACTATGTAGTATCCAACACTGTGTCGCCCTAACATCAATATTATATTAAACAATTTGGACTTTAATTTTTTTTTTTAAAGTATGCTGAGAATAATAATTTATGCACTCAAAAATGCAAAAAAAACATTTTTTATTGTGTGTTGAAAAAAACTAACCACCTTAAAAAAATTATAAAATAATATATGGAAAAAATCACAATTTAAATATCAGTATAATACGACTTCTGCATACAAATTTGTAAAAACTATTTTTTTTATTGATCTTATAAAAACAACTCGGCAGCAAAGGCCATTAGTTCACAATTATTAATGACAATTTAGATTATATACATCATAGATACAATTATATTTTGTTAATCAAATTAGTAAGTTTAAGAAATTCCAGCGTTATTTTGTTCTGGTCAGGACGTGGTCCGAGAGTTGAGTCGAGGGTTTCGGTTTAAATATCAGTATAATACGACTTCTGCTTACAAATGAGTAAAAACTATTATACTTACCTACAGTTTAATTAAATAAATGCAAAATTAATAGTGGACAATTTAATATTAATTACGGTAAGAGTACCAAAATGAAGTTACAATATGACGTGCTTAAAGATTTTCAAATTGGAAATGTTTGCAATTATTACGTAGCATAGATTCATATTTTGAAAAACTTCTTGAAGAAATCAATCATTTTCTCGAATCAGAGTAAAAACTTAAAAAAGTCCATTTTTTATGAACAAATGCAACTTTTATGCAATTATAATATAGAAATACTATGCAATTTTTAGTTATTTTTGCTCAAATATGCAAAAACAAAAATTCAACCACAGAATTTACACGCACTAATCAAAACGTCAAAATTTGGAATCAAAATAATTCTAGGTGAATAATAATCGTAGAGGAATATGCATTTGCATAAAAATTCGGTCCGCAATATTATTATCGCGGTAGGCCACGGCGTCGCATCACATATTTTGTCTACACATTAATTTATAAATAAAAAGTTTTGATTGTGTTTGCGTCGAGTTTGAACGATTCTCGTCCGCATTATCATTTATTATAATATTATATGGCGGACAGAATATATTTGACAACATTAACCTTTAA
This sequence comes from Neotoxoptera formosana, assembly GCA_022818045.1. Classification (NCBI taxonomy): domain Eukaryota; kingdom Metazoa; phylum Arthropoda; class Insecta; order Hemiptera; family Aphididae; genus Neotoxoptera; species Neotoxoptera formosana. Next base: position 87,977,966 of record CM040630.1, read on the forward strand.
ATTATCTCTGAAAAGTTTTTAGATCGGTCGGTATACACGCAAAATTATGTACTACACGCCGTGTAAGGTCACGGTAGTTTCGAACAAACGCGTCGGACGTATAATAATGACATCAATATATTATCGTGTCTGTGTATTATATCCCTTGTTGTCGTAACTTGTGAGCCGTAACTTGTAATTATTTAATTTTATTTAAACTTTAAACCGTCTTTGGACCTTTGGCGTAACTCGAGATTCAATTAAAAGAAAAACCGACGCGTAAACATTTTCGAGAATTTAAATAATTTTGCATTTTATATACGACAAATGTAGCGAAGAACACTTTATAAATGTGTGGGTAGAGGTATTTTAAAAATTACATTTCCCAAATAATTATGGCACTAATCGGTGCTGATAATAATTATTGCTTTCTCGAGGGAAAGCAGATAACACTGCTATAACCTAAGTTAATTTATTCCACGGTCTCAGATTTGATATATTATGTTTTTGGAAAATTATGGGTAATTTTACTATTACTCAATGAAAACTGTTTCTATTTATTCTCTAGTCACTATATTATATAGCCATACTTCCAATAAGAGCGTAGTTTTTCAGAAAACAAAGAAACGGTTTTAACACTAAATCAGTTCACATAATATATATAGAGTAAAAACAAACGACTTTTTAGGTGTGTATTATTATATTTCATAGGAGGAAACTATTGAACACGAAAAAAAAATGTTCAATACGGACCATATTGGCTTACCTATTACACGAATCTGAGGATAAACCCAGTAAGTACCTACTATAGTATTTTCTTTTGAACTACCGACAGATATATACTTTCTGGTGACATTTATATAAAATATAATCTATGTGTTTATAAAAATGTTGTAGGTATATATTATGTGTTTTAGAATTTTAGATAGGTATTTAAATAATAGTTGCAGTGACGTATCGACACGTACATTTTAATATATATTGACTCAAATGTGTATAATATATTAATAACAGGCATGGCAATAAAAGAATAAAGGACGAAATATGTAGTTAATAAAGTAAAAATACATTGAAAAAAAAAACACTTTGGAAATTAAAGTTTTAATGACACACAAACATAATTTGAATGCCAATTTCTTTTTTTGAATCGAAGATAATATTATTCCTTATTGATAGGTAGTTACCAGTGTCCATAGTAACATGGTGTGGATATTATTAATTCTATTCGGAAACAATGTTAAATTTAAACCGACAATATGAATTTTTGTTGGACTCTGTAAATTGGACTCTGTAATTTTTGCTCTGTAAATACAACAGTTATTTGGAAAAAAAGCGGTAACTCCAGATCATAGATCATTATTACTCGGAAGAAAAGCGGTAATTACAGATTATAGACCATTATTACTCGGAAGAAAATTGATTAATCCAGAGCATAGATTATTATTACTCGGAAGAAAATCGGTTAATCCGGAGCATAGATCATTATTACTCTGAAGAAAAGCGGTAACTCCAGATCATAGAGCAATATTGCTCCGGATCACTTCGACACAGGCTTCGTAGTTCTAGTAGGACATACCGTCTATTAATTAATTTTTTTTTTTTTTATTCGATGATATTCTAATACATAGATATTATTATGTTGTATCTCAACAAATACCTATTATTAACAATATCCATAAAACAAAAACAATATTGTAACGATGATGCAAATGAAAAGAACAAGTGTACGTGCTCATAGATACAGTTACATTTTAAAAACCATCTGAAGTACACACAATATCAATTTTGTTTAAGAGGTCGCTACATCCGAATAATAATTGGTCGTCCCCGCCTAACAATAGTGCGTATTACGGTAAATTCACGCTCAGCGGTTCGCGTTTAGCTTCGTTAGATTAAAAACGAGAGTGAAATCGACCTACGACGAAACTCAAAGGCGAGTACATTGTCCGTGTCCGTACCCGTGTCTGTGTTTTACGACGGTCGACAGTTTTCAAGCAAGTTGTGAGCATTTTTGAATATTGTGCTGCACAACTTGCCAAACTATATATTGGACCGTCGTAAAAACACACACATAGGTAATACAAACACGGATAATGTCCTCACCACAGAGTTTCATAATAGGTCGACGCACTCTTATTTTTAATCGGAACAAAGCTAAACGCTTTAACTTCTGAGCGTAAATTTGATAATATTATGTTGTGCACTTGCCAGTCGCAAGACGGAGACAACGATAATAATCGACGCGTCCTCTCGAGAAGAATTATTACCATCATAGTTATAATTCCTATTTGCTTTTTATCTTAACGAATTTATTGACATACCGTCATATCGGTTGTTTTCAAAACTATTTATATAAATTTCCAATGAGAAAAAATGTCATTTTTAACCACGGAAAGCGATAGAGAATTAGAAATATATCCATCGATAGCAGCACACGCACCTAAATATCGATTTTTACGAAAATTGTGTTGTGGTGGCTCAATACGGCAGTGTTATTATTGTATAATGTTATATTATTATTACGATTATTATAATAATTATTATCATTATCATTATTATTATTATTATTAATGTTGTTGTTGTTGTTATTATATAATTAATTACTGCGAGCTAAGGCGGGTTAGGCGGGTTATACACAATATTATGTCGAATAATGCAGATACCCCATGATTTGTTCGAAGACCAATAAACCAAAACCAATCGACATAAATATTTTCCAACGACCTAGTAATGATCGTAGATATCATAAATTGTTGCCTCGGCATAATATTATCACAGTCAATACGAAATCGTCGTTATCGTATTGCATAATGTCATACGTTATCACTACGGAGCGTTCAATAATTATTAAACTATTAAACATTTTCAAAAAATTTGAGCGACATCGAATATAATATTATACCCAACACTCGTCGAATAGACGAACGACCGACGATATGGCTTTGAAAAGAACGATTATTTCTGGTTATCCGGTGCACTCCTAATATTGTAGTAAGTATACCTACCTACCTATAATATGTAGGTATATAATAACGGCAAATAAATATTTACCTATCCACGAGGCTTCTTCGGTGTCAATTTTTATCGTGGACGTCGGTTCTTTGAGTTTGGACAAAAGAATGGACGAGAACACGAAAGAACACCCGACGACAAACTGGTGGCACGACAACAGACAGGTGCACAGCGCCTGAAATCGCGAAAATAATGAAAAATAAAATATTTAAAATTGATAATTTAATAATAATAATGTGGGTAATAGGTCACCGCACGATAATCTACGTTATTTGAAAAAAAAAAAATAATATGTATTTCGTCATACTCACGAGCTTCAGATGACGACCGAGTTTTAAGTTCAACATTTTCGAGAATCGGTCGTACTCAAAAAACAAATGGAAAAAAAAAACAAAAACCGCAGCCACGATTTTTAATTGTTCGGCCGTGTGTACAACTACTGTACGTGTCAACTCATTCTCGGCTAATGATTGACTATATAGGCGAGACGCACAATTATTGCTAATAATCGTTTGTTGTGAATCAATAATTATAATATGTGCATATTATTTTGCGTATCGTAATGCCTCTTGAATTCAGCGCGAGGAGTATGTATACAAAAACGTACAATATCGATAACGAAAATTTAACGTTCTGTATATAGCGTTATTATTATTATTATTATTATTTATTATTATTATTATTATTATTATTATTATTATATATGCCTTGTAGTTTGTACCTACCTCTATATATGGTAGTGTATTGTAAAAAACCAAACAAAAATAAACGCGTACTTAATGATATAATATTGTACTTACGTTAGTATTATTTTATATAATAATAATAATAATGTTTTATTTTACGGAATAAAATTATAATTTTAAAGTAGACAGAACAATAATGTGCAGTATACATATTATATTGTTATAATATTAAGCCAGGGCTTGCAAACGTTATAATAACGTTATGATTATAACGTTATATTTAACAAAAAAAGATTGAAATTTGTAAACGTAATTATAACGGAAAACGATAAACATAAATAAATAAATAACACCAGCAAAAGGTAACGTTTAACAAAATATGTATATGATATTATATCATTAATCAAAATCTAACGCAAAATGGTATATATTGTATTCCATTAAATGAAATAATTAATTTCCAATTATTTAATAATAGTATTCAATTATTATTTATTAAATCCAAGAATTAATTGTATTCTGTATCCGGCCTATCCGGGAGATCCCGCATTAGATATTATTTTAAAATGTAATAAGTAGGTATTAATAGAATAATTTCATTACCAATAGATAATAATAGTGATACTCTGATAATATTGTACTGTACTGTACTGTAATTTTGAATAACGATAAGCGCAAACATTGTATAACGTTTTAATTCTAAATAACGATAAACACAAAAGTTGAATAACGTTTACATTTTGAATAACTATGAACTCAAAATTTGTATAACGTTTTAATTGTAAATAACGTATAACAAATTTTTTTTTCAAATGCAAGCCTTGCTATTAACATATGTTTATAATAAATAATTTAAAATTAAAACATAATTATATGATAATAATATGATAAACTATAATGACAAACAACAGGTTAAACGTAAGAATATGGTATTAATAGTATATGAGAATAAATAAAATCATAATGAACAATACTAAAAAATATAATACAAGTCAATTCAGTACAAAACAATACGATAAGGGTTTTAAATTTAAAATATTTCATGTGAAATATTTCAAAATTGAAAATTTTACTCCTCATGAAATATTAAAAATTCTTTACATAATATGCAGTAGGAACGTAGATGATATAACTATATTAGTATTTATAAATTATTATTTATTAGATTACATCTATATTTATAACAACTTATTTCTTAAAAGAAACGTAAAGACCTAAAGTATCTGGTAGTAAATCAAGTATTATTGTATTATTTAATATATGTATTTGTTTAGAGTTGAATAATATTATTTTGAGAAAAAAAATAAAAACCCATAATAGACAGATATTGTATTGTAATGTGAATTAATATAATAATAATAAATTAATAAATAATAATTCACAAATGTATTGGTAAGTAATATATTATGATTGTTGAATAGTGAGACATAGGTAATTTTAAACGTGTTCTTATCTCACCCCAATAATTTATAAGGGTGTAACTTGAAAAAAACTTTTTTCTATTTTTTTTTATAACTTTTAGTCTATTTTTTATTTTTTGCGTGCATTAAATATTTCAAGAAAATAAATTTCATGACATTTTAAAACCCCAAGTACAATACAAATTTGATAGTTTTTAGATAGTTATAATTCTAATAAAAATTCGGCGATACACAAATTTAAAAAATCTAGATCTTTTCTACTGTTACCTAGTGACATTTGCTAAGACATTGCTTGGAAAATTGAATATTGGTAATTTTTTGTAATGTCTTTCAGACAGAACAAAGATTTATCACGTGATCCAATGATATTTATTTTGAAATGAATACGTTCTAGGACAGTCGATTACGATGTTGTTTAATAATTTAAATAGGAGATTTAATTATTTTTGTTTAAACACAACTTTGAGTTTCGGTAGATTAAAAAATCCTTCGACACCTATATTATTATATATATTTTCCCGAGCGTGGAATTCTATCGACATATGGCGTTTAAACGATAGAAATCTAAGGAAATATTATTCTGAATGTATTGTATAATGTATAATATGTAATGTTGACATAAAGATTTCGACACCCATGATACCTGCTACAATAGAGATTCATATTCTAACCGCGAGCGACGAAGTCTAGTCTCGTCCCGAAAGTCTCTACATGTCCGTTTTTAATAATCCTAGTTTCTGAAATATTATTTTTTCTCATAGAGTCAATATGGTATATTATTATTATTATTATATGGCCGGCATATTTATATTTATATTTAATTCAACGCCCAAACGGTCAATTTTACAAAATCGTAATATAATTTATCTAATATACATAGATATGTACGTCTGGTAGGTATATAATATAAATAAATGTATTTTTTTTTTTTTTTTTTATTAACCTTACCTAATGTAATTTATATCTCATCGGAGATAACGAGAAAAAATATTAACTTTAAACCGTCTTATATCGTCCGTGTGTTATATTATTATATCGAGTTGTCTTGACCAAAAACTAATAAAAGTCTGATGGTCCGATGTCAATATCAGTCTATATCAATATATATATATACGATGATCGCCCACTCGCCGTTATTGACTTACTCGTGGCAAACTCGTCGTCGCAACGAACAGTATCACTATTGCACATGTATATACACGGACGGTGTCTTTATGTTGTTCCTATTATTATTATTATTATTATTATTGTTATTTACGAAATAAAATTGGACATTAAATTACCTTTCGGCTTTCGGGAGTTTAGTCTAAAGTGGGTATCACATCTATATTACTACGAGCAGCTAAGCATGTATAGGTGCACACAAATCAATTACGTTTTATCGGAATCCTATTCCGTTTTTCGATTTTGACGTATATTATATATACCACCTACAGGGAGATTCGCCGAGGAAATTTCAGCCCTTTATTTTTGTATTCGATGATAACGCTCGGTTGTTTAAAATCTGATTTTTAGAAAACTGTTAAACGCTCACAAAGACCACATTACATGCGAATTATCGAGGTTTAGTGATGGGGAATCGCCCGTTTGTGCCAAAATAAAAAAGGTATTTTTTCCGACAGCTCATTTGCGCAAAATTTACCTGATTTATAATTCATATTTAAAAACACGGTTTATAATAAAAAAAAAACTAAAATATCAAAATTAAAGAAGGATATTCGTCAGCTTTACATGATAATGACACGGTGATTTGAACATTTTAGTAAACGATATTAATCAATCAACATTAATAATTTGTAAAATGAATCCAAGTATATAGTAAATACTAGATAAAAATATTCAATATTACATCTAATTTATATTTTTGTAAAACTAGGTTTAAGAACTGATATGATTTATCTCAAGTAGAAACATTTTAATAGCAGAGAAACTATAATAGGTACTCGTTTGAATTTTGAATTAGGTATACATCAAAATAATTAAAAAAAAACATCCACTAAATAACTTACAGTAAAAAGGAGGGGGGGGGGGTTCTCATTTGAAAAACTCAGGTTTTTATCACCACAGATCACACTTTAAGTAGTACGAAATACTTAAAGTACATGTAATGTTGCAGTCTTTGAAAATTCCAAAAATCATAATTTAAATAAACTTATTATTAAATGAAAAATGGGTGAAAATGCTTATAAGTAAACACCAAAACTAAAATTTTGACCCATTTTCTGGTCACGATCCACAGTCCTAGAATCTCTGCCCAAGGGTTGATTCCTAAAAATGTGTCAAATACGTATTCAATTAATTATATGATAGAATTTTGAAGTTTTGAAACATCGTTTGGGGTTATTGATCGCATTTTTTATTGATCAAAATTTGAATACATTTATTATTAAAGGAAAAATAAGGCTTGCCGAATCACCTAGCATAAAGTGATTTTTTTTAAAGGTTAACACTAGTTCTCTCGAAAAGTTTTAAGGCAAGAAAATATTTTTTTTCTTTTTAATTTAAATCATAACTCACTTATAAAACAAAATTTATAAAAATATATTATATTTATAATCGATTTTTTTTTAAGTTTTGTTCTTTTTTGAAGGATAACATTCGTTTTTTATTTCATATTGTTCTGAAATCGAATATTTTTCTGAGAATTTCAATACATAACATTTAAATTTATAACGGATAGTTAGGTAATTAGTTGTAACTTGTAATAATTGTTATGAGTATTTTAATTTTATGGACAATAGACGTGGTGTGGAATGGCTCACAAAACGTTGGTCAAAACTTTAAACATTCATTACTGACTAATAAACTAGTCTTTCAGAATCCAAATTTTAAAAATTAAAATTTTCAGAACAATATTCTGTTATTCTGTTTCTGAGTAATATGCAGTTTGTAATGTATGCCGTCGTTCAAAGAATGTAAAAATTTGAAAAATTATAACGAAAAAATGTGTTGCTTCTTTATCATCTAAAAAAATTGTCCAAAAACGTTAGAGCTTCGATAAAATTATAGTTTTCGTTTTAGAAAAAAAACCACCCTATATAAAAATATATGTATTATATTTGTATTTTTTTATAACGACGATTCAAGAGATTATAAAATATTGCTTACGACCGCAGAGGGGACTCTTCGTTTTGACTTATTATCTCGCTGTCCGCATCGTTCGTGCAAGACATTTTACGTTTATATATTTTTACTCTTTGCACCACGAGATTTTTTGGCCCCAGGGGTGAATATTTTAAAAATCGATTGTTTTTAAGTACACTAAAACATTATCTTAAAACATTATGTTGCTGTAAAATTAAAGATGAAACTCAACGCTGTAATGACTAATGACGTGTCAAGACACGATATTTCGAACTAAATTTATATAGGTGCTGCTAAGGCCCCATTTGCGTAATCGGGATGTTACAAATGTAGCATTTTTGCATCAACAAAATATTTTTAAGTTTGTAAGTTTTTTAATTTTAGTTGAGCTCTGTTTGTCGTGTTATTGGGGAGGTATGTAATGTATTAATTTATTTTTACCTACGGTCATAGTTACACCCGCTCAACATCATTTATACTCAGTTCAAAATAACTTTTAGCTTTAAGTCCATAGATATATTTTTGCTGGCCACTTTTTTCTTAAAAAAAATTACAGGCGTTTTTTGTACCACAGGATTGAGGTCATCGAAATACAAAAGAGGGAATTGAATATCCGTTAAAGCATAAAAAAAAGTTCACTAAAAATGTAAATTAAATCCCGCCATGATGAGTTTCCCCCGTAGATAAATTTGGATTTATATTGAATTCTTTAATTGTAAAAGTATCATAAAGTCCTTGTGCGGAGAGGGACATAACAGACTAACAAACTGGATTTTCCAGATTTTATATCGAAGATTAGTGGCATAAAGGCTAGGAAGAAAGAACATTAGTTTGAATTAAAATCGATGTTTATTATTTAGAGTTATAATACAGTCATCAAATATAATTTGGGCTAGCCTGGCTATTCACTAACACACACTTAATTACCCTACTTGCTGTACTATATACAATTGCCGTCTGGCTTTAATACATAAATAATAATTATAATAATACTATACGTTTCATTTATATCGATCAGAAAATAACTTATTGATTTAGGACTCGGGACTTAAAGCATATTTGCTTATTTTTATGAATTGACTTAAAATGTAGCAGAGTGCTTTGGAAGTGTAGTATGTCATGTTACAACAATTTCAATTAGGTATGTAATTTGATTTTTTTCGATCAAACAAACAATGATTTAAAATTGTATTAGTTAAAAAAAATGGACCAGGCTTATCATGTAAATAACATTTTGCATCTGTACCAATCGAGGTATTTATTTTCAACGAAATAATCATTTTTTAGTTATTTATAATTTCCATAGAGTTTCTGTGCTTCAACCTAACATCCTTCACTTTATTTCGATAGCGGCATTTTGGCGTATGGATACGACTACAGACTATACTGACTAATGAGTAATATATATTAATATAATAAAATGAATCGTTATGGTCCGACTACGAAAATAGGTTCTTATACCAGGTACATAAATAATATTAAACTAATTCAAAATAGAATTTCTACTACGCAAAAAAAATATCTAGATAAATTCCAGTAAATGACTAGAGTTGTCATCTAAGATAGATAAATAGATAACATTTAGATTTATATCTAGATAAGACAATAGATAATTATAGATTAATTATCCTCGGCGACGACGCGAATGAAAACGGGTCCTTTTACCAGGAACATAAATAATATTTAATCTAATTAAAATCAATTCAACAACATGAAAAAAATATCTAGATAAATAGATAAGATTTAGAATTATATCTAAATAAAATAATAGATCTAGATAAGTCTCAACACTGCTCACTGAACACTAAATAAGAAAAAAAAATTATGAAGCATTCACCGAGTGGGTAATCAAATATTATTGTTAAACATTAACGAGCAATGTAATAAAGAAACATCTAAACAAATGTAATAAATGATTGAAAAATAATAGTACAATATTATCAATAGTATTATATTGTATTTATTACGTATAATATTTTAATATATTTTATTTACACATTTTTGCGTTGACTGAAACGTCTAGTCAAACCTCCTTGTCAATACGGTTTGACCAGACGATTCGGTCACTGCCAACGCCGCAGTAGCCAGCGAGTACGTGTGGGCAACGCCGTTAATAATAATAATAATGACGATAAAATATCGATGTCGGACGCGGATAATAATATTATTATCGTGGAAAGTCGCATTACGGCGACGGCGAACCGGGGTCGTATAGGACTCACATAATAATATAATATAATTTACCGATGTCGACCGACGACGGCGTACGGTCTCGGAGGAATCGGATAACGAGCCGCCGGCGTTGGAGGGGTGTGGTGACTGCCTGTGGGTTTTCGGCCATGGTAATGGATGGATTCGTTGCCGGTGGGTCGTTTTACGTTTAGAGCGATTTTTCAACGGACGGCGAGACAATGTGCGGCGATTGGTGCTGCAGAGCGGGTCCATAGCGCAGTACCCGAAATCATATTATGATACGACGGAGGCCCCGGCAGGGACCTATATTGAAGGGCTCTAGCCCTGGCCGACGTTTTATATAGTTTATTCCGTTGATTCCGAAAACCACCGTACATGCGCTTTTGATAAGATACAGGACAAAACCGCACACTTTTGGTAGGTTAAAATCGTACGATTTTAAAAATTGTTGCATCCAAAAACATCATACACAAGTACTGCTGATCGGCGGCAAGATTCGCCAAGAGCGATTTTCGTTTTATCATTTGATTTTTTTTTTTACTTTTCGCTCTGTGTTCAAAAATAATTAATAATTTTTGCGTGTCTTTGGTGGATTAGTTAAATATTTTGATACGAGTTTGAATCCGTTATTCTCAGTCAGAGGAGGATAGGTCAAATTTTTAGCTAAGATAGTATTTTATCAAAGGATCAAAGGAAAAAAAATGAAAAAGTCGTCAACATAATCCTATTGACCTTTACTATTATAATCTACCAAATTTAATTCGTTGCATAGGTGAAAAACAGTATTCTCGTGTTGCAAAAGTTATTGGAATTGTATTTGCGACTTAAAATGACTCGTTTAAGTTATTAGTTAGAAAAATCCCCTTTTTGAATTGTATTTTTTAGAAAATAAAATTCTACATAAAATAAAGAAACTACTCTTTTTTCACATTTTTTTATGTTTTTTTAACAGGGGACAGGCCGCCTAGAGGTGCTGAATTAAAGTTTGGGGATCCTGAAGTACCCCCGAGCACCCTCCAAGTTGAGCCTATGTAGGTACCTTCACACCATGAAATGTTGTTGATTTTCTAATAATAAAATATGAAGTTACCAACAAGAGTTGCCAGGTCAAGTGATAATATTTTATATTCTTAACTGCAGGTGATCATTGATCAATGTTAGTTGAAGGATTATTTCTTTAAGGCTCTGAACAATATTTATACGATTTTGACTTTTAAGGATACACTTGCAAGTTTCAATTTTTCTAGAAAATCTACATAGTACGGGGTTCTATTTTGATTAGGTACTATCATTGGTCGGGTTAAATTAGTCGACTAAAGTTGATGCAATATTTAGCGTAAGTGGGACTACTACGGTCATGGCCAGTGTCATTATATTGTACATGGACATTTTTATGGAGAAAATTAATTTTTCAGAATATTATGTAATAATAATATGCTACCAATATAAACAATTATAACAATATTGTGAAATCAAATACCAAATTACCTACCGATAAAATTGTTTTTATATAGTTCTATCGCTCCAATCGATATTAATTTTTGTCGGTAATAGGTATTATCGGAAATCTATACACAAAACATAATTATTTTTATAAAATGTTATATAACTTTTAACTTTATTGCATTTTTCACAACATGTTCGTATCTACTGCACTGGCCAATAGGCTTTTATCAAGTTTTTTTGTTGTTTATCGACAGTATATTATTGTTATTGGTGTTAGTGCCGGTTAGAACTTTGAGTTTATACCGTAACAGCCTCGGTGATGATACGAGGATCTGTCTGCGGCCGAGAGAGGGGCACAGTCACGAAATTTATTTCCATTGAATTTTATTTTTTTTCACTGACATGCGTAGTTTAATTGTCATACTATCGAATTTTAATTATTATTGATTATTTATAGGTCGGCGAGTCGAAAATAAACGGAATTTAAATTTTTTTTTATTAACAAAGTAATAGTACTGCAAATCAGAGTTCGTTTACAATAATATTACTGCATCAGCAAATTCCCCTCCCTACACAGCACCCCCAAAGTACTGGCAACAGACAATCATGGTGTGACAATGCGAGCTGTAATTATTATTGTACACACATTTGAATGCTCAGAGGAGAACATAGCGGGAAAGTGTTGCGCGAAAAGGATAATATCCAGTTATTAGTGATGAACGAATTCCCGGGTGTGTAGTTTCCCGGGAATATAATTTTTTTTTTTTTAAATCATTTTGATCATATTATGTTTCAGTGTTAAATTAAAGTCATATGGTTGTAAATGATCCAAACGACAACTGTTTTATATCCGAAAATATTACAGGAGAATAAACTTATACAGTTATACCTTAACTGAGTTATATCACTCATAAATCTCAGTTGTCGATGTAAAGATCGGATTAAAAATAATTTCTTTATACCTATAATATTATTATTTATTATACGTCTTCATATATGTTTATTGTCGGTGTACTCATTATAATACTTATTGGGTATATTATACCACTTTTACACAATCCTTTCAAATCTTTATATTTTGCATCTGAAATTGATAATTTTTTACTATAAGTGTTAATAGTAAAGTCATTGATATTAATTATGTTTTCGTTTCTTAGTGGTTTTAATGTCTTCCCCGACATAATATAGCCATATCATAGGACTGAAATACTTAAATATTAAAACTTCATCGGAGTTTTCAATCTTTTTTTTATATTTATAACTATAAGTTTAGAAATTGTTTAAATACAATTATTTTTTAATAAATAAAACAAAATTGTTAAATGTCGTTCTATTCACAGTCGATTTTTGTTTTTTGAAGAAACATCCCTAGAGGTTGGGGAATATTCCCCGGAAACGTTCCTCGGGGAAATTCCTAGTGGCACGTCACCGGTACCAGTCTGCACCTGCTACGACCGACGAGTGTTTGGACGTTTGAAAGGTAACGTTTCGAAGGTTACACGACGACGTCATAATACCTATTAAAATCAAACTCGGCACCTACAATACAATGACACAACATTGTTACGCAGCTAAACCTCGAGAAATTCTCCAAATCGTCGAGAGAAAAAACCGTCGACACCGTCGATGGCGTCGTGTCCGACGAACAATTTTTCGAGTAAATTGTCCCAGTGATGAACTTCGTCGATCAATCTTACGAACGTCCAATAATAATATTACATGACTAATAACATATTTCTGATTGATATTTACCTATTTCGATCGTCAGAGCGACCTAATTGGTAAAGTTGGGCATTAACTACCTAGTTAAAAAGTAATTTTTTTTTAACTTAACTAGTTAGTTTATTTTCTAATAAACTTTTAAACTTAACTATTTTAATTGGCAGTTGAAATAACTTAGCTATATTCACAGTTGATTTTAATGATCTATAAAGTTAAAGAATTTAAAAATTTTTCATTTATGCGTAAATATTAATATCAAAATAAAAAAATTAACCGAATAATAATGATCAGAGTAATAACTATAAGGATAAATAAATAGTGAGTGGCTCCTTGATGTACAATGTCATATTATTTTTAAACCCTTCGGCGCCACAGCTGTACATTATGATAAAAAATTCAATAAAATTAATTATTATATTTTAGGAAATTAGATCTTTCTCAAGAACGCATTCACTCTTTATGTGATCTACATACTAATCAAAAAGAGTAGATAAACTTTTTTAAACTGAGTTGAGTTAATATTTTTGTCAGTATTAACTTTAAACTTATCGAGTTAAATGAACAATTTATTAACTGTTAACTTTTAACTTATCGATCTAGTGTTCTCTTAACTTAACTTAACCCTAGTTGATTATTTTCATTAACTTGCCCACCTTTGCTGGCTAATTGGTTCTGCGATATTGTGTTGTTTTTTTCTACAATTTATAATATTATTATCGTGCTGACGTCTCTCGGAGAAAACGTGATGGTTAATCGAACTAGATGTTTAACTGGTGTAGATTTTAACGGAATTAATATTTTAAGTTCGCGATCATATTACTGTAACCGTGTAACGAGGGAATTAGCGGCCGATTAAAAACAAAAATATCTCATGATGCGATATCGTCATAATATCTATACTTATATTATTATTTTTCGATTGAAGTACTTCGCATAATGATTATTATAACTTGTACACTCGACGCCGTGACAACATAATAATAATATATTATATTGGCTTAGTCGGTTTATTTCCATACATACTTATCGGTTATCTGCACAGTCGCACTGTTGAGAACTACCTGTCTTACCTTTAAATTTCGTTAAAATATTATGAAGTACAATATCGATTCGATTAGCCTATTATTGTGGGGAACACGTGTTACGACACATGTTTGATGAAAAAAATTGTCTAGAAGATATTGGCGGTACAAGTGTCGTAGGCACCTATATAGTATAAAACACTAGTGAAGTGTCCCAGCAAGTTTTGTGTTTAATTTACTATTATTATTGTTACCTAATATTTACTTTTATTCGTGTTCGGCGTGCCCAAGAGTTTATTAATTGTAGCAAAAAAATTACATATAATAATAAATAAATAATACATAACTGATATTACCCGCAGCTATTATTAGCTTTTATTAGGCCCGTTGTAAGCTTGCATAAGCCAAGCATATTGTGCGGAGAGAGTTTGATTTCTCGTGATTTATGTTAAAAAATATTAATTTTAATATTATTATGATCTACTGATTTTTATACCTACCTATTATATTTATAAATAAAAACCGAGCCTTAGCGTATTTGTATCGTATTATGAATAAAGGCACTCTCCGTTAAAGTCTAAATATTGTATACAAACTATTTAAAGTTATAAAAACTAATATTTCATTTTTTACACAAAGTTGCTCCTATTAGTGTTGAACATTATTGTGATCTAAAAGTGGTCTTACTATTCGTAAAATGATTTATCAAAACTAGGTGCATTTAGTTGACAAAATATATTTTAAGCTCTGTACCGTAAAGCAATAGCTGTTTATCCGATAAAAATGGTGTTGGTCGTGTGTTGCCGATGTGGAGTCTGTTTATTATAACTTTTTCTCTTCTTTTCGTCAGACTATTAGGTATAATATAATATAATATTATGTTAAAGTGTACGCATAAATGTAAAATATAAATATCAAACAAAAAGTCTGCTAGATTTGTTAGTAGCGTAGGTAGGTAATTGGAATCGTTTATTCTTTTGTTCTGATTAACCCGTATTTGATCGAGTACAGCGACTGGAAAGCTGTTTTTTTTTTTAAATAAAAATAATTACGCTCGTTCTAATAATATATTACGGGGGCGTCATATGGGGAGGAGGATCGGGGTGTAGCACCCCTCGCTTTTAAAACGGTCCGATCGATCTGCTGCCCGAAATGCACCATTATTCATATTATAATCAAATTTAAATTGTATTTTTAAATACTCGGAGTTGAAATAAATCAACAAATGACGTGCTATCAGTATTATTAATCGAGTAAAGGTTTTTTCGTGGCTCAAAAAAATATGTGAAGTCGTATTAAATAATTTACCACCACGAATGACTAAACGATCTCGTAGTCCTTAATGCATTGTAAAATAAGTATAGTTAAAAATATCGGTTTATATAATGCTGTAGATGATAATAATACGATTATGCTAAACTTAAAAATCGCTTTAATAATTTCGAATAAAACTTATAAGCCTGCACCAAAAAATAAATAAACTCAATAAATCCATCGAACGCGTTTTCGCACGGCTCGGCGAAATACGCTAGAACCCGCTAAAACCAGATTCGAAGAAATACCGAACAAAAAAATAAATTATGAACAGTTCGAGTTCATAATAATTATGCGATTTATATTTATTTTTTCCTTTTCAATTATTGACAACACCCTCTTGCACACTTTAATGTAAAACCTTCTTTATAACACTCTAATGGTCTTTATGTAATCGATGTTTATTTTTTAAGATCAATAAATAAAATATAACGTTTTTTTTCCCCATAGAGAATTCTACTTTATTTATTAATATTAAATATTTATTTATATAATTGATAAAAGTAAATATTAGATGATAATTGCCATTTTTTTGCCGCATATTCAATTAATATTGTGCATCGCTTACTGATTTGCACAATAGTAAAGTAGGTAATCAATTGTTATGTAATTGTCTTTTAGCTTTTATATTGATGCAGTCCACCGTGATCTACGAACAAATTAAACTCGAGATAATATACATAATACATATAATATGTCGTATATTTAAGTATTTTATATTATATATATATTAATGGCCTAGTGACATTTCGTAACAGTCTGCTCGAAACCTTGCACAACCTGACAAGAAAAAACCTGAAACGACGACCACGATAGGTGACGTTATGACGTTTAAATAAACAAAATCCCTATTTCAACAAATATTTTATAACATTATACTGTTGCCGCAGTAAATCTCATCTAACTTATACGTTACGAAGAGTGAAGTATTTACTAAATAATTATAAATCAATTATTGTCGTAATCTATTTTATTGATTAAAACAAACTCATAAAATCGAATTAAATAATAATATGCGAGATAAGATTTAGTTACAATTGTATTCGTCTATTGTAATATGGTTAATTATAAGCATGATGAGTGACTGCTCTTTTTTTTTTATAGGTATAAAAGTACATATTAGATTAAGATAGTGCCGTCGCATAAGTACTATGAAGTCATATTTTATTACCTATAGGTACTTTAATTTTTAAGCTAAATATCACTTAATTATAATATAGTAGGTAGTTGAAAGACGTGTTGATTTCAGAAATATTATTTTTTCACCTGCAACTCAAAAGTCTACTCGAAATTGTTAACGTTTAATCGAATAATAATTACCCGTGTTTAACGTTAGCGTTTAAATAATAATATATCATTTTTTTTTTTGAAAAATGTTTATTTTAAAATAAAAAAAATTGTAATGGTAAAATCATTCTTGGAAGCTTATTTCCTACGATTTTTCAATAGCCTGTTCAAAACAATGCTTCTATTTTTATAACATAACAACGTATAAACTAATATTTTGACATTTATTATAGCTGTATATTAGGTAGGAGAGTGTCTAGGCTACTCGACTTGCGTTATTTTTTGGACTTATAATAACTTTAATAAAGTTCATATTTAAACGCTTGTATATTTTGTCTACGATATCTACAACGGCAGATGAAAAAAAAATTAAATACGCGTCCAGTGCATACTGTCTGAGTCCCAGCCCTAGTTTTAACAGGTAAGTTGCAAACTTTGAAAAAAATACAGTCGATGCATATCAGTATACAATTTGTATAACCGAGTTGAGTCCCGAAAACCGATACTAAAATATCGTTAATTTGAATGCACTAACTGCTTGTGCAAAAAATAAACTTTAAATTGTATTTATAACTTACTTGTTATTTTGCAGCAGAACAACACTTTAACAACTGTAACATAATATAATATAATGTGTAAACTGTAATAAGTATATACCTACTCGATCCACGATAAAACAACATTATCGACAACAAAATATGAAACCACTTATTTTGTAAATCAGTGAGTATTTCAGTTCAACAATAAATGGCTCTTGCCCGTCATAAGTGCAAGACGTATGACCCAAAAGAGCAAAACTTAAGATACGACGAACAATAAATTGTATTAAAAGTATTTTTAAGTTAACATCTGTTAGATGTTCTTTAAGTACTTTGATATATAATTATTATTAACTATAATGGGCGTGGATTATAAAATCGGTCATTCGAATAGTTTATGATTCTGGACCATTCCAGGTAGTAAAATAGATAAATTAAATTGCATCAGAATAATGTCAATAGACCGTAAAAATCTAATCCAGAGAAATCCAGACGTATACATAAATCGTTAGGAAAATTTCAGATTCATGTTTGTCGTATTCATTCGTAAAATATTATATAATACATATCATAAACGATTAAAATGTTGTATCTCGAATGATTATCAACCGTCGTCATTACCAATAAAATGGTTATTTCAACGTTACCATAAAATATGATGACTATATTATTATCAAACTGAATCTCGAATGAACACGATCACTGTCTTGTTTTTGAAATAGAAAGAAACACTATGTATTTTGAGAACTAAATTTAGTCAAAGATGGGAATTAACTAGTTAAAAAGTTAAAGTTAAGTTAATAAGTTAATTTTTTTTAACTTTTTAACTTATCTAGTTTAATTGGCAGTTGAAATAACCTAGCTTTTCACAGTTGATTTAAAAATGATCTATTAAGTAAAACATTTTTTGAAATTTTTTGTTTATACGTAATTATTAATATAAAAATAAAAATAATTTGATGAATAACGATAAGAATTTTAACTATTAAGATAAATAAATACGATAGTGAGGCCCCTTGATGTACAATGCCATATAGTATTTTTGAAACAATTTTGTGCCACTGCTGTACAGTGTACATTATGATAAACAATTCAATAAGATGATTATTATAATTTAGAAAATTAGATCTTTCTCAAGAACGCAGTCACTTTTTATGTGATCTGCATACTAATTAAAAAAAGTAGATTGACTTTTTTGAAACCGAGTTAAGTTAGTATTTATTTCCCAATTAACTTTTTACTCGTCAAGTTAAATTGATGGTTTGTAAGCTGTTAACTTTTAACTTGATGATCTAGTGTTCTCTTAACTTTACTTAACTTGAGTTTATTATTTTCATTAACTTGCCCACCTTTGAATATAGTGATGAGCGTCAAATTTTAAACTACAATTTAAAGTGCAAATAAGGGTACAATAATATTGTATCGGGTAGTAGAATTTGGTTTAGCGCTTTTATCCCACTATACTGTAGGTACAAAGCGCGATACAGTTTTGAGCTTTTGGGTATTACCCTAATCGGTTAATAATAACAATAGCTATTTAATTATAAATTGAATACCGACAGCTGCAGTATCTGGTGACAGGATAATATTGATAATAATGATCATTTGCCGTCATGCCCATTGGCGTGCGCAGACCTGCATTTCGGAGGGGGGGGGGCACCTTTACTTAATTTAGGCCCTCTCTTAACAAGACATGTACATAATACATATTTTAATAAATTACAACGTCCCCATATTATATATGCCGTAGGACTTAAAATCGGTGGCGTTTTGATAATAAACATCAAAGAAGGGGGCGATTTTCAATTTGTTGGAGTCCCAAACTCGAGTTTTATTAACAGTGTAATATTATTCTGAAAATAATATGACGTACAGAACAAAACAGTCGAAAAAAGCCACGTGGGAGCGAGTGCACCCCTAAGACCACGCCACTGTGTAAAATATATCTTTTTGTGGGATGCAAGTAGTATGCAGTCGGTGTGTCGAATAAATGTAAACTTCTACTCGAATAACCTTTTTACCTGAAAATAAAAGCTGATAGCAACTGTAATCTCCGACACGGACGTTTTTACCTAAAATCTCGTAATCTCCTACATGGACACTTTTAACCTGTCAAAAAAAAAAAAAAAAATGTAGTAATATCCTACTCTCCGACCTTTTTACTCAAACACACAATTTAGGAATTGAAAAGTTCAAAAAACTCAAAATAATCATAAATTGAAAAAAAACATTTCGATTTTATTATTTTATCTTATTACATGTTTGATTTTGAAGACATTTTACAAATTTGAAGTATGATCATAAACCTAAACAAAAGGGGGCTTTCGGGGCTAAGCCCCCATCCAAATTTCAATACTCCCAAACATATCCTAAATTGTTTAGGTGTTTATTACTTCTGTAAGTACTTCATTGAGGAGTATCATTTTGACACCCCTCCCCCTCCAACATTTTAAACATTATTTGCGTCTTGATTTTTTCTAATGATTTTTTGAAAATCGTTACCTTAACAGCGACGACCACCAATTTTGTAAAAAAAAAACGTTGGGGACTACTTACTTTACAAACAAATAAAAAATATAAACACACACTAATAGATGGGTAATTATTATTGAATAAATATATTGTCTAATCTTGCCAGTAACATGGACTTTTTTAAAATAATATAAAATGTCAATGTTGAAGCCAGTATACAAACGGAAAAAAACACGCACACATTATTGTAAAATAGGTAATCGTAGGTGATTCGTTAACAATTACGCTAATGGCTAATGGTCGTTATCATTCATTATCGTTATCGTATCATAATCGTTCATTTTTTTTTCATTTTTTTCTCGGATGATTAATTCAAATTTTTAAATCTTGTATGTAAAATGTACTCCATAAATTGCATATTTTTGCAAATTTTCCAAATGTTGAATGCATATTTTCCAAACGTTTACTGCATAATATTATACCTCATATTTTGATGTTTTTTAACGCATAATATTATGTATGCTCATATTTGAGTACTTTTTATCGCATAAAGTGCTAAGCCTTGATTACAATAATATCAATTAATATAGTCCTCCCTCTTAACGACCAAATGTATTACAAAGGTACGAAATAGGAACTTTTATGTCGGTGTCCGGTCATTAACGTTGTGATTATAGTAATAAAGTAGGTTGTCGAGTCGCTAGGTAATTCTTTCAATATACCGGACAATGACTTCGGTGTTCGAGATAATCGTTCATTGTTGTATCTAGATAATATTATGGTAACAAAATAAAACGACTTTTCCTCGATGACAGAATATTAAAGTTATCGACCATTGCGACTGTCCGGGTCAATATTATTAAGTAAGTGACTGAAAATACACACTTTCGTTTCGTTAATTTAATTTCGTAAGAAATAAACTAAGCGAGAACAGTTATTTATTTTTTTTTTTACTAACGAATCATAGTAATACTATATTTTATTGTTTTTATTTTCGCCTGACATGCTGTTATTTGACATTTTGAGTTACACGACATTCCCGGCCAATCGACAAATGTGTTTTTGTTTTGCATTCGAGTTTGCAACTTAACCGCTTTTATAACCTATTGTGACTCGGTAAATATCGCTGATTATCGATGGTATAATAATAATAAAAATAATATACCTAGTCATTGAGTTAAAACACGCCGCATAAAAACGCAGGTCTTATCTAGAAACTTTTATTTTGCCAAACCAATTACCTGCCTTTTATAATTATCCGTTTTTTAGACAACATGATATTATTGATTATTGATTTATAAGTATTATAGATATTTTTGTTTCTTAATTCACACCGTGAAAGTTAATAAGTTCCGAGTTGTAATTCACAGTTCGTATATTTTACGTAGGTAGGTGTTGGATTTAACAATTTAACATATTGTATTGAAATTAGGGCTTGCAAACGTTATAATAACGTTATGATTATAACGTTACATTTGACAAAAAACGAATAAAATTCGTAAACGTAATTATAACGGAAAACGATAAACATTAATAAATAAATAACACAAAACAAAACGTAACGTTTAACAAAATAATATATGATATATCATTAAACAAAACATAACGCAAAACGGTATATATTGTATTCCATTAAACGAAAAAATTAATTTCCAATTAAATATAATAATAGAATTCAATTATTATTTATTAAATCCAAGAATTAATTTTATTCCGTATCCGGGCTATCCGGGAGATCCCGCATTAGATACTATTTTAAAATGTAATAAGTAGGTATTAATAGAATAATTTCATTACCAATAGCTAATAATAGTGATACCATTGAGTATAGATAGTACTAGATACTAGCTATACTCAATGGTGATACTCTGATAATATTGTACTGTACTATACTGTAATTTTGAATAACGATAAACGCAAAAATTGTATAACGTTTTAATTCTGAATAACGATAAACGAAAAAGTTGAATAACGTTTCAATTCTGAATAACGATGAACACAAAAGTTGAATAACGTTTAAATTTTGAATAACGATAAACTCAATATTTGTGTAACGTTTTAATTGTAAATAACGTATAACAAAATTTTTTTTTCAAATGCAAGCCCTGAATTTGAAATAATATTGTCTTTTTACATTTTCTCTTCTCTTTTCGTTCTTCGCCTGCTTCGATTACTAATAACATAATTAAAATGTTTGTTCGTTTTTTTCCCCCACTTCGCCTGTAATATTCAATCGGTTATAAGACTCGCTTTGTGCTGGCCCCAATGTGGGTCTTATAAGCGGCGTCTACTGTACATAATATTAGAATAAAATATATGATAATATATAGTTTAACAATGCAGATAGTGTTTTTACAAAAATTAAAAACTATGATCAAACGGTTTTAAGATATTATTAGATTATTATTATTATGTTACTATCGAAAGTGTTTTAAATTTCTTGGGTTGATACAAACGGGTGATTTAACTTGACCGTTGTGACAGATAAGATGTGTGTATTCGTTCGAATGTGAATGCTAAATTTCTACACGAGTGTCTATAAAAGTTGACGTTTTAGTTTCTATACGGAAATTAAATGATATAATATATAAGTTCCAACAGTGCATAATATTATACAGACAACAACAGTAAAAGGAACTAAACAACAGGAAAATTGTACGCTTTTCTCTCAGAGTTGAGCGTAATAAGATACATTTATCTAGACGAATTATCTAGATAAATAATTAATTATCTTTTATCTTATCTAGATAAATTTGAAAATGTTTAAATGATGTGTCATCTTAGTTAAATTATTGCTTCATCTTAACTAAATAATATGGATAAATAAGTACTTATTCGAATAATTCACAATTTTTTATTTTACAGGTAATTTTGTATAAGTAGGTATGATATGGTTAAAAGTATTGTATTGAATTTTGTGTAATTTAAAAATCACTATATGCAATAGAAAAAAAAGTATCTTGATCTAGATAAATTGCAATTATCTTTTATCTTTTTATTTTACTGAAATATTATTTCTAACTAGATAAAATGATATTCAATTATCTTAATCTAGATAAATATTTAATTATTTTCGCTCATTACTGTAATTTATTCCTCTTGATACGATTTGTTGACATTTCTCTATTTATTATTAAGTAAAAGTCGTTAGAACTCTACGTTGAACAGTAGTATTATGTGACTATAGTTTAAATTTTTTTTTTCTTACAAATCCACACATTTTGGCTATTATATAATTACATTATGTTTTTGTCATTTTATTTGTGTAAATATCACCATATTATGTATACAATAATATTTCGACATTTTTATTTTTTTTTTTAAATAAGATTATATAAATCAGTTTGCGTTATCCGTAGTCAGAAAAGAATATAACTGTACAATATAATGCATTGGCAGAGTTTTCAGACAATTACACACCTTAAACGAGTAGCTTTATAGCTAATTCAAGTTGCGTTTAATATATATAAAAAAAAAAAATAAAATAAAATTTATTCTGCAGCTTAATATTATGTAATAACTACGATAATAATGATACGTCGTCAGATACGCGTCGTAGAAAACGAGCGTTAAGAGTTTTACGGTCGTCACTAAAATATATACACTAAAGTATAATGTAAAAACTAATATAGAAGCCGATAAAAAAAAATATATATATATATATTCTTATATTATTAAGTATATTATATAAAACTATTTTATCACAAACTATTTTGTAGTTCAAGCTTTTAAGAATGACGTGTATTACGCGTTCAGTAATAAAACGGCGAAAGTTTGTCGGCCGTTCGACGATATAATACCAGGGCATGGACACTGATAACAATTAACACGGTAAAGATACAGAATACTCAAAAACGCGGCAGCCATGTTGGCGTTGGTCAATCGGTGTTACCATACCAGAAAAACAAAATATTTATTACAATATTTTTCTAAAAATGTATAGATCCATTGAGTTTTATTAAAATTACTTTGGGTACTTGCTTAAAATTTTAGTTTTTTATTTTAGCAACCGTATAAGATTAGTATAGATCAAATACACAATTAAGGAAGGTTAGGTTATCAACATACATGGTGAAAAAATTCACATTTTATTATATCAAAAATATATTTTATATATAAGCAGCTGATGTAGTTTTGAATGCTAATAGTACTCGAGTGTTTGAAGGGAGGCCTGAATAGTGGAGAGAGATAGCATATGCATATGGGTTAAAAAATAGAAAATAGTTTGAGAAAGCATGTTGAGGTATGAAGAAATAATGAAAGTCAAGACAGGTGACTCAAATTTGAAGGAAAAACATAAAGAGGATTGATTATTACAGGAATATGATGGCATGTTGAGTAAAAATAAGAGGAGTTAACCCCACTTGCATGGAATAAAGGCAAAGCTGGAGAAGCAGAAGCAGCTGTGCAATATTTCTGAAAAATAAAACATAAATTAATATACATGACTAATAAATTAGCCATATTAAAATAATTAAATGATACTAATGAGATCACTTCACTGCCAGTGATGGTCAGTGTCTTAGATAGATTTCTATCTTGTATATTTTGACATAGTTAATTGTAATTTGTATCTTTATACTATTTTCAGGTATTTAGGATCCTAGTGTCTAAAGTCTCTGTAAAATTATAACATTAAATAAGTCATTATTTTTAAAATATTAGATAACATGTAATCTCAAATTAGACTAAGACATTTTTTTTTAATTATAATTACATTTTTTTAAAACACATTTAACACATTTTTGCCAACCATTTATAAAATTCATTCTGCTAGTCACATCTGTACCACTTATCTTCGAAATAACTTTTAATTTTTTAAAAAATGAAAGCATCATAGAAAGATGTTCTATTTGCATTGGTGTATTTTTAAAAGGTCTCCTGAATGATTTGCTATTTGGCACTTTACATGAATTAAAAATATCAAACAGTTTATCCATTTTACCAATGACATTAATCGTAATTGCTGCTAAATGTCATATTAGTCTTTACATACCTGGAAATAGTGTAGGTATAGCATCTGGTTTTAACCTATTCTCCAAATAATTGAGAAACATATTTTTCTCAAAATGTTTTCCACATAATTTAATATATTTTTGAGACAGAATGTCAGCTGGTAGTTGACAGCATTGTAACTAGATTTCACACCTAAAAATGTAATAAAAAAATAGTTTATTTATACTACAAAACACAATTAACTTGGTCATTGTTAAATATTATAGGCGCACTGCATTGTTTACTAGACTTAAACATTTGGTATATTGTGCAACTGTGTAATATTATGTTATACATTTAACAAGCACCATTGAATTGTTTGATAATTAATATCATTATAAATTATATAATAAAATACTTACCGAGCAGGATCTTTGGGAAAAGAAAAAAAACTAATAGATTCTTTTTGTGTTTTCATTTCTTCGCACGATTTCACAACGCATTTAAAGGAATAACCACTCTTTCGACCAGACTTTGTTATAATATGTAGATATATAATAAAATACACAATATTATTCACAAAGGCACAGACCACAAGAGAACAGTTAAAACTTTAAAAGGCAGTAAATTATTCTATTCTGTGCCTTAAATCATGAATTATGATAACAGTTGTTTAACTGATAACACTAAATTGATAAAGTAGCCAACGCCAACATGGCCGCCACGTTTTTGTTTACATCCAAAGTGTCCCTTCTGATTTAATATATTCTGTGATAATACCGCGTTATGATGAACATCACGCGCGCGGCATTGTGGATAGGCCTTTTCAGATACAATCGTGTCGAGATTTTGGTATTCGCCGGGATCTCATACAAACCGTACCTATAATATTTAGTTAAAATAACAACAGTTCGAAAATCATTCAAAGTATACAATTTTGAAATATTAATCAATTTTTGTTGTAATTATAATTATATTTTTTTTTTTGTCTAGTAAAATAATTTTAAAAAACACAAATTAAATACTTTATTGATGTGCTCTCTTGATTTCTATTTATAATAATTTTGTATTGTACGAAACTTTTATTTAACAATATAATATTACAATCAATCAAAATGTAAAATAAACAGTGTTGGGTAACGTAACGAAAATAACGCGTTACTGTAACGCAGTTACTTTGTTTGTAACGCGTTATGTAATTGCATTAGAATTATTGCCAAGTAACGAAAATGTTATGGAAATTACTTTTTATAAGTAATTTATACAGTATATAACGCCTTACAGTTTCATCAGTAAGACTATCTATAATCGATGCTTGTACGAATTGAAAAAAAAAACTTTAAAAATATTATATTGTCTATAACGTGAGTATTAGTCATTATCAGGGTTCGGGGCTTATAGCATTTGCATATTTTTTTCTTTTATTGTAAAATTTAGCAGAGTGCGAAATAAATTCATTTCTCAATGCTGTGATGTGATACCACATCTAAAATTTGAATGTGCATATTTTTGCATATTTCATAGATTTTACAGGAAAGTGCTTATTTTTACGTTATTGTGCTTATTTGGCATATTTTGGAAAATTATTCAAAATTTAAACTTTACAAATTTCAACCGATCTAAAAACAAAAATAGTAATGCAATCTTATGTACCTATTTGCTATATACAACTCACAAATCCTTATAATTTTAGTGATTAGAAAACATGATGGCCCTACGGGTACTGCCCGTATCGCAACATATTATATTTAATATTTTAATGTAACAATGAAGGTGAGACACATAAATGTAAAATTATTTATTTATTGATTTAAATGAAAAATTTAATTTTTCATTTCTCCAATCATTTAATAGTTGACAAATAAAATTCAAAAAACTCAGAAACTCAAGAAACAAATTAACAATTGGTTGATTTTTTTTTAAATTTTTTACGTAACACTAATTTTAATTAATAATTATTAACAAAATAATAAATAATAATAAATATATTAAATGCAAACTTTTAAATTTTTTATGCATATTCTAGGGTTTTTAAGTGCATATTTTAGCGCTTTTTATTGTGTTTTTAAGTGCTATAAGTCCCGAACCCATCCCTAGTCATTAGGTATACCCGCATTTTAACTCGCCACAATTCAGTTGTCAATGGTTTTGACATGACGCCGTAAAAATATATGAGAACATGTTAGGTTTAAAACTTTTTTTCTCGGTCTTTTGAAATTTGTTGTATCGCGACTGTATAATAATTGTTGATGTTGTTACATAATAATATACTTACCTATATAATTGAATGACTAACTATTGATACGTAGGTACAATTAATTAGTACTATTTTTAATACTTGTAACTTATAAGTAATCAATATTGTTATGTATTTGTGTATTACCTGTACATATTTTTTCTGTACACATTTTTCAAATTATACATTTTTACTATAGGTAATGTATTTCTAGTTCCGCTGTTTGTAGAATAAAAATTGTTAAGAAATTTAAAAAAAATTTTTTTTTTTTGTAACGACAAAGTAACCGAGTTACTTTTTTATTTGAAAAGTAAAGTAATATCATTATAATTTTATTTTAGTAACGATTAAAGTAACTTACCCAACACTGAAAATAAATAATAATAATACACGAATGTCGATATGCAGATAATATTCAGATCACGGTTTTGTTGCTCGTGATAACGTTTATTTACAAATAAATAAAACATAATATAAAAAAAAAACCGAAAAATTAAGCGTTGCGGGATATACTTACACACGAGATCGTGGTTTTCGTGGTAATATTTCAAACTTTTTTTTTTTATTATAATAATAATAACAAAAACATATTTATTTGATAGTCGTGTAGCTTTTTTCGTATTTACTAAATTCAGAAGTTCGTCGATCTCTACTTAATATTCGGTCATCTATTTCACTCGTAAAAGTAATACTTACTAATTTCTATACCCCTATCCTTCTCCATAAGCTCTATAATTTTTTTTTTTTAACGAGTGTCATTTTTATTGTTTTCGGTTCATTTTTTATGACTGTTTTGTTACTTTTTGTCTCTTCTAAATATTCCGGAATACTCCAGGGAATTGCTGTGTTTACCCGTTTTAAATTTTAATAATATCTTCTAAGAAAAAATATACACAGTGATATAGGTACTTATATTATAACTAGGTATTTAGGTGTAATAATTAATATGTACCATATTGTACCGCCTATATATTACACTATTGACACTTCATAGTTCGGTGGCCTAAGAGTTAATCGTCAAATCGATTTGATGCGTGATAGTGATTATACACGTCGCGAAATGATGACAGGTAGTTGTTACCTATTTAAAATATCTCCTAAATTGGCCGGAAGCTCATATTTGGAGGGGGGGAAATTTTGAAATTACCCTAATTAAAAATAATAAATAATAAATATTTCATTTCCAATGCTTTTGTAAAATATTTCACCATGTTATATAATATTATAGTGAACAATAAAAAAAATTGACTTCAAACGCTAAAAATAATACATCAAAGTACAACCTATAATAATATACGAAGTGAATATGGAGTGCGAGTATGGTAAAATAAATTAACATAATAACGTCTGAATGCATTTTGAGTAGGTAACTCACCCCTCAGTCCTCAGAATGAATTATAGATAATTGGTTTTTACATTTTATTTGGCAATTTATCAATACACAAAATCGTGTTTATAAACAAAATATTATGTTCTGTTTACAAAATTATTTATGGTACAGAATACGAATTTAAATATTAGAAACGTAAAACGGTTCAACGCAAAATATATTACGTTTTCAATATTGGTCCGTAAAGAAAATTGTTTTTATCAGTTTTTCGGAGAACTTTCCCGGGGAAATTTCCACGAAAAAAAGTTAATCTCGGTTGACCGACGACAAATAACATGATTTCGATTCTAGAAACGATATTATTAGTTTATTAAATAAGTTATTTTGTAAACAACAAAATATATAATATATATTATATTATATATTATACGTTGCATATTATAATAGTGGTTCGCATTTATTTGTGTTGTAAATCTTTTCCGGTCGCATTCACAGAGATAAAATTAATATGTGCTGCCACGTCTTTCGTCGAGTACTGCAGTCTTTCGTTTAAATAATTGAAATAATTGTCTCGGACAATTATTCCGGACAAATTATCGTAAATACTGCGACGTTATCGCAAATGCACGAATCTGTTTGAATCGAAAAAAATAGTAATAAAAAATGGTTTTCATAAAATAACATGATAATAATATATTATATTATTCAATACAAATAATACAAATAATAATAACGATAATCCAACGGTCAAGCACTTAATTTGCTACTGCCGAAAATACACAGACATCAGAACCGAGCTCGAACTAGATGAAATTCTGGACGAAGCTCTAAGCCCGCCAGATCCGGTCAACGTGGAAAAAATATTCGAATACCTAAAACTACCCAAATATTATATTATAATCTAATCCAGCGTTTCTCAAAGTGTGGGTCGTCAGTCAATTTTTGGTGGGTCGCGAACATTTTTTTGAATTATATAGATTCCAAGAAATGTATGTTAAATTAATATTAAATATATTATTATATTATTTTAGTAATATAGTACCAAAAATCGTATAATAATGATTACTAATAATTCGATCGGAAGGATTTCCCGATCAACAAACATTTTCGATTCTTTCAGCTGAAGCTATAAGAATATTACTCCCATTCTCATCTCCGTACGTGTGTGAAGCTGGATTTTCGGCAATGGTGTGCATCAAAAACAGCAACATCGAAACAAGCTTGACTTATCGAACCTTTTACGTTTGAAAATAACTAAAATTGACGTCGATGCCAATCCTGTTATTAACCATAACAGAAGACAAGCACACATTTCGCATACACCTCATTGTTAAAAGTACATATTTTGTAAAAATATATTAATTATAAACCTATAAAATACTGAATACATAATATTTATATAATACAAAGGTTGTGTTTTACTACCTACTTTTTGAAAAGTGAAACAATGTGGGTTGTGCGAAAGATTTTTTTGGGGAGATTTGGGTCGCTGTACTAAAAAGGTTGAGAAACACTGATCTAATCTAACACATTTATTATGCAAGGACGGTTCGTTATTTTATACAAATTCTTTGTCACTTTTATTATTTTCACATAAAATCTTTGTCAAAACATATGTCAAAAGCCAAATACTCTTTGCTGGTGCAGCTTATTTGTTACGATAAAAAAAAACAAACAATTATGGTAATATTTTATTGTGCGGAATACGATTACAATTTTAAAATAGACGCAGAATAATACAGGGCAGTATAGTACACTGTTATAAATTATTTACATAAATTTAAAATAAATAATTTAAAATTAAAACGTAATTACATAATATAGTAAAATACAAGATAAGGTATAATAATTATTATATGATATTAATTGCGGACAACGAGTTAAATGTAAGAATATTATGCTATTGATATACCTATAAAAATAAATACAATTATAACGAACAATACTAAAAAATATCATACCACACAATAGTTGATAGTTTTTAAATAGATAGTTTAATTTCAATGAAAATTCGGTGACTGACAAATAATTAACAAAATCTAGATATTTTCTATGCTGTTACCTACTAGGGACATCGCTAAGATATCGCTTGCAGAATTGAATTGCAGGTAATAATTGTTTGTAATGTTTTTCAGATAGATTTGTCACGTGATCCAATGATATTTATTATATAATTAATACGCTATAACGATTCAGTACAGTCGATTATGATACTGTTATTTAATAATTTAAATAGGAATTTTAATTCATTTTTATTTAAACACGACTTTAAGTTTCGGTTGATTAAAAAATCCTTTGGCACCTGCTATACATTGTGATATATCCCGAGTTTGGAATCCTATCGACGTGGCTTTTAAACGATAGAAATCTAAGAAAATTATTCTAAATTTTGTATAATGTACTATGTAATGTATTGACATAAAGATTTTGACACCCATACCTGTATAAGAGACCCATATTCTAACCGCTGGCGAACTAATGAACAATATAATAATTTAAGAGAAGTCTCGTCCTGAAAGTCTCTACGTGTCCGTTTTAATTATCCTAGTTTCTGAAATGCTTTTTTTCTTATGGAATCATATATTTATGATTAGAAAACGAGTAAAAAAATAATCAGTTCTAAGAGAAGTTTTTATTTTTTTAGACTTAGTCTTAAAATATAATATGTATTACGATTGTAGTACATAATATTATCGTAGCAATTACATAATACTATAATATATTATGATAATGACATAATACAGTCAAAATCGATTATAATGACATTGGTTATAATGCGACAAGAGTGGGTCTAGAACGAAAATATTCTAAATCGTTTTTATGAAATTGTCCGGAAGAGCAATTTTATGGTTCGAGTTCAATTAATATTTTACTCGTTGAACGACATTGTTTTCATACGCCTTGGAGTTCTAAAGCATAGAGCAACTATTGTACAGTTTATCTCACGAAATTAAAGAAAAAATTTGCCTTATTAGTTGGTATAAAAATCGTTAGAATACAAATTATAAATTTATAAGCTGTTTAGTACAAAAAAGTTTTAAAATTAGAACCCTTTCATCCTAAAATAAAAATAAAAGTATTTAATTGGAACTTTTTCATTCTTATTTGTTATTTTTTTTTATTGTCAGCTGAATCCTTTTCAGAATAATGTTTTTTCATCGCTGCAAACCTTCCAACATGAAATTATGTAATAAATATTTAATGATTAATTCAATTTATGTACCTACTTAAATATTTTTTTTTTTACAAAACAATTATAATTGTTATAAATCACAATAAATTAATAAACATTTGTTAGTCATTACTCTTTCCACAGAACAAAAACAATTTTAATATGCTGCAATTCCGAGTGGCCTGGTGATAACTAATTTTACTTAAGCCATCAAAAGCCGCTCCGCGTTACAAAAAAACTATAATAAATTAATTTTTTTGTACCATTATATTATCATATTGCACTATCGGTAGTGATTTATCGAATATTTTCATATTAACCTTTTGTTAATAATGTATGGTTCCATTAACCGAGCGTTTTAAATTTGATTAAACTGTGTTTATTTTTGGTGATTTGGAACCAAATATTAGAAAAATATCAGAACCTTTTTTTTTTAGGCACGAATATTAGCTTAAAAGACGCGTCTTCGCATCTTGAATCATTTCTGTTAAAAAGAGGCTTATGAAAAAAAAGTGATTTAAAACCTTTTCATACTATAGGCCCACGAAGTCAGATTTTAAAGTCCTACATTTTGAAAGTCCCTGGAATACTATACAATATCCAATGTATTATATTATTATAATACTATAAGGTTTTATTATGATATTAATATAATGACGTTTTTTCGGTGATATTAAAAAAAAATATTTTATCCATAACGACTACCTCGTGAAACTCAGATCGTCCGCATCACTGAATATTCCGATAAGTGGTGGACCGATTCTTCGACAAAGAAACCAAAGACTTTGATCACAGTCTCGGTTCTATTGGACGGTTCGAATTGTTGTATTCTGCGAGTTCCGAGATCAAAGGCATTTTATTGTATCGGAGGTGAACGAAAACAGGTCAATACCGGAATAACACGAATAAGTAGCTTGAAAAGAAAGGGGCCAAGATCACAAAGACCGACACAAAGCACACCACAAAGATGACCAGTTAAATAAGTTAAATCTAGATTTAAAATGCTGACGGGACGGGACTTTCAAAATATTATGTACACATATCGAAATAACTGCATGAATTCAGAACGTTGGGGCGTGACACGTCATTTGATCCGATAAATTATATCCGGCGACAAATGATCCGGTAGATAATAACCCGGCGACCAAATAACCGGCATCAAAAATATCCCGTGTCAACGATAACCGGCGATAATCATAGTTTTCTGGTTTTCGTGTTGTATAAATACAACACACTACAACACTTTAACACAACACAACACAACACAACTTCAACACATTAACACCTGTAAGGTTTTATTAAACGTTTTTCAACATTATTTTTAATAAAATTAAATATGCCACTCAAATTTGTTATAAGTCAAAAAGGCAAAAAACTTTTATTATTAAATGGATATTTACATAACATACATCAAAAATACGATGAAAAAATTGTGTGGCGTTGCACGGAGTACAAGAAATTTTCTTGTAAAGGCCGATGTCATACTACAACAGACAGTGAATCAGGTATTATAATATTATTTTTAATTAAATGAAATTAAATATGTATAATTATATACAAATGCAACGTACGAAATAACGTTAAATAGTAGTAGTCATATATATATTGACGCACGCCGCTTATGATCACGCGCTCGATATTATTATCTACGCGCTGTATATACGATATTGTCGCGCTACTACTACTACTACACACGTACTGTATACGGTGCCATCGATATTATTATTATTAATATATAGCGCGTATAATATATGATTACCAGATTACGTACATATATTATTATGTGATTTAGATAGGTATTTAGATGTGTTATTTAGTAATAATAATAGCTAAATAAAATACAAATAATAATTTCAGGGAAGTTAATAAAAGAAACGGACCATTCTCATTCACCAAATATTGCTCAAGTCGAAGCTAAAAAGGTGGTTAATTCTATGAAAGAAACAGCTGCAAATGAACAAAAAAGCACAAGAAATATTATCAGTGATAATCTTGAAGATGTGTCTGTTCCGGTAATAGGACAATTACATACAACTAAAGCGCTATCTAGAATAATTCAGAGAACACGAGTAATAAAAGAAAATCCTCCAATTAATCCTAGCCACGTAAACGGTTTGATCATTCCTGATTTATTCAAATTTACTAAAAAAAATGAATTATTTCTAGCTTATGATAATGAAAATACTGAAAATCGAATTTTAATATTTTCGACTCAAAGTAATCTGATTGAGCTTCAAAAATCCGATAGTTGGTTTGGCGATGGACCTTTAAATCGGTCCCATCTATTTTTTCACAGTTGTATACTATACATTGTCATAAAAACGAATACGTATTACCATTAGTTTACGTTTTAATGACTGATAGAACAAAAGATACATATATAGAAGTATTAAATCAATTGTTGAAATGTAAGCCCGATCTTGATCCAAAGTCAATACACATTGATTTTGAGCAAGCGTTTATTTCAGCATTTAAAGACATTTTTCCTAATGCAAAAATAAATGGATGTTTTTTTCACTTTTGTCAGTGTGTTTGGCGTAAAATACAATCATTAGGATTACAAAAAATGTATTCTGAAAACACAACATTTGCTCTTCAAGTAAAACAGTTGTGTGCTTTGGCGTTCGTGCCTGTACACGATGTAGTATATGCATTTGAAGAACTTATAGAGTCAGAATACTACATAGAAAATGAATCTCTTTTCCAGTCCATCCTGAATTACTTCGAGGACACTTGGATTGGACGTCCTGTACGAAGGAAAAGAAGAAGTCCAATTTTTCCATTAAATATATGGAATGTATATGAAAATGTTTTAATGAAACGACCAAGTACAAATAATGCAGTAGAGGGGTGGCATAATGCATTTAATTCGTCCATAGGAGTCCATCATACGACAATATGGAAATTTATTAATTTTATTAAAACTGAACAAAACTTGGTGGAATCTAAAATAGAAAAAATTAATTTAGGAGAAAGCCATGCATCAAAAAGAAAAAAATATAAAGATTTGGACCAGCGACTAGCAAATGTTGTATTAAATTACCAAAGAGGTGATATATTAAATTACTTAAAAGGTATTGCTCATAATTTCAATTTTTAATCATTTAACTATATATATTTATCATAGAAAAACAATTATTTTATATTTTGACTGTCAATAATTTTGATTTTATATTATTTATTTATCATAGAAACATAATTATATTTATCCTACAATTATTATACCTACATTTATATTTAAATTATATTTTTTTTTTGACTGTCAATAATTTTGATTTTATAATATTTATTTATCATAGAAACACAATTATATTTATCCTACAATTATTATACCTACATTTATATTTAAATTATATATTTTTTTGACTCAATAATTTTGATTTTATATTATTTATAAAATACCGGATATTTTTAACCCGGTTAATTTGAGTACAGGATATTTTTGCACTGGATCTAATGACGCGGATCATTTGTCGCCGGATATTATTTACCGGATCAAATGTCGTGGAACCACGTTGGGGGGGGGGGGGGTGGGTCAAGGTGGGACATTTGTCCTTGTCAGATTTTAAAAGCAGTTAAATTGGATTGGTTGTTGGCAGGGGTGGATATAGGACTATGCAGGATATAATGATTTTCCTTATGGGCCCTAACCAAATGTGGAAGTCAAAACAGTCCATCTTTATTTAACTCGACTAGTGAGTTCATTTTCTAATATTTACTTGAGAACTCGACTAGCTTAATTGTCTGTTGAAATAACTTATGTTTTTTCAGTTGATTCAAAAACAATCTATAAAGTTAAGATTAAAATATTTTTGACGTTTTTGGTTTCAATAGTTTCATACATCAATTATTGCTGTTGTACGAAAATTACAATTTTATTGATAATGCTATAATATTTATGTTATGTATCTCGATAAAAATAAATTATCACTTATATTAAATGGATAGGCAAAAGATACTCTTTACGAAACCAAAGTAGGGACCAATTAAAAAAGTAGATAACGTTATTTTAAACTGAGGTTTAAGGGTTTAAGTTAATATATTTTTCCATATTTACTTAAAACTTAGCGATTTTAATTTATTACTTGCTAATTATTAACTTCTAACTTTACTATCAAGACGTGTTCACTTAACTCGAGTTAATTGTGTAAATTGACTTACCCATCATTTTGGTCCCAACTCCTAAACCCCGGGGAGGGATTTTTTCCATGGATTTTGTTCAAAAAATGTATACATATATTTTTATGTATTGACATTATACACTCGTGAGCACATAATAATTAGTAAATCTGTAAAAACATTATTTTTATGTCGTATAAATGTGTGCAAACACTGTCATTGAAATAGATATAGGTACAGTAGAACATAGATTATCCGAACAACCGTTATAAGATCCCTCTACATTATCCGAACTTCAATTATTGGCGTTGCCGAAGGTTCTGCGTGTTATCCGAACGTCACAAATTTTTGTCAAATAGAAATTTAAAATTTTGTCAAAAAAATACCATAAATATGTATATGTTCCTAAGTAATTAATAAATGTATAATATGTTCCTAAATAAATTCTAAATAATGTAATTTAAACACAATATAATATAATAATAAAAATTGTATCTTTTTTTTGTTCTAATACGTAGGACTATAATAATATGAATTAATTAATGTATACGATATACGTATACAAACAAAGTATTTATTAAAACAAATTCCTGCAATATTCTATCAACTTTCACGTATCCGAACTAGGTGCGGTCCCAATTAGGTCGGATAATCGAGGGGTACCTACTACTGCAGCTGCCAGCTGTATTAATGTATTATTATTATTGCATAATTTTCAAACCCGAATTATTACTACACTAACTATAGTCACTATATCTCGGTGCGATATGACTCGATGTGGTCAGTCTATTTATATAAACTATAAAAGTTGTATCACATCAGTGGTGTCATTTGAGGAGGAGCAAGGTGGGCATTTACCCCTGTCTGACTGTAAAATAAGTTCAATCGTTGTGCAGGTTGTTAGTGAAATTACACGATAATAGTTTTTATAATTTTGAGAAAATACCTATAATATTGTGTAAGCACTAGAACTATTTTGATACAATAACAATTAATTAGTTTTTTACCTCAAATATATAAACGTGGATACAATAATCTAAAAATTGTAAAAACAAAATGATAACTCTTAAATTGGTCCATGATTTCGAAAAAACTTCTACAACAGAAGGTAAACATTTTTGTTTTTTCAATAAGGTTTAGCAGTTGTGCGTAGTAATTTACTAAGTTCGAAACCTCTAGAAAAATATAAAATTACGTCACCGAGGTAGTGACCATAATAATTATTTAGCTCCTTCATGGTCTTTTTTGCTAAATTAAATGAGGATACTTTTGTCTCATACGCGTATAAGGTTATGTAAGATCGGAATTGTATCAAGATAAAAATATAAGAGGAAGTTAGCTTAGGAGCGATGCGTTCTGTTCTGCTTTTTTTTTGTTCAGTTTTATGGGCTGCGCAAAAGTTTTGACCAAGTCTATTAAAAATTTAAATCTAGAAAAAGACGCACGTGGCAGACAATCGTTGTAAAATACCAATAGCCGCAATACGCAAATACGTCATAAATCCGCTCAGAATCCAAAAGTGCATTTTCTTCTCACTCGTTTTGGAGGTCAATGGTTTTCGGGGTGGGGCAGTTATTGTCGAATGCGTTTCAACAGTCTTATTGCCATGGCTCGTCGCGGTGTTCTAATATTTTTACGTATTATACATATTATTATATAAATGTACCTATTTATTAAAACAATTTCAAATATCCGAACTTTTTTACGTATTACGTATCCGGACGAGGTGCGGTCCCAAAAAGTTCGGATAATCGAGGTTCTACTGCGTAGTCCTGCAATATTATTACGTCGTACAATTATGGAGAAAACGATATACTAATATTATAAGTTCGACGAATATTTCTCGTTTAATATCGCGTTTGTGGGTTACGAGCGGTTTTGTGTGTATGTGTGTGTGAGGCGTTTGTGCGATTTTCACGATTTTGACCTTTTATGATGAACATTTTTCCATAACAAAAAAAAAAATTGCCTAGGCTGACCTCGCCCGGGAAAAAAATGAGCAAATATAATATAGAACAACGCCGCGGTCTCGGTTCATTTCGATTTCGGTGTGTATACCTACCTCGAGTGCTCGAGTGTGTGTGCACGGGAAAGCGTGTGGCGCGGCGTACTTCGCTCCGCTCTTCGCGGAAAACCGATAAATCCGACCGAGACGTGCAATCCGCCCGCCGCAGTTGGATTAGTTACGGCCCTCTTCGGTGTGCCCATTTCGGTTCGAGTGTAGTAAAATACTTCACGAGTAAATCGGTTTAGGGTACGTTATGGTGAGAGCAGCCCCTTCCGTTTTCCGCCCGTGAGAAAATAATGCACTTACGACGCGCGTAGGTACACAGACACGAGCGACGCAGATTTTACACACGATCTCACGAGTCCGATCCAATATCAATATGAGCGATTGAGTGTACCTACATTATTATTATTTTTTTTTGAAATCGCCGTAAAAATCCGACTCGTGTTCGTATTCCATCTCGGCGATTTTCCGGTGACGTTTGTTTTATACAACTACATATTATATTTAAAGGTGGGCAAGTTAATGAAAATAATTAACTCAAGTTAAGTTAAGAGGTCACAAGATCGATAAGTTAAAAGTTAACAGTTAACAAATTATAAATTTAACTCGATAAGTTAAAAGTTAATATAGAAAAAAAAATTAACTTAACTCAGTTTAAAAAAAGTTGATCTATTTTTTAAGTAATAATGTAATAAATAATAAAGAAATCTGAAATATAAAATGTCTACCATATAATATTCTAACAATATGTCAATATAACGAATGGACTAAATAAATATCGCACACAGTAGGTAAACGAATGACGATTATGATAAAGTACGATTACGATTTACAAACAACGTATGGGACTGGTCGATGCAAGCGCACTATAATTCATAATATTGTCTACAAGTATAGACCGGCATAATATTATCATGTATATATTATACACAACTATAACTATATACTTTAAACAATAATTTAGTTTTCAAATTATTTTTAGAATTTTCTTTCCAATTTAAGTTTTATTTTTATTTTTATACTGATAATATCAGATAATATTTCGTTTATACGTAAATATTACTATTATAGTAATAGTTTTTTTTTTTTAATCAACTGAGAAAATCTAAGTTATTTCAACTGTAAATTAAACTAGTTAAGTTCATAAGTTGATTATAAAACAAACTAACTAGATAAGTTAAAAAGTTAAAAAAAAATTAACTTTTTAACTTAACTTTAACTTTTTAACTAGTTAATGCCCACCTTTGCCGATATGAGTGATGGAGTGTGCCTACATTTTTTTTTTAAATCACTGTAAAAATCTGACTTGTGTTCGTATTCCATCGCATTGATTTTCCAGGAACAGGGGTCTGGTTTATAAAACTATAATATGCTCGCAACACGGTCGTCGTGTAACATTTTTATAACGATTAATTGACACAAGATCACTTTTGACGATTGGTTAATAGATTATAATATTTTTTGATACCAACTTTTAAGCTTTTTTACGCCCTATGGGTTGATTTTTAAAACCCTGCTAAACACGACGTATTCAATTATTCATTGATATATTTTTAATGCAGTTATTCAAAATCTGATTTTTACAGTTTTTCATATTATACTTAAACACCGTATTTTAAAAATTCTTGAGATCTTTTTTACTATTTAGGTGGTGTCTTGTAAAAATATCAACTTCTGATTTTCAAATTACAACCTACCTTTTATACTGTGAATTATTAGGAGTATAAATTTTTTGTAAATGTTGACTTATTAAATTCAAAAATCGAACGAATAGTTTCTGAGTTACTTATAATTTTTTGTACTAAGGATAATAGGATCGTGATAATGGGTTTGAAGATACGAGGACTATGGTTAATCGAAATTTTTAGTAATTTACCAATCAATATTTATGATTTCTAATAATGGTTCAAGTATAGTTTTTAATACTAGATCCAATATTGGATCTATTTTATATTTTTGTAAACCCGTTTTTAAGAACTATTATTCTCAATATACCTAAACATTTTAATAACCGAAAAACTTGATTTATTTACATCGACATTTTAATAAAATTTATCTACTGAATAGTTTACTGTAAAAAAGGGGGTTCCCGTTTGAAAAACAAAAGTTTGTATCGCCACAGAACACTCATTGTAGTAAAACGATCGCAAGAATCTGAAAATATCGTGTTTTAAGTATATATTTAAAAATACCATAAAACAGAATTTGAATAAATTCAGTATTAAATGAAAAATGAGTGATCTCCGTGCTCGGGTGAAAATATAATTGCGATTTTTGGGTCCTCGATCCACGACCAATCATTTGGGAATCTCTACCCTGGGGGTTGGTTTTTAAAAATCTACCAATTACTTATTCAATTAATTATTCGAACAACGTTTTTTAAACAATGTGTCGGGTTACTGATAGCATTTAAACGTGTTAAACTAACTTTGACACTTTATAATATGAGAGACCTCAGATCAAAATCACAATAGTGTCTAGATCCAATAATTTGTAATTTGCGTTGATATGTGAGTTTTTCCTTTTATATTGTATAATATTATACATAGATACCTACACAGTTTTTTGTTTTTAAATGTCGGTCGATATGACCTATTTTGGGGTCACCCGAACGTCAGCTAAAAAAATCTTAACTTCAATGATGTTTTAAGTAGTGATGATTGCATGTCATCTCCTATAGGTGATTAAATAAAACAAATAATAATCGTCATAATATGCAACGTATCTATTTACACAGAATATTTTATACATTTGAAAATCAAGACGAATAATTCAAATCCATTTTAAGCATATAATATTATAATATTCATCTCTAGTCGAGTTTAAACGAATTATAAATTAACAAGTTGAATGACACGTAGGGTCTATTGACCTTTCATACGACTTGTCAAAATGATTCTTATCAAATTCAGTATTCAGTAGGTTTGTCTAACCATTTTGTCCTACGGACCACGCTCTATTTGAATTCCATAAGAAAACATGTAAAATGAAGGTTTTGGTGACAGAGACAAGTACTGCGTGACGGGCTTCAAAACCCTACGTGGTGCTATTTACAACTTAACAAGTTACATCGACGGCGGGTCAATAGACCCTACGTGACGCTAGTATATTCAAAACTAAATTTTTTGGCTTAGTGCTTAACCCGTTTTAAACAAAAATCGAAAACTAATAAAACATTAGTTAAAATCAAAAAATACTTGAGCAACTGTTCTGCGGATAATATTATCATGACTCGGGCACTTGTTTCTGATTTATTTGACAAGCCATCACACTGGCCGTCGCGTTTTCGGCTTTCACGTTTTTCGTCAAAACGACGTTGTTTTGATTAGCCCACTCGACGTAATCGGCCTCGTACAAAGTTTTCAGACCCAAAGAACTCGCTATTCCTTGGCTCTTTTTGTTGGTAAATATTCCGGATATCACGTTGCACCCCAAATGCACCATCTCGGGTAACTGCCGATCGATCACGCACTCCAATAATTTCTTACCCAATCCTGTGTGTAAAACAAAACATATAATATTATAAATTCACACTATTCGGTCGATTTAAACTAAAGCATTTAAGCGTACAACTGTAACGTGATTAATATGATTTGAACAAAATGTTCTGGTGTGTGGATAATTTGTTGTCGGGTAAACGTCGTCGGTCGGGGGACTTAGCCCTGAAATCCCAAAGGCGGGCATTAACTAATTAAAAAGTTAAAGTTAAG
Organism: Neotoxoptera formosana; assembly: GCA_022818045.1. Taxonomy (NCBI): domain Eukaryota; kingdom Metazoa; phylum Arthropoda; class Insecta; order Hemiptera; family Aphididae; genus Neotoxoptera; species Neotoxoptera formosana. Next base: position 88,019,656 of record CM040630.1, read on the forward strand.
TTTAAAAGTTTATTTTGTTTTAACTTTTTAACTTAACTAGTTAGTTAATTTTCTAATCGACTTTTGAACTTAACTACTTTTATTGGCATTTGATATAACTTAGCTTCTCTCAGTTAATTTAAAAATAATCCATTAAGTTTAAAATGTTTTGAAATTTTTCGTTTTTATCGTTCTATATACAAAAAAAATAAAAATAATACAAACATCTATATTATTTTATTTAAATTATAAATTATGAATTTTGTTGTTTTAATATTATATGATCTTAAATTGCTTTTTGATATACGAGTAAAAAATTAATATTTGTTAAATTATTAATTGTGTATATAGTATATTATAATCTAAATATTTAATAATCCCATGCAAATCAAAATATGTGTAATGTACACTGTACATTATAATAAAATTGTTTATTATAATTTTGGACATTAGAAAGAATGCCGTCACTCATCCACATACTAGTTAAAAAAAAAGTATATTAACTATTTTTAAACTGAGTTAAGTTAATATTACTTTCCATATTAACTTTTAACTTATCAGAGTTAAATATTTATGACTTATTAACTGTTAACTTCTAACTTATCCATTTTTTGTTTTCTAAACTTAACTAAATCGAGTTAATTATTTTCATTAATTTGCCAACCTTTTCGAAATCCCCACTACCTATTACAGCTCTACTTATTGTTTTATCATACACCTCTGCGAAATAGTTTTTATTGAGCATATTTTCAAACGAATTATATTTTAACAACGCGTTTTTTTACAAGTACTTATTAAATAAATTATTATTATTAATAAGTAATAACCAATGGGAGGTGTAAAACGAGATCTTATTTTTGAAGTTTTTTTTGATAGTTCATCAATCACTCCTTTGGCATCGAGGGTTATGTTTTTATGGACAGCAGCTGACATATAGCTACGGTGATTATAATAATATTATAACATAAAAAAGCTCATGGAGGGAGGATCCCCTCGTCCTCCCCCCCCCCTTCACCCACCCCATACCCACCCCGCCGCTCGCATATAATAATTTGTAATGATATCAAGTGCATTAATAAATACACGCGAAACGCCGTCGTATTATTATTTTGCAGGAGCGTTTCTTCGAGTGTACGCGAATTCGTATTGCGTTTCGAGTGTTCAACCAATATATTGTTATATAGATGGTACCTACCTACTCTAAAGGTATGTATACTATTTACAATTGAACAACAAACACGGTCTATACCTTTACTAAAACACACTTACCTTGACCTCTATACGGAGGAAGAACGAACCAAGCGTAAACTCTGAAGAACGCCGCTGTTTTGTAATATTTGTAAATGTCAACTTTTTGGCTCAAGTAGTTTTTGAAATTCTGTATTATATTCCATTTTTCTCCTTCGTACAACTAAAACAAAGATAAATAAAAACTCGGAAGCCTATCTATCGTCACCGGGTAGGTCATTGTCGTTGTAATGGGGGCGCGTTGATATATTGTTATATTTTAATTATAATAATAGTATGAACTCGATTATAAATCATTGCACAATAATACAGTAGGGTCTCGATAATCCGAACACAGGCTAATCCGAAAGAGCTGGAGAATTATCCATAGCTTTATTAATACATACTTATTATGTATAATATGTATCATAATAATAGTATTTTCCGGTAATACAATTTGCCGATGACGTTTGTACATCGCGTGTGTACGTCGTTTAGATATGAGAAGTTAGATATGAACGTCGATCACGTTCGTCAGTTGTGTGTACATAAAGATCGTATTTAAAACATAAATTTGCGTATTTTTTTTTTAAAGGCTCCACCACGTAAGCATGTTACATTAAAATTACAGGATAAGTTAGATAAAGGGAATAAATAATTATTATAATTAATAAATGGACCAGCTACAGTGCTATCTCAAGACAATATCTACCATCAGTGATATAAAAAAGAACAAGGAAAAAATAGAGTTTTTACATAATTAATACAGATAAAAATAAATTTCATAATTTAAATTACAATAAAATTGATGATTTTTTGAGCCATAAGTAATCCGAACAAATCGGTAATCCGAACGACTCCTTTCCCCAATCTCGTTCGGATTATCGAGACCCTACTGTATATACAAAAAACAATTTTGAGCGGACAAGTGTCAGCCTCTATTTCCAAGAATATTTTATTATTTATTTGTTATTGCAATAAGTAAATTATTTTTCTATTAGTGTAGTACAACGCGGTACAAGTTGAACTTATTTTAGCCGAAAACAGAAATCATCTATTACTAAGGACCGGCGAATTTCAATGCTAGTGAATTTTTTTGGGGTGTTCTATAGGACAATGCATCCCGAGTTCATAATTATTCGTTTCATGTATAACAGCTAATATATTATATCGAAAGTGAAACTTTTATTTCGCATTGCCTATTTGAAGTTTATTCCGTATTTAGAGCTTTTTTTTTTACCATTTTTGGTAATATTATTAATATTTAGTTTCATACATTAATAAATTGTACGAGCTTAAAGCGTAAATTATTAGGAAATTCAAAATATGGGATCATGAAAATTGTTTACATAATAATAATATTTGATTTCGTAGTTTATAATAATATGCAGTTTTCATCTGTATCAGGTGTTAATTGTTTTAGAAAACATGAATGTGATATCTTCTTTATCAGTTTCCAGCAATTATCAGACGAGGTGACTTTATACCTAGGCTTAAATGAATAACGGCTAATTATTGGTCAGTTGGACATACATCGCATTTTTTTTTTCAGTAAAGTGTTTGCCTGTCTGTTTATCGTGCGTGCCTAAGTTTGGCATTTTGTTTTTGTACTATTATTCATCAATAATTATTGAGTTAAGATAAAAAAAGTGATGAAAATGCCAAAAGTTTTGCCGTTGTTTACCTATATCGATTTCTTAGTTTCATATGTCAGTAAAAAAATGTGAAGTCATTTTTTAGTATTGTGTTTAAAAGACGTTTTTGAGTATATTTTAGGGCATAATATTGTTATCAAATCTTATCTATTCTCTATTTTGTAATAAAAATAAGATTGTATTTTACCTGAAAAAAAATTACATCCCTCCCCTCACCCCACTTTAATTTCTGATTTTGAGATCCACGCCTGATTGTTGTGAACTCGTTCAAATCAATATTACCAGCATACCACGTACCACAAAACGATGAAGTGAATATGTTCATGGTTTATTTTAAATGAATCTAAATAATAATAATATGTAGAAAATGTCTTGTATGGAAGAATAGTGGTCGAGAGTTCTAAAAGGCTTAACAAGATTAACATTTTTCAAATTACAACATAATTATTAAAACTGTTAATTTTCATTTGAATATCCAATTTCGTCAAAAGTTTTACTCGAACAAAATATTGATCTACTACCCCGCACATCTAAACTTTAAAATACTTTTAAAGTTGTTACTAATTAACAACGCGAAATCCCGAACGTTGGAAATTTTAGAGAAAACGAGACAGTGCTTATCTTTTAACAGAATTGATTATTTAATCTTCCGGTTTCGAATATTATTGTATGTAGGTCAGTGCCAACATTTTGTAAAATAAATCTGTCAAAAAATTACTCTTAATCTGCTAAACTCCAACGAGTTGTCTTCGATCGAACAGAATCTGCAGACAATTATTCCGATACATTTCCCAGAGCTTTTTTCAATCACGATCGAGGATAGTGTATCCGAGATCCAATGTTTGATCAAATATAAAAATTGATTAACCGAATCTTGATCTGACGACAACGTGTTATTATTGCACAGTGATTCTTCGTAAATATAATTATTCTGTAAACAAAAGTAGATATTAATTATTTTTTATTTTAATCAATTATATTTATATTACGATATAATATTTAGGTAGGTATAATACAAAAATAAAGTCAAACTTAATATTTTTCGCATGAATTTGAATAATATCGATTGAACTTTCGATTGAATGAATTTTTTTGCATGCGTTTGGGTGACGCCCTGGATGACTTAGATTCACAAAGTGGTGAGGTGAGGTGGTGATGTGAGGTGCTCACACAGGGATTTTGAGATTTACGATGGAAATATTTGTTTATAAATGGTTGCTATTGGTAACCATTGTTGCTAAGTACTGTTTATTTATAGGGTTGTCAATGGTTACATATTTTATCTATACTATACTTAATATTATAAAGAGGAAAGATTTGATTGTTTGTTTGTATTGAATAGGCCCCGAAACTACTGAAATGAAATTTGAAATTGGGATTGAAAATGAAATTTGGTACATAGATAGTTTAGTCACTGAGAAAGGATATAGGCTCTTTTTTAATACTAAAAAAGGTATAGTGGTTGAAATAGGGTATGGTATGTATTTTTCCCTCAACGTAACACCATTATTAATTTTTTTAATGGGCAACGAAGTGCACTTGATCAGCTAGTAATATTATATGATTATATTATACATCAGCTGCGGTTCGGTACAAGAGGCGGGCCGATGTGACATTTGGACGGATGTGAGATGATTATTCGACCAGTGTCATCGTCGTTAATATAATATTTCGATTGTGTTACCGTCATATATAGTTGTCCGGGGCCGGTCCGGGATAATTAAAGCGATAACGCGCGCACTCAGACACCCCCCCCCCCACCGATTGCTTGTGTGCGGTCCGCTGACTTTCTAGAAATTCGAAATCATTGAGAATATATTAGCTGGGCGTGTGATATACGTAGCTCGAACAGCTGCGGTCGGATCCGCTGGGCAAACACTGACCAGCCGCGTGATGCACAGGCGCCTGGAATGTATATAGACATAAAAATCGAGATTACATTTTTTTGATTCTTAAAAAAGAAATTAATTTGACGAAGTCAACGAACGAGTTTAATAAATCGATGGATAATGATAGAAATATGATGGATTATGTATATAAAACCCGTAAACAATATTCATGCGCGGAGCAAGGAGCATGTTTTCGTACAGTCGATGATAATTATTATTGTTCAGATGTATTTGCAGAACTGTTTTTACAGTTTTTCGATACATCAGGATAATCTCCTGTACGCACACAGGTGGAAATCGGGAGGGGGGCTTATTCCCCACAAATTTCATATGAGCCTCCAAAAACCGACAGCTTTTTAGACATTAAAAATGTTATCCCAAATTAAATTTTAATTTGTTTCCACAAATCGTTATATTATGCCTGTACAATATTTCTCTGACGTCTGTTCACCTTGATTTCTGACGCTTAAACTCGATTTAAACTTTCAACAGCGGACTGCCGTGGTCAGTATTAAGAAGGTGCTGCAGAATACAAAATATGTAAGTCGCCATATCACTAGTCTTAAGAACGGATGGTTCAAGCCTATAAACACTGTTTTAAGTAATGGAATTGGACTTTGAGCACCTAATGACTTTTTGAAATCTCGGTGCCTATGGCGCCGCAATGCGCGTCGTGCGAAAATGTGAAATATACTGTGTGCGTGTGTATGTGGATGATGAACAACGGACTTAACACCAATGAAAAAAAAATAACTCGAAATACGGTAAACTAAGCTCACTCGCATAATATTGTGTGGCTGTCAAATACAATAATAATCAAACGACGACGTATAAGAATAATATTCACGGCAAACACATCGTGAAAAAATATGAACAAACAAATTACAAATTTGATAAATGGCGGCCCTTTTGGCCCAACGACGAGATAAAAAATAAGTGTAGGTAATCACGAGCCTGTTTGGCACAACGTTTTACGTATAAAATAATACAAACTTATATTAGGATAAAATATATTAAATGGCTCACAGGTCGCATTGCTGGCCAGCCTCTGCTTGAAATACAAAAAATAACACACAGACAAGGGACAATATTATAATATTAATTTTACGGCGATTCACGCACGGAAAATATGCGAAATAAAGCTGCCAAGATTAGCGGCCACAGCTTAATGTTATGATATAATACTATGAAGTTTACATTAGGAAAGTATAAAAACGTTCGCGACAACTATAGCGCTAAGGGTTTAAATTTGAAATATTTAAAAATTGAAAATTTCACTCCTTGTGATATATTGAAAAATATTATTTTTTACACATGCAGTAGGAACGTAGATGATAATTACTATATCAGCGTTTGTTAATTATTATTTATTAGTCATTACTCCTATCTTGTTTTGTAAAAGAAACCTAAAGTACCTGGTAGTAAATTAAGTACTGTTGTATATTATTATTAATATCTGCAATAATTGTTTGCTGATGAATAAATATATTATTTTGAACGTTTTGAGAAAAAAAATAAAAATACATAATAGAGACATATTGTATGGTAATGTGAATTAATATAATGATAATAAAATTAATAAATAATTCACAAATGTATTGGTAAGACGTATGATTATTGATTACTGATTAGAGGTCTAGCCGGTCTAGGCCATCTTCAGAAAGCCATGGTCACTATTGCACTATAGTCACTAATAATAAACAATTTGTGTATTCATACAATAGACATAAAGGTAATTTTAAACATGTTCTTTCTTGCCATAATTAAAAGGGTGTAACTATCTTTTTATAATTTTTGGTATATTTTTATTTTTCCCGTGAATAAAATATTTCATGAAATTTTCATGAAATATTTCAAGAAAATCAATTTCATGAAATTTCAAAACTCTAATTAGCGCACGCAGCCGATAGAAAACGATACGCCCAAATAAAAAAACACATCTTTTCGTCGTGATTAGAGGCACAAAAAATACAATGAAAATGATAAGTCACGGACACGATTGGCACACACACAATTATTGCAATATAAATTTATCGAAGTGCTTGGAGCGACAACCGGCGACAACTCGACTTCCTTGAAACTGTGAAAAACGTTTTTATGTAATAATATATATTTTTGTGTAATACTGTATTTATTACGAATCGGATTAAAGCCACCGATACCAAAAACTGCAGTTCTATGAACATTTAATTTTGTATCAATAACGAGTAAAAACTAAGTCGACAGTGCACTTGGCCCCACCACTACACGCGATAAATCTATATAAAATTAACGTTCATAAAAAAATGTTTTTTTTACTTTTGACTTTAAAAATGTTTATTTTGTGATGTTTTTTTATAATACAATATACCTAATGACTGTGATAATAATAATTGACCCAGAAAAAAAGCCAAAGGGAGAATATACCCCACTCCCCACTCCCACGCGAACGCCGTGCTGATACTAACTACCTATATAATATTATGTAAATATTTTCAAAACTTTGTACTCAAACGGTTTCGAAAAAAAAAAAATGTTATAAAATTGTATCATTTATATATTGATTTTTAATTTGAAAATATACCAAGCTAAATAACGTAGTCTAGACAAGTCGTCGTAAAAATGATTAAAATTCGAGTTTACGCTTGGCCGCTACTATATTGCAGCTGCAATTAAATTAAAATACTTTAAACGGAATCAAAAACCGTCGAACGAGTCACTGTGCATTTTTAGGGAAAGGAAACGTAAATTATTTTTATACAATTATATGGTATCCCGGCAAAAAGAAAAAGAACAAACGGAAATGCGCTAATAAAAAAGTGGGAGAACAAAACGAGCGGATAAAAACATAAACATATTATACAGAGTGATTAACACGGATTACCAAAAATAAATAACTCTATCGAAGGTAATCAGAAATAATAGTTAGTTAATAACTTTCAATCGTTACGTATATTATATACTTAATTGTTCTAGACTGGAATAGATGGACTTCAGTTATCTATAATATAAGGTCGTGTAATCCAAAACAAATTGGAAGTCCATAAAAGCCCTTCAAAATCGACAGACTTAGTGGATAATAATATGCAGTTACGTTTGACCGCCACAGCGTTGAACCTATACAGTAATAATATATAGGCGGTGTAAGGGCATAATACGATTTACATGTTTTATTCTAGACGAACTATCTATAGATACTTGAATAATCAAATATATTTCATCTTATCTATAGATAGATTTAAAAATGTTAATATGTCGGGCGCATGTAAACTCCGCCACAAGTAAAATTGGGTAAAATTGGGTTCGTGTAAACTCCGCCAATGAAGAAAATCAAGTCGCAGTATAAAATTAATATAATATATTATTATTAAAAAAAATTCATAATTTTCATAATAATAAATTAATAACCAACTAATAATCATATTAGGTATCATAATCCAAAAATATGTAGTCATGTTGTATATATTATGTAAACTAAAATGATGCGAAACAATTTGTAAATATTCTTAGTACTCTACTTGATTACTCTGGGGTCGGATGGCATGATTGCTTCTAATATAAATGCAAATACATCGGAAACTTTTTCGGGAGATAAAAACAATAATCCGAAACATAGACGAAGCCGCTTATTACTTATTTCCGATTCGGTTTTATATTCAACGCACAATCCAAAGTTTTGAATAATTGCTCTCCACCATCGACATCCCACTAAACCAACATTAGGCCATATTTGTTTGCATGCATTATGAATTAGCATTCATAATCAACAACTATCTCTGTAGGACTTAAGAGGACATTATACTCGCATGTGTTGTCTCCGTCTTACAAGTAAGTAACATAGCAAATTCTACGCTCAGCAGATCACGCGAAGCTCCGTGAATTTAAAATTTAGAGCGAATTTACCTCTTATAAAAATTAAATTTAATATTATTATCGAGGGCTTCTCGTTGGCTTTTTGCTATATTTTAATTTTAAAGCGAGTTATGATTATTTTAAGATATACAAACAATTTACAATTTTAAAATACTCCTAACTCGCTTTAAAATTAAAATAATATAATAAAAAGCCAACGAGAAGCCCTCGATAATAATGTTATTTTTAATTTTTGTGAGAGGTCAATTCACTCTAAATTTTAAATTCGCGGAGCTTCCCGGGATCTGCTGAGCGTAGAATTTGTTATGTTACGCACTTGTAAGACGGAGAAAACACATGCGGGTATAACGTCCTCAATGCTACATTTAGCTCTAAACATTTTTCACAAATTGATTTAAAACAATTAATATAAGTCTCTATTGTTTTTTTTTAATTTTGATGTATGCCATCGCAATTGATGTCACTATATTTAATGCGAGAATTCATGTTGCACTGCGAGCAGGTAAGAAAAGAAAACTGGCGGAGCTTACAATTTAGAATTTTTGATTACCTTTTTATCCAACCGGTATTCTGTCGGAGTTTACGGTCGCACAATATTTTATGTGCCATCTTGGACAAACAATCGCGTCATCTCGACTAAAATATCGTCTAGATAATATTAATAAGTTCTTATTCCAATATAATTAACATTTATTTTTTTATTTTACAGGTAATTTTGAATACCCGAGTACAATAAGGTCAAAAATATTGTATTGATTTTTGTGTAAGTACCTAGTTATAAATCACCAACCATAAAATGTCAAAAAACAATTATCTTTTTTTTTACCTAGATAAATGTTTAATTATATTCGCTCGACGCTGAACGTAGCTGGTCGCCCACTACTATCGTATTACACGTCACATTATAATATGCGATCGACATAATATTATTATTGATACATTACTTTAAACATGTCCAAGACTTCGTCGAGTCGCTCGTCGATAAACACTTGAAAAACGAATTCTGACTCGAACACCGTCCACATTCTGGGTTGAGTAATTCTCGTCATAAAGTCCTCGTCCGTTTCCTCTTCTGCCGGCAAATCTTGTTTGGGTTTGGACGACATCGCGCGTAATAACGTTATCGTTTTACTGTATGTCGAATTCCGTTAGCGAACAGTAAAGTAGGTAGGTATACTAATAATTTCCGAATAATATAATTCGTCGTAGAATATGTACCTTAGAGTTTAACTACCAGCCATCAACCACGCAGTCTAGACGCGTTATACCCGCTTCCAACCGCGGTCCCATCGATCGTCAATAACTCGTAACGCGGTTACCAAGGTTACGGTTCCGAATCGTATCAATTCTAGAATTCAGACTTTGATGACAAAATTATATACCAGCTATCGTATTAGGTAGGTAGGTATTAAAATATTATTATATAGGTGCAGGTGGCGGCGGCGAGACACTGTGCGACGTGTGTACATAAAATATTACTATTATTATTATCACATTCGAAAACTTACAAAACATAATTAAACGTTATATTATTATATTTGTGCGTCGCCGGTTTTTCGCTTCGTTTTCGTCGGCGGCGCTGGAAAAACAATATCCAACAGCGTAAATATTTACCGATCAAACATGTACGCCATCCCCCCCCCCCCCGAACCGAGGGTCGATACAAACGAAATTGTAAACGAACAGACGTTTTCCCCCGCGTTTTCCGCTTCCCGCAGTGGTGCAGCTGTATATGCCAATAATATGCTCGCATTATAACAGGATAATATTCACTACACAATGTTTACAAACCAGCAGCTATACACGAGCGCGCAGACACGAGGAAAGTCAACAAAACGTTCGTCGTGCCTCCACAATATATATAATATATAATATAGATAGGTAATAACGAGTCTATTGAGTCTATAATATCATGTAATAATTATAATCGTGCTTGTTAATATTTGAAAATATTCTTCCCAAATGATTTTCGTTTGAATCGGAAAAGATAAATCGCATAATAATATGAATAATGTGAACAACTGTTTGCGATGAAAACTTGTGCGGTCCGTGGTCGCATATTATCGTGAAAAATGTGACCGAGGTCGATGGATTCAAAAATTGATCTAACAGAGGCGCAGTGAAGTGACTTGAGGGCTAGAGGATTATACAAATTATTACGGCTCCGCATTATAATGCCCAGCATTGAGGCACTCTATTTTGAATAATATGGATATAATGGTCATTGAACGAAAGAGAAGAGTCAAGATAATATGCACCCAAATCTTAATAATATGTATAATTATCAAGGCTGGGCATTGGCGAGTTAGGCCGAGTTAGGCGAGTTAAAAGTTAAGTTAATTTTAATTTAACTTACTAGTTCACTGTTTTAATTAACTTAACTTTAACTTAACTCATTTGTATCTACGTTAACTTAAAATTAACTTATATTATTTGAATATTCACAAATTTGAAATTTTTCAGAAAAATAATATTTATATAATTTATAAGTTCATAGAATATAGAAAATATTATTAGTAAAAAAAGGTGTATTTACAAAGAATTGTGTATATATTTTTATTGATAAAAACTAATATGTCGTTAGTTCTTACTTTTTATGTTGGTTATGTTTGGGTTGCATACATAATAATTAATATTATTTTTTTCTTTTTATTAACTTAACTTATTAATTGAAGTTAGGTTAATAATATTTGTTAACTTAGTTTAAACTTATTTGATGCTTTAAAATTGTCTATTAACTTAACTTTTAATTTAATTGAAAAAAAAATATTTAACTTAACTTAGCTGAGTTAAAAAATATCATTAACTTGCCCAGCCTTGATAACTATTATAACATTAAAAATATTATATCATCAAAACATTATAATATTATTATTATTACGACATTATATATTGACACTTAAAAATTTTTAAAAATGTACCCTCTCTAAATGACGGACGCCTCCAAATAGTGGATGAAATGTCGGTGACCCAGAGTGTCCGCTATTCAGAGCAGTTTCACTTAAGATAATAAAAAATAAATTATATAATAAATATAAATTACTGAATCAAATGGACGAACTTTCGATTTGTTTTCGATTATCGTACTGTGATAAAATTTTTGTTTTCGAGTAAAAATGATTAAAAATTCAATACAAAAGTTACTTTGCACACTTTGCAAAAAGTTCTCGACACAATTACACAGTAGGTACTAAGAATATAAAGTCGCTTTAAACCAAACGAGATACCTAGGTATAATATTATAAGTTCAAACAGAGTATGCAGAAAGCAGGGCAGGGTATCGTATACTATTATGATAGCAATCGGTCTCGCTTAGATTACCTCGGTGATCCACAGCAGACAAACGGACGCCATACCTACGCTGTAAATATTATTATAATGTGCATTTTAAAGCTTTCGGCCTCAAAGACGTTGTATTCCGAAATAAAATCCAATAGGAGTCGAGTTGATGAACGAACGAAATTTACTTTTATTTTAAGACACGGAACTATATAGTATTTAAGTTTTTGCAAGTGGTTTTTAATTAATTTCACAAAACTTTTTGAGCACCTCTATTACCTACCCCTGTACCTACCCACAGTGGCGTGGTAAAAGAGGTTCAATGGTACCTATAGGCGTCATGACGGTGGAAATTAATGTCAGCTATCTACGACATAATGCTTATTTTTGCTTATAAATAGATACACGCGGGTAGTTGTGAGTATTGGGGCATTTGGGGTGAACCAAAAGTCAATTTTAACATAAAACCGAGGGGAAAGCCTCTTAGAATTTTTCTAACAATTTGAGGTTTGAGTTGGTAAAAAATTTTAAGGTAGGTATAGCTGGTACTTTAATCTTGAACAGTTTTTTTAGTGGTCTTAGATTTATGTTTTTGAAAAAATTTCAAGGATGGTTGAGAAAGAGGTGTGTTTATAAAATATGTTTGCCACGCCACTGACTGCCACTATACCTACAACTAAAAAACATTAATCGGCCCAAAAGCATACACAATATATTATTATATAAACAGGTATTGTAAGACCAATACATATTATTACCTATCTATTGGTTTAAGGTTAAGATAATCAAATTGTGCAGAGTCAAGGTATGTTCAAGATAATAATTGTCGAATTTTCAAATGACTTGAAAACAAAAAAAAAACTTTTTTAATCGTTACTACAGTATTTAATATTTTGTCTGAAATTCGTACCTATAACGATATGCTCACATACACTATATATTGTCGTCGATGTACCAGCGTTAGAAAGACAAAATATCGATTTGAACAGTTCATCGACTGCTAAACAAGCGTGATAATATTTCCACATTCACTGCAATTGTATGCAAATTGTCATATTAACGTTTTACCATACCGAAATATTCATTTTTTGTTTTTGTGAAATGACATTATAAAAAAAAAAATGTTATGCACAAGTTTGTCAAGAAATTATTCCTGAACGATTTTCGTTTTTATATCGAAAGATATATTATTATATTCACAATAGCATAAAATGGTCTGGAATAACCTCCTCGTCGTGGAAAATAATTATTTTCTAAAACTTAAACAACGATTCGTATGTTTTTCATAGTAGATATCGAATCCATGCACTAAACATAATATATAGATTTGATAATAGTATTATTCAAATTACAAAGCAATTAATCGTTATTTGTTTGAATAAAAATTTTTTTCATTTTAGTAATAGATTTTTTTTTCTATTGTTCTTGAAATTCTTACATTTCTGCTTTGACGTCAAAGGCTATAGGTATTATGTAATTCGTTATGCATGTATTTACATTTTAATTACCTATGTCTTATATTCAGTAGTTAAAGTCGAGAAAAGGATACAAATCGAATAAAAATACAAAAAATAAAAGTATTAGTTAATAAATTGTTATTTAAATAATATTATAGTTTTAAAATTGTTCTATTGTTTTATTTGTCTTATATTAGGTTTAATATTTTTATTGTTTTAAAGAACTCTGCTGTTTTGCGCTCGCTGACAGGATTTTAACCTAGACTTGTTCCGATTAGGTGGCTTATGTCGAGTTCCTCCCAGATTTATTATAATATATTTAATGTATTTAAAGTGGGCGAGTGACAAAATGATAAATATAATATTATATGTCATATTACATTATATTAGGTACACAAAGTTATTTTATTTTATTTACGCCAAACGGCAATTTACAAAATATAATATGTAAAAGTACATAAATTGAATGAGCGATAACAGTATAAGATTAACGATATTTAACAGCTTAAAACTAGGACTTTTAATATATGATTTTATGACTTAAGACTAGGGCTAGGGACATCTGGGAGCTTATACGTTTTTCAATAATCTCATTCATAACACGGTACTTATTGGTACATCGCACACGTGATTCCCGAGGTAAATAAAAATAATTATGTAGGTAAAACAAATTATAATTATGTAAATATTACCTAAATATTAAATTAAAAAGGTTTTATTAAACACTATGAATTTTTTTTTTAAACACATATTTTAATAGCATACTTAGTGATTCTTTGAGGCGTAAATGCATATTTATTTTAAGGCGTTTATAGGGCATGAAGTCCCTAGCCCTACTTATAACAATAATGAAGTATAAACTATACTTGTCCGAAATCGTATTTTTTAGATTGAAATACTCCGAATAATAACTCGTTTCGGAATATGAAATAAAAAGTGTAGGGCGTCGTTCAAAAAAGTAAAAATTTAAAAAATAATAACCATAAAAAATAGTAAAATATAATTTTTTCATCAGTGTTGTTTTCAAATGACATCAAATTATGTACGAAAAAAATTGCTCAAAATAGTTGAAACTTTTCGAAATACTGACACGTAAACGGATCGCTCTGTATATGATATGTAAATCGCCATCTGTATTTGTGAATTATATATAATATAATATAATATAAAATGGTCCCCAGCCCGTATTGTATAGTGATAAATAAATAAAAGTATTTAAACACTATACTTACCCACTAATTAAAAATACAAGAAAGAAAAAAAGTATTTTAATTAAAAACTTGCAGGTTACCGATGTTCAAATACTTTTACTCAAATAATATTAACACCTCTGGTGATGGCTAATGGTACTATTGAGAGTCGTATACTAAACTGGGCTTGTGTACAGCGACACTAGAAATGTATTTTATTGCTATGAAATATTTTTTAAATCGTGTTGTCGTTTTAAAAAAAAATAGAAAATAATAATAAATGTTGTTACACCTCAGTAAAATTTTTTTTGGGGGGTTTTTAATTTTTATAGAACTTTATAATATTTACAGATAGTCTGTTTTTGATATTGATTTATATGTCGCCGTAAATCGATTAATTCTAACTCGTAATTAACTCGAAAATTAAGCGGGCAAGTGGGTAAAGTTTCGTGAAAACTACTACGCTACAAAAGTTAATTTAGTAAAATATTATAATATAATATTCAGTGAATTGGGGAAGACGTGGGGGGAGTACCTCTTTTTTTGGAAAATATGTATGTTATTATATTCAAATCGACAGTACATATTTTAAATGATAAGGTACGTACATTTTTTTTTACACTTTAGCGTCTCCTTTCTAATTTTTTCCCAGTTCGAGCACTGATTATTATTATAGGTATTTTAATGTGTTTCATTATTAGCAAAATATGTAACAATGTAAACCGTGATCAAGACATATTCGAGACCAGTGTTAGGAACGGATAACAAAACAATTATCTGGATAAAGATAAAGATAACAACACTACATTTTATTTAAGATACAGATAAAAGATCAACAAATCAAATTCATCTAACGAAAAGATAAAAGATATTATTATTATTTTATCTAGATAAATAACAGATAATTATACAAATTAAAATTAAAATAACTAATTTAAAAAGATATATATACTGTCATGTGAGTACATGCCTGTATAATATGTTTATTTTCTTCTTAATTTATAACATGTTGTGTATTACCAAACATTAACTTCAACACAACATAAGAAAGGTAATGACTAATGAACTAATGACAAACAAATATAGCTCATTTTCACAAAAAAATTAATCTTTTAAATTTATCTAGAATTATATAATAATAAGATATTTGTATTTAAAATAAATACTTAGATAACTTATATTTATTTATCTAGATAAGATAAAAGAATAATTATCTAAATAATAATGTATCTAGATAAGTCCTAACACTGTTCGAGACATTCAATTATAAATATTGTTTATTAACCGCGGTATACAATCCAAATGGTTATATTATTATAATACAATACATAGATAATAAACCTCGTCGGGCGTTGCAGGTATTATAAAATATTATATACATCTATATATTTTAAACAATACGACTAAAGAAATTAATAATTTTTAACAGTCCTTTGTATAATATTATAATAGGTAATAATAATAATAATTACACTCATATTATTTGTCTTATAATAGCTACAGGTATATATTATATAACACCCAGTCAAACTAAAAAAAACGACTTATAAAAAATAAGTAATTCATTTTAATAATGATTTATTTTCATTATAATATAATAAATTAATAATTAAATTAAATTAAATTTGTTATCAGTATAAGAGGTGGAAATTGGTAGAGGTGCGGTAATTTTGATATAGCAGGCACGTTAAATAATATAATATATTAATATTGAAATTACTTTTCACACGTTTAATTTTATTGACGACGAATTAAAACAATATTACAGTACGGTGGCGGTAATAATAATAATAATAATAATAATGTATGGCCGTCGAGTCACCCCTTAAAATCGAATTCGATCGCGTCACTGCAGCAGCTAGCAGGCGTGTGCGGCCATCGTAACATCATTTCGTGTTAATCAAATAAAGTGGAACGATGTCAATTATTGTTGTCAGAAATAGTAATAAAATCTAATCAAGCGCATGTTTTCGCTATGGCTTCGGCGGCCGTCGTGTGTCGAATGTCCGCGACGGCGACGCGTCGTACAACTTTGCCAAAACGTCGAATTTCTCTTGACGACGCTTCTGATGGTCCTGGAACGAGGAAAAACGGGAAATATAATATTATAGTCCGATATAGTGTGTGACCGAAATATTCGGACAAACGTGCTGAAAATAAAACAACCGATAATATTAATATTGCAAAAATGTATGTGCACTTAAGTCCTTCTGCAGCAGATCGGCGCATTTCTCGTCGAACAACGACGACAAGTGGTCGAGACACCGATTTCGGTTCACCGCGTGGATCGGTTCGTTTTTCCAAAAAAATGGCCCACATTGTACAAAAACTTCAAAAATGACTGAAAAATGTTTAAAAAAAAAATGACGTTAAAAATGCATTAATATAGCTAAAAATACCTAAAAGTGAAAAAAAATACAATTAAATTAAAATATACTGAAACAAATTTTTATCTAAAATAGGAAATTGTATAGAATCAAAGGAAAAAAATGAAAAAGTCCTCAACATCCTAACTCTAATTATTATTATCAAATATAATATGTGTTAACTATGTGTCGGAGAAGTTAGACGTGAAATAAATATAATAATAATAATATTAGAGAACGGACTTTTAGGATTTTACGTCATAATAATGAAATTATTTACTTTATGGCTTATGCAGCTCAACGGGGATGGAAAATGTGGACGACTGATTCGTTAAAACATTCGTAGAGGACGATTTGTACATTAAAGTGTATTTCGGAGATTAGAGAATATTAAGCTTATGCATTTTAAAGGTATTCGTATTATTTATATTTTTTATATTATACTTATTACTTATATTTATACCTACTCGTATTGTATAAAATGCGTTTAATTTAAAGATTAAAAACGATAGAAATCGTTCAATAACTTGTTTGTAATTAAATTTGAAATTGTTGTTCCAAATGTGACTGGATTCAAATCGTTTATCAAAAAAAAAAAAAAAAATGGTGTGCAATAATTATTTTTAATTTTAAGCCTAATATTGATATTATTGTAACAAAATCGCTCGGCACCGACAAATTTATCAGTTATAAAGAAGTTTTCGTTACTAGAAGACTCAAATATGCGAGACTGTTAATGTTATATATTCCTTCGTAAGAAGATTTTCGTTCGACAGGAAGTCTGTTCCGAGGAGGTCTTATTGTACGTATTATAAACAGGGCTTGCATTTGAAAAAAAATTTTGTTTTATGTTATTTACAATTAAAACGTTATACAAATTTTGAGTTTATATACAATTACAGGTTAACTGCAGTGGCTTTTGTTTAATGCTTATAACCAGGGCTCGTAAGTTCATGCATTTGCACATTAATCTTGCTAAGTTGTATTTAATGGTAGATGACATAGAAATCCATTTCAATAGGTACCACGGTTAAATATGTTAAGTCTTATTTTGCACATTTCTATTTTATCGGTCATATTATACATGATTTTGATATTCCTATTCATATTATTATATCAATATGCATTTTTTTTTATGGAAATTCTATAAAAGAATCAACATTTGATGAAAAAAAACACTCAAAACTTCAATTTTTGAAATGAAATAGGTAGCTATATAGTAGTAATTACTTCATTCAGTTTATCAGTGTTTCAGTCTAAAAGTAATAAATAGAAAATTAAAAATAGAAATTTTCAAAAATTGTTTATGATTTTTTTAAGTGCCTAATTTTGGATATTTAGTACTTATAAATGCATATTTTTTAAATTTTTAAGGCATATTTCAATGCATATTTTGCCAATTTTAAGTGCATAAACGCACCATTTAAGGTACATTCGATTCATTGACGATATAGTAACACCGTGCGCCAAAACGGGTACACGTAAATTCGATTTTCCTACGAGTGATGTTCGTGTGGCCTCCTAGTTAAATGTTTTCGTAAAAATAGCGAAACAAAGTTTTAATCTTTCAACATTTTAAATTTTAATCAATATTTTTATTAGTGGCGTCTGGGCAATACAACAGTGTACCATATACGCGGTACACGTGGCAGTTAACCGAATAATTAGAAATATTAATAAACGACTATATTAATGATATGACTGTACTAATAATAATAATAATAAGTTTATTGCAACATCAAAGTTTTTAAATTAAAATGTACATAATAAATACAATATTGCAGCACCCACTTGCAGGCAAAGCTTTTGTGCTGGGGGAGCAGTTCTTAAGTCACAAAAAGAAAACAATATACATAATAGAATAGAATTTGGTACGAATAAAAACAGTATCAAGAGACTAATTAATAGAATATGAATAGAGTGGATTATTCAAGAAATAAATTAATGTAATATTAATAATAATATATAGGTAATATAATAAGCGAAATCGATTAAAAATGTTGGAAAATAAGATAAATAAATGACATAATAAAATAAAACGAAGCACAAGTCAAATCTAATAACAATTTAAAACAGGGCTTGCATTTGAAAAAAAAAATTTGTTTTACGTTATTTACAATTAAAACGTTATGCAAATTTTGAGTTTATCGTTATTCAAAATTTAAACGTTATTCAACTTTTGTGTTTATCGTTATTCAGAATTAAAACGTTATTCAACTTTTTCGTTTATCGTTATTCAGAATAACGTTATACAATTTTTGCGTTTATTGTTATTCAAAATTACAGTACAGTACAGTACAATATTATCAGAGTATCACTATTATTAGCTATTGGTAATGAAATAATTCTATTAATACGCCTACTTATTATATTTTAAAATAATATTTAATGCGGGATCTCTCGGATAGCCCGGATACGGAATAAAATTAATTCTTGGATTTAATAAATAATTAAATACGATTGTTAAATAATTGGAAATTAGTTATTTCGTTTAATGGAATACAATATATACCATTTTGCGTTATGTTTTGTTTAATGATATATCATATATTTTGTTAAACGTTACGTTTTGTTTTGTGTTATTTATTTATGTTTATCGTTTTCCGTTATAATTACGTTTACAAATTTCAATCATTTTTTGTCAAATATAACGTTATAAACATAACGTTTGCAAGCCCTGCCTTAAACCAATAGATAGGTAATAATATGTATTGGTCTTACATAATAGCTGTTTATTTAATAATATATTGTGTATGCTTTTGGGCCATATATAAATTATTATATTAAATTAATGTTTCTAATTGAAAACTGTGTACATATTTTTAAATAATTTAAAATAAAAAAAACATCATAAATTGAGGATTATGAATAAGAAAAATTGTTTAAGTTTTTTTCACAGCATACCTTTTACAACTAGAGTAGTAATTTAAACTTTTAAGAACCTAAGCGGATTCGCTCCTCGATTATTAAAATAAAATGTTATCGTCGCGGTCGTGCGCACGGGGTTTATATCGGAGAGGACATTTTTTTTAGACGACATCGTGCGACCACGAAAATGATATTTTTTAGAAAATAAGAAATATGACGGGGATAGATACGATCGGTGTTTACGGCTTAACGGCGCAGTGTGACAAGAATAATGAAATTATATCCTTTTCGATAAAAATACGCGCGCTTATAAAAATATATTTCTATTTTTCGGCATAAAAAAATGTTTGAAAACCTAGTATTTTCTAATAAAATGAAGACGTAATAATAATATATAATAGTAACGGTAATCGTAAATATTTTTACGTGACGGTATGAGCATTCATATTTTTGGGCAGCACATTTTATCGAGTACGACTAAAATATTTGCCTAACTCTATATTATATATGGTTAATAATTTATTATTATCGATGTCAACTAATCCAATAATATCGTGAAGCGCCCTTTCTTTTATAAAACTGTCGAGTGAATTAATTAGAAAAAATTAAACTTTTATCACCCTCCAAAATATTGTGTAAGCACTATAAATATTTTAGTTCGTTTTAGTTTGCATGCGTTTTATATTTTTACAACCGGGCGGGAACGACGTCGTCATAAAAGGCATACGTTCTATATAGGTACGCGCTCTGATATAATATACAGAATAAAAAAAAAAAACGGTTTTCTAAAAATAATATCCAAGTACAAAATACATTTCATTATTTCATAATCATATCGTATCGAAATATTATATAATATTACGCCGTTCGTAATAATTCGTCGATTAAAATAATATGTTTACTATTCGGAAACTAACAGGTCGACCACCTGCAGTGGTGGCTACCATATACCTGGTCAAGTGTATCCATTGATACACATATTATACTTTAACTCGAAGACGTGCTTTTTGATCGGGTGAGGGGGAGTGGTATAAGTATTTAAAATTATTTTATCAAGTTCGGTACCGGTGCGGTGTGGGGGAAGTTACTTTTTTTGATAATTAAATTAAATTACGAGCTGCCTTTCAAAATTGTAATTAAATTATTTTTCTTACTTTTTTTTTAATCGATCAATTTACATTACCTTTGAGTAAAAAACAGTAACTTCATTAAAGTTAAAGCTACTTTTTTTTTTTTTAAATATTCCTAAAGCTTAATAATATTATGTCATCAATAAACATTAACGAAGCGTAATGACAATCAACAATATTATGAAATTATATAAAATATGTATTTAAGATGCAAAGATGCCACAATCATTGTTTGACACATTTTATTCTTTAATTTTTTAATTTATTTTCAATAACAATGCATTTTCCAAATAACAATTTTAAAAACACTACCTATTTGTTAAAAAAAAACTTAATAGTCAAATAGCTATTGCAAAAATGTTATTGTCCAAAAATCATACTCATATGAGCATTTAGGTAAATATATTATATTATCAATAATTGGTTCTTAAAATTATGTACGAGTAATTTAGTTACAAAAAACGAACTTAAATTACTATAGGAATTACTATTACAATAGAATGTAAATAAAAAAAAGTATTTTTTACAGTAAGTAAAACTCAAGTCAAGTTACTACTTTTTGATACACACATAATAGTAAATAATCAAAAGCCATCACAAATTCCGGACGAAAAATTTGAGGGAAATAAGTCCACTTTTAAAAAAGTTGGATAAAAAGTCCGGACTCATTTTTAATATCAGACAAAAAGTCCAAAAGTCCAAAAATACAAAATACTCCATTCACAACATTTAAATTATAATAATAATGTACATTATAATATTAAACATTTTCCAAACATGCAAAAATATGAAAAATCAAATTTCGCCCGTTCATTTATATATTTAAATTCAGATTCGAATTTGTTTTTTTAACAAATAAATAGAAATATGCAAATACATAATATAATTCCGGGCAATAACCATCGGGTTCTGGTTCATAATATTATTGATTGCTCGCTGACCACCACACGGCACACACAATATATAAATCTATTACGTCAGACCCGAGGCGTACCTATAATATAGGATTTTCTCGAGGAGGGGTGTATGAAATAATTATTGTTTAATGTTTATACGAATAACCACAAAATGTATAACAAAAAAAAAAATGTGTATGATGCTTTTATTAATGCTGATATCTCTGCCAAAAATAGTCTTTATATTGTTACGGGCTACGACTCTTAGAAAGTCGCACCAATATAATATTATATTATATTATATTATATTATATTAAATGTGTTTATGATAATGTATTGTACGCAATAGTTTGTTCGAATAACAAGCCTATAAACTTTATAGTCGAGACGACCTAAGGATTACTATAATCCAAAGCGAGAGATTCACATAACGCAATTCGAATAGTACCATTCGAAAACCAGACCCGAACGACCATCACGAGTTCCTGGAATCGATGCGAGAGACTCGGCATAACGCAATAACAACCACAAGGGCATTGGCCGCGCTCTTACGAGGACCCGGATACGGGAGCCATATATAAGCGAGCTCAACGGATACCATATTCAGATGTACCATAGCCGCTGAGTCCAATGCACCTTCACGTCAGACACTACAACTACCACTGCGGGGAGTACAGCCACTGCTACTGCCATCACGGAGAGTACAGAGAGTAGTACGAGTCGAGTACTACCAGCAACTACAGCCTTACAACCAGGCACATTATAGACACACACACACACATCTCTTACAGTTTAATTGTTTTATTATACTTATACTTAATAAATGAACACTAAGTCATAGTTCAACACTCTTTTTATTAAATACTTCTACCATTCAAAGGATCTGTGGTTGCGCACGTAACAAATCTGGCGCAGTCGGGTGTAGGATTTTCAAAGGAGGTAACCGTCAAAGGCACACGTTCGACAAGGAAGACCTGCAGTATTCCTCGCCGACAACTCTAGAAAACCGAACAAACAAAAAAATCAAGTTGCAGCGCTACCACGATCAACAGCAAAAGATGAACTCCGCATTATTGTAAGTGAATAATTAAATTAATTTAATACATGGAGTACATCACATAATTTAATTTTTAAGAACAATTAAAAAAAAAAAAAAAAAACCCATAAGGAAAATTAAAAAACAACCGTGTGTAATAGAGTAGCTGCTATAGCAGGTAGTGTTAATAAGCGACGTTGATATATTATTGAATTATTATTGAGATTATTATTATTGAGGGCATATTATATTGAATTTTTTGAAGGCATATTATTGATTATTATTATTATTGAATTATTTGAGGGCATATTATTGATTATTATTATTATTGAATTATTTGAGGGCATATTATTATTGATTATTATTATTGTGAATTATTTGAGGGCATATTATATTATTATTTGAGATTTAGAAGGGTGCATAATGAGTATTAAAATTTATGGATAGCGAGAACACAGGTACATCTCCTTTGGAAGTAGCTAATCCATCGTATAAATCCGGAAGCGCATTTGAAGTCGCTGATTTGAAAGCCCAGAGCCCTAGCGTATTTGAAGTCGCTGATTGTAGCCCTAGCGCATTTGAAGTCGCTGATTTAGAAGTCCCTAGCCCAGTTTATAGTAAAAGTGTAAGTGAGAGCACTTTTAAGAAACTAAACACGAACGGTTTAGTCACACGTAGTAAGAACACCCCAGAAATTGAACATAAAGTATTAAGTTTTGATAGGAAACCGAGATCTAAGAAAATGTCAGTTGCAAATGATATAACGATTAGATTAGGGGACGCTTTTAAATTAATACCTTTGTGTACGGGAGAAGATGATATTTATCAGTTTATAAATGTATGCGACATGGCAGTAAGCCTGGTCGAAGAGAAAAATGCACCTACATTAGTTAAGTACATAACAACTAGACTAACAGGTAGAGCTTTAGAAATGATAAAATATAAAAATGTTACTAAATGGACATTTATAAAATCTTATTTAACAGACGCGTTTGATAATTTAACAACCGCATCAGCATTGCAAACACAATTAAATTCCATAAAAATGCGTAACGGAGAGGACGTAAATGACTATTGTCATAGAGTAGAAAAATTATATTACCAATTATGTACCATATGTACAGTAAATAAATTAGATAGTGAGGCAAAAGTAATACATGAAACATTAAAAGAACAAACATTAGCAATATTCATAAAAGGACTTATAGCACCGATTAGAACAATATTAAGATCGCGAAACCCCAAAACTCTGGAAATGGCTAAACAGTTAGCAAAAGCTGAAGAAGCAGAATATAACGCAGATAGAGAAAGCGCTAGGTATGTGCACGATAACAATAGAAATAATTTTTCACGAAATAATAATAATAATTTTCAGCGAGCGTATAACACGCGACCAAATAACACAAATTTTAATAACAGAAATTATCGACCAAATAATTTCGAAAGACCAAATAATTTCATACAACCAAATAATACCAATAGACCACCAATAAAATGTTACCACTGCAATGGAAACCATTTTGCAGCTCAGTGTAGAAATAATCCAAGACCAAATTATTCGAATAACTATAATAATAATCGTCCACCTAATCAAAATAATTTTTGGCAACCACCTACGAATTATAACGTGCGCGTAATAACGTGTACATATTGTAACCGAAACGGGCATACCATATCTGAATGTTACAAAAAACGTAATGACGAGAGTAGAAAATATAATAATTCGGGAAACGCGAATGTATCGAACAGGGCAGAACGCGGTACTCGTTCGATAAACCAAATTATCGCGGAAGAGACGCGAGATGTTTACACATCGTCTCAACAATAGGAAATAATCATATAACATGTATGTCACCCGCTAGCAAAACGAACAAACTGAGTTTACCAATAGACACAGGTAGTCAGGTGAATGTACTTAAAATAAATTGTCTCCTAGGGCGATTACTTATTGACGAAAAACAAAAAATCAACTTACGAGTTATCCACAAAGAAACACACACACAAACCGTAGGCAAATTAACCATACCAATGGAATTAGACGGGAGAAGTATAGAGACATAATTTCGTGTAGTAGAAAAACAATTCCCTATACCGAAGGGCGGTGTACTAGGACACGAGTTTCTATTCAAAAATAATGTAATAGTAGACGTAGTAAAAAATATGATCAGAATTAATGATGACAGTAATGACACTATAAAATTCATATTACGCCCGACGCGGAAGAATCCGGTTTTAGCATAATCACATTAAAGCCGAGGTCGGAGACCGTAGTCCAAAATATATCTATCGTGGACCAAGTATAGTAGAAAGTAAAAGTATATTCATTCATATAGACAACATAATCACAAAATACGTATTTTGTAGTGGCGCAATGACCACCGTTAATGAAGGTAAACCCGTATAGTTAGTATGTCGAACGTTTCGGAAGAAACAAAAAATATTAATAAAAACGATTTAAATCAAATACTTTACGATAGTGAATAATATGATATATTTTACACAGTAGATACAAAAAATAAAAATGATAATAAACGAATAGCACAACTAAAACAAATACTAAAAACCGATCACACGGATACTGAAGAAAAACAATCTATTTACGATATATTATGTGAACAATATAATAACGTATTTCATATGGAAGGAGATATTTTAACTTATACCAATGCGGCGACCCGTGTAATAAAATTAAAACAGGACCAACCACCTATTTATCGTAGACCATATTATTATACAACAAGACGAAATTAATTCACAAATTAAAAAAATGGAAGAAAATGATACGTATAATCGAAAGTTCAACTAGTCCACTGAACTCTCCACTTTTATTAGTACGAAAGAAATCCAATAACTCCGGTAAACAAAAGTTCAGAGTAGTAGTAGACTTTAGAGCACTCAATGAAGTGACCTTAAACGAATTTCACCCACTTCCAAATATTACCGAAATATTACATCAATTAGGACAATGTCAATAATTATTTTATGCACTCGATCTTTCCAACGGATTCTATCAAATTAAATTAGCGCCAGAATTAACACGCGAGTTAACAGCTTTTTCCACCAGCCAAGGTCATCGGCATTTCAAAACAATGATTATGGGTATGGAAACTTCACCCGCGACTTTTCAACGATTAATGATCGGTGTTCTACCTAACCTATCGTTATATATTTTTGAAGATAAATCGTAGACAGATTTGATGCCCCCCCGGAAATGTACACTCCTATATAACTGTTCCAACAACGGTGTCATCAATTCTGGCTTGTTCCGAAATATCCTCTTAATTGAACGAACGACGGTGTTTAGGTCACGGTGCTGAAACCTCCTCAGTTTGTCGTCAGTAGTGAGTGTTATTAGAGGGTTGCCCTCTGATTTCTCTACTCTGTATTTTCCCAAACCGTTGGAAATAGCACCGGACACTAGTAGTATTTCGTTTTTGTTCATCATAGTGAACTCGAAGTCCACTATGAAGAAACGGACCTGGGAACTAAAACGACATTGAAATTAAAGTATATTATGTTAAACATTTTTTTTTTTTTATGTTTGACGTGCGAGTACGCGTTATTAATATTTAATACTCTTAAATCTATTAAATCATTTAACACGTTTCCTATATCCAAACAAACTGGGCGATTTAATTGCGGGTCGTCCACAACAGCTTGTATAAATGCCATGACTGGCCCCATTATCAACATTAATGTTCCCTCTGACATTGGTGACGTGATACGTTCGTTCGCTTCTCGGACATGTTGTCCGAAACAATCCACGACTACCGTTCCGTTTCTAAGAGATTGGCTGCTGCAATGTCTACTTGTTAGCATAACTTCTTTAAGCTCGGTTAAAAAGTCGATCGCTTGTATTGTCAGCGGGTAATCAGTGGTGTTTGGATTGATTCGTTCCATGTTAATTTTATATATATATTTTTTTTTTTTTAAATTTATTAATTGCTTATGAGCTCTTCCTCCGTTTATTATATTCTGTTAAACTAATAAACATAATTAGATAATTTTATTAGGACTAGATTATACCCTTTAACATATTTTGTGACATTCTTATACATACGTTTATTAATTAATTACTAATATTATTATATTTGTTTCTTTATAAATATTTTTTTTATCTTGGTGATGGTGGTGGTGTGAATGGCATTTGTTCATAGTTCCTAATGTAGCTAGCTCTAGCGGAGGGTGTATGGTATTTTACTACCTACTCTCCACGGTATATAACTAAATTGTCTCGTACTGATGTAGTTACATTTTAATACTATATATATATAGCTATTATTAATAGGATAGATATAGTTGCTAATATTATGGTTGCGTATAGTAAGTTAGAGTGTACCATATATTGATGTTTGTTGGTTTTTTCCCTTAGTTCTTCGTTATCGACTAATATTGTTGTACTTCGTCTAATGATTTTGATACACTGTGTAAATTAGTTAGTTTTATGTTTGGATTGTTATCCCATTCGTGATCTATCTCGTACCGGTGTATGTCATCTGGTATATTATTTAGAATGCTCTCCGTGTTAGTGTTAGGCGTGAAATCTATGTAATTTGTATGTAAAATTTCGTCTATGGGTGTTAATACTGCGTATTTCGTAAATATTTGACAACTGTTGTCATGTATTTCTAATTCACCTGTATTAATTATTTCTGTAACTATCGGTTCTGCTAAGTCGGTACAACTTATCGTTAAGGTGTCATTTCCTGAATATAACCATTTATTTTTAGTTCTTAATCTCTGATGTATATTTCTTTTTAATGTGAATTTTTCTAATATACACGAGTTTGGTGTTGAGGTTGGTTTTTTAAGTATTTGTATTTCGCATGCCTGTTTATCGTTAGTTTCCTGTATTGGTTGGGGTACTCTACATAATATAAATATTTTTGTTTCTAAACATTTGTTTAATTGTGCTTCTGTGTAAGTTGTGAATCTAGTTTTATCTTTAGTTGTGGCGATATAGTCATATGTTTGCGTACTTAAGTACCAAGGGTTTGTTCCCCCTATTGTTCTAGGCATCGGTATAGCCGTTACGCCGTATGATGTTAATTCTAACTCTGTGACTAGTGGTATTTTAGTTATGAATACGAGTTTTTCATTTTCGTAAAAGATTATCATTTTAGTAATTTTTTGAAATTCATTTACTTCGCATATTTCTGTTCCCATGGGTATACTGTATTTTTTACCTATTGTTTGTTCTACTGTTTTTAATGTAAGTTGCTGCTAACTCTTGCGGAGTCATAAGACTTGGGTGTACTATACCTTCCCTTGCGGCTGTAATTATTTGTCCTAAAGTTGCGGTTTCATATGCGTATTGATTCGTAATTATGGTGTATAAGTTATACACTTCTGCGGCTAATAATAAGTCAATGATATCGTCTGTACTGTTTTGTATTTGTGTCATTTTTAAGTGCAATGCGTTTTCCTTAAGTGTTATAGTTTTATAGAGTTGTTCGGTTTGATTTAGGGTGTTACCTAAATATTTAACTACTGTTTTTACTACTGTAGTTTGGGCTTTCATTATATGTAGAATGTTTGTGTTTGCCTCCTCCGTTTGTTTTATTGCGTCTTTAGTCTTTATAGTTCATTTATAGTCACATACGCCGAATAATGTGTGCATAGCGTTGCCTATAATATTTATTAACCCTCTTTTGGTCCTTATAAGTTCTTTTTCGTTGTCGTGTATGCCTTTTCCTAATGATAAATACATTCGTTCCCTTTGGTTATCGATTTCGTTATATAAGTCAGTTATTACTATCTGGTATCTACCGCATAAATCTTTATGTAACCTATCCTTGCATATTTTTGTTATGTTTTTAACTTTTTCTCCTAATAACTCATATTTGGCATTATATTCTTTTATCGAAAAGTAAGTTACAAGGTTGTAATTAGCCCATATAATTCTAGTGGGTTCTAAGTTTTCAAGGTAAAATTGTCTGTTCTGATAAGTTCTGTATGAGTAGTATTTTGAAAAGTCTATGTCATCACCAATTGTAAGTCCACACATCATCACCAATCTAAAAGTACAAATAACTTTATGGTTATTATAATTTTATTTTTTTTAAATAATTTGTATCAACATTTTTTTTTTTATTATTTTAATATATCCGTTCATAATCTAAAACATCCCTTGGGTCATGTATCATAAGGATATACTGATTAAATTGTTTGCAAAGCGTATTTGTCGAAGTTATTGGTTCTGTTGACAAATCGTATATTAGTCTAGTAATTATTTCGGTAATCTTAGTTATTTCTGCTGACGAAAAAGGTTCGTTTATTTTATTATTTGCTGTATTTATGTGACCTATTAGGCACCTGGGTGTGTTTTCTAAACCTATTGTGTAAGTTTCGTGTAGTTCACGTTCAATCGCCAACTCAAGTTCCATAATGAAATCTCGCTGTTTTTCCCTAAAATTAAAATTAACCTATTAAGTTACGTTACTATATTTTAAATTTATTTATTCATTTGTTTTATCATAATTATATCATTTTACGTTATTTTTGTGTACTGTGACACTTCGTCGTCCTCGTTGTATGACAACATTAATTTCACTACCTACTACCTCAATCACTTCATATGGCCCTAGCCATAAAGGTTGTAGTTTATTTCTATGTGCATTATCTTTTAATAATATTAAATCTTTTACATGTATGTCTACAGGATTTTCCTTTTTGTCGTACCCTTCCTTGCTTTTTATTTTATTTTTAATTAATTTTTCTCGAGCTATTTTATGCGATTCCTGCATGTTTTATTTCAAATCATAAATATAATCATCATAATTATAATGCGGTTCGGGTGCAGATTTTAGTTTAATCGGTATCTCTAAAGTGTGTCCGTATACTAGTGCATATGGTTGAAAATTAGCCGAAGTATGTACTGTTGAATTATATACAAAAAATGCATAGGGTAATAAATGATCCCAATTATTTAAATTTTTTTCTATATAATGTCGTAAGTACTCGGCTAGCGTTCTATGCGACCTTTCAAGACCCCCGTTGGTTTGCGGTCTAAAAGGACTAGTGTTTATCTTATTTATTTTTAATAATTTGCAAACTTCAGTAAACGTTTTACTAAGGAAGTCTGTTCCCTGATCTGTCAATATCGTTCCCGGTATTCCGTGTATGCATACAAAGTGTATGACGAAAGCTTCCGCGACCGTGTTTGCTTGGTGATTAGGAATTGGTACTCCTAACGTTTATACTTTGTTAAGTCATCCTGCATAGTTAAAATATAAGTATTACCCGATAATGTAGTCGTCAATGGTCCTACGATTTCTAAGAATAATTTTTCGAACGGTTTTGAACTTGTAGATGTGATAGCCATTGGTTGTAAGACATGTCGATTCGATTGATGATCATAGTATTTTGGAACGGGATTACTGATATAACAATATTATTATAAAAAGATTAAGATTAAGAGATATTATAAGGTATTTAAATAATATGACTCCTTACAGTGAGAATAATGACAGTAATTTCTTATATCTTTATTTTTAATTATATTGTAAGAAAAATTAAACCCATAAGGCTTTACAAGATATGTAAGAAAAAATAAAAAAAAAAAGAAAGAAAATTGTATATTATATATCAGTAAAAGTATAATTATGTGAGGTACTCTGGTAAAATTAATTACATTATTCACATAGGAAATAGTATTTAAATTATGGTGAAGGATATTTTTATAATATGTTATTATACTAACAAATATTATTATTGTATAAGAAGAAAAAAAAATAATTTTTGTATTACTAACACGTATATTATAAAGCATTTAATAAATAATTGTAAATGACATAATATGTCATGTTATTAAAACAATATATATATATATAATATTAAAAATATGTATAATAATTCAACTAAATTGTAACCAAATATTCAAATATTGTAAGGATTTCTGTCTTGCAGACATAAACCTTTTTTTTTGTGGGGAGGTATTGCGGGCTACGACTATTAGAAAATCGCACCAATATTATATTATATTAAATATATTGTATGCAGTTTATGCAAAATTACGATAGTCACGATCTCATATTGATTCCTAGAATCAATGCGAGAATTTCAGTGTAGCACAATAATTATAATAATTGCCACTTAAAAACCAGATCAGTATGGCCACTACAAATTCCTAGAATCACACCGACGCAGCTGCAAGAGCAATAACAACCACAAGGGCGTTGGCCGCGTTCTCGCGAGGACCCGGATACGAGGACCACATAAAAGGGAACCCAAAGAACAGCATATTCAGATGTACCATAGCCGCTGAGTCCAATGCACCTTCACGTCAGACGACACTACGAGCATTTCTACAGCTGCTACATATTATGTACACACACACACACACACACATACACTCACAGTTTACTTGTTTTGTTAAACATATAAAAAATAAATGAACACATAGTATTATTATTACACTTTTATTAAATACAAACACCGTCAAAGGATCTCTGGTAGCCCGCACGTAACAGTATGATGCTCTTATTAATGCCGGTATCCCTGCCAAAAATAGTCTTTATATTAATATAAACATTTACAGTTATAAGTAGGGCCCGGATTTATATGCTCTAAAAACCTAAGAAATATGCACTATAAAATATGCATTTATGCTCTTATTTTATAGAAATATACCCTATAAAATAAAAAATATGCATTTAAAAACCTTATATATGCAAAAAAAATCGTAAAATACAGAAATATGCAGTACATGTCAAAAAAGGACAAAATATGCAAAATAAAACTTTATATTTCGGATATATAGATTACAAATCAAACTTGTAGCTTACCTAGTTAATTTTTGGAATATTCAGAAAAAAAATGCAAATGCATATAAATCCGGGCCCTAGTTATAAGTAAAGAAATCCCAATTGAATGGCATAAATTTCAAAAATTCAAAAATTTTCAAAAATATTTTTTATACAGTTAAGTTTTTTAAGTTAACTAGAAACTTGATTTGCTTTGACTTGGTTGATTTTAGCTCAATTTTAATATTTTTTTTTTTTTGAACAGTTTTAAAAAGTATGATTTAAAAAACGGCTATCTCAAAAATTTAAGAAAACTTAACTGTATAAAAAAAATTTTTTGAAAATTTTTGAAAAAATGGTCGAATTTTGTGTCATTCAATTGGAATTTCTATACTTATTTCTGTTAAAAAAAAACCGATAAATTGATTTTCCACTGAGATACTATATATGGGTGACACGGGACTTGTGCGCTCAAATACCTTTCGCTCGACCATGACGCGTCCGACGCTTTCCCCGGTCACGGCACGTGAAATTATAGCGTCTTTGTCGAACGCTGCCGCACGGTCCTCGTCGCCGAAGAATTTCGTTTCGGGTTTTGAACCCGGCCGCGTTTGGCTCCGCTTGTAACCGATGAATTGACTGATCGGCAACTTTCCGACGTTCCAGTCGCCGTAGAGCTGAGGGTGTTCCTTGCCTGTGTTCGTCACGACGTCTCGGACGTGGTCGTAATGGTCGAATATTTTTTGATGTCTCTTCAATTCGTCCGGATTCTGTGTGCAAGGGATTCGGAAAAAAACAAAAACAAACTTCGAATTATTCGAATTCGCCGCGAACGAAAAATATCGTCATGTCGATACGTTACGTTTTCGGCGTAATTCATCCAGGCGTACGAAAACAGACCGGCCAGACACGGTTGTATGTTCGTGTCGCAAAACGTTCCCCACGTGTCTTCGTCCGGTCCGCCGGCAGTGATCGCCATTGCTGTGGACGACCAGATAATAGACGTTAAAATTATAAAATATAACTAGGGCCCGAAAGTGCATATTATATATTATGTGTTTACAGGCCCTGATTTAATAAAATTAGGGCCAAGTGCACAATTTTTTTGGGGGCCCCCTACCCCCACCACCACAAGTCAAAAAAATGTTCCAGAAAAAATCTATATAGAGAGGAGGGGGAAATATTGATAATAAAAACAAAATATTTATATGTTAAGTATTAAATAAATATCCCAAAACTCATAAAATATTTTTTGTTCTTCTTTTCTTAATTTAAGTTTTCGTTTAGCCGCCCCGCTTAAATACTGCCGTGACATATTAGAATTTACCTTTCAAAACAATTATATTTAAAAGTCTAAATAATATTCATGAGAATTTCAAAAAAGAAGTTTCGAATATTATAAATTATCACATTAATGCTCACCTATTCAAATACACGTGACTCGTGTGAGCGACGAGCGTTCAAATTTATAAACCACGGTACTGACAAATATACAAATATGAAATAACGGCTAAAGCATAATGTTCATAATAATAAAATAAAAAGATAATAATATTGTCATAAATAATATATGATAAAGTGATCAGTGACGTGCGGGCACAACGCTAACATGTACGACAACGTCGACAACATTGGACAACAATAACTGTATTAGTTTATTTATAACATTTAATTAATGTTTTTCGCTATTCATTTCCGTGAATAACTGAATAACCTAAACCAATGGTTCTAAAAATGGTAATTGTGGGATCGAAATGCATCACCAACGACGGGTTAATCAGTAAATACTAAATACTGGGCTGGAAGAAATCTATAAATAGTTATTACTTATTATGTATCAAATATTTCCGATGTTCAAACAATTTTCTATTATTATTATTATGTTGTATTGAGGTGTGGAATGACTTCTACTTGTATAAGGTCTATGGGAATTATAATTTATTAAAAATAATTAATTTAAAAAAAAATTTTAATACAGAAAAATTTCTACAATTCACGGAGATCGAGGGCCCCCCAAAATTGGGGGCCAAGTGCAAGTGCTCCATCTGCACTTGCGTAAATCAGGGCCTGTGTGTTTACTGAGCGCATCAAAAAGTCGCTGGACGAGCTAAAAATTTGAATCACAACCCAACGAGTTCAAAAATGAAATTTTAGTTTGCATACTTTGAGGTTTTTACACAAACATGCAAATTTTAAAACAAAATTGCATTTTACTGCATTTTACTGAAGTAGGTATATTTCAAAATATATTTGTTCAAAAATCATGTCAGGAGAAGAAACAACAACGGGCGACCTTCCGTAGAAGATCATCAAATCAATTACTCCATACATTTCGAGACGTATGCGCCAATTTCTTTATTGAAATTATCTTTATATAAATTGTAGTTCCTGAATTAATGACAACATATACCATAATAATACAATTTTTCATATTTTTCCCCGTCTTTTATTTATTATTTTTACCAAAAACGAAAAAACTTATTGTAAAAAAAAAAAAAAATTAAATGCATATTTAGAGCATATTCACATGCATATTTTGATAGTCTTAGGTGCATGCACTTCCGGGCCCTATAATAATAACTAGGGCTCGAATTTCAATGCATTTTAATTTTTTTTTTGGAATATCTTACGCGATGCTTTCCAAGCTACAAATATGTTTCAAGTACTTCGCGATGTAACTACAATAATTTTTTATGACATTTTTAACCTATTTGTCGTATTATGACTAAAAAAATTGACCTCATTGAAATATATGTACTACATAGCAGTATAGTACTACGTAATATAAATTATTTTCATTTTGAACTATTTTAACTAATTTAACATCAGGTTTTCCGGTTTTTACAATCTTTATGTCACACCATCCAATTAGCCGATTTTATTGCACACAACTAAACTTTTATCGGAGTATTTTGTTATCGAGCGATAGTATTATATCGGTGGTGCGCGTGGTTGATTGTCGGACGCTTTGAGTTTTTGGAAAGGTCATTCTTTGATATTTTTAGGGTATTTTTTAGAGTTTTTAGATCATAAATGCATTTTTTGATAGGGCATTTTTTTGATATTTTTAGGGCATTTAAATCCGAGTCCTATTAATAACTATAGTGGTAGTTATGTCGTTGTAATAATAATATGCATATAAGTCACAATAATTGTCCTTCTACTCTTTTATAACCCACTCTGATTTCATCTCCAAAACGTTACCTCTCGAATCTTTGGTCCACCCATCGGAACAACTCACCGGAACACTTTGCCACGAGATATAGAGACCAAACATTCCTAAATAAACTTGCAGGTTCACTAATCTAGATTTACACAGATCACATGTTATCCAATTTAATAGTTTACGCGTGGGAGCTTTTACCCAGTCACGCTCGCTTTCAAACTTGGACTAAACGATTCCCCCCACTTTGTACACTCCGTTTTAATGAATGTATTTGTGACCTCCATGTCACATATTATTTACCTGCTCCGCCTTACAGTTCAAACGCCTAGCTCTAATCGACTCTCTTAGATCTCTCAACACACCTTTTAATCTCGCCATTCCGTTCTCAACACTAATTGCACATTCACTATATATATTATATTATATAGTTACTTAAGGCTATAAAAATTAGAAAATCACAATTTTCATAGATACCAAAGGTATGAACTGGGTCTCGAGAAAACAATAATAATATGCTTGTTGTACGAAATTTAGTACCAATATTCTTAGTCAGTACAAGTCTTAGTAGACGAGCCAAGGCTGGGCATTTACGAGTTAAAAAGTCAAGTGTTACTCTTAACTAAATATTACTCGACGAGTTACTCTTATTTCCATAAATAACTTCTGACTTAATGTTTTTTTTCTCTAAAGTGACTTCTAACTTGCCGAAAGTTAACTTGCGTTAATTTATTTATTTTTCCTAATATCGATTTCATAGTTTTAAGTGTATATTTCGATTTTTATAACTTATTTTTATATAAAAAAATAATAATAATTGTCTGAAAAAATCAAATACTGTTTAATATGTTATTTCACTCTGTATTCTAAATAAGTTCTAAATATTGTAAACAACGACAGAAGAAACAACTGTCCCGAGTGTTTATGAGTAGTTTATTTCTGTATTTGAGATTTCAATAGGTATTAAAAATAAAGCATTAAGCACTTAGTTACGATTTTACGAGTAATTAATAAAGAAAAGGTTTAATAAATAATATGATGTATATTGTATAGTGGTAAGTTGTTATGAGTAATAACTAATAACTAATAAGTAATACATTTTAATATTTTAATTATTGCTAATTCACAGAAATTATGTTTATATGATATAACTATTAAACAGAAACGTTATAGGACTGTAGGGGTAATAATAGGGGTTTTGTTGAATTTTATAACTGACTGAAGTATGCAAGTACCTACCTACTGTGTTCAATACAATAATTACACATCACATTTAAAAAAACCTAGTCAAACTAAAAAAAATAATTCTCTCTAAACATACCCAAAATATTTTTTGACATGAAAACAAAATAAAATAAAATTGAAAACAGAATAAATTATCTTGACTTTTTAAAACGCAACTTTAGTTCAACGATTTCACATAAATTAAGTTAGTAGTTAAATTAACCGAAATTCAAATATAACTATAGTTATGAGTTAAAAAGATAAAAATAATGTCAAATAACGTTAACCGAAAAATCGATAAAAAAAATAAAAATGAACTTATACATACCGCTTATATTGTGAGGAAGGGTAGAGTTGCAAAACATAGCACCAGAATGACTCGACTCTAAGTACATCAGTAGCTGTATAAAAATTACAAAAATACGATTTAAACGCTTTCGTTGATAATTGAAATGGTATAATAAAGTCCAGTGGCGCAATTTCAGTTTTTAATGGGAGGGGGCAAACGTTTTTAGACGAGAGGTCGAAGAAATTAAATTACAATATAAAACTGCTAAAACATAATAAAAAAAATTGAACATTTTCAAACAGGAACCGCACTTCTATAATATAATAGGTAGAGGTTTTTTTTTGAAATCATGGATTAATTACTAAGAGTGACAGTTTTTTTTTTTTAATGTCTTAAGTATTTAGTATCAGTATCTAATACTTACACAATAATATTATACTTCTCAAAATTAGAAAAGTCATAATATTATAATACGTGTTATTTCACCAACAATTTGACTGGTCAGTTACAATCAGACGTGGGAAAATGCCCACATTGCCCCCCCCCCCCCAACCAACCAAACGACGCCACTGTGATAAAATCTTAAAAAAATAATTATTTATTTTACTCGTATATATTACATTTTTATAACCGTTACGGTTGTGCAAACGTTTGAAAACTGCCACGAGTTCGTCCGCGTACAACTCGGAGTCCGAGCCGGAATCCGGGAATTCGATAAATCCATCTTCACCGCCAAGACCGGTGTGGAAAATAAGTATGTTGTCTTTGTTCGTACTAAAAAAACACGATCATTATATTATATAATATATCGATACCGGCCAGTAAACCTGTATAATAGATAGGTTGTTTCAATTTTTTTTTGAAGTTTTTAGATGCATAAAATTTGTCTGAACGTAGTGTCATATTGTAATATTGTATATGTTACCGGAAATGTTGACAATTTAGGAAATTACGACAACTCCTAGGAAATAATGACAACTCCTAAGGACAATTTTTGACAACACTTGATTATTGATTATTTAATAGAGCAATAGCTAGGTAATTAATAATTGTATTCGACAAAAGTAATATTTAAATTAGACAGATTAAATTTAATTGTATAAAAAAAAAATATGGCATCTTTGCCTAATATCGATAGGAAATGATAACAAATATTATACTAGGCAATGATATCATTCATTACCTTCCACTATTAGGAATTGTCAACATTTCCTAGGAACTGTTATCATTTCCTAAATGTCAACATTTCCGGTAACATGTACCTACACGAAAAATTGTACATTTTTTTCTTTTTTTTATTAGCTATTATCGCGCTCAACAGCAGCTGCTGTTAACAACAATATGCATATAGGTGGATTATATAATATTATAATGTCATATAATAACTTAAAAATAAGCTTATCGTGATATCATCATATAACTCAATCGAAAATAACGAAAAGATTGTTTGCACGATAATCCCGCAATGTAAAATCAAACACACAGATTCTTAACGTTATTAATGATAAGTAGGGCTGGGATTTCGATGCACTTTGCATTGTTTTCCAAATCTAACTGTGCAATGCTCGTCTTGTCACAAATTTGTTTTATGTACATTTAAATGAAAATAAGAAAGTATATTTTGCATTTTTTGGCATTTTTTAACATTTTTTTTAGGTAATTTTCTTAATTTTTAAGGGCATTTTAGAGTTTTTGGAGCATCTTTTAAGTTTTTGGAAACCAAGTGTATGAATTTGAAATTTTATTTTAAGATTTTTACACAAATATGGTTTTTAAATAAATATAACAGATTATAAGTAGGTACTCGTAATTCGTATTATATTATCGGCTTATCGCCATTATCAGACAAGGTTTGAGTAACCTCTACCATTTCCTGTTAAATAATCTTAAATCAGCAAAATCGACGTCCGATGATATTGTTCGACGTTCAGTACGAGTTTTGTCGTCGTTAACACCGTTTTATTACTCTAGTTAATTTTTTTTGATAATTTAATATAAAAATGACATTTTTTTTAAGGCATTATTTAGAGTTTTTAGGTCATAAAAGCATTTTTTTTAGGACATTTTTCGGGGTTTTTTAGGGCTTTAAAATCCCACCCCTAATGATAAGGTATTCATCGTATTTTATACAAACTCGTGAACAACGAAAACTAAAGGTATTCAATAAAACAATATATTAACGGCCGTCTTGTACTCTGTAAATACGAATATAATACGTTATTTGATCGAGAACGCTCTATTGCGGTTTTTAAACTTCACCAGCTATATTATAATAATTATGGTTTCCTATTTTTAACGTGTAATTATTAAAATAATTATAATTAGTATAATATATATTATTTTATATCAAATAATATTTTGAAAATTATTATTACTATTAATTTTTATGTCTAGTAAATATTTGAAAACGGATCGACTGCCATTCGTCTATATAATATTATGCAATATCACTACCAATAAAATAGGCGACTTTATGAGAAGGGCAGGATGGTTCCAAATGTGCAGCCCCGATCGTCGGTGGTTTGATTTTTTTTCGTCGAGTAGGAGACTATAATAATGTATAGTCACAAATGTAGAAATATCGATACTTAAATCGCAAACGGAATTCGAGTTATTGACAGTACGCTATCGTTAATAATTTAACAACTAATATTTTTATTTTTCTTAAATTTTTGTAAAACTGCCATTCGTCATTTCTATGCAATCACACTAGAAATTCGTCGGGTCCAACCCGATATCGATGGTTTGATTTGGTTCTTCGAATAGGATAATGAGACTATTCACGAATTTACGAAATATTATTATAATATATTAAATTATGTTTTTAATATGACGAAACTGTAATCACAATACCAAAAACTTACCTTGATACCACTCGTTCACTTCCAATTCCTTTTACATTCTGCTTGTGTCCTTGAAGGACGTCCAAAAATACAGCTTTACTAACATCCTAAACATTAACATTTTTACTAATACAAAATATAGTATGCGTCATACTGCAGGTGATAAATCAAAATCAAAATCAAAAATTAATATTTTCCTTTAATACAATATTATATTATGTTTACATCATTCACGACTCAAAGATTGTCTAATACTAATCGTATAATGGGCTTGAAATAAAAATGCAATCTTTTGATTTTAATTTCAATTTCGCTAATCGATGTTATAGTTTTTTTCTGATTTAAATTATTTTAAAAAATATATTTATCTTGTGATTTTATAATTTTTATATCGTTGCACAATATCTATTTAGAATTTTTCTTATTTTCAATTTGGACATTAAACATGGTTTATATATTTTTTTTATTTAAAAAATAGGTCTTACCGCGTTTCAATTTTAATTTCGACTTACGGCTTGCGAGCCATACTCGCAGTGGATTGTCTCGGTCGTCACGAGTGACAGTGAAACGGTCTTAAATAGAGACTATAAGTTATACCTACCTGCAATGACGTACGATATTATTGACCTATTGGATTGTTGAATTTTAAATTAGAATTAAGATTGTTTGATTTGTATAGCTGGTATACAAACTGCAGTCTGAAACGATTATTATTTTAGTATGAATCGTGGATTTAAATTGTTGTCCATTTAAAAAAAAAAATCTCGATTTTGATAGAGGATACTTTCTGATTTCGACGATTTTTATCGACATTTAAAATTGGTTTTAAGATCGCCTTCGTGCCTTTGCTATTAATAAAATTATAAACAACTATTAAAATATTATTCATAACTATATTCGAATACCTACGACTTAATAATATTACATAATAATTGGATTTAATTAATTATTTTATTAATTATGATGAATCAACGAGCAATCGTAGTTGTAAACATAGTACGCAAAACCATAATACTTACTTCACCGCTGTAATCGATCGCTACATCTTTGTAAACATTTTTACCGTTTGGCTCGTTTCTAATCACGCCGGGTTCGGGATTTCTAAAAAAAAAAACAACAGTTTTGTAGGTATTTTAACAATATTCGGATGTTTGGAAATTAATCGTCTGTTTTGAGTTAAGTGGTATATCATCAGCTGTATCGAATTGCTTGAAAATAAACGTTTTTAGTATAATATAACAACGCACTATCGGTTAAGCGCGTCGTAGTTCGACAAGTAATTTAATTCGAACAATAAACGAGTACTTACAGACATTCACTAATCAAATTATTACGAATCGTCAGTGAAATAACTCAACGAATAAATATATTTCAACAGCTAAAAATTAATTTAATTAAAAATTATTTTTAATCAAAAACATTTGTATATAATTCGTTCGACTCAAAAACTGAACGGGAAAAGTACCTCGTATTTCGTGAGATCAAAAGTAACGTCCAGTAAAATAAACTTACAAATTGAAAATTAATCATTTGTCTGAAGCTATATAAGTATTTGCAGCGGTATTGAATGCTTGAAAATAAACGTTTGTAGTCTATAATAGTAACGCATAATCTTTAAGCACATAGTTCAAATCATTACGAACCGTCAGTGAAATAACTCGATATAAATAAAAAAAAAAATGCATTTTAACGGCTAAAAACGAATTTAACACAAAATTATTATTATCAATTAAAAACATTTGTACGATTCGTTCGACTCGAAAACTGTGAGTGAAAAAAGTAACTCGTATTTCGTGAGGTGTAGTAACGCCCAGTGAAATAAACTAAGATTATAGGCACTAAAAACTTTACGGCTTCTACCGTTACAAATTTAATATTCCACTTATTTTTGTTCTGTTCTGTTTTTTTTTTTCATTAAAACAGCGACGGTAAAGTTCTAAAAAGCGAATCGAACGACGTTAAAGAAAATTGTATTCCAAAAAAAAAAAAAAGTTCAACGCAAACAATTTTATTACTCTGTTAAAAAAAAAAAACATAGGACGTTTCTCAGAAGTCACATACCGCAGTGTAACCAGCCGTCGTATTATTGCGTTATTAATAATATTTATCGTGCTCGACGACGATGATATTGTTATTTTAGGGTTGAATATTAAATTAGATAATTATTACGCGTACGATAGATACAAAATGATATGATGAGAATTGATGTTAATTGATGTAATTTTTTGTTCGTGACGAGTAAAAAAAAAAAAAAGGTAATGGTCGAACTGCACGTCGGACTGCTGATTGTGTTCAAAAAAGGGTTATTAACAAACATTTGGGGAAAACATTTTGAAACTGATAATGATTTTAGCCATTGGAGTGACTTATCTCTTATTTTTATTATTATTATCAGAGGTGTGGCTGTGGTGGTAATGGGTATCAGAGTAATTTAAAATATTAATTGTAAAATAACAGACAATATATTATAGTAAACATTTCAATTTGTTTTAAGTATAACACAAGAACGGTATAAACCACTGTATCGGTATGCGATAAATTTAATCTCAACAAAAACCTCCTAATAATAATAGCAACATTTTTTCTTGAATATTTGAATTTTTTTTTAAAACGCCTAAAACAATTTTGTATGATATGAAAAATTATGTAAAAGTAAAAAAAATTACGTTGAAAACAAAACAAAAAAAGTGCATTTATAGTTAAAATGCCTAAAAATGCAAAAAAATTCCAAATAAAATTAGTACATTCTGAATCAGAGGAGCATGAGTCGATTTTTTAGCTAAGATAGTATTGTATATAGGATCAAGGGGAAAAAATGCAAGTCATCAACATTACCTATATATCTTTAATAATCATATTAATAAATATACATAATATAATATTATATGTAATAAATGTGACATAATATTTTTTTTAAAGCGTTTTTAAACATGTCAAATTATTACTATACCCATTATTTAAATAAAAATTTTTTTTTATAATCATCGTAAGAAACTGAATATTCAAAAACTCTAATCTATGGTAATCGATTTTCGATGATATACATATAATATATACTATTTTTCGAACTCATCTCTGCAGCGGTGCATCGAGTGCAATTATTATTCGACCGTTACCTTTTTTTTAACCCGAGTGCGATTCGACTTAGGTAAAAAGTGCAATTATTCGACCATCCCCCCCCCCGTATAGGTATGCGACCTAGGTAACCTAACCTATATAGTTGTTGTGAAAATCATCAGAAACGCTTATTGGCCAAGGTGCGATATATGTATATCGTGCAAGAACCGAAAACGATATAGACTGATATTATATATTTATTATTATTGATTATAGGTCCGTGTCAGACTTATCAGACTATATCAGATGTATCAGACTTGTCAGACTATATCAGATTATTTTATTTCGGGACGCGCGGTATTTCGGTCGTTCGTAATTTTTTTTATTCGCAAATAAATGATAACCAGGACAACTATACCGTAACAATCCCGTATAACTTTTTTTTCTTAGCAATTTATAACACAATCAATAATGCAAACTCACTCTGGATTGTACGCGATGTCGTCGTACATAAACGTAATAATACGATCTTCTGGAATGCCGTTTCCTCGCAGCACTTGATAAGCGTGACACACATTCGACTGAAAATATGTCATTAAATGCGATGGTATTTATTAGATATATATAGATAAATTTATATGAGATATGTATTCGATTTATTTCAATATTTTAAATTCTATAGTGTAAACGTATACAATGTTATGCTGCAAAATTGCTGTTTAATAATTATTATTGTAGCTTATTAGGTTTATATTAATATTCCTTTTTCCGTTATCGTATTATTGTATTGTTTTA
Organism: Neotoxoptera formosana; assembly: GCA_022818045.1. Classification (NCBI taxonomy): domain Eukaryota; kingdom Metazoa; phylum Arthropoda; class Insecta; order Hemiptera; family Aphididae; genus Neotoxoptera; species Neotoxoptera formosana. The sequence goes on from CM040630.1 coordinate 88,062,595, forward strand.
AAAATGAAAGAACATTAATATATTGAAACAGTGTTCTTACGTTTTTAGATAGATGACTAAAATGATAAAATCGATTTTTGTGATTAAAACATATTACCTAGGTACCTATATAGGTAGTTTTCAAGAAAAATTTCTAAAACTACTACGAAATGATTGGATACAGGTTAATCCCGGATTTTTATAGAAACATCGATTGATATTATATCCTAGAACGACTTTGACATATATTTATTTTCCGACAAAACCGTGGCTTATAATATATAATATAAACAATGATATTGATATCTTATAATATAAGAAAAACAATCGTACGATAGATATAATAATCAATATTATATCTGATCGTAATAATATGTAATGCGCCTTGTACCATATTTTTGTATATAGATTGTAAATTTTCATAAATAAACGACATTTTTTTGAAAAAAAAAAAATATGTAGGTAATGCGTACAAAAAATACTAATTTATTGTTTGGATTTCGAAATTTAAAAAAATATTATATTTAATATAAGTAAATGTTAACTTGCTATATTATTATTATTATTATTATTATTATTATTATTATTATATCGCTACAAGATCAGAGCATTTTAAGTATATTTTTGAGGATATAAGCCCATCCTTGTTTTTTTTTATACCTAATAGTCTGCACACGGATTGCTGGGTCTCGTTTTAACTAATATTTTTTTTTTTAATTTAAACAATAATATTGAAATATAACAAAAAGCGAACTAAAATTTGACAACATTTTTAAAAAAACTGTACTTAATTGTTGAATACTTATACAAGACATACACTTAAAAATATCTTCTTTGTGGAACGACGTATATTGGTACATTGGTAATATTATTATGAAAAACCATTTTGCCGTCTTTTACCAAATTCTTATTTTTTGGTTTGTTATATTCATCGGTAAGGACCGGATTTTTACGCAGATGCATATATTCTTCTATAATATACTCACCTATAATTATTTTGATTCGAAATTTTGTAACACGTAGACTCTATTTTTTTTTTTACCAATTTTTGCATACTTTTTGGTAAAAATGACTATAAATTGCATAATATTTCTATATAATTGATAAGAGTTTGATTTTTATGAATAATTATAATGAACTTGGTTCTTAGTTTATTTTTTTTTAATCACACAATAAATAATTTTTTTTTCATGTTTTTACATTTTTGAGTACTTACATAAATATGTGCATCATATTCAACAATAATTTTTGCTTAAAAATCCGGGCCTTATCCATCAGCATAGCAATTGAAAACTTTAAACTTTTCCTTTTTCCGTTTCTGCTGTCCATTTTACCGACCCGTACTTCTTCAAAGTAGTCAAGCAATCGCGATAAATCTGATTATCCGGTTCATAACGTTCTTAAACTAGTATTCATGTCTTGCGATGAAAACATATACCACGACCAATATTTCTGAAGACCAATCGACGTAAACTCGGAACAATATCGATGGCAGTAAGAATGAAAAAAATGAAAGTCCAAAAAAATATTTATTCAAAAAAGTATTGTGACTTATATCTATTTGTACCTATACATCATAATAATAATATGACGATAAGACGAATAACTCAATAATATTCTAAAATTACCCAATAAATAGACCCAAAACTTCGAGCACGTCATGACTTTATTATAATCATTTGCCCCGACCCGATTCGGACAAAATATTTTAATCGCCCAATTCGTAAACGCAATTTATTCAGAAGTGTAATTATTTTCGGACCCGACTCGGGTGCAGCCGCCGAGGGAGTGAACGAGCTGTAAGCCTAAAATATTATTTGTGTCCTATAAAACACTGTCGGCTTAAATATTAATTATCTGTTAATGAAGATAATCCGTCGGCTATAATCATATAATATATTTTAGACACCGTCGCGACGGTCGAAATACCGTCGGCTTATTTATAGCCCCTCAAATTAATATTATTACCTACTTTATTATAATTTATAATAATATAATAGTATTTTGTTTTTGTAACCGTAAAGTGCACTTAAATTAAAATCGGCTTAAGTCAAAATATTATAATATGTATTATAATCAAAGACGGACAAGTTAATGAAAATAATTAACTCAAGTTAAGTTAAGGGAACACTAGATCGTTAAGTTAAAAGTTAACAGTTAGCAAAATCATTAATTTGACTCGATAAGTTAATACGGAAAAAAATATTAACTCAACTCAGTTTAAAATAAGTTAATTTACTTTTTTTGATGAGTATGCAGATCACATAAAAAGTGACTGCTTGTTCTTGGGGAAGATCTGATTTTCTAAATTATAATAATCAATCTCGTTGAATTTTTTATCATAATGTGCAGCGGTGGCGCCGAAGTATTTGAAAAATACTATGACATGCGCATCAAGGGGCCACTCACTATCGTATTTATTTATTTATGTTTATAGTTAAAATTATTATCATTATTATTCGGATTATTTTTATTTTTATATTGATATTTACGTATAAACGAAAAATTTCAAAACTTTTTTAACTCGAGAGATCGTTTTTAAATCAATAACGGTGAAAAGCTAAGTTATTTCAACTGCCAATCATACTAGTAAAGTTAAAACGTTTATTAGAAAATACACTAACTATAGTTAAGTTAAAAAGTTTAAAAAAATTTAATTTTTATCTTAACTTACCTACCCTATATACCTACGGTTAACACAACACCTATCGGTTGAAATATTCCGGCTGATGACCGAGAAATTGCCGAAAAATAAACTCGATTAGGAATATTATGATGGTGGTCAATAAACTAAATATTTATTAAGTACCTATTACATATTTTCTTGAGTGATTCGAACAACAAGACTACCGGCCACTGCAGCAATAATAATAATGCAACGGGCCTGGATATCAATGCAAAATGCATTTTTTTTTTTTTTTTGGTGCTCCGAGACAGTGCTTCTCAAACTTTTTTGTCGCGGGGCCCCCTTGATCTGACGATTGCCAACAATAGTGTTTTTAATGACATATTATTATATAATATTATTAGAACCGAAATGAAAGCTCATCGACATTGCCGGTAGTGTCGAAGGACATTTATGATGTTCGACGATAATAAATTATTTTTATGTCCCTCTTTGTCCAACTATATCTGCTGAAACGTTTTACATTCCACTTCAAAAAATACTATAATATTATATGCACTTGGTTCACCTATTAATAGATTAATGAAAGTAGCTAATGAAATCCGGGTAGATTTATTTAATTTTCATTCTTTTGATTATATTAATTGTAATTATATTACACTTATCATTTATAAATTATTTTTTCCATACATATTTTATTCTTTTGCTTTTTGTTACTTATTATTATTGTCATCCTCGATATTATATTACTTTTTATGAATTGTTTTAATTGTTAATAATATAATTTTTTTTATGCATATTCTACTTTTTACTGTCGTTTGTTTAAATCATTATCATTGGGTCTTATCCCGTTTGAATTAATAAATAAACAAATAAATAGTTGCTCGTGCCCATAAAACAAAAAAAATCATTTTTTTATGGCCATTATCGTGCGTTGAAATAATTCACATGGCGTTTAATATATGTTGTTTTTCGATCGTTTTTCGAGAGAATTTAAATAATTTGAACCCTGACAAAAAATATTATATTATTATATCACCTGATGTCGATACCGCACCCACTTGTGCGAGCCAGCGACCAGAACAGCCCATATATTTGTAGACAAATTACTCAGGTCGCTTTCGGTCGTACGGGCGCTGCAGAATACGACTGTTGCGACGAATAAAGCGGATGAAATCCACGAAATCAAAAACATATTATTCGGTCGTAGAAAGCGAAATAAAATAATGTTTGTAAGTATGAACCGATCCGACGACGTCTTATTGCCTATTGAACGGTCGAATGTCGAATGGGTCGTATTATATATAGGTAAAGCATTTTAGAGCTTCAAGAGGTTTATTGTTTATCTGACTAAACACAGTAATATAATATATTTTCTCAAGTGATATTTTAATTAAAAACATATTACAATATATTGTGTTTTTTTTTCAAATATTTTTTTATTATCAAACACATTTTATTCCAGTCAATGCCGCACTATACTGTGATAAAACTCCACTACGCAGACCAAAGTGCCATACGGACAAAGACGATTGCCAACAAGTGGTTTTTTTTACTGACATATTATTAGAACCGAAATGTAAGCTTATATCCACATTGCTGCAGATAGTGTCGAAGGACATAATATTTTATGATGTTTGACGATAATTTCACGGAAAACCAACAAAAATCACTTAGTCCCGAGGGCGATTGCGTCGAGTGTGTTTGATTTGGAACGAGCAAAATGTAATCCTCGTTATAATATTACTGCTGTCAACCCCGTCGCATAAACGTCGTCTTCGATATGTTTGTTTCCGGATTAGAGTTTTAACGGTTTAATGTAATAATATAATAATACAGTGGACCCCGGGACATTGCGACATATATAGGGAAACGAGAAGGCATCAGATAAAGCAGCTGGAAACGCAATTAATAGTCCTGATAGTGAAATAATTCCCTTTTCATCACTTATTGCAGACGTCAAAAGAAATTTTACGGAACACAGAATAGCACACGATAACGGAAAATAAATTAAGACAGAAATCAAGCACACCGTGGCTGACTCTGTCCAAAAATACACGGATTTAAACAGAAAAAATGGGGTAATTCTCGATCGTTTAAGAATTGTCCACACAAAACTTACACGCCAACACCTTATGGCCAAAACCGATGATCACCCCTATGCCCAAAACGCAACACCGACTACTCCATCGCCAAGCACCATCCTAGTCCACCATCCAAACTTCGTTGAAGCTAGAAAGGAGTTCGACGTCCCGGATGACCTGTACGAAGCAATCGGTCCATTTTCAAACTCTCACAACATATCGTATACCTCAATTGAATTGTACAATACAGTATAAAATAATGTAAAAATGTATTATTGTTAGCTAATAACCTATGTACGTAATTGATTCTTAACCATTAATAAAAATAAAAAAATAATAATAATAGTACAGTGCGATCCTTTTGACGCAAGACACTAGACGTTTCAAAAAGTATTTGCGTTTTTAATAATATTTTTATTAAACTGTATCGAGTCGTTACAAAACAACATTTTTTCAAAAAAAAATATTTTTCAAGATATTTTTTGACCTTATTAATTTTTCAGTTTTTACTTTTTTGAATAATTACAGCATGCAATTTTAATTTTATAATCCAATATTTCTGAGTATTTTGATACATAAAAATCGAATTTTGGACTATAGTTGTTTTTGAGTTATAAGTAAATTTTGAAGTTTAGATGAGAGGATTAGTGGACCAGCATTTCGCGGGGTACCCGCTACCACCACACACTGCTCATCTAAATTTCAAATACTTATAACTCATGAACTACTCGTCCGAAATTCGATTTGTATGTGTAAAAATACTCAGAAAAAAAGTGAAAAAATTAAAAAACAATAGGGTTAGAAAATAACTTTTTTTGAAATAATGAGTGTCTCGCGTTAAATGGATACTGCGCCCTGTATACTTGGATGTGTTTTTATGTATTGATTATTTCCCAATAATTGGAAAACACTATATTATACTGCTGTATATAGGTGTATAGCTTACTAGCTGCCCACTTGCAGGGTCGTGCTTTGTCATTGCTGCAGAATTTCTTTTAAATTTAATTTAGTGCTTCCCACCGTCCGTTGCCTGAGCTCACGATGACGTCTTTTTCTGTCGTGCTCGGAGATTTCGATGCCGACCGATGCCAGAAACGCCGTTTAAACACGCGACTGATATGTTGGGTTAGGTCGATACGCAATTTAAGACACATCACGTTTACAACATTTTTATAAGCTCGTACGATTTAGTCTAACCTTTGTAAAACGTACCGTAATGTGTCGTTTACAATATTATAATATATTGGTATTTAAATAATATTATTACAATGTTACAAATTGTGTTTATTTTGTATTAGTTCAGTCTGTCTTAATATATGGCATTCTATATAGTGTGGGGCTCTGAGTATAAAAATGTACTGGAACCACTATTAATGTCACACGCATAGAACCCTCATTGTCACTGAACAATTTACACTGCATATTTTTGCATATTGTTCTGATACTTTTGCATATTTTAACAAAAAACTGGCAAAATTCAAAATTAATTAGAAAATGGATTGAGCCATACAATATTTCTGGTGAGGTGTTCAAAATTTTAAACAGTATAACAGTTTTCTGTCGACATTGTCAACAGCAGAAAAAAAAATTCAAATTTATCAACACGCAAATTCCGGCAAATCGTGCAAAAATGTTTGAACAAATCTTCTTCTAAACAAACCTTTGTTCACGAAGCATCAACAGCCATAGAAAATCAGTCACAATTTTTCAAAGAACTTTGTAGTACATTCATTTCAACAAACATACCTTTATATAAAATACAAAATAAAAACTTTAAATCTTTTTTTTGGAAAAGTATACAGATAAAAATACATGTATACCAGATGAAAGTACGTCAAGGAAAAAGAATTTAAATCAATGTTTTATACAGAAGTTACACAAAATATATAAATATCAATTAATTTAATTGAAGAGTTGGCTAAACCACTAAGAAAATTAGAATTTCTTTTATAAACAGTACAAAAAAAGAGCTATGTACATTATATTATATTACAAACAAAATAAATTTAATATTTTAATAATTATTATTTAATTTAAATAAGTAAAAGTAAAATTTCATTTTAATATGTTCAATATTTACATTTTGAAGAATTCATTATAATATATTGTATAGGTACTAAATTGTGTAGAATTTTTAAGCAACATTTATTAATACATTTTGTGTGCATATTATAATATATTCGTTTAAGGATTTTTGATGAAATAGTATTCCCAGACGCAACTCACCTGCACTGTACTTGAAAATTTAGTATTTTGCGTGTAAAAAAATGTCTACCCCCCCCCCCCCTAAGACAAATTCCTAATTACGCCGCTGTTTCCCAAGACCGTTATTAAACCGAAGTCTGCAATATTATTGGACGACTACGAATCGGTTCCCAATTGTCGAATTGGTCCCCGCAAGCTTGAATAAAATTGTCTTGCTCTAAAAACGTCATGCGTTGTAAGCTATGTTCAATATCACCGTTGACTAGTATATCATAATTTCTTGGCAAATCAATTTTGTTGGACGTTCAAGATTTTCCTGAGCTTTTCTTTTTAAGTTATTGCTTAATATTTTCCTGTCCAATATACGTTTTCACTGTCTTTGTTGTCTTGATTGTGTTCGAAGTTACATTCCTCGACATTATTTAAATTATTTATTTTTAAAAACGATTTGCATTTTCTTTTTGTACAAGTCCAACGTCCCGTATTTTCCGATAGTTCTTTTTGAAATCCGTATTTGAAACCCTTATAATAACGAAGAGTTTTTTATATTTTTTTCACTCGACATCACTTCCGTTTTAACTCGCGCACTGGGTTATTTGTCACAAGACTGACGCGAAACATTCAATCAATCTATTAGATATACAATTATATTTATAAACTTTCCCGGACAACGTAAGACCTAATAAAATATTATAAGATAATCGATTGTACATAATATACGTATCTATTGTAACGCAGCGAGTCGTATCCCGATAAACTGATAAGTAATTTTATCCAGGAACCAATTCGAACAGTTGTATACTGGATAGTGTTTTTTTTCGGGAACCAATTCGTACACTTCAATTGACCCGGGAACCAATATTCCACGTTCTCCGGCTAGATCCCCCCCCAACCCATTACCATTTTTTTTAAATATTTATATAATTACATTTATGTATACCGTACTATATTGTTAATGGATTAAATTTTGCTTTATTTTTCTTCTCGAAACAAAATATAAGCAGCTGGTAAATTTCCTCGGAATACATCCATATGACTATATTCATATACATTGTGTCACCGTGTACACCGTGTACAGCGTATATTATTATCTAGATTCTAGGCTCATTCTAGGAACAAGGTTGTTGTACAAAATATACGGGAATCACCATGCTTGATGGCTTGGCCACTATGGCTGTTCGTCGTGGGGTTATAAATATAAACTCCAACGAAATACTAAACAAATTGGCTAAAAAAAAAACAAAAAAATAGATTTAATAATATAATACAAATATTGTTATAAATAAAGTACTGATTTACCTTAATGAAAAAAATTGATGTTAGGCATAACCATAACCCATATTTTAATTATTAAGTAGTGGATGTTAAAAAATCAGCCCCCCCCCCTGACAAAATCATTTAACCACCACTGAGGTCAAGTAATTTGGAGTTTTTGAATTAGGTGAACCAATGTATCTACTTTTTAAATACATGAGTCAGAGTAACATATAGTAATAAAGTAGGTAATTCTGTAATAATCTTTCACGTAAATAAACTTTGATTTTTTTTTTTATTCTATTATTATTATAATTTATAATATACACGTAACTGTTATTTTATTATTTTCACTATTTGAGCATCAGCAGCTACGACGATATGAATTATAGGTATTAAAATATTATGCACTGTAAAAGGCTTGCTACACACACTTTAATAATATAATATATTATTAGTAACAGTTCTTACTTCCTGTCGTCGCTTAAGTGGGCAAGTAATTGAGTATGATTTGTCGATCGAGTGCCTCGTATTACAAACGAGGATTTAATATAATTACATATTCAAATACTGTTTAGAATACAACTTATACTCGTATATACTCGAATATACTTGATTCTATATTTTTTGGAGAGTTGGTCGTAATTATTATTTTATTCGTATATAGAATATAATATATTTTAATAGTAGGTACATGCGTACGCATATTTATAGTTCGACAAATCAATACGAAATAGTGCATAAAAGTTTATGGACAAAAAAACGTTTTCTGTATATTATATGGGTCTGAAAACATGTTTAACTCTCAATATTAATAAGAGTAATATTATTTTACTAGATTAATTGTTTTTAATAATCATATAATAGATTTTAAATCAGGACTTGCAAACGTTATAATAACGTTATGATTATAACGTTATATTTGACAAAAAAACGATTGAAATTTGTAAACGTAATTATAACGGAAAACGATAAACATAAATAAATAAATAAATAACACAAAACAAAACGTAACGTTTAACAAAATATGTATATGATATATCATTAAACAAAATACAATAAAAACGGTATATATTGTATTCCATTAAACAAAATAATTAATTTCCAATTATTTAATAATAGTATTCAATTATTTATTAAATCCAAGAATTAATTTTATTCCGTATCCGGGCTATCCGGGAGATCCCGCATTAGATATTATTTTAAAATGTAATAAGTAGGTATTAATAGAATAATTTCATTACCAATAGCTAATAATATCGATACTCTGATAATATTGTACTGTACTGTAATTTTGAATAACGATAAACGCAAAAATGTTATAACGTTTTAATTCTGAATAACGATAAACGAAAAAGTTGAATAACGTTTTATTTCTAAAAAACGATAAACACAAAAGTTGAACAACGTTTAAATTTTGAATAACTATAAACTCAACATTTGTATAACGTTTTAATTGTAAATAACGTATAACAATTTTTTTTTTTCAAATGCAAGCCCTGTTTTAAATTGTTATTAGATTTGACTTGTGCTTCGTTTTATTATATTATGTCATTTATTTATCTTATTTTCCAACATTTTTAATCGATCTCGCTTATTATATTACCTATATATTATTATTAATATTACATTAATTTATTTCTTGAATAATCCACTCTATTCATATTCTATTAATTAGTCTCTTGATACTGTTTTTATTCGTACCAAATTCTATTCTATTATGTATATTGTTTTCTTTTTGTGACTTAAGAACTGCTCCCCCAGCAAAAAAGCTTTGCTTGCAAGGGGGTGCTGCAATATTGTATTTATTATGTACATTTTGATTTAAAAACTTTGATGTTGCAATAAACTTATTATTACAGTAAAAATCACTATAACGAGCATCGCTTAGTACGAGATACTGCTTACAACAAGCAAAACGTTAGGTCCCGACATGAGGCCATATGATTGTATGTTAAAATATACGTCTACAACGAGTATGGTTATTGCGAGTTATCGGCTATAACGAATAAAATAAAACGAACTTGACTAACGATCTTCCGGTTACTACGAACAGGTACCTGCAAAATAAGAACTTTTGGCTATTATTTAGGTCGATTAATCATTGACATAGATTATCTTTAGTTGTGTAGATATGGATTACTTATTAATAATAAACATTATTCCTACAAATTCTGGTGTTTTCAAGTTAATAAAAATTATAAATAGCGTCAGTTGTGTGAAGACGTTCCACCATGTCACGTCGTCAGTTTACGTTGGACGAAAAAATCGGAATAATCGGGCAGTTAGAAAATGGCGAGAAAAACAGCGTGATCGCAAAAGAATTTGACACCTCTTCGTCGAAAATTTCAACCATATTTTGTATTTCCCGCTTTTAATCGGATAACCGATTTCATATCATTAATATAGTCGTTTATTAATATTTCTAATTATTCGGTTAACAGCCACGTGTACCGCGTATATGGTACACTGTTGTATTGCCCAGACGCCACTAATAAAAATATTGATTAAAATTTAAAATGTTGAAAGATTAAAAATTTGTTTTGCTATTTTTACGAAAACATTTAACTAGGAGGCCACACGAACATCACTCGTAGGAAAATCGAATTTACGTGTACCCGTTTTGGCGCACGGTGTTACTATATCGTCAATGAATCAAATGTACCTTAAATGGTGCGTTTATGCACTTAAAATTGGCAAAATATGCATTGAAATATGCCTTAAAAATTTAAAAAATATGCATTTATAAGTACTAAATATCCAAAATTAGGCACTTAAAAAAATCATAAACAATTTTTGAAAATTTCTATTTTTAATTTTCTATTTATTACTTTTAGACTGAAACACTGATAAACTGAATGAAGTAATTACTACTATATAGCTACCTATTTCATTTCAAAAATTGAAGTTTTGAGTTTTTTTTTTCATCAAATGTTGATTCTTTCATAGAATTTCCATAAAAAAAAATGCATATTGATATAATAATATGAATAGGAATATCAAAATCATGTATAATATGACCGATAAAATAGAAATGTGCAAAATAAGACTTAACATATTTAACCGTGGTACCTATTGAAATGGATTCTATGTCATCTACCATTAAATACAACTTAGCAAGATTAATGTGCAAATGCATGAACTTACGAGCCCTGGTTATAAGCATTAAACAAAAGCCACTGCAGTTAACCTGTAATTGTATATAATTACCGATAACTGCAGTTTATGAACCCCTTAGAAAACTTACGGAATTCTCCAAGTTCTATTTAGACGTCTTTTTTATTTACAAAATCTTGAACGCTATTGTGGACAGTTTTCTTCTTAGTCTCATCAACTATTATCTGTTCCCGCTTTTAACTCTAGAAACCAGCCAACCTTTTTCATCACTAGGCAGCACAGAAAACTTTACGGTTTTTTTGCCCCATCTACAGTGACCACTATTATAGTCACTATTGTAATAACTTTCAAAATAACTTTGACATCTTTCATTCCTCTCGGAGCACGTCGCAAATCGATACCTAACCTCTCTTTAACTGCAGTATACTAGTTTATTTACCTTGTACGCGCTTACTGATTTACCTAACGTCGTTTTGTTTTCTCTTCACTGTTTATGTACATTTCAAAATTATTATTTGTATATTTTTTTTCTGCCGAATGCCTTCGGGCGTGTATTTCAAAAATAAAATAAAATACAAATAAATAATGTAATATACATTATACTTTGTATGCGAGGAAAATTCATTATATGGGTTCGAGGTGCTTGGCCTCCTAAAATCAGACAAAGTCCCTCCTCGCGGTTTTTTAGTAATATTCCAGTTATTTGGCCAAACACTGTGCTAAAACTGTAAAATGTTTTGATAGTTTGTTCAGTTCTCCCCCGAAGAATTGCCATCAAACCGCTCCTCGGGAAAGACATCGGCCATAAAATTTAAGTTTGATGAACCTTCATACTATACGAAAAGGTTGTTGGTCGTAGTAGATTTTATAGGTTTTTTTTTTTACGGTATCCGTTCTCATCGATGGCACGCTTTGTATATTATGTCATTATCGCTCATTTATATGCTCATAAAACCATCGATGGCCTTTGAGAGAAAGTCAAAGTCTTAATACTGTCAGTAAAATACAACAAGTCAACAACTAATAATAGTTAATGCAAACATAGTTCACGTGACTAAAAGTTTGAATTATATCAATTACGTGTTGTCGTATAATACTGTTGAAAATCGTTTTGTGCAATCGATAATACATATTACTGTCGAGTGCCTGCGCATAATATGGATACAAAATTAATTTTTGAGATATTTTTTACGCATCGCAGACAATGACCACTTGATGATCGCATTTATATTATATTATTTACAGTGCAATTACAGTACCCAAATATAATTAATAGACTGTCGAGAGAAGATAATATTTTTTAAGTACGTTTTTAAAACGAACCATCTGCAGTTTGCTTAAAAAAAACTAATCGTAAAACGGGTCACCTTGAATAGAGAGGTATAGCTTAAAATTTGTAATATTTTTTCGTTGCTCACGATTATTATTATTTGAAATTAAAACGTATCGATGTATTTTTAGGTATCGTTATAATATTATATGAATATTGAAATATGAATTAAAAATAAATAAAATATATGGTATTACGAAGACGATTCGAGCGATAAAAAATAATAATAATAACTTGAAACAAACGTTTTGTTTTTTTTTTTTGTAAATAGATTTTATTTTTACTTTTAAATGAAATATAATAATTATTATTATTATTATTATTCCTTTGTCTGTAGAAAATACTTTTGTAGTTTTTATTTGCCGAGGACGGATCGTTCACTCGAAATCTGAAATGAAAGGAGCCGCACTGCACATTATTGATTTTGTAATTTTATGAATTTGCTTAATGATAATATCTTGTTAGTCGTTTGGTCGTTGTATTGTCAATGAAATTAATTATATAACTAATATATAATATCAAAAGAGCGTATTGACTTTATGGTACATACAGCTACGCTTTATGGCTGCAGCTAGACAATATATTGTGATTGACAGTACGGTCTAAGTAAACACATTTTTTTCATATTGTGCGCCATATCGGGATATTCTATTGTGCAAATATTTAATTTAATTTAAATCTTATCGATAATTCACTTTAAGCTATAGTTATTAATTGTATATTGATTGATAGAACAATAACCGTACACCTTCAAGTATCTAATTTAAATTATTTCTAACGTCGTTTTAGGTTAGGTATATTATCATATTCAAGAGTCATATTTTATACTCAAAAAATAGTATCAAATACCTATATATTATAATCATTGTTATGCACAGATGACTTAAAAACTATCTAGATAAGGTAACAGATAATGCACTGGCAATTGATCTAGATAAGATAACAGATACAATTAAAAGTCATGTATCTAGATAGTATCAAGATAATCTCGTTTTTATCTAGATAAAAAACCGATAACTAAATACCCAGTTTTTAGGTTTTTAAAAACTTTATAAATTAAATTATAATATTCACACATACGTCTTATAAGCTTATATTTTATATTATTTATTATAATAATATATAAAAACACAATATAGATTAAATTAATAAATTTGTATAAGAAAAAAGTTCTATTTAATACATATTCATATATTGAATATTTTAAATTATCTTTTTACAAAATGTTATTGTTTAGTTAATCTTAGACACAATTCATTAAAATAAAATATCATTTTAATCAAAATCGAGAGAAATTAATAAAACAGTTATCTAATTATCTACAGATAATCAGATAACCGTTTTATTTATCTAGATAAGACAGAAAGATAGTGTGTATTTGTTTTATCTATATAAGATAAAAGTTAAAAAAAGTTATCTAGATATAAAGTACAACATTGAATATAATATCAAAAGCGGATATTGACTTTATGGTATCTACCTACTCTTCATGGCTGGCTGCAGCTAGACAATACGAGAATATGGTTGACAGTACTGTGTAAGTACACACATTTTTATGTATTATGCATCATAATATCAAGGTATTCTATTTCATTTCTATTGTGCAAATATTTAATTTAATTTAAACCTTATCGATAATTCACATTTTAACGAGTTATTTGTATATTGCAGATTTATAGAACGATAATCGTAACTTCGTATCTAATTTAAATTATTTCTGACGTCGTTTTAGGTTGGGTTTGTTATCATATTTACGAGTCATATTTTATACTCAAGAAATAGTATTCGTACAAAATGAAAAAAAAACGTCTCTTAGCCGATTGGTAGTATTCAAAATCATAGCAAATCATAGCATTGTCTTCGACACAAAAAAACGAAATGGGTAAATATTTTTTCACTTCAATAATAAAATATGCTGAACATAGGCGAGCAAGTGTATTAAAATGATTTACTGAAGTCGAGTTGAAATGTAAGTTAAGTGAACCCTACGTGGTAAAATTAGAAGTTAATAGCTTAGAAATAATGAATTGAACTAGCTACGTTTAAAGTTTATAATACTGTAAAAAATATTAACTTAACTCAGTTTAAAAAGAGTTTGTCGATTTTTTTCTACTAGTTCGTAGATCGCATAAAGAGTGACTGGTGCCCATCTGTTCGACGTAGCAGAAATTATTTTAGGGTTATTACTGTTATTAGTAGTTACTATTATAAAGTTAATACTTACTATTAAAATATTGGATTGTTTTTAATTGAAACCGTGTAAAGTGTATACAGTAATATTATAATGTACATAATATATTAAAACCGACAATTTCAAAAATATTTATACATTTTAACTCGCTGGATTTTTTTAAACCGACTGAAAAAAAGCTAAGTTATTTCAACAGTCAATTAAACAAGTTGGATTCTCAAGTCGGCCGGAAAATCAATTAACTATAGTCGCATTTCAAAGTTTAGTGAAAAATGAACTCTTATTATAACTATACCTACAGTTAATGCCCACTTTTGGTGAGCTAGGCATTAGCATTTCATAATCAAAAAACATAGGTACTTATATTATAGTTTTTAGGTTCTAATTTTAAATAAACTTTATGTAATATTATGATATACAATCGTATTAAACGCATATATAGGTAATAGTTTACAACTAGGTAGGTAGGTAGGTAGGTGTTTTTGAAAAAACAATTTCACGAATCGGTTTGACATTTCTTCTGGCATAATGCGTTTAATGATTAGGAGGTGCTTATGTTTTTATTATTTTAAATCAATCTTTATTATTCCAATCGTAAAAATTTAATAAACATGCCGTCGGCTTAAAGCAAAAATTCATCAACAGCGAAATTTCAATTTTTTTTTTGTATTACGCTATTTTGTTTATAAACTTGAAGTAGATATAGGTATATAATTTTGTGTAGGATTTGAAAATTTACTAACGGTGCAATATTTTTGAAAGTAAAAATGCATTTATCAAATATCGCTGTTTTTCCGTTTGTGAGTTTTTGCTTGAAGCCGAAGATACGTATAGAGTGTTGTGTAATATTCGTTTGGTTGAATGAAGAAATGATATTCGTAATAGTTTTGGTTCGATCGGAAATGGGATATTATTCGCACGAAGAAAGGTACGTTGTAAATGTATTATTAGATTTTGAGTGAAGCGACGAATGTATTGATTTTACGATGATGTGTGTTTGAAAAATGTTTGTGTCTGTATACACGATAAGTGCCTGTAGTCGAAATGATGATTTCATTTTCGACTACGGTATTTTTTCTGACGGGAAAGTGAATGTAGTCGGCACTTTAAGAGGTCAAAATTGAAAATTCAAAGTGGTTTTCAAAAACCTCGGGCAAAACAAAGAAATAATCGAGGGAAAAAGGGAATTTTTACGCAAAAACGGTTTTTGACAAAATTGATTTTTATTTTTTTATTTTTATGCCCAAGGATTGTAAATTGTTTAAAGCAAGGTTTCTCATAAATAATTCGTACTGTAACTGAAAAATCTAAAAAACTTTAAACTTTATTATTATTTATTAATAGTAAATTAATAATTGTTTTGGTAGCACTAATATCATAAAAATATATACTCAGTACCTACTTTGGGACGTCTAAATAATTGTAATAAATTAATAATAAACCTAAAGTAAATTTTTTTTTTAAAAGTAAATTAAATTTTAATTTCCAAAGACATGAATACATACATATTATTTTATCAATTTTTCCCAATAGAGGACACCTCTCAACAGCGGACAATTTTGTCGGTCTAAAGAGTGTCCGCTATTCAGAGGTTTTACTGTAATATAGTCTCAGAATGTTTTTCGTTTACAATGATATTATAATATCATAGAATTCAAATCTAATACATCCATTATAGTGACCCACTCCACATCTATAGTACTGCAAAGTAGTATCCGCACTTGTCTACATTTTTCAAAATTTATTCTTTAAAAAGAAAATACTGAACACACGACCCATGAGTTTACGGTTTAAAACATCTACAAATTCATTTAACAGTTAAAACATTTAAATAATAATTGCGATAAACTTTCCTCACAGGGGGATTGAGGTGGATAGATCCCACCATGCCCTTTTTTTCTTTAATATTTATGACACTTACATTTATGTATATATTGTACTATAATGTTAATGAATTAAATTTTTTTTTTCACCAAACAAACTGGTGAATTTCCTTGGAATATGTCCATATACCTATATGATATATATATGACTATATACTTATATACATTGTGTCACCGTAGTGGGTGTAGCAAATATTATTATTATATAGAGTCTAGGCTCATTCTAGGAACAAGGTTGTTATTATTATTAATATTCAGTTGATCATACAAAATATACTGGAATTACCACGGTCGACGATCATGAATATTCAATAACACCCTCTTCACGTGACCAGCTGATCGGCCGAAACGTATATTAATATAGTATTAATACTTAGCTATGCCATTAGTCGGCCGATCCAACGATTATCATTAAATTTCCCATAATATTTTGTGACCACAGTATTTCGAAAATCAGTCCCCCCCCTCCCTCATGACAAAATCATTTGACCAACACTGTGTCTGTATCGATTTGCGCTTGTTGTATGCCGTTCTGTAATTTTTTTTTAGGAAATAATAATTACATTGTTTAATTTTTAAGGGCAATATCAAAAGCGTACCTAATATTATATAAATGTATATTACTGTAGGCAGAATGAAGGGTCGGAGTAAAGTTTCACAGATTTCTCTTAAATTTCTCACTTACTTCTCTGATGTCTGCCGTCTACACGGCGCAGAGTCAAGTTTCCGAATCCGAAACACACACACACGTGCGCGCGTGGATACCGCTTAATGTGAACACGTTGGGACCATTGGCGCAACTAGGGGGGTGTTTGGATGTGATTCAGCACCCCCAACCTCTATTTGAGCACTCTCCGGCAACCGTTATAAAATTCCAAAAATAATGTGAGCGAAGAGAGCTATATTTTTTATTAAAAATAACATTACATAAAAGTTACATTTTCCGACCAAAGGACACTCACCAATATTTTTGTGAATCACGTGATTCAAACATAAATCCTTCGAGCCACCACTACAGTTGTCAGTATACATTGGAATAGGGACCATTTACAGGGCCGTCCTTTGGGGTGGGTGAGCAGGGCCCAGTCCCTAGGCGTCGAGCTTTTAGCTTAAATTTGGAGCCTCGCGTAAAGTAGTAAAATTGGTTTTAAGAATTGTTTTATTTTCGTAGTATTTAGATTATTAATACCTAATATAATTATTAAATACCAAAAATAATATCAAAACAACGAAGTAGGTTCGAAGTAAGAGTATTCAAATATCCAATAATAAAATCAGCCTTGGTGATGCGGGTAGAGGCCACCGATCGACACTATCGGAAAATTGGCAGAAATAAATGTCAGAATAATTAATTTTTGATAAATGAAATGATTTTTTTACCGTATTTTTTAGTATTTTGATGTGTCTGTTTTTTCTTGTTTTATTAAATGAAAGCAAATTCGTATCGATATCAATATTTGATTAACGATCGTAAATTATTTTTTTTTTTTTACTCAGATTATAATATTTTAAACAAAATCAACCCTAATTTTAAATTGCAATCAGTAATGAGCAGGTACCTACCAAATTTTTTGAGTGATAAAAATTATTGACGTCCTCGTATTATGGTTATAGTAGGTAGATTATGATAATATAATAGCTAAAAAGTGTTACAATTATTTTTGCCCTGGGCCTCGCAAATCCTTTAAGGACGGCCCTGTGGACACAGATGACCACAATAACCCGCGCCCGCAGAAAAACTCATAGCATACGGTTTATCGAGAGCAAAAAAAAATAAAATTATAATAAGTAGAAAAATATAAACACGGATGAGCGGGGCCCTCTCCGCTTATCCCCCCCCCCCCCCCACAACCAATCCGACTCAGACGGGGCATTATAATATTATATAATATCATCATCCCTGAACCTTATATAGAACCCTAAAAGCGCGGTATATCGCATTGTATGGCGACGGCGGTCAGAAGACCGATATTAAGGTTAGGTAGGTAGGTATATAATATATATTATAATATTCAATTATACGCGCTCTCGGGCACCGCCGTAGAAGCCATCGTCGAAGCCCCGTGATCGCGGCGGCCCTCGAAGGGGGGGGGGTCGGATTATCGTGATCGCCCCCACTCGCGGCGGTTTATGTCCCGTATATTTACGGGGCTCGGGCAGCTGCCAGTTTTTCGTTTAATTTTTGTTTTTCACTTCGAATCGCTGTTCGGCGGCGGTGGTAATCCGGCGGTAGTCCTCCAACTCTATATATATAATACGTGTATATATTACGGGCAGGGTGGTACTTACGGCTTTTTCACTTATAAAAGAAACGGTTCGCTATAAAAACAACACGACGTGTATAATATATACCGCGGTTGTTTTATCGGATTAAAGTCTATATATATATATACATTCCGCCCTGAGACACGAATCGCCCTCCAGCCACAAAAAAAATAAAAAGTAACCGATTTTGACGTTCAGCGTTTTTCGTTGAACTCGGCGGTTCTCGATGGAGGACGGAAAAAGCGACGTTTATAAAGTCTTCGTTTTTAAAATATATATATTTTCATAAATTATTAACGCGCTGTCTGTTTTAATATAAAAAGTTTCCGGGCGCCGCAGGTGTATTGTTATCGTATTATTACGTCACGGTCTTGTACATATAATATATACCTACCTATATATGTAGGTACCTATATACCAACAGTGTAACTGTAATGTATATATATATATATATATGTGTGTGTGTACACATGTATATTGCCTGTAAGAAGGGTGATTTGCCTGCAAGCGTGCTGGTCCCGTTTTTTCTTCTTCAGCGATGCATATTATGATGTTATTTAAAGTCTAATTTTTGGAACTTATTTTAAATATTATACTTAAAGAACATGATATTAAAATACTTGAGATTTTTCGTGCTACTCAAAAAGAGTCTTGTGGGGAGATACAGACTTCGGTTTTTGAAACGAGAATCGCGCTTTTCTTCTGAAATTTATTTAGCTGACGGCGACGTGCCTAAATCGAAATTCGAAGGAGTAGTTTTTGAGACGTTTAACTTATGTGTACCGATAAGGACAATATATAGGTCCACGATATGGTGGTTTTGTAAATATTTTTGTAATCAATATTACTGCGTCCGACTTTTAAAAATACCTGAAGTGTATGAAATGAATACTATAGTCTGTTCCGCGAGAGATCATGCCGCGAGAAAACCAAATCGCGTCGGCTCTGCACATCCCAACCAAATTCTTGGCGCTCGAAATGTATCCGTGCGGAGGGGATACGACCTCATTCTACACGTGCAGAACTGGCATGACCTCTCGTGGAACTGAATATAGATCCAACATTAAGTCATGATATAGTTTATATTTTTGTGAAACCGTTTTTAAGTAACTAAACATTGAACATCGAAATTTGTATTGTACTTTATACAATATATATATACAGAAGAACCTCGATTATCCCAACTAATTTGGACCGCACCTAGTTCGGATACGTGAAAGTTCGGATATTGGAAATTGATAAATACATTGTACGTATGATACGCATAGGATGTATATGATACGTATGTACGTCTTGTTATATATTATTTAATTCATATTATTATTATAATCCTACATATCACAAAAAAAAAAACATACAATTTTTATTATTATATGTATTTAAATTAAGTTATTAAGAATTTATTTTTATTAATTATTTAAGAACATATACTTTGATTTATTACATAGGAACATAATATACATATTTGACATATTATATTTATGGTATTTATTTGACGAAATTATCAATTTTCAAAATCTGTGACGATAGGATAACAGAACGTTCGGAAACGCTAATTTCAGTTCGGATAATCGAGGGTTCGTATAACGAGGTGCGTCGTCCTGGCACCCGTAATTCATCGATAAATTAAGATAAATGTAAAAGGCTACAATTTTTTTTAAGTAGGGTACAAATGGATACAAATCGGGTACTAAAAAATGAAATTGGTCTGAATTAAATCGGTTGACTTTTGAACATTCCGGTTGCCGGGACGACGTCGCTACAGCACCCGGACTTAATATTATGTTTTACGACAAATGTAAAGGGGTACAAATTTTTTTAAATAAGGTACAAATGGATACAAATTGGGTACTAAAAAATGAAATTATTTATAGGGAGATTTGACGAATTACGGGTGCCAG
The DNA here is from genome assembly GCA_022818045.1 of Neotoxoptera formosana. Classification (NCBI taxonomy): domain Eukaryota; kingdom Metazoa; phylum Arthropoda; class Insecta; order Hemiptera; family Aphididae; genus Neotoxoptera; species Neotoxoptera formosana. Next base: position 88,083,430 of record CM040630.1, read on the forward strand.
GACGACTCACCTCATATAACGGAGGTTCGAATAATCGAGGTTCTGGGCAAATGTAAACTGGGCCCGAAGTTACCTTTTTTGTTGTAAACTCGGCCCGGAAATTTTAGGTAATAAAATTAGGTAGATTGTTAACTCGGCCCGGGAATTTTAGGTAATGAAATAGGTCGATTGTAAACTCGGCCCGGAAATTGTAGGTAATAAAATAAATAGATTATAAAATCAGCCCGATAATCTTGACCAATAAAATAAAATAAGCACGACATAAATTTATCTGCAAATAATAAATAACATATGTCGTATCTATATCTTGTCGTGAACAATTTGTTGTTAACGAATGTTAAAATATATTTAGACATCAAGACAAATAATTTCATTTTAGTATTGGACTTTTGAAACGACGTTTCAGTAGTGCTTACACAGCCTGTGACGATGGCACGCATAGTTGAGTCCCAACGTGGACAACCACTTTTACTCTTAGAACATTTTAAATATTCAAAAGTAACTCGTCCGTTAGCTTCAGGTGAAATAAAGTGGCGATGTATAAACCGCAAATGTACAGCGTTTTTAAAAACTTCTGGTATAAATAACGACATAACGGAGAAAAATGATGATCATCAGCATGAATCTATCGAGGACCAAGTATTACAACGACAATGTGTTACCACCGTGGCCAAACGCAAAGCAACCGAGGATATCTGCACTAGGCCAAATAAAATTTTTTGTAGTGCAATAAACAATGTACCTGACGCGCAAAATCTGCAAGTAAATGATATTCGGTATGTTAAGAGGAATATGTACAACGCCAGAAGAAAGACAATGCCTGCACTACCAAAATCGATCAACGAAGTACATGAGGTATTAGAAAGTATCGAAATAGTTACAAATAGAAACACAATTTTTTTATTAATTAATGATAGGCAAGAAAAAATAATCATTTTTAGCTGTGATACAAATTTAAAAACGCTTTGCACATCAAAATATATATATGTTGACGGAACTTTTTCATACTGTGCCAAATTTTTTAAACAAATGTTCACAATACATGGTCATATAAATGGTCATTAGTCATTGCATACCACTTGTTTTTTATTTATTAGCCGGAAAAACTACAGATACATATATTTCATGTTTAAAACACGTCCTTGAAAAATGTAAGGCTTTACGTTGTGATTTTAAACCTATATCCGTAATCAGTGATTTTGAAAAAGCCATCCATAGCGCTTGTAACTTTATTTGGCCAAACATTAAAATATATGGATGCCGATTCCACATAACACAATCTTGGTATAGGAATATACAACAAAATGGATTAAGCGTAGACTACAAAACAAAAGGTTCAGAAATAAGCAAATGATTGATTAATTGTTATGGATTAGTGTTCTTAGAGCCGGAAAATGTTTCAGACTTTTTTACTTTAACCCTAATGGAATCGAAACCTGATGATAATCGAGTTACAAAATTCGCAGATTATTTAGTCGATACATACATAGGAGAAGATGCTATTTTTCCGCCTGATGTGTGGGCCTATGCATTAGTTGATACGTATTTAACAACTAATGCATGTGAATCATTTCATGCTCATTTTAATTCAAGTTTCAATTCCACTCACCCCAATATATATTCCGTCATTACAAAATTAAAAGAAGTACAAACAGAAACGTACATTAAAATCAACAGCCTAAATGCACCATTTCAATTTCAAAATACAAAAACTAAAAAAAAAAAGAATTGTTAGAAAGAACACTTACAAAATATAAAAATAAGGAAATATCAGTGAGTGATTACGTCAAACACATGGCTTTTTACTTAAAAAAATAGATTTATGTTATAACCTTACATTATTACATTATAATTTTTCACTTATATTTTTACACTTTTTTACACTTACAATTTTATATATTATATGTAATGAAAATTATATGTACATTTTTATTCGGGCCGAGTTTACACCTCAATAATTTTTACCTGCAAAAACCTCGGACCGAGTTTACACCTAAATTATTTTTACCTGAAAAAAACACGGGCCGAGTTTACATAGTCGAATAGACCTTTTGAAAAAATTTTTACCTCGGGCCGAGTTTACAATCGCCCGAGGTTCTACTGTACTAATAAAATAAATTATATATATAGGTACAGTAAAACCTCGATTATCCCAACTAATTTTGACCGCACCTAGTTTGGATATTTGAAATTGTTTTGATAAATATATTATATGTATGAATGTATGATACGTATATTATGTACCTACGTCTTGATATATATTATTTAATTCATATTAGTATTATAATCCTACATATCACAAAATAAAAAACATACAATTTTTATTATTATATGTATTTAGAATTTATTTTTATTAATTATTTAGGAACATAATATATATGTTTAATAATTGCATAGGATCATATTATACATGTTTGCCAAATTATATTTATGGTATTTTTTTTGACAAAATTATCAATTTTCATTTGACGAAAAGCTGTGACGTCCGGAAACGCCAATATTATTGAGGTTCGGATAAAAGAGGGCTCGTGTAACGGGGAGATTCGGATAATCGATAGGTTCCACACTGTATTGACATCATTGCGAGTTTTTATCACAAAAAAATGAACGTCTAAAATAGGACATACAAAATAATTAAAAATTAAAAATTGCGCCCCCTCGCGGCCACCAAATGCTGAACTACACCACTGTTGTAGTGTGCACGCTCGACGAACCCCCCTGTACCTGCCCGTATAATATTATACATAAAATTAGTGTTTGATAATTGTTTACATATTTTTATATCGAATCGAGTTGTATTATATGCGAACTTGTATAATATATGTATATAGGGAGGAAAAAGAGACGCAGCCTATATATTATTATTATTTTTTTTTTTCGTATAGCTATCCATGTAGCTTCCGTATTTTTATTTCCTTCGCGTATTTTAATAAACATCGAACGCTGCTCTGTGTGTATTGTACTCCATATAAATTTATATAATATTATTCTATGTACACGCAAAACGCTGATATTCCGTTGTGCGAGTGTATGTGTGTATGTACCTACCCGCGGGTTCGTCGTTCGCTTCCTGCTTCAATATAAAAATTATTTTTCAATTCTACCCGATATATACATATATATATATATACTTCTGTGCATAATATACAATAGTAATATAATATAATATGTATAACGGCACAGTATATAGGTGCAGTGTGTGTGTGTGTGTGTGTGCTCTCTGCACCTATATTATTACGTGCCACTCTCCGAGCGATGCAGAAGAGGGAAAAATCGATGAAAATAAAAAACCCCGTTTTCGTCACATCGTCGATATTGTAATTTAGAAAAAAAATAAAGTTGAACGATATGATATACCTGCGACGCGTTTATCGTAATACATAAATACCTATAGGTACTAGCTGAATTACCCGGCTTTGCCCGGGAGGTATTCGACTATTTTATAAAAAAAAAAAATGAGGTCGAAAAAACTATACTATTTTCTTTAATCTCTTATCATAATATAATAATATCTCCGTATAGATATTTCGATCGAGATAACAGTATACTTCTTCGTAAACAATATTTTTCGTCCTCTGGTGACACAGAATATTGCTGCGCACTGCTCTGTTGAAATCTCAACCTTTGTAAAATAAATATGTTTGTCGGTTGTTATGTCGAAGGCGCGGTGTATTTTATCGTCTGGGGACCCTTTTGTCCAATTTACACCAGCGTATTTTAATTGATAATAACTAATTATTCATTAACTTTATCGCGGGACTGAATGTATGCCAAAAACCTGCTCTGTGAGTGTATCCTCGAATAAGTATGGTTTCGAAACCTACAACCCGTAACAATAAGATTCCAATTTCACTCGTATAGATATATCGTATCGTAGGTACCTCCTACGCATTTAGCATTTTTTACTCTTTTGTACGCCGAACACCTCGGGCGGCCGTACACACACACACGCCCACGAGCAATACCAATACACTCGGCTGAGTGGAAAAAGTTAATAAAAAACAGATAAAGCCCGCAGACGATATTATAACATATAATATAATATGTCAGTAGGTGTACCAGCTACACACACACCACATATATATATATATATTATATAGGTATCTCTGTGCACTTGTGAATCGGCTTGTACATATATGTTTTAGTACACGTATTTTAAATACGATGGATTGTATATAATATATATAATATGAAATACGACGAACAGATATATAATATAATATTATGAACCCGTATGTACAGGGTGAATCGCCAAACGTGGTGATGTTCGACCCGATTTGCAAGGCATTGACGAGTTCAAAAGTTTAAGTTAAAAAGTTAAGTATGTCTTATCTGAGTTACTCAACGAGTTACTTTTATTTTCATAAGTAAATTCTAACTCAACGAGTTTGTTTTTTTTTTTAAAGTTACTTTTCTGACTTCAGATTAAATTTTGATTTTTATAACTTATTTTAGTATACACACGCTAGTTATTAATTTAAAACAAATATTTGTAATTTTTTTACGTCATCTTTTAAGGACATTGTCATTTCTATGTCGTATTCGCATTTTGTTAATGTTTTTAAGGTCATCAACTTCCGAGCACTAAATATAACATTGTGATTTGTACCTAATTACCCACATGGCATTTACCAATAGATAAATGTTGTACATTTGTGTGTATGATGACTATATTACATCACCCATATTATATTATTAGTTCCCCCCCCCCATAGGCAAAAGCTGAGCACGCCACCGCAACTGCGTGTCGCTGAGCTCCGAAATTTCACTCGGAATTCCAAGTAAATAGTATCAATTCGAGTATTATCGTCGTTATCAACAACATTAAGATAAATTAATATTACCGCGCGGACCCAACTCGCGTTTAATTGAAACGATTACCTACATTTGCAGGTACCCAACTCGAGTTTTCCCCTCATTAAATGATGCGACTACGACCAAAGGGTTAAACCTCATTTATGCGGCCGCTTATGCCGTAACTGCCGCGGACTTCGGACGAGCTGATTATCCGTTTATGTGTCACCGGGCCGCTGTGTGTGTGTAGGTGGAATAATATTACTGTGCAGCTCATGATAAATATATCAATTAAAATGATATGGACAAATGTAAGCCAGGCCTCCACGGTTACCTTTATTGTTGTAAACTCGGCCCGGAAATTTCGGGAAAAATGATCGATTGAACGAACTCGGCCCGACAATTTTCACAAATAAACATATTATTATAATATTTAAGACGATTAATATATTAATATTATTCCGTCATAACTAAATCGACAATAAATACAAACCGAAACATAATATTATATGTGGAAACCAACCATAATATTATAATAAATCATGAACCATTTAAATTTCAAAATTCAAAAACTAAAAAAAAAAAATTGTTAGAAAATATCACACTTGGAGAAAATAAAGAAATATCAGTACATATAAACGAATGCGTCAAAAACATTAAAAATACAACCTTTTACTACATTTTACTTACATTTTTACACTCTTAAAGTTTACGTAATTTAAGCAATTCTGCCATAACGAGTTTTCATACTTTTTAAAAATATAAAAATAAAACAAAATGATTTTAGAAGCATACTGAGAATAATAATTGTCTCCTCGTCTCGCGCAAGTGTCTTCTGGGTAATGCTAAACGGTTCTCAAAAATATCATAAGATAATTGGATATATTATGAGAAAATCTGGATATATTATTATTTTTTCCGGGGTCGTGTCAAATAATTTTTACCTGAAAAAAACCGGGCCGAGTTTACTGCGTAGCAAGACTGGGCAAGCTAACTAATTTTTTTAACTCGTTAAGTTAAGTTAATATAGAAAAATGCAAGTTAAGTTTAAAGTTAAAAGTTACTTTTCTTTTTTTATTTGACTCATTAAAAGTTAAAAGTTAATTTGAAAAAAATGTAACTTACCTTAGTTAAAGATATGTTGAATTTTTTCATGTAAAATTAATTAATCCGAGTAATCTCACAACACTAGAAACCACTCCCTTTTCCAGCTTCCACATCACCACGCCTCCTATGGTCAAAATCATTCCCTACACACAGTGCTAGGACGACTCAATGAGCTTTCCAAATAGCTTTCTACACCACATTTTCCAGGAATAAGTTTACCATACTAATTGTTCTCCATATTGTTATTATACATTTTGTATATTGGTTTAATTTTGTTTTTTTAGTCTGTGATATTTATTTTAATATTATTATCATTTAATTTTTTAGTTATATAGCTGATGTGATTTTTGTTTAATACGTACCTACCTATATTGTATATTGTATTGATTTTATCACACTGTTTTTAATTTTATTGTATACTACTTAAATATTGTAATTGAAACACTGCCTACTTGGGCGTTATAAAATAAAAATAAAAATTATTATCATACATTTTTACTAAAGTTTAACAAATAACATAATATAATGGCAGAGAGGTCTTACCACTTTTTTCAATCGTGTGTAATCGTGTCTTAATTACAGTATAGGTACTCGCAGCATACTTCAATCAATTATAAAATATGACAAAACCCCTACGATTACCCCTGCCATGATAGTCCTATAACGTTTCTGTTTAACAATAATATTATATTATAATCATATTATTTTCTGTGAATTAGCAATGTTAAAATATAATAATTCACTACTCATAACGACTTAACACTATACCTACAGTAAATATAATTATAATAATATATTATATCAAACCGTATCGTTATCTACTAGGGCAGAGGACTTGTAGCATTTGCATATTTATTTTGCACAGTCACAAAAATAGCAGAGTGCGAAACAAATGCGTTTCATGCTTCCACAAAGCTAGTTTTGAAATTTTATTGTGCATATAAATGCATATTTTGTGTTTTTTTTTTTTGGTTTTTATTAGTGCATATTTTGCGTTTTTTCGGTTTTTAGGGCAAATTTCTTCCATTTTATACTTTTAGATGCATATTTTAAATAATTTATAGTTTTACCAATATTTTTTTGTCGTCGTTTTTATTTATTTATTCACACAAAATAACGTTGATATTATCGACAATATTTCTCGAGATTTGCCGATCTGAGGTGGCAATTTGTCGGGTTATTAATAAAATTAAATTTATTCATCAAAATAATGAGTAAAAACAGAAAAATTCTTATTTTTTGTTCAAAAATATTCACTTTAAAATGCATATTTTTTATATTTAAGTGCATATTTTTAATGCATATTTCGTATATTTAAATGCATTTTTGGTGACTTTTTAGAGCTACAAGTCCTCTGCCCTACTCGTGACCATATAAGTACCTACTATTATTACGCGTTATATGTTTTAATACCTATTGAAATCTCAAATACAGAAATAATCACAGAAAAGTAACTTTTTAACTCGTCGATGCCCTGCAGCCTCGCGGCGCATAGACCTTTTTGGCTTTTTTTACTCCGAGACGAGACGCGACGCACGTTACAATCGCCCTAAAGTACCTATACACCTATACACACGACGGGTTGTCGCAGGCTTTCGTATGAAATTCGATATTTTTTCGGTCGAAAAAAAAAAACGAAAAAAATATAAACCTCAAAAGTGCTTTTATACTCGTAAAGTTTGCATTGTATAGGTATATAATAATATGTATCATAATATACGCTGTACGCGCAGCTGGACCCGACGTGATATAATATATTTTATTCTTATCCGAGTGACCACGCCGTATATGCGTTTCGCGACTTACGACAATAATATAATATAATAGAATACAAAAATATAATACCTATACGAAGAAAGTGTGCCCGTGCGTGTCTTTCTGCAGTTTGCCTCCGCAATATTATATTATATATTATTATTATTGTTATTATTATTACATACGGTTCAGGCCGATTCGGATTTCGGAATGTATAAGTAACTATATGCGAGCAAACAGACGATATTTTTACAAAAGAATATTGTTTGCACAGTGAAACGCGCGCATAGAAGGTATTACATGTCTGTCGTCGGCCAATATATTTTTCTTATTGCGCAAAAGGTATAATATTTCTTCCCTCTCGATATATTTTATTGTATATTATAGTATTACGTAGTCGGACGTTTATATTACATTTTAATGTTTACATTGACGATTTCGATATTAGTTTACGGGAATTTCATTCGACGTATAACAATAATAATATACACAGAGCGATTCGCCGAGCCGATTCGCGTCCCCCTTTTCCTCCGCCGATGTGCAGTTATCGTGGGAAATCTGATTTTTTCGTAATTTTTAAACATTATATATTATCATACTCAAAGGCAGTGTTATCTAGATCAGTGGTGCGCAACCTGGGGGTCGCCAAATTTTATTAGGGGGTCGTCAATCATTTACAATATTATACACTTACATAATTTTGGTATGAAGGGGATCGTATTATCAAAATAAATAATTTTGGGGGTCGTGGATCAAAAAAGGTTGCGCACCACTGATCTAGATAACTGATTAGTTTAACTTTCTAAAAATGTTTATCTTTTTATCTTATCTAGATAAAATAAATTCACATTATCTTTCCATCTTATCTAGATAAATATTATCTACAGATACTTATAGATATACTTAGAGAATTTCACTTGATTTTTTTATTATTTTGATTTTTTTACAATGCAGTAACTAGTATTGTCTTATTTTTAAATCAGTAAAAATGACTAAAAATTAAAAAAATTGCAAAATAAAAATTATTTATTCAGATTCACATGCTAATGAAACACATTTGTGTCCAGGAGAGTATCGTCTTAAAAGTTCCAAAAAAAAATTCAAAATGCATTAACTTATATTATAATTTACATAACTATATTTTATATAGGTAAACGTATACAAAATTAACATTTTATAGAATGTAAATTCAGATATGTTAAAATTTAATAAGTACTTACCTAAAGACCTATGTAGTACTAGTTCAAGTTTTCTTCGCTTTTTAGACGTTTCATCTAAGACTTCATCTGGAGTAACTCTGATATCTCTATAAGCTGTTGCCAACAACTTTTTAATCCATTCAAATTTCAAACGATCCTAAAACATTCAAAAGTTCGAACTACATAGGTACTTTACAGTGATGTATACAATGTACATAGTCCGCAGTTTTTACCTACGGTTTGCAGTTTTGGGCAACTCGGTAATATTCGGTTAGGGTAATGGGAAACGTGTTTTATAACAATAAATAATTGTGCGGGTTAGCTATCAGCTATGGTTTAAAAATAACTTTTGGTTGAACGCATTCATAGTGTTCTACTGGTTCTATCTGGAAACCGTACTGTAAACATAATTATACATAATATTTTATAATATTTATAAGACTAAAAAATTAAAACTAACTACATGCTAACTTTTTTCCTAGTAAAAACCAAAACTACCGAAGAATGACAAAAAAAAAAAGTTCACTCAGTTGAACAAAAAAACAGCTGAAAAAGACATTTTTTTTTAGAGAGACGATGAATAGTTTTACAAGTGGATAATTAACCCCGTTGAGTTTTGTGAAAGATGTGTTTTTTAAACTTTTTTCCTAGTTAAAAAGAAATAATCGACAGTGGACACCAAAAATTATAATTTAAGCTATGTTTATTAATGTAAATTTTAAAATGTAATAATAATTGTATACAATACACCTATTAGTTGAAATCAAAAATGCAATAACAATTAAATATTTTAATAATTTTGTATATACATATTAGAGTAAAGTAACAAAGAAAAAAACGGAATTTTTGGGAGACTTTCTAGCCAACCTCCGAGCGTGGTGTATCCTGGGTAACGCTAGTACAGCAGTAACCCAACTCGAGTTTTCTCAAAATCGATATCCCGGGACCAACTCGCATGTACTTGATAAAATGCGTCGGAACCCGGGATTCGTGCCGTTTTTTAAATTTGGGACCAAACTCGAGGTTATTCCTTTAAAGATATACACACTATAATAATAATAATAATATAGTGTAATAAATTTTGTTTTTCGATTTTTCGATTGTCTATTTACAGGGCTTGCAAACATTATAATAACGTTATGATTATAACGTTATATTTGACAAAAAAACGATTGAAATTTGTAAACGTAATTATAACGGAAAACGATAAACATAAATAAATAAATAAATAACACAAAACAAAACATAACGTTTAGCAAAATATATGATATATCATTAAACAAAACATAACGCAAAACGGTATATATTGTATTCCATTAAACGAAATAACTAATTTCCAATTATTTAATAATAGTATTCAATTATTTATTTAATCCAAGAATTAATTTTATTCCGTATCCGGGCTATCCGGGAGATCCCGCATTAGATATTATTTTAAAATGTAATAAGTAGGAGTATTAATAGAATAATTTCATTACCAATAGCTAATAATAGTGATACTCTGCTAATATTGTGCTGTACTGTACTGTAATTTTGAATAACGATAAACGCAAAAATAGTATAACGTTATTCTGAATAACGATAAACGAAAAAGTTGAATAACGTTTTAATTCTGAATAACGATAAACACAAAAGTTGTATAACGTTTTAATTGTAAATAACGTAAAACAAAATTTTTTTTTCAAATGCAAGCCCTGTGACTATTTATAATAATAACTATGGTTATACATTGTAAAATAATATTATAATATATATTGTATTAATATTAATTATTAACGTCGTGTTTCTTTGTTCACGGCGCAATTAAATTGTTTGTTCTGCGGTATATAGTACTGTGGTCTGTGACTTTAAACAAAAGTCTCGAGACAATAACGCTGTATACAATTTGTACCGGCGGTATTCAACCTCTCAGCCTGCCATAACGTCTCGTCGAGGCATTTTAGGCATGTCGTGTATTTTTTAACACGTTTTGAAAGGTTTTACATAATATATTATTATGTTTTTGTTACGAACGCGATGCCGCGGGATTTTTAACAGGTGGAACTATAGACAGGTGGCCTATAAAAATGCAGTCAAAGATCCCTGATTTAATAAAATATGAAGTCGAGCCAGAGACGTATTTAGGAACTCATCGCGCTGGGGCCAAAAAAACCACGTCATTATACCAAATAAATCGATTAAATATTGAAAATTAAAAAAAAAAATTAGCCACCAAGGGCGAACAGCAACCTGTTGCCCTCTCCCCCCATCCTACAAATACGGCCCCGAGTCGTGCATATTATTATTATTGTTTTGATAAATATACCCTATCAGATAAGCAAAGCCGCGGTAAATCACGTGACGCGCAATTTCGAAAATCGTCAGCATCCATCACGTTCATAAATCATAATAATAATAACATATTACAATATTATACACACCATATTATTATGTAATAATAACATAATATGTGATAATATAATTTATGCGGTGGTATTATAAATGATAATTATTATTTATTATTATTATTACCCGATGATTAATGCCTAATGGTTCTTATAGTCGTTAAAGTTTTTGTAAAACGTGCATAACATAAGACCGTTAGTTATTGCGCAAAATAATGGTGTAAGTATACATATATACCTATTACAAAGTACATTAATTACTGCGGTTTTCCGCACTCGTGATAAAATATTTAAATTATCTAGATATAAAACCGATCAAAAATCAAAATGATTTACGCGATCAAAGCATAATATAATATTATACCGGCTGATCCGTTTAACGTAAGTTGTGCATTATTTCAAAAACTATTAATACGATTTTGAAAATATATTATTTTTACATCATTTCCACCGGTTGAAAACAACATTTTTAAAAAATTATATATTTTCAAATTGTTTACTTTTTTTAATGACGACGCTTGTTTTTGATTTTTATACCAAAGCAGAATATTTTTTGTGGTACTTCAATAATGTTTAAAAATCGATTTTAAGATTTTTAAGTATTTAAAGTTTAGATGAGCTGCAAAGTGAAGTGCTACAACGAGGGTACCCAAAACGATGGTTCACTCCACTCGTACTGATAAAAATTAAAGTGCTTCTAGTGGCTTTTATCACGGTTTTTATACGGATCAGCCCGTATTCAAATTTATGATTATTTTAATTGTTCTGTTTTGTTGTTCTCGTTCCTATTAATAATAATACAGCGTAGTACTATTACAATCTATGGTATTGGTATAGGTCACGGCTATACGTGGTATCTATAACCATGGTATACTAATAATACTAATAAGTAATAATACTTTAATATATATTATATAGTCCGGTCAAATTAGGAAAAAAATTGGAACTAATTCCTCGAAAGCTGAATTTTGGTACACAATCAGTCCATAGCTTACCGATTGATATACTAAAAGTCCATACCCCTTGTGCATATCTCTCCATCCCTTAAAAAGAGGGTGAGTACCATATTTTCCATCTTACACTATAACTTGTTAAATTTTGGACTTATGGCTTAAAAGTATAGAATAAAAATTAAAGGCTGTAAAATTGTCCATAGGTATATGACTCAGAGATGGCGAATAAATAGCAAGCGTGCCAAAGTTGGCAAGGGGAAAGTTTTCAATGGCACCCGAAAGACTTTCATGTGTCCATATATATTTATAGATTTTTAGGTATTAATAATCTATATTTCACAACGACATATTGTTATCTTTATGATTTTTTTAATTTATATTTTGTACTGAGATAAATGCAGACATATCAATCAGACATAAAAAATCTTTCAACCAATATAAAGCAAAAAAATTGACTTTTTTTAATATTTTTTTCTACATTATCATTAGTTTTTCATTTACGTTTTATAAAAATTCTGTTAGTAAAAATAATTAGTGACACAGCAAAAATTTTTTTTTGAATTGTATCATAAATTGGCAAGTTGAACAAATTCTATTTGTCATCCATATGGTATAATATGTCATAAAAAAACTATTAAGGCATTTCAATTTGAATCCTAATTTTTTTTTTTTTTGCAAACATGTACATAATAGGTAACGAAACCGTTTTTCAGTAACTATTTTTTATTATTTATGTTCTATTAAATTAAGTATATTATTCACCAATTATGTAGGTAGACAATTTGAGATATATAGAGGTCCGACCATTTATAAACGACAGCACTAAATCTAACTCGGGCAAGTATTTCACGTACTTACCTAAGTTGTTTCGCGGGTGCATCGGAACGAGTAATGGTTGTAAACAATGAAGTGTTGTTCTCGGAAAGCAATTTTGGGGGTAGTTAAATTATCTCAAAAGTTTCACACGGGATGAATCAATTGAAAAGTAAAAGCAGCATATAATGTGTGGGACTTTAGAAAGTCGATTTCCGTTAATTATAATCGTCGGCGCGTCTGCGTAAACCGGGAACACAGTTGTGTTGGTTCGATTTATTATTTTATCGGTCTAGGAACTTATTTATACTATACCCGAAGACTGAGGAATTTTAATGAGAAGTTAATCGTCGTGTTCCGCAAATTTTAACTACAACTATAAACTCAACTATGTCGATGGTATGTCGAAAACTTAAATTTATTTCCATACCTGGTTGCCCCGCATATTAAAAAATGGCTTATAATATTAGAGCTTAAACTTTTTAGTGTACCCAGTGGGGGGAAGGTGGGAATTTGGACATGTTTGATTGTAAGATCAGTCCAATTGTTGGGGGCTGGTTGTAACATGATTATAATAGGGTATAATAGACAACATAATATCTGTAATATCTTTATGATACAGTTTTAACAATACCTACTTAAATAATTATAGCAAATGCACAAATGCACCAAGCAAGGTGCATATACAAATATAATTGTCCATCAATTTTTTATGTTTACCCCTTTTAACCCTTTTAATCCTGTAGTGGTTGGATTTTGAAAAATCCTCACTTAGTGGGTGTCTATAACATCACAAAACGAAACTACTGTCCAAATTCCATACTCATTTAGCTTCAGCGGTTCCGGCTAGGCGATGATGAATCAGTCAGGACATGTTATTTTATATATATAATAAATAGATTACATTATTTTATTATATTATAAATTAAATATTACAATTTTATGTCATTACGATTGTACAAAAATTATAAATAATAAACTTAGGTATATACGGTATTTTCGGTAACAACGCGGTAATTACCGAATCACTGCCTATATACCGGTATTCTGAAATACCAAAAATACCGGTATACCGCGAAAATACCACCAGTCCTAGGTATAAAATATATAACTATATTACCTAAGTTATATTTTTATAATAATAATATAGAAACTTAAGATTCTATTAGAAAGACAGAGTTTAGCAAAGTATGCTCGTGCACGACCTTCGGATGGCAAACACATCATAATATAGTGTCCTACCTATTAATTATTACCTACTCGATATTTACCTACCTAATAATTATTACCTTATCATAATATATTAATACACTTAAGCATAGAAAAAACCTAGAGTCTAAAAAATTGCCATCTGGTCAGTAAGTCGGCTTTAGTTTTTTTTTAGTTATCTCAAAATTGCAGATCGATTACCGTTTAAATAAAAAAAAATTTGAATATATAATCATAATAATATTATACGCCATAATAGTTGATGACATGTTGCACTGTGTACCGCTATACGCCTACTATGAAAAAGTCATATACAAGAGTAATTTATTTTACACTTGACGAACACTATCCAAATTTGTATTACCATCTTATAATATAATAGTTGGCATGTGGTACCACCGAAAGGCTGCTTCAGTAGTGCTCTGCTGCTGTAACACTTATAGCTGTAAGGCTGGGAATTTAACGCCCTGAAAAACCCCGAACAAATGTCCTGAAAAAAATGCTTTTATGCCCATTAAATGTGAAGTAATGCGCCATTAAAATTCCTATACGTTTTTCAATTTTAAACAAACTTAGAACCGACATTTTTTTTAAATTTAATTTAATAAAAATGTTTGCAGTATTGCACATACAGTTTTGAATCTTCTACGTGGACTTTTAATCTGAAAAAAAGAATTATTTCTACTCAATTTTCCATCGACACTGGTAATCTCGATTTGTCCGTCGTACGGATCCATTCTAAAAGTTTCGATTAGGTAAAATCCTTGTTACCTATATACGTTACAAAATTAATTTTTTAAGCAAAAATCTTAAAATAAAAGTTTTAAAAGACCGGAATTAAGTATTATAAATAATGCTCTAAAAACCCTAAAATAATTTTGAAAAAAAGAAAAAAATTCAAAATAAGAACCTCTTATTATGATTCAAAAATACATATAAAACTTATATTTTATAAGACTAGCATCACGTATCTAGTTTTGGAAAACAATGCAATGTTCGTCAAAATCCCAGCCCTACTTATCGCGGACTCTCTCGCAGGGGCGTCATTTGGGGGGGTGTTAGGGTGTGCGGTGGCACCCCTTACATTTAAAATATTCTCAATTGGCCTGCTGAAACAAGGAAATCCCTCCTTGTAGATCCGCTCTATTTTTAAATGGCCTGGTGAAATTTTAAAATGGCACACCCAAAAAAAAACTGAAATGACGCCCCTGCTCTCTCGGTTCTGACATATAAAAATTGTCTATACTTGTAGTCTGGTTCAATATAATATTTAGGAGTAATATTGGTCTCAGTTCAAATGTATTATTTTCGGTTCGGTTTGGTCCTATCCGGTCCAGTCCTTATGATCTATTAAAATTATTGTTTTTGCAATATATGCGTAAAACTCAAACGAAAAGTACCGACTACAGCTGGCAATCGCAATGTTTTAATTATTTATATTTATTTTATAATATAATTATTGTATGATACTGAATGACCATAATAATGGTCCAGTCCGGACTATTATACAAACGGAGCTATATACGATTTGGTCCAATTTTTTTTCAGATCGGCAGTCCGGTCGTGGTCTACTTTCATAAATTTATTTTCCATCTTTAAAAATATTTAGGTAAAGATATTATTTTTTATAGGCAATATTTGAATAATATATTATCATCAAAATATCTATATTACTTTTTATTGTGAATTTAACACATTAAAAAACCATAAAAATGCACTTAAAATCTCGAAAACGCAGTAAACAATACACTTTAGATCCCGAAAAATGCACTTAAAAACCTTACAAATATAGATATAGGTATCTGACCCACGACGCGTAGTCACACGCATGATAAAAAAAAATATGAATAAAAACGTATTAATTGTTTTAGTGTGCTCGATAAGTATGATTATGTGACTCAATCACAATACAATAGCCATTTTTTTTTTAATGTATGATAAATCAAATATAAGCATATTAAGAAAAAACTATTGTACATTTATTTTTTTATCAAATACCATCTTATATATTATCGCCTATCTCAAATCTTCAGAACTGCTTACAAGTCGATGGAAATTATTGAAGATAAATGTATTCAAAAATAGAATGAAACAATGAAGAAAAAAGACCTATAAGATATTATATTTATAAAATAAAAGTTTCACCATAATTGAATTGATCGAGGTACCCGATTCAAAATTTGTGTCTAGGGAGCTATTAATTGTTTTACACTAAGCTAAAAATAATGCGTTTTTACTGCAATAATTTCAAAATGTTAGAATAATATCACGCTGCTGTAAATGCTCAATCATTAATAACTACGATTTTAATGAAATTAACTTTGTATATTTATTTTATAGTAACATTTATTAGCGCATATGGGATGCTTATTTTTGCGCTTTTGGGCTGTGTTCTAGTCATATTTTGCGCTTATGAGTTACAGCCGGGATTTACGATTTTGGATAAGATTTTGACGATTTGGTGCGATACAATTTTGGCGCTTTCGTACGACACGACTTTTTTTTCTTATCGCATTTTGGCGCATATATGTAGTCTTCCACTGATAGGAAGCTATTCGTTTTACAGTAAGCTAAAAATTGTGCGTTTTTACTGCACAAATTCGCATCATTGCCTCTAAAATTTATATTGTATATTTAAATATGCGTGTCGATAAGAAAATTCAAAAACGTATAGGTAGGTTAATAGTAGGTTCGAGGTACCAAATAATAATATTATATTGTTTCAGTCAAAGTGCGAATCCAGTGCGAATACCAAATAGAAATTAACGTGTCGTCTGCCCCCCCCCCCCCACACAACACGCGCCAAAAATTCTGATTGCTCCACTGACAATCGCGCCATGGTCGCTATACCTACCTACCTACCCACACATAATATTAGTATTATTATTATTTATAACATATATCGACATACCTATACATACCTGCAGCAACCATTACGTCAAATCCGACGAACATTATATTTTGACGACCCACGAATGCCGCTGCATAATAAAAAATTTGCATACGACCCGCATCCGAGCACCCGGTGAATGGGTTTGTGGGTGTCCGCGGGGGACAAGCTGCCGCCGCCGCCGCCGCCGCCGCCGGGACGAGGCCGTTCGCTGCGAGTTTATAAATAAATAAAAATCATTTCGATAAAAATATCATCATATAATCAAGTCGGGGAACATGCATGAGTAAGACGAGCGACACTTCCAGTGCGTTGTTCGTAGTCAAATTGAACCTGGTCTGTGGTTCAATAGTGATTTAACAATATTATAATAGTTTATTATTTTTGGTATTCGCATAGACGATAGACTTTACACTCAGACCATATAGACTGCGAATTTAACGTTATATTTGAGAAACATTGATATCGCTAATGTATAAAATGTTCGATACGCGTAAGAAATTTAAGAAATTTACATTTTAGAAAACAATAAATACCTATACAAAATTTATTAAAATCGACATAACGGACTTAAATGACTTATTTAACTTAATTTAATGTTTAACTCTTTGTACCTGCCCGACCTGCGTACCTAATGTTGAGTTCCTTAGTAAAACTCTTTATTTACAAATTAAAGTTTCCATGTTTTAAATTGTTTCACTTTATAAAAGAGTTGAAGTGCATTATTGTAAGAAAAAATTGTTTAAACAAATGAAATTTGTTCAATCTTACCCACACAATGTAGGCCCGTTGTCAGAGGCGTATTTTGGCACAGCCACACAGGCCCTGTAGGCTCGGGCCTAGAGCGGTGACATTTGGAGGAGGACAAATTTTACTAATTTTTTGAATAGAAAAATAACTCTTATACAAATTATATATTTATATATTATATAATTTAGAATTACAAATTAAAGCGTAAACACTATAATAGTGCTATACAGCTTTATAAATCTCAGTAAAATAAGTATATATATAAGTGAAAGGGCCCGGAAATAATCAGCCCTGGGGCCCACTAAAGCTCTCGCCGGCCCCCTGGCCATATCAACTAAAATGTATAACTATAATAATATATCATCACTGATTTTTCATCGAAAACAGTCTAACATGTATTGTAACAATCGTTAACATCGTTATGTAATTTTTTATAATCACTGACTATTATATATATATATATATATTATGGAGGAATCCAGTAAATCGTTCCATTTCACCTCGCGTGACTCGTGTACGAGGTAAGTAGGACTCGAGAACGAGATGGAACGGAGACGTAGACAATACAACGACGACATCAACGCCTCGTAGAATTTTAGGTACCGTAATTACCAACATATTGTTACCAGCTGCGATTTGGTACGGTTGTTTTTCGTCAACGTCGACAAACGGACAGTACGGACAACTGGGTCGACTCTCGTCTTATATCATCGGTGGCGCAACTTGATAATAAGGGGCCCATGTGAAAATGTCCAGACTGGGGGGCCCTTACCTGCTAAAAAAAATGAAAAACAGTCATGTACGATATACCTATTATTATAACTCTAAAAATATTGTTTTCTCACATGTCAGTATGTCATATTTGATCATTTTATTATTATTTTTAATTATTTATAAGTTATAGAAAATTTGTTTATAAAATCAAGTATAAAAATCGACTTTTTTTGTTTTGAAGGCAGCAAAGTTATTAATTATTTTTTTTGTATCCAAGTCAGCTGTCTTTTCTTTTTCAATGTTTAATATACTGATGTAGGAAAGGCGATCTTAGCCAATTGAGTTAACTCAAAAGAGTGAAGACATTATTATTTATTGTTATTATTACGTATATAAACAATTTAAAACAAATAATATAATATTTGCATATTACAGATTATAGTAGGAATATCATATAAGAGATCTCGGAAGTCGGGGCCCCCCAAAATCGGGGGCCCCTGTGAATTGCACACCGAACACTCCCGATAATTATCATAATAATATCCTGCTGAACTCTCAAATCGAATTATTACAATAAATATTATGATTAGAGCACGGAAAATATATCACCTATATATATATATTTGTATGTGCAGTTCAAATCTTGAAACAATTCAACAGTTAAATAAAAATTATTTTAAAAATAGGTCAAGTGGAAAAAAACGAACTCGATTTATTGAATCGTTTATTTTATAACTATATTATTTTATAATTATAAAAATAATTAGGCTCCTACTTAAGTGCAAAACAAATAAGATTATGGACAAGCGAACGAGTTCACTTTTTGTTTAATGAACGATAAAATGTATATTATTAATATTGTTTAGTAAAAAACGATAGGTCTGCAGTAGAAGGTATACTTTGTACCTAGTCGACGACATTTATTATATAATAATATATTCATTTTTTACTGACGAAATATTATTTTACACCTTTTATAAGGTTTTGAAAACAATAGTTGTTTTTTCTTTTATTGATCTAAAAATAACATCGACTACAAAGGCCACTATTAGTTATTATAAAGAAGGTTTTGCTTTATGGTGGTCAAAAGCAAAGATAAGCTATATAATTAGATTACATTTTTTCCTTTTTTTTTTATAAGATTAAACAATTTTGTTTGTTTCATAAAACTAATTACCTCTAGGTCGGGCCCGAGTGCGGAGTCTAGGTTGTAGGATAACTTGGCCCGTTCTCGGTTGTACATTAAACAGTCGGCTATTTGGTGTTTGACTGTTAACAAGGTTCCACAGGTTTGACAAATGGATCCTCTCTGGCCATCAGGATGCCGTGGGTGCAGGATTCTGGTGTGGCCAAAGCGAAGTCCGAGGTTAATGACGGTGTCTTATTTACGGTTGAGCTTAATATATATCATATAGTTTAATTTCACTTTAATGAGCAGTAAATATCAAACGTTGTCAAAATATCTAAAAATATACAACAATCGTCAAAATTTAGGCTTAGTTAATGTGAAAAAAAAATTGATGCCATCATAAGCAAAAGGCTTCAGTCAAAAAACTAAAAATATAAAAAGTAAAACGCAATGAAGGTACGACGAACGATTGCATACAAATCTGAGTTCTGATGATTTTGGTTGTGATGTGTTACACGCGAATCCCCGAACAAACGCGAAGCTGATGAAAAAAAGTCCAATAAAATGAAAGTAAATCAACAAAAGTCCACGATTACAAAATTGTATTCAGTTAATAAAAGATATTCATATCGATTTCTATTATTTTTTAAATATTTTTTTATAATATGATTATATTTATTTGTCTTAAGCATAGGTATTTTAACTCAGTAGTATGTATGTACTATGTGTCTATGTATAAGTGTATGTATTTAATTAATAATTTACTATGTGTGTACTGTGTACTATCCTTACAATTATTTAATAATATCTAATAATAGCTATCTAATATGTACCTAATAGGGGAAAGTACTAAGTAGGTAGCAAAATAAAGTTCATAATCAATTTAAATTTTTGTACGTTTTTTTTTTCAATTTGGCCTGTATAAGATTCAATCGGTTATAACTGTTTAAAGACTAGATTTATATGCATTTTAAATTGTGAAATATACATACAAACATACACTAAAAAAAGTCAAAATTGAAAATATGCAAGAAAAAAATGAAAAACATGCAAAAATTTCAATTTTTATTAAATATTGTATATTTAATTTTAATTTTTCAGTGATAATTATTTTTATTAAAATGTTCATCAACAAAAAGTAAGATGTTTAATATATATATAGCAAATAATATGCGTAAAATATTTGATATTATATATAATGACGTACCTATAATATCTGTTTTTTTTTTGCTCAACACCTTTTTGGATCGTTAGGCGTATATTTGTACTGTTTTTTGTTAAAATATGCAAAAATATGCAGAGCATGCACTACCTAAGTACCTAACGTCAGAATATTATGCAAAAATATGCAGTATAAAATGTTGATATTTAATCAATCAAGTAATGATTTGTGGACACTCATTGATGACTGCATATTGTATGCATGATGTTGAAAATAGCAACATGCATTTTATGCAAAATGCGGTCTTTAAGAGTTATAACTGTAGGGCTCGAAAGTTGATGTCCTAAAAAACATTATAAAATGGCCTAAAAAAAAATGCAAATATGACATAAAAATGACAACAAATTTCATTCAAATATGAAATAAAAAAAAATTACAAATATTTGTTTTATAAAATATGTCGGCATATCTAATGGTCGACAAGAAACGATAAGAACGAAGGGAACTATTGTGAAATCAGTAATAATGTCAAAAAATGAAAAATAAAAATTAGTTATTATCATATTCACATGCTAATGAAACACATTTGTGGCCAGGAGAGCTTCGTTTAAAAAATTCCAAAAAAAAAAAATGCAAAATGCATCAACTTCCGAGCCCTAGTTATAATAGACTCGCTTTGTGCCGGTTCCGAGTGAGCCTAATAAGCGGCCGTACCAATATTATAATATTATTTGTTTGAATTTGTCAAATATTCCAAACAAAAAACGTAAACTGCAAGATCGTTTCAAACTATACGCGCGCGGATTAAGTTATTAATAATTATTTTCATGACGTAATCTAGGGCTCGATCTCCCCCCCCCCCCCGAATCCCACTATGCCGGGTAAGACGACCGACATAATATCATTATAAAAATAATTTCGTGTCAATCGGTCGGCCGGACCAGCCACGTTTTACTATCACCTACATTGTACCGCGTTGACGACGTGACGTGGTGTGACGACGTTAAGGAGGTCGTAAACGTCCACGGATACTCGCTTTCTTTCCGACGACAATAATATTATATCGACGGTTACTAAAATTATTTTACTATAATACAACCGTGGATTTAAAACCAAATAGGTACCCACTCGAACCGCCTAAACACGCGTCGTCGTAGTAATAACAATAATTTACTATTAAATAGTAACGCGCACTGCCCCGCGCCTACCGCGGATACCGCGAGCATGAATAACATGGTACGTTTCGGTATCGCGTGTTATCACCGCGACTGATACAACAACAACAATAACAACAACAACAACAACAACAACAATAACAACACGGACGATCTAAGACGACGGTATTATTACCGTAATCGCCTCAGCCGCCGCCGTCGTCAATCCGCAGGGTCGTCCGTCCCAGTGGGCAGCCCTTTGCGCGCGCACGTGTGCTTGTGCGTGCGCGCTCGTGCTCGACGCTCGTCGCCGCCACCGTCGCCGCCACCGACGACGACTCGACGTGCTCCACTCGCTCCGACGACGCGCGGCGCTCGTCGTCACACACGGACACCGAACGTCGACGCGTCACTCTCCCGACGACGGTAGCCGGTCTCGTTCTCCCGTCGCCGCCGCCGCAGCCGATCGCGTCCCGGTGCTCGTCGCAGCCAGCCGTCCTCAGCCAGAGAGCTCGCGCACTCCCAGCACCGATGGCCGTGCGCGCCCCAGCCAAAAATGTGAGTAATCCCACGTAGTAAGTCTCGGCGGTCTCTGCTCTGTCGCTAAATATAATTAAAAATATTATAATTTGGGTAGGTAGGTAATTGAACACCTTCGTCAGTAGGCCGCAGCCGGTGTGTAGCGTCTCACCGCAGAACGCTCGGCGGCACCGCAACGAATAATTCTGGTCGACGATCACCCTCGGGGCACCTCCCCCTTGGATAGGTCTTCTCGATCGGGTTCTGAACGCGTCCCCAAAGTTCCACGGAATAATAATATTATCTGATCGATTTGCACTTGGAATATTTTTTTTTCCTTCTCGGGTAGCATATGTCCAATCGTCGAACACTCATGAATCTGTATTATTAAAAAAATCATTTTTAAAAAAAAAATCTTTACTTTAAAATCACCAGACATAGTTGATTGTTGCTGAAAATTTGTCACGACTCGTCTTTAAAATCGATTTGTATTGACCAGGCATAATATTCGTGTGTTCAGGACTGTAGCTGCGAGCAGACTAGCTTACATTTGCACGCCGAAATCGAGAATCTAAAACAAAAACTCCTAGAAAGAGAAAATCACATTGTCAACATGGAGACTAATTTTCTTTGCGAAGCCGAAAAATTTCCACACGGCGAGTATGCCGCATTAACAGATGAGATATTAATCTGGCAAGACAAATATTCCAGGTAATTACAACATATAATATTATTTAATAGAATTTTTTAAGGTCCAGTTTTATTTTCTACCCATCTTACAAGATGTATTATAATATTATGTGCGTGAAATACACAAACACCACATTACATTATAATTCATTTTTAAACAATTTTATGAGAAAAAATATGTTCAGTTAAGTACCTACTTTTAAGTGCAATTTATAAATAACAACTGTTAATGAAAGTTTGAAAAATAGCCATGTCAGTTGATAGTCTTAGACAGTAAATGGTTATTGTAAATAACTAACCATAATATTATGATAATATGTAATGCTATACCTAATATATTTTGTATTTAGATTATTAGAATCACATAAGAGAGTCCAGCGTGTCAACCAAAGTCTTGAAGATAAACTATTGTTACTTGTTGATAAAACTGAATCAGAAAAGAATGTATTAAACTCAGAAATCACAATTTTATCTCAAAAACTGGTTGACCAACAATTTCAAGTGAATCAATTGAACGATGAAAATGTAAGTTAAAATTACAAAATCTTGTTAATAATTATTAGGAAATAAGTCAATGTTCTTAATTAGGTAATAGAATCATAAATTAAATAAATTCTTACAAAATACTTGATATCCACAACATTTGATAAACAAATTCTCTATTTAGTTAAAAAATATTGTGGAGGTAACTAAATGATGAACACAAAACAAACTCAAAACTATTTATAAAAACTAAGCTTATGTAGGTACCAACACAATATTATTTAAATTAATTTCATTTAGTTACCTAAGAATTTACCTTTATTAAATAATGGATAGATAAGATTTTTTTCTTATTTACTGACTGTCAAAGTTACTAGGTTGATTATATCAATTATTTTTATTTTTTAAGAAAATATTATTAAAATATTAGTATTATTTTAAGCAAACTATTATTAAACAATTAATATTATTCTACATACATTATAGGTATTATTTTGTGCAATTATTGTAAATCCACTAATAGCTACCTATGTTTAGTAATATAACAGATGTATTTTTAATTGTGTGAATTTATTTATTACAGGAGAGGTATAAAAATGATCTTAATATTGCTATTCAATTGCTTCAGTGTAAACCATCTCATTTTGTTTCTCAAAAATTTGATAACGTAAGTAAATGTAGATTGTAATAGTCATGTTTATAACAAGCCTATTAATAACTGTCTCGACCCATTAAATATTTAACGAGAAAAATTGTTAATTGAATAATAAATGAGTTCTTATGATATTTTATCACAATTCAATCTATTTTGTTTAATCCAGTGGTTCTCAATTTTTTTTCACAACAGCACCCCAACTTAAATCCAAATAAATGGCAATACACTTATATCAATTTAGGGTTTTTTGAAAAAATAACAATAATAAATGTTTGTTAATTATTATTTTTATTTTCTGTGCTAACATTTTATTGCAAAAACAAAAATTTAAGTTTTCATTGATTAAACAGTCAGAGAGATATTGAAATGAAAAATATATTAGATAATTAAGAAAAAAAAATCAGTATGATACTTAAGTTTATAGACTAACCATATAGGTCTTTCATTCCATGGACAAATGGTTGACAAAAGTTACACCTATTAAATGTTTATTTATGTACCTACATATTTTAAGCTAAGTAATTTATTAGTCTTAAACCTATATAATATCGATGAATTGTCTATAATATTGTTTTTCTTATCTGTAGTTCTTACCTGTATACTGTATCATAACACCGTAATAATGTATACTTACACAATATACATTTATTGGCGTGTAATTTATAATTTTAATATGTTACTTATTCTATGACTAAATAATAAATTGTATAATTAACAAAAAAAAAAAAAATGGTGACACACCGGATGAGAACTATGGATGTCTAGTCACATAGGAGTCTATTACTTAAAAAAAATAAAACAACACTACTTATAACATATTAATCTCGTGACATTAATGTACAAAATTAAATATTTTTTGTTTAATAAATGTTATAATAATTGTATTATATTTATAGCTGCCAAGTGAATTACAATCCAAAGTTCGAAATTATCTTTTTAGCAAACAACGGAGATTGTCAGATGGCAATGGTAACATAGCCCAGAAATCAGAAGGAAAAACTATAAAAGTACCGATTCCCACATTTCCTCCAACAGCTATGGTTTATTCATTGAGTAATGGTAATTTTTAAAATTATTTTTGTTTTTCTATTATATTATAATAAGTGTTGGCTTTTTTTTTTAATATTAGTACAGTTTTCAAAGTGATAAATTATTGAAATACAAGATGTTTAGTACAAGAAAAAATAGTTAAATGTGTTTTGATGTAAGCTATCTTTTTACAACTTGAGATAATTAACATATTTATACATACCTTATACTTGACAGTTAAACTAAAATTATGTAAATTGTAGTTCATTCGTAAATAGATAATTTAAATTATTAAAATAAAAATTATATAATATACTCTACATAATTTTTAATTTTGTATTGAGTTCATTATTCAAGTGAATTAGTTCGAACAATTATGATGGAAATATGTTTAAAATCGTTTTACTATTTTTTTTTTTTTTTTTAATTATTAAAAAAGCATTTATACTGAACGAGTGCATTGGAGGTTACAAAATTTCTCGGTATGTTACCAAAAATGTTTCTTATATACATCTTGGTCACTTATATTTATTTTTGCATATGTCCTATTAATTTTATGTATTGTATCTGTCTGGGTGAGTCGTAATAGATAAATAGAATAGCACAATATCTATGCTTAAAATTTGTTCATTTCATATATGTAATATGTATACCGATTGCACTACATTTTATTCTAAACACAATATCCAACACTAATTATTAGCTGTAACAAATGTAAACTTAATTTTAAACATGCATATTTGCTTATATAATAACAAATATACTATTTTTTTTTTTTATTTAGATAAAGATCTGAAATCATCAAGAGATGCTGAAGAAGGATCAGTACAACCTGTAAACAGTGTTTCAGCAGCAATCCTGGCAAAAGTCTTGGAGGAAAGAGTCAAAGAGCGGTTAACTCAACGGCACTGTTCTACTTGTTCATGTGCTAACAAAAGTGGTGACCCCCCTAATACTGACCAACAAGAATGTCATTCACCTCAAACAGATTCCTCTGATAAGCGAGTGCGCACCCTCACTAAATATAGTAAACGACCAATGACTACTAAAAGTTCAGAATCTCTAGTATCAGAACCAGAATTGTCATCATATTTTGAAAACTCTGTATCTTTAACTGATTCCTCCGATAGTGGACTAAAATTATCAGCTCGGTCTAGATTATGTTCAGTACGCTTACAAGAAGGCAGTAACAATATATTATTAGATAACGCTGCAACACCATATACAGGTCCTGTACTTTATAAAAGTCGTTCTTCTAGCGGTGAGTACGATGAACCCTTGGTGCACTCACAAAAATTGCTTGACCGTAACATCCACGCAAACGAACACACACGCATAATGATTTCAGATGAGGAAATTATTTAAAAAAGTTGTACAGTTGGTAAGAATATGAGTGTATGTGATTTGTTTGACAATAATTATATTAGGTGATTGATAAAATTAAATGTATACCGACCGAAGTATAAATATTTAATACATAGATTATATTTATTATGATAACTATATTATAATACATCATTGTTTAGCGTGAAAAATCTCCTTTGTGCTATCGCTATGACACAGTTTAAATTACCTGGTACTATATTATGATGCAATGAATCAATTAACCAACAGAACGCTTAAGTTAAATTATACATCTTTTGAAACAAGAAATTTTAACTCTTAAATTATGTATTTATATCAATAAATAAACAAAATAACAATAAATTAAATGTTCTTCGGAAAGATTAACTAAGCATAATTCATTAAACATTTTAATAATTGAGAAACTACTTGTTCGAATTTTGAATTAGGCACTTAAATATTTTAAAAGTAAAGTGGGTTCTCATTTGAAAAACAGATGTTTGTATTTCCGTTGGGACACTTTTTAAGTAAAAAGTCTTAACATTTTGGAAATATGATCTTTAAATATGTTTAAAAAAATTTAAGTATCAGAAAAATCAATAAATGAAAGTGAGTATGTTTGGTAAATCACTGTATATTAAAACCAAGATTTTTTTCTATAATATAGTTGTTATAACCTGACAGATGCTTTCCCCATTAATTATTATTTTGTATCCTTATTTACATATTTCACGCTGAATGATGATGATACAATTTTTTATAATCAAAATCAGACCACATATTTTCACTCATGTCATCTAAACTATTTTGCCAATTAATGTCATCTGGAAAAAATAAAAAAATTATATATATATAAATAATCATTTTTATCAACGTATAAAACAACTATTATAACGCTGGAAAATTGATTTACAGGTACTGACCAGACTGCATTATTGTATTTTAAAATATTGGTTTGATTATACTAAAGATAATTATAAAGCCAAAAATAACTATTTTACTCTATATTTTATTTATTTAGAAGATAATATATTATAATATGTAATACGATTTTTATAAATGACATTAAAGTGATTCATTTACAAAGTATAAGACAAACTGTGTTGTATTTATTTCTCTTTAAAGGTTAAGGTATAATATTTAAGGCAAGATGTATAAAAAAAAAATTTATTTTTGAATTTTATTAGTTGTTCTTCCACATTTTTGTTGTGTTTATATTTGTTTTTATTGTTTTCATTTTTACAGCTATGGCATTATTATTATTTTTATTTATTTATTTTTTGTTTTATAAATTATTATACTTTTGTTAACGTTTTATTTGTGTTATATATTATATATTTACCATCTAGTATATATCAATATTCAAATTTAAACCATTTCACTGAATTCAAAAATATTCATAAATCAAGATTTGAGCAATATCATTGCCTACCTTATGTATTCTCTCTGTGGTGATTTAATGTATTCAAGTTGTAAGCAATATCAACCTAATGCAAAACCATGTTAATAATACATCAATTGTAATAAACAGTTATATTTGGTTTTCCTCTATTACCTAAGTATGATATTTAATAGTAACATAGTGTAGTAGTGACAATGTATGTTATGGTTTATTTAATTTTAAGTTAATCAAATGGAACTGTGCCTAAAACTGTGTAGGCACTATCGTACTGAAATACATAGCTTAAACAGAAAAATAAATTAATGAAAGACAAAGTTTATATGTTCTTTGCATAATTGTTGAAGAGGTAAAATGCACACTTGGAATTTTTAATTTTCTAGGTCTTGTTACACTAGAGGTGGTTCATTCCAGACCTAGAACAAGTAAATTAATTGATTTCATACTTATATGGCTATATGCAAGCCTGGGCATGAACAATTTAAAAAGTTAAAGTTAAGTTAATTTTTACTTTCTTGAATTTAGTTTGTAATAACTTAATTATTAACTTATCTTATTTTTACTGATATAAACTTAATAAATAGCTAGTTACTTTTAATCAAATCCAAGTTAAGTTAAGTTATTTAAAAATAATTAAATAATAAATATTATAAAATTATTATTGATGATGCATATTGCATAAACATTTACTAGAATATGAAATTAAATTCTTGTTCCATTAACCAGAATATTGTTCAATACGAATAACTTAATTAAATATATTTATATAATATATAAATATACATACCATACTGCTGCATACAGGCATATTGTAATAATAATAACTAATAAGTAGTGCCCAGAATTTTATGCATTTGCATATTTTTATTTATCAAATTAAAAAGTAGCTAGTTAAGACACAAATTTGAATCTTAACCTAATGGGGTATGCCAAATTAAATGTTGCATATTTTTGCATATTTGGAACATTTTTAATTATTATGCATATTTACAAAAAATATATAATATTTAATATAAATGATTTTAAAAGCACCTGCACTTGTTGAATTGTTTAAAAAAGAAGCTCCCGTATCCCTTTTGCTGAAAACCAACTTGCATTCTTATTTGGAAATGTATCCAGTCTTTAGTAGTCAACTGTAACTCTCCAGGTTACTTTAAAATATTATAAAATAAACTAAATTAATTTTAATTTGTGACATTTTATTTAGATGAGTGAATGTTCAAAATGCAACATACAGTTGAATACATCATACAAAATAGTAAATACAGTTAAATTATTTCAACTAGGCAAATATTACATTTTTTTGTTCAATATTATTTAATGAATTATATATATTTTCAAACTAAATAAATTTAATTAAAATGCATTTTTGTTTACATATTTTTGCATATTTGAATGAAAGTCATTACATAAATGCATGCATATTTTGTACATTTTTAGTGCATATTATTCCGGGCTCTACTAATAAATAATATTAAATAGGTATAAATCACAAATGTACAATTCTTAAGAACATAATATTATAAAATATTTTTGCCATAAATAAATATTGGACTTTTGATGTTTATAAATTAAAAAAATATATATAAATATATAACATAACTTAAGTTAATAAGCTAATTTAAAGTTTCCATATAACTTTTAACTTAACTAAATTTAAAAAAAAATTAGGTTAACTATTAACTTTAAACTTTTTAAAATATTTTCTATCAACTTAACTTAACTCAGTTAAAAAATTATCATTAACTTGCCCAGGCTTGGCTATATTATGTTTACTGTAATGGTTGTGTTCAATTTGAATTCAATGAAAAACGATTCTGAACGAAGATGGTCTAACTTTTTAGTAACTACCTTTACCAATAGTTACATACTATTATTATTTTTGTACTGTAAAAAGTGTCTTTAGACACAAAAATAAAAAAACATCTTTGTAAAATCAATACATACATCAGAATCTAAAATTCAACACAAACTATGTTTGTAGTTATACTTGGATAGTATTTACCTACTACCGAAAGAGACAAAATTTTAACTGGAGGTATTCATTATTCAATATATTTTAAAGTTTGTCTCACATTTTTGCTACTGGAGTAGGTAGGTACACCGTACACATAATAATGGACTTTATCAGTCGTATATCTTATCAACTTACCTATTCTCATGTAAACAATACACTATAAGGTGGAAATAAATCCACCTTGCAAGTTGCAATACACTTTATGTAAGTCCACAGATATATATGAACTAGGGTTTTAAATTTGAAATATTTCAAAATTGAAAATTTCACTCCTCATGAAATATTTCAACGAAATATTGAAAAATGTTTTTTTTTTTATGTATGCAGTGGGACCGTAGACAATATTACTATATTATAATTTATCAATTATTAGTTACTCATATCTTATTTTGTAAAATAAACTATAAATTAAGTAATATTGTATTATTCCATATCTGTATTTGAGATGAATAATATTATTTTGAACGTTTTAAGAAAAAAAGAAAAATACATACCTAATAGAGAAATTGTCTTGTAATGTGAATTAATATAATGATAATAAATTAGTAAATAATAATTCACAAATGTATTGGTAAGTATAATATGATTATTGATTAGTGATTACTGGTTAAGTCTAGGCCATCTTTCAACACAATTTGACAACACGATTGGCTAAAACCTATAACATTCCATTTAAAACTCTGACAAATATCATTCCTATCATAGGTAAAAATCTAGACAGTTAATAATTACTATGAATTTTAATTTAAAATATAGAATTATCGGTGAACAATTATAACTAGGGTTTTAAATTTGAAAAATATTTTTTTTTACATATTATGCATTAGGAAAGTAGACTATATTACTATATTAGTATTTATTAATTATTATTTATTAGTTATTACTTATTACTCATATCTTATTTTGTAAAAGAAAACTAAACACCTAAAGTACTTGGCAGTAGTAAATTAATAAGTAATATTGTATTATTTAATATCTGTTTTTGATTTGAGATGAATAAATAGTAAATACTAATAAATATAATAAATATTATAATATATTATATTATTTTGAACGTTTTAAGAAAAAAAAAACATAATAGACAAATATTGTATTGTATTGTGAATTAAAATATAATGATCATAAAATTAATAAATAATAATTCACAAATGTATTGGTAAGTACAATAATATGATTACTGATTAAATCTAGCCGGTCTATGCCATCTCCAGAAAGCCACGGACACTATTGCACTTAACACTTGTTACACTATATTAAAATAAACAATTTGTGAATTCATACAATAGACATAATATTATAGGCGATTTTATGTTCTTCTCTCGCCCTAATATTATACGGGTGTAACTTGAAAAAAACTTTATTTTTTATAATGTTTTGTGCGTTTTTACTTTTTAAGCAAATGAAATATTTCTAGATAATAAATTTCGTGAAATTTTAAAACCCTAATAAAAACCACAGACATACCATGGTAAAATGTAGTGATGGGAATAATATCGAATGAAATAATCTAATCGTTCGATAACCATTCGAATAATAATAAAATAATCGAATGAACTATAATATTATAATCGAATAACTTTTCGAATGATAAAAATTAGAAGTAAAAATTATTTCGAATGATAATAATGTACTAGAATTAATAGTCATAGATAGTTAATAACGCAGTTGATCGTTGGAATAATAAAATAATCGAAAGATAACGAAAACAATATTTACTTAAACAATAATTTATTTTTATAGACAAAAACAATAATTAAATAAATAATAATAACTGTTATAACTTCGACCGAGTGTTACCTACCTAATATTGTATTATTCGTATGCAACGCATATTAATATTCGTTTAATTCGTCAAACTCAGATTAAAGTCATATCGTAATTTATTATTCATTGCAAATATTTTATCGGTAACAATCGGTTTTATTACGATTTATCGAGTCGCGAAAATACCAAACGTACCGACGGCGTTAAATTACATATTATTATTTTATTGTTCGTCGTTGCTGTCCGTTGAAATCCAGTTGATTTTTTTATTTTGCTAATAAGTAATATTATATTGTAGTACCTAGTTTTTAATATAAATTAATATCGCGACAAGCAGATGATTATTTTTATTTTTAAATCATAAAGATTTGACAAAGATTTTTTCACTGGACCTCGTTGATTTATTATTTTAATCTTATTAGGACTCCGATAGAAATTATTACTCGCCTGGTATACCCTGTATACCAATGACTGTAATCATATTGTAGTCGGCACTCGGCGGTATAGGTACCTGTGTATCCAGTGTTGGGGAGTAACTTAATTTAAGTTACAAGTTACTATAAATAAATTACTTTTTAAGTAATTTGATGGTAATTTAATTACATTTTATTGTAAGTAATTTATATGTTATTTGAGTTACTTTTTTGTAGTAATTATTACTTAATTACTCGTTATTTTATTTGGTTTAATACATACACTGAAAAGCGATCAACATTAGTGACTGTAATTACTAATTTTGAAAATGCAATTTTGTTTAAAATAAATTTGAAAAATTAAATATTTAATATGTAGCAAAATGAGTATTTATTAATAATTTCATATTGTTGATTGTCATTATTTAATATTTAGTTTATGTATTGTCGTACTATTGAAGTTGAACACATGATTATATTAAGCTCGTGATATTTTTGAAAAAAAGTAACTTCTAATGTAATTGAGTTACTTTTTAAACTCAAAAGAAATGTAACTTGACCAAATAAAAAAACAGTAACTTCCCCAACACTGCCCTGTATCGTACGGGTAGCGAGACGAAAAAAAGCATTCGATTATTTCGATCGTTCGAGTGTGAAAAATTCATTCGAACGATTCATTCGATAATTCCCATCACTAAATTTAAAATTATTATATTTATTATAATATTATGATATGGACCGCGCTCGGAGAGAGAGAGAGAGAGAGAGAGAGCGAGTGAGTGAGCCGACGTCGACATCAGCTGCTGCAGCCAGTGAGGTAGATAAGAAAAAAAAAATACACTTGTCGTTGGAGGAAAACATAAAATATAATCGATTATTCCAATGCTTGTCGAAACGGGATAACAACATCGACCGCCCCCGACTACCACCGGTGCGGGCGACGTCATTTAGCACTTCGCTTTTCGTCTCTTGCGGTTCGGCGTCAGCACGTGTTTTGCGCTTTTGTCTTTTACGATTCCACACCTTTGCGTTCGCTCGCCGGAACACGAAAAATTGAACCACCAAACGGTAGCTACTGCTGTCAAAGGGTCAACAATTTGCGCGTAAGTATTACGAATGTTTGTGTTGCGTCGCAGTGTCGGCCCCCGGCCATGGCCGCCGACCGTATTCGTACTCGGACAGCAGTACCATAATGAATATTGGTTAGGTATTGAATATTAACGAATATTTTTTTTTTTTGGGGGGTGGGGTCCTTCTGAAGAAACCCCAGAAGAAACTCATCCGGGGTCCTTTAAGTACCAGGCCGACACTGATTACGTTATATATTTGTACGCGCGATTTACATATTATTATTATCGTTTGACTTACTCGATGTCTTATTTGTATAATATATTAGGTTTCCTAAAAGGCGATATTGTCCGTTTACGGGTAAACGCTGTGCGACGATATCGACCAAATCTTGTGCCGAGGCGACGGACGATTATTATATGTAGCTCACACTTCTTCAGTACAGACTACATACCTAGTACCTTGTCAGTGGAAAATTGAATTGGCTCATCGAATTGGTCATACCTGGTTCAACTATGGCAACTGATATACCATCAACAGAGGGTGAATTGGATGTCGAAGAAATTGAAGTTACTACTACGGACAATTCATTAATTCCTAGTAAGTAAATTATTTTATTTTGTTACAAATACAGTCCACAACTTATCCAACAAATTATTTTAAACAAGGTTCTCAATCGAGTTCAATTCCAACAGAAATGTCTGAAATTGAATTTTCTACAGATGGTATATTAATTCCTAGTAAGTAAATTATTGTATTTTTGATTTATTTTTAATGCATTATGTAACTCATCTAACAAAACATTATAAATTAGAATTGCCAAAATGTTCATCAGCATTGACTGATTCAGATGACAAAGTTCCAGTACCTAAAAGACGAAAAAGGTAACTACAATTTTTATATGTAAAACTGTAATATAATGTGTACGTTGTAGTCCAAAATTGTAAATCTGAGTATGGAACATTATTCTACTTAAAACAAACTAATACAATCTACAATTGAATTGTTAATATTTAATGATTTTTTCCTTTGGATCTAGAATTGAGACTACAACTATGTATTTATAAACACTATGGTATTGATTATGATTTTTATTATAGAAAAAGAAAAGGTTATTTTGAAGATTGTGAAGAAGAGTTAAACATTAATAATAAACTCCCTCGGACCCATTTGAACAAATATCAAGAACGTTTATTAATAAAACGGTTGAAAAATACTAATCGAGGACTAAGGATTAAATTAAAATACATGCAGAATAAATATGAACGTTTAATAAATGAATAATAAGTCTGACAACAATTTGACAATGTTCAAGTTTAATAATTTACTAAGTACGTTATTTAACTGAATTTAATTAAAATATACTACATTAAATAATTGTAATGTCTTGAGGCAATGACAAAACTTAATTATTTTATCTGGTAAAGCATGTGTGTCTTTATTTTACATTTTATACCAAGTTACTTACATACTTGCGAACAGAACATAATAAATTAATAAATAATAACAAAAGTGAGGTTAACATAAATACAAATTACAATACAATGTTGCCAATATCATAACAATCCTTAATCCTAATTTTAAAATCATCATTATAGCAAACATAATATTGTTAGATACTTCAATTTTAATATTTTTAAAATAATCATGTACTTAATATTAACAAACAATTTCTTTCTTTATCTAATAATACAATTTATAATACATTTATTACTTTTATTTTTCATTTTATTCATTTATTACAAATTTAAACATTAAGGTGACTTTTTGTCTCTAACAGGCCTAACGTTTTTTGTTTCACTTCTGCTAAACTTAATTCATTATTAATATTAACGTCTGTAATATTTTGTTTCCCTTTTTAATCTTCACTAGCTTCTTTGATTTCTAACTCCTGTGTTTTTTTATCTTTCTCATTTTCTTTAATTTCCTCTACTAACTCTTTTTCGTAGTTTTTTATATAGTCATCATACTTACTAAATTCTTCCAACTTAATTATATGATTTATTATACCTTCTCCATACTAATTCTTTATCCTCAAGTCTAACTATATAATTTCTTCTGCCTAGCACTTCTTCTGTCATAGATTAGAAAAATCTATAGACTACATCTCCTTCCTTATAAACCTCATTTCTAATTTTTTTTTTTTTATAACTCAGTATTTTTTTTTATCTTTGAATGTCTTAGAAAATCTAAACGAGTTTTTAACTTTTGTCCCTAACATTAGTTTTAGTGGACATTCATTGGTTGTCCATTGTGGTGAGTTTCTATACATGAATAAATATCTGTTTATTAATGTGCTTACAGTTACATTTTTATTATTTTTATCCTTTAGTGCTTTCTGTGTCCCTCTTTTAAAAGATTTAACTGCATTTTCAGCTGCACCATTTGTAGCAGGATGAAAAGGTGGTGATGTATAAAATATAATTACATTTTGTTTACAAAATTCTATGAATTCATTAGAACAAAACTGTGGACCTTTATCAGAAATAATTTTATTTGGTAACCCAAAATGTCCAAAAATTTCTCTCAATTTATCAATTAAATAAACACTATTCGTTTCACTCATTTCAATAACTTCGGGCCACTTTGTAAACGCATCAATCCATACTAAATAATTTTTGTTATTTAAATACAAAAAATCTAAACGAACTCTGTCTAAAGGACCAACGGCTTCTGCCCACTTAGCTTGTTTATCTACTACTGGACTAGATTGACATGATACACAGACTTCACAACTTTTTACATAACTTTTCTATTTCTTTGTCAAGTCCAAGCCACCAAAAATAAGATCTGGTCACTGCTTTCATTTTTGCAATACCTGCATGTATCTCTTTTAATAAAAATATTCTTAACTTATCTGGAATAATCACCCTATAGCCCCACATAATTACACCTTTTTCAATATTTAGTTCACTTTTTCTAATAAAATAACCTTTACATTCTAACTCTACTTTTTCTGGCCACCCTTCTTCAATCCAACTATAAACTTTACTTAATAGAACTTTCCTTGTCTCTATTTTAATCTTAATAAATCTAAAGGTATCATTCCTTCCATAAAATCTATATAACTGTACTCGTTATTATTTTCATAATTTTTTATTTCTAATGGCAAACGAGACAAACCATTGGCTGCACAATTATTTTTGCCTTGCACATATTTTAATTCATAATATTGAATTCTGACAAAATTAAGGCCCAACGTTGTAATCTGTTTGATGCCATACATGGAATGCCATTATGTTCCCCAAATAATGCTAACAATGGTTTGTGATCCAAACATAAAATTAATTTTCTACCTAATAAATATTGTTAATCATTTTTTACACTACAAAAAATAGCTAGAGCCTCTTTTTGTATCACAGCATATTTTCTTTCAGCTACCGTTAATACCCTTGAAGCATAACTTATAGGTTTTTCTGTTCCGTCAGAAAGACATGAACTAAAACAGCACCTAAACCATATTCAGAAGCATCACACAATAGTTTTACTTGTATTTCTGGATTTAAATGTACTAACACCAAATCTGATGTCATTTTTTTTTTATTTAAATTTAAATCTATGAGATCACTGGGCCTCACTGAGACATACTCTTGTGGAGGCCCAGGGTTATCTACTATACATTACATATTTATATAAAAATTATAATTAACAGATATTTACAATATTTGTGTTTGAAATTAATATCCTAATTGTATACAATAAAGGTAAAAACAGATAAAATATGTTATAGATAGATTTGTACAATATAAAATTACTTTGCTTCCTTGGACTTATTAAAAGCTTCATTACATTGGTTTGTCCATTTAAAAGTTATATATTTTTTTAATAACTTATACATAGGACCCAACAGTGTAGACAAGTTTGGAATAAATTTTGCATAGTAGTTAATCATACCAACAAAAGCTTAAACCTCTGTCATATTTTGTGGTAGTCTTGCTTTAACTACATTTTCTATGTCTTTTCTAATTCCTTCACCATCAATCATATGTACTAAATAATTTACTTGCTTTTGAAAAAAACCTTTATTTACATTTAGTTTAAAACCTGCATCTAGTTATCTTTTAAAAACTTCTCTTAAATTGTTTAAATGATCCTCATCTTCCACTTCTGTTACAATGATATCATCCAAAAAGACGTACTTTTTCGATTACTCGCTGAATAATTGAACAACCTGGTTTTGTTCCAAAAGGCAATCTCTTTACTTTATATATATCTTTGTGTGTACTCCATGCTAATAACTTTTGAGTATCTTCACATATTTTAAGTTGATTATAAGCGTTTATAAAATCTAACTTGCTAAAATATTTTCCTCCTTGCAAAGCTACAAACAGTTCTTTGACTTTTGGTAATGGGTAATTATAATCTTCTAAATACTTATTTATAGTTGTCTTATTATCTGCACATAACCTTACTGTACCATTATTGCCTTATCACAGGCACTAGAGGTGTATGCCATTGGGCATTTTCCACTTTTTCAATTACATATTCTTTTTCTAAAAGTTCAAGTTCACTTTCCACTTTTTCAATATACGCAAATGGAATAGATCGGGGTTTACAAAAAACTGGCATTACTCCTTCTTTTATTTTTAAGGTAATTTTCTGTTGTTTATACTTTCCTAATTTAATTTCAAACAATTCCTCAAATTCTTTTAACAATTTTTTTATACAAAAATCTAAATTATTTACTGTAATATTTGATACATCTACCAATTTTATACTAAATAAACTCATTAAATCTTCATATTCGTTTTAATATCCTCGTCGCCATTTGTAATGTCGTGACTCGTGAGGTAATGGCAAAACTTAATTATTTTATCTGGAACATTGTATACTAAGTTACATACTTGCAAACAGAACATAATAAATTAATAAATAAATAATAATAACAAAAGTGAGGTTAACATAAATACAAATTACAATACAGTGTTGCCAATATTATAACAATAATTTAATTCAATTAGGCTGATAAATGTTGGGGCTAGTACAGTTTTCCTGATTTTGATAACAGCGGCTTATCATTTCGGTAGTTCGGTTATGTCAGTGACTAACTTGAGGTGGTGTTGCATAGCAAGTCGAGGGATATTTTCGTTTTTTTTGTCCGAGCGCAGCGCAGCGAGCGAGTGGCAACGCGGGCATGACTGTAAATAATTTCAAGTTTGGCGTCACTGATGGATCGTTGGTATATGATGGTATAATTCGTGACATAACTCCGGTTATGTCAGTTGTTATCAAAATCGGGAAAACTGTACCCGTCCCATAAATGTTTGATACATTTAATGAAGGAATTGGTTATTTGGAAGCAATAATAATTTATTGTGTGTATGTGTACTATTTCCTTAGATCATATACAATGGATAGAGCCATAGCCTATAGATTACACATAATGTCGATGATGTACATGTTAGCTACGAGTCGCGAGTTATGTGACCTCTACTGCGCATGCGCCGCTAGCAACTAGTCGCATATTTATCTCAAACTATTTATTCGTACTTCTTCTCAAAGACAATAATCTATTATAAGTCATATTCAGTTCAATAAATTCATGTTAATTAATTCATTAAAATGTTTATTATTAATTATTGTAATATGTAATTAATAATATGTTCATATTTATCATATCATTGGGAAAAATATGCGACAAGTTACATAACTCGTGACTTGTCGCTAACGTGTACATCAAAATATTGAGCTGTGGCTCCATCCATTGTATATAATCTAAGACTATTTGCAAGCTCCTATACTTTTTATCTATATTTTTTAATTTTTATTTTTGAACAGGTGTTACGTGGCGTGCGAGCTACCAGAAATCCTTTGGTGGTGATTTATTTAATAAATGTGTTTGAAATAATAACTAAGTGTCCATTTATTTGTAAAATACTTATAATAAAACAAGTGAAAGTGTGAGTGTGTGTGTGTGTATGTATAATATAATATGTAGAAGCGTCTGACATGAAGGTGCATTGGACTCAGCTGCTATGGTACATCTGAATACGCTGTCCTTTGGACTCCCTTACATATGGTCCTCCTGTTCAGCTCTTCGCGGCCAACGTCCTTGTGGTTTTTGTTGCAGATATTTGCATATTGATTCTAGGAATCGAATAGTGAAACGTGTCCATCGTAATTTAATTATATACAATACATTTAATATATTTATATAATATAATATAATATCGGTATGACTTTCTAAGAGTCGTAGCCCGTAACACGGGTGTACTGTGTGGTTTGCCATGTTAATATTTAGATATTAGTACTTGTGGATAAATATAATACGTTCATATGTTATAAGTCATATAACTTTTATGACAAGTTAACATAAAATATATAAGTACTTTAGGTTATTCATTATACCTACTTTGTATTCCATAATGTTAAAATATTACTTATTTAGACTTAAGTTATAGTATATTAAGTTTGATTGTTATATTTAAATTAAACATGCTTTTTTTTCACATTTAGAAATAAAAATACTAAGTTAATACTATAATATTGCACACTTTCTAAAATCTCATACATTAAAAAATAAAAAGTTATGTATTGTGATTTGGAATATATTTATATATGTCTATGTTTAGAATATTCCTCATATCTTGTCAGAATATAATTAATGTTATACATAAATAAAACAGTAAAAAAAAATTACTTAAATATTTTTTAATTTTTAAAAGAATAACTACCACCAACGCAACATAAAATATTGTTGAAGCAATTAAACCTCCAAACGGGTAAAATGATAACACCAGAGTTACAACTTTTGCTCTAATGCTCAATTTTTATTCAGCGTACAATTATGTTAGGAATACATTTAACAAATCAATACCACATCCCAGTACACTTCGTAAATGGAGAACATGGAATGCATTTAATGCCATTCTTATAAAAGTTGATGAATTGGAAACCAAAAATAAAACTCCGGTTTGTAGTCTCTTAATGGAAAAGATGTATATGGAAGACATACATTGTAATGGTTCTAGACTTCAGGGTAATGTGAATTACGGAACAGGTACTGATGAAAGTGATGCTCTGCCTAAAGCTAAAGAAGCTTTAACTTTTCTGTTGGTTGCTTTAAATTAAAATTGGAAGGTGCAAATTTTATTAATTCATGGAGTTACAAGTGAAAACAAAGCTAATTTGGTAAATATATGTTTAATTAAAATTTACAATACTGGTGTAATGGTGAAATCATTAACATTTGACAGCGCAGCAGCTAATATTTCTATGAGTAAATATTTGGGAGCTCAATTAGTAACTTCAGATTTAAAACCCTATTTCAGTCATCCAGTTACAAAAAAAAAAAGTTCATATTTGATTAGATGCAGTACATACATGATAAGCTATGTAGGAATACATTGGGAGTTTATAAATTGGAAAATTGTATTTGATGAAAATGGTAAACCAATAAAATGGTTTTACTTTCAATAGTTAGTAAATATACAAGACAAAATTGGTTTATATGCTGGTACAAAAATTAGAAGGTAAAATTTGCTGCGCTAGCATTCAGTAACAGCGTACCAAATGCAGTTGAATTTTGCTTAAAATGTTTAAATTTAAATGAATTCAATTGGTATAGTATAAACAAAGAATACAATTAGGTAACACTCAGTTTAAGCGTATTTATTATTATTTACTTAATATTGTCTATAAAAATAAATTATAAATTCATTAATTGGAACTGCTCAATTTTTCGATTATTTTATTATTCAAATTTCGAATGATCATATTAATTAACTAATTTAACTATTAGCAGTATATTATTATTTATTATTCGAAATAATTTTTACTTATAATTTTTACCATTCAAATGTCTTATTCATTAGATTAGTTCATTTAATTATTTTAGTATTCAAAAGGTTTTTGAAACAATCAAATTGATTCAATTATTTAAATAATAACAATTTTTTTTTTTTTTGGAAAAGAATTTTTTGTCATAAGATAACATAAGTAATATACATATTAAATACAAATAGTTCATAATCTTTAGTTACAATATTTACCTTCAATAAGCAATGCTTGTGGTGGAGGTAGAGACTGAATGATTCAATTATTTCCATCACTAATAAAAACTCATTTAAATATTTTTATATCTGTGGGTAAGTCATACTGGCCTTGCAACATTTATGATTTATAGTTTATAGATAGATAATATATAATCTAAAAACCTTGATACTAGTGTAGGAGGTAGGTACAGAATACAGATTATCAAGTCGTCAATATCAACACATTTTACAAACATTTGTTTTTTATACTATTTTTATTTTAATCTACGAAATCAAAAATCAAAGTCCAATGCCCCCTGTAAAAATATTTACTATACTATAATCACCAAAGCTTAAAAGATGAAAAAAAAAACTAGAATTTGAATATGAATATGTTTTTGTTGTTTCTAGGTATTTTAAAAACCCTTTTAAAGTGTGACTTATTCTTTATTTATAAGCCTGCCTACAACGATTCAATGAAATGTTTTATGATAAAATTACTTTTCAGATGCCTCTGTAGTCCCTTATATGTATTGCATGGTTATCAATTCTTATTTGGCAGGTCATCATCCCATCAGATGGAATAATAAATTGTTACTGGATCTTTAATCACTGCAAATTTTTTAATCTAACCCTATGATAGATTCGGCGAGATTATACCAAGTTTGAAGTCTATGAGCTGCACAGAGTAGTCATAAATAAATTGATATTTACCACAAAAGCTAAGACATTTTGTATGTTTGTTCAAGAAAAAACATACTTGGATCCATTTCTATAGATCGACCCTGCAATTAACTTTCATCCAGACGGTGCCAGATAAAAATTATTATTAACACCAACAATAAGATCTTTGACAAAGGTAATATTCATAAAATAACATATAATAATTTTTTGAATACAAAACAAATATATTTCAATAATTAAAAAGTATAATATTAAAATGAATTTATAAAAATGATGATTCTCAAACTATTGAAATTCACGATGCTTTGAAAGTAATCAAAGTAAGGTAAAAAATTAATAAGGGATAAAAAAGAAACCCATAAACGCTATTAACTTAATGTTATACATCCATCTATTTTTTTTAATAATCCAGTTTTATTTTGTTACATAATAGGTTTTCCAAAACATTTGTATGTCATTAACTGATACTTTAGAGTAGGTAAATAATTTACATACAAATTGTAATTACTTAGTTGATTTAATTACACAATGCCAATATGTTTCATTCAATTGAAACTCACAAATAAATTATTTAAATTCATAGACATAAATAAATTAAAACAATTGCTCCCGTGATAACCTCGTGCCAACTACATGTATGCAAACAACAACACAAAACATAACAAGTGAAAGATAATGGTACTAAATGCACAAATGTAAATTATACAACAATCGATTGATTTATTTAGTATAAGAAAAAGGCAGTTTGACTGAATAAAAACATTTTAATTATCATTATAGTAACACAATACTATAGCATTGTAAAATTGATATTAATTATAAAATACCATTTATTAAACATTGTAGATAACACAATGTTTTGGTAAAATAATTATATATGATGAATGTATTTTAAATACAGTAAATCAATTGAAACTCTTTAATCTAGCCTTTAACTTAATGTAAGAAAAATTAAAATTTGTCATAAAATGACAGAATTTTAAAATTTCACAAATTTTATTTATTTTTTATATATATATATATATATATAGCAGTAACATAATATATTTTAGGATAAATATTTAGGGTATAAGCAGAATATATTTTATATCATTAATGTGATATATATTTTATAAAAATATAACATTAATGATATGATAAATATATTAACTGAGCTAATGTTGGTGAAAACTGTTTTCCAAAATATAAAAATAATAAAATATGTGTATACTAATAAATAATAATACAAAATAATAAAATCACTTTAAGGAATGATTGATTTCCTAGTATAAAATATAAAGTATAAACGTATATATTTAAATAAATTATAAACTAAAAATAATAATATGTTTTATATAATTTTCAAAAATTTAGTATATTTTAATTTCAATAATAATCAATAAATATTTTAATAATACAAAAAATAGTGGATACATAAAGATTATAATAATTAAGGCTGTTTTAATTTTAACAAATTATAGTAATATAAATTGTACTAAGTTCTGACGGAACAATCATATACAGTAGAGCGTTGATTATCTGGTCTAATTAGAACTATGAAGAAATGGATAATCGATTTTTATGGATTATTTTATAATGACTAAAAATGTTCATTTATATGTCTATTGAATTTTAATATTTTATTCATACATTTGTCATACACATTATTTGTATGTGTACCTATAAGTATATATGATCAATAAAGATAGGATATTGATGACCTAAAAATAGTGAAAAATTAAATAAAAAAATATAGTACAAAATACAGTTTTGAAGTTTTGAGATAATATAAAATTTTATTCTATAAACCCGCAGAGAAAGTATCCGAAAACTTTTTTTTTTTACCTAATATATGTAAAAATAAATAGAAAAACAAAAACAATTATGATTTTAGATTTTGAATTATTGTTTAATAAAAACACTTCTAGAAAAGAATAATACAAGTCATCAATCAAAATTCTATCCCTAATAATTAAATATATTATGTACTAGTTCGAATGTAAATTAAGTTATGTACTTTACAGCGTATTTCATATTAATTATTTTTCTAAAATGTATGAAAAAACTTATTGTTATTAAGTATATTTGCAAATCTTGGGGCATAATAAAGACGGAATAATCGACGTTCCACTGTATATGGATATATTTAAATCAGCCATAAAATAACAGTACACATTTGCTGTGAGAAATCATAAGATTGATTATGAAATTACCTCGACGTTAAGTGTTGACTTCTTCTCTTCGCTGTTTATCATTTCAAGACTAGTTTTTAGAATGTCAATTTGATGCTAAAAAAAGTGTATAATAAATATATTATGAATATACAATAATATATGTTTAACTCTAAAAATAGATAAAATGTCAAAAATAAAGTTAACAAAAAATGTTATGTACCCCTGATTTTATTACCAATATACACTTAAAGGTAGTAGATAATTGTCTTGTTACTATTTAATTGTATAACTATTTTTCTATTTAATCTATGAAACAATTATTGCTTTATAGTGTCTAACATAATATAGGATTAATGTATAAGGAGTTTTATAATTAACTAAGATAAATATACTTGAAAATCATGTTGGCTAATTATTAAAAAATAAAGCTTTAAGAAAATGTACCTGTGCGTGTTTTATTTCCCACTCAGCAAGTTCCAATAAGTTCTTATTGAAAGTTGACACACGTCTTGCTTTAAAATCAATCAATTCTAAAATAATTGAAAGATTTATTAAATTATTGATTACAATATTTTTATATAAAATGGA
Source organism: Neotoxoptera formosana (assembly GCA_022818045.1). Lineage (NCBI taxonomy): Eukaryota > Metazoa > Arthropoda > Insecta > Hemiptera > Aphididae > Neotoxoptera > Neotoxoptera formosana. The sequence continues at coordinate 88,128,222 of CM040630.1, forward strand.
CAACAGATAAATGCTGAATTTTATACTATAAAATATAACATTTACCTTCTTTTCCTTTATCAGACATGACTTCAAATTTTTCACATGATATCTGTTGTGTAGCCTCAGCCTAAAAAAGATATAATTTCAGGGTGAAAAAAATATTGACTTTTTGTAGATAAACTATTCATATAACAAATAATTCATAATTTATCTAAGTAACACTTAAAATATTTTGCTGATAATTTTCTAATTGACGTTATGTCTACTAAAGAAAAATAAATTCAAAATACAAATCTTAATTGTTTAAACTATAAAACTGTTAAAAATTATAATAAAAAATAAAGCTAGAATAGATTATAACACAAAATCAACTTTGTAATTCAGCATCCAATAATCTCAATACAATGAAATTTGCTTATAACAAAGCCGGTTATAAGTTTAAAAAAATATAAATACCCATTTACAGCAAACTAAAAATTTAGTTTGATCAGAAACACTATTATTCCTGAGTTCCTGACGATATCACTCATTGCTAAAATAGTCCGGATTTATACTCTCTAAAAAATACCTACTAATATTCTCTAAAAGAAATAGAAAAATATGCAAAAATAATCTATAAACCTCAATACATGCTTCAATATACAATGTTTTAATTTTTTTTTTTTTAATATTAGGTATTGTGGGCTATATGAAATACACTTGAGGTATTATACATTATTGCTTCATTGAATGATTGCAATGTCAATTTGCAATTTTCAATGTTGTAACAGTCAACATAATGACTTTTGAATTGAACGGTTCAATCCAGTTTTAAAAATACATAATCACAAATCCAATTATTTGGACAATATTAATAAACAAATACTTGGTTCTTATAAGTATAGGTTAGATAAAGTAATACGTAACAGCACAGCAACTTGATACTGTCAATGCACTTTTTTATTGTTTTTTATCAAAACCATACAAAAAAATATAACTGACATTCAAAAAATATTTTTTTGGATTTCTTAATGTAGAAATTAAAAATTATAATTTTTAAATTGAAATAAGTTAGTATTTTCTTTTCACAGTTTACAAATCATTACAAAATATGGTAAATAAGCTATCGTATTGCATTAAATATTCTCAAATTTGAAAAAAAAAAACTGTTTCTTGAATAAATCGCGCACATTTTTTACTATCATAAGATTGCATATTATACACAGTAATGATGTATAGAAAAACAAATAAATCCGGACTATACTTATCGCTTTACATAAACGATAGATTAAAAAATGTAAATAAAATAGAGACATAAATAGTCATTAACATGCAAACTACTCTTTTATCAATAATTAAAACATTTGCAAAAGTAATATATATTTTTTTTTTAAATACAATTGTTATTTTAAAAAAAATTGAAGTATATTTGTATATTAATTATACATTTCTAAAATGATAATGATAAAAAAAAATGGCAAATCTTGGCATATTGCTATGATTATGTTATACCATTATGCATCATACTAATGGGTACTTACATCATAAACTTCTTGAGCCTCGTTAAACAAGTTAACGAAATAAAAATTATATAATAATAATATTATGTATATTTGTATTTATATACAGTACAAAATTACTTACTGCATGAACATCCTTATTTTTTGCCCTAGCTTTTTCTAGATTTCGATTAGCTGTTTCGTAGTTGGCTAAACAACGTAATCGCCTATATAATAATCTTTTTGCAGCAAACGAATCCCCTACATAGTACCGTAGTGTATCTGAAAGTTTAAGGTCTTCATCAGATGCTACTCTCCCTTCCACTTTCTATATGTAATAAACAAATTGCAAAAAGAAATTAGTAACAAGTTCTTATTATTTTTTGTTTATATATTTTAACAAAATAAAATGAACTTAAAAGGACTTTTTTTCTATAATACCACTTATACAAAAAAAGTTTTTATTGTTCCAAAATCCATTATTTTTCAAACTATAATACATTTTTTTGTAGTTCCAATATCGAAAAAATAAAACCAATATTTCACAGCCAAAGTTTTCCTTTTTAAGTGGTGAATTTTGTATCCAAGTTATGACTTGTAGCCTTCTCGATTCTTTCCCGCGCAAAACAGATTTGTTATGTTTTACATTTGTAAGATGGAAGAGACAACACATTTGGGTGTAGTGTCCTCTTAATCCAAATATTTAGGTATACATATAGTTAAATACATTTTATTAAATGGCATTACTTACCCTAAGTTTTTCCAATGTTTCAGAAAATCGGTTCAAGAACCAATCTAGTTCTCTATGATCAAAAGTAGATAACTGGACTAAACATGATGAAATCTTGATATAACAGTCTGCAACATCTGTTCAATTTTAATTAAGACATTTATGTTTTTAAAATGCATTTGTTTACAAATCATGGGTATGATTTTTTTTTTATATCAAAGGTTAAAAAAAAGGGCAGTAGTTATTTTTTTTAAGATAGGTGTTATTAATATTCTATTTTGTTAATGACGAACATATTATTCAACTAATAGCCCGATAGAATAATACTTGGAGCATATTAAAAGTATGACTAGTCACACAGACATAACAACTTCCTCGGCCATGCCGTTTCCGCTATTGCACCCGTCAAGAGCCGGTTGCTAAATTATCAGCCACCCAGTCAAGCTCTTAACATACGATAATTATATACTGTATACTGCACAATGCATGCTTACATAAAAGAAATTATTTAAGAGGACATCATAAAAACATGTGTATCTCCGTATAACTAAACCATAACATACCACAATTTAAATTCAGCAGTTAAAATGTTGTGTATGTAGCTTAAATATTGGAGTAAATAGAACTATTATTAAACTTGAAGGGAAAAAAAATTGTCTGTGTTTTCTCATTTATCACGATATTTTAATTTATAAAAGAGTTATGAGTATGTAAGATATTAATATTTAAAAATGCTCATAATACATAATTGGAACAATGGAAAGTAAATCTTGGTCTTTTTTATGAGTTAGTAAGACAAAAACAACACATGCAGGTACGACATCTTAAGAGATACTGATTTCATATCAAAACAAGACACATTATGGTACAATAATGTTCTTGTTATGGAATATATATATTTTTATATTAATTATGAATTTATTATGCTGGCCACAAAATCGCTTTGAACGCAGCAAGTTGCTGACCCCTAATATAAATGAATGTAAACGTTATATTAAAAATAAAATATTAATACACTGATCCAAAATATACTAACCTTTATGCTTGTTTACCATTTTATCTGATTTCATAGTGGCATCTTTTAAATGGCCATAATAATCTATGAGAAAATTTTTTTCTTGTTCAAAAAAATCATTGACATCTCGTACAGTTGCAGAAAGTAGGTATTCGTCTGTGGTTTTTGACAGAGATTTCATTATTTCCTTAAAACAAATAACTTAGTAATATAAAATCTAACAAAAATAATTTTAAAAACCAAAATACTTACCTCAAAAAGTTCTTTTTTGTTTTTTGTACGAACAGCAAGGTCTTGATCGTATTCTAAGAATACTCGGAAATTTGTATCATAACGAAATACAGGGTGCTGAGCTAGTCTTGAAAGGAACATTTCGTGCATGGCAACAGTCTTTTTAAATGTGGCTAAGTACTCACTAAAAAAAAAATGTGATTGATGGTTTAAAAATATATAAAACAATTAGTTTTGTAGGATAATGAGTAAAATGATTTTATTGCCATACGCTTCTAATTCTTTTTTCATTTTCGAAAATTCTTCTTTGGTCATTGTACCTTCCCCTTCTCCCAATTTTTGTAGCTTTTCTCTCGAAGAATCAAAATCTGGACGTGGAGGGGCAGGTGGAATCTATAAATCATAGATAACACTAATCAGTAATAAATTAAAATGTTTTAAAAATGTTTATTTATAGTCCATACATAAATCTAAAAATAATACAGAAAATGAGATTTATATGTTTATTAAATTCTTGGTTTAAAAATACTGCATAAAGATACAATATGGACTTTGTTATTGCCTATAAGTAAAAGGTATATGTACTTATTCATACTCAATTTGTAAAATAAATTCTTTTTCACACCAAGTAGTATAGGTACATTTTTAGTTTTGCAAATACAGATATGTACTATTATAAGTCTTTATCAAAAGTATCTATAAATAACATATTAAATAATTTAAAATCAAATTTGGGTATTTACTTATTTCAAAGCTTATTTCTATGCAGCTAATATTTGGTTGTATGAGATATCTGCTCAGGAAGAGCACATTAATATGTATGGTTACACAGTATATTAATTGATTGGAAAGTAAGTAGCTCTAATTTTAAATATAAAGCGGGTATTCAAGTGCGGTTATTTTTAATGTAATATATGAGTATAGCCTGCATTTTACTATAGTCTAAAAAAAAGCTTAAAATCTTATTAAGTTTTTAAAAATTTTAAAATGTTGTATGTAAAGTTATTTGTTTTTAATATGACGAAAAAACAATTTTAAAATCAATTAATTTTAAATGAATAAAAACAACTTATATTTTTTAAAATACCTCATAATATTGTAAAATTGTATTGTTTTTACACCTTGATTTTGAATGCTAATTCAATAAGTAATAAACAACACACTCCTACTAGTTGAAATTGTATGCTATACTTTTTATTTGTCTTATAATATTATTCAATATATCCACTATGAACTGCTATGCAAAAGTCAGTTTTAGAGGGTAATGATCTTTAAAACAAAATTAGAGATAATATTAAAAAATGTGTTTTAAAAAATCTATTTTTATATTATACAGTATGATCACAATTTAAGGTAACACTAAATATTTTAGCCGGATGAACTTGTATTGAAATACATTTTGGGGAGAACCTAAAAGGTACTAAAATAGATATTTTGTATTTTCAAATTGTATAACACTTATGGTACATACAGAACAACATGTATTTTTTATGAATGGTAATAAATATATTTAGCACATGATTTGGATTGATCACATTTTTTAAGTCAATTTGACTCATAATACTTGGCTCTAAGTTTAAAATTGAATAAATGATAGCCATCAATCAATTATAAAAAAAAAATATGTATAATTTATTAAATTTTGGTTCATTTAAGTAATTTAATTTTTTTTCCTTTAAATTGTATATCATTTTTATTCAAAACACTTCACTTTCTTTAGAACAACTATGTTTTTAATTTTTATAATTAATTTCCAGACATCAAATTATGAATAAAAATGTTAAATATTTAAATGCTATGTATGTTTTTATTTTATTTCACTGAGTTAATAGAAATAATAACAATTATCAATACTAAAAATAATAATAATGGTAGTATAGTAGTATTTATAATGCATTGAAAAAATATTTTGATTACATTATCTAATATGATGTTCAAAGTTTACCCCGTATGTTCCAGACCTTATCAAAAATGCACTTGAAGTAGATGCTTTGATCTGGTTCTCTCTTAAATGGTCACATGCAATCTGTATTTTATTTTTTAAGAGATGAAGGTCTGCGTAAACCACAGTTTTTAAATGTAACCATAAAAAAATATCTAATGGCGTTAAATTTGGGTATTGTGCCGGCCATCTCCATACTCCATAAGTCCCAATCCAGTGCCACGTAAACATTTGATTTAAATATTGTCTTACAATGATTGCATCTTGAACTGGTGCACCATCTTGTTGGAAAAATATATTTTCCAGCTAGTCTAATGGTACATTTTCTAACAGTATTGGTTGCTGTTAGTTAAAAACTTAAATCTCATCTACCATTAAGTATTCCGTCATAAAAGTATGGACTTACAAGGTATCCGATTATCCCACACCATATATTAATTCCCACAATAGAATGAAAATTAGTTTTGTGTGTTCATTGTAGGGTTTCTATCATCCCAGAATTGATGATTTTGTTTGTTCATAATGCTGTTATTGGTAAATTCTGATTCATTAGTCCAAAGAATGTGACTAATAATTGAAAGGCCTAAGTTTATCGGTATTATAAATACTACTACTTATATTAATGTTATTATTATATATTATAGTATTTACTATTGTTATTACTTATTACTTATTAGCGCAGTAAAATAAACAAAAACAACAAAAATGTTCATAGTATTAAAATATTTACCATTTTTATTTATAATTTGATGTCCGGAAATTAACTATAAAAATTAAAAACATAGTTGTCCTCAGTGTTAAGAATTTTTAAGTTTCACAAAACATGTATTTCAGTACCTCGTAGGTTCCCTCATAATTTATTTCAATACAAGTTCATCGAAATATTCAAATATTTAGTTTTACCTTAAATAGTGATCACACTGTATATATAGATAAAAAAAAAACTGCACTGGAATATCTGTATTATATTTTGAATTAGAGTACGTGTCTTTAAATATTAATTAACATACTGTATACTATAATTTAGTTTTAGCAAATACATTAGAATTCGGTCTTTTTTAAAATTTTCTTGGAGAATTATTTCTAAGTGTGAATTTTTATGAGATAAAAATTTATATATTGGTATTTGGTAAATAAATTTAAAATATTTTACATTGATAGAAAGTAAAAAAGTTTTAATATTAAATTACTTGTTAGACTTTGGAAAAAAAATACCTTAGTCAATTAATTTTTTAAGTACTTATTGTATTGGTTAATGTAGCTTATTTTTAATAGTTAAAACTCATACATAAGTAATTCGATAGGTAATTGATACTTTGTTTATCTGATTTTAATTTATGCATATTTTATAGTTTTCTATAAGGTAGAGGACTGTTTGTAAGTTTTTATTTTGGCGTTTTTAATTTGAATAATTTATAATTAAACACTGTGTGCTTAAAAATATTTTTAGACAATTATTATTCTTTTCTCATTAGTGTTTTGTAGTAGGTACAAGGTAATTTACATAAATCTCCATACTAACAATAAACCCAGCGTAGTCTTCATTTTCTTCAAACTGATCGTGTAACCAGATAAATTCTTCGTGCTGACGTACAACTGAAAATTCTGACCTTTGAAAATCTGGTAATGTTGTCTAAACCATAAAATATAATAAACCGTTATAGTTTAGTAAAATATTATGTTTTCACTAAGATATGCCTCTGACCTTTGACAAAACGGTGAACTTGACTCTGTCCTTTTCACTGAGAGCGTCGGAAATGACTACTTGAAGAGAATTATCACTCAGATCGACATTCTCAGAATTGCTCCCCTGTTGCACAAGAAAAATCGTATTAATTAAACGAACAAACGATAATAAAACAGAATAATTACTTCGTTCAATATGTCACTCTGGGAGTTGTTTTCTTCCGCGTCGAACTCGTCGGACTAGAACAAGAAAAAACAATAGTGCGTCAGACAAATCGAATGAATAGAGACGAGACTTTAGACAAAAAACAACAAGTGTCGCGTCGAGCGAGTGTGCCAGCAGTCATCGACGACACCAGAAAAGCTCGCAGAGACCACAAAAGTTTTCGGAGGGGGGGGGGGTGTGCCCGAGGCGGGTGTGGTGGGTACTCACGAGCATGTTGCCGACTCCGTTTGCGCGGGGTGTAAGTCGAGGAGCCGAGCGGACGGAAATCGGAATCCGTCGACAGCACCACTCACTGGACAACGGTCTCCTCTCACTCTCTCTGGCACGCCGACGACGAGAGATGTTATTAATTCACGGTTGTCGACGACCGAACGGCGGACGCACCTGACACGAGACGTCGAGGGCGCGTGCGTACGATTCCGCGAGCGCGACGACCGTCGACGGGTGACGGCCGGGAGGAGACAGTCGATAACGGATCGAACGTCTCGTTCGCAGGCGATACTACGGTCGTCGTCTTTCGTTCTTTGCCCGGCAAACGAGAACCTGACCGAACGGGCGCGCGCGCGCGACGATCGGATAACGTTCGGACAGAGAGACGGCCGCCGTTACGACGGGTACAATATCGTTTGGCGATATTATTATTATTATTATATTTTGTTTTGGGCCTCGTTCGGACTTCGAACGCACTACAAGTCTCTGCGCGCAGTGCGTACGGACGGCGGTACAGTGAATAACGTGATAAGAGCGATGTCGGCGGCGGCGGCGGCGGCGTACGTCAAAACGCTAATACGCCCACTCCATTGTGTCGCTCGGCGTAATGATTACACACGACGATATCTTTGGGGAACTTCCGCCGCGGCGGCCGGCGAACCGTCGTCACTCGGCCGCCTTTACGGTGTTGCCAACTCGTGCGACGTGCGACATCCCGATAAAATAATATTATTGACAATAATAATATTATTATTAAAATCAAATTAAAATCATTCGTAAAAATATCTCAACAATATTATACATATTACATAATATTATAATATTTTATGAACAGGCGCGGATCATCTAGAAATGAAAAAAAGTAGTGGTCTGGAGGAAAAATTTTACTCCGAGTATACCTACCTTAGGTAGGTAAAATAAATAAAATAAAATACAATTTTATAACATGTTTTAACAGAATGAAGTTGTATGCAGTGGTCCATACTACTGGAGGGTATACGCGGGTACCTATACGTATACCCGGATCCCTATTTTCGGATTTAGGCGTATACCTTTAAAAAAATTAGCCTTTTATGGGTATATACGCACGCTTCCAATTTATCATCAGACAATTCAGTCATATCATCAACAAACAAAAGTTAAAATAATAATCATAATAATAAACAAATTAATACAATAATATTTTAAAATATCCCCGCACATACGTGAAGTTTGATTAAATTTTACCCGACTTCGGGTTCTTGCGAAGACGATCGGAAACTATACAATAAACATATACCTACACATGAAAGGTTAGTGTTTGTAATAAAGTAATAAAAGATTATTAAATGTTAAGTGTAATAATTTTTCGAGCGGAGCGAGAAAATTTTATAAAGAAGTTACATATAAGGTATATTCAATTACTTTTAGGTCCGTATACCCATACATTTATTTACCAATACACCACTGCTGCTACCTACATGAAAGCATAGGCAATAAGTTTAAGTTTTTATAGTGAATAAAAATGCATCATATATTCATATACATTCATATTATAAAATAATAATAATAACCACAATAGGTACAAATTATAATTATGTAAATATTATCTAGATATTAAAATAAAAATGTTTTATTAAATGCTATGAATATTTTATTTAAATGTATAATAATTGCATAGCATATTTAATGATTCTTTAATGCATTATAAATGCGTATGCACTATGCATTTCTTAAGGTTTTTTATGACATGCAGTCCCTAGCCCTAACGATGATCATGTTCGCCGATAGCAGAAAAAAATAATATGTTGTTGTGCGTACAATATTATATACATATCACTCGGTCGATATATTATGGTCAACAAACGGGCGATTGTATATAAATTGCGGCCACAGTGAACAGGTGGTAAAAATAGTATATATTATAGTAAATTAGGCCCGGGATTTTTCAGGTATACATTTCTACGTAGTAAATTGCGCTCGAAATTTTTCAGTTTCTAAAACGGGTATAGTAAATTGTGTCCATAGTATCTATCTAAGCGACCTCCAGTTTATCGATATCTATTAAATACACAGCTGTCGTACATTTATTGGTATAAAAGCCAAACGTTTATCGCTATTTAATCGTTAGGTATGATATTATCATCGATGACTTATATGGGCTGAATATGTGAAAATAATGTTGCATTTATTATATATGCTGATAATATGTGTGAAAAACTTATAAAATGATTACAATTTATAGGTACTCTATATATATATACATAATAATTGACATTACAATAACATTTTTAGTGGCCTTATATACCCTCACCCATGTTAATTAATTTAAATGTCATTCCGCACCTCTTCGTGGTGTAGTCCTCTGCAGGGTAATGCCAAATGGCTAACATAAAAATAATATCTCTGATAGATGCTATTGACTACGTAAAAATGTTCACCTGAAATAAACTGGGCGCAATTTACAACTTTTCTCTTTCGTTGGGTGCAACTTATACGTTTGTCCCAATAAATATAGTCAACATAGTCAACACTTATATCCAGGGCCGTATATAGACATTTGGCGACATTTTTAATCTATTTTTTTTATAATATTATAGTATCTACCAAATATCTACCAGTATCTAGCAAAACTTATTTTTCAAAAATTTTAAAATTTTATATAGAAAGTCTCTCGTGAATATTATGTTAGTAGTGTAATTAAAAAAAAAATACGAGCATTATAATCCACAATAGCTTTTTATGACAACCTAAAGTAAGAATTTTTAAAAAATTCGTAAAAAATACGCAAATTATTTTGTTAGTAATTTATAAAAAATCTTATTTTTTTATCTATAAGATTTGAAAACTAAATGCTCTCTTTACGAATAAAAATTGAATTTTTTGTTTATTTCATCTGAGAAAAAATTTTCCGTCCTCAACGTGGCAGCCCGGACAATATTGACTGACGGATCCAATATATAATAGCATTATTAAATAATCAAATCAAATCAAATCAATCAAAATTCAAATTAAATCAACTTTTTTATAATTTTTTTTATTAAATAAATTGTTATGCACTTTATTTGCATTTTAAGTGCATATTTTATCGCTTTTTTTGAAATTTTAAACGCATTTTTTAAGGTTTTTTAGTGCATTAAATGCACAGCCCTAGTAATAACCCTCATTTACACTCCAGCACATTCACAAGATCGTGTGGCGCCGAAACGGTATGTGAATGAGGGTAGTGATGATCAAAATTTGTCTTGGTCTTGTGGTCTCGCAAGACTCTTGCTGCAAGACCAATACCAAGATTAGGCTTACAAGAACAAGACCAAACCAATACCGAAGCTGCAAGACCAAGACCAAAACAAGACCATCACTGCAAGACTCTTGCAGTCTTGCAAATTTTTTTTTCCCCGAAAACATTAGTTATCTACTATCTAGATTTCATTAACTAATAATTTATAACGAAAATAATGAGAAATAATTTGTATTGTTATTAAATTTGATCAGTATTCGAGGTAATGACGAATTATTGAAAAAATAATTAGAAATAATTGGAATTGATATTACAAAATAACATAATAATATGGTTTTTACTTGTTTCATACTATTTAATTACTGAAAAATTATTTTTTTCCCCAAAATCAATGAAAACGTCGAAAGTTGTCTTGCTCATAGAATAATTTATGACTTATGTCTATAATACACCTCTACTTTGAATCAAATGTACTAATAATTGCTGGAAGTTATTACGGACTATGGTAGATAGGTATCATTTTAATATTTTCGTTCGTAGTTTGTGATTTTTTCGTACTAGACATTGTGTAGGTACTTAAACTAGTGTCTTATACAGCATATCAATTCATTACTGTCGTAAACTTGTAGTCTGTTGGTAATACACCTTTAGTTGTTGTTACTGACGTTACTGTACCTTTAACATTTTAAAATGAGTGACATTGAGGATATAGTGGACCAAAGCGAGGGTGCTATGAATGAATTAGATAATAATCAAAGTGTTAAAAGTAAATTTAATGATTATTATAACATACAAAGTGTGAATAATGAAATTGCTGGTTTTTGTAAATTGTGCGAAAAAAATAAGAAGAAGAAAATAAAAATATTAATGAAGAACAGGAACACTTCTAGGCTAAAAAAACACCTATTGTCGATGCATAAAAAAGAATCTAGTAGAGATTAAAAATATGAGCCTGCGGAAATTTGAATTGATCTACAAAACATACTATGACCAAGAGCCAGTGTTAGAGTTACCAGAACATGAAAGCCATGACACCATTGATAGTGATGAAGATATCATAGATTTTAACACACTATATTCATCCCCAGTTAGTTACACAAATTCCCAAAATTGTATGCAAGAACTAGAAACATATCTAAGTCAGCCGAGGAGTGCAAGTAGTGAAGATGTACTACAGTGGTGGAAGCTAAACCAAGTTCACTTTCCCGTGTTAGCTAAGATGGCAAAAGATTTTTTGTCAATTTCAGCTACCTTTGTTCCAGCAGAGAGACTTTTTTCTAAAGCGTCTTTAGTTATTCGCAAGCACCGAAACCGGCTAAACAACGAATCCGCCAAATGGCTTCTTTGCATCAACTCTTGGTCAAAAAAACTTTAATGCATTTACTATTATTAAATTCACAATAAATTATTAAATGCACTACTTTTTATATTACTGATTTATTAACCATAAATAATTCATACCTAGTTGTTTTTTATTAAATACCTATAATAATATTTTAAAACTAAATAATATTACAAAACTTATATTTAAAAGATGTTGTCTACCAAAAATATTAAATTCTGAGAATTAAAAGGTTGTATGTCACAATTTTAAAATTATTGTAGGATGTGCAAAGTATTGTTATTTAATGATGAAGCTATGCACTTTATCTAAAATACAATATTACTCCCTAACTTAGTTACATTAAGATAATTAAAAACGTTTTGTAAAAATAAAATGTAGGTACCTAATAAAATTTATAGAAATGATTTATTACCAATATATTATATTAAAAGAAATTTAAACATTTAGTACTATTGTACTAGACACAGGTTAATAAATTAATAAGTTTAATTATAAATAAAACATATTATTATTATAATTGAAATGAATATAATAATTAAGCAATTTAATAATTGGCACAAACCATACAGTTTTTATTATTATTATTATTATTATTATTTGTTAAAGTGAACATTAAAAAAACAACAATTTAATTTTTATAAATATTATATTGATCAATAATAAGTAATTAGTAATTATCTATTGATATTTATTATAAATGTAATAGGAACTTATAAAGTTAATTATGCTGGTAAATTGATTCAACAAATACAAATACAAATAAAATAATATAAATATAATATTTTAAAATGCAAAGTTTTAAACTAGTACTTATAGCAAAAATTAAATTGTTTGATGTTTTATATTATCAATAAACTATATAATATATTGGACTACTTAAGTTTCATCTTAGAAGTCATAGCAATAAACCTAAACAGCTATAACAGGTAGATATTTAGTTTTTTTTTTTATATTTTGTGAAAATAGCAAGAGTTTTGCAAGAGTCTTGCGCAAGACCAAGCCCAAGACCAAGACTGAGTTTGCAAGACCAAGACCAAGATTTTGAAAGTCTTGGTCTTGGTCTTGTTTTGATCATCACTAAATGAGGGGTTGCCAATAATTTGCTCCTTAATCACGACTGTGACCTGAACTAAAAATTTCTTGTGGGCTATGATGTCAGTCACATAATATCAATAACTGTTGTCAACCCCTAAGTTATAGTGTAATACCAAACAAATTACCAAACGTAAATTTTGTAATTTTCTTTGCGTCTCGCCCAACTATAGATTATATGAATAATATAATATTATAATCTGTAGTCAAATTATAAAAGTGACATTATTTTAATTGAACGGCATGTTAAAATCTTTCGGTTTGTAAGATACGACTTGCGAGACGTCTTATAATTACATTAAAATACAAAGCGTAAACGTTTTAGGCGATTGCTTTGACAATGATTAAAACTATAATAAGATCAATAAACCATGATGAAATATACGAAGAGATTCGCATGATCAAAAGCGCACCGAAAAATATAATTTTAAACGTTAATGATGTTTGTTTTTCTTCTGATAAATAAATATATTATACTAACTTTTAATATGTTCACTATTCCATAAATGATGCATTATTTTAATCATTCACTTATACCCGATAAAAATTATTATTGTATACTTACTAGTTACTACGCATATTATGCATAAAATATTTACATAAATAGTATTTGAAAATTGAATAGTATTACCTATTACATAATTTAATAGGTCTATACGATATTTTTATGCATAGTTTTTTGTTACAATTCTCTTTGGAATTTACTATTTAGTGCCTAGAAAATAGAAAACAATACAAGAATATCCCCACTTTTTTCTAACAATAATATTTACATCAACGCTTATCTATATGACTATATGTGAAACTTCATACTCAAAGATGAATTAATATGCAAAGAATGTGTACAGCAATCGGCTTACTAATCCACATCTTGACGACTTGTTAGTTGTTAAGAGAAGCATAAAAATATATGATAATAATTATAAAATAATAATTTACATTGGATTTAATAAAATGTCATATATTTGAATAATATTATAATATCAGGTATATTTATTTATTTTATTTTTATTTACGGAATAAATTCCAATAACAATAATAACAATATAATAATAACAGTATAATAATAAACTATAAGTTATAAGTAGTTATTAGTAAGTAATTATTTAAATAACAATACTAATGAAATGAAATAAAATGCTTATCATATGTACAATCATGGAAACAAATCAAAGTGTAATGCAGTGTTACCTGCAGACATTAAAATGTTTTGCAGGGCTGTGTGACATGTATTTAGTTTTAAAATTTGACAGATAGAATGTATATGTTTATTTCTAGAGTTAATTTTATTTACCTTAAAGTTTAATTCTTCAAGAAGTTCTGGACAATCAATCATATAGTTATTAACCTAATTTTTGAGTTAATACCGACTTGCCTACATTTAAACGGTGTAAGTTCGTGGTATAATATTGTATAAAGATAATAGCTTAAAATTAATTGAAACATTTTTAAAATGTCATGTATATATTATAACTTCAAATGTAAATAAAAAGTGCTTTCCTATATATTTTTTGATTTTTTGATTTCAGTATGAAATACAAAGAGGAACATTCTTTTAAACTTTCAAAGCTTAACATTTCATAAATTTGTTACTACTAATAAATTACTAAATGCAATTTGTAAATGTTTTGCGGTTTTGTCAACATTTGATCTTCTTATATACATAAAAGAAAACAAGTGTGTCTAGAGTTTGAAATATTTTTATATAGTTATAATACCATCTGTAATAGAATCTTATATTACATTTTAAAGCTAAGTATCTGGCTCTAAACATTTTCATCAACACATAAAAAAAAAAACTTATAAAATTCGAAAATTATAAATGTCTATAAATAGATAGCTTAAAACATAAGTCTAGATAATTTGAAAAATTAATGAACAATGTGTTACTACACAAACACACTACGATTACACAACAATGTTTTAAGTTTCTGCTTTTTGAGTTCCAACAAAACAAGTATAATCGTTTGAAGAGAAATCATTAATAAGCTCGTAAATATCAAATTAAATTCATAGATCTTTACATTAAATTTTCGTCGAAACTTAAATTTCAGATACTCATAAAAATATTCGTGTAAAAATTATTCCTCTCAACATTTTTATGATTCTTGTAAGAATAACGTTTGTATAGAACTGTATACCTATTCAATTTTCAAATGTTAGTTTTGAATATTGAACATTTTATGAATTCTTAACTACAAAAAAAATTGCAACTACAAAAAACGGTTTTTAGTAAAAATTTTAGTTTTGCTTCATTTTTTCCTCGGTTATTATTTTATTTTGCACCTCTCTTCCGTATTATAACTAGATTCTGCAATTCGTTACCAAAAATCGACCCTAAAGTTGAAAATCTAAGCTACCTGCTTCAAAAAAATGACGACTGACACGAAAAAAAAAATCAAAAACACATAGGTAATCGTAAAATAAATGCTTTTATCGATTTGCTTATCGTCTAAAAAAATATAAATATACCATCACACTATAGATAAATAAATAATTTTGATACCTAGGTACCGAATAAAATTAAAAGTAGGTACCAGCGCAGTAATCTGAATGGCTATTGTATTATATTATTAAATCTATAATATTCTAATGTTAACAATATTATCGTTAAGAATATACAAATGAAATTACATAATACATACAGCTGGTATAATAATTAATAATTAATAATTATTATACATTTATACGAATATATCGTTTTAAAGATTGTGTAATCTACACACGCGCCTTTTATATATACATTA
Organism: Neotoxoptera formosana; assembly: GCA_022818045.1. NCBI lineage: Eukaryota > Metazoa > Arthropoda > Insecta > Hemiptera > Aphididae > Neotoxoptera > Neotoxoptera formosana. Next base: position 88,144,126 of record CM040630.1, read on the forward strand.
ATGCGCGTGTAATGTGTATATTATAAATAATTATAAGTAATAAGTACCTATTTGTCTTATACAATTAATAGTACAAAGCGATTGTATCGAAATTAATGTTCGATATAATTGCGTATAGGTATTGCAGTGATCATTTTCGAATAGAAATTGTACTGCGATGAGTAATTATTTTTCATATTGTACTGATTCATAAAATATATAATATATATTATGTGTGCAGTAGGTACCTACTATGAACTGCAGGTACTATAAAGACAGGCTTCATAATGTACTACTAAACATGACATATTAATAATATGTTGATTTTGTTTTGACTTTTTAACTATTGAATAGTTAGTTGATTTTCTAATCGACCTATGAACTTAACTACCTAGTTTAATTGACATTTGAAATAACTTAGCTCTTCTCGGTTGATTATTAAAAATAATCCATCGAGTTGAAAAAGTTTTGACATCTTTCGTTTTTATGGTTTTATACGTAAATATTTTTTATAAGAATAAAAATAATTCAATACCCACTATAATAATTAACAGTGCAAACATTTCTATTATTTTATTTTGTTTATATTTTATTATTTTATTTAAATTATATAAATCACACATAGTATTGTTTTTATTATTTTATGACCATTTTTATATTGCTGTTTGATATAAAAAATAATATTGTATCTATAACATACGAACTGTACATTATGATAAAATTGTTTATTATAGTTTTGGAAATTAGAAAGAATGCCGTCACTCATATCCACATACTAATTGAAAAAAAGTAGATTACCTTTTTTAAAACTGAGTTAGGTTAATATTTTTTCCATATTAACTTTTAACACTTATGGAGTTAAATTTATGATTTGTTAACTTATCCATTTTGTGTTTTCTTAACTCAACATAACTCGAGTTAATTATTTTCATTAACTTGCCTACTTTAGCATATTAAACCAATTATATTGTATTATTAGCCTTTTTTTATATTTTGCTCGACACATTAGTATAGAATTTACTTAATTTCATATGTTATTATTTAATTTATTAGCACATTTTATTTAATAAATTATCTCCATTTCAGTTTATTATTACAATATATTCATTTTTTAAATGATACCTATAATCTAATCGATTTTTCATAAATGTCGAATACTGACTGTATCTTGTTAAGATAATCACTTTGTATATACATTGTTTAATAATCAGTAATCACACTCACTCAAATTTTTTTACAATATTTACGTCAGCAGTTTTTTAAGTGTTCAAACTCCGATTAAAAGTAGTTATTAAATAATAATATTGTCGACTAAGAATCATACTTGACGTCGCGTGCTGTTACCCAATTCATGGTAAAAGTTTTAAAAAACTTGTTCGAGTTTATTAAAAAAAAATCAAATTGTATTTTAAATGTTGAGTATATGCACCTACAGTATAATAATATTATGTCGAATTTAAGTTGGCAAATAAACAAATAAAAAGTTTTGTTGCTTTATAAATTCTCAGATATTACAGTGTTTAAATTCCGAGAACAATATACGCGATTTCCCGAGATAATAAATTGTAAGTATGCAGAGTAGGTTTGGTTCTTTTATAAACTTTAGTCGGGTACAATTATTATTACCTATTATCAGCCGCTAACTAACATAACTATTATTCGTTTTAAGTTTTTTTTTTCTTACTACAATGTAACGTTGTAACGTCGATTTAAGTATATTATAGTTGTTACTTGTATTAGTATATACCAACGTTATGTTAAATTTAATAGATAAAGTTGGTTTTACTAAAATATAGGTAGGTACCTATATTGGTTTTTAGTAAACACTTTTTACATTAATTTATTATGATTTTTTTTTCATGTAAACATATAATAATATGTAAAACATATTTTATAGAGTACACATAAAAGCTGTTAAAAATGTTACTTAAAAAAAATCAAATGAAAATTCATGGTGAGCAAAAGTGGGCACGTTAATGAAAATATTTAAATCAAGTTAAATTAGGTTGAGAAAACACAAGATCGATAAGTTAGAAGTTAGCAGTTGAAAAATCATATATTTAATTCGATAAGTTAGAAATGAATATGGAAAAAATATTAACTCACTTCAGTTTAAAGAAAGTTAATCTACTTTTTTAAATTAGTACCTATATGGATAAGTGTCACCATTCTTTCTAATTTCCTAAATTAGAATAAACAATTTTATCATAACGTACAGTATATAATATATACATATTTTACTTTGCATGATTATTAAATATTTAAACTATACCTACCTACACGGCTACACGCTACACATCTCAATTAATAATTTAAGAAATATTATTTTTTATATCAAATATAGCAATTTAAGGTCATAAAATATTAAAACAATATAATTTAAATAAAATATAAACAAAATAAAATAATATAAATGTTTGCATTGTCAACTATGATAGTATGGGATTATTTTTATTTTTATTTTTATATAAATATATTTACGTATAAAACCATAAAAACAAAAAATGTCAAAAATGTTTTAACTTGATGGATATCATTATTAAATCAACTGAGAAAAGCTAAGTTATTTCAACTCTCAATTGAACTAGTTAAGTTCATAAGTTGATTAGAAAATAAACTAACTATTCAAGTTAAAAAGTTAATAAAAAATTAACTTTTTAAACTTAACTTAACTTTTCAACTAGTTAATGCCCACCGTTGATGGTGAGGAGACCTCAGCTGTTTATTACGCCCTCGCTGCAGGCTATACCCATATAGCTAGGGCAGTGGTTCTCAATCGGGGTGACATGTCAGTCAAGTGTGACATGGGCCCATCATATGGGTGACATAAAATATACACGGAAAAAGGAAAAATAATAAGAGAATTATTTATTGATTTAGTACACTCACCAATATCAAAACAAAAAAACGCCAAAGACTCTTAAAAACTTTTTTTTATAATTCATTTTTATTTTTTCTAGCTCAGTTGTTCTCAACCTTTTTTGTTTCATGTCAGTATGTCACCCTCAGTCGCTAGTACACTGTGTCACACTAACATCAGTGTATTAAACAATTTCAACTGTACGTTTTAAAAAAAAATAATAATTATTATACACATTATTTGAGTTGCAGGATTCAATAAACATAGACACTTTATTCCTCAAAATAGGAATATTGAAAAATATTATATATAATATAACCGGTTATGATTATTAAAAAAAATAAATATTGAAAAAAGCTTTGGCGGGGTTCTAGAAAAACACTTGTTTGATTATTTTAGTTATATAGGTTATACGTTTAGGTTACACTAGGAGAAATACCAAGACTATACAGACGATTGTAGATTATATATTTATATGTTGTATCTATATAGTTGAATACGCTTTTATAGTTATAGTATAAAAGGTGATAGATAATAAGGTAATAGGGTGACCACTGACCATATTTAAAAAAATAAAAAACAGGACTAAGATAATTTTCATAATATTTTTTATAGTTTTTTTTTGTTAATTTTTAACTGTTGTAAAAAAACATACATCATAGGATACCACATATTATATAAAGCTACATGGAGCTTTATATTACATAGGTACCTATGTAATATTATATTATACTTATTTATTTTTCACCGTTATAGATTTTCGTAGTTATTATTTGTCATCAATTTAATCGGCTATCAATGTCATCCAGTGGCGTAATAAGAAATTTGTCCTGGTGAGATAGATATTTTTTTTACACAAAATACTACATTTTTCTACATTAACAAATACAGTGTTACTATAGCTGCGATAATACTATTTTATCAAATAAAAGGGATCTATCCCACTCGTCACAGCAGAAACCAGTACCCAAAGTCAAAATCGTGGCGTCTCGGTTAATATTATACAGTTCGAACACTTATTCGGAAATTTTAAGAAGAAAATAATTTTGAGATAATGTCATATCATTTGATAGTCATATATCCTTATTTGGGCCCCTGGATTTTGAGTAGTTACTTTTGTTATGTTACCTTGTCCTACCTATACTATACAGGATATAGTCCATAGGCATCTGCGAATCAGTAGGTAAGAGCATAATATAAGACATACTAAAATATGTAGTACAGTATAGAACCTCGATTATCCGAACTAATTGGGACAACACCGAGTTCGGATAAGCGAAAGTTAAGATAATAGAAATTAAAAAAATATATTATTTGTACAATGATGAGAATATAGAATTATTATTATCGACTTATTATACTTATGATTACACATACAATGTCATACATATTATGTTATTATACTAATTCGGAAGAATATTATTATTATTAGTTATTACATTATAAGAATATATATTATTAAATATTATAGACTTATTGTATTGTACATATTATATGTATTGTTATTCGTTTTTGACAAACTGATTATTTTTTAATTGACGAATTTCTGATAACGTTCGGACACACGAATTGAAACGAAATAACTTTCGGATAATAGAGGAGGGTTCATATAACGGAGGTTTGGATAGTCGAGGTTCAACTGTATACATATAATATATTTACATATTATACTTTACACCAAATTGTATTGTACGACGATGACGTATTTGATCAGATTTTTGAATACACGACCTCGAGAACCCTCCGACCATCTGGAGGAAGGTACAATAGCGTAATTGTAGGTACATCTGATATTATTCTTCAGCACTTATATATAAGTGTATAGATTCATACCGGTCCCTCCTTTATCTTTTTCTCTTTATTTTTACGTTATTACAAATGATATGACATTGTCTCAAAATGATTTTCTCTATAATATAGTAACTCTATAATATTAACCGAAATGCCACAATTTTTACTTTGGGTACTGGTTTTTTTTGTGTCTATATTGTCCGTCAGATCGACAGAGACAGTTTATAATTGCCCTTACGATAATATGGCTTAACCATAAACGATTTAATATGCGATTTATGGGTATCACGTTATCTCAATGAATAGCTTATTATTTTTAGCTATAACTCTACTAATACTAATATGCACCTGCAATTATATGATATCAAAAAAGTCACTACGTGTATAAAAAAGTGCAATAAAAATTATAATTTAATCTCATAATATGTATAATGATAGCATTCAAAGTTGTAATTTGTAGTAACTAGTTACATAGAAATTGTCAGTAAATGTTAACTCATACTGCATAATATTTTTATATATTATATAGCTTAGGCGGCGACCTATACGTCCAGAATTGTTTTATCCAGGATTGTCCTTTATTTCAGCTTTGTATCCTGTTGTCCTGACAAACTTCTTGCGCAGCACACTATTAATTATCCTGTTTTTTTCTCATGTCAGTTCCAATATGGTGAATATACTTAAATTATATTAAGTAACTATTGTAATGATATGCTCACACGTCATTAAAACAAAATAATTAATTATATCAGATGAATAAATAAGGGCCAGACTGTCGCGAGTATAGAAATCGGACACCCCCAACAAAATCTTCATCGCGGACAATATAGAGACGACCCGTATAATATTATTCGATCAAGGATTAGGAAATAAGCACGTATTTGTGACGATGGAATGTTGTTGTACATCATTGTACAAATAATATATTTTTTTAATTTCTGTTATCCTAACTTTTGCTTATCCGAAATATCCGAACTCGGTGTTGTCCCAATTAGTTCGGATAGTTCGGATAAGTGAAAGTTAGGATAATAGAAATTAAAAAAATATATTATTTGTACAATGATGAGAATTTAAAATTATTATCACTTATTATTATCGACTTATTATACTTGTGATTACACATACAATGTCATACATATTATGTTATTATACTTATTCGGAAGAATATTATCATTATTACATTATAAGAATATTATAGACTTATTGTATTGTACATATTATATGTATTGTTATTCGTTTTTGACAAACTGATTATTTTTTAATTGACGAATTTCTGATAACGTTCGGACATACGAATTGAAACGAAATAACTTTCGGATAATAGAGGAGGGTTCTTATAACGGAGGTTTGGATAGTCGAGGTTCAAGTGTATACATACAATATATTTACATATTATACTTTACATCAAATTGTATTGTACGACGATGACGTATTTGATTAGATTTTTGAATACACGTCCTCGAGAACCCTCCGACCATCTGGAGGAAGGTATAAAAGTGTAATTGTAGGTAGATCTGATATTATTCTCCAGCACTTTTATATAAGTGTAGAGATTCATACCGACAATAGAGACGACCCGTATATTATTCGATCAAGGATTAAGAAATAAGCACGTATTTGCGACGATGGAATGTTGCACGTGTGGCTTTCTTATATGCCGCCTGCGGAGAAAAGGGACGGTTATAAAAATAAGGCTGTGCCGCCGAGGAGAAATCTGTCTAAGCGTAATTTTACGTATGATATCATTCTCCAGCACTTATTATAAGAGTTTATATAGAGTTTTACCGAACCCCTTTAACTCGTTTTAACTCATTTTACGCCTTTGACTTAGCTTCACCCCGTTATTCTCTTATTTATTTTTATGTTATTACACAATTAAATATATAAATCTTCATTATGTAGCTCTATGTATATGTGGTATTTATCGTGTATATTTTTTTTACAACAGTCAAAAACGAATAAAAAAAAACTATACAAAATGGAAATTGTTTTAGTCCTATTTTTTGTTTTTTCAAATATGGTCACCCTATATACTAAGTACCCTATTACCTATAGGCTATATAAGTATATACATATAGGTACAACATACAAATATTTACAATCTTCGATCGTCTGTATAGTCTTCGCATTTCTTCCAGTGTAACTTAAACGTATAACCTATAATATAATATAACTAAAATAATCAAAAAAGTGTTTTTCTAGAACACCACCAAAGCTTTTTTCAATATATTTAAATTTTTTTTAATAATTATAACCGGTTGAGGTTAGCGATGAACATAATATTATATTATAATATATTATATAGGTGCAACCAGTGGCGGCTTGAACTTTTTTTTCCCTCTAATCACATTTAATAATTTTACACCACCCACCCTAAAAAATTGTTCGCTGGCCTCCAATGAATGAATTCTTAGGTTGTAAGTGTTTAAATAAGAATGGGTTCTCAATTGGCATAGGTATATACGCAGTAAATCATGGTGGAAGGAAAAATTCAATCAATAAGTAACAATTATTTTTGTAATAACCTGCTAATAGGTATACTATTATAACGTTGTCGATGAAATTTAATTAATAAATTAAATATTTCTATTCAATTCTTTACTACGCTTTAGCTTAAATCTTGACAAAGAGCCTCGGTTAATCACCCACCATTCATCAATAATGTACCTAGATTATAACAGAAACTTCAAGTAAGTAATTTTCATAACAGATTATTTCTTTCCGATAATCGAACTCGAACAGCGTCTCGCTTCTAAATATTATAAAACGCGAAGGCACCTCAAAGAGTGCAGGTACCTGTTGCGCGGACGTGTGATAAATATTGTATTTTATTACTCAGACTGAAAATGTCACTCGCCGACAATGAATGTGTAATGTTCGAGGAAGGTATACGTAGTAGGCACTTGGTATACAAAATAGGTATGCGATACGATAATGTTTGTGTATAAATAAAGCTTAGTATAGGTACGTATAATACTAACGATATAGTATTACTATAATAATTATTACACTCGTATATTCAGTACTATATTATAATATAATATACAGTGTGATCCATCTAACGTAAGACACTCAATATTTCAAAGAGTATTTACGTTGTTGGTAATATTTTTATTACATGGTAACAACAATATTTTTTAACCTTATTATTTTTTAAGTTTTTTACTTCTTTGAATTTCAATATACAGTTTTAATTTTATAATCCAAAGCAGAATATTTTTCTGAGTATTTTGATACATTAAAATCGAATTTTGGACGAGTATACTTTATGAGTTATAACTTTTTAAGTATTTGAAGTTTTGATGAGCGAAGTAATGGACACACATTTTAGGGATACCACGCATACCATACCTGCACACTGTTCATCTAAACTTTAAATACTTATAACTCATAAACTACTCGTCCAGAATTCGATTTTTATATTGTACCAAAATACTCAGAAAAGTATTCTGTTTTGGATTATAAAATTAAACTGTATTTTGTAATTCAAAAAATTAAAGAACTTAAAAAATAATAAGGTTACATTTTTTTTTTTTTTTGAAAAATGTGGTTTTATAACGATTTCATACCATGTAACAAAAATATTTCCAAAAACGTAAATACTTTTTGAACTAATGATTGTCTTACTTTAAATAGATCGTCCTGTATATGGATCAAAAATGATACAGAACATAAGTTCTCGATAAAATAAAAAAATTACATATTATATTATGCAATTATTTGATTAGCATAGCAGTCATACATCATTATTATATTATTTAATATATTTACATAAATAATCTACATATAACAACATTAATATATATGTATTATATTATGTATAGATTGTTGAGTATATCTTAATAACTTTGTATATTATCTGGTAATAATAATAGGTATATATATGTTTATCACGAATTGTTTTAACTAAAATTAATCAGTTAGATTTAGACTACTCTCGACATAATATATAATATTATATCTATAAGCTGTTACAAGTGTATACACACTTATTTGTATATATGAGTAGGTACCTACATATACATAATATGTATATCTTCAATATGTGTATATAGGTATATCGTATATGCGAGTGAAATATAATAAATAATATGCATTAGTTTAAAATGTTGAATGTAACATATACCTAGTGGCTAGTATTATTATCTGCAATTGTGTCGATGTGGCTCACGATTTGAAATCCATCACAATAATTTTCAACGAGCCCTTGCTCACTGTTTGTGAACGACTATTTTTTAATTTCAATAGTAGATTTCTATGCGATTCAAATCATTACTTATATATAAATAAGTATTGTAAATATTTGTAAATATTGTAATAAGCAAGGTTGGGCATTAACGAGTTAATAAGTTACAAGTTAAGTTAATTTAAACTTATTGACTTAACTTACTAGTTCGCGATCTCTGAATTAATTAACTTAACTTTAACTTAACTCATTTGTATCTACGTTAACTTAAAATCAACTTGTATAATTTTGAATATTCCCAATTAAGTAAATTTAGAATTTTCAGAAAAATAATATTTATATAATTTATAAGTTTGTAGAATTTAGAAAATATTATCAGAAAAAAAAAGGTTTATTTACAAAGAATTTTGTTTACATTTTTATTAATAAAAACTAATATATCGTTAGTTTTTACTTTTTATGTTGGTTATGTTTGGGTTGCATACATAATAATTAATATTATTTTTATCTTTTTATTAACTTAACTTATTAATTGAAGTTAGGTTAAGTTCATAGTATTTGTTAACTTAGTTTAAACTTAATTGATGTTTTAAAATTGTTTACTAACTTAACTTTTAATGAGTTAAAAAATATCATTAACTTGCCCAGCCTTGGTAATAGCAGGTGACCTTAATTTTCGGGTATTTTACAGATAATAATACACGATAGGTATTTGTTTACCCATCATACCTCTAGGGCTCGGAACTCGATGGCTTAACATTTTTTATTTATGTTAAATTATTAACTCAAAAACATAAATAATTAACTAAACATTTCAAAAATTAACCATATACATTTATTTTTAAAATATCGAATATGATACAAAACTGTATTTTAAATAAATCGAAACGGAGATATATTTCTACGATATATTATGTTATACCAACTTATGATGAGAAAGCAAATACGCGTTTGTCCTACAAGCTCACGGCGTCTGTATCCTAAGCAAATATAAAAACTGTATACTTATATAAGTATACTCGAATGATTGGTCCAAGTTAAATATTAAATGTCACAGGTTACTTATTTTTGAAATATTTAAAATTAAAACGCGACATAAATCAAATGTCTATAAAAACGTGCATAGTATAAAAGCATTTAATTCTAATTTAGGTACATTTGCATATTTTAGTAAAAATTATAATATTGATATCAAATTCCTATCCATAACCGTGTAGGTACCCATATATGTGTATACCAATCTTAAGTTAATGATTATTGGGTTGATATATATACTTATTGTTGTTTTAACTTTGTGGTCAATATATATACACTATTATTACAATATATTGAATATGCCTAATATAATAATAATATATTATACGATCAAGGTAATAAAATCAAATACATAGTCAGTCAAACATATTTTATAAATTTGCTTTTTGCGTTGTAAAAAAGTTCCCCGTATAGAAAACAAATTCGGGGGCCCACAACCGCTATAATCAGGATGCGGGAAAGGCCAGACCGACACTGCTGTATTGTGTATTATAAATTAAATACTTAAAGGAGCACACGACACAAAAAATAAGTTTTTTTTATTTGAAAGAATATTCAATTCCGTAATATTATCCAATAAGTTAGGAGCAATTGAAAAAATACGCGAGACGTAATTGTCCATCTTATACGTGTAAAAGTTCCTCGCTTCACACAACGATTTACCAACCTAAACATTTTATTTTTGAAATTTAATCTACGTATAAACGTGTGGTTTTATGTGTTAGAGACGATACAAGTATGAGAATTTATTTCAACATGACTTTTAGTTTTTCAAATATAAAAAATCTTAAAAGAGACATTTTTAATATTTTAAAAACTAAACGTCATATTGAAATACATTGTCGTTTAAATATTTTTATTTAATTTTATACTCTCGAAATACCTGTTTGCATTTATATAGTTGCGTGTTTAAAAAATGTCTAATACGCGTCTATTACGTCGTTTGCAGGTATATAGATGATACGCATATCGGACATCATCGGTTGTAAGTTGTAACTAAATAGCTATAATACCTTTATAAGTTGCAGCTTAGGTATAGACTAATGTAAAAATTAAAAACCTATTACTATAATGTTATAATATTTATCATAAACACATACAACTATATACTGACTATACGCATAATGCACGTTATTAGTCACTATTGTAATTTTATAATTAAACTCGCCAAATATAAAGAGCCACAGAGAAAACGTGAAATACGCTATATTAAATAATAAACAGATACTTATAATAATACTGAAGAATCGGTGTCGACTCAAAGTTCATTACGAACACGAATTCGAATTGACGATAATATTATTTTGCTTGATTAAAAATGCAGGTATGTAACGATGCGTGTGATAGGGGCGAATGTAAGTTCCTACACTGTAAAACACAGGTACGTATGTTAGTTCCTACAAGGTAAAAAAAATTCAAATGTCAAATGTAAGTGTAAACTTAAACTATATTATGGATTAGCTGGCGACAAAACAATAAAAATTAAAAATAGGTACATTTTCATAAATAAATAGATGATGATGATGATAAAATATAATAAAAATCGCTTAATGCATTGATAATACGAGTATATACGGTATAATAAAAATCGTATTAAAAAATGTATTATTCGATTTTTATTATACTGTATATTATTATCAATGCATCGATTTTCTTTATATTTATTTATTTATTCTATTTATTTATGAAAATGTACCTATTTTTATTATTTTGTCGCCTAATCCATAATATAGATTAAGTATACACTTACTGACATTTGAACTTTTTCTTACCGTGTTGGAACTTACATATATAATTTTTCCTCCACATATAGGAACTAACATAATATTATGTACCTGTTTTTTACAGTGTATAGGAACTCACACATCTCATTTTTATATTCGGGTAGGAATTAACACATCACATATTTTGTAGGAACCAACGTGTGTAATCGTTTACCTGATAGGTCTCTTGTAGGAACTTACTATTCCCCTGTGATAGTGATGCGTATTATCTATAATTTGTAACTATACCTCTACCTTCTCCACGAGCTTAGCTTATACAGAAGATAGATAATTCAAATGTACAATATTTTCGTTAAACTGTATTTTTGTTTTTAAATAAAAAAAAACAATAATAATATTATAATACGAGTTGGATAATAATTATATCGTGTGCAAAATATTTGTGAAAACTCGTCATATTTTTTGTTAAGATTTTGTTGAGAATTTTCGTAACCGCGAAGTTTGAGTTACCTGGTGTTGACTATAGTCTATATAATATATACATGATAATTATGTAATACCTCGTACTTATCTATATATAATAGCATTAAAATGACCGTGTAAACTTGATTATAAGCTATTAAGTGTGTTCAACCAGAGTGTTGTGTAGGTATAGGTACAGTATTAGCGTCGAGACGTCGAGTAGGTACTTAAAAATAATATATTGATATAATAATATATATACATTATATTTGTATAAAATAACAGGCCTTTTTTACGTTCCGATTTTCTGACGACACTATTGAACTTTTTTACAATTTTTTTTTCACAGAGTCGTTCCCAATACTTTCCCGAGCGTCACCATTGATTTTTAATTTTTTGTCTGACGGGGGACTGTAAGTACTATTAAAGGTTACGGGTTTTTAAAGTGTCGTTTAAATAATAACTTGACGATTTTTTATTTTCAAAAAGTCATATAATATGTGTATAATAAAATCATTTAAGATCATTTGTAAATTGTAAATATCATAAATTAAGTTAAATTATAAAAAATATTATATTATATTATACACATTACACAATGATGGCTAGGTAGGCTTTAAATAGTTTAATATTATAATAAACAATCGATGTATATAAATACCAATGTACAAATACGAATCGATTATTTAACAAGCGAGCGAAGCCGGATTATTCAGCTAGTTTATAATATATGTATTTAATATATTGTAATTTATCATAATTCATAATTAATTACTATATATAGGTAGATACCTCTAATTTATTATTAATTATTATAATACTTTATCACTTAGTGTTATTAGTCGATACCGACCATAGAATGGAAAAATAAATAGTTTAAAATTAGTATAAATTATATTTTAAAAATTTCATAGAGTACAGAAAAATAATATATAATATAATATACGTATTGCAATAAGTTTAAAATCTTTGCAATTACAAAAAAACTAACAGAAATCGATCTAGGAAAAATCGTTGTTATTCGTTTGAAATATCTATTTTTTGTCAACATTTGAACTTTAAATACCTACATAACATTATGAAAACACTGTGCCTATGTATTTTTTAAATTGCTGTAAGTGGTACTTTGTAGTTTGTACTACTAATATTTATACTGACATTTTCAAATATCCACGAATAAATCAAGAATTAAAATTAAAATATTTTGGAAAATTATACCAGCACGTCTAGAAAATACAAAAATAATACAAATTTTCTTCGAGAAAAAATAGTTGGTATCGTCACAGGGACTGCACTCCTTAAATTATACCTATAAAAGATCTAAGTATTTTAAAATATTGTCCTAAAGTAATGCTGCAGGGGTAATGACAATAAATGTCATGTTTTCTAATCGTACTAACTATTCTACCCCAATAAAGTAAGTCGAAAATTACTTAATTAAATATTACCGAATAGCGTTTGTGATTAAAGTCAATAAAACCATTAAGAAGCAGTAACTCCAAAAACGTAGTTTTTCAGGAAACAATAAAACAGTTTTTCAACACTAAATTAGTCAGCAGAATAAAAATAATAATTTTTTAATCGTTAAAAATATGGTACCCTATGTTATATTTATTAACTATTGAACACAAAAAAAATGTATTCACACATTTGTTGTGGGTTTTAATGGACTTACTCCATATATCGACTGATAAGAATCAGAAGACGAAAGGCTGCAGTAATAGTACACTTTTATTTGGAGTCACTGCCAAATGGCCAATTATGTTCACCTTCTTATAGTTATTTTATTATCTATTTACCTGCTGTGTACATTTCTAACGAGAAAAACCTTAACTGATCGAGAATCAAAATATCTATCGATAATATAGACACCTGCAAAAACATAATTTTGACAAAAGTGGAGTTTGCTTAGTGGCTCAGTACGGCAGTTTACGTCGCATACACGTAAGACAATCTGAATCTAGGATAAGAAATGTCCGCGAGGATAAAACGGAAAGTATCCAGAAAAATGGTTCGATTGGGTACCAAAAAATCCGTTCAAAAAAATGAGTATCACGAAAATTCCGTACAGAAACAGCTATCTATATATACGTATACAAATGGTTACCGATATTTTTAAATAAAAAAAATGTTTGTAACTCACAATTCAGACATTTTAGTATTGGGTAGGTACATCATATGTAGGTACAACCGCAATATAATTTATTATATTATATAAACGACAAAAATATGATTCGTTGGCATAATCGCCGAAGACCTTTATATATACGACCGAACAACATCAATAACTATTATTATTATTAATTAATGATTCCCGTGATTATTTCAATTATAATTATTATTTTAATTAATATTATATTATACCTATTATAAATGTTAATTATTGAGATTGCACGCGTGACTGGGCAAATGTAAACTGGGCCCGATAATTTCCATCAATAAACATGATATAATATACCGACAAATATTAAAATATATATTATATAATATTCCTTCATAACCGAATCAAAAACAAATACGAACCGAAACATACATATTGAAATCGATGGTCGCAATCACGAATCATTTAAATTTCAAACTTTGAAAACAAAAAAAAACAAAATTGTTAGAAATCAAGCTTAAGAAAATAAAGAATTATCAGTGTAAATATTAGTACGTCAAAAACATAAAAAAAATTAATTTTACTTACATTTTTACACTTACGGTTTTAAATTTATATAATTTAATTCTGATACCTAACTGTCATACTTTTTAAAAACATAGAAATTAAAATAAAACAGAATAATTTTATAATAACAATTGTCTCCTCGTCTTGCGGTGCTTGAATCGGGAAAAAATTGGAAGGGGGATGCAAAAGTAATAAAATCAAAATGTACGTATCCGGTAATTTAATAATGTCTTATTGCAGATTAGAATATAATTAGAAGGGGTAAATATTTTCTAAAAAAATGATATGGGACTCCGTGGTCCCGGGCCCCCTCTCAATTCGAGTACTGTATACATCAGTGTTTCCCAACTGGTTTTCCGCGGAACCCTGCAAAGGTTCCGTGAGAAATTTGGGAAAAAATAAATTGGTAAACAACATAGTTTTTTTGATAACTACCTTTATCGCGAACGACAACTGCACGACCTCTTCTCGTCGAGACGTTTCCTCGTGTCGCGTCATAAAATATTTGTTATATAACGCGAGGGTTCCGCAACATGTTCAAGTTCCCGCAAAGGTTCCGCTCGCAGGGTAAGCCCAGTTGGGAAACACTGGAATATATTAAATGGGACGTGTATAATACTAATTAATATATTGTATTATATTATACTCGCGGAACCAACGTATTATACCTGATATTATTACTATTGCAGCAAAGAGCAAATAAATAAAGCGGCGGCGTCTGCGGCTCTCCGTCGGGCGGCGACCTGGTTCGGCACAACCGGTAACCGTGGTCGCGTTCAAACGGGCCGCGGCGGCGTCGGCAACGATCGTCAGCCGCCGCAGACGCGCAGTTCGCGTTCGCACCGCACGCGTACACAATATTATACATCGTTTAGCCGCGGCGCACATCACTTTCCGGCGACGCAGCAGCAGCGGTGGTAGTGGCGGACCGTGGTGGCGATTAAACAATATTATTATATTTGTATTATTCTTATTTCTTTTGGTCGTCGAATCGGTCTGACATCGTGTCGTCTCGATATAATAATAATACTCGCATTATCTACCCACTCGAATCTCCGTCGCACTCTCGACCGCGGTAATCTGCAGCAGAGAGTCGGTCGTCACACGCGCTTCTCGTCACGCGGGCTCGTCGTCGAACCGCAGTCGTAATTTTTCCATCGAAACAAGCCGCCCGCGAGTTGTCGGTAAGCAGCACAGCACTGTCTGTCATATTATTTTATTTTTTAATATTATTATTATTATTATTGTAGCGAAGACATATCTTATCGTGCAGCCATCAGAGCGGTAGCATAGTATTATATTGTACTTTGTTTGTATTATGCGTTCGCTTCGTGCCGTGTCGAGAAATAATTAATGTCACATTAGAAGTGTAGATATGGTAAGCCATTCGTACCCTTCATAAAAAAAAATGTTGTTCCTAGGCACTTTTTCCGAAACATCACCAATTAGTTTTTTTCGCTTTCCACTCGTATAACGAAAAAATAAAATAATTATAGTTATAAAATAGGGTCACGTTTTTCGGCAACTCTCGCATCGTCTCGGTGGTACGTCTTATATTATGTAATCTTTATTATGTATGGACCAGTGAGTATGTACTAAAATAATAACTAATTTTAATGGTAACACGACAAATAAAACATTTAAAACTATAAAATATGTGAAATTCAATAATCATAAAGTCATGATACGGGGAAACATTATAAAAAAAATACCATTGAGATTTGTGTATTAGGATCTTATTATATTATAATATACGTGTACCTATATAATTTATCGGAAGGTTAATACTCTTACTCGAAAATAATAGCAAAGCATCGGTCCGAGCGCTGATTAAAAATATTATTCTTCTTAAAAATTATATCGTATTAGAAAATCACAAAAATTTTGTTTCGTTTCAGCCTCAAATGATTTTCACCCCTACAAAAATGTGTCGCTCCGGGTGGGTGTTCCTTTTGATCCCTTTGACACGGTGCTGTTTGAATATTTCGGTGCGATGATACACGCGCTGGTCTGACACGACCAAAGAAATTATTATTTCTTATAGCACGGACAACGTGAACAGTACCTACTCGTACAATTATTATTCTGTAATATTTGCTATTTTTGTAATATTATTGTTGTAATTTTTTGTAAATGTTTTTTTTGTTTTGAGCACGAAAATCCAAATATTTTAAACGGACTAATCTTCGGTTTTGACTCTTATTAAAGACTTCGATATTAAAAGTATTTTAAATACTCACTGATCCTTTAAACCGTATGGACTTTTGTGAAAATTATTGAATTAAAATATTATAAAAAAATCGTAGAGTTTGGTTCATAATAATATATTGCACACATCGTGTGTCCGTACGTATTTTGGCCGTTTGACTGCAGACGACGGCACGCAGTGGCGTGGCGGTAGTATCGCAGTTTTGTCGTACATATTAATAGATGACCTATAACGTCATATTTTATGGCATTCCCTTGAATTTGAACTTTGAAACTCACACAAAACGAGAAACGACTCAACTAAACGACCAAAATATTTTAATTAATATTTTAATCGAGCACTATATAGCTGCAGTGCAGGCGATACATCATAGATCTTAATCAACTATTTTGATATTATAATATAAGCACCAAACAGCTTTAATGCCTCTATATTATATTGAAAAATATAATATTCTGATGACAAAAAAAAAAAACTAATAATTTCGTCTTAATAGGATGTCAGCGCAGTATTTGTTTTGTCTCTCAGATCGTATAACATAGATACAACGCTTTCATCTAAAATCGTTTTTCTGTGATTTTTGAGTAATCTTAAAGTAAAATCACATATCACAAAAATTATAGAGGATAAAATAGAGGATAATATTTTTGAGGGTATATGACATATTGGTTTTATATTTAATTATCATTTGACTTTGTTTTCGACTTTCAAAAAAAAAAAAATTGTAAATTTAAATGATTTCTTAATTTGTTCTGAGACTGCATTTAGACCAATCGATATGTCATAATCCTTCCAAATTGTTATTTTCCATCGTTTTTGTAATGGGTGATTTTACTCTGAGATTATTCAAAAAATGGTTTTGCGCAAATGCGTTTAGTCAGTGCGCTGACATATGCTCTTAATGGAACTATGCCCGTTCTCGTCTTAGGTACCCGCGCAGCTATTAGAATTACACAAGTAATAATATAGACATGCTATAAAATAATAAAAATATCTAAAATCATACCGAAACAAATTTATTTAATTTGTTCTGTGGTGCTTCAGGTGCTGCGTCGAAGATCGTCGCGGGTCGGACGCTATACAACAACCACTGCAACTCACTGGCCACTCTGACCGCACTCCTGCTCGACTGCTATCGCGTCGTCGTCGTCATACGTCTCACCTCTGACACTATAGAAATCTGTCGACGAGGAGCTCAAATATCATATTAAATCATATTTTCCACGCGGCCATGGATCAAAAGGTGCAGCTAGAAACGCAATCGAACGGCGACGAAAACGGCCGAGCCGACGGCGTCGCGGCCGCGCAGCAGTCGCCGCACACGCGGTCGTCGCCTTCGCCGTCGTACCACGGGTCCACGCCGTCGCAGGCGTACCTCGGCAGCACGCCGCCGCAGCCTTTCCGCCGGCGGTGCGACTCGGTGACCGCCAACGAGGACGGCGACCAGAACGAGTCCAAAGTGCTGGTCATCTACACGGGCGGCACCATCGGGATGATCCGGAACGACGACAACAGTAAGCGCCGCGTATAGTGCAATATGAAATATTATATAATAACTATAGTAACACGAAGTGTCAGCTATATTAGCTGTCCTATCCTAGCTGTCCCTTCCAGCGTTGCCTGAATCATATGCCCATATATTATGTTAAGATTAACCTCAAGTGATTTACATACATCTAATCCACCTAGGTAAGCAATCCACTGCATCGGATCGTGGATAATATAATATGCGAGCAGTAGTAAATTATCAGGTAGGCAATCCACCTGTGGTACATTAAAAAAAAAAAACAACAACAACCAAGTTAGTAGGTTGTAACCAATGGCAACCATTTATAAACAAATATTTCCATCGTAAATCTCAAAATCCCCGTGTGAGCACCACTCGGGGTTAGACCTCTACCTTTTTAAATAGGCCTATCTTCTTCCCAGTGGTCTAATCTATCTCTGTCCCAAATTTAATCGTAATCGGTTGAACGGTTTGGGAATGCATAAAGGACAGCCAAACAGACATTCATTTTTATATTGGTATATATAGATTTCTACTAATTATTTAATAGTAATATAATCTGTAACCAATGGCAACCATTTAAATAAATACAAAAAACTACTGTGTGATAATATTGTGCACTTAAGAGGCCATAACTACGGAACCACTTATCGTACAGCATACAAACTTAGATAGTAGCCGATTCTCAAGCCTACTGAATATGCATATAAAATTTCATAAAAATCGGTCAAACCGTTTCTGAGGAGTATGGTAACTAACATTGTGACACGAGAATTTTACGTTATCCGTATATAGTACCTATATACATTCCAAATCTTTTACAAATTAGGAAAATAAATTTCTTCCCTTTGATTCTATACAATGCTATCCTAGCTGAAAATTTGATTCATGCTCTCTTGATGATAATATTCTAATTTTATTTTGCGTTTTTTTGCATTTTTTTTTTGCATTTTTAGCTATAGGTAATGCATTTTTTTGTTTTTGAACGTCATTTTTCAACATTTTTAAGTCAATTTTTCATATTTTAGGTCATTTTGTGCAGTTTTTGTACAATGTGGGACAATTTTAGATTTTAGAGCAAATGTTAAACCCAAGTTTGGAAACAAATTTAATTTATTTAAAAATTTAAAATCTAACTTTGGATTTGGACAAGTAGTAAAAAATCATTTTAATATTATTATTTTTTTAATTTATATTTTACTTTTTAATTTATTTTTAATTATTTTATATAATGCTTAAAATGTAAATGTCTACTATTGTTTATTAATATTATAATCTATAATTCATATTTAAAATTACTATTACATCCATTACAGTATTACACCCACTATCACGCCCATATCTCTAATAAAAATTATTATTTATAAATACATTTTTTTCACTTACTTAATAAGTTTTTTAGATCATTTTTAAGGTAATTTTTTGAAGTTTTTAGGCCAATTTTGTGTGTTTTTTAGGTCATCAACATCCTAACTCTACTCATTACTTACAAATGAAACCAGATGATATGTATTAAATATTTTAATTTTGCATAATATAGAATCCGTACAATTTATTATTTATTGAAAAAAATTGTGAATTTGGTTGGTTTTCTATTATTTTCAACTATTTTGGAAATATAATGATAGTATAATAATTGTATTAAAATGAGTACCTCGATTATGAACAACTCTTCTTATTTTGTTCAATAGATAAATTTTCGATGACTGGGCCAGTTGATCGGGAGTGTATTTATACCATACACTGCAATAACTAAAAATTTGAAATTCGATGAAATGTGTTGTTCATACATTTTATGAGGCATATAAATAGAAACCTGCAGTAATAATAAGTAATAACCAATACAAATCATTTTTCAAAACCAATTTATTTCTAAATGTATCAAAAAAATTTATTTCTAAGATTTTCATCCAAAATTTGAGTCGGTTTAAAAGGTTTTTTTTATCTAGTTGAATACGTCCGGACAGATTTAAAAATTTAAAACGTAAAGCTTAAATTGTTAAAAAGTATTTATTCAATCAAAAAAATGTATATATTCAAAAATTTAAAATATTAATTTATAAAAAAATTGTAAAACTTTCAAAGTTTGATTGGCTAAAACCACGACTGCCGATGTTTTTCAAAAACTTCATACGATCTCCGTCCACTAAAAATAGTGTGTGGTATTTTGTAATATACAATAACCGATAAGGTGTGCGGTTTTTGTCTGTCGACCTTTTTAGGTTCAAAATCAAAAGTGTGCGGTTTTCGAATGCAACCTGTAATTTAACCTAATCACCCCGTTGAAAATCGCTACTATATACCCTCGGGGTGATCAAGTCATATATATATATATTATAAAGTTGCCCTAAAATATAAGTTGCCCTTGTATATATAATATACGACTATATGACCGCACTCTTGTTTCTCTCGCTGAAAGTGTCCAAGTGTGATTCAACGCGATCCGATGATCGAATCATATATTCTGGTATTGAAAGGTGCAACGCGGGATAATGATAAAAAAGAACTTTTCAATAATTTATGTTGAAAATCATATTATGTTATGTAACTCCGTTACTGGTTTTGCATTTTATAATTGACTTAAACTAATCGATTGATTTTTTAAAAATTAAATTGGAGCACGCGATAAACACAAAACTATATGTATTAGCGAATACGCTTTGGTAAATAGATATATAATATAGGTATGATAATATATTATAGGTATATATAATATATATAGTGTGTCTTAAAAGTCCCGTAGCACCCTTATAGTGTATTTCCATGTCAAATAAATTTATTTGACTGCGGTTTTTTTTATAGTTTTAAGTATGAAAATTCTAATCAAATGGCAGAAGATTCAAATTTTTTTTTCTAGTTAGTTTTTTAAATTTTCAAGTTTGTTATTTTATTAATCATATTTTTTAAACAAGTTAAAAAAAATATATTTATATTAAAACCGAATAAAAATAATAAGGTACATAACTAAGTTTTTGATCTTCGAAGAATATTATAATATTAGCAATACACGAATCGCATGCTTTAATCAATCTTTATTGGAACGCAGATTTTTTTGCGGCAATCTGTAAATATCTAATTATTAGTGAACTACTTTTCCGTTAAGATGAGAAATTTCAATCTTTGATAACCGTTGTCCGTCCAAATCCATAATAATTCAAAAGTAATTAATAATTTTATATTTTAGTCTGACGAAACGTATGGTAGGTATTTATCTACTTTTACTATATCAACGTTTTGATTATTGAATAGCAAAAAAACAATAGTTGTTTAAGTACCTATTTTAATTATCGTACTAAATAAGCACTGAAGTGCAGAACCTAAAATTACGAAATGAAACTAGAGCCGTGGCTTAAAATGATGTTATATAGATTATACTCATATTATTATGGCAATTTTTTAAATTATAATTATTAAAATCGTTCACTTTTGTTCTGTCTTTGTCTCGGTCGAATTTCACTCAATTTTAATTCTTTTTCGAATTATTTTTGAAAAATATGATCAATAAAATGGCCATCTTAAAATTTTTAAAAACTTAAATAAAAGTATAAACATTTTTTTGTTGGCATTTTTGAAAAAAAAATCGAACCTTATGCCGTTTGATTACAATCATATATTATATACCTATAGGTACTTACAACAGTATGAAAAACCGCATTTAAATCCTTTTGATTTGCGACGGAGATGCTAACGGTGTGATACGGGACTTTTGGGACACACCGTACCTATATTATAATATTTCATATCAGTTCCGGCCGAATAATAGCCTCTTACGAGATCGTTTAGTCTTGAGGTCACGTGACTTCAGACTTGTTTCGGTAGGCCGGAGACGCAGAAATTATGCGCACGTCGTCCGCTTCGAATCGTAGAGCTACAGAGAACAAAAATAGGCAGTTTAATAATAATATGATACTTATCACAATTATTATTATTTAATCAGCTGTGAAGCCCTTGAACCGCTAATATTAATAACACGCTGGACACGGGGCGGCGAACACGTGTAAGTCCACGTGTCCCGTCGTACGCCGACAATAATAATATAATAATAATAATAATAATAATAATTTAGGCGCATAACAGCCTGGTAAAGGTACGCCGAGAAACGATCGAGGATCTCTAAGACCGTATTACACAATCAAGTCGTTTAATAATTATTAAATTATTAATTACCTACAGCGATTCTCGCGTTTTATTTAGTCGTAATAATAAAATACTATAGTTTATCGTATCTCAGGCATACCCACAGTAATTATTATTATAATAATATCATATGGAGGTACCCCTACCGGGACGGTAGCAGTAACGACAAAGTTGTTTTAAGAACGCTCTAGATTTCGCAAACGGCTGCGGCGGCGACGACCTGTTGCAAGTGTCTATACATAATAATAATATCATCGTGTACATAACGTTATTACTGCGGGACAGCTGGGGGGGGGGAGCCCAATAACGTAATATTATGTATATAGTTGCATAATAACCCCTTAATCGATATTGTAGTACAACATTCGTACAATGTTATACAGTTATACTATTATTATTATTATTATTAATTACATTGTGCATAATGTTGACCTACCATGTATAGATAATAATAATAATATATCGTTACGGAAATAATAATAATCGATCGGTTGCAAAACTCGGCGCGGGCCGTGGCGATCGAGTTTGAACTCTCCGGACCGCACTCCGTCGCCAATTATCTTCTAATATTATGCGTATTATTTAGTATTGTTTAGTATTATATTTTATTATTACACATTACTTACTTGAAATCAGGGAAAATACGTATAAATCGAACTTTCTTTTGTTGTTCTAAAATATTCCGTCGAGGGATTTATTATGACTAAATGTGTATAATAGGTACTTCATAAAATGTATGATGGAAGCTTATAAGATCATCCCGTAAACACGAATACAAATCATAAATGATGTGTTTCAGTTTTACTAATATTTATCATATTATCGGGAGTAGGGATTTCATGCCCTAATAAACCTTAAAATATGCATGCATTTATGACTTAAAGAATCACTAAATACATGCTATTAAAATTTGTATTTAAAAAAAAAATCATATCTATATAGTATTTAATAAAACCTTTTTATTTTAATATTTAGATAATTATAATATTTTGTATTATGTATAATTTTTTTTCGGGATCGTGATTCGTGCCCTAAAAAACCTTAAAATATGCATGCATTTTTGCCTTAAAAATCACTAAATACGCTATTCAAATATGCATTTTCGAAAAAAAATGCAATTATTTTGTATTTGTATTTAGCTGTGTTCCTATTTCCTAATCTATACATATTCAATTTTATACGATGATTGATGATTATTAGGGCTAGGGACTTCGTGGACCAAAAAACCTTAAAATATATATGCATTTATGCCTTGAAAAATCACTAAATATGCATTTAAAAAAATAATAATATAGTATTTAATAAAATTTTTTATTTTAATATCTAGATAACGTTTAGATAGTTATAATTTGTATTGTATAACTTTTTTCTAACTATCGGGAATCACGTGTGCGATGTAACAATGCCTGCAGTGATCGGCGGAGAGGATAACACAAACACTAATTTTATAAAGATAAAACCATCAAAATAATATCTCAAATCCATTAAATCTATTTAAAACAGTGTTTTTTTTTATAAAACATTTATATAACTTTTATATCAAAAATGGTCAAATATGCACTTATAAATGAAAAATTGTCAAATATGTAAAATTTGCAATATATACATTTTGAACATAAATTCGTATTATTATGAAACAAATTCCTGTACTAATTAGCTATGTTATGAATGATTATTGAAAAACATGCAAAATCCTAAAAGTCCCTAGCAATATTAATAACCAACAATTTACAGGGCTTTATGCGTTTTTATATTTTTGATAGAAATTTCAAGTGTGTAGGTAATAATAGGTATGTAATAATATCTAGGTTGATTATACAAACATATGTTACATAAACTTTTATTTTTTTATTATGATATCTAGATTTTATTTCCAAAAAATGTACTGTCATTTATATAGTATTAATTTACAATAAATTATCAGACTGAACACATATTATTCGTTTTTACTTAGTGTTGGTGCCCACCCCTAGCAACGGCAACTCCACCGATTTTCTGATGGAGCACAAGATGCGCCAGGACCACCGGTTGTACGACGCAAAGTACGCTCAACACAAGTACGGCCCTTCCATGAACTGCAGCCCCCTCGTGTTGCCGTAAGTACAATATATTGTAAATATATATATTATATAAATTTTAGATACTAACCAGTGATGGTGTGCGCAGGAGGGGGGGGGGGGGGTTCTAGAGTTAGTTCTATAAGTCCAACACCATCTCCGTGGGTTAGATTTCAATAATATCTGATAGTTTTTGAACTGAACAAGTATTCCCGGCACCTAAATAGTATTAGTAAAATATATTTTCAACATTTGTGAAGTTTTACAGTAAAATACTTAAGTCATAAAATAAAAACATAAATTTTGTTAGAAAACATTAAATATGAAGTATTATTTGCACAAAAATGAATAATTAGTATGCACTTTAATTTTTAAGCTAGTATAATTTCATAGAATAATATTGATGTCTAACTTTGTTTGCTATAAACTGAGGAATCTAAAAAAATATGATTCTACGACTTCCAAGTCCTACTCATATTATACTTAAAATCGAATATCGACAAATAGATAACAATATTGTATTCATGTATGTTACATCAGATGCTCACTGACAGTCATATAGGTTTGCAATAGGTGTTGCTGTTACCTTACATTATGCTCCAAACATACCATAATATTATACTGTTTATAGTTGTGATGTTGTATTACTTATACGACTTTACCGCACATACTTTTCAACTTTTGAGAACATCGATTAAAGGAAACTAACTAAAAGTTAGAAAGTTACTATAAATATTTGAAACAATTTTTTATATAATATCCATACGAAGTTCTTTTCGATGGAAAATAATGGAATTCATATGTGTATATATAAGTTTAAGCGAACGGGTCCTCTACCGGTGTTTTTATGATCAACCTTTGACTAAATTACAATGACAACGCTCTCACGACTAACTAAAATCGTGCACACGCTACCGGTAGCGTGTATAATACGAGTATATCGAGTGTAAATCGAGTTTAGACTTTAAAATAATATTCACCGACGTGTTTATACGTAGCCTCGTCAAGGGATTCCGGCGGATCGTTTACTCGGTGTACCAGTACCCGGAGCTGTTGGACTCGAGCAACATGTGCATGCGCGATTGGCGGAGCATAGCCGAAGACATATGGGTAAGCTTATGATGTGTATATTATAACGATGCATATGATATTAGGTATGTATCACATTATTCATTAGGTTTAATAGCTCGGTCTCACGGTCTGTGGGTCGATGGCTAAGACTCGAGTGTAAATACTAAACAGTGCCTCGTGAGAAAGTATGTCTTTCCGTCAGAAATTCAATAAGCGGTGATCGATCACTTGTCGATTTGGATCCCAGCGGAGGATCTATTCTCAGAGAAATCCAAAACAGATGTTCGGTTGACAACGTGCGAAGTACAAATCTCGACCCTTTCCGTTTTCATCTGACTATTATATAATTCATATATATATTACACATATTATGATGTATTTCAATAAATACGTGCACAATTTCCAAACGTGTTCAAGCCTAACGGGTCCCAACCTAAAGCGGACCTCGTTATACTTTATGAATGAAACTTGTTGCATGCTTCGTCGTCTTCTGCTGGGATCGTCAACGATCGGCATCCATTGAAGTCTCACCGACTCACTGTATTGTAGGCAGGTATTGTTCTAATATTATGGGCTTAGTAGAATACCCGAATCAGATAGAAGGAAGTACCTATAATAAGTCGATTTCGTTTTGATCGATCCGGTATCATATTTTAGACCAATAGATACCGTGGTGTAGTTAAGAATATGATATGTATAATACAGTGTTCAAGACTTTTTTTAACTGAGGCCAGAAATTAGCTATTAATATCATAACATTTCAATACCGACGTAATCATATTCCCGTCCCATAAAATCAAAAATGATAGATACTTTTTGATCTCGATGATTATCTCTCCTCGCGCCTAGCATTGACTCAATTAGAATTTGATTTTGATTTTTTTTTCGCTTGAGGGGGGGGGGTGTAGGAATAAATTAATTACTAAACAGCAAAAGAAGTAGAAATCAATCAAATCATCTATTTAAATTAATAATTATAAAATGTCCTGTGATATTGTAATAAAGGAAATTATCCGGTTTGAACATAGAAAATATGCTGTGCCTTGACTTTCTCGCTCGCCATTCATCTAATCATCAGACACCAACATCTTACTCTGCAGTGCAATAGGGAAAAGTCATTAGGATATTAATCATGCTTAGCACTATAATATAATATATATGTCTTAACACTTAACACGTCATCATATATTTCTGCTCTCTCCGAGAACAGACACTTCAGCACCGTGTGACCGGGTGTGTGTGAAACGTATAACGGCGACGAACCAAATCGAAATATTATTGTTATACTGAAAATGTAATGTATTGCAGCAAGCGTATGAACTGTACGACGGATTCGTCGTGTTACATGGCACCGACACGTTGGCGTACACAGCGTCCGCGCTGTCGTTCATGTTCGAGAACCTTGGGAAGACCATCATCATTACGGGAGCTCAGGTAATATAATATTATTATGACATAAATCTCGAAAATCGTTCATGATTAGTATAGTCATGAACATATATATAATATGGGATATATCTGTGGCTGCTGATTCTCCTGCAGTCACGCGTATATCACGAACTAAAATAATATGGACTGGAAACAACGTGGTTGGAGAAGGCGAGGGTCCGGTCCGGTTTTCGTACGGATTTCGTCCGGAAGAGGAAATTGACGGAAAGCCCTGGACCTGCAGGTGGTGAATTATTATAATTATTATTTTGCTATAGGAATTCCCATGGATCTTTACGCGTTTAAATGTAGGACGAGGCTTTTAATAGATAACCGTGATGTGGGACTGAGAATTAGGCATCAGGAAGAGTTGAGTTAGCCCTTGGCACTGTATTGCCAATACGAGTATTGTTTCCAGTCTATAATATCTCAATTCATGGTTCATGCTGTATATTATATTCGTAAACCATCATAGATTCATCAACCAGAGTGGCCCTACGTAGGTTATTCACAGAGATTTTTGCATGCATTACTTTTTGCAAAACCTGTGATCAGTTGTATGGATAGAATCAATGATTAGAGTTTAGAACACGGACTAAGAATATAATAACTTCTTAATTCATGGTTTAGAAAAAAATATTAAAAATTCTATGGGCACACATTCTATGGTGTTATATTAATAAAACATATACCTACGTAATATATAATATATATGTATACTTGGCCGTTAAATTGTAGCTCATAAAACATAAAAACACAACACATGTTTATCTCTGCACATGTGGTAATGAGCTATCGTCACTGTTGTTGCTGTCATTTTTGGTTACACGGATAAATCGTAGATGTCGTTTAACTGTCACGCAGCATTGTATTTGCAGTACAACAGCACGAGGGAATTTCAAAAAAACTTTTCAAATTTAATTTGTTCAACACTATTTCTTAGAATAAAGAAATAGTATATGTGATCGCCGGATGTGCCATAGCTATAGTAGCATAAGCATCGCTTCAGATTTCCAAATTATAAATTTAGTCCCCCTCTCCAATTATTCGCTTTAAATGTACAGTTTGTTATGAAATTTCTCGCATTTATTTTTTATTGAGATCTTAGGATTCCCAAGAATTGTTGACTTTATTTGTAGAGAACCTAATTTCACCAATACTTACCCAATTTTTGAGTGCCTCTAAATGGGATATTGTATGTTACTTATGCGATATTACGATGTAATTTCCTGAACGTTAAACGGTTTGTTGTGTCTATTTAGTTGCCGGTGTTTGACTTACGAAGTGACGGAAGCGATAACTTCGTCACCAGTTTGCTGATGGCCGGTAACTATTGCATCCCCGAGGTGACGATTCTGTTCCATAACAAACTGTTGCGAGGCAACCGCACTGTCAAGGTGGACTGCGAGAGCTTCGCTGCGTTCGACTCACCCAACTTGGCACCGCTGGCGGTCATCGGAATCGACATCAACGGTACGTGTTTAAAATAATATCTGAAATATAACATATGCATAATACCTATAGACCTATGTAAAATATTGGTAACCCTTGTGTTTCAATATTATACCAACACGGTATTTACGGTTATAGGTCTTGTGGATTATTAAGTCAGTTGTATTTTTTTAACTCATACTCGTACAATCGTACTTATTGAGAGGACATCGAACACACGCGTATGTGTAGTACCTATCCTTTTTACAAAAGATAATAAAGATATAAAAAGACATATAAAATTTTCGTTCAGTATAATCAATTTTGTGCCGTTAAAATGGATGAATAAAACATTTTGTAGGTAAGAAAATTATCTAGTGCATCTCATATGCTTTTATAAATAATTTCGTTGTAAAGTGAGTTATAAGTTATAGCTATGTAAAATGTAATAATTTTAAAATGCTCAAAACTCGCTTTAAAATTTAAAAATCAATAAAATCCTATATAGCACCTCTTAGTTAATATATTACGTTCTCAGGTAATTTGCATAGAAATTAAAATGCCTCAAAAAAGCCAACTTACAAACACCGATAGTATTTTTATTTTCAAGTTTGATGATAAGATCAATTTACTCTAATATTAAAGCTAACACAAGAAATCCTTAGCATAAATATATTTTGCAACACAAGATGAAAAGTAGAAACAGGATAGGGGGGTTATTGTCCTTAAAATCTAAATATGATTTAGTATAGCTCAAAATTAGATTTTTGTAAAAATATAAACCTGATGGTAATGCAAGTACTTCCAATCATATAAAAACATTTTTGTTTTTTAAAAACACAATCATTGTTTGAGATAATAAATGTCGAGTGTTCCTCAAATCAACCACTAAGTCGGCGATGCTATAGTCATCTGTCCACGATGTGTAACAAACTACTGCCGACTCCTAAAGTTTTTCTCGTCACTCGTACTAGAATAATGATTAAACCAATGTTAAAAGAATACAAAGTTATTTCAACGATTCACTGTAAAATCTAACTTGACCACAGTAAGAACAAATTTTATATTTTCAAACAGATTAATAATATTAACTATGATTATATTATTATACACTCACAATGTTAAATTCTTCAAGAGGCTGGGAGCTCAATCACTTATAGTGCAGCATTGTTAGTAAACCATTAATATTTGTAGCGTTTATTGTACATAACACTTTATCACAGTAGTTTTGGTTTTCGAAATTATCATAGCTGTGTTGTACACTATAAAATCTAACCTTTAGGCACCGCACACGACTGACGAGCGTGCACGGCGGGTGTCGCCAGAAAATATATAAACAATAACAACTTGAATCAGTCGAATTCATCTATCTAATCCATCTGTTTTATATTTACACGGTGTGTTTCACGATTCATCATATTATTATTGCAATACCATCGCTGCCGTTCATGTATTGGTACTGCAGTGTCGTTTAGACAGATCTTCCGGCCGAGGTCCATCGAAAAGTTCACGGTCCACCTACAGCTCGACGAAAACGTCAGCTTGCTACGCATTTTCCCCAACATTACAGCCGACACGGTAGGCAATAGTTATAATTTATGAGATATATTCGCCGCTGTCGTGCAAAAAGTGGTAAACTGATATTATATAAAAATTGCTGTTACGATAAACCTAGTTAAAGCTTGAAGAACCGTTGAGAGATGTCGAGTAAAAAAAGATAAATAACCAAGACGTATTGATATGTACGTAACAAAAATTAATATATTTAGTTTACTGGGTCGCTTGCTCGGTTTCTTGGCCACTTTTTGCGGGACAACGAAGCACATATTATTTGATCGTATTATAGGGACGTCAACTCCATGACTTTGTCACGAGCAGACGTCTTGTGTTAAGCCCCCGGGCTGGCGGTGCTACTTTAAACAGTTACACTATTTTATATATTAACGTGATACCGGTGGGTGGGATGATATAGGTCCGGACGTTCCTGCAGCCACCCATCCGAGGTGTGGTGCTCCAAACATACGGGGCTGGAAACTTGCCCGGCAACCGTTCCGACATCATGGCCGAGCTAAAGGCCGCCACCGACCGGGGCGTCATCGTGTTCAACTGCAGTCAGTGCTTCAAGGGATCGGTGACGGCCGTATACCAAACCGGACATGTACGTATTTGTTTATTTTAATATTTATTTGGCAGGCAAGCCCATTACAATAATGGATAAGTGGTCGAGTGGTCTAATTGTTACCGTTTAAAAAATAATTAAAACAGCAACTGATCACTGTCTCTGTTTATTTTTTATATACATACAAACAGGTGCTGAACCAGGTTGGCGTCATATCGGGCAACGACATCACGCCCGAGGCTGCACTCGCTAAACTCTCGTACGTACTATCCAAGGACGACTGGGACCTGAGCACCAAGCGAATGGTAAGTATACACAAACGCTCTTTCTTATTCTTATGACAATATCTATACTAATGTATAAAGAGGTAAAATTTGTTTGTATGTAGTGGCAGAATCTTTGTAACTACAAAATCGATTATAAGAATTCTTTCATTAGGAAATAGAAAGCTACACCATCCCCGAGAAACATATTTGTATAGACCAGACGACCCACCCATCTATCATGCGTTGCCATGGAATTTTATTCAAATAATATTCAATTTATTGTTCAAAGGTAAAACAAAAAGCAAAAAAAAAAAAGGCAATGTCCTTTATGCTTGTAACTTATAGACTCAAAAAATACTCGACCGACCTTGAGGCAAGTTTCCGAGATTATCTTAGAAATATCAGAAAAGTTTAGAGAGTAGTTTGAACCACATTTGAAAGTATACCAATAGTGATATATTCAATCTACCGTAGGATTTTTGTCCATCTCGGTCGAATTAGTTCACAAATCGAGGTGCATCGATACGGTGCTGTTTTATTTTTTCCCGGGTGAAGTGGGGGTCATATTACTAATTACTAGTATGATATTATTATATAATTATTAATTACCATTGCTATAATATCGTTAAACTGTGTAGATGCTTGGAGCGAACCTGAGAGGTGAGATGAGCGGTGGACCGCCAAAACCTCCACGGAAGAATCGCGCCGCGGACGAGTGGGATCTGGTGGACGCGGTGGCCCGCACCCTGCTGCACGTGAACGGATCTCAAGAGTTGACCGCTCTCGGGGGCGTCCTGTTTCCGGCCATGCTGGGAAACGCCGTCGCTCGTTCCGACTTGAACAAACTGGACGAGCTCAAAGGCTTCGTGAGTACACAATATATATCCTATACACTCGAAAATAGTTTTTATTCCTCTGTCAGTGACGTTTATAATATCACCTGTATTGTAATAATATATTGAGTCACCCACTCTAGTTAGTTTTCTCCCCATTTAATTTGTAAGCATCAAAACGGAAAATCATGTAGTGAACCTCTCTGTATATTGACTGAAACTCTTTCAACCCATCAAACATATGGATTGTCTATGTGTGTCTGACCGTGTTAGGTATGTATATATATAAATATACATTTTATGCCGTACGTCAGACTGCAAGCTGGTCGTGCTCGTGAAAACATCCAACAAAACGGAAAAAACTATAATCGAATCTCGTCGTCACTGCAGCTAATCACAGCACTTTTATATTTTTAATCGCTTAAGGTGTATCGATTTCCAGTCGTTTCATTATACGTTTTTCAGGGAGCTGACTTTTCCGCACAAAACGCTGACGGCCGTACAGCCTTGCACTTGGCATGCGCTTTGGGAGACGTCCGCATTGTCCGGTACTTATTGTTGAACGGAGCCAGCGTACACATCAAAGACCAGTAAGTAAATATCAAACGCTTGAGCCCATAGCCCCCCCTCCAAAAAATTTAAAAATTAAAAAAATTCTATTGTGTATTTGATAACAATGAACTCGCAGGACACAGCTATCTATTGTGCACCTCGTGTAATAATATTGCATACTATTTGCACTTGTTTGAGAATAATTAGCGTTTTAACTCGTGTTTAGATTTGACAGGACACCGCTGATCGACGCCGTCGAAAACGACCGAAAGGACGTGGTTGCACTGTTGCGAAGGTGCGGTGCCCATCTCAACTCTCCCGCCAAGCATGTCGGCCAACAGCTGTGCAAGTGAGTGCTCGTCGAGGAATATTAATTGTGTGAAAATATTAAAGTAATCACGATTGCTGTCCGATATATACATCATCATGTTCCATCAAACATTCATTCATTAAATAGTTCACTAAAATATAATGGACCAATCGAAATGACCACTGAATCATGTTATCATAATAGCTGCTCATTATTTTGATTCATAAAAAGTTTAGTGATTGTAAAGATAATCGTTTACATAAGAATTTCGGTCCAACGACCAGGGTTTTATAAACCTGTCCAGATGGCATTTAAAAAGTACCAAAGTTTTTTTCAATGTCATCTGGGTGCGTATACTATTATGCCGGACTTAAGTCTTGTTTTTATTAATCTCGTAAATTCTGACAGCGCCGCGGCCAAAGGAAACTTGCAGAGGCTACGATCTTACGCGGCCGCCGGAGCCGACCCGTCTTCGGCCAGGGACATGTACGGCAGAACACCTTTGCACGCCGTACGTATTGTATTATTACCATTAAACTATTAATATTTGTTAATATTTGTTCATGTCTATTGTGCATAACACTTTATCACAAGGTCGTTGTCGTTTTGGTTTTCGATATTATCATAGCTGTGTTGTGCACTATATAATATAGTACCTGTATAATTTAAATGGAGATTAGAATAATCGTAGATTGTAATTATTTCCGACTATCTATATCTGATCGTTTGAACGAATATCTGTCATCACTCGTCAATCGGAGAGAGGAATCTAGAGAAAATAATTCTTCCACTATAAATAATTATAAATACTATCAAGATAATAATTGTTTTTGGAATAAAATTGTTAATAGTTTTTAAAATATTTAAATATTTAAATTTTAATACATTACGAACTCAGGTAACTTGCAACTTGCATGGAAATTAAAAAAACCAACGTACAAACATAGATAATATTTTTAAATTTAAGTTTGGTAATGGGTCAATTGACTTTAATACTGAAACTAACAACACAGGATTGGCGACATTTGCAGGTCTCCATAACCTCATCCGTATCACAAATTAATTTTTTTGCAATTTATTCAATGCTATTATATTTAGCACGTATTTGACGACTGGTCCCAATATTCTATCATAACCTGTTGGTTGCCAAAACATTTATCCTAATTTGCACATGTCCCCAGCTCCACCTCGGCTCGAAATATTTGAATCTCTAACATATTTCCTCGGCGTTGGATGAATTGCGAAAAAATGTTATTTGTGATACCGACGGGGTTGCAGACACATGTCGCTGACCCCACTCTTATTCAACCACCCTTATATTCGCATACACCGAATGCGCGTAAATTCTTGCTAATTACATGCTAAATAATTGCATAAATATTACACATTATGTATTCTAACCGACAGTGACGCCTGAGACATATTTTTCAGGTGTAGCAAGACATAATTTTACCCACCCACCCTTCCATAACTCAAAACTGAATGGTCTTTTTTTGTTTATAATAACTGTTAATATTGGTAAATCCTGATGTACCAAGGAATATGTATAGTCAGAATTAGAAGTGGTTTAAGCCATTTAAGAAAGTGACTGAACTTAATCATAAAAGTGACCAAAAAGTGACCTATATAAGTATTTTTCCTATCAACTCACAGTTATCAAATATTTTTCTTTGAATATTTTTCTTCCCTTATTTTAAATGTGTAGAGACTGCTATACGGACAAACTGTCTACACTAGTGAATTCCAACATAATATGAGTAGGACCGTCTAGCAGGAAAAAGAGTCTAATTGTATAAAAGGGTCGGCACTATTTCAAAAAAACGGTGTCGGGAAACACTGCGCGAACTCTTAAGCCTTTATATTATTATAGTATATTATTTATCCGCACAGGCCGCGCTCACCAACCAAACGGAAGTGGTTGATTACTTGTTATCTCTGCACGCGGCCGTCTTCACGCTCGGCCACGTCGAAGCCGGGGCCCCGGCCGACCTGCTGGGCGCCACTCCGGTGGACGTGGCCAGAGCGGCCGGTCACGCGACCCTCACCGAGAAGCTTCAGCAGCACTTCAAAAACTGCAGCGGACAAGGACAAAAGAAGTCGCCACAACAACAAAATGGCGGCGGAGCGGAGCACAAGGAGGTTGCGTAGCCTATAACCTCAATATTATGATACCTAACACGGGACTGCTATACATCGATGTAATAATAATTCACCTGTACGATTATTATTATTATTTTTTTTTTTTATTACCACTTAATTATTATTGTGATTTCGTAAAATTATGTCATAAAACAAAGCGTTACCGCGTGTGTTATTTTATATAATGTTCTCCGTATCAGGCAAATATTAATATTATTTTATTATTATATTTTCTGGTATATCGCATAATGGTGACGCCGCTGCCCGCAGAGGTTTCTACTTAAGTTAGGTCTCGGGCTTTTCTTTGCCCGCCTCGTATACCGCTCGCTCCCTCCCTCAGTCCCTCTCTATCGTATATTCCACGACCTCATTTTGATATCATATTTCTCGGACACCTCCGTGTCGACGTTTGTAACTAATAATCACCGATGTAATATAACAACAAGACTATATTATATAATATTATATTATTATAAAATGTTAATTTAAACGATTTTTGGTTTTTTTAATAAAACAATATTCGTTTATATTCTAACGTATAGCTGGTTTGTTGTTTGTTTTTTTCTGTGTCTATAACACAAATGAAGGCACTTGGGCACACGGAGTCTCTTGGGTGGCTCTTAAGTGACATCATCATTGCATCAATAGAATACAATTGTTGATCCAAAAAATAATTGTTGCATCCACAAATGCTTCATCGAAAACCTGCCAGGTCTTCAGCTCTCCTCTCCCAAATCTCAAACGCTTTTTGCGCCCATGCCCCCAAAGGACGCCTTGCGGATCTACAGGATCATAAATTATTATAATTGAATTTAGCTTTGACACAGTACAC
Organism: Neotoxoptera formosana; assembly: GCA_022818045.1. Taxonomy (NCBI): domain Eukaryota; kingdom Metazoa; phylum Arthropoda; class Insecta; order Hemiptera; family Aphididae; genus Neotoxoptera; species Neotoxoptera formosana. The sequence goes on from CM040630.1 coordinate 88,179,722, forward strand.
TACTGCATAATATGTTTCGCAGATGAAGGCGAGTAAAAGTTATAAAAAACTTATAATTGTTAATATTTGCCAAGTGTGTGCATTTTATATTTATTATTAGCCTGCTTATATACATATTATATATAGAGAATAGAGATATAATGACAATCGGGTGTGGGTCTGAATTAATTTCGATATATCGCTCGGCCATTCCTCTTTATACATACCTATATGTACATATATTTATTTTATAACTATGTAAATTAGATCTTTCTCGAGGACGCGGTCACTCTTTATGTGATTTACATACTAATGAAAAAAAAGTAGATTAACTTTTTTTGAACTGAGTTAAGTTAATATTTTTTCCTTATTAACTTTTAACTTAACGAGTTAAATTAATGATTTATTAAATGTTAACTTTCAACTTAGTGTTCTCTTAACTTAACTTAACTCGAGTTAATTATTTTCATTAACTTGCCCACCTTTTGCATCTACGATATACACATATACACTGTTCCCGATGGCGTTTTCATGGTGATAAATAATATTTCGGTTGACTTCTCAAACAAATGGTTCGATAAATCGTATAATAATAATATTATTGTTATAATAGTGCCCTGCAAATATTATAGACGCTTCCTCCATTATATTATTACCTAATGGAAAAGCGCAATAAATCACAATTTAATTTTTATGTCAATTCGATTTTTCGATGATAGGCACCTGCAGCTATCAATAAATTCGTTCGACCAACACGCTAAATCACCCCGGTGCAACACGATTGCGGACTTTTTACCTTTTGATATTTGAGAAAAAACAACACGATTGCGCACCTTAAATATTTTTTTTTTTGAGCAAACACAAATATTTAAATAATTTAAAATAAAGGATTATAGTTTAAGAAACCCACCTATAGTATAGTATACGTATACACAATTAATTTAATTATTTTTAAATCACCCATGCTAAATATAATATTAACAATTAATATAATAATAATTAATAATACATTATAATAGCGTTCGATCGAATACTCGATTTATTATACTATACAAAAACAGTGTAACGTACTATCGGCGTTTTCGCAATGATTAATGGGAAGAATAGATAAAAATTCCAATTTTAAATATAAAATACTATGTACCACCGCCGATCGTGGCTGGCGAGACCAGCGAGAGTGTTGCGAAGTTATATATGGCTTGTAAAAATAATATTATAATGAGTTTTATGATAGCGCAGACTCGACCTTCTATTATAATATTCTTACTTACCGGTCTCGCGGCCGGTTTCACGTAGGCATAGGAACGTTTTTATAATAATATTATGATAACATTTGATAATATAAATCGATGATAATGTTTGGAGTAAAATTAATATTATTTTAATTGTAATGAAAAATAATGAAATATAATTGTTCTATACAATGTCGTGTTATTGTAATTATTGTCCTTTACCGGTAAATCCAAGGTTTTACCGACTATACGGTTATAGAAAATGTCCGAATTTCGGACATTTACCGATCGATTTACGTAAAGCCTACCTAGGATACACGAAATGGTATAGTCAAACCCCTCTAAAAATATCTGTAGTTCGGACTTTTACAAACAAGATTTGGTAAATCTTAGGATAAACAACTGCTAAAGCTGTAAGGCAAACTACCAACTGCGTTGGTTAAAGTCCGAAATTTTTTTACCGATCATATTAGTTACTTCCTACTAGTATATTAGATAGATACACATTGATATTGTTATTAATTAATAATTATAAACTATTATGTAGGTATTGTATTTTATATATACCTACTTGCAAGCCTGGGCATAGACGAGTTAAAAAGTTAAAGTTAAGTTCATTTTAACTTTACTTTTTTTAGTTTAATTTTCATCAACTTAGTTTTTAACTTGACTGATTTTTATCGATACAAACTTAATAAATAACTAGTTACTTTTAATCAAATCCAAGTTATGTTAATTTATAAATTAAATAATAAATATAATAAAATTATTATTGATAACGCATAATTCATAGACATTTACTTTTTATTATTTTAAATCATATAACTGGTTATTTATGTGTTAAAAAATATATATTAACTTAACTTAATAAGTTGATTGTAAGTTTCCATATAACTTTTAACTTAAATGATTAAAAAAGTTAATTTTGATAACTATTAACTTTTAACTTTTAAAAATGTGTTTTATCAACTTAATATAACTCAGTTAAAAATGGTCATTAACTTTCCCAGCCTTGTCTACTCGCAAAGGTGGGCAAGTTAATGAAAATAATTAACTCAAGTTAAGTTAAGTTAAGAGGACACAAGATCGATAAGTTAAAAGTTAACAGTTAACAAATTATAAATTTAACTCGATAAGTTAAAAGTTAATATAGAAAAAAAAATTAACTTAACTCAGTTTAAAAAAAGTTGATCTATTTTTTTAAAATTATTATGTTAATCAAATAAAGAGTGAATGTGTCTTCCTATTTTCTAATTTATAAATTATAAAAACAATTTGATTGAACTTTTATCATAATGTACACTGTATACCCTTTTACTTTTCTATTATTTATTAATTTAAACTATGCGTTCACTACTCGTTACCGTACTTAATGACATTTTTAATTATTTTAAGTAATAATGTAATAAATAATATTAAGAAATCTGAAATATAAAATGTTTACCATATAATATTATAACAATATGTCAATATAACGAATGGACTAAATAAATCTCCCACACGGTAGGTAAACGAATGACGATTATGATAAAGTACGATTACGATTTACAAACAACGTAAGGACTAAGGGACTGGTCGATGCAAGCGCACTATAATTCATAATATTGTCTACTAGTATAGACCGGCATAATATTATCATGTATATATTATACACAACTATAACTATATACTTTAAACAATAATTTAGTTTTCAAGTTATTTTTAGAATTTTCTTTCCAATTTAAGTTTTATTTTTATTTTTATACTGATAATATCAGATAATATTTCGTTTATACGTAAATATTACTATAATAGTAATATTTACGTATAAACGAAAAATTTCAAAATGTTTTTAACTTATTGGTTTTTTTTTTTAAATCAACTGAGAAAAGCTAAGTTATTTCAACTGTAAATTAAACTAGTTAAGTTCATAAGTTGATTATAAAACAAACTAACTAGATAAGTTAAAAAGTTAAAAAAATATTAACTTTTTAACTAGTTAATGCCCACCTTTGTCTACTCGTATAGTTGTATGTTTATAATACCTAATATATTCGAATTTAGAACAAATTTATTATTAAATATTACAATATTATTACATTCATAATTTATTTATTTGTACAGGCTTGGTTACTGTGGCATCTTGAGTTACAGTCCAGAGGTTCTCAAAGTGTAGGGCGCGACCCTCCGAGGAGAAGCGTAAAAGCTTTATAGGGGGGGGGGCGCAAGACAATTTTAAAAATCAACATTGCATTGGTAGGACAGAAAAAAATTTGTGAAATGTCCGTAATAATAATCGCGTTTTGTATTGTATACAATTCGGTATATTTATACATCACATACAGGCAGCATCAATCAACACGAGCCATTATCTATAAAAGGTTTGTTGTTTCATCGATAAACCATTATTGTCCGTTTTTATGAGGGGGGCTCAGGTCTGGGGTTGACAGTGATTAGCAAGAAATAATCTTAAATTTTAACACACTTTGAAAATTGTTTAAAAATTAACGACTTAACCAAATCAAAAGTTTTAAACGCCAAAATGGTATTTAAATACTTATTTATGAAGTTGCTATCTTGGATTATTAGAAAAATATTAAATACAAAATTTAAATAATTTATTTTTGTTGTAAAAAAATAAAATAAAATATAAGATAAACAAATTTAATTATAGCGCAGAGCTCTATAAATCATTACAAAAAAAAAAACTTAAAAATATTGAATAGAAAAAAAGTTATTGCATTAGTCAAATAGACCTGTTACACCCTGTATATATATACGTTTCGTGTATTTTTGAATCAGATTAAAAAGTTTTTATTTTGCATTTTTCGACAATTTTAAATATTTTAAGGTAATTTTTAAAAAAAGTTTTAGAGTTTTAAGGGCACGCTTTGAACACGAAAATCCGAATTTTATAATAAGACTTTTTGTCAATAATAATTATTAAAAAAACCTAATAAAGAAAAACTCTTTAATAATAATAGGAATCTGCAGTCTCGTTATGTATTATACGATATTATATTATATCTATAACCTATGTATGCGGGTAGTTGCCATCACAATATTAAGCTCGACGACCACGAATCAAAAAATATTAACGACAAATGAATAACTAAATATTGCCAACAATTATATATTATTATTTATTTATGTATGTATTACACGCGTTTTAATATTTTATTAACGTTTTCTAAAATACCTATGTTTTATATTAAAATTACATATCGTCGGCTTATTAATTCGCAATTATCGTAACTCCAAAATGACGATTTCGAGATTATGATTTATTATTTTTAGAAAAAAATTAACTCATCGTTTAAAACCATTATTAGTTATTACTCTGATTAGATAATTTCTCCTCCACGAATCAGTTGTTAAAGGTCCGACGAAATTATCTCAACTCCAAATAGCCTCCATCCAAGGGAAATTGTCACCGTATCTCCACAAATGTATAAATAAATGTATACATTATTCAAAAAATATCAACGAAATCATAAATAATAAATTCAAACAATACATAGTTATCTGCTAACAATGTTTTTAAATTATTAATAAGGTGTTTTTTTATTCTTTCTGAAAAGTAGTCATTTTGAAGTTACGATAATAAAATGGCGAATTATGCCGACGATATTATACATTTGTTTATTTTTTCTATATATTATATTTATTAAATTTTTTATTATAGTATCGAAAACAGAATCTACCTTTTTCAGATTTGGTCGAAAAGCTATAATTATTATAATATAGACTCTACAGCGGTTCTCAGCCTTTTTGAGTTCACGACCCCCTATAATGTCACCAAGATGTCTAACGACCCTTTTGTAATGTAAGCATTAAAAAATTGAAAAAACTGTTATTATTGTATTTATTTATGTATATTATGTACATGAAGTTGCCCCCCCCCCCCACTTTGTCCGATCGACTTCAAAATACCACTAAATAATTGCAAATCGAGTTTCCATGATTACAAATCATTTTTTATATTTTTTACGAATTTTTCAATTTTTAGCCAGCCCCCCCCCCTACTTTGTTTGATCGACTCCAAAATACTGCCAAATAATTGCAAATTAATTGCAAATAATTGAAAATCAAGTTTCTCTAATTGCAAATCATTTTTTATATTTTGTACGAAGCTTGATTTGCAATTATTTGCAATTATTTGGCAGTATTTTGGAGTTGATCGGACAAAGTGGGGAGGCTAGCTAAAAAATTGAAAAATTCGTAAAAAATATAAAAAAATGATTTGCAATTAGGGAAACTCGATTTGCAATTATTTGCAATTATTTGGCGGTATTTTGAAGTCGGTCGGACAAAGTGGGGGGGGGGGGGGGGCAACTTCATGCACATTATATTATATTTTACAAAAATAGGTAGGTATATTATGTACATTTGAATATGTTTTTCATTTAATGACTCTTTTGCTGTTGTTGATTTGAAATAATTTTGTCAATCCTTGGCTCAACAGATTTGGATAGACTTATTCTCATTGTTGGCGATATATCGATTAAAAAATTGAATTTATATTTAAAAATATATATATTATAACACTAACTATTAATTATAAGATTCTAAGTGAAACAATTTTTTTTCCCACATGAATTGGCGATCCTATGAAAATTGTTGGCGACCCCCCCCCCCCCACCGGTTGAGAATCGCTGATATAGACTATAAGACAAAAGTATAGCCTTTGATCGATTTCGAGTTCGCCGCCACGCCACCGAGAGTAGTAGGTAAATAATATAGGTATTATTATATCGATGACCATAATATCGTCTATATCGAACAGTAGGTACTTTGAAACTTACGAAACAATATTAATGTATTTAGGTATAATAGGTATGCGATATCTGTACACGTGTTTCGATTTCGCATTGTACAGCGCTGTTTCGTTTCGAATAAACCATCGCATTATCATAACGTCATTATCTTGAGTTTGATCAATAATAATAATAATTGCGAGTGACGCGCGTATTGATGAGTAGGTAGTGAACAAAATAAAAACGTTAATTATTTGTAAATATCAAATGCTAAATAAATTTCGTTTTTTGCAAACAGTTCAAAAACGATTCACCATACGTATTGAACGTGTCGCGAAAAAAGACATTTAAGTCATTATAGGTACCTACCTGCCTACGATTAAAACATGATAAAAATGAAATATTAGAAACGTGCACATATTGTTATAACCTGCAGTGAACAGAACCATTAAACGACGAGCGATACTGCAGTTGAATAACTATTAAATCAAAACGACCGTCTAAAACGTAGGATGACCAGAAAAATCGAGCTTTTATCTAAAGGAGATATCCAAAGGAATCAAAGGCGAAAAGTTTCTTTTAGTCAATGAGTTAGAAACTATATAATAATATATTCGTTTTTTCGACCGAGAAATTCAAAGTAACTACCTATATATATTATTAGAGTACGGATTTTGAAGGCATTTGCCTTTTTCTTTCGATTGCTCTAAAACGAAGCTATAGCAGCTACAAATTCGATTTATGCTACCATACTACTATGCACGACATTTTATTTTGGCTTTTTTGCGATTTTTGGATATTTATGCTTTTTGGGGAATGTTTTGGGCATTTTGGTCATTTTTGGTACATTTTTTCAAATTGTGTTCTAAATAAACGTATTTAAAATGTTAATTTTTATTTTTATATTAATTAATGTGTTTTCCAATATCGTATATTGTATATAGCTGGCTCAACCGATTTTATCTCGTTATGTTTGATTTACGGATACGTTTGTCGATGTCATTTAGATACGTATATAGTATATTGTATAATATAGTAGATTATTTTATCTTGAAACGACAATAAACACAAAAATATGCTCTTGCTCTGGAAATTATCTACTTCAGAATTACAGTTTAGTTTTCGTTGTAACACCGTATAGTTCACGTACATTTCCCCACCCCCACCCATTTGACTTTTTTAACTTTTTTCAACGCAAATATTTAGTGCTCAATTCCTGCCAATTCCTGCCACCAACTCCGGAATTCCTGCTCAACTTCCGCCCCCGCAATCGCTAAAAAACAGTGGGTGGGGCTGGAGACACGTGTCCCCCGCCCCACCCATTCTAAGTTTTTGACTTTTTTACCTTTTTCAACGCAAATATTTAGTTCTCGATTCCTGCCAATTCCTGCCTTCAACTCCGGAATTCCTGCTCATCATCCGGCCCCGCAATCGCTAAAAAACAGTGGGTGAGGCTGGAGACACGTTTGGCCATCAGAATATCGAACATTTGCAAATTGTTTCGTGGTTAAAAATAATTTTTCTATATATATTTAAGGTTTGAAAATTCAACACTAGATTTTAAATAAGCTTTTCTTCCGACAACCCTAAAAAAATGTATAAGTGTTTAAAGTTAAATTTCTTACAAAATCCGTCAAAATCAAGAAAATTTACAAACTAATCTGTATTGAAAAATGTATAACATTTTGAAAATGTATACCTAAGGTTTTAAACCTACGTGTAAAATAATGAAACATATTAATATTATTTATCAATGATCAATTATGAATTGTTGTGACTTACGTATAAACATGGTCTTGTTTCAAAACAATGTAAGTATGTATTTACTATTTTGTAATAACTACTCATAAAACTTAGCGGACAATTTTGGAAAAAATAAATAAATAGGTATAAAATTGAAACATGTTACCTTAATTTTGATAACTATTCATTGGACGTATACAAAACAACACGACACAATGACCTAATAATATATTAAACTTTTTAACCTTTTAATATGTTTATATTTATAATTTATTTATTACAAAAGTCTGTTTATTATTAAACTAATATAATCTGAAATATTATTATGTTGTTAATTTTTTTTTATCTTGTATTGTTTTTTAAAAGAAACCTAAAGTGCCGAGTAACACATTTATATTTGATTATTGATAATTAATAATTTGTTAGATCATTTGCTATGTCAAAAAACTTGAAAATTTAGTGTTCTTAATGTGATTTAAAAAGTTAAAAAAGTCAAAAACTTAGAATTGGTGGGGCGGGGGACATGTGTCTCCAGCCCCACCCACTGTTTTTTAGCGATTGCGGGGGTGGAAGTTGAGCAGGAATTCCGGAGTTGATGGCAGGAATTGGCAGGAATTGAGCACTAAATATTTGCGTTGAAAAAAGTTAAAAAAGTCAAATGGGTGGGGGTGGGGAAATGTACGAGTATAGTTCGTTATTCTTACCGATTGTCACTTACAAAATGCCCAAAAATTATTAATTGTAGTGCTCGTCTTCGTAATTTTGTAAGGTAAAAACTATTAGGTAAAAAAAATAATTTTATAACTATTATTCAATTTATTTTTTATAAATTATCTTAAATAGAATAAATTTAATTTACAGATTAATAATTGTGGAAGAAGGAAAACTAGGAAAAGCTTGTAAATAAGTTTATTAAAATACCTTTTTTTAAAAAATCATTTTTATGAACTAATAAATAATTTTAATACTTTTTTGTCATGAATATTTTTTGTAAAAACCTATTCTTAATGCTTTTTTTAAAAGTATTTTTGGAAGATTTAGACAGCTTTATTGCTTTTTTTTAGTTTTTTATTGCTTTAAAATCCGTACTCTATACAGTGTGTAAACGATAATATTGAGAACACTCAATATCTTTGCGTAGAGCCATGTGATATGAATTCTGTTTTTTCGGGTGTTGTTATGACATAAAAATACACATTTTTATTGTCTTTGAATTTTTTATACGCATGTCATTTTTGACATACGCATGTCAACTTTTTTTTTAAATGGCAACCACCTGTTTTAACCGCTCATTATTTTTCTCCTAATTTTTTAATTAATTTTGGTCGTTTAATAAACTTTCTAAGTCCAAAATTGACCAAGTTACAGCAATTCAAAAAACGTCATACGCTTGTGCCACATGACGTTTGAACGATGAAAAATATCGAAATGTTCAGTCATAAAATTTTAATTGTAAAATTTTAATTGCAATCAAAAAGCTAAAAATTATGCGCCTTTTTTTATTTTTATTTTTTGTTTTTTTGAATTGCTGTAATTTGTCCAAATAAATTAGGTAAATACCTATGCTAATCTAATACTTATCGTATTTTATCGGTCATTATAAAATTTAACATTCGATTTACTTTAAAGTAAACTTTTATCTGTATGACAATTTGATTCAAAATTAAATACGATAAAATAAATTAAATGACTGAACATTTCGATATTTTTCATCGTTCAAGCGTCATGCGGCACAAGCGTATGACGTTTTTTGAATTGCTGTAACTTGGTCAATTTTGGACTTAGAAAGTTTATTAAACTACCAAAATTAATTTAAAAAATAGGCGAAAAATAATGAGCGGTTTAAACAGGTGGTTGCTATTTAAAATAAAAAAGTTGACATGCGTATAAAAAATTCAAAGACCATAAAAATGTGTATTTTTATGTCATAACAACATCCGAAAAACAGAATTCGAATAGCATGGCTCTTCGCAAAGATATTGAGTGTTCTCAATTACCGTTTACACACTGTATATTATATAGGTCGAGTTGACAACAGTGTACTTTGAAAAGTTTCCGTAAACTGTGCACTCGATATTCATTTGTTCACATCACAACATATTCGTATAGATCATCAAATATACATGAAATATCTTAAAAGAAGGAGACGTATAATAATTCTTGAGAATAAGACAATAATTATTGATAAAATACAAAAATAAACAAATGGAACGTTTTAAATATATGGTATTAAAACTGTTTCATTAAAATTTTTACCAGTCCATCGTTGAAATAAAAAAAATATATATAATATAATATTATAAATATATTTTTAAATTATAATTTTAAGACATTTTATAGGAATTTCTGCGTGAGGATCGATGGGCGAGTATTAGTCTTACAATGATATGTGTTTTTTTGGGTCTGACATCAGCTTAAGGAGCTGTAAATTTGTTTTAATCTTCAACTTCAATATTATCTTTTCTGGTAGGAAAGTGAATTTGGTTGGTACTTGGGGGGGGGGAGGGGTCAAAAGTAAGAGATGCTCATTAATTTTCTTAAGCATAATATAATATATATAAGAATGCGGGGAAACATATTTAATGTGTTCAAAAATTTGCGTAATTTAAATTCAAACTAATAATAAAATAACAAATATATTATTAAAAAATATAATTAATAAAAATAATTATGAATTATGATTTCTGACACTTGAGTTAATTATTAAAAAACGTAAATTTTTAAAAATTAATATTTTTCACAGTCATTATAGTTATTTTTGTTTTTTTGAAGTCTTTTTTTGATATTTATAAGTCATTTTAACACTTTTTTGTGTGCATTTTTTAAAGATTTTTAGGCCATCAAGTTCCGGGCCCTACTGATGAGCTTATTTTTTAGAAAGAATAAATAATTTTGTTTTAGGTTTTGTTTTTTTTTCACCAAACGTGAGATTAAACAATATGAAATGAAAATATTTTCGAGTGCCGTGAAAATTTGGCCAACCCCGTCCTGTGTTTAAAAAAAAAAATGTTTAAGGTCAATATATTATGGGACGACACAATTATTATGGGCGTTGTCTGTTAGTCTGCTAGTCCACTACAATATTTCAAAGTATAATATTACATAATATTTGAAACTGATCAAACAATTATACTTGTCCGTATAATATTATAATATATGACATGTATAACATTAAGTGAATGTCGCGTACTTCTTATTCTATTATAATTGGTTTGAAGTGTTTGAACGGAATGTGAATCGGGCCGAAGGAGGAATAATATTATACAATATTATTATTTACCACTCTCCCATACCAAGATATAAGAAGATGTATAAACCAACACACCACTAATATGTGGCAAACATCCTGGGATGAAAGACCAATCTCAAACAAACTAAAACCAATAAAAAAGAAAATTATAAAATGGTATACCCAGCCCAACGCCTCCAGACTAGGGTTGCCAGACGTCCCGTATAATACGGGAATGTCCCTTTTTTTAACTAAGTGTCCCGTTGTCCCAACAACTCTTGTCGGGACATTGAAATGTCCCGTTTTGTAAACATTTACTTTTTAACACTTTTCTTAAGTTCGCTTTCACGTCCGTCTGTAATCAAATCTCGCGCGCTCGATTTGAGGCACTTTTTGAAGATGAAAAATTCTGAAAATTGGTATAGACCTTGGTCTTGGATGACAATACAATAATCCGTTGTCATTTTGGGACATGGACCTCCAGGTAGGCATCTCCGAGGAAGTAAAGGTACGAAGGGTTTCCCTGGGTCAAGGCGGGTTAACCTAACCATTAGTCGCGTTTTACTAGCGCCCTCTACAATAAGAACTTTTATACCATGTTACCATAACATTTTTATAATTTATATAATCGCGGGTATATGATATACCAGGCCATAGAGGGCGCTAGTATCACGCGACTTTTTTTTAATTTAAGAACATTCAGAGCCGTCATATCCGTGCTCGTTGTGCAACCATAGTACCTATCTATATTCGTGATCAGGAGTAAGCCTGCAGTGATACCGGTAAATCCAACTATTCCAACTACCAAAAATAAAATTTTAAAAACACACTTTTCCATAAAAACATTTAAGAAAATATTTTAAAAATTGCACTAAAAAGACAAAAATAATTTTCTGTACTTAAAAATAATGAAAAAAAAATTTAAAAGTGTGTGGTGCATCATACAAAACATTAAAAGCCGAGCTAAGTCTCACATACACTTCTTTGTTCAATCCTGTTTATAAGATAGTAACTGGCAGTATATGTCAAGTGTAAGAGCAAAATAATGAAAAATTTACTGATGAAAAATTTAAAATCCAAGGAAAGTCTCACATACACTTCTTTGTTCAATCATGTTTATAAGATAGTGACTGGGAATATATGTCAAGTGTAAGAGCACCACACACTTTTAAATTTTTCATCAATAAATTTTTCATTATTTTTAAGTACAGAAAATTATTTTTGTCTTTTTAGTGCAATTTTTAAAATATTTTTTTAAATGTTTTTATGGAAAAGTGTGTTTTTAAAATTTTTTTTTTTTTATTTTTTATTCCGTATTAGGATAATAAAATAAACATACTTTATCATTTGTTTTCATTTTTAAATTTTTATTTTCATGCGTAATAATTTCAGTTGATTGTTTTACAATTACTTGTTATTCGTAATCACCACTGGTCGGCTGTCCTACCGATACCGGTTTAGTTTCTAGTTTCTAGAAGGTTATAATTTTATATGTTTACCAGCTTATACATATCGATTAGTCGATAAAGAAAAGTTATTATTGTTATCTGGTCTATCATAATTTTTAGTCTATACACCACGCCACCACGGTGATATACATTAGTCTATAATCGTTTTTATAAAATTGAATGTGATATTTATTTAAGATTTTGTTCCTATTGGTTAGGTATTGCCAAAAAAAAAAAAACTAAAACAGGGTTGTTATTTTTTTTATTTTTTATTTTACCAAGTAGGTACTTATGTCTCTACTGTTCAAATAAAATATGTTAAAATGTTTAGTAATATTATTTTTATTTTTTTATATATTATTATAGAAATATACGGAAAACTGATATCATTTTTAAAAACGATTAATTCGTTGAAAGTGGTAAAAAATATTAAGTAAAGATTGTCCCATAGTTTATTGATTAGTAATTCATGATACTTTCATAAAAAAAATTAAAAAGTCCAGCGTCATCATTGTGATACAATGAAACCTCTAAATATTGGGCACTCAGTCGCCAAAATTTCGTCTGCTATTAAGAGGGGAAAGAAAATGAGTACATACGTGTCACCGTTCAAAAAAATTCATCCGTTATTTTGGAGATGTCCGTTAAGGGAGGTTTCATTGTATTAGGAATAAACATTTTTTTAGTCCCGTATTTTGAATTTTGAAATCTGGCAACCCTACTCCAGACGCTCCGAAATCATAAACAATAGAACAAGAATCGGTCATACCAACCTCACTCATATACATATAATAAAACACGAAGAAAACCCCCTATGTAGTCAATGCAATGAAACTCTCACTATCAAACACATAGTCCTAGATTGCCCCCTATACATCAATGCAAGAAAAATCCTGAACCAACCTTCATCGATGGAAGAAGCACTAGGAGAACACAATACACACCTAATCCACAGCTTCTTCAAATCCATCGGCATCGACACAAAAATTGAATTTTACAACCAAATACTATGTAAATAACCTTTAAAAAAATGTCTGTAAATATATAAATAATGTTCAACCAACTGTATAGGCTAATGACCTAGCTGTTGAAGCCTTTACTCTTATTAAAAAAAAAAAAAAAAATATTATTATTTCGGACAAAAACAGTCGAGAAAAGCGAGAAATTCGCTTGAAATTATTAATAACTATCGAATAGAGCAAAAATCAAAAATCACCTAAAACGACGTACAGCAATGATCGAACTCTGGTCCGATATGTTTTTTTTTTTTTTTTTTGACAAACGTAATATATTAATATTATTTATAGACACACTCGATACACTCGATAACAAATACACGATTGCGTAACGATTAAAATATGGTTATTAATTCCTCTTACGAAAAAAACCACCTATGTGATATATGCACGAGTTAGACATATTATTATATTGTAATCGTATATTTTAATATTATTGTAACGATAATGTGTGTTTAATATATTATTATTATTATTATTATATCGTATCAGAGTTTCACAACCTTTGAGTGAACTCGAGGCTTAACGATATATAGGAACACGAATCGGTTGATTTGCCGTGGCCTTGAACCGAAAATACGAAAAAAAGTATAACATTATTATGGTAAGTGTTAAAATGCGATGCGATGCGAATAATAATCCAAAAAAATATAATATATGTATATAAACATTTAACCGTGAAAAAAATGTTTGTTTTATTATATTTCGTGAGACGTCTGTCGTCATTTCTGGTCATTATATAATATATTTATAATATTATAGCTCATGACTAGGGCTAGGGACTTCTAGGAATTTGAATGTTTTTTTTAATCATCATACAAAACATATCTAAGTTTATAATAATATAGACATTTGTTGCATAACGATATACGAGTTTATATTATTCAAAATTATTTACAGTTAAATATTTTACATAATATTATATTTGACCATTTTTGAAGTGTTATAAAGGTTTAAGTTTTATAAATATTTTATAAAAAAAAAACATAGCCTTAACTTTGAAATAGATTTATAACTGGATCTGGCGGTTTTAACCGCGGGGCTTCAAAACGTTTTTATAACGTTATGAACATAACGTTTAACTTTTCAAAAATCGATTGAAATCGATAACGGATAATAGAACAGCGAAACGATAAACAATTAAAACTTATATTGAATAGCGTAACGAATATTTGAGAGTTGAAACACAACAGACATGTCAGACAACAAATGAAATTACGAAAACAAATATAAAACATCTATAAAATATAATTGAGATTCGGTTATTTATTTACGTTAAACTATTGTTTGATAGGAATAGTGACTTTAATATTACTACAGTCAAAAATAATTAAATGTAAACGGAATTTTAAAATAAATAATACACATTATCAATTATATACATAGGCTTTCTTATAGTATAATATACTATATACCTATTTATAAATGTCTGTATGAAATAAAAAACGTTTAAACGTTAAACACTATAAATTATTCATATAACGTTTAAACGTTTAAATATTGTTCATAACGTTAAACGGATATTTGAATTGACGTTTAATTTCTTTATAACGGTAAACAGTATTATTTTTTTTTTTTTATTTAAGCCATGGTTTTAAGTAGAGGTGGGTCGAACTGTTCAAAGTTCGAAAAATCGAACCGAACTTTAGGTGTTTGGTTCGAGTTTGAAAATCGAACCAAGTTCTAAAAAAACCGAACCGAACCGAACTCGAGCATAAAAGTTCGAAAATTAAAATAGTTCGAACTCAAAAAATATACGAACAGCAAAAAATTCTAACATGTCAAACGTTTCAAACTAAAAATACTCCCAGTGTTTATTTTATTTAAAATTTTTATTTTGTCTATTATTGTCTATATAGTTATATAGTATATATACCTACTTTGTATGCAATAAAAAATTGTATAACATGCATTTTATTTACCAAAATATGCAAAAATATGCATTTAAACTTTTATGAAATAAACACAAAATAAAGTTACAAAAAAAAATATTTTATTTATTGAAATACATCAGCGATTGGCTGTTTGTCTTAATACAATATAATTGAGAAATAAAATAAATAAAAATTATTTAGAAATAAAATTTATAATTCACATTCAATGCGTGTGTTACATGCTACTATACCACATATTTGTTTAAAATTTTCGAACATAAATGATCGGATATTGGATCTTATAGTATGGATTTATATTGAGCTCCGTTCAACGTCACATGATGTAGTTGGAGCACGCATATTTAAATAAAGAAATATATGTACCATATGTACCATAGCGGATTGTATTTATAAAAATAAAATTTATGTTTGACATAAAACCAAGTCTTATATTTTAATCAGCAGGGCTAGAATTAAATACGAAACATTAATTACAAAATATACTATAATAGACATGCATTTTTCGCATTCTTACAATCGAAATATGCATTAATAATATGCATTTTATCCGAAATATGCAAAAACATGCAAAATAAAATCACCACCATTTATCTCACCATGAGGTGATTCGTGGACATTACTGACAAAATCAACAATCAGAAGTCTAAAAAAAAAACATGCTGTTGCATATAAATCCTAGCCCTGATAATAAGCATAAGGTCACTGTAACGAACACAAAACGGTTATATTATTCGATACGTAAACATTTCTCGATAACGAGTACAATATTGTTGTATTATTGTGTGATTAAATGTAATCATAATATCTATTATCGCGTCCGTCGACACGTGTCCGTTATTGAGAAAGGGAATTCGACTTTATATTGTTTCGACTTAAACCCGCCGCCGACAACACGTCGTCGTCATCGTTAAATATTCGTCGCACGTTCGGCGCGATATTTATATTTATTTAAAAAGTCGCGTGGGCCACTGCGTAAACATCGAGAACCAATAATTATTATTGTTTTGTTCGTACGTAAATATTACGTGTACGGATATTATGTCTGTAAAATCAAAATCTTACTTCCATTTTTCAGACCAAGGACTGGCAGTTAAACGTATTGGCACGATTAAAAATATTGGTTTCAGCGGCGTTTCGCTCATGTTGTTTGTACGATTAAAAAATGTGTTATTATTAAACGCATTAGCGACCGAGTGATTGCAAAAAATGCGAATTAATGCAAGACGATTCCAACACAACGTCTAAACGAATACGTCATAATAGAGCGACGGCGATGAATATCATTGTGTTATACATTTTACAATCTTTTTTTTCTGACCGTCGTAGGCTTTTAAATAAAATGATTCGAAATTCTTTCCGATAGGAAAAAGAAACCAGTTGGCACTTTGGTCGGTCAAAAGTAAAAAAATTGTATTTTAATCGCATTTTTCCCCCTCTAAAACAGTACCTATATTATAAAATAATCTAGGCACAATTATTATTACAAACGGTTAAAGTGGATAAGAAATCTAAAAATAGCTTTTGTACATGTTCAAAAACTCCAAAACCAGTCTGATGTTGGAATGTTTAATTCTTAGAATGTTCGTGTTCATTGTTTACTTTGACATCTATACTTGCACAGTTATTTTTCTAAATTTGGACCGTAGTTTAATTTTTTTTTATACATAGCTAAAGAGTACTTGTGTGTACCGATGTGACCACATGATAGTTAAATGCATCGCATTATGATGATTTAATATATTATATTTCTTTGTGCCGAGGCCTGTGGCACTCAAAGATACCGCCCGCCGATAAAGGGGTTTTACTCGGTTGGCTCGTGCGACGTTGTAGAGATATCGTGGGGACACATTATTGTAAAAACGTTGCACAGACACCTGTTGTAACGAAAAAAACGGAATACATGTACCAGGAGCGTATGCTGAGATCGCGATGGCCGTGTCGAACGAGTGGCTACGGATGCCGCCGCCGCCGCCGTCGAAACCGGACGAGAGTATTGACCAGCTCGTGTGATGTTGTGGAGATGTCGTTGGGACGTTGTAGAAACGTTGCAGAGACGTTGCAGAGACGAGTAACCACGAAAGAATGAACAAATGTACCAGGACCGTATGCTGCGATCGCGTCGGTCGTATCGAACGAGTGGCTACGGATGCCGCAGCCGCTGAAACCAAACAACAGCAGCGAATTGCGAATAGCTAGTGCGACGTTGTAGAGACATTGTAGGGACATTGTAGAAACGTTACGTAGACGTTTCAGAGACGTTGCAGAGACGAGTAACCACGAAAGAATGAACAAATGTACCAGGACCGTATGCGGCGATCGCGTCGGCCGTATTATCGAACGAGTGGCCACGGATGCCGCAGCCGCTGAAACCAAACGAGAGTAGCGACCGGGTACGAGGACATTGTATATTAGACCGAGAGTGATTTTAGGATTTTCGAAAAACTGGATAACTGACGTCGACCGATTAGGCCGTTTTCGCCGGATGCGATAAATATAAATTGAGAGGATGTCAGTGCACTGTTTGTCTTCACTCTATAATTATGGCCCACGCGCAACACATGGTCAAAACGCGTTTACGCAGAATTATTTTGTTTTTGAGAAATCTTAGAGTGAATTCACTCGTTACAAAAATGATAGAGGATAATATTTTTGTGTGTATGACATATCGATTTGTCTATAATATATTGCATCAAAACAATTTAAATATAACTTAAATGTACGCACGATGTGTTTTTTTTTTTCATTATTCGAGTACAATGTCAAATAATAATAAAATATAAAGCCGA
The DNA here is from genome assembly GCA_022818045.1 of Neotoxoptera formosana. Classification (NCBI taxonomy): domain Eukaryota; kingdom Metazoa; phylum Arthropoda; class Insecta; order Hemiptera; family Aphididae; genus Neotoxoptera; species Neotoxoptera formosana. Next base: position 88,197,786 of record CM040630.1, read on the forward strand.
TACCTATGCCTCATACCCTCAACATATTATTATCCTCTATATTGAGTCTATAGTGTTTGTTACTGAGGATTTTAATCTTAGATTATTCAAAAACATAAAATAAAAAAGGTTGGCAAGTAGGTACCGCTTTGCTGTAAAATTGGTGTCGAGTTTGTCACTGCAATGGATGGTATTAAATTTGAATTCAATGATAGAATATCGTATTGTATACGAAAAACGATTCTGAGCGGAGACGGTACGTCAGCCTAGGATATTTTATATTATATTTATATTGCCGTTATTAATCATTTCAAACGCTCATAAAAAATTAGTTGGACTTTCCGGTAAATTTCTTTTTTAAAAAGACAGAAAAACTTATAGAATATCTTGTGTTGAGTTTTCAAATCTTAGATTGAAATAGAACATTTTTTATGAATTTACTAATAAAAAAAAACTGCAACATTTTGGGATTTTTACGTATTTAATCGAAATTTCAACTCCAGATGCTTATAAAAAACTATTAGACTATTAAACTATTATTTTTTTAACTATCATTTACATAATAGCTTATGAGGAACCTTGTATTAAATTTTTAAACCTTAGGTATAAATTCTCAAAATGTTATACATTTTTCAAAACAAATTAGCTTGTATATTTTATTGATTTTGACGGATTTTGTAAGAGTCTTAACTTTAAACGCTTATACATTTTTTTTAAATGTTGTCCTATCGAATTTTTTTTACAGTTGTCGTAAGAAAAACTTATTTAGAATCTAGTGTTGAATTTCCAAACCTTAAATATAAATAGAACATTTTTTATGAATTTTTAACCACAAAACAATTTGCAAATGTTCGATATTCTGATGACCAAATTTTGACTTAAAATGTCTATAAAAAATAATAATAATCATATATTTTTTTGATTTTTTGGTTACACTATAGACTAACTTACATAAAACCTTGTTTAAAATTTTCAATCCTTAGTTATAAAAACTGAATCTTTTATACATTTTTAACTACAAAACAATTTTCAAATGTTCGATTATGAATTTCGACCAAAATTTGAAGTTTAAATGCTTATAAATAAAAATTGGCTATAAATGTATTTTTATTATTTTTGGTGTATTATTTAAACAACTTATGCAAAATCTTGTATTAAATTTTCAAAAAGTTTGTCGTAACAACATTTTTTTTTATCGATAACTAAAGAAAAAAAAATTGAAAAAACCAACAATTTATTAGCCCTATTAATTAGCTCAAAAATGAACAAAATATTTTAAAATTTTTTTCGTGTATATAAATTGGTAATCTGAACATTTGGTGAAGTTTTGAAATGTCTACGGTAATTCCTTTTTGAATTACCTTAAAATAAGAAAATCGTTACCGGAAAAAACTGGTGAACATCCAATGTCTAATTTCAAACGCGCATAAAAAATTTGTTTGAGTTTCCGGTAAACTTTTTATTTTTTTAGAAAGGTAGAAAAATATATGGATAATCTTGTGTTGAATTTTCAAATCTTAGATTTATATAGAACATTTTTTATGAATTTCCTAATTAAAAAAACTGCATAATTTCGTGATTTTTACGTATTTTGTAGAACTTTTAACTTTAGACGCTTATAAAAACTATTTGAGACATATGCGCTCAACTTTTTTTTTAATTTTCACGTACAGCAAGTTATGTAGAATATTGTATTACATTTTCAAATTTTTTGACCGACTAAAATTTTTTTATTGGCAATAATGAAAAAATTAAAAAAAAAAATTTTAATTTAATTATATTTATAAATAGCTCAAAAAAGTCAAAACATATTGACATTTTTATTGTGTATAGAAATTGCTTTTATAACATTTTGTGAATTTTTCATGTATTTACGATCATTATTTCTTCTGTTACACCAAAAATAAAAATCAATTTTGTCCAAAATTGGCTTCGCGTAAAAATTCCCGTTTTTCCTTAATTTTTTTTTTGTTTTTCCCGACACGATTAAAAACTATTGAGAAATTTTTACTTCAGTAAGTATAAATCCAATCAAATTGATATCATTCAATTTTTATCACAAGTTGGTCTTCGATATCAAGGGAAAAATTGTAATAAACTACTTTTATTTATTCATTTCATTAAGTACATTTTTAATTATTTATTTGAACTAATTTGACTTATTGTCAACAATCACAAATAACAATCGAACTACCATATTGTCCATATTATTCACGTTTATTGTAAATTAGTCATATATTAATCGGAAAAATTGAAATACATTTTTCTCTATATATTATACAAATATACTCAATTTTTAATTATTTGTTTTATTTAGTATTATTTTTTTTCCCCTTTAACTGGCAACGTCGCAACAATTTTTATGCGGAATCGTGTTAAATTCAGAGTAAATAAAAAGAATCTTTTGTATTACGAAAATTTAATCTGGTAGGTAAAAAGGTATAATGTGCGGAATCGTGTGCTAGCCCTGAATAATATAAATTTATCAAATTATGTACATGCATAATAACAATTAACAACAATTTTAAATGTTAAACATTTAATTGCTATATTTTTTTAAACGCTATTATGGAGATTATGGTACATGAGACACAACAGCCAACGAGAAACATTAAATGGCTATAATGGCCTGGCGGTACTTTTGAGTCCATTACATATTATAATCGTATTTTTCCCATCTATAATATCCTATACAATAACAATATATCTTATAATCTAGACACAATTGCAAACAGTTCTAATGGATATCAAATCTAAAAATAGCTTTCGTACGTGTTCAAAAATCAGTCTAATGTTGGCATGTTTAATTCTTAGAAAGTTCATTTTCATTGTTTACCTTGACATCTATTTACACGGTTATTATCTAAATTTGGACCATAGTTTAATTTTTTTCTTATTGCTAAAGAGGTACTTACGCGTACTTACGCGATGGGTCACATGATAGATAAACGCGTCATAGTATGATTTAATATACATTTGTTTGTGCTGACGCTGAGGCCCGTGGTGGTACTCATAGATACCGCCCGTCGATAAAGGGTCGGTTTGGTCGTGCGACGTTGTAGAGAGACATCGTAGGGACATTGTGGGGACATTGTAGTAGACGTTACGCAGACGTGTAACCGCGAGAGAATGAACAAATGTACCAGGACCGTATGCTGCGATCGCTTTAGCCACGTTGAACGAGTGGCTATTCGGTGCCGCCGCCGAAGAAAACTATTGAATAGCTCGTGCGACGTTCTAGAGACATTGTAGGGACATTGTAGTGACATTGCACAGCCACCTGTTGAACGAAAAAACAGTAAAATACAATATGTACCAGGACTGTATGCCACCGCCGTCGCCGCCGCCGCCGCCAAAGCCGATCAAGAGTAGCTATAGTGCGACATTGTGGAGACATCGTAGGGACATTGTAGAAACGTTGCATAGACGTTTCAGAGACGTTTCAGAGACGTGTTACCACGAAAGAACATATTACATGTACCAGGACCGTATGCTGTGATCGCGTCGGTCGTGCCGAACGAGTGGCTACGGATGCCGCCACCGCCGCCGCCGCCGCCGAAACCGAACACTATAATTTTATTGTAGTGACCAGCTCGTACACTGTTTATTATACCGAGGATATCGAGTATCCGAAGCTAAGGATAATATTTTTGAGGGTATGACATAACGATTTGTCTACATATTGCCTCAAAACAATTTAAACATCATTTCAGTTTTAAATGTGCACAAATTTTTTTTTCGAAAGTAGTCCGCGAGTACTAAGTCAAATAATAATAAAATACAAAACCATGATAATAATATGTCATACCTTCAAAAATATTAGCCTCTAAAATGTTTGTAATAAGTTATTTTACTCTGAGATCACTCAAAAACATAGAATAAATAATTCTGCTTAGGTAAATGCGTTTTATATATAATATGTTGCACGTGGGTCTGAGAGAGAAAACAAATATTGCACTGACATCTTCTTGAACACAATTGAATATTTTTGCGTAAACATTTTAATGAAACTTTTATAATTTCAGCCTTCTCATTTGTATAATACTAAATAAATAATAATGGTTAACATCAATAACTATAAGAAATATTTAAACACATTTTTTTCCTGAATTTATATGTATATTACTCTGCTAAGGTAGTAGGTACTTATGTATCTTTTAGTATTTTATAACAATGTTTTACGATTGTATTACGACAGTATTATTTATTATAATATCATCAACTCAGCTCGTCCGTTTCAAGCATTCGCTTATGTCCAGCTTGCAACTATTGTTTCATTTCTTTATTTGTTTCTGAACTTGTACTCTGTTGTTGCAAAATATAATATATTATTATTATTATTATTATTATTAATTATTGTACTTCCCCGAGGCACCATATTATATTTTAACTTTTATATTATAAGTTTATCATGACGTTTTATACATATATTTATACAATTATTATTTGAGGCATGATATTATAATTTATTTATATCATAATAATTTATAATTAACATCATTTTTTTTTTAAACAAACATTTCTTAAGTAATTTAAGACTAAAATGTATTTTTTATTTCGTATAACATTAATTATTATCAAATACATATTATTTGATACTTATTGTACTTTGTTTGTTCAATAGGTACCCTGTACCCAAATGTTATGGATTTTGAATTTGGAATAGTGATGTATTTTCAAACCCATCTCAGGCCAAAGAACACTCCTTAAGTATAAGGCAACCAAACTCGAGAATTTGAAAATACGGTCTCTAAGTAGTAAGTATATAGGTATAGGTAAATTGAAAAATATTCCAAAAATCAGGATAAATCGAATAAATCCATTACCTATTTTGAACGGGGACGAGCTGCATGCACTCGGTGATCGCCCTGTATAGTAATCGCTTACGATTATATAATAATATTATTACAATGACAAAACTATACGACGACGTCGTAATACCGTCGCGAGTAGTAAAATAATATTGTGCAGGACAAACAATCGTATCACGAATGATATAATAATTGTATGCTCGTCCTTGTACATTCACGCCCACCAATCGATGAATAATATAATATATGTTAGTAAATATTATATCGTGTGTATAATTTTTAAAACTCTACTCTTGATATACAGTAAACTCTTATTATGACGTCGATATCTCGAATTTTTCGTAATATCGAACTCAAATTAAATCCCCTTGAAATAATTACTTTTATAATAAAACTCTGCAGTATCTCTAACTTTTTGATATATCGAACTTTTTTGTTGTTCCCCTTGAGCTTCGACACAACGAGAGTTTACTGTATTTACATAAAATATATTTAGAAGGAGCACCCTCAGATTTATTATATTAGGTATAGATACGAAAACGATAATTTTATATAATATTTTAACGTAAGCCGCAATATAATATCATCGTTCCGTCGTCACCGTTTGGAGCACTGAATGAAATGCTTACATTTTCGACTTCATATTATTGTCTTTCTTGCAGGTGGGAACGTAAAATATCTTGTAAATGATTCGTAAATCACCTCTACGGCGTTTTGACACAATATATTATCATTATATTATCATCGAGACGAGTGGGCTTATGCACTGCGAGAGCGTCACTCCGTAATAATATAATTTATTGTTATTATTATAATAACAATAATATTATTAATTAATTGTGCCGACGGGACGACGAAAATACAAACGCTCTCTTTTGTTCGCTAAATGCGTTTGTGTATATTGTCCGTGAGAAAACGACAGGACTGGGAATTACGGCGGTGTTTGATAATATTGTTTACTTTATATTATTATTTACATTACCTATATAAACTATATTACTATTTACTATACTTTATAGGTATTATATCGAGTAAAAAAAGTGAACGAAATCCGTACCGCGCGCAACGGCCTATTGTAAACAACAAAAAAATATATACAGGGTGTCCCAGGTCTATTTGACTAATGCAATAACTTGTACAGCAGTAACAGTGATTAGCAAGAAATAATTTTGAATTTTAACACACTTTGAAAATTGTTTAAAAACTAACGACTCAACCAAATTAAAAGTTTTAAACGCCGAAATGGTTTTTAAATACTTATTAATTATGAAATAGCTATCTTGGGTTATTAGAAGAATATTAAATACAAAATTTAAATTATTTATTTGTGTTGTAAAAAAATAAAATAAAATATAAGATATACAAATTATAGCGCAGAGCTCTACAAATCATTATGAAAAAAAAAACTTAAAAATATTGAATAGAAAAAAAGTTATTGCATTAGTCAAATAGAACTGGGACACCCTGTATATCGAGTAAAAAAAGTGTCACCGGTTTTTTTTTTTATCGACTATTTATGTCATGAAATCCGTACCGCGCGCAACGGCCTATTGTAAAAAACAAAAAAAAAATATATTTATAAACATTTTATATTCGTATGGCGACGTTTGTATTTTTATTAAAATTTAATACAATGGAAAGCCATAGAGGTTATATGGATTCGTTTGTTCGGTGGTCACTATGTCTTAAAATTATTTCGTGTAAGTACTGCGCGTTTCAAAAATATAATAACAAAACTCCAAGCTTTGGGTATTGAAAAAATGACCGATCGATCGCGTATTTATGAGAAGAATATACAAATAATACACTAGGTAGTTAAAAAGTTAATTTTGTTTTAATACTTTTTAACTTTACTAGTTAGTTGATTTTCTAATGAACTTATTAACTTAACTAGTTTAATATTGACAGTTGAAAGAACTTAGCTTTTCTCAGTCGATTTAAAAATAATCCATCAAGTTAAACTATTTTTGAAATTTTTCGTTTTAATGGTTTATATTTAAACATTTACACAAAAATAATCCAATACTATAATAATTAATAACACAAACATTTATATTATTTTATTTACATTTTATTATTTTATTTAAATAATAAATCACAAATTGTATCGTTTTTTAATATTTTATGACCTTAAATGGCTATTTGATATACAAAATTAATATTTGTTAAATTATTAGTTGAGACGTGTATATAGTTTAAATATTTAATAATCGTGTTAAGTAAATTATGCGTATATTATACACTGCAGTACATTATGATAAAATTGTTTATTATAATATTTAGCAAATTAGAAAGGACCCCACATACTAATATTCAAAAAGTTGATTTGTTCTTTTTAAACTGCAGAGTTAAGTTAATATTTTTTTCCATATTAACTTTTAACGCATCGAGTTAAACTTATGATTTGTCAACTATTCTATACTATTCAAACTTACCGATCTTGTGTTCTTTTAACTTAACTTAATTATTTTCATTAATATGACCTGCACCTTTGATAATACACCTATAATATGCTCCAGATTTCTATAAAACATAATATTATGTTGTACTGTTGTAGTGTTGTCGTATGGTTCTATTTTGAATTTTCTATATATTATTTTTCATTAGTGGGAATAGATTGATGGCCACAACAGTGTGTGTGAAGCCTGTGTATAAAAGTTATATTAAAAAATAACATTATGAAAAGAAGAAAATATATCAAATATCAAAAAATATCGTAATAAAATATTATGTATTTGTGTATTAATTTTTAAATTTAAAATTAATAATTGTTGTATCTATTTAAAAAAAAAAAAATACAATTTTTCTGAAAAACTGGTTTTTTCTTGCTAATATTCCGAAAAAACCCTTTTTTTTTACCGGAAACGTTGATCTGGGAGATGGTATTTTGCGCCAATTTAATTACCTGTAATTTGTGTCATCAAAAGGTACATTTAAGGACGTATGTAATTTGCGCCAAAATATAACATGTATTTTGCGCCACATATACAAATTAATTTTGGTAATTTGCGCCACGACTGCATGAAAACGAAATGGAATATGTAATTTACGCCACACTTTCAACTTCATATTGTTGGAATTTACCAGCAGATAATTTTACGTGAGTAAGCTAGGTATTATAAGTAGCTATTAGGTATTTTATTTCAAAAATGATATGTTATATTACGAAAATTGTAGCCACCCCCCCCCTAGTTGCGCTTATGGTTATAATAACGTTATGATTATAACGTTATATTTGACAAAAAACGATTGAAATTTGTAAACGTAATCATAACGAAAAACGATAAACATAAATAAATAAATAACACAAAACAAAACGTAAATTTTAACAAAATATAATATGATATATTATCATTAAACAAAACAACGCAAGACGGTATATTACCTATATTGTATTCCATTAAACGAAATAATTAATTTCCAATTATTTAATAATAGTATTCAATAATTTATTAAATCCAAGAGTCAATTTTATTCCGTATCCGGGAGATCCCGCATTTAGATATTATTTTAAAATGTAATAAGTATAGGTATTATAATAGAATAATTTCATTACCAATAGCGATAGCCAGTGGCGGCGCGAACTTTTTCGACAGTGAGGCAAGAATAATATGTTAGTTGCAGTACACAAGACCCACCTATTTAATTTGCGTATCATTTTGGTGTCATTTTGTGTCAGTGTGTCACTGACTACTCAACTACTGTACAATACACTTTTGTGTACTGGCTAGCCACTATAGGCACTTACAGACCCACCACCCCTTTTAGCTGTGAGACAGTTGTCTCACAAAAACCCTCTCCAATAGCTAATAATAGCGATACTCTGATAATATTGTACTGTACTGTCTGTACTACGGTCGAAATTTATACCATTCAAGTTATTCAACTATTGTGTTCAGTTGACAGTTTACTCAGATTTGTTCAATCGTCAGCGCGTTTGTCGACATCCTATGGTTCTCTTATCGAAAATCATCATGGGTAGAACAATTATTTCTAATCCAGTACAGAAAATGTTCTTCAAATTTAATATTAGTACAAATGAATGTGTCTGCCTAATTCCCAACTGTATTAACCCCATTCGGACAGGAAGTCACTCTGGTAACTTGGAAAATCATATTAAAGTTTTCATAAAGATGAATAATATCTTTTACTTTTAAAAGAAAAAGGGAGATTAACCGGATCAAAATTAAAAAGAGATGCTTGTTTCAATTCCACAGTTTCAAAAGTAAGTACATTATAACTAGGGCTAGGATTTATATGCATTGGCATATTCTTTTTGCAACTTCTGATTATTACTTTTGTTTGAAATGTCCATGTATTATGTTATGATAAAGCAAATGGTGGTTATTTTATTTTGCATATTTTTGCATATTTTGAATAAAATGCATATTATTACATATTTTAACAATTAACACCTAAAATGCATGTTTTTATGGTATATTTTAGCCACAGTGGTTGGTAAAAAACAAAAATAGAATATTATAAATAATAAAAAAAAAAATACTCAAGTATTTATATGGGTATAGAAGGTATGTAAAGTGTAAAAAAGGAAGTAGGTAATCTGGATGAAGATTTTCATTACAATCAACTCCATGGGAAAATCGAAAACGCAAAAACTACTTCATATGATGTATAAATGTTGAAGTATAAAAACATACTATAAGATCTGAAAGAAGGTCTTTTATTTTTGAAAATTTTAAACACCACATCCTTATTTTGTGTAATACTTTAATAACATTAATGGTTTATAGAAATATTTTTTATATTTTAGAATTAAAAAATTTAGTTTTTGCATTTTGTGTCATATTTAATCACAAATTTTCATTGTTGCATGTTTTTGCATATTTTTAATACATCAAATGCATATTTTACCATTTTATATTGCATATAAATCCTAGCCCTAATTATAACATTTAAATATTTCATAAATTTTATCTAAGCAAGTATATAGGACATAGGTACTTACTGTCAGTGTTGGGGAAGTTACTGTTTTTTGGTAATTAAATTACATTACTAATTCCTTATCAAAATTGGAACTAAATTATTTTTAAGCTACTTTTTTTTTATTTGGTCAAGTTACATTTCTTTTGAGTTTAAAAAGTAACTCAATTACAATAGAAGTTACTTTTTTTCAAAAATATCAGTGGAGCGTAATTTAATTATGTGTTCAATACGACAATATGTAAACTAAATATTAAATAATGGCAATCAACAGTATGAAATTATTAATAAATACTCATTTTGCTACATATTAAATATTCAATTTTTTTTTCAAATTTATTTTAAACAAAAGTGTGTTTTTAAAATTATAGTCACTAATTTTGATCGCTTTTTAGTGCATGTATTAAACCAAATAAAGTAACGAGTAATTAAGTATTAATTACTACAAAAAAGTAACTCAAATTACATATAAATTACTTACAATCAAATGTAATTAAATTACCATCAAATTACTTAAAAAGTAATTTCTTTATAGTAACTTGTAACTTAAGTTAAGTTACTCCCCAACACTGGAGTAACTGTTTATGTAACTACCTAATATTATGTTCTTTATTTTAATTTAAATAATTGACGCTTTATTTTTAGTTTATTTAGATACATATCCTTATTAATTCTACCTTTTACCTAATACAATATACAAATTATATATCTAATAGTATAATACAAATAAAATATGAATGCAATATTTTACTATTTCAACTTTATAATTTTAAACATTTTAATCACACAAGTTTTAAACTTTTAAATGACATGAAACATTGAAACTACTGTTAAAAAGCAAGTATTTGAAAGCATTTTCATATACGTATCAGATATCAAGATATGGCTATATCTAATGAATGTTCTTATTTTTTCAATGAAATAATAATAGCATAAAAGTTAATATGTAGGTAGCTTAAAGTCGAAAATATAAATATTTTTTTCGGGCAATGTCAAAAAATATGTATATTATAATTTTAGTCAATAGGTACTTAATTTAAGATTTGATAATTGATCAGATAAAACAAAATTTCTGACGACCATATTATAAACGGAAAATTTTGGTGTTGAAAACATTTTATAGAGGTCCAAATTTCATAGACCCCAATTAAATCCGGTCTGACTTAAGGCATCTACTTATTTTATTTTTTTTATCGATTTTAGAAACAAAAGGTTGGACCACTTGATAATAAGATTATTGTCATAAAAAAGACATTATCAAATGTATCACTAAGCAAACAAAAATTAATTGAAGCTTGTGTACAACTAGTGACAATTAATGGAAGACCTTTTACACTAATGGACGATAGTGGATTTAAAATGATTATTGACCCTTTATTAGATACAATAGGCAGAGGTAAGCATTATTATTTTTATTTTAATTTTAAACAAGAACTATATATAATCTGTAAAGCTTTTTTACAACAAGCATAAGTGATGTAGGCTAATAGTATGTAAAATAAGATAATATGAAAAAAATTATAATATAAATTAAATTAATTTGTCTTACTTTAAGTCATTTGAATATTGAATTGTGCATGTATTTATACCTATAAACTTATAAACAACTTAATTATGGCCTATAATGGCCAAAGATGCTGAATTAAAAAGATTTTAATTTTTAAAACTCTTGTTGGTTTTCTTATGAAACTATGTAGGTACTACACATTGCAGACAATTTTAAATAATAATGATCAATATTTAATTTAATAGTAGCTACATTTTTAAAAATATTTATAGATTTTAGAATTAACTCAAGAAGTATAAGAAATCATGTGAAAGAACATGCATAATATGATATAGTAAAAAATATTAAGCTAGATGTCTACAAAAGGTTAGTATCATTGAAGGTTGATTGTGTTACCAGACATAATCGATCAATTATTGGTGTAAATGTGCAATACATTAAAGATGATAAGTTACACATCAAGACATTAGGAATGACAGAATTAAGCGAAAAGCATACATCTGAGTACCTAAAAGAAGTGGTAATGAAATCTTGTTTAGTGACTAAATTTGTTCTTTAATATTGTTACAAAATATAATTAAGTTTACTTTCTAGTTGATAAATATTTTGAAGAAGTATGATATTGATAATCGACAAGTATATTCAATAACATGTGACAATGGAAGAAATATTGTAAAAATGGTTAAGATATTCAATGATGCCATTGATGCCAATGAAGATGATATTGAAGCAGATATTGTCATATTGAGTCTGAAAATACTGAACATCTAAGAAATGGTCTCTGAACTTATAATTTTTACATATTTGGATATTTTTTTCATTTTTGGTATTTCTTTTATAGATGGCCGTGACATTTTATCTGAATCTACAATTGAAGACATAATAACAGATACAGAGATTGATATAAATGATAATAATAATTTGCAACAAGAAGTATATTCAGCCCTAGAAATAGAAAATGAAGAATATTTAACTCAATGTGTTTGTTGTAGTGTACACACTTTTCAACTATGTGTAGAACAAGGTTTTAAAATAACTTCAGTTAACAATACCGTTGTAAAAGCTCGAAAGGTAAATAGGCAATAGCTAAATAACATTGTATATATTGGTAATGTGTGTTTTATTAATACTAACTTTAATTAATTAATAACATTTTTTATATAATCTATTACATATAATAATGATAACAATAACATAATAATAATAATAATCTCTTTTTTATAATAACATGATAGATATAATAACATAGGTATATAACAATGTGTATAAATTATAAAATGTTGACTACTTGTAATTTTTAATTTTAAACTAAATGTTTACTATTTTCTTAAAAAGATTAATTATATTTATTTATTTTAATTTAATTTAAAAAGACAATTTGTTCTAAAAAAAATAGGTTGTAAAAATACTTCGAACACAGTCCTATGCAGCTTTATTAAAGAAGGATAATTTAAAGCAAGCTATCATTGATATTGTTACTCGAAGGAGTTCTACATATTATTCAATGTTGCATCGTCTGTATGAGCTTAAGTCATTTTGTAAGGACCACGAGTTAATAAACTCTAATTTGTTTTTAAATAATCGTGATTGGGACAAAATTAGTAGTTTGGTAAATCATAATATTAGTAATAAATAATAATTATAATAAAAATATACTTTATAATGTATTTGATTTAAATTATAAAGGTAAATTCACTTGAGCCTGCTTATATTGCCACTAAAAGGCTTCAAAAAAAGGATTTGACACTGGGTGATTTTTTTTGGTATTTGGCAACAAACAAAAAGTAAATTTCAACAAATAAATTCATTGTTATCTAATTCAATTGTGCAGTCTATGAATAGTCGTCAAGAACAATTAATGGACAATAGTATACTTGTTGCAGGTGACATGATTCGACATAACCTACCATGTTTAAATTAGAACTTAAGTTATAATTTTATTTTAAATATTTAACTTTGCTTACAGCTATTTATTTAGATCCTCGATTTATGTGTACTTTAACTTAACAGCTGCAAAAAAACAAAAAGCAATTGATCATCTTATTAAAACTTGGACTTTAAAAGAATCAATATCTGGTGTTAGTAAATATTCAAGTTTTATAATTAGAGAAAAGATTCATATTCTCCAAAATCTAACCATTAGATTTAAGACCTCGTATACAATTTAATTTTGAAAATACTTTTTTTTTTTTAAATCAAAATTTAAACGAGAATTTAGCTGGATCAACTAATGGAAGGGTTATTGAAGTTGGTGAGCAAATCTGTGATAATGAAGATCCATTTGAAGAATTTCTCATTGGTTGTTCATACACATTTTCACAAAACCCATCATTGAATGAATCGAATGAATCACAAAGTTTGTTATCTTCAAAACAGTTAATGAGAGAAAAAATTGAAGACTTTGGTAGAGTAGAAAGATTAACTTATAACGCATATGTGATACATTTTTGGAAAGAAAACAAAATAGCAAAGCCAGAGTTATTTGAACTGGCACAAATACTCATGGCAGTACCAGCAACACAAGTATGCTTATTAACTTTATTGACAAAATTATTAATAATTAGTATTTTTTTATAAAATCAATGACTTGCTGGGTTACACTAAGCTAAGCTATTACACAAGTTTTATTAATTTTGTAAATAAGATAATTTATTAATCTTAGAACACTAAATACAACTTTTAGTATTAGTTATTTATAACTATAATTATATATTTTTGACTTATATATTTTTTGTCTTTTAGGTTAGTGTTGAACATAGCTTTTCTGGATTAAAATGTATATTGTCAGACTTGAGAAGTTCAATTTCAAGTGATATATTAGCTGAAGACATATTAATTATTAGAGGAAACAATCAATAACATATAAAATGTATAAATTATTTTGTTTTTATTTTTTTAAGTGTATTCATTGTATTTATTTTGTTATTTGTGAATGTAGTATGTACTATTTAATAATGGTAATATGGTAATAGTCAATAGGTATAATTTAGATGGTGTAAATTATACTATGTTGTCTACACTCTATAGTATATTAGCTATGTACATACTTTTATATTGCATTATATATTATTTAACAACATAAATTATAGATAGGTACTGATTATTTTGTCAACTGTAGGAAGGTATAAAATAAATGTTGACAAAGTATGTCAAAACAATCAGAGTAAAATAAGTTTGAAACATAAATTTGTGCGTAAATGATATTTGCATACACAATATTGTAAAAGTTACTAAATAATTTTAACATTTAAAAAACTAAATGAATAATACATTCAAAATTTCAAAATAATCATGATTTTTTTTTATATTTATTATTTTATTATAGTCCTTAGAGCCTATAGGCAATTTATTAAATTCAATAATAAGATTAATTCTTGAAATTAATTATCATCATACTGTTTTATTATTTATTTTGTTTCCATTTCTTTGCGAACTATGTATTTTAATTTCATCTGTATCACTGTGCTCTATATTTTGTAAATAATATGTAATTGGGTTATCTAACCCGTTTAATAGAATAAATAAAATTATACAATACCTACTTAAAACTCAGAATAGGGAAATTATGTCCCCCAAAAAAGGTCATAGTCATATACTTGTAAATTGCGGCCTGTGGACAATAAAAGTATCTGAAAACGAGGCGTAACGGCTTGTTTTTACTCGGTTTGCTCGTGTGACGTTGTAGTGTTGTACAAACCCTTTGTTGACTTGTTGACCAAACTCAGAATTAAAATTATTTTTCCATTTTTTTTTGCACAAGAACATGATAATTTTCCCATTGAAAAATAAATGCAACTTACTGTTTTCATTCGAATATGAGTTATGAATTTCACACTTAAAAGTAGGTACTGTTAGTCAGTTTAAAATTAAACTGCAAAAAAGAGATAATAAGTTTATATTACTATATCAAAATATTTACTAGTCACAGTAAATATTGTTATTATGATTTAATTACATACATTTTTTTATGCTGTGGACTGCCTGTGGTACTCAAAAGTACCGTCCGTCGATAAAGTTTACTCGGTTGGCTCGTGCGACGTTGTAGAGACGTTGTAGAAACGTTGCATAGACGTGTAACCGCGAAAGAATGAACAAATGTACCAGGACCGTATGCCGCGATCGCGTTGGCTGCGTCGAACGAGTGGCTACGCGGATGCCGCCGCCGCCGAAACGGAGGAAAACTACCGACCAGCTCGAGTGATGATGTTGTGGAGATATCGTTGGGACATTGTAGAAACGTTGCAGAGACGTTGCAGATACGAGTAACCACGAAAGAATGAACAAATGTACCAGGACCGTATGCCGCGATCGCGTTGGCTGCGTCGAACGACTGGCTACGGATGCCGCCGTCGAAACCGAACAATAGTAGCGACCAGCTGGTACGCGGACACCGTATGTTATACCGAGGGTGTTTGAAGGATTTGCGAAAAACGGGATAGCTCAGGTCAACAACAAAGATCAGGCTGATTTCGACGGATGCGATAAATATTTAATAAATAAATAATAATAAATAATATTCATTAATGGATGTGTCAGTGTCTGTCTGTGATTAAACGACTCAAAATCAATTGTACTATAGTATGTAGTATGCTGTATTTTTATAGCTGTTACGAGTAATGAGTTATACCAATTTGTTTTTCTCGCAGAGACTATTGAAAGGGTGCTTATAGGTTATATAATTTCAATAAATTTATTATAGTAATAGTTTATACATATTTTATAGTAATTTATAAGTATAGTCCAAACATATGAGGATGTCAGCGCACTGTTGGTCTTCTCTCTCTGGCCCACGCGCAACACATAATATAGACAAAACGCGTTTTGAGATATCGTTGGGACGTTGTAGAAACGTTGCAGAGACGTTGTAGAAACGTTGCAGAGACGAGTAACCGCGAGAGAATGAACAAATGTACCAGGACCGTATGCCGCGATCCCGTTGGCTGCGTCGAACGAGTGGCTACGCGGATGCCGCCGCCGCCGCCGCCGAAATTGGACGAGAGTAGAGACCAGCTCGTGTGATGTTGTGGAGATATCGTTGGGACTAGTGATGGCCACTACCGAATGATTTGAATAACCGATTAATAGTTATATTTTATTCCAATAAACCGACTAACAGTTGGTTACAATTACCATGACCAACTAACATCATAAAGCTTAACGACTAATTCTATCAAAAAACGACTAATGACTAATAACTATCAAAAAACGACTAATGACTAACTACTTGCGACTATTAAAAAAGGGCTAGGTAACTAATGAAAACCGACTAAAAAACTAAAAACAAAATCAATATAGAAATATATATAAATAGTTTAATATTTATCTTACATTCTTAAAGCTAACAAATAAATGTATTTAATATAGTTCATTATGATAATTAGATATGATATTTTACAAGAAAAAATATTGTAAGCCCTTTTTTACAGTTGTTTTTACACTCATTTTTTCCCTATAAATAAATCTGATAAATAATAATAGGCGCTGATAATCTAATATTGTTCTATTTATATATTATTTCAGCTGGGTTTTATTTTGGTAGGCCGACTAGGTTGGACGAGTAATTGTATTATAGAGTATAAACTATAGTAATATAGTTATTTAGTAATTATTTATTTAGTTGACTTCATGATTTATTTTATTCGTTAGTTGGTGAATTATTCGTTAGTTGGTTTGTTATTCGTTAGTGATCGATAACCGACTTATTTTTGTATTGTTTATTACCGACCAACTCGTTAGTCATTAGTCGGTAGCGCCCATCACTAGTTGGGACGTTGTAGGGACATTGCAGAGACGTTACGCAGACGAGTAACCGCGAGAGAATGAACAAATGTACCAGGACCGTATGCTGCGATCGCGTTGGCTGCGTCGAACGAGTGGCTACGCGGATGCCGCCGCCGCCGAAACCGGACGAGAGTAGAGACCAGCAGCTACAGTATGCTCTTACGCGGACACTGGATATTATCTATACCGAGCGTCTTTGTAGGATTGGCGAAAAGTGTTTGGCTCAGGTCAACCGATTAGGCCGATTTCACCGGATGCGATAAATATACATATATAATAAATGATATTCAATAATGGATGTCTGTCATAGGCGGAAATTTGGTGAAATTACTGGGGAGGGGGCTGAGCATTATATTTCTCATTGCACCCAGTGCCGGATTTAGAACAGGTGCCGCCGCCCTTGGCCCTTTTAAATATGCCGCCCCTACCCCACTATAACCCACCCAAAATGTAGTATATTTATTACTAATAAATTTAATATTTTATATAATATATATATTAAATATTACAGTAATATTTGCAGTATGCATAAAATATTTATATGATTTTTTTTTTGATTTCTTACAAAATTTGCCGCCCTAGGCCCAGGCCTCATGGGCCTATGCGTAATCTGGCCCTGATTGCACCTATATAGGCACTAATGTACTAGTGTCGCTCACAATTATTTATTTCAACAAGAAAGTTTACAAAGTTTGACATACTAAACAATTTAATCATAATACAGTACAAAAACAATAATGTGCCTCACTTTGAACATTTATTTCTAAACAGAAACAACCAATGCGGGTGTTATTGCTTGTTATTTATTATTAATGTTACATTAATTACGATCTTTCTAAGTTATGATAATTGACAATAAGTTTGTAAAATATTACGAATTTAATTTAATTTTTATCATAGAATAATTTTTTATCATTTGTTTTTTAATCCAGATTTAAAAAATGCATTTTTCAATTATACTAATTATTGTATATTTAGTCACATTAAAATTGTGATGGCCGGGGGGGGGGCTAAGACCTGTACTTAAAAACTTCTGGGGGGACTTAGTCCCCTCTAGCCCCCACCCCCCTCCGATTCCGCCTATGACGCCTGTGATTAAACAGCTTAAAATGTATTGGACTGTTTTCGACACCGAGTTCAGTGACGTTATTTCAATTTTTAATAGGAAGGGTCAAACGTTTTTACCAGCCCGCATACCTAACTGAACAAAAAAAACAAATCACTTCGCTCGCAAGCTATAATTTGCACACACACTTTTATCTCGATACGATTCTCGTCTTACATAACTTTCCATGTGTCTGAGGCAAAAATAGTCTTATTTTATGGTAAAACGACGCGGAGGAGCTAAAATATAATTCAAGTGACAAAATTTCATATTTTTCTAGAGGGGTTGAACAATTCAAATTACAATATGAAACCGCTAAAACGTAATTGAAAAATCGAACAATTTTAAATGAGTACCTTCTATTATAGACGTTTTTTGACCATGGATACATTTAAGAACTTTTTTTTCGTGTAAAATGAATTATCTTACCTTTTTATTAAAGCTTAACAAATAGGTAACATATGATATAATTATTGTTGTCTTACTATTTTTTAAAAATGTATGTAATTGTATTAATTGCAGTAGGTACTTACATACTTCGCAATCAATTATAAAATTCAACAAAACCAATATGACTACGGATTACCCCTAAAGAACTGTTAAACGTTTCTGTTTTATAATAATATTATATAAACATATTTTTTGCGAATTTATTGGCAATTGAAAAATTATAACTATTATTACCTACTTATAAAAACTTAATACTATATACAGTATACTTTATATTATATATTAAACCTTTTAGTTATTTACTCGTAACTATATAAGTGCTTATTACGTTTTATTTTAATACCTGTTGAAATCTCAAATACAGAAATAATGTTTACAATTTTACAATTTAGAATA
The DNA here is from genome assembly GCA_022818045.1 of Neotoxoptera formosana. Lineage (NCBI taxonomy): Eukaryota > Metazoa > Arthropoda > Insecta > Hemiptera > Aphididae > Neotoxoptera > Neotoxoptera formosana. The sequence continues at coordinate 88,216,756 of CM040630.1, forward strand.
TTGATTAAAAATAACATAAATAGAATTGATTTTTCAGACTATTATTTTTTTTTTTATATATATATATATAAATAAGTTGTAAGAATCAAAACATGATATATTAAATTTATGAAATTTATAATATAGCAAAAATAAATAAATTTGACTTTAAAATAAATTAACTAGGTATATAAGTTAGAAGTTACTTTTAAAAAAACAAACTCGTTAAGTTAGAAGTTAGGTACATATGAAAATAAAAGTACCTCGTTAAGTAATTTAGTCAAAAGCAAAGGTGTGCATTAACTAATTAAAAAGTTAAAGTTAAGTTAAAAAGTGAAGTCACGTAACGAGTTACTTTTATTTTCATAAGTAATTTCTAAGTAACTTGACGAGTTTCTGTTTAATCAAATATATTAACCAGCTATTTGTACCAATACACGTACCAGCGGGTACCATAACTATGGTATATATTATATAATATATAATACAATATCATACATTCCAACCACTGCAGTGCGCAATAGGTTAGTGCTCCTATACGACGTTGCTCCAGACTACAGCGCGCTTATAATAATTTTACGATTAACAAAGTACCTATATAGTATATCAATACGCATAGTATTGGCAATGAACACATTAAATATTTCCACAAAACCTATTACACGGACTACACTATTTATATCATATAATATATAGTATTCGGAACATATTATTTTGTATTACTTATACATATTATTATTTTTACGCTTTAACGTATATATATATTATAGTGTATCGTCGAAAGTCAAAGGCCGCACACGAGTCGGTCGCGTGCTTCAATAATATTACTATAGACCATTGTTATATACCTATTGTAAATGTTATTATTAATGGTCGTAGTGTACACGCATTGTACCAAATTAATTTCGTACAACGTAAATGCGTCTGTAATCGCGAACCGTTCCCGAAGAACCTGCAGCTTATTACACAGGCCGCCGGTACAAACTATATTATAACTATATTATATAGTATACTTACTTATATAGACGTACTGCATAGATGCACAATTTCACCAAAATGTGTAAATATTAGCGTTTTCTACCATCAACCATAACATTTTTAAAAATATTTTGACCCTTTTTTTTCTTAGCTACCTATTTATAAGAATAAGAAAATTTTGATTTTTTCTAGTTTTTTTTTTTTAAAATTATCGTCGATAAACATTTTGTTGCTCTATCAAAAGACTTGACAATTTAAAACAAGGTTTCTCAAAAATTATTGTAATGCATTTAAAATTAAAAGAAAAAAAAATTCACAATACTATTTTACATGCATCAGAAGTAATAAAACATTGGGGATATTCATCTGTAAACTTACGGTTTTTTCGTGGAACGATGTTCTTGTTTTTTTGTAATTAAAAAACTAATAACCGTGTAAATACTTAAAATGTCCAAAATATATTTTGACTCGTTTTGAGCTATTTATAGACATATTGGTAGTTTTACATTTTGTTTAGTTTTTTTTTTCTATAAATGTCGATAACATTTTTTTCTTTTGGGTCAAAGCGTTTGAATATTTTTACTCATTAGTAAATATATAATATAATATAATCTAAGACAGATATATATGGTCTTGGCTCGGATTCGTTTTTCGTATACAATGATTTTCGTATCATTGATTGTCGAGAGTCATTCTGTTACACCTTTTTTTAAAAGCTTTCATAATATTTTTGCGATATAATATCATTATGAAATATATTTAAATGTAATAATATAACTATATTATTTATATAGCCATATAGGTTATATAGACAGACACCGAGACCTACTACTTCTAGTCTAATCGTCATCGGGTTCAACACTACACGGCTGTCGTGTTTATTTTTTTTTCAACTTTACATGAATTTTGCATTTTTTGGCAAGTCAGAAACACAAAACCATCGTAAACGAGAGTTGCTTTATTGAAATAATTACTTTTGACATTTCGTTGCAGCAATTGCGTTAATCATAATATAACATATCACATACATAAAGTTGGTTATTCTTTATACTTTGTATTCTCTACGTACATAAATAATGAATTACGATTAATATTAAAGCCTAATTTGCAAATTCTCGTTAATTGTTTGCTAAATCAAGATACGAGTTAAATCAAGATACGAGTTAAATCAGTGTCGTAACCAAAAAATTGTTTTGGGGGACACTTGTTGCTTTTTTCTCTAGTTTTTGCAATGCTATAATACCTTCTTATCACTTTCTATTACTTTACTATTTGTTCTTCCACGAGGACATGGCATGTGCTTTTTTTCTTATGACAGTACAATAATATAACTTATTATGCGTTAGGTATAGCAATATTTTGGTATACATTTAAGAATAGTGTTTAGCAGTTATAATGTATTAACCGTGGTGCTCAGATTTTTTAAATAAAAATTCAGAACAAGCTTGTTAAACTTTAATGTATATATATTTAACTTTTATGTATGTATATAACTATATAGTATATTATACATATATATTTACTCCTTACCTCCACCACCAATGATAAGCATACTCACTTTATCATTTTTGTGTACTTAACCTCATCAGTCATCATACACACAAATTGTAGATAAAAGTAATCTAATAATTTATATCTTGATGAAGTAATAAAGGTTAAGAAAATAAGAACTATTATCAAATGTTAAATAGATAACTATGTAAATATAAAATAAAAGAAATAATAAACAAATGTATTTTTACGATACCATTTTTTAATTGATATAATAAGAACACTTCCTGCAACAATTTAAGAATAAACTAATTATTATTGATAAAACAACCGCAGATATATTTTCTATAATTTTTTATAACATTTTAAATTTAAACAAGTTAAAATCAATAGATGCATATTTCCTATAATATGTTGACCTATTAAATTTAAATAATTGTGTTTAATTAATTATTAAAATAGAAGAATTTATCGAAACTTGAAAAATATATCAGTGTGGTGATTTGAATAAGAAAAATTTTTTTTTTTTCTGAAACTGTTTTGATTCTAGATATAATAAATAACGGGATGTCGAGACAAAATACAGGACGTTTTTAATATTTTTTGATTATTTCCCAGGACACAGGACACTCAAAAAACAGGAAGTTTCTGTAAAATACAGGACGTCTGAGCACCCTAGTCAAAACTATTGTAAACTCCGGATTAATTGATTTAATTGATTTATCTATTTATTATAATAAATGTGTTGTAAACATAACAATTCATTATTGTTTTTTTAGTACATTATACTATAACAGTCCACAAACAACAACAAATAAAAATACTACGTGAGGGGGGGGGGGGGTGGGCACGTGTTAAATATTAATTGAAGGCCCGGCTGTGTTTTCTACCAAAATAAACTCGTGTTTGGCCAACAAACTGCAACTAGCTACTAAAAAAATTCCGAAAACTTGTTTGAATTCGTCATCATGATGACGTATGTGTAACTTGAAAACGACCTTGCCACATTTTAGAAATCGATCACCTAAGCCTTCAAAGTTTGAATTGTAATTAGTTTGAATCATAAGAACTTTAGAAAAAAACCGTAATATTAAAGACTGTAAAAAATTAATAAATAAATGTGAGAAAGTCGTTTTCGAGTAAACTTCGTGCGACTAATTCAAATTAATATGTTTTAAGCATCAGGTGGTTTTCGACTTGGTAGTCTGCACAGTTGGAAAAAGATCGATACATTTTTCGACGAAAAATAAAATTAGTAAATATAATGTTTGTCGAGCGAGCTACGGTGCGTTTTTGACTTGTGCTCGCGCTTGCAAAAGTGTTATTTTCCTTTAATAATAATTATTGTCTCACTCTAATAATATAATATTATGGTTTACTACAAACACAATACTAATTAATGCACGTCATGCACACAGGCACTATGGAAATTGCCTATATTCAACTCCTCGAAAACGAACGGTATCGAATCATCCCCTTGAGAGGATGTCGGCATGTTTAATTCTAAACATGTTCGTGTTCATTGTTTGCTTTGACATCTATTTACACAGTTATTTTTTAATATTTGGACCATAGTTTAATTTTTTTTCCTTTAGCTAAAGACGTACGTGTGTGTACTGACGGGTCGCAGTAAAGATAAATGCGTCATATTATGATTTGATATACATTTTTTTTGAGCTGTGGTACTCAAAAGGCAAAACTCGCGGTTGGCTTGTGCGACGTTATGGAGACATTGTAGGGACATTGTAGTGACGTCGCATAGACGTTGTAGAAACGTTGCATAGACGTTACACAGACGTGTTACAACGAAAGAACATAATATATGTACCAGGAGCATATGCTGCGATCACGTCGGCGTATCTTTAAAATAGTAATTTCATGTTTAGGTTCCAAATAATATAAATTTATCAAATTATGTATATGCATAATAACAACAATTTTAAATTTTAAACATTTAATTGCTATATTTTTTTAAACGCTATTATGGCGATTATAATATGGTACATAAGACACAACTGAGAAAGTGAAATATTAAATAACTAATGGCCCGGCGGTACTTTTGAGTCCATATTATAATCGTATTTTTCCCCTCTATAATATATCGATATTCTATATACAATAACAATATATTTTAAAATCTAGACACAATATTGCAAACTGTTCTAGCAAATGCATCATATTATTATGATTTAATATATATTTCTTTGTGCTGCTGAGGCCTATGTGGTAATCGAAAATACCTCCCGTCGATAAAGGGATTTTACTTGGTTGGCTCGTGCGACGTTGTAGAGATATCGTAGGGACATTGTATTATATAATATTTTGTAACGTTGCACGGACACCTGTTGTAACGAAAAAACAGAATACATGTACCAGGACCGTATGCTGCCGCTGTCGCGTTGTCCGTGTAAAATGAGTTGCTCCGGATGCCGCCGCCGCCGCCACTGCCGCCGAAACCTAACAAGAGTAACGACCAGCTGGTACGTGGACACTGTATATGTTATACCGAGCGTGTTTGAACTTTTGAAGGATAGCTCAGGTAAACCGATCAGGCTGATTTCGAAGAATGCGATAAATAAATGAATAATAATAAATAATGTTCAGTTAAGGAAATGTGTCTGCCTGGGGCGGGACTCTTTTCGCCCAAAAATGACCTTTTGCTTTTTGCCCATGTCGCTTTTCGCCCAAATATTTAAAAACTACTTTCCCTTTTCGTCCAAGAATATTACAGCACTTTTTGATCACATTTTTATAATACACAATTTGGAAACACTTAGGTACTTGAAGCCATTTAGCATTACCCAGAGAGTTATATAACTTATAATAATTAAATGCCATTGATTTATAAAGTCATACTGATTGATAGTTCCTGTTTTATATTGTTGTATTTTTGCTAATTTTTTCGTTGTCGATACATAATTTTTGTAAATGGACACTGTTTAATGCATTTAATGCACTCTGCGAACGAAACTGCACTGAAACAGTTGTTTATTGTGATCAAATGTTATTAAGGATAGTATTATTACAATCATTACTATCTTATGTTTATAAAATAACTAGCAAACCACCGCGATATTATCTTTATGAGATATTAAACAGACCATTGTAGACATATACTGGACATAAATAATTTTAAGTAAGTGTTCCCCAAATTGTGTATTATAAAAATGTGATCAAAAAGTGCTATAATATTCTTGGGCAGAAAGGGAAAGTGGTTATAAAATATTTGGGCAAAAAGCGACACGGGCAAAAAACGAAGGTCAATATACAAAGGTCCTTATACCAATTTGTTTTCCTCGCAGAGACTATTGAAAGGTTGCTTATAGGTTATATTTCAATAAATTTACTATAGTAATATGTATACATATTTTATAGTAATTATTTAATAAGTAGTCCAAACATAATATGAGGATATCAGCTCACTGTTTGTTTTCTCTCTCTGGCCCACGCGCAACACATAATATAGACAAAACGCGTTCACGCGGAATCAATTTTTTTTCGTTTTTCAGTAATCTCAGAGTAAAATCACTAGTTAAAAAAATGATAGAAAATAATATTTTTGAGGGTTTGACATATTGATTTTTCCATTATATATTGCTTCAAAACAATTTAAACATAATTTAAATGTACACAATTTTCGGTATACTTATCGGTTATCGCGACACGATAACTGTTCGGTAATAAATAAACAATTCGGTTATCGTGAACTTTATAACGAACTGTTACAAAAACTATTATAAAAACTAGGAATGAAATTAGACATTTATAATCAACTCGAGGAGGAAAATGCGCTCAGATGTGCAATTTAAAACGCCTATATAAATGGATTTTCGTGCTTTTGACATTACACGAACTCAACCAAATAGCTGTCTAGACAGCTATATAGCTGTATACCTCTTTTTGTTTTTTGTTGCGCCATATTTCAGAGGATCCCCATAACCTTTCGAGATATTCTGTGTGTGGGCACCGGTTTGAGGATCGACAAAATCGTAAGTGTGGTTAACCCAGTACCCAGCATCCTTCGCATCTGTTTAATAACCACGCTGACGATCAGAATAAATATAGTTGTACCTATCGGTTTATATTATTATCTTTTATTGCTTAGGTATATGTAAGTGTGGACGCAGACCTATCGCTGCGACTTCGACTAAAAAACATTACTGCAGATTTCCAATTCACATGGCAAAACTTAAATGATTTGATAATAATAATATGAAAGTATAGTAGTATACCTATAACAACAGCTGTGGTCGTGGCGCAAGTGCGCTGGCAAATATAGAAAATAAAAGTAAAACGTCATATGCTGTACTCGTGTTACACTTATCTTGCATTTTTATTTCGAAAGCCGAGTCAAATAATAATAAAACATAAAACCATTTTGCGCGTCATACCGTCAAAAAAATATTATCATCTTAGATGATTCATCTATAATTTTTGTAACATGTGATTTTACTCTGAGATTACTCGCGAAGATACAAAACAAAAGCGGTTCCGCGTAAATGCGTTTTATCCAAATATTATTATGTCGCGTGAGGATCTGAGAGAGAAAACTACAGCAGAAATTGTGTAGACATCCTCTTAAGAGAAAGTAATTCGTTTTCGTTTCTGCCGATAAAATATATTATAACGACGACGTGAACTGCCGGTGAACTACGCCACCGACGATCGACCATTTCTGGCTTTGGCACCGACGAGTACCTACCTACCTGCAGCTGCCACACAGTGCCACTCGTCATCAGCATTATATCGCATTGATTATAATAAATAAATAATAATTTATGAATTTTCCGCAGTACCCATAAACATATTATAGTTGTCGAGAGCAAAAGAAAATCCCGTCTTTCATAAAAATAAAAAACCCTCTCGTCGCAACTCGTCGATTCTCGGCCGTTCGAGGGCTCAATTAAAAATAAAAACACCGACAAGTGGCGAACGACAGTCGTCATCGTGTTGTGGGCGCCGAGTGAGGAACGCCAATATTATGCTGTACTTCGGGTTCCTGCTATTTCCAATAGTCGTTTCCGACAGGCGCAAATCGTATTTTAGCCAGCAGCATAGTATATTATAATAATAACAATAGAGATAGGACGACATTTAATGACGCATTTGCATTTTTCTCCTTTGATCCTACGCAAATGCTATCTCTGAAAATTCGTTTCGTTTCGTTCCCTGATTAAGGATAATATACTAATTTTATTTTGCATTTTTATTCATTCTTAACACTATACCTAAATGCAAGGCTGGGCAAGTTAATGATATTTTTTAACTCAGTTGAGTTAAGTTAAGTATTTTTTTTTCAATTAAATTAAAGTTAAGTTAATAGACAATTCTAAAACATCAATTAAGTTTAAACTAAGTTAACAAATATTATTAACTTAACTTCAATTAATAAATTAAGTTGATTAAAAGAAAAAAAAAATTAATTATTATGTATGCAACCCATATTATAATATGACCTGTATAAAAATTAAAACTAATGACATATTAGTTTTTATTAATAAAAATATATACAAAACTCTTTGTAAATACACCTTTTTTTCCTAATAATATTTTCTATATTCTATGAACTTATAAATTATATAAATATTATTTTTCTGAAAAATTTCTGATAATTCAAAACTAACTTAATTGGGAATATTCAAATAATATAAGTTAATTTTAAGTTAACGTAGATACAAACGAGTTAAGTTAAACTTAAGTTAATGTTAAGTTAATTAAAACAATGAACTAGTAAGTTAAGTTAATAAGTTAAAATTAACTTAACTTTTAACTTAACTTGTAACTTATTAACTCGTTAATGCCCAGCCTTGCCTAAATGTATTGTTTTGTTATTTAAGTCTTTTTTTTTTATACTTTTACATAATTTTTTATCATATATTATAGGACATTTTTTGTAATTTGTGTACAACGCGAGGCATTTAAAAGAAAATGTAAATATTTAAAAATAATTATTTTATTATTATTATTACTACCTATAGGGGGTTTTTGTTGCGATTAAATTTATCGTACAAATTTACCGTCTGAGTGTTCTACTTAAAATTGAAATGTTTACTATTGTCTATTATTTTACAATTCATATTTTAAATCACTCTGACACCCGTTATCCCAGTCATATTTCTAATAATAATTATTATTTGTAAATTACATTTTTTTCATTTTTTAAAGTAGATTTTTTGGTAATTTTTAAATTTATTTTTGCATTTTTTTTTAGGGCATTTTTGTGTGTTTGTTAGGAGGTCATCAGCATCCTATCTCTAATAATCACGTGTAACAAACATTTCGCACAAAGTCCAGACGACCAATAAACGGTTATAGATTATGATATCGTCGTCGTCGTCGTTGTTGTTGTGTAATAGGTATATTTTTAAACAGTCTGATTATTTTTAATCGCGGCAAAAAAAAACGATGATTATAATAGTATATATTACTAGCTGATCCCGTGCACTCCGTTGCCCATTAAAACAATTAATAATGCCAACTCTATATGAATAATATTATGTTTTATTTTATAATATTATAATATAACGGTTAAAATATACCAAATATGAAGTAATATAATATCGTTACAACAATATTCAATTTGTTTTGGATCATTATGTATTTTTATTCGTTTTATCGAGAATAGTCCGAGGATTCATGTGTTTGATTGAATGCTATTAATTATTGAAATGTGCTTTTGGGTACATAATATTTTTTGTTTTTCCTCCTGGCGAGTACACAAATTAATCAGAAGGTTTTTCGACGCGTGAGCAGGCCACATACAGCTGTCCATATTATGAGAAGTAAACATTCTATACCATTCTAGCGACCCACGAGTCGTTATTAAAAAACGACAAATGTGTCTGGCGATTGTCCTTGCGTGCTCTGTTAATGGCCATTGCAAAGGCGAGTCGCGCCGGAAACTGCAAACGTTTGAACTTTAACGGCATATCTGTTGGAATCTGTTTCTATCTGAAAATATATTTCTCGCCGTTCAAATGACAATGCACTAGTGTTTTCTTTTAACAGGAGATGGTCGTGCAGCGAGGAAATAAATTCTGGTCAGGACATCGCACCAGCGGCGACGTTGAAATTCCAATTCAAGTATTGAACGCCAATGCACCAGAGTTTTCTTTCATTAAAAAAAATGGAGTAGTACATATATCCCATTCTAGCGACCCAGACATGCACGAGTCGTTATTAAAAAAAAAACGACGAATGTGTCTGGCGATTGTGATTCGTAGGCGACTAGCGTCAGTACAGAATTAAAGGTAAGTGTATTCGAACCATTTTTCTACTACATGCAACCTACATGACGTGTACTAACTACTAGTATTAAAATCTGATTCGGGTTTACACTTTTACAGGACGATATTATTAGTATCGTCTCTGAGGTTGACGATGATAGTTGTCAAAACTATAGTTGACAAAATTGTCCAACATTGATAACGTTTGTAAGGTTAAATACACGTCAATAGAACACGGGATTTTCCATAAATTAATGTCGGCAAATTCATGGTTGTATACAGTAAATCAACAGCATTTAATTATTTCTTGTTCAAATCGTAAGCAAATTATTACCTATACAAATTTATGGTACAGGAATTATATATCTTAGCGAACAGTGTTCCGCTGCATCTAGAGGTTATCATATGATACCGTTCAGAACCTGTTGAAGTACACAGATATACAGAAGCTATAGGTAAATAATAATAAGATCGGACATATGTAATAATATAATAATATGTATAATTGATATGAATAACTATAGTGCTCCGAGGCGTAATTTAAAACAACGACTAATTGTCCTACTGGCTACTACATAGAACGAATATGGTATAGTAATATAAAATGCCTATTCAGCGTCTACTGTGCTACAGTGTAAATAATTTGCTTATAATCTACATAATACAGGGTGTGTTGTTTACATTCAACAGAACCATATACTCTGATATAGACTCAGACATTGTATCAAGCATAAATATATCTCGCTACACCCACAAAACCTTTAATATAAACAATTTAATAACTTCGGAATCTATTTTCGAAAACTACGAAGGAAATGAAATTGTCACTCAGAATTACACAAATAACGAATCAATACCAATAAATGTAAATTTTATAATTTGCATCTGTGCACTGTTAGTTATAATACCCATCTTAAGAGCATAATAATAATATACAAATGTAAAATAAAATATGTAAACCAACCGAGTTGCCAACAGGGCCCAGCCAACATGAAACTCGAAAGAGCTCTAGATGAAGGAAAATCATCACCCAAAATAGTTCTTTAAGCACAGGGCCATGATCTCCCGTATAACCCGGATATAAGAGTATATTATTGTAATATGCCGATAGATAACGCATAATGTGTAGGCGACTCTCGGAAGACTGTAGCTACGCGGCATCCACTTCGCGAGCCGGAGAGTCAGTCGATCCAACACTCTTAAAAACTGTACGTCGTCCGACGACCATTAATAAATTGTACACTAAATTAAATATTTCGACTCCCGATTAAATTAAATTAGTATAAACATTCTTAGAACTGTTTTGTTGTACTTTCTCCTAAAAAATTGAACCTCACACTACCGAAAATGCACTTAGCTTCAGATCAGTGTGAGTGGTTTGTCTGGATCGAGCATGAAGTTCTCTGTCGGTTTCCAATCTTGCATCTCGTCGTTAGTTTGTTTCGGATGAACTGGCACTAGCATAAAGTTTTCTTTTGGTTTTCAATCTCACACCTCTTTGCTCGTGTGTTTCTTAATCTCGTATTGCCCTTTTCTTTCGTGCCTGAGACGTGGAACTTACCGATCGCTCGTTTTTTGCGAGGCATAACTATGCATAGAAATGGCGTTTAAAACGAGTTCAAATTTGTTGTGCAGTATTCATATGAAACACACGGAGTGCAATAGACAAATTATCTGTGGAACATTAAAAAAAAAAAAACAAAAAAAATATACGAACTGTCAATATGAAATTCACATCAATCCGATTAAAACTTTGAGTGCCATAGAAGCAAGACGTGCCATGGAAACAATTAATTTAAAAAACCACAATTAAATAAAAATAAACAAATATCAAAGACGTTCTTCTGTTCTTCGCCAGTGATGGTAAATAATAATGATAATTTCTTTCGCACTAATTATTATTACAACTCTTTATTATTTTCATAGAACAATAGCAACCTAGTTGTCCAAGAGTTGCCTGAGCTAAATATTAAGTTAAGATTAATCTCAAGTAATTTACATGCATCTAAACCACCTAGGTGGGTATAATCCAGTATTAGATTAGCAGTGTGGGGTACCCCGAAAAATGTTGGTCACATCTAAACTTCAAATATTTATAACTCAAAAACAAGTCGTCCAAAATAAGGTTTTTATATTGTATCAAAAAACTCAGAAAAATATTCTGCTCTGGATTATAAACTAAAACTGTATATTGTAATTAAAAAAAGTAAAAACTTAAAGATAATAAAGTTAAAAAATATTTAAAAAAATTAATTTTTTTGAAAAAATTGTTATTTTGTAACAACTCGATACTATGTAACAAAAACACTATCAAAAATGTAAATACTTTTTGAAATATTGAATGTCTTGCGTTAAGCGGATCACACTGTATATATTATTCTACAGAACGGATGGTTAATAGGTAGGTAGTCTTAACGCACTTCTTTTTTTTAATTGTTGAGGAGAGCTTTTCACCTCGGGCACCCGATGATTTTTTGAAATCTTGGCGCCTGTACTGTCTGCATTTTTAGAAGATATAAATCTTTTGTTAAAAAAGTCAAGTCCTCTCCACACGCTGTATCGCATTTATTTTCTGAATTTTCACGCAACCGAAAGCAAAATCGATTTTGTCGAAAACCGCCGATGCTCGAATAATATAATTGCTGCGGTTTTGTTTTAGTTTTTCCCAATTAATATTATAAAGTAAGTATAGGTACCTACTACACCTCCCACTGGAAATAATCTCCGACTCTCGATCCGTTCCGAAGCACCGACCAAATCGATTTTGCCACCAGAAATGCCACCCTCGACGTTTTTTCTGCTAATCCTAAAAGTGTCGTCGGACGCAAAAAAACACTCTCTCTCACACACACACACACACACACACCATAATGTGAGATTGCAAAACCAATATAATTATGTAAATATCGTCTAAATGTTAAAATAAAAAGGTTTTATTAAATACTTATGAATTTTTTTTTTTAACGCATATTTTAATAGCATATTTAGTTATTGTTTAAGGCATAACTGGAGTGCAAATTTTAAGGTTTTTTTTATGGTATGAAGTCCCGATGCCTAGTTAGAAATACCTATACTCACCTTTGTTTTTGACATTTAAAACTACGTGTCGAAAAATGGCCTTATTGAATTGTTATACCTAGGGTTTTAAAATGTCATGAAATTTATTTTCTTGAAACTTTCAGATATGAAATAATACTTAATTTACTACCAGGTCCTTTAGGTCCTCAGGTTTCTTTTACAAAATAAGATAATAATATGATTAACAACTAATAAATAATAATTAATAAATACTAATATAGTGATATCATCTAGTAGTTTCTACTGCATATGTAAAAAAAATATTTTTCAATATTTCACGAGGAGAGGGAGTGAAATTTTCAATTTTGAAATATTTCAAATTTAAAACCCTGACTATACCTTTTACCTTTATACACTGCCGACCACATGTAAATATAATATAATATTATAATATTTATTACAATATTGTAAAGTGACTTTAACTTGTGAAAATATATTTTCCAAAGATATTTTTAATTACCTATTTACAATTAATGTTTAGCGTGCCTTTACCTACTATAATATGTTTTATTTAACAAAACGCCGTGTAAACAATATTAATTTACTTACTTGCCACGCATCCCGAAGTCATTAAACGGTGTCATATATATTAATATCCTCGAATAATGCACGTGTAATATAATATTATTATTAACAGCAATAGTACATTAATACTGTTGAGGGCGATGAATTGCATTCGACTCTCTCTCTCTCGAGGCGTAATAATATATTATATTATTAATATTAATATTATTCGCGAATGTATAATATTGTACAATAGTAGGTACCTACATTTGCTATTGTTGAATGTCTCCTTAAATTTAAGTTTTTCACAGAACAACAATTATACATATACAAGTACCTGGCGAATGAAAGCTTTTTAACAAAAAAAATATATTCTCCATAAATATTGATTTTAGTTTTAATTTTTAACGCGTAATAGAGGTACCTTTTGGTTTTCGGTATTGTAACCGTTGCCGCGAGTGATGTGATAAAGGGCTTATGTAATTTGCGCCAAAAACAACCCCCCCCCCCTCCCCAAATATATATGTAATTTACGCCACTCCTAAAAATTGGTTTTGGTAATTTGCTTCACTTTTTAAGGTCGTAGTTTGAGCCATACAAAACTAAATAAAAGGACATTAAGTGGCATCTTCGCCATCGTAAAATTGTAATTTATACTACTTAGGTTATCCATATAAGCACATATAAGCGCATAACTCTCAACCTCCAACAAAATAGTTTGGGCTTACAGGACGTCGAAAAACCATAGTATTTATGTTAAATTTTTAAAATGTATAATGTAAAAAATGATAATTCTATAATAAACAGTGCTCTTTGTAAAAAAATAAATAAAAATATTATTACCATTAGGCACGCGCTGTATATACGTGCAAGCGTAGGTACACAGATAACAATATGTGGTGATATTTCCTGTTTGCTCGTTATACTATATAATCATTATACTCGCGTATTATATTAATGATAAACCTACGACGAATTTATGTTTTGTATACATAATGTAATATGCGTATAAAATATAAAATATGGAGAGTATAACGGGCAAATGTAAACTGGGCCCGCGGCTACCTTTTTTTGTTGTAAACTCGGCCCGGAAATTTAAGGTGGTAAAAAAGGTCGATTGTTAACTCGGCCCAATGTGAATACATTTTCACATATTTTTACACTACAGTTTTACTTATATTTTCACACTTTTTTACACTTACAATTTTACATAAATACATTTTACTTATATTTTTTGCACTGAATTATCAAATTAAATCCATTACTGCGAGACATTTTACTTATATTTTGCATTTATATAACAAACTTCATACTATGAATAACAATTTGAAAATAATTTTTGGAGGATAATGAGAATTGCCTCCTCGTGGTGTCCTCTGGGTAATGGTTCTCAAAAATATTATAAGAAAATGATATGTTCATTTTTATTCGGGCCGAGTTTACACCTAAATCATTTTTACCTGAAAAAAACACGGGCCGAGTTTACAATATAGACCTTTTGAACAATTTTTTTCTCGGGCCGAGTTTACAATCACCCAGTATAACTTGCGGATACCAAAAAAAAAAAAAAAACTATACGTAGGTAATATATGATATGCTTTGCATTTTATCAATCAATTTAAAACAAAATTAACTTTTTAACTAGTTAATGCCCACATTTGAATAAAGTGTAAACCATTTACCTATAGGTAATACCCAATACTTAAATTTATTGTTTCTTTTTTTTTCACTATCCGTTATATCTTTAACCTTTTTCTATATGTATCATCATATTGATATCTATGTACCTTATTAATATATATATATAAAATGTATACGTCCAATATGATGGCCTCTGATGCCGCGGATGGTTTATTTAGTAAAAAAAAAAAAATAATAATAGTATATTTATGTATAGGTATATTCTTTATTTCTACATAATATTGTGTGTTGGTATAATAATATAGGTAAACAATAATAATAATAATAATAATAATAATATCAAATGTATAAGCAAACGGCGATCGGGCGACAAGGACACGCGCAGATCCGCACTGTATAGAATGATATAAATCGCGTGTCTCTTATAATATAAGACAGGTATATTATATAAACGATCGATCGAAACGTGCGGTTTTTAAATAAAAATTGGAATTTCGCTCGTCAGTCTACAAAAATCGCTCACGGTGTAATAATACGACGACGTAATATTGCGGGTACAGCTCATTTGCGCCCCGAGGAATGTGGACAAACGCGCCCCGAAGATAAGGCGTAGGTACTACCTGTTGATTTATAGCTCTCACATGCGCCCGTTTCACATACAACGTTGCCGTCGTCCAAATTCTGTTTACGTAGGTATATTGCTCATCTTGATTTCGTCTAGGTTTCACTGTGCCTTTATTTACCTCCCTTGTTTTTAAATAAGTTTCCACTTGAATTAATTTCAAGCTTTCGATAACATATTATTACCTATATTGAAGGATGCGGTGATCGTAAAATTGTAATTAAAAAGTCTGTGAAAAGATTCGGCGCAATTCGTAGATCGCGGTTTTGGTTCAAAAAATAAAAAGTTATGCTTTATTTTTTTTAATTTTGCCTGCAGATTAGTGTACTAAATGTAATAAAAAGTTAAAAGCATATATTATAAGTATATAAATAAAAAATATAACAATACCGGTGTACTGATACATATGTAACTGATTATATATAAAATGAAAATATGAAATAAGTACAATTTAAAATTTAAAAAAACAATATTTAATGACAGCGCGTTGTACTTGCAGTTTTGTTTTGTTTTCTACGAGGCTTAACCACTACACCACTGGAAAAGTAATTTTTTCCAATATAACACGGACCGGCGGTTGAGAACCACAGCTGTTCCGGCAGACAGGCTCTGCAAGGCAACGCGTTGAACGGTTTCTGAACGCATTTTTATTAAAAATATTTCGGACGCAAACGGGCCACCCAAAAAGGTGTGCGATGGGCGCAAGTGGGCTGCTGCTCCCGAGTAATATTGTACCTAGTCGCCATTATTATTAAACCGCGGCAGTCGCGTGTGTCGACGAAAACCGTCACACCGACGGACCGCTCCCTTACACATTACAATAATAATATTACACAACATATTATAGGTACTGCGGCTGCAGCGGGTACGCACTATATAATATTATAATAATAATAATAATAATTTATTATTATTATAATATTTACACGTCTGCGGATGTCGATTCGACGCCGTTCATCCGGAACGAGACGGCCACGCGACTCCGTCCGTCTTGATCGAAGTCCACGGTCTCGGTCTCCTCCCGGGGCACGGCGTGGTACACTGAAACATTCGCGCACGGTTTAAACGACGGCAGCGGGGGGGGGGGGGGAACGGAGTAAAAGTCTTCAAAACGAAACAAAACAAAAATAACGTCGTGGGCACACTTAAATAATATTATACGTCTCGGTCCTACCTATTTATATGAAAACGTACAAAATAGGTATGTATATACCATAAATACAACTGCAGTCGCCGCATGCTACTGGGGATGGCCACTCAGCTGCACTCGTGGTTGAACTTTTTTTTTCAAAAAATTCGTTCGTTCGCTTTGAAAACACAAATCGTTGGTAGGTGTTTGTACGCGACATGTTAGCGTTATTGAATAGACAGACTTTAATTATTGTTTGAGTGACAAATAGTTTGGTAAAAATTTCGTATTTAATACGATTGAGAAAACGGCATTTCTCGCCGTACGTTGCCAAATTTAATAATTATTATATTGAACGACAGTTATTACTAATAAATTTAATATTATATTATACATTATTAATTTACGCAGTCATATATAAATGCATAAAATATTTATATGATTTATTTTTTCAATTTCTTCCAAAATTTGCCGCCCTGGGACCGGGCCTCGCGGGCCTAGGCGTAAATACGGCTCTGGATAAAAGACAATAAGGCGTAATTGGCGTCACAGT
Source organism: Neotoxoptera formosana (assembly GCA_022818045.1). Lineage (NCBI taxonomy): Eukaryota > Metazoa > Arthropoda > Insecta > Hemiptera > Aphididae > Neotoxoptera > Neotoxoptera formosana. The sequence continues at coordinate 88,233,957 of CM040630.1, forward strand.
CGTGAGCGAAATATTTTTTGAAATCATTAGTGTTTTACTTTAAATGGATCGCCCGGTATGATATTATGCGCACGCCGAATCCTGATCGAAGCGGTGGTTTGCTGGTATTGGAGCGGATGAACGATGATCGAGGACGATAATGATGACTGGGGTATGGCTATAACTATAGGGCTGGGAATGTAATTCAATGGAAAAAACCAAAAAAATTCCTTTACGGCCTAGAAATTTAAAACAATATACCCATAAAATGCATTTATTCTTTTTATTTCAAACAGATTTTGGACCAAACATTTTTTTTAATTTAATTTAATAAAAATTTTTGTAAGTACTGCATGATTTAAAATCTTCTATACACGGACTTTTAATTTGAAAAAGGAATTATTCTCATAATTTGATTTTCCGTTGTCACTCGCAATCTCGATTTGTAGGTACCTATGTTGTACGGATCCGTTCGAAAATGTTCAATTAGGTAAAATCCGTGTTGGTATATTTATAAGTTACAAAATTCAAACAATAATCTTTTTATTTTTCTTATTTTAAGAAGAAAATATACAATCTATATTATATGTAATAGGCAATGGGTAGGTATAATATAATATGCGTTACGAGAGAAAAACACGAGTTACATAATTTGGGGAAGGAAGACACCCCACTGATGACACTTTCAATTTGTTTTAAATCTTGTGTGATTTAATTAGTTTTTATTTTAATTTTTTTTCAATTTTACGTTTCAGTCACCTTGAGGTTACCTGGGATTGTAAACGGTTCTTGATGAGAGGATTTGAATGAGTAGATGTTATAGACTGCAGTTATGGCATATTTTCTATAGGAACATTTAGCTTGGTCTTGAATATATTTTAAGTATTACAATCTATGTGTAGAGTATGGTTTGAAATATACGGAGGAGTGTTTACTAATTTTCTTAAGGTCATATTTTTAAAAGCTTGTATATCATTTAGATTGGACTTTTTGGCATTTCCCCGTAGCTGGATAGTCCGTATGTCCAGATGGGTTTTTTACGCACGAGGAATTTAATATTCATAGGGGTGACTTTGTGTGGAGTCCAAGTTTAGAGTCGATCAAGTGTTAGACCGAGGAATTTTACTGTGGGCGATGAAGGGTCACAGGGACGCCATATATAGTACACGGAATGTAGTATTAAATGCTTTAAAAACCCTCAAACGATTTTCAAAAATGACCTTAAAGTTAAAAATCGTCAAAAATTCAAAATAAAAACTTTTTATAATTATTTAAAAATATAGGTACATGAAACATATATCATTATGTTATAGGACGAGGATCGCGCGTTTAGTTTTGGAAAACAATGCGAAGATCGTCGAAATCCCACTAATCCCAGCCCTAATTTATCACAATATATTATATAGTAACACGGTGCCAATTAAAATATTAATTCGTGGAAGTTATAGTTTCCATTTTAAACATTTTTTTATTTAATGAAACTAAGAGGACAATGATTTGTCTTTTTTCGTGAATAATAAACGCGTGTACCTCTACAACGTAGCATTGCGTGGTTTGCCTCTCTTGTACTTCATCGCGTAGGTATATATTACTATTATAGGTACCTAAAGTACCTAAGTCGAGTCCCTACGCCGAAACTCGTAGGTCGTGTCGTGTATTGGACTGTTATAAACAGAGCTTGCAAACGTTATGCCCATAGCTATATAATATGTCAAAAAACGATTGCAAATAATTTGTAAACTTAATTAAAATGGAAAACAAAAATAATTAAACACCACAAAACAAAACATGAGATAACGATTAACAGACTATATAACAGGTACCTACATCATTTAACAAAACATAACGCAAAAAGTAATAATTTAAAATCCGTTTACTTAAAAGTTATGATATTATCTGTTTTGTAGAAATATTTATTCCACATGACTTAGCAATCAATCTTTGGGATTAATCCAAGATTTTTTTATACTTCATATCCCTGATATTTTAGTTATTATTTTTTTTTATTACGATAAACGATAAACAATAAAAGCAAAATTTGTATTCAGTTTTAATTCTAAATAACGATAAACCCGAAAATTGTATAACGTTTTGACTGTAAATAACGTAAAATGAAATTTTGATTTTAAATGCAAGCCCTGCTTAAGTCATAAGAGAGAAATGTGCCACGATAATAGGCACCCAAGTAACTTGTAAAATAACCATCTGAAAACTGAACAAAAAAATAAGAAGTAACTAAGTACCTATATACTGTCTAAAATTCTAAACGATAAAAACTAAAAACAATCACACACATATTCATGATCAATAAAAAAACCATGTGGGATACAATTTTACATTTTTGTTTGTAGGTAGGTACCTCCTAAATATAAAAATAAAAACTATTTATAGTGACCTTATTATTACTTAAGTAATGAAGATATATTAGCATAAATATTTGGTTAATTTAGTTTTTTTGTGATTATTAAGGTACTAATCTTTGATTCTATAGTGACAAGCAATAACTATAATAACCTATTCGTCACTTGCCTTCTATACAAAACATAATATATAAATTATATAATTATATATTTATACATTATTTATTGATATGATTTATATGTAAATAACAATAATACATATCATCCATTGTTCATATTTTGTTTAAAATCATCTTAAAAAATAAATATGTACCTAATACCTACCTAAAGATGTATTTATTAAGTAACCACCAGCTGTAGTGTTAGAAATTAATTTTTTATTAATTTACTGGCAAACATTGCAAATTCAAAGAAAATTAATGTAACAATTTAGTCATTTATGAAGTACCCCCATACAAATACACTGTTATTAATAACTGGTATATATTTCACAACAATTTTTAGAGTATTTTTGATTGAAATTAAAAACATTACAATTTATAATAGTGAAAACTGGATCTAGAATTATTTGGGACACTAAAATAAAAATAAACAAAAGTCATACTACTAAGATTTATTTAATTTTCTAGAATTGATACACTGGCGTCAGTCATATTTCATTATACGGGGATCTACATTTCTACTCAAATACTAAAACAAACACTAATCTAACTACAGTAACACAGTAATCATACTATCTATTAACTAACATAATTATTAAGTAGTAACCCGAAACAACATTTTTAATACCCAATAGTAATATGGGTGATAATAATAACATCAGCTATCATAAGATGTTGAAACATACTAAGCCATTTTGTAATATAAAAATATTTAGCATGCTTATAGTATATAAAATAAGATATTTTCTTCAATACATATTTAGTCAATAAATTCGTCGTGATGCATAAAAAAAAGGTTCAGTCCATGCCATTTAAACTGAAATGAAAAACATAAAATAAACAATAATAATAGTAATGTAAATACATTTATTAACAATATCCTTAAATAATAATTAGTTTTTAGAAAAATTCATAGCGCAAATGACAATGTTTATAAATATTAGGAGCTTTAGTCCAAACATTTTTTGTTTTTATATTATTTTACAAAACAAAATTACAATGTAAACTTATTTTATCTAACTCTCAATGTGTAATATTAGTGAGTATAATAGTAATTTAGTGAATTAACAAAAATAAGGTTTTTATTATCAATATTGTCTTATATTTATATTATAATGAATAGGTACTCACTTAAAATAAACATTTATAGTCATTATTTTAAAAATAGGATATCTTTGAATTTATTTTTGAGTTGGAAGTTATTTATATTCATAGAGAATAAATACAAAACAAATACAAAAATTATTTAAAAATATAATAACTACTAAATTGAGTCTTATATAGATAATACAGTTTCTTTTTAATAATTATTAATTAAACTTAGGATAAAAATGGTTAAAACTGTTAAAACTAGTGAGCATATTAATAATTATACATAATATTTTGTAATTATGAAATTGAAATGTATAGACCATTGTCTGAAGTAAATTTTATTAAGAAAGTTAAAAAAAAATATATTTAAAATTATGATTGAGTCTAAACTTGGTGTTCAATAAATTTTATCAAATTTAAAGTTTTCTTTATAAATTTGTTAGTTTTTTGATAATTTTATTTCATATTTAAAGATATTAAGTTACATATCAATAAACTTTCTAATACATTAATATTTAGATGAGTCAATTATTTGACTGTGTATTTTAAGTTTTTAACTACAAATAATAAATAATTAATTAAAATACTAATTATAAATAAAAATAATAAGCATTCTAATCATTAAATTTAATATAAATACAAACACTAATTTAATAAATATTAGTAATTGATGATTTTTTTGTACGTACATTTTTGATAATTTCTGCCACAATAACAGATGAAATATTTTTTGTTCAACACAAAAAATACGACTGAAAGAGTTATCAATAATACTGCAATAATTCCTAGAACAAAATCAAATAGGTATTAATTAATAATTGAATACAAAACAATTTTTAATTTAAACATACAAAACATTTCATGAAGTTGTTATGGTTTAATTAATATTGGAAGTTAGATCCTATTACATACCTATTTTTAATCTTGTACATACTAACAAATAAATCATTCAAAAGTTATAAGTTCTGTCCTTTTTTTTATGAAATCCATTTGCTGATTTTACCATTCTGTCAAATACAAGAAATCTAAACTACCATTTTTTTTTTAAATTTAATTTTTGTGTTTATATATATATATATTTTTTTAAAAATAAAAAATATAATTATTACAAGTATTAGTTAACAAATTGGTTTGTCTACCTTCTTTAAGCAGAGCTTGTGTTGAAGGTATATAGTTATTTTCTTAGAAATTAAACATTAAATACATTTACAAGATAGACAAATAATAGACAGATATAAACAAAATGTAGAATACAGAAAAATATAGAAATAAAGATAAAGTACAAAGTAGTTTAAAGTTTACAGGCAGATACAAATAGCACTACTTTGTAATGAAACTAGTGATTTAAGGTATGTTTAGAGGCCCCACCCCACATTGTTATGCCATATTGTATAATAGATTGAAAAAGAGATGTGTAAACAATTTTTATTAGGTCTGAGGAGAGATTTTATTTAAAGTAGTTTGTACATAATGGTTCTTAGGTGCATATTAATATTTTGAACACGAAAGCTCCATTTCATATTACAATCCAACATCAAACCTAAAAATCTAACGATATTGAGTATTGAAACATAATATTATTATAGTATTATATAGTAGGTATGCCTGGACAAATTACCATTAAATAATATTTTATATTATCCTACATTTTTATTTATTGAACACTTTAATATGCATATCTTATAAGACATTACATAAATTAAATTTATAATATTAAGTGAGTTTATCAAAACCTTGTGTCTATGACTAGGAAGAAAAATAATCTGTACAACAACAATTTAAAAGATTGGATATAAAAAAATTATAAAATAAATTAGAGTTTAAATTTGAATCTAATCTTTTCTGTAAACTGTTGGTGTTTTTGACATACTTTCAGTTAGTTAATAAGTGAAATTATGAGATATTTAATAAAAATAACAACATAATTAAGACAACACAACAACAATATATATTTTAAGTATATAAACAAACAAAAACTTTTTTTTAATAATAGTCTTAAAATATTTTGGATTTAGATGAGTAAGTTTAAAAAAAAAATAGATTGAGACTTACCACAATATGCTAAAACATTATTTTCTTCAGGTTTATTGCATTCTTTATACCAGTCTGTAAGTAAAATTGGGTTGACAACATCAATAAATTGGTCTAGATCGCATGCTATTGAATCACAACCAGGAATATGAAGCAAATAAGGATCATGAGTGGAGGTGTTTCTGTAAGATACCTTTGAAATAGAAATAATTAATTAGTTTATATTTGGTACATAACTTGAAATGTTAAATATTGTATTTACTTACAGTAACAACATAAGTGTTATTTGAGTTTTTACTCTTCCTAAGTTCTAAAAACACTGCAGCAGTATAAGGTGGTAATTTATGATTGTAAACATTTAAGGAATGTAATAACCCAGCTACATTAGTATCATGAGCTGAGTAGACCCATAATTTGATATCGGTTTTCATAGTTCCATTCCGTTTTTGTTTCATATTATCAACAATTTCATTCAGCAATACACCTGAAAAATTCAAATTATACTATTATAAACATTTATTGATTTTATATAGGTTAGGTTCAAAAAATAGGTGTAAGAGATAATAAAAAAACTTTAAAATAATAATATATTATTATATAAAACAATATGATATTACTATTGTAAATCTACTAACATTTCACAATTTTGTATCATGAAAAATGATCAATTATTGTTTTTGGCTAAATTATAATTTACTATCTAAAGTATTAAATAAAATAAAAATGTTAACAATTATTTAAATAATTTATTTTATCAATGATTTATTGATAATATTATTTACTATTTTACTATTATGTATTTTTAAATTATTTTAAGATATTATGATGTGTTGCAACTATATTCAATAAATTTAGAAATTTACAAGGTGAATACAATTATTATCTGAACAATAGTTTAATGTATTCATTTATGTATCATTTTTTATAAACATTAAGTAATAACTCAATGTTTCATGCAGTTAGTTAAAAAACTAAATAATTTAAAATGGTAACTATTTGAATGCGAAACATACATTTAGTAGTACCTTATTTAGGTAGATAATAAATGACAACTAATAAATTATTAAAATAAATAGGATTTTATTCTTTTAATTTTCTTAATGACTCTTTACATATTTGTTATTAATGAACTTTAAGTATTGAGTTAATATATATTTTATTATATAACTGTTTTGTTAACAAAAAATGAGTTACATATTAATAAGTACCTATTTTTTTGTTGCTTTTTTAGTTAATATGATGTATTTATATCACTATTTCAATGAAAATATTACCTATTTATTTTATACATAGGTATTTGGTTATACTATATTAATTATATTAATTAAGTATATAATTATATACATGTATATTTTTTTTGACATTTACATGAAAAAATGTATTTGTAGGGGTTTTTTAAAGCAAAAAAAAAAATTATGTGCACATAGTAGTGATAAATTCATGCTCTTTATATTTTTTGACTCCCCTATGTGAAAAATAGTTCCTGCACGATTGATAATATTTATACCTATAATTATTTGTACTAGCAAATCACAGAGAAGATTTAGAAGTTCAGATAACATCAGATAATTTTGGTCATGAAGGAAACATAAAATATTATAATTTAAATATGGTAACTATTATTGTATTATCAATAAAATAACAAGAAAAAAATAGTACCAGTACAAGTATAATACCAACATATAAATGATGATCATATATGCGATATCCAACAGAGAATTTAAATTATTAATATTGAATACATATTTTAAATATGTATCTATATTAGGTACCTATAAAATAACAGTTTTGTAATTGAGTATTTTATTTAATATTAAACAATATCATTTTTTTTTTTAGTATACTATAATTACATATAATTTTTTTTGTTATTATTAAGTGTTGATTTACACATACCACAACTTAGTTTCTTCAATATTGGAGTATATGTTGGCAATAGAAATGCCAATTCGGAAACTTCTCTTAACTTGTCAGGGAATACAGAATTGGTCCAATTGGGTAATGTATAGTTAAATTGTGTCTAAAACAATAAACATGTAACACAAATAAATAAACCATTTAAATAAAATGTACATTAAAACATATGGCCTACAATAAGCAGTATTTTTATAGCAAATTTTTTTGATATTTAAATTTGTATACATTAATATGATGTCATAGTGTTTTCAATAAAACAGATGTGGCCAGAGTCAATCTAGAATAACCTAATAAAGATATTTATTACAATTTATATTTAATAGTTAATAGACAGTGGTTTAGTATTGTTGGCTTAAAGCAAAAACTCATTAACGGCAAAACAGCAATATTTGGTAATTAGATTTTTAGTTTTAAAAATTATATATAACACCTTCAGTAAATTTTGAAAAAACTAAAAAAAAACCAGATATTAACTAATAATTTGATGTTTAGTGCCCATACACAAATTATCAACTTCAAGTTTATAAATTAGATGGTGTAAAAAAAAAAAAATTGAATTTCACCATTAATTAGTTTTTGTTCCAAGCCTACAATATAATGTATTTTAAAATATTTTCTTAAATCTGTCTTCAAAGAAAAAGTTACTTTTGATTAATCCGGCATTAAATAAAGTTTGGCCACCCATCTAACTTTAATTTAATATATTATTTATCAAAATTAATTAATAGCATCAAACTTAATTTAATTCTTATAATCTATTTTGTATACTTTTAAAAAACTAAGCAACTGTTTAGTACCTCAACTAATAATATATCATATAATGTTAATGTGTCATCAATTAAATCAGTAAAATTCATGCCACTGTTTTCTTTGAGGTAATTATATAAATTTTGGTGAACTTCATTAAATCGTTGGATTTCTGGTAAATTTTGAAGGTTATTAAACTCTCTTGTGAACCGAGGACAGTTATTACCAAACGACAAAGACTGAAAAATAAATGTATTTAAATAAGTTCTAATTAATACAAAAAAGAAACGACAATTTATAATATACATAAAATATTCAAACAAAATTTACCTCATCAAGATCTCGTGGAACTGAATGAATAGGAATTGGTTGCCATAAATTTCCTAATTTGTTGTTCCATATTTGATCTGCACTTGGTGCATATAAACCAGCTAGATTAACAGCAGCGCTCATTAAAGCACGATCCACACTAGTACTACGAATGTATATATCTTTATTGGAATATTTAACAGGTAAAAAATCGCTGTATCTGTTTCTTATCCATTTTCCAAATTCATAATGCCTTTCTTTTCCTTGCTAAAATCATAAAATATACTTTATTACCTTGGGAATACATTTAAATATGTATAATAGATAATATTATGATGAAATTAAAAAAATTATAGTATCCAATGATTGAAGAAATATTTACAATATTGAGGAAGTACCAATAACTTGAGGTTATTGACAATAACTTATTATCATTATTATTTTACTTGATATACTATAATATAGGGTATTACTTGAAAATATTAGCTTTAATTATGTTCAAAACTTAATATGAAAATAGAAACATTTTTTCTATATAATTTACTATTATGTAAATAGCTCTTTTTGTGATATACAATAAAAGAAAAAAAAACTTACATTAGTCAGTTGTCCAAAACCCATGGGCCAGTAAGATGCATTTCTATAAGGATCTTTAGGGTAAGATAAATCAGTAATAGCTCGATCGCCGTGTCTGTAAAGCTGAAATTAAAATCAGACATTAGGTAATCGGATAAATGAATAGGTAGCAATAAAACTTTAGATTAGACTATTGTGAGTTAGATATAAATAATATTATACATATCATACAAATATTAGCATAATGTAGTATTGCTGACTTGATCCGTTGAAAGCCAAGGAACAATAAATACAAATTATTAAGTATTTTGAATAACAGTAGAGTACCCACCAGTCATTTGACATTACAATATAATAATCTTAATTATATTATATAATACAGGGCCAGAGTTATGGAGTTAAAAAATAAAAATAAAAATGTACTAAACCATGTGTATAATTACATATTATTATTATTATTTTATTTTATTGTGCTACAACACGTAGCCCAATTACAGAGACATTAATATTATTATAATCTTGTAGATACTATACAACATGCTTACCTACTTGATTATATTATTATAAACTACCATAACAATATAATTATTGTTACATAATATACAAATTACACACTACAATAATTCTTATTATTGTAATAAATCATCTATAGTTTTTAATTAAGTGTTTTTTTTCCGTTGGCAGGTATGATTGATGCCTTATCTTGGAATTTTCTCAGATAATTAATACGTTCTACTCTAAACGATAGTTATCACATTACAGAGAGTTCAACAGTTAAATATCAGAATGCGTTTGTCGGGCTTTTCAGTTTAATTTATTGATTTCACGAGGAGCTATCCTAACAAATATCTAACAAACGCCTAACAATATTTTAGACGGACTTCGTTGTGCAAACGTTTACCCATGACTCTAAATCTTTTGCCGTAATTTGTAGACGATGTTATATTATAGATATTCGGTTCCCAATGATTATCACTCACCAGAGACGAAAACACCAGCTCGCCGTACTCTTGGGCCAGCGGATCGATGGCCGAACAGACGTCGGCGGCGGCGAGCAGGACGGCCGTCAGCAGACGGATCAGCAGTGTCGGGAGCATCGCGAGACGGAGACAGACACACACACACACGAGAGTCACACGAGTTCAAGTCCGTCCTGCGGCGTGGCCCGGTTTCGAATGGATGCACCTGTGGACACACATATTTTTCTTTTTCAAATTTAAATAATTATTCATAACAATATCGTATCGTTTTACGAACGACGACGGCGCGTTGTTTGTCCGTGGCACATACTTGCGGGCGCCGCGTTAGACAGACATTCGTCCGTGTCGTTCGGCGAACACGATCGCTTTGTCGAGCAGACTGAACGATTCGTACGACTGCGGACTGGAGGTACGTCGGGTGTGGGTACGAAACGACATAATAATATTTTCCGGGCGAAACGATAATACCTATAGACACGAGCGAGCGGAAACCAACAACTACTATCACTGTCGTCCGACCGTTTTGACGGAACGCGGAAACGTGCGCGATTTTTTTCTCGTTTTCATTTCGTCGGACAGGACGGTTGGAGGTCGATCACGAAACAAACCTCTGTGCGAAATTCAATATTATAATGCTACGTCTCTGGGGGGCCGGTCGAGACGATGACGACGTCCGTACGGTAATACCTATTATAATGTAAAGTCGTTATTGTCGACCGTTGTTAACAATAATATTATAATCGTTATCAACGACTGCCGCGAACAAAGCAAAGCAGCAGCTGCTTGAGATAATACCGCAGATTATAATCGTCGAAATCTGTTTTATTCAATCTGTGATAACGAAGACAATAATATATTATCTTCAGCTGCTCGGCAGCCGCAGGCTGCGGTCGTCGCGTCGTCGGCGCGCGCCAAACGGCGTGGTATGACAATTAAATATTATGTTTTTTGCTATTATTTTGGGCAGTCTCGTCGAGAATACTGTTCAAACATCAAAATGTGTATTCCGAATACGTACGACTTGGTGTCATTTGTATTCGAGTACTGTCTTTCAAAAGTATTTGAATACGAATACAAATACATTTTAAAAATATTCAAAATACTTTACACGAGTACCTACCTACCTACTTTTTTCATATTTCGAATTTCAGATGTCTTATGCCTTTTATATTTTAATCAGGTCGAGTTAAACTTGAGCAATAATTGTGTCATCTTCGTATTTGATGAAATCTCGAGAATTCTTATAGAATTGCTTATAAATTATTATTTCAAAATAGCAAAATGCGAAAAATAAATATTAGTCGTTGAAATACAACCGCGGTAAATTTCGGTAAAAAGAGTGCCTATAGTAAAAGTAATTAGTACTCTGAAATAAAATACAAATGAAAATTATTTTTTTAAAGTATTTAAAACACACTTGTCAAAAAATATTTTAAATATCAAAAATGTATTTATTTGTGTACCATATTTTGTACTTTTTTTATGCGCATAAGTGCATGCGTATTTAGTAGGTACTTTTTAAGTGCATATTAAGTTCGGAGCCCGGGTCATAATAATATTATGTCATATCGATATTCGATTATACGAATAATAATCAAAATTCGAAATATTTTATACATCAGTTGCGTATTTAGGGGGAAGATTAATGAGATATTATAATATATCTCCTCTTGATCTTTATTTTTAAACATAATAATATATGCGTATATACCTAATATTATTATATTGTGTTTTTTCCGTTCGTCATTTTATCAACAATTGTATAGGAAGCGATAATAAAAATATATAAATAATAAAATGTCTTAATTTTTGAGCGGGTCGTGTGGACCCTTTGCTATCCACCCGTAACGATTATAACACGAAATCGGACGTCGAAGAAATAATTGACGAAATATTGCCAAAAAACCTAGGCGGCTATAATTTTTTTTGTAAATGATTCATCGTTCAATTCGCATATCGATTGTTTAAAATATGTATATGAAGATTAAAAGTTTATGTAGGTATGTACCTACAGATTTACGAAGTCATTAACCATTTCAGATTGTATCTATTATATTGACTACCTGATGTGTACTTCGAGTGGACAAACTGTTGGATAACATTTCTCTAGTTTTGTTATGCCAATGTTATACATTACATTTTGTCGTATAGTCAGGAATCGGATGTTCAGCCGAGAGTCTATGCACACAGATTTAAATCTAGTCGATGATAAAAAAATATAGTCAAATTTACGAGGAAAATAATATTTTCAACATCGAACTCTGAAAATAGGACGTTTCAAACGATATTGTACCAATAATCATAATCATCGTTGCTAAACGTTATCGATATAATATTATACTGATGACTAGAGACAGGATGTTGATGACCTAAAGAACACACAAAAATGAACTTAAAAAATGTACCGGTACGCGAAAAATTTAATCACAACAAAAACCCTCAATAATAACAATAATAAAATCATTTTTTTGAATATTTAAAATAATATATTCTTTTATAAATAATGCCCCACATTGTACAAAAATTACCAAAAATGTCCTATAAAAGGAAAAAAAGATGTAAAAATATTAAAAAATGACGTTAAAAACAAAAAAATGCATTTACAGTTGAAAATGCCTAATAATGCAAAAAAAAATTAGTAAAGAAACGGGGGAGCATGAAACGAATTCTTAGCTAAGATAGCATTTTAAAGGATCGAGGGAAAAAAATGTCATCATTGACGTCAACTGATGTGCTCGTAATTCATATTTGCTAAATCGGAAGGAGTGAATTCAATGTCCAGAGATCCTTGTTGATTTTTTCCTATTAAAATATCTCTGACTATTTTAATACATAGGTACTTTGAAATCCAGAATTTTTTCAATTATATATTTGCAAATTTCTTTTTGACTATTTCTCGACAATGTGCCCTTGAATTTTTTCTAGTTTGACCACAGCTTTTTTTACTATATGCTAATAATACTTTCTATCGAAGACATGTTTTTAGTTTCCAACTTTTTGATTGTCTGAATCAAAAAACAAAAATTTCGAACCCTATGCGAATATTATATTAAAAACGATTGTCATAACGCATTACCAATATCGAAAATATAGATACACTAGTATACAGCAGTACATATTATACTAAAGCGATAACTGAACTAATCTAAACTACAATATAGCGGCGAATACTAGAAAATAAGCACGGAAATGCCATTTAGATAACATACAATATTTGGAGGTCGTCAAAAATGTTTGACAAATAGCTTATAAGTTGAAACATTCATCGTCGGCAAAAATCAATAAAAAAATTAAAAATCACATAAAACATGTACAAAATATGTACTTTTTTACCAAAATATGTAAAATGAATTTGAGTTTATTTCAATATTCGAATGATCCGAATCGTACACATTCAGATTTAAAATATCTCGTTCCAATAAAAATATATTATATTATTTACAATAAAATCCGTTCCCTAGTCATCAACATATCCTATCTCCACTGCAGATGACTATAATAACGATGATTGTTTTTCGATATCGATGTTTTTTGCCCCCACCACCTAAACTGCATATCTTGCTGCCAAGTGCCAATATAAGTAATCGTCGCCGGCGGAGGTTTTTGATATTTTTTACGATTAATCATTACCTATTTGTTTTTTTTATTAACGCGGCCCAGCCGTGTAGGTACTTATAGTTATGTATATACAGTATACTAGGTAGGTATACTGTATTATCGTATGGCGTGCTCGGATTTTTTGAAAGGGGAGGGATACGAATTTTCGACTTTTCTCATAATATCACGTAACATAATAATAAAGTGGCAAATATACTTTCATTGTTTTATGAAAACTTTAAAAATAACCCGAAAGGGCGAGGGAATACGACACCGCCCTGCACGCCCTCATCCCCGCGAGCACTCCCCCGCGTATTCTGTGGCGGATTTCCGCCGCGCGGAGATATAATATGATAATTATGTCGAACAAACATTTTTAATTTTTTTTGTTAAACGTAAAGGTTACTTTGAATTTCAAAAATTAGTATAAATGAAGTTCACAATATAATATACTAGGCAATTATTACTAATATGCATACAAAACAAAATACAGTCATTACTTGTATTTGTATTAATATTATATGTAAATAATAATGCCTTTGAAATACTTATACAATATACATACGTAGGTATGTATAATAATAATATATTATTTTTCTTCCCCCCCCCCCTTTCCAACACCTCGTGGACAATTTTGATTTTACTAACTTTTTATATTGATATTTTAAGATATAGGCACGTTTAAATTTTAGAGTAAACCAATCTAATTCCAGAAATATAAATTCTACATTTTATCTTTTCCCTCTACTCCTTCAAATTATACTAATATGTTATATTATATCCCATGCAAATATAGGTACTCGTGTCTGCAGCAGGAAATTCAACTAAAATAATATTAAATTTATTTAATATACCAACGTGTTCAATTTGTCAACAATTTGATGTACTTGACTTTTATTTTTATTCCCTCCTTTTTTCTCCCACCTATATGTTATTATTTCCCTACTACTGCACTCACAATTATTTATAATATTATGTTATTCATAATATCATATCATAAATTTATATATTTTTAATTTTAGATAGGCACATAGGTATATAGGTAGTTCTTTAGTATTTATGATGGATTATTTTTCGTCGTATCTTCTTTCTATATATTTATTATACACGTTACACGTCATGACACATATTGTCATTATAATATAATATTATTTTATGTAATTGAAATATTTAATTCGGCGAATAGAGAAATTATTTTTATTATTATTATTATTATTGTTACGAGTTTATGAATATTACGAAAACGAAGATTTTATACGATTTAAGCCACTGTGGCGTATACACATTATAAAGGGCTCGGCGGCCGGAGGGCTATGACTAGAAACCGGAATTATAAAATGTACTGAAATTAATGTTGTAAATATTATGATGAAAAATACGCAGCATGGTAAAAATAATGAAAAATATGCAACAATATGCAGTAATATATAGGTAGCATGTGCATTAAAAAATATGTACCAAATGAATAAAAAATAATTAATAAACATTAATTATTATGACAAGACAATGGTTAAACTATAGGTTGACAAAGGTCCATCGTATTATAAACCATTTTACAGCCAAGTAATAATTATTTATTTTCTTTGATACCAGCTACCATGTAATATACAGGGTAATTCATCAAGCACGCTCACTCCCATTTTTTCATTTAACAATGATTTTATTCAAAATATGACTTTTGGAGTTCATAAAAATATATATACTTAAACATCTTATTTTCAGATTCTTGAGATTTTTTGAACAACTTAATGAGTGTCCTGTGGGGAGACACAAACTTCTGTTTTTCATTTAATGAAAACCCGCCTCTTTTCCTTTAAAATATTCATTGTTTAATTTTTTTGAATTGTTTGATGTAATTAATTCAAAACTTGAAATAGTAGTTTTTCAGTTATTAAAATGTTTATATTAAGAATAATAATACTTAAAATGATACTACAAAAATATAAAATATGATATGCAACATTGGATTTAGTATCTATTCAAATTACACAGTTTTTATAAATTATAAATATTGTTAGATTAATATAAATTACTAAAATTGTCGAGTTTCAATAGCCCCCCAGATCTTCCAAACTCAGTATCACGATGGACCTATTATCCTTAATACCTGCACAAAGTTAAATTACTCAAAAACTAATAGTTCGAATTTTGATTTCGATACGTCAGTTTTCAGAAAAAATATACGCTTGATAATTTACTGTTGAAAAGGGGGGGGGGAGTTTCATTTTAAAAACAGAAGTTTGTATCTCCACAGGGCACTCCTTAATAGTAGTACAAAAAATCTCAAGAATTTGAAAATCGGTCTACGAGTATAATAAATTATATTTAAAACTTCTAAAAATCAAAATTTGATAAAAATGATTATTAAATGAAAAAATGGGGACGATCATGTTTGGAAAATAACTCTGTATAAAAGCAATACTACAATAGTTTTTCTAAATTAAGAAATATTATTTTCGTGATACTTTTCTTAATTTAATTGTTGATCGACGTAATATTAATTCTTGTATTTATATTTTATTGCGTCAAGACAAGAAAGTTTATTTATTTTTCAAGAGTGTATAATATAAAATACACAAACGACAATATGTTATTATCTAATAACGAACTACATGCCTCGACCCTTCAATTATGCATTAATATATAAAATAAGATTTGATCTTTGAAATCATTTTGATTATAACTCTCAGTCTCGGCGAGTACACGCAAATGCATATTATAATTCCGGTCTCTTGTAACGAGTAACGACTTATACGGTGGATGTATAAACCTCTCTATCCGACTCTCCTCCACCCGGATGTAAAATTAAGGGAGTGCGGGATGTGGGGAGATAGATTGCCCCAGAGCCTTCGATATTTGATAAAATACTATTCCCGTCTACCACTATATGTATACTTGAAAATATAGTGACTAAATATATGTAACATTTTTGTGTGTCTATCCCAAGAGGAATTCCTAATTGAGCCACCTGCCTCCAACCATTGATTCCTCAATATAACTACAGATCAAAGCTAATTTCTATAAAAAAAAACTAATTAGACACTACAATAGGTATTTTAAATGTAATCCCTGTCCCATTTCTGAAACCATATAACATCTGCAGCATTTCATCATAATATAATATATATACTTAATATATTAAAATTATATTTTTATCTAATATTTACGAATAATAATACACTCGTGGTACCTATTTCAATATTATTATTATCTCGATAATATTTAAACAAAAAAAAAAAAAAAAATATCTCGACGATATAAAAAAATAAAATAATAATTATAATAATATGGTTAATATATTACATATTATTCGGCAGACATTTCGGCAGGACAGCAGGTCGTCTCGCTTCGGTATCGGTCTCGTCACTGCAGTGCACACGATTCGCGGCGGACGAAATATAATTCTATGATAATACGAGATCGGAAACGAATCTCTGTCGCCGCGGAGACGGACAGACGCGACGAGACTGCGACAGTGCGACGTGTGTCGGTGATGTGACGACCGGGTCGGGTCGAGCCGACTGACGACGACTGACGACTGACGACGACGGCGGCGGCGGCGGCGGCGGCGGCGGCGACTACGAGACGAGTGATAAATAATTGTAATGAAGCTGCGTGCGAGCGTGTACCGCGCCGCCGATATGATAGGAGATGTACAAACATACCTGCGGACGACGACGACGCTGCCTCCGAGTAAAAAAAAAATAAAAAAAAAAAACCGCTCTCTGGTGATAAAAAGGTCGTGCGAATTCAAAACTCATTGTTATGCGGCGAGCGTGGTCGGTAAGTATATAATATTGTATATATATATATATATATATATATGGACCGATGATTAAAACGTATATATACAATATCACTACATATACAGGGTCCGTCCAGAACAAACGCACGTTATTCGAAATAATATACTACGCTAAAAGTAATTTCTGGAAATAATTTTTATTACATCAAAAAATGTAGAAACATGTGCAATTTTTTTTTACTGTAACAAAATTTAGGTTTTTAAAATAATGTCAGTCATATTATGGCGCTCTTGAGCCGCAATGCAGGAATGCAGGCGCTCCCCAAACGAGTCCATCGCGTCGGTCAGCATAATCTGGAATTTTTGGCGGAGAACCTCCATTGAGGCACGAGCCGTGTGCGATGTTGCCCCGGCTTGTTGAAACCACACTTTTCTAATACTGACACGAGTTGTGGGCGAAGTTCCGGGACAGATGCTGACCGACGCGATGGACTCGTTTTTTAAAAAAAAAAATTGCATATTATGTTTCTACATTTTTCGATGTAATAAAAACTGTTTTACAGAAATTACTTTTAGCGTAGTGTTATTTCGAAAAACACGCGTTTGTTCCGACGGACCCTGTATATATTTTATATACATAAACGAGGCTAGAGTATTTGTTTTGCGAAATCGTAAAAAAAAATGAGTCATCATATTTAGAGTAAAAACACCTACGCGCCGCTATATGCGTGTTTCGCGCGTGCGATCTTATGTCGAATATTTTTGCATAATATTTGTGTATTTTTGGATAATTTCTTTTGAAACTACCTATACAATATGATATCGCTCTTTCTACTCTTCTTTTCTTTTTGCACGTTTTCCTATAGTCGTCCGTCATTAGGAGCGTAATTACGGGGGGTGATATGGGGGATAGATCCCTCCCCATGTGCCGTATTTATATACTGTTGTCTTACAAAATACAAAATACAAATTACTAAAAAAAAAGTTCAACTAAATGTTCAGTTATATTACTGTATTGCCAAAATAATTAAAAAAATTAATCAATTTCTATTCTACAAAACTGGATGTAGCTAATTCATTAGCTGAACTTAAATTGTGGAGTACAAAACTAAGAGAATTAAAAAAATCAAATATCAATCCAAAAACCGGAATTGAAGCGTTAAAACTGTGTAACATTAATATTTACCCTAATATACATTTTTTATTAAAAATTTTATGCACACTCCCGGTGTCTACTTCAACACCTGAAAGAACATTCTCAAGTTTAAAGAGAATTAAAACATACCTTAGAAATAGTATGACAGAGGTGACACATTATTTTAACTAAAATTCAATATTTATTATTATGTTGATTATTAATTAATTTGTAGGGTCTATCAATGTTGGCCATTCATAATGCTATTGATGTAGAACATGATGAAATACTTAACATATTGGCGCGAAAACCAAGAAAATTGGAAATTTAGTTATAATAATAATATAGTGTTTGTTAATAATAGGTATAATATGTAATAAAGAAAATGGTTTGTTTAATAATATATATTTTTAAAATGAATTATATTGAAAAAGAAATTAGTGGGAAGGTTTAAGGGGGGTGTGGGGGGGGGGCGAAGCCCACCACGGGGCTATGGTTTTAAAATATCCATATCCCCTCCCATAAAACACAGTCCTGTCCGTCAAAACCGCCACAGTCAGTTCTATAATCAGGGCATCAGGGCTCGCGCATTTGAAATCGAAATGTCGTTTTATACGTTATTTTTACAATCTAAACGTCACACGACTGCAGTTGCGTTTATCGTTAAAAATAATATCTAATGAGGGGGGAGGGACCCTGCGCAGTAACGGAGTATAATGTTATGTAATAAATTCTTTGATTGCTAAATCGCGCGGAATAAATAATTCTACAAAACCAACATCATAACTTTGGCGATAAAAAGGTCGTGCGAATTTAATACTTATTGTTATGCGGCGAGCGTATCGGCGCGGTCGGTAAGTATAATACGGACCGACGATTAAACTGTTTACACAATATTACTATAATATTACCTATATACGCGGCTGGCATATTTGTCTCGCTAAATCGTAATAAAAAACTGGTCATCTCTAAAGTAAAAATCCCTATATGCGTGTTTCGCGTGCAATTTTATGTTTCATTTTTTTTTGCATAATATTCGTGTATTTTTGGATAATTTCTTTTGAAAGTATAATATAATATTATCTCTTTCTACTCTTCTTTTCCTTTTGCACGTTTTCCTATATAGACGCCCGTCAAAACCACAGTCTTCAGTAAGTTCTAATCGGGGGTAGCATTTGAAATCGAAATTTCGTTTTACGTTATATATTTTGTACAATCCAAACTTTACACGGCTGTTGCGTTTATCGTCATTTAGAATATTAAAACGTTATATACAACTGTTGGGTTTATCGTCAAAAATAATATCTGATGCGAGGAAAGGCCCGACAAGGAATATAAAAAGTTCTTGAATTGATCGTTAAGACTAATATTTTGCTAAATCGCACGAAATAAATAATAATTCTACAAAACCAATATCATATAACTTTGGCGATAAAAAGGTCGTGCGAATTTAAAACTTATTGTTATGCGGCGAGCGTATATCGGTGCGCGGTCGGTAAGTATAATATATATGGACCGATGATTAAAACGTTTACACAATATTATTATATAGGTAGGTACGCGGCTGGCAAATTTGTTTTGCGAAATCGTATAATAAAAAAAACGGGTCGTCTCTAGATTCTAGAGTACAAACACATAATATGCGTGTCTTGCGTGCAATTTAATATTGCATATTATATTTTTTGCACAATATATTTTGTGTATTTTCGATATAATATATGGGCATTATGATATGGTACATACACGCGGTTTACCCGAGTTGATTTTTGGAATATTATACTTTCTTTTGAGGTACCTATATATATATAATATTATTGCACGTTTTCCTTGACGTCTGTATTATGGTCTATCAAAATCAAAGTCAGTTCTATAATCAGCTCGGCTCGCATTTGAAATCGAAATTTCGTTTTACAATCAGCTGCATATAATATACAGCGTCACGACGGGAAATATATGTTATACTAAATTTAAATAATATTATTGGTTTGCATTTCGCTCTTTTTCGAAAATCCGTATAGGAAACCAATTCGGATGTGTGCCGTCTATAGGACACTTATGTCGGGCACCAATGATTTGAATGTCAATTTTCATATATATTATGGGAACCCATTCGGATGCAGACGTTCATTGTTATATCTTAGACCAGGGGTCTTCAACCCGCGGCCCTCCGAGTCTTTATTTGCGCCCCGGGAACACATTTCAAGTATGGCGTGTTATTTTTTTCTATGTATTAATGAGAATTTTTATTTTGTTTATTACCAAATAATTTAACTGTGTACGGCCCGCGAGATTTAAATTAATAATATGTGGTCCGCCGCCTTAAAAGGTTGAAGACCCCTGTCTTAGACCATAGTTAGTATTTGGCATATATATATATATATGTATACTAGTACAGTATAAACTGCACTTTCATAGTTTCTATATACGGTAGAAATTTAGAATTTTCGTAATACGTTTTTCATTAGTTATTAGTTATTGTCAACTCACACTCACTGGCACCCACCCACCGATTTCGGTCGGGGCGCAGGTCTCAAAAAACAGCAACATACAAGGCTTGCATTTGAAAAAAAAAATTAATTTTACGTTATTTAGAAGGTAAACGTTGTACGACTTGTTGCGGTTATCTTTAAAAATAATATCTAATGCGGGCAACGGCGCGGAGGACACTTTTCGGGCCAGTTCACTTTTCGGCTATTCTGGAATGTCCGTTTTCGGCCAGTACACTATTTTGGTCACGGGTTTAAAATATTATTATTGCGATTTGTTTTAAAATCACGTCATATCAAGTCGAGTAAAAAATATAAAAAATATAAAGTCGCATTATATTATCAATTTACAAAAAAAAAAAATTATAGGGATATTTAATTTTTTGTTTGTAATTTTATTGTGGCCCATATTATGTTTATTTAAAATAATATTCTTCATGTTTTTTTTCTGTTAATCTACCAATTTATATAATAATCATAATATATTAATTTAGGTAGGCATATCGAGAGATAATATATGTTAAGCTCGGATACGGTACGTAGATAATACATTTTTGGATCGATCGCTATAAGACATCAGCTGATCGCTAAATCACGCGGAATAATTAATAATTCTGCGAAACCAATATTATAACGTCTTTTAAGTATCTAAACGGATTTTAAATTATTTCCTTTTTTTTTTTTGTTTATTATTATATTCTACTTATACATCAGATTTTGCGTTATGTTTTGTTTAATGATATATTATATTTTACATTTTTGTCAATCGTTATAATTTTATTTTGTGGTATTAATTATTTTTGTTTACAGTTTTCCGTTTTAATTACGTTTACAAAAATAATATAATACGATTTTATTATTTCAAAGCCTTCTCAGTGCAAGCTGCCGCGGTTGATCGAGCGTTTGAGTGTATACGTCATTATTACTCATTACTCATTAGTTTACCGATATTGCGGTATAATAACCGTTGGCTGTGTCTTTATTTAACTTCGTTCTTATTTTAGATGCCAATTAATTCGTTAATTAATGAATAAAGCTTGGTTTTGATGACTTTTGCATTTTTTTTTCTTCAAGTGCTATACAGTCCAAACCGAAAACTAAATTTGTTTGGTTTATAACGATTTAGATCGCCTAATTTGTATTTGGCATTTTTTGCATTTTGTGTGTCTAATGCATTTTATTGCATTTTTACAAATTTTATTACCTAGGTATGTTAAATTTGTGTATTTAAACTCATTTCTGTTTGTTTTAAGCTTTTTTTAATATGTGATGTACAATAGGCAATCCCAATAATATTAGTAATGCGATAAGCCTACTCTAGTCCATCGATATTGAAAAACTAATAAACAAACAAAAGAGAAACACTATTTTATTTGATATTTGATGGTTTTTCGAGTGCACTTCGAGTGCTTCTATTTCGTGTGATTTTTTTATACGGCCTGTATAATATTATGACGTTATGTCCACCACCGCCTATGTAGAATAATATACAAAAGTACAGCAATAATATTATTATTATTATTACGTACGATGCGATTATTACCCCTTACGAGTATTCATCAGCGAAAATAATATGTCGATCCGACTAATTTTATATCGTTAATTCGTTTATATTAGACCGCAATAACGAACGACGACGACGACGACGAACAACAATATTATTATTATGATACACACGCAAACAAGCGCGTTCGTCAATAGAAATAATAATAATTATAATAATTGTGTTTTTTTGTCAGTTGTCAACGATGTGTACATAAACGTAAAATAATTATTTAGGTCAACAGTTGGCTGTTCGCGCCCGGGCAGCTGATTTCGAGAGACCACAATTTAAATAAATAAAAAAAAAATGGACATTGTTTTTAATCCTCACATAATACTCCATCCGGTTATAGGCACATTTAGATGTTTGCTACCATATAATATTTATGGTGTCATCATCGTATAATATTATCATTAGCCTGCAAAATGCCCAAGACATATTATTATGACCTACTGAACATCGAAAGCATAATATAATATCCAAGGCTGGGCATTAACGAGTTAATAAGTTACAAGTTAAGTTAAAAGTTAAGTTAATTTTAACTTATTAACTTAACTTACTAGTTCATTGTTTTAATTAACTTAACATTAACTTAAGTTTAACTTAACTCGTTTGTATCTACGTTAACTTAAAATTAACTTATATTATTTGAATATTCCCAATTAAGTTAGTTTTGAATTATCAGAAATTTTTCAGAAAAATAATATTTATATAATTTATAAGTTCATAGAATATAGAAAATATTATTAGGAAAAAAAGGTGTATTTACAAAGAGTTTTGTATATATTTTTATTAATAAAAACTAATATGTCATTAGTTTTAATTTTTATACAGGTCATATTATAATATGGGTTGCATACATAATAATTAATTTTTTTTTTCTTTTAATCAACTTAATTTATTAATTGAAGTTAAGTTAATAATATTTGTTAACTTAGTTTAAACTTAATTGATGTTTTAGAATTGTCTATTAACTTAACTTTAATTTAATTGAAAAAAAAATACTTAACTTAACTCAACTGAGTTAAAAAATATCATTAACTTGCCCAGCCTTGATAATATCATCCGCCATCAATAATTATTATGATATTAATATTGTAATTAAAGAATATTTTCCTAGTCACTATCTGTAGGAAGAAAATCGAATGCCGTTTAAATTAAAATATCAAACGACATAATAATATATAATATAATATGTATATAAGTAAATTCAATATATATTATTATGTAAGTTATAAATTCGAGGCTGTGAATTTAATGCACTTAAAAACTGCTGAATGCAAATATGCACTAAAAACTGACAAAATTTGCATAAATATATGCTCTCATTTTTCAAAAATATGCAAAAAACACCATTACAATTTAACTTTAGTTTTAATTTTTTCATTATATAATTTATTAATCGTTGAAATTGTAGTTTAAATATTTTAAAAATTGGACTAGTCTTGATCTTCGTGGTTTACAAGATCTATAAAAAAAATTTGCTTGGAATACAATTATGTTTCTACATAATATTATATTTTATATACTTTACATTTCTTTCATTTTTTTATTTTTAGAATAAAATATACAATCTAACATTTGAGGAAAGAAGCCACCCACTGCAGATGACACTTTTGACTTGGTACCTATCTTGTATGATTTAATTATATGAGTAGTTTTTTTTTTTTTTAATGTTCATATTTAAAGTAATAAATCTTTGCACCATTTACGTTTAAGTCGCCTTGGGGGGCTACCTGGGATCGTGAGGCATGATATGTTTTTGATGAGAGGATTTGAATGAGACGATAGACAGTTATGACATTTTTTATAAAAACGTTTAGCTTCGTCATGAATAGTTGTTGAGTTACAATCTATATGTAGGATATGGTTTGATATGTAAGGGGCGTTAACTAATTTCCTTAAGGTCATATTTTGGAAAGATTGTATCTTATTCAGATTCGACATTATAACATTATCCCCATAGCTGCAATCCGTATTGTACAGATAGGTTTTAGTAAGGTTTTGTACAAGAGGAGTTTGATATTAATAGGGGTTGTGTTACCGCAATATATTTTACATTTAAAGTAATATTATTGCTCACTGTACAATCAACGATTTCTACATTCAAACACGAAAGACATCCTATTTGGTGCCCACATATAGTTTTATACAAGGAAAAGAACTTTCTATACATCTGACGGTGATATGATTGGGGCAAACTTGAAACACGTCGCGGTTAAATCTTCTATGATAAATCCAAACCTATAACGCTCTCTTTTTCGCCAGTTGATATTTTTGAAATATTACAAAATATAATTTTAAATCCTTTGTTTTTGTTGAGATATTGTTTACTGTTCGTAATTTTTTGTAGTTTATATAGAAATACGTTTAATTTCAATTAACAACGAATTGACCGAAAAAAGTATTTATTCAAAAAAAAATCATTAAAACGTGCATTTATATGCCCTAACCCACGAAACATGCAAAAATATATCAAAAATAATATTTAGTGTTTGAACTATAAATAAGTCAAAACAAATTTTGGCCGAAACCGTTTTATCATATACGGTGTAGCAAAAAAAAAAATAACATGCGAATGCATTAAATTCACAGCCTCGATAATAATAAAGTGTACTTATATGATATAGGTGGATTTTCAATATCATATTTACAAAAACTATAGGGAATATTATGTAATGCCGGCAAATGACTTTCCTTGGGGCACCTACCTATAATATATATGAATATAATATGCGTGCAAATCGATTTCTAATCTATTGAGCTGCAGGAGTCGTATAATATGGAAATTTCCTTTTAACCGAAAAATCGTTAACGCTTATGACAGAAGAAAAACTTAATGGAAAACCAACGATATTCCTCTATTCGATATATTACATTGTGATTAAGTTCCGAAATTTAAATACGAAAATGCAAAAGGTAACAGTAATTTTATTCATACAGTATAAAATATTCGTATGACGTCGAACGCCGAAATCGTCTCGAATTTTTCGTCATCTAGAACTCAAATTATAAATACCCTCAAACGGAGCTTGCATTTGAAAAAAAAATTTGTTTTATACGTTATTCAAAATTAAAACGTTATACAATTTTTAAGTTTATCGTTATTCAAAATTACAGTACAGTACAGTACAATATTATCAGAGCATCACTATTATTAGCTATTGGTAATGAAATTATTCTATTAATACCTACTTATTACATTTTAAAATAATATCGAATGCGGGATCTCCCGGATAGCCCGGATACGGAATAAAATTAATTCTTGGATTTAATAAATAATATTGAATACTATTGTTAAATAATTGGAAATGAATTATTTCGTCGGAAAAACAAAAATACATTTCAAAACATTCCAATACATTTTATTGGAATACAATATAATATACCGTTTTGCGTTATGTTTTGTTTAATGATAATATATCATATATTTTGTTGAACGTTACGTTTTGTTTCGTGTTATTTATTTATTTATGTTTATCGTTTTCCGTTATAATTACGTTTACAAATTTCAATCGTTTTTTTGTCAAATATAACGTTATAGTTATAACGTTATTATAACGTTTGCAAGCCCTGCCCTCAAAATAATTTCCATTACAACAAAACTCAATATCTCGAACTTTTTGATATCCCAAATTGTTTTTTTCTGTTCCCCCCGAGCTGTGACATAACGAAAGTTTACTGTATTTACTTTTTGTACCTATACCTATATTTAACTAATTTGATAAAATGTAGTTATTTATTGTGTGTGCACTGTGCGTATTATTATAATTTAATGGAATAATTTTTAAAAAAAGGTCGGCAAGTGGGTACCGCGAGTGGGTCACTGTAATGGATGTGTTAAATTTGAATTCAATAATATAAAATCATTGTACATAAAAAACGATTCTGAGCGAAGACTGTCAGCTATACATAACCAATAGTGTATCTTATGATGTTATTGCTTTTAAAATAATTCGTTTCACTATCAATAATACATCAGTAGGTTGAATAATTGACATTGCATTTGAAAATGTCATCAAGTATATAAAATATAATAATATTATACTTTAAACGTTTCAAGCATCAACGAAAAAAAGTTTTTAATTACAACGAAATAACTAACATTGTATAGTTATTCTTCATTTAAATATCTAATTTCGTCCAATTTGAACTTAAAATAACCATAAAAAATAACCATATAATGTTAATATATTATTTTGATTTTTTGGTTACAGCACTATCATAATTTACAACTATACTTATGAGAAAAATTGTTTTAAATGTTCAATCCATAGCTGTAAAAATTGAACATTTTAGACATTTTTAACTACGAAATAGTTTACAAATGGTCAATAATTTGATGTCTAAATTTGAACTTATATTGTTAGACTTTTTGATTACACTATGAATTATCTACGAGAAACTTTTTCATACAATTCCAATCCTTTGCTAAAAAAATTGAACACTTTATACATATATTTAACTACAAAATAGTTTTAAACTTTAAATGCTATTATGTAAAAAAAGATAGTGCCTATGTATTTTTAATATTTTTGAACTTTTATTATTACAACTTATGAAAAAACTTGTATTTAATTTTCAATAATCGATATTTATAGAAAAAAACAGAAAATGTCTTATGTCTACAATATTAAAACAAAAAGTGTCAAAATATACTGAAAATTGAATGGCGTAAAAAGAAAGTGGTAATATAAACATTTATGGTGAAAATGTCATGTATCTACAGTAATTATTTTTATTTCTCAAAACAAAATCAATTTTGTCAAAAATGCCCGTTTTTGCCTTAATCTTTTTTCTTTGGCTTTTCCCTACGCGTTTGAAATTAATCGTGAATTTTTTAATTTTTAAAGTACTAACTAGATTCAATTTCTTACCGAAAAAAGCTATGCTGATGCGAAGAAAATCAAAACACTTTTACATCCATAAAAAGTGATCGCAGACGAAAAAAAAAACACACACATCATTGTAAAATAAATAACATCTATCGCTCCTCTCAGAATTTAAAACAGTTTAATACAATTATAATAATGTATCAATGATTAAACAATATTGTGTTACGTTATTATAAAAATAATTATCAATTAGGTATAGGTGGGTACTTACATAAGAAATGGCCTTCGGATGTTCACATATTCAACTCGAATTTATTACTCTGCATTTTAAAACGTTGGTGGTCATTCGTATTGAAATGTATTAATCATATTATTGCCTCGTAGGTCTTATATAATAATATGCAGAACAGTTTATATTATAATATGAGTGTAGGTACAAGATAAGACGGAAAATAATAATGAGCTTTTTAAAAGTCGGCTAGTATATAATATTATGATTAATTAATAATATGTACATTGTCTGTAGAATCGGATAAGACAATATTTTTTATCTATATTTTATCCATAATAATGTAGATAATAATATAGTAACTTTAATTTGTGATTGAACGTTCAAGTGCAATCGCTTCGAACAAAAAAAGTATAGGTAGCAAACTGTGGGTGTATATGAACAAGTTAAAACAATTTTTTTTCTTCAATTTTTTAACTCAATTATATAGTAAGTAATTTTGGCTGCAACTATATTTTGAGCACAATCTAGTATTTTTACCCGAAAAATCGGAACTCGTTTGTGCACACTGTGATATTAAATGTATTTAAATGTACACAATATAATTATATATTTTTATCTCTGTAGACAGATGGACACCGATAATCATCGATAAAGAGTACGGAAATATTATTAAATTCCCTACGAACAGTACATCTCGAGAACTTAGTGTGAGTACCTACATATAGTTTACGAAACTACTTACGACCAAATTTTCATATTTTTCATATTAAAATTAAAATTAACAATCATGCATTTTTAACCACACCTATGAGTACGTTTATAGATAGTCCTAATAGTCAGTTAAGGGGGAAAGAACATATGTATGTAAATACCTATACTTTTAAACGAGACGTATATATTAACAATTACAATTATTAATGAACAAGCGTACTAATATATGCAAGGTAATTAAAGTCTAAAAGGTAACTGTGCGCAAACCATGTGTATGGTTTAAGGTTCAACCGTTCTCAAACGAGTGGTATAGTCTCGTGCCCAAACGAGTTGTCTTTTTGGAATTTGTGCGCAAACCATAGTACCGCCCGTAATATTTTTCCATAGTCAACCGAGCTCAATAAGTATAGTTTAATTGACCGTTAAAATAACCGTTTACCTTTATCAGTTCATTCGAAAAATAATATTCCGCCGAGTTGAAAATCAAAGTGTTTTTTTTTTTAAATTTTGGGTTTTAAAAAATTAATTTTTATGCTATTGCGTACCTATATTAGATATTATAGTTTACACCGCCGACACGACAATAATATTGTATTATATGCCGAACATTAGTAATACATATATTATGTACACAGTTCGTTATATTTGCATTGACTTTCCCACCTTTGCCCACATGGCCGTACAATGTATATAATATAAATAAAATACAGCAGGTAGGTACCAGGTATGTGCAGCAATACGCTCTTGACACCTGTTGGTCGCGTGTATAGTATATCGTTACGAAATAGTTGCTTAATACCTACTAAATTTTTTTTTTTATTGTAAAATATATTATATAAGACGATTTACATATTATTATTACTATTAATATGTTTACAATAAAATATCTACCTGCAGGTCCTATTTCAGCGCAATGCAAAGTGATGGTGGTAGAGATGGTTACTTTAGATAATAAGACAAAAAAAAAATACCTACTAAAATGATACAATTTAAATTCAATAAAATAACACCAAGAACAAAGTCATGATAAAGTAAGACACAATAAAAATTCATAAGTTACAATCAAAATCTTTTAATAACACACTGTTCCAAGTACTTAATATTTTATTTAATTCCTTTCTATGAAATATATTTAGTGAAAATAACCATGATGATTGTTAATTTGTTGTTTTATGCATGTACAATTTTAAGATTCCCGATCGAGGAGAATATGAGTTTTTTCCATACGAAATGGCATTGAATATTATTGTAATAGTTCGGACCTAAATAATCGATACATTTTTGTGTTAAATTATTTTAACATCAAATATGATTATTATATAATATTCTATATAATATATTATGTACATTCACTGTTCATTTGAACGTTATATCATGCGGGGTTTTAAATTTGAAATATTTCACGTGAAAATAAACTAATAAATAATAATTCACAAATGTATTGGTAAGTTTAATATGATTATTGATTAGTGATTACTGATTGGGCCCATAGCCGATCCCTGGCCATCATCAGAAAGCCATAATGGACACTATTGCTAGGGTTTTGAAATTTCATGAAATGAATTATTTTCTTAAATTCTCATGAAATATTTTGTTCACGTAAAAAATTAAAATAGACCAAAAAATAGAAAAAAAAATAGGAAAAGAGTTTTTTTAATTTGCAGCCGTATAATTAGGGCGAGAGAAGAATATGTTTAAAATTACCTATGTCAATACACAGATTGTTTATTATATAGTGACTAGTGCAATATAGTGTCCATGGCTTTCTGAAGATGGCTTATTATGCCGGCTAGACCTAATCAGAAATCACTAATCAATAATCATATTATATACTTACCAATACACTCGTGAATTATTATTTATTAATTAATTATCATTATATTAATTCACATTATATAATACAATTTCTCTGTGTTTTCGATTTTTCTTTTCTCAAAACGTTCAAAATAATATTATTCATCTCTAAACAAATACAGATATGAATTGATACAATAATACTATTATTTTACTACCAGGTGCTTTAGGTCTTCAGCAGGTTTCTTTTACAAAATAAGAAATGAGTAATAACTAATAAAATATAATAATTAATAAATACTAATAATATAGCAATATCATTTACGTTCCTATATACTGCATAATATTATTTAAAAACCATTTTTTTATCAATATCTCATTAGAATATTTCACGAGTAGTGAAATTTTAAATTTTAAATTATTACACATGAAATATTTTAAATTTAAAACCCCAACTATTGCACTATAGTCAATATATTATAATGGACGATTTGTGTATTCATACAATAGAGACATATATAGGTAATTTTAAACATGTTCTTCTCGCACCCCGATAACTATATACGGGGTGTAACTTGAAAAAACTTTTTTTCCATTTTTTTTTCACAGTTTTTAGTATATTTTTATTTTTCACGCGACTGAAATATTAATTCATGAAAATTTAAAACAACCCCGGTTATATGCGTTGCACATACACGACCACCCCCACACGTTATCTATATATAATAAAAATCTAATGCTGTTTGTAAGTCTCGCTAAAACTCGAGAACGGCTGGACCGATTCAGCTCATTTTGGTCTTAAATTATTTGTGGAAGTCCAGAGAAGGTTTAAACGGCGAGTGAGTATGAAAATGTTCAAAATTAATTTTTTAATATTAAATTTAAATTTACATACTTTTTTGTATGCGGTGTATTTCGGATATTCCCGTGACCGACCGCGATAGTAGGTGGAAAGCTACCTGTAACCTGACCTTTTTTCTTTTGTGTGTGTTTTATCGTCAGCAGCGTGTAGGTATGAATAATTGTTCCAAAAAGTAAAACCGGCAAATTTATCTATATTGCAATCTATACATATAAAATCCAAATACCACTCGCACTCACTGATCGCTGTATCTCAAAAACTACGCAACGTACGGACTTGAAATTTGTAATAGACGTTCTTCTCATATTTTCACCGTGCATTAAGAAAGGATTTCAAAAATGTTGCGTTTTAGTGGAGTATAATTAACAATTATAATTATTCACCGCCAATACGTATTGTGCGGCACGGCGGCCCGCGGGTTTCCAGCTACCTGCAACCTGACCTTTTTGTCCGTCAAATAATGTGTTTTATATCGGCGTGTATTTTTTTTTTTTTGGTAGATATTAATTGTTTTGAGAAGTTTATTCAAGCGAACGAATATTCATTTCATTTGTACGCCGTACCTACCTATACCAGCAGTTCGGACGTGCATGACATACCTACCTACGTTATAATTTACCAACTATTTTCGATTTCGTCATTTCGCGTACAGAGAACGCTAATTTTATTAACGTATTAACTCATTACAATTTACATTATTAAGACGCATACTCAACATAATAAATTATACGTAGCACTTGCAACCTATCATATTATAGTCTGTGATACCAGCGTGTAGATATGAACTGTTCCGACAAGTCTATCGATAAAAATAATCTACGTTATAATTTATATATATCATAATATACACATATTGGCAAACAAATTTATAGAAAAAAATTAATCTTCGGCATGGGCAACCGTCACAATGTTTTTCATGTACCTACCTAATTCTGATTTCACTTACTTATACTTACGCACATGACGGGGTCCGCAATCCACCGCAGGTGGATTGCCTACCTGATAATATACTGCTCCACATGGTTCGTGATATAATGCAATGGATTGCCTACCTAGGTGGTTCAGATGCATGTAAATCACTTCAGGTTAATATTAACTTAATATTTGGCTCAGGCAACGCCGGGTGGGACTAAATTGAATATTGTCGTAACGATATTTTAACCGTTAAATTATAAAATAAAACACATTATTTATAAAGAATTAGTATAATTAATTTGTTTAATAGGCAATGAAGTACATAAAAACTATTTTTCACTCAACAATGTTACCCATAATATTCTAAAATAATATTTGAAAAATTAATAAACACGGGCGAAGCCGGGTGATTCAGCTAGTACTTTATATACAACACGTTTGTATTTTACATTTTTTTTTTCTGGATTTATATATTTATAGTATAGACGAGGTAATATGAATAGTGCCTACTACCTATGAATGAAGGAATATAGGGCGATTGTAAACTCGGCCCGAGGAAAAAAAACATTCGAAAGGTCTATTGTAAACTCGAACTGGGTTTTTTCAGGTAAAAATTATTTAGGAGTAAACCCGGCCCGAATAAAAATATATATATAATTTTCTTATAATATTTTTGATAGCCATTTAGCAATACCCAGAGACAAGGCTGGGCAAGTGAACTAATTTTTTTAACTCGTTAAGTTAAGTTAATAAAAAAAAATCTATGTTAAGTTTAAAGTTAGAAGTTACTTTTCTTTTTTATTTAGAAATAATGCGGAAAACTTGCTATAGTTTACAATTTAGAACTTATTTAGAATACAGAATAAAATAACATAAATACAATTTGATTTTTGAGACAGTGATTATTTTTTTTAAGTTGGAAATTACTTATGAAAATAAAAGTAACTTAACTTTTTAACTCGTTAATGCCCGGCCTTGCATAGAAGACACCACGAGGAGGCAATTCTCATTGTCCTCTAAAATTTTTTTTCATTTTCATATTATTATTCATAGTATGAAATTTGTTACATAAATAAAAAATGTTTCAGTATTGGATTTCATTTGATAAATATTATGTCGTGCTTATTATATTTTATTGGTTAAAATTATCGGGCCGAGTTTACAACCGACCTTTTTCAATATCTTAAACTTCCGGGCCTAGTTTACAATTGACCTATTTTATTGCCTAAAACTTCCGGGCTGAGTTTACAACAAAAAAGGTAACCGCCTGCCCAGCTTACATTTTCCCAATGATTAATAAATATGATCCGCATTAGTGCAGGTGGCGTAGCTGTATATAAAGCCATTATCCTGCGTATAATATGCGGAAAGACGATGTCCGCGATTGTCGAGCAATTGAGCAAACCTGTCCGCCGCAGAGACGACGGTTCAACACGACAATAATAATAATATAATACAGTAGATCGAAATAATGTGGAAAGTGGAAACGGTAAAGCGTATTATGATATTGTATTATATTGGCGCACTTGGCAATATACCTGCTTTTATTTATTTTTTTAAAAGTTTTCCCGACTACGCGTCGTTCTAAACTTAGCTGGTACCTACCTATATAGAATCGGGTACATTTTTTGACATTTTGTAAATCAGATCACTGCAATATTGTATGATGGTATAACAATAAGAACGACTATATGGACGATTTATAACGTACAGAAGAATAACGATTTTTGTTACATTACGAAACGATTTAACAATATTATACAAAATAAATATATATAAAATAGTAGGTACCTATAATAGTAGGTAAGTCATTACTGCGGGGCCCGGAATTATATATTATGCACGGAAAATGTACGAAACGCATGCTTGCATTTATATGCACTGATTTTCATTCGAATGTGCACTTAAAATATGCAAAAATGCATTTTAATTAAATTTATTTAGTTTAAAACGTGTATAATTCTTTAGATAATTAATACGGAACAAAAAAATGTAATATTTGCGCAATTTAAATAATTTAACTGGATTTACTATTTTTTACAATGACGTATTCAACTGCAGTATGTTGCGTTTTGAATATTCACTCGTCTAAATAAAAAATCACGAACGAAAATCAATACCTAAAGCAAACTTTATATATAATTGCAGCGAGTTATATAGAGTTATAATATATATATACGCGTAATTGTAAATTGTTATAGTTGTAATATAATACAACACGATTTTTTTTCTATTCAACTATTTACGTATACAAAACGATAAAAACGAAAAATTTTTAACTCGATGGATTATTTTTAAATTAACTGAGAAAAGCCAAGTTATTGCAAATGTCAATTATTATAAACTAGTTAAGTTAATAAGTTGGCTAGAAAATCAACTAACAAGTTAAGTTAAAACAAAATAAACTTTTTAACTCAACTTTTTAATAATTAGTCAAAGGACTTTAGATTGTATTACTTGAATTTTGTTCGCATGAGTATTGGAGCACGCATTGGCCGCAGACCGGGACGGCATATAACATCGGAGGACAAATAATATTTTGTTTATAATATTATAACTAGGGCCCGGAACTTGATGCATTTGCATCTTTTTATCTACTGCTTGTATTCGAGGCCCTTTTTTCTAGAAATTTGACTTGTGCCAAGCAAAATTCAATGGTACAAATTTTATTTTGTATTTTTTGCATTTTTTGGTAATTCTCAGTTTTAAGGCCATATTTTTAAACAATTTTAGTGCATTTTATGCATTTTTCTACTTTTGTAGATATATTTGCATTTTTCTTCCAGAAAGAACATGTCTTATTCCATATTATTTTGATAAAATTAAATATTTAAAAAAACTAACATATAATATATATCGTACAGCTGAAACCTTCAATTATTTACGTACTGATATTATTTTGTATCTTTGTTTCAATTTTTTTTAGGCCCAGTGCAGACGTGCGTGAGAAACCTCTGTGTTATTGTGATTTCGATTTGATTGGTTCACCCAGAATACATTTATACCTAGACTATAATATATTTTAGACTTTACTAACGGACAGTCGACAATCTTTTTATGATTTCTGACACGTGAGTTAATTATTAAAAAACGTAAATTTTTAAAAATTAATATTTTTCACAGTCATTATAGTACTTTTTGTTATTTTTTGAGTAATTTTTTTTAGTCATTTTTTGATATTTATAAGTCATTTTAACACTTTTTTTGTGTGCATTTTTTAAAGGTTTTTAGGTCATCAAGTTCCGGCCTCTAATTATAACAATAACAAGCACTTCCAGTTTAATATGAACTTTGACGATTAATTAGTACCTATATGGATAATATAGTATTTTTAAACCTCGGTATCCTCGCTGTGATTTGGGAGACATGGCGTGATGAGGATTTCGCGAGTAAGTTTTTTTTTTTTATCTTATACCGCTCCAAGATATTTAATAATATTATGATACAAAGCTATATTATATGTATTTTGTCCGTCGGACTTTGAGGTATTGTGGTTTTTGGGTCTACGTAGAGTGAAAAACACACAATAGACGAATACAATGTATTATAGCGTAGATTGAAATGTGGAAAGAATATTATATCGGCATTTGGCAATACCAGCTGCAGTATTATTATCATTATCGTCATCGTCGTCGTCGTCATCGTCGTCGTACACTGGCATCAGAACTATTTTTATTGCTCCGGCCAAGGCCCGTTAATCGTGGAGGAATTCGGTAAAATAAAAACGCTACAATCGCCATATAGGTATAATATATTATATTATTACAATTATTAAAATAATTATCATCATATCAGTAAATAATATTAAAACACCAGTACAATAATAATAATAATGATTATAACAACGACAATAATTAACGGCAATCGCCAATCGTATACAAAGTATAATTAACAATTTATTATTATTATTGAATAAATCAATATATCGAAGCAATAATAATATATAATATTCCGACGAGTAATTTTATTATCTCTGTAGCCGCATTAATATTATGTTTATAGAGACACATAATAATAATAATTTGACGCGTTACTATTAATAATAATAATAATAATAATAATAAATTGTTGTCTAACTCTATTACGGGTACGCGAGTTTAATATAATAATTACAGTCGAGTCGCGATAACTCGAAGTTGAAGGGGGATAAAAATACACTTCGAGATACGTATTATTCGAGATATTTATCGAATTTATCGAATTTATCAAAATTAAATCAAAACTTCGAGTTATGTAATGAAATATAATGAAATATAAAAATTATAAAAATTTATAGATAAATATATTATGTAAATAAATGTTATACAAAAACTAAAATAGATACAATGGTATTATAAGTATATGTACATATGTATTATTTATTAGATACAGTAGAAAAATAATTTGTAATTAATTTTTGGGTTTTCGGTTGTTTATTGACAAAATCTTCTAATTTTCCTATGCCTACACCTGCTACGGATTCAATAAAAATCATTATTTAATAATTTATATTCTCGGATTCAAATAATATACTTCGACTAAGCTATTCATTACAATTTTATATTCGAGTTAACAAGACTTATAATACATTGAGTGTTATGAGAATTTCTAGGGGAATAAAAAAAAAATCGAGTTGTTAAGTTTTTCGAGTTATTGAGATTCGAGTTATCGCGACTCGACTGTATTACCATCTCTTCGGACGGTATATGCGATAATATTATAATATAAACCTCTAAATACCGGACACTCTCGGCCATCGGAAAGAACTGTTATCGATATTAATATAGAAAACGATTTTAAGAAACCGAAAATTTCTAATGTCTACGCAATTAAATCAACAAGTGTCAAAATATTTTTTAGAAAACGATAATCTAGACATTTGGTGAATATTTCAAGTGTCTTCTGCAGTGGACATTATTCGTTTTTGAATTACAACGAAATAAAAAAATCGTTTCACGAGTAGAAATCGGTGGTACGGGTGATTATTCAATGTCAATTTCAAACACTCTTAGAAATTAGATTGACTTTACGGTAAACTTTTTTTTTTATGAAAACTCACCAAGAATCTAGTGTTAAAAATTGAAAATTTCAAACCTTAGATTTAAACAGAAAATTCGCCTAATTCGCGTACTCTTCGTTACACAATATATTGTTTCTTTTGTGAAAAGCTAGTGGAGATTCTCGTGTTAACATTTCAAACCTTAGATTTAAACAAAACATTTTTTATGAAATTCTAAATCAAAAAAATTTTTGCTAATTGTTGTGGTTTTGTCGAAATTCTAACTTTAAGCGCTCGTAAAAAACTATTGTAGAATTACGCTCAACTTTTTTTTTAAATTGTCACTAGCGAGAAGGAACCTTGTAATAAATCGTGTCCGCTTTTCGGAGGAGTCCTCTATTCAGACTGTTCGTTTCGCTAGTTTTAGTTAAAAAAAAAAAAAAAACGTCTGTTATCCGAAGGCGTCCGTTAGGGGATGTTTCGCTTTCGCTGTATACACATTTGTATGAGTATAATACTATGATATATGTGCAACTGTCGGTCGATTTGTATAATATTATAACGCACACACGAAACACGCCCACTTCCCCTCATCCTGTCGCGGGCAGTGCCGCAACCGATCAATTAAAATTATCTATTTCCGTATTTGATATAGTAAATTTCACAACAAATATAAAAATCATGACATTTTGATGTATGCATATAATTTCTCGAAGTGCGACAACAAAATAAAATTATTGATTTCTAATAATATTATAATGTAGAAAAAGACGAATGAATATTGTATAACATATTATATTATTATCTACGCTATCTGAGACCGGCATGACGGCATTGATGTGTTATATATATGTCACGTCCGTCATCGAGTTTACCTAATTTTCTTTACAAAAAAATAAAAATTTAAGAGTCTGACCTAATTTTTTTCTTATGACAATTTATCGACCGCCCCGAATTTCGTACACAATAATAATCGTGAACAACTTTAATCAGGGCCCGTTCGTTAAAAGTGACACTGGGGGTTGGCCTATTTGCGCCACTGGACTCGTAGGTATAAAAAACCTAGAAAAGCTTTTTTTGGCAGTATAATAGATAGGTATACAAGTGCAGCGAGTGCACTATAATAATATATTAGACAGTATTCTATCGTGTAAATTCCCGCGTACTCGTAGTTACAATAATAATCATTTTTTAAAATGAAAAGCTTATGAAGAATTTTGTGTTAAGATTTCAAATCTCAGATTCAAACTGAACATTTTTTATGAAATTCTAAATCAAAAAATATTGCGAATTGTCGTCTCCGTTACTTGGAGGGTTCGGTTTCTCAGAAAACGTGTAGTTTGTTTAAAAAAAAAAAAAAACGTCTCTTATTTGGAGGGGATGTTTCGCTTTTTACGAGTATAATATTATAATGTGCAACTGTCTGTCGATTTTTCACGTATAAGTGTATAACGCACACACGAAACACGCCGACTTCCCCTCGTCCTGTCGTAAGTATAAAAACCTAGTAAAGCTTTATTCGGCACTATATTTATATAAGCTGCGCGAGTGCACTATAATATATTAGACAGAGTGCGACGGGTGAGTTCTATCGCGTAATTCCCGCGTACTAATTTCGCGTTACAATAATAATCTTTTTTTTTATTCTAAAAGTTTTTCTCGGTTTGAGTTTTATAAAAAATATAAAATATAAATACGCCGAAGAGTCGAGTATACAACAATCGCGGCTAGATTGAAAGAGAAAATAGCTGGTAGCGAGGAAAAAATGAACGACGATGCAATCACTCGGTATAATATAACAGCAGCAATATACTATTATAATATACACAATATACTATGGATGTATAAATATTATAAACCAGTCGCCAATTAACGTCTAAAGTTTAGACTCTAAACGGTTCGATTAATAATTTCGGTCCGAGGTTCAATCCGATTATTTTATCTCTAACTTTTTCTTCTGACTTTATTATTAATAATTAAACCGTGGCTTGTAATCCTCCGCCGTTAAGTGATTACTTTCCTTTCTCTCTCGTCGGACATAAATAAAACTGACAACATTTCGTGAAACTTTACTAGAGCTAATGAACAGTAATACCTATAGCTGATAGGTTTTTTTTTTGATATTGATTCAAAATAAGACGTTTCAATCTAATTGTTTGCTATTCTAGTGCCCGCCTATAGTGAATAAATTATTATATCTATATTATTAATTATTATTATGCGGAGCAGTTGTACAGTTTGGTTTTTTATAACATTATTAAATAATATGTCCATTTTAATATCAGTATAAAATATAAAAGTGTGGCGTATATTATGTATTTTATCACGAGATTATACTGCAGATTAGGTACTGCAGATAATATAGTGATATTTGTTTAAATCGTTTTCAATATTATCATTCTAAAATTCATTTATCATTCTATAAAATCACAATATTATTATTTATTTATTTCTCAATAAAAGAATACTGGGCCTCCTCACTGAGTATTCTCGCGTGGAGGCCCATGAGTTATTATGTGTAAATGAGTATAATAATTATTAGTAACATAATATTATATGTATAGTTTTTTTTTTTTTTTTTAAATTATTTAGTATATAATATAATATAAAGAATAATATGTAACTACTGTCTAGTAAAAATATTAAAATTAATCGTAATAAAAAATCATAATTTATAAACTTGAAATGCTAATAATTAGACTATTAGAGTATGAAATACATCAGTAGAAAAATAGATATTGTGTAGTTGTATTAATTCACGAGAAAAGAGGAAACAAGAGTACCTATATATAGGTATATTTTATAATAGTATGTCATTGTTAAATTCACAAAGAAGCCACTTCGTGAAGGCTCTCTTAACCCTATATACATAGTGGTAAAGTGTGTAGGTGATTTGGTATTAGATTTAGAGTTTTTGTACCGACAAATTCATATTGTTTTCTCGTGTCCGTTTTATGAGGCCACTGCGTGTATTGTATTCAATACGACAATACCTAAAGTATAGTCGCCTGTAGGCACTTTTCAAAAATATCATCAAATGTACATAATATAATAATTATTATAATATAATTTAGGCTAAATTGGAAGTAGACAAAATCGAAACTAATCAAAAAATGTAATTTCAAATAACTTTAATCGTCCGCACCTTAGACCGCGTCTTAGGTCTCGTTGGATTAGTGGACGAAACGACTAGACGTAGGTATTTTATGTGTAAAACTGTACCCAAATAACTAAATATTGAACTTTTGAAGTAGTGATGTGAACCTGTTGATTTTACCATTGAACTGAGGAAACTTTCATTAAATACTGATTATACTGATTGCTGCAGATATAGTGATTTGTTAAAATATATTGTTATTTGTTATTAATAAACGGGTATATTATATTCACAATAATATTATAATATATTATACGGACTTTTCAAAAATATTATCAAATGTAAATATTATTATAATATAGTTTATGCCAGATTGGCTCGTACAAATGTTGTACAAATTATAATACACCTTACTTACTTATTATAATATAATATGATTATTTATTTATTTATTTATTTATATTGAAAACGGGACGAGTCCAATTATATTGATTTTGTTGACAATAATTCAGAAGAAAAAATTACACATATTTAAGAAAGAAATAGACAGTATCTAGACTAAATGCTAAGGAATTGTGGGTCCTCATTGGCCAGTTTCATCATACGAAGAATAGGGTGATTAGTTAAATAATTACAGCGGCTAAAAGGAATATGAAATGGGAAAGAGGATCTGGAACAATAAGCAGGAACTCTGATATTAACTTTGGATAGGAGGACAGGGGTGGGCGTCAACTTCACCATTAATAAGTTTAGATAGGAACGTAAGGTTGCCCTGTTTTCTCCTATCACATAGGGTAGACAAACGGAGGCGCTGCATAAATTGAAATCCATAAAAACTAATACGAAAAGACAAAATCGGAAAATGTATTTTCAAATATTTCAAGAACTGCACTATACGACGACGTATATGACTTGTAATATTGTGTAAATATTTATTAACTATTAAACTAGCGAAGTGAACCTGTTGATTTTAGTGGTGAACTATGGAAACTTTCATTCAATAATAATCATCTGTTTAAATCGTTTTCAATATTATCGTTATATTATTATAATCACTATATATTTATTACTTTATTAGTTATTGATAAACGGGTACATAGTCACAACAATATTATAATATATTATGCGGACTTAAATGCAAATACCAGCTAAAGTACCTATATACAGTCGCCTATAGGCACTTTTCAAAAATATCATCAAACGTACCTAAGCAATATTATTATAATGATATAGTTTATGCCAGATTGGCCCGTACAACTGTTGTACGAGACGTATAATATAAAGTATACACCTCGCTCGCTGCAATATAATATATAATAATTATAACACAACAATACAGAGTCGGCTGCGGCGTTGTTATCGTACGATTACCATACTCCGCGGAATTCGAACAGAGGTTCGGCGTAGTCGTATAATATTACGATTTTTGAAATAATTAACATAATATTAATATCGTGCACAGTATAATTATACGACCTACGCTGGTTTTGGTCGCGTTCAAATATATTATAATAATATTATGTCAGTACAAACACGCCGCGCACAGTGGCTCAAAAATCAAAATAATTGGCCAATATTCGATATTTTGAATATGAAAATACTGAAATAAAGATAATAAAATTGTTTTGTATACTACC
Source organism: Neotoxoptera formosana (assembly GCA_022818045.1). NCBI lineage: Eukaryota > Metazoa > Arthropoda > Insecta > Hemiptera > Aphididae > Neotoxoptera > Neotoxoptera formosana. Next base: position 88,275,676 of record CM040630.1, read on the forward strand.
CAAGGCATATTAATATGTAAAACGTATTGCAAAATGTTATTAGGTATACTCATAACGTAATATAAAAGTAGACAAACTAAAGTTTTTTTCTTAAAAACGATAGTATTTTATCAATAATTGTCATATAGTTTAATTGTCTATATAGTAAATAAAATAAAATGAAATTGAAGTGTTTATCAATTTATCTATGTTAGATAAGTTACAATAATTATAGTATTTAATGACCTAACTTTAAGGTACGATTGTTATTAAGCCGCGTGTGGTCATTGAAATGTACAATGCTTGAAATAATACGATAATAAACCTATAAGCTTTTATAAAAATATAAATTTAATAATTTTTTTCGTCGAGTCACACGTTATTCACACCACCAGTTAAGTCACAATCTACAGATTACAAAAATATCATCATTAGTCGCTCATAGTTGCTCTTTACTTTGTAGTGAGCACTTGAAGTTTGAAAGCTTTAAATTAAAAATATATAATTAATAGCAAAAAATAAATTACTTTACATTGACTTATATTTGATTTTTTGTTTTTTTTTTTAATGCGCTCTGTAAGAAGTGTTTCTCATTCCAAAAAAAAAAAAAATTTATCGAAATTGGATATTTTTACGAGGTTTGAGAGTTTTTCCGGTAAGACATGTTTTTGATCAAAACAACAGGTCACGTGCATTCCATTTAAGTCGGTATTCGAATACGAATTATTATTTTGATAATTATTATGTAAGTAATAGTAAATTTTATAAGATTTCTGTGAAAATTAGAATATTGGCCAACTATTTTGATTTTTGAACCCCTGTGCGCCGCCGTGTTTCGGTTGCATTCGAATATTAATAAATAATAATTTATTGTTCGTTTGTAGACTGTACGACTTTACAAACGAAATTCGTGTATATTTTTGATATAGCGTCGGAATTTCGTGGGAATTATTGGTAGATCAAAATATGTGGGTACCTAGAATTATTTGATCACGATTCGTCGGTGACGGCTGACGACGATATTTTCGTCTTCAGACGAACGGTTTTTTGAACGTCACCCGAAAAGTCTTAATCCTGCAGACTGGCATATAATGTACCATTATAATGTCTCCAGAACCCTGCAAGACGAAAATCAAGACTTCGAGCAGTGCACAAAAGCTCAAAGGTTTTTCGAAAATATTACTGTACCTCGGCAGGCGTATATAATATGTCCTACCATATTATTATATTTCCCCTCGTTATCGTATCATTATATGCTTAAACGCGTGACAATTATTTACTTATATACTTTATTATAATGACATCGATAAGTACTTATTATTTCCACGAGTAATTCTTTAAACTGTAAGCCCGCTGTGAAACTTTACGCGGTTAAATTTTCTTAACAAATTTTCGAATTGGGTATTTTTATTTGATTTATTATTTTGTAAACACGAAACCCTAAAACGGCGAGTAAAAAGCTCGAGGCCCGAGTCTTCGGGGTCCTGCGTGCGCCTCCCCTAGGACGGCAATGCAAGAACAGCGGCTTATTCAGAAATTGTTTAAAGGAGGGACATTTAATGTACTATTATAATACGCAATTGAGTATATTGTTCACTACTTTTTTCATTGAATACCAACTGACACGATTCGTCATTATTTTTTATTGGATGTAAAATAGTAAAAATTATAATAAAAAAGGCAACAATAGTGGGTATACTGCCCTGATGGTGTACTGCAGATAGGTGCGTCGAGTGGATCACTGTAATCTCTTATTCAGTTTTCAAGCTTTTCAAACCATCAACTATTCTTGAATCGATATTTAAAGAAAAACCTTTTTAAAAAATCGAAAAAATACATTATAGTTATTGGCCCACCCGAGGGGGGTGGAATATTTCACCGACTCGTGCGTGGTAAACATCTTAGTCGTGAGAACTTTGAACTCAATGTGATTACTAGAGCTCGGAAGTTGATGCATTTTGAATTTTTTTGTTGGAACTTTCTAGACGATGCTTTCTTGGTCACAAATGAGTGTTTCATTAGCACGTGAATTTGAATAACTAATTTTTATTTTGCATTTTTTCGTAGTTTTTGGCGTTTATTACTTTTTAAGTCATTTTACCTTATTTTTAGTCATTGTTACAGATTTCACACTAGTTCACTTCGTTCTTATCGCTTATATTGTCGACCGTTATGCCAAAATTTATAAAACATATAATTTTTTAAGGAAATTTTTCGTCATTTTTATGTCATATTTTGAGTAATTTGTAAGCTTTGATAAATTTATGTAGAATTTTATAGTAAAACAGAGTAAAATATTTATAAAAATGCATTTTTATTCATTTAAAACAAATATTTGTAATTTTTTTAGGTTATTTTTTAATGTTTTTAAGGTCATCAACTTCTGAGCCCTATAGTGATTGCACAACGGTCGTGTAAAAAACATGTCAGAAGTTACACATATGTTTACACGTGTTGCATACCGTTAGCCGAGCACAGCGGCGTGTTTATAGGAATACTGTTTGAGGGAACTGCGTGGGTACAATAGACATTGAAATAATTGAATCATATAATATGCGTAAAAAAATTGGGACTTCACCCCCACACTACCTTTTGAGGTCTCAATATATTTTCCTACTATAAACTATATATAAAATATGTATAATTATGTATAGTATGTCATTGTTAAATTCACAAAGAAGCCACTTCGTGAAGTCTCTCTTAACCCTATATACATAGTGGTAAAGCGTGTAGGTGATTTGGTATTAGATTTAGAGTTTTTGTACCGACAAATTCATATTGTTTTCTCGTGTCCGTTTTATGAGGCCACTGCGTGTATTATATTCAATACGACAATACCTAAAGTATAGTCGCCTGTAGGCACTTTTCAAAAATATCATCAAATGTACATAATATAATAATTATTATAATATAATTTAGGCTAAATTGGAAATAGACAAAATCGAAACTAATCAAAAAATGTAATTTCAAATAACTTTAATCGTCCGCACCTTAGACCGCGTCTTAGGTCTCGTTGGATTAGTGGACGAAACGACTAGACGTAGGTATTTTATGTGTAAAACTGTACCCAAATAACTAAATATTGAACTTTTGAAGTAGTGATGTGCACCTGTTGATTTTACCATTGAACTGAGGAAACTTTCATTCAATACTGATTATATTGATTGCTGCAGATATAGTGATTTGTTAAAATATATTGTTATTTGTTATTAATAAACGGGTATATTATATTCACAATAATATTATAATATATTATACGGACTTTTCAAAAATATTATCAAATGTAAATATTATTATAATATAGTTTATGCCAGATTGGCTCGTACAACTGTTGTACAAATTATAATACACCTTACTTACTTATTATAATATAATATGATTATTTATTTATTTATTTATTTATATTGAAAACGGGACGAGTCCAATTATATTGATTTTGTTGACAATAATTCAGAAGAAAAAATTACACATATTTAAGAAAGAAATAGACAGTATCTAGACTAAATGCTAAGGAATTGTGGGTCCTCATTGGCCAGTTTCATCATACGAAGAATAGGGTGATTAGTTAAATAATTACAGCGGCCAGGGACTGGAACCGGAACCGAAAGAACCGGTTCTGGAACCGGTTCTTGTAGAAAATCTAAGAACCGGAACCTTATTTGGAACCGATGTTTTAAAATACTTAGAACCGTAATAGAATCGGAACCCTATATTAATAAATAATAAGTTTTTCGGTTCTTTTGGGTTTTTATCGGTTCTAATAAAAAGCCCGATATTTCAAATAAGTGAACATTTTATTTAAATTGATTTTGTTAGTTTGTTACAATCAAATAATTATTTTTCGTAGAAATATTTTTGTTTTGTACATCTATGGTATTTTTAATTTTTAACCCGAAATAATCGTAAATCGTATTATATTATGAACGACTATGATTAATTTACACATACTATGCGGGTTGCATTTTTCATTATAATGAGTAATATAACGTGGATAGTCGAACAACAATTATGGGTTTTTCTACAAATGTTTACAAAATTCCCACGAATAATATTTATATAGTTATTTATAACTCCATCACACAGTCTCGCACACAAACACATTCACACACTCACACATTGACACATATGGGAAAAATCAAGATCGAGAAAACTGTACCCATCCCGGTAACATTCGAATAATTCACAACTCATTTAATATTTTTTGTATGGTCATACTGTAATTTGATGTTTTGCGTATGTCACTTTGGTCTAAAATAGCCTATATTAGTATAGTATTTAAAAGTTTATTACTTATTAGTATAGTTATTAGTTAATAGTCACCATATTTGTGTCTATAGTCTAATTGTATCATACAATTTGTATGTCTTATTGGTTACACATTTAATATAAATTTTTTTGACATGGGCCGAGTTCCCAAATCCATCATTGGATCATATTTTTTTTACGACAATTTTTAAGAACCGGTAAGAACCGAAATTAACCGGAACCGGAACCGGAACCCTTATTTTGTAATTTTAAAAACCGTAATCGGAACCGGTACCAATTATTTTTATTTTTTAAGAACCGAACCGGAACCAGAACCGAAAAAACCTTTAAGGTTCCAGTCCCTGACAGCGGCTAAAAGGAATATGAAATGGGAAAGGTTAGGGAAAAGGGTTAGGGTTAGGGTTAGGGTTAGGGTTAGGGTTAGGAAAACCTTACACGACTTTCTACAATGAATGTATACCTACCGCAACTAACACAATTCATAGGTATAGTTATTTTTAATGACGCCTAAAGTGGTAAAAAATACAAAATAAAAAAGGTCGAAAAGTCAAATTTTTCGTTTGATTTGTGTAAAACTTTGATGTCAAATATAATAATATTCCGTTACGTGAAATAAGCAATACATTCATTTCCGGTCATTTTTGGACGACAATGAAATTTGCAATGCAATAATTTATATATGAGCAATATTTGTTCTTATTTGTTTTTGTACATATATTATAATATTTTATTTTATTAATTAGAGAATACCTATAACGATGTAATGAATACCTAGTGATTAATGATTAAACTGTATAATATTTTGTCTTGATTTAGTCTTAAATTAAATTTTATTTTAATACAATATTTTTCAAAAATGAGAAGTGCAATTTTTAATACATTTTAACGCAATAATATGCAATCGCTATCTATATTGAGTTTTTTTAATGCAATAACTTCACTCTGCCTTAGTAACTACACAACGACCGTTGTACCTTGTAAAAAACATATTATCGTCAGAAGTTACACGCTTACACGTGTTACACCACGGTCAGCCGAGTACGGCGGTTTGTTTAGGAATTGCATTTAAAGGACTATATAAACAACTAAAAAAAAACTGACTTTTTTTTTTATTGTTTGAAAATAATATAGTGCTTTAAAAAAGAATAATTTTGGTGGTCTCGAAGTCGTTGTTGATAAGATTAATTGTCAACGAAATTTATTTTATAAATAATATAACAATTAGTATAGTGGAAATACCGTTTTATTTATACTGCAACGGCAGACTTTTTTCCGGAGACTTTTGTTCCGTTTACTGCCCGACGACGGGCTGTATCTGAAATACACGCTTGGAATTTATTTCACTCGATTAAAATTACTATATAGAGAAAAATTATTGGGTTAAGGTAAAAGTTATTGAAATACATTTATAAAAAGCTTATACATTTATTTGGATCATAATATTATTTTTTTATAGTATTAAAATTTGTTTCAGGGTATAGTGTTTGTAGGGGTGACAAAAAATAAAAATATATAAAACAGCACAAACATCATCAATAATATAATATAATACTCTTTTATTTAAAGTCCAAACAAATTTGTTATTATCTCAAAAATATAAGAACTCTGGCCGTCCCTCCCCGCGGACGACGGACCTGACCAGCGGCGTATTTAGAAATTGTTCAAAGGTGGGATATTTAAACGTATGCGTAAAAGTGGTGGGACATTGCGCCCATTTTCCATTTATAATAAGGAGGATTCCGTCTAATAGGGAGTCCGTTATAGAGAGGTACACATAATAATGTGACCCTATTAACATTAATTATTTACATAATATGTTATGCGTGCAAATCATTGACATAAATAATAGCAATAAAATATCATATTATTCCGACACGATTTATACGCCGGTTGTCGTTTGCGTATCACTATTGTTAATCTTGACATTTTTTGTAAGACAGTTGCGCATCGTTCAATTTTTCGGTTGTACATCGTTTGCGCATCAACCGTTAGGTCTTTAAAAGGTCGTACATCATTTGCGAGTCAATATTATTTAACAATAGACCTGAAAAAAAGGTGCATACCTACCCTAAAACACAAGTTGTTTTCGAACTTTAATCTTAAAATGTACACATCTCTAAATAAAAATAATAATTAAAATGATAATAATAATGGGACATTACAAAATACCAAGTATTGATTTATAATATAATATTTTATTTTATTTTTAAACAATTAATTTTTTATTGATTTTTACTCTAACTACATATTATATATTTTCATTTTAACTACCTATAACTGTGATGTGCCTAATAATTGAAATCAACACAACTTTTTATTTTTGTTTTGAGTAAAAATGTAAATGTTTTTATCATTATTATTTTTAAACTTAAAAATCTTTAATTATTATTATTTTTTATACCTTTCTATCGTTTAGAATATTGATGCGCAAACGATATAAAATATTTTGGCACGGGTAAGCGGACGATGCGCAAATGATATACGGCATAAAATATAATATATATATATATATCGAAAAAATATCGATAAATATCGAAATAAGTTACATAATATTATATAATCTTGTGAAATAACACTATTTGTATTGTTTGTTTTTTAAAAATTCCGCTTAGATAAGAAAAGGAATTTTTAGCCGATTTGAATTATTCTAAATATATTATAATATGTTATTGATCTTTGATAAACCTATACAGCTACACCAAGTACCTAAATTAATTAGTTTAAAAATAGCGTTCGACTGCTAAAAAATCGATTACCTACGTGCAGATAACAAATAGCCGGGCACAATACAATATACTCAATCTATATAGGTACTTAAAATAATATAATATTATTATACTATACTGCTTAATCTGTAATATTACAATATAGGCCGTAGATAGGCTACGATTATATTATAATATGATAATGAATCGTATTTATAATTATAGAGCTCGCGGTTTCGTACGTTGGATTATAATTATATGATTGCTTATTAATATGTTATGCTCGATGCCGATGATTGCGCCTCGGCAATTGAAAAAGTAAAAACAATAATACGACGAACGTTCAATTGAATTGAATTTTTATTCGCACAAACCAGGGCTTGCATTTGAAAAAAATTTTGTTTTACGTTATTTACAATTAAAACTTTATACAAATTTTGAGTTAATCGTTATTCAAAATTTAAACGTTATTCAACTTTTGTGTTTATCGTTATTCAGAATTGAAACGTTATTCAACTTTTTCGTTTATCATTATTCAGAATTAAAACGTTATACAATTTTTGCGTTTATCGTTATTCAAAATTACAGTACAGTACAATATTATCAGAGTATCACTATTATTAGCTATTGGTAATGAAATTATTCTATTAATACCTACTTATTACATTTTAAAATAATATCCAACGCGGGATCTCCCGGATAGCCCGGATATGGAATAAAATTAATTCTTGGATTTAATAAATAATTGAATACTAATTACTATTATTAAATAATTGGAAATTAATTATTTGGTGGAATACAATATAATATACCGTCTTGCGTTATGTTTTGTTTAACGATATATCATATTATATTTTGTTAAACGTTACGTTTTGTTTTGTGTTATTTATTTATTTATGTTTATCGTTTTCCGTTATAATTACCTACGTTTACAAATTTCAAGCGTTTTTTGTCAAATATAACGTTATTATAACGTTTGCAAGCCCTGGGCCACAAACTGCATTATGGTTTCTCATCATCGGCCATTACCGCCGTTTAGAAACTCGAGGACCACGCTCTTAGTTGGGGGCTGGGGCGAATGTAAGCTCCTACACAGCACCTAAAGAGTGAGAAAAATACATAATACGTTAGTTCCTACACGGTAAAAAAAGTTCAAATGTCGGTAAGCGGACGACTCAAGCTATATATATTATAGATTAGGCTACAAAATAATAAAAATACGTAGGTACATTTTCATGAATAAATAGATGATGATACCTAAATACAGTGGTTCTCAACCTTTATTAGTTTACGGCACACTATTATACGTCACAAGTTTTCACGGAACACTCACGCACTTAACAACCACAACAACTTCGGCAACTTCGCCGAAGGCATTATAGTTATCGCCACGCGCCTATACATTCTTTCGTGGTTACTCGTCTGCGTGACGTCTCTGCAATGTCCCTACAACGTTTCTACAATGTCCTAACGATATCTCAAAACGCGTTTTGTCTATATTATAACACCAAAAACACTTCGTTATAACTCCATGTAAAAAAAAAGCCAAGATAAAAAAAAAAATTTAGTAGTGATTAAATCTTTAAAAGACGTGATATAATATGGAAACTATAAGTAAAATGCCATTTTATAATATTACAAATACCTAAGATCAATATTGTAATGTTAAATACATAGTCAACATATTGTTTAACTATTGTCTATTTGGCAGACTTAGTATTATACTTAAATAAATACAAATAAATAACCACTATAGTATTTTTCATAATTAATAATGTATGTTCGGTTTCGACGGCGCGCGGCGGCGCGGCGGCATCCGAGTAGCCACTCATTCAAGTACCTAGTACCTGGTAACGTACTTACGTAATTACGTTACATAGGTAAGTAAGTAATTCAATAATATATTATAATAATTTGAAATTGTATTGGTATACTCAACAGTGAATTCAACCAACGATCATGATAAAACATACCTAGTGGTAATTTGTTTATTCGTATACGAAAATAAGTTTCCGAATGCCATATCCCCACTCGGATGAATCGTACGGATCTTTTTCACACGACCGAACACATTCGTATACGTAAAAAATTCAAGAATACACATTTTTCAGATCATGTGGAAACTCGTGTGGAAACAACGATTTCCGTATACGGATCCAATCCGTATGATTTCAAGAATAGGCCCCCAGAGCTATCCAGTTTTTCGCAAATCCTTCAAACACCCTCGGTATAACATACGGTGCCCGCGTACCAGCTGGTCGCTACTATTGTTCGGTTTCGACGGCGGCGGCATCCGTAGCCACTCGTTCGACGCAGCCAACGCGATCGCAGCATACGGTCCTGGTACATTTGTTCATTCTCTCGCGGTTACTCCGTCTGCGTAACGTCTCTGCAACGTCCCTACAACGTTTCTACAATGTCCCAACGATATCTCCACAACGTCACACGAGCTGGTCGCTGGTCTCGTCCGGTGTCGACGGCGGCGGCATCCGTAGCCACTCGTTCGACGCAGCCAACGCGATCGCAGCATACGGTCCTGGTACATTTGTTCATTCTCTCGCGGTTACTCGTCTGCGTAACGTCTCTGCAACGTCCCTACAACGTCTCTGCAACGTCCCTACAATGTCTCTACAACGTTGCACGAGCCAACCGAGTAAACTTTATCGACGGTCTGTACTTTTGAGTACCACAGGCAGTCCACAGCATAAAAAAATGTATATAATTAAATCATAATAATATGATGTATTTATCTTTACTGTGACTGAGTGTGACCCGCCAGTACACGCTAGTAAATATTTTGATATAGTAATATAAACTTATTACCTATCTCTTTTTTGCAGTTTAATTTTAAACTGACTAACGGTACTCTTAAGTGGGAAAGTTATCATGTTTTGTGCAAAATCAAATGAAAAAATAATTTTAATTTTGAGTTTGGTCAACAAGTCAACAAAGGGTTTGTACAACACTACAACGTCACACGAGCGAACAGAGTAAAAACAAGCTGCAGTTACACCTCGTTTTCAGATACTTTTATTGTCCACATAATTTATAGTGTTAGGTACAGGTCCTACAGTTTTGTATTCGCTTTTCACCTATCTATGTTATTTGTAATTCATAATAATAATAATTAGTAAGTACTCTTGACCGTAATGGACGTGTTTTGAAATTTGAATTCAGTTGTTTACACATGAAAATTCAGGGCTTGCATTTGAAAAAAAAATTTTGTTTACGTTATACAAATTTTGAGTTTATCGTCATTCAAATTTTAAACGTTATTCAACTTATCCAACTTTTGTGTTTATCGTTATTCAGAATTAATACGTTATTCAACTTTATAGAATTTTATAGATAATGCCATAAAGAAATTAAAAGAAATCTAAGTCCATAAGGCGTTATAATTTACAATAAAATATCGGAACAAGTCATCGAGAAAAACAAGGGGTTCCGGACACTGTCAACAATTTCAAAAATCGTGTCAGGAGAACAAATTACAGACGGCCGTTCCAGAAGTTTTTCAAATTAATTATGACTTTATACATTTCAAATATGCGCCGATTTCTTCTGTTGATAATAATATGTAGAACGGAGCTTTTCTCTTTACAAAAATAAAATGTTGGCTGATAATCGCCGTTAATTTGTATTTCTGTCGAAATCCCTATAGTTGTAAATTGTAATTCTCGTAAAGTAAATGCACAACATATTAATTACATTTTTCAACGTCTTTTAATCGTTATTTTTACTAAAAACGAAAAAAACTTATCTTAAAAAAAACAATGAAATGCATATTTTGATAGTTTTTAGTGCACGGATTTCCGGGCCTTACTTATCATCATTATTTATATATTTTATTATTAGTACCGTACCCATTCGGGATTTGAGTATATAAAAGTAAATATTATACATTCCTATTTACTCATAAAACTATAATGTTTAAAAATAATTACACATTTATTATTTACTCGTATACGCAATATCAATAAACTGATTTTCACGGTAGTTAAATATTGTCAAATGAACCCGTATTATGATGTGTATAATATAATATTATATTGTTTTTTATTATTTACAATTACCATCTGTTCAATACTTAACTATAAGATATTATATATATATATATATATCATAATAATATGGTTTTCGATTTTAACAAAAAATATAAAATAATTTTCTACGTTTTACTTTTCACAATCATAAAGATAAACAATAATTGAGCGTGAGTAATATTAAATATATATAATGTGTCCGTAAACATCATCCCGCATCCCGACATCCGCCGGTTTATTAAATCACTGCTCTCTCCGCAGTAGTGTATAAATATAACAATATAATATTATAAACTATACTTCTTCTTCACTCGCTTCCTGTATTTTAAAACTTATATTTTATTTGCTCGATTGAGACCTTAGTGTTATTATCACGGAGAATAAAATCTTTTAAGTAATATTTAGGTACCTCCTAACTACCAAATAGGCCTACATTTTAGGGTTTAAATATATTACACGTTCAACTACCGATTTTGTTCTACGATATTAATTGCGCCACACGCTTTTCAATTTTTTAAAAAGGAACAATAGCCAGTAAACAGTTGCTTTTATACATAATATACTAAATCGTACTCGCCAATTTTTAATTTGTTACACACTCGAAACACTGGTATGAAAGGACTTATCGGAATAGTAACTGACGACTTGTTTGAGTCAGGAGGAAAAACCTCATTTTAAATATTTTATTTTCCATTCACATAAAATAAAATAAGAATCGTGCATAAAAAAAGATACCCCTATACGTTTTCACATTATTTTTGGCGTTTTATAACAGGTAATAATAATAATAATAAATATCAATAGATAAAACTGGAAAGTGTCGAAGTATAATGCAAAACACTTTTTTATCTCGTACTTCACATACTTTTTGTATTGATCGTAGTTATTAAAATGTTTGATAGCTATATCATATTGCAGCACTCATAAATGTACTGCAGTGTCCACCTATATTAAAAGGATCTTTTTTTTTACCAAATTCGATATTATATTTATTTATTTTAAACACATCGTTGATTGCACTGAGGGTAGAACAATGTGAATCACCGACAAAATATCGCCGGTAAATTATCGCGTGACCAAAATATCGCAACTAAAATATCGCGAAACCATTATATTATCGCATGGAATAAATATCGCCAGCATGAAATATAGCAGTAATTTAATTATAAATAAATAATATATTTCAAGCATATAATATTGTTATAGGTATTAATATATAGTAGAATTTATAAAAATGATAAAAATGTGTATAATTTAATAAAATTGGTATAAGTACCTAATAAAAAAAAATTAAATATGTAAGTATATTAATTAATGGAAGTATATATTCAATGAAATACCTTGAAGATAATCAAGATAATCTTCAAACTCACGATTATGATAATCTGCTATTAGGTAATTTCTTTACTCGTTCAGCCCTACTGACTGTTTTGTTCTTTTTATTAGGAGTATTTGGATTTCCTACTATACTTTGACTTATTTTAATTTTCGTAAAACTGTATAAAAGTGTGAACTGTAAAAGCATCAGTCACAGTGACAGTACAAAGTATTACTAATTAGAAATTATAAAATGAAAAACCAGTGTACTTGTATGCATTGCTAGGTAAAAGGTGAATACGATTATAGATAAGATAAAGTTAAATGCAATATACAGACGCGATAATAATGTACGGCGATATTATTTCTTTACGATATAATGGTTTCGCGATATTTTGGTCACACGATATTTTACCGGCGATATTTTGTCGGGGTACCGAACAATGTAATTTGTTTATTATTTGATTATTTTATATTTATATATCACTGGGAATCACTGCCACCTCACTCCTCCACCCGGTACAGAAACATATCGCCAACCATTCCACCACGGTTACCCTGGTTTCACAACCTCAATCTCTCTGGAAAAAACATATAGTATAAAGTTGTCCCGTCTCCGCATTGGTCACACTCTACTTCCTTCTCATTCCTTTAAACTTTCATCGAACGATTTCCCTCTCTGCACACTACACAATGACCCTATGGTTTGTGATATTACTCGCCTGATCTTCCCAATCTGTCCCAGTCTATCACTCCAACGTGACCACCTATTATCTCTTTTCAACCACTACAATATTCCTTTTGACACCAAAAATATCCTCTCAAACCAGCAAAAAAATATCATACTAATTAATATATTATATACGAGTATATTATCTTTCTTCGACCGTACCGTCTTTTTAATTTAATTTTATATTTCTAATCTTTTTTTTTTGTTTGCAAGATATAACTTCAATTTTATATTGTTCAATTCATGTTTATCGCTTACCCCGAAATCGTTCAACCTAATTGTACATTACAAAGTTAAAAAAAATAATAAAAATATATAAATACTCTAATATAGTATACTATAATAAATTATTATATTTGGTTTGTCATAGAAATGCCTTTTAAAAGTAATTTATTTTGACGATCGCACATCAATAACAATATATTATAATAATATGACATAATATGGCAACTGTAATGAACAACGAACAATGTTTGAAAAATATGCAAAAAAATTGTTGTATTTGTATAGGCGTAAATAAAATGTATAGCCGATCCGGCAATCTGTTGGTCCATTCGGCATAAAATCATGCAAATTGCACGAACTTCCGGGCCTCGTGCACGGCCATTACTCGACATGAATAAACAAAATGTTTAGTGCATATTATATAATCACGAGTATAATATTATAACCAATATAGAACGGGTAACGATGTATCTTGCCGAAATGCCCAAATACTATTTTATTACCATATTATACAACAGATGCAGTAACCGAAAATGAACTTCAGAGGGATGGGGGGGGGGAATTTTTTGGATATAGATATCGCAGCTGAAAGTTCTATAGGTTAGATACTGAATTTCCATCGTTTACAAGCTACATTAAGACGTGTAAAAGTGCCACTATCAATTGGTTTGATCATACTTGTGCGAAAAACAGAAACCACTAGTACGAGAGCTGCAGTAATTGAATGGCAACCGACGGGGAAAATTCCAAGAGGAAGGTCTAGAAAGCTTTGGATAGACGATGGAATAGGAAAGGATTTGGAAACACTTGAAGTGACGGATTGGGAATATAGAGTCCAGGATCGCGATGGTTGGAGAACGGTGACGGCACGGGCGGCCAAAATTCTTACAGAATTGTAAAGCCAAGAAGAAGAAGAAGAAGAAGAAGAAGTAGAAGAAGAATAGATACTGCAGCAGGAAACTCATAATTTTGATCAAAAATAGCATTTCAAAGTATAAAAACTCTTTATTCTCACGTGTCACTGCTTTAACGAAAATATAAAATTATTCTTTATACGATATAATATGTTTTTATATAGGTTAGCAATATTCACTATGTACGCTAAATATTTTCTACTTTGAAATGATTTTTTTTTTGGGGGTATATTTAAGTAAATAGTAACACATGTGCAGTTATCCCTTAAAATGTTGGTCCACTATCTACATAGACGGAGCTTGAAATATTTTGGATTGAGATATTTAGTCGGGGGGGGGGGAGAGGCTCAAGTTCCCGATTACTTTACGAAAATAATTTTTATTAACTTCCTAAAAAATATGCTCTTAAAACTACAAAATGACGAAATATGCAAAAATAAGCACTATAAACTTTAAATATTTTTTTCGGAGTGTCGTGAAATTAATTTCAAGCTTACTTAGCAATACATCTTATGGACCCTAAAAACATGCAAATTATAAAAAACTCCCGAGACCCTAATTTTAAAATATACTTAGAGTAGTAGAACCCGACTGTCTGTCTTGGCTCAAAATCGTACTTCGTCAATGACTTATCGTCGAATTCAAATTTAAAATACAAATACAATATTATAATAATACAGTGACTTACCTACCTCCTCGATAACAGTGTACCAAATACATACACTCAAAACCTACTGTAAGGTTAGGTTAGAGGCGGTTACTTCCTTTCTCCGTTTTGTTTAGATTCTAAGTGGAGCGAGCAATGTATTGATTTTACAATGAAGTGTTTTTTTTTGTCTATTACACTATAAGTAATCGAAAAAATGTTTCGATTTTCTTCATCAGTATTTTTTTGAGTTAATTTTGGTTTACTTGTGGGCTAATTGTAGGTTTCAGAAATTTTCGATTTTTTTAACATTTTTTTTTCTTTCAAAATAGCTGTAAAACATTTTTTGTTTTGTGAAAAAGCTTGAAAATTGAATGCAATGTTCCTCTTAAGTTATCATAATAGTATTTCAAAAATAATAAAAATACATAGGCGCAATTTTTTTTATAAACATTTTGACCAAAATTCATCCATTATTGAACATTTACAAATTATTTTCTAGTTAAACATTTATAAAATGTTCAATTTTTACAGCTAAGGATCGAAAATTTAACACAAGTTTTCTCATAAGTAGTGAATGGTGTAACCAAAAATTCAAAAAAATATATTTACATGTTTGTTCTTTATAGTGAAATGTGGACAACAAAATATGGACAAATGAAGACATCAAAATATCGAAAATTTGCAAATTATTTTGTAGTTAAAAATGTATAAAATGTTCAATTTTTATATCTTAGGATTGAAAATTTAATATAAGGTAAGTATTTAATGTTGTGACCAATAAATCTAAAAAATATATTTACATGGTTGGTTTTTATAGACATTTGAGTTCAAATTTGGACGAACTTAGATATTTAAACGAAAAATAACGACGTTATAGTTAGTTCGTTGTATTTTAAAAAAATTTTATGTCGGTGCTTTTAAAGTATATTATTATATTTTTTACACTCAATGACATATTTTTAAAACTCAATGTTTTCGGCAAAAATTAATTCAACCTACTGCAGTAGTCGCTGTATTGTTAATAGTAAAATGAATTATTTTAACAGCAATATAATGTCATAGAACTAATATAATGTCACTGTTTTAATTATATAATATGTAGGCCGACAGACGGTCTTCGCTCTCAAAATCGTTTTTCGTTTACAATAAATTATTTTATAATATCATTGAATTCAAATGTAACACATCCATTACAGTCTCCACGCTAGACTACTAGAGTGGTACCCACTTGCCAACCTTTTTTACTATGTGAAGTAAAATAATGCTTATAATATACATATATCAAAACACTCGTAAGAATAGTACTTACCTTTATTCTAGCTTATATTTTATTGTTGTATGCGATCATCCGTAGGTATAGTTCAAGTTATTACTATTTGCTCGTGAATAATAATGTAACATTTTTTACTGATGGGAATACGATTTAATTCTTTTATCGCAACTCAAAACTCATAACCGCGTAGATACCTACTTTTGATTTTTGTTAAATTTTAATACTATGATCTTTTTTTTAAACACGATACGATTTTTCGTTGAGCGTATTTCTCAACATATTTTTATGCGTCCAAAGTTAGAATTTTTCATCAAAGTCACAAAACAACTTATGTTTACTGATTAAATTTATATTTTTCTAGGCAAAACAACGTAATTGTACTGAAAACGATCTAGAAATTGCCATGTTTGAATGTCAAAATGGGTGTAATATAATATTAACCGCATCTGCAACGTACAACATTCCGTTTTCAACACTGTATCGACGTTTTAAATCGGGTCGTGTGACAAACATTTTGTCAGGTTTAGATCTGCTTTTGCCCCCGAACAAGAACAAGAGAACTCGTTTATAACCTGCTTACTTAAAATTAATGGTTTCGGTTTTTTACGGTCTTTCTAAGTCTGACTTTAAAAGTTTGGTAGCTGCAGTATATATTACGGTTGCCAGATTTTAAAATCACCGAACCGGGACATCATATATTGAATAACCTTTTTTCTTAATCGATTTAGCTAAAATATCGACAAGGAAACGAAAAGGACAACGGACGGAAGTCCGTCTGACCAGTAGTCCTATTAAAAAGATACAATACGGAAGATTGAAAAATGCGATGATAAAGCTACAAAAACATTACCGAAACGCAAAAGCAAAAAAAAAAAAAACAGCAGATAAGAAGTAAAATGAAAATGAAAATAACCGTATCTGTCTTATTATTTGCTCCGAGAAATATTTAAAGGGGCCCGAGGGAAAACCACTCGAAGATTGGATCATGTGTTCGATATTATTATGGTGAGAAATGGTACCACCTATGCTCTTCTGTACATCTTATCTAGGGGAAACTCAATTTATTTGTGATTTCTGTGAAGACGTTGACTGATCAATAATAATATATATAACTTTTTATATTATTTTTTAAATAGTACGTTATTTTATATTTGTTTAAATAACAAAAAACAGTTTTTATAGCTGCCGAGATCTTCAAGACGTGAAGATTGGTTACGAAGGATTTAAAGTTATTTTATTTGTTTGCGGACCAGGTTTTACTTGTTTTATTTAATTTTTAATTTTGTTATCACAATATCTATGCACTGAGTTTAAGTATAGCTTAAATGTTATGCCTAATTATTATTTTTAAGAGAATATTTTCGTTTTTCATTTTGCCCTAAACTCGTTTTCACTTTGCCCGAATACCTTTTCATACTGACTCAAAAATAATTTAAATTTAAAAAAAAAACAAAGCTCACTAGGGGTTATAATATTATTATGGATTCCGATAGTTGTAGGTTCTTAAATTAGGACAGTTACTAAACTATATTTGTTATTGAATTGAGTTTAAAAGCACTTTTTAATATAATATTGTTTGGTTCTAGACTAATTCTATATTTCTGGTGATTCGTGTAAATCGAAGACGGTCGACATTTGTTGACCTGAGATCTTCAATAATGATATTATATCACTAAAACGCTGAAACGATTACATTCAGTGATATTTATTATTATAGTAATATTTTGAAACGAAAAACAAGAACAATCATACCGAATAGACTTACACACGAGTAATAAATATATATATTATATAAACTAAATAAATACAAAAAACACGTTTCCCGACGAGTAAATCGTTCTTAAAACGAGAACTCGATTAAATGTCATAATAATAATTAAAAACAACAAAATATATTGTGGAGGAATGAGCGTGGCACGATATTGAAATAGAACAAAACGAATACCAATATCGTTGCGCCGAACGTTTTCAATATTCTGTCCATCCATATAAATCTGAAAATCAGTTTTAAGTTTACAACATATTTTAATCACGTAAAATCCTCGTGACCGCAACGTCTCTGCAGTGACAATTGTACAGAAAAAAAAAACCTATCAAATAGTCATTGAAATTATTGAAAGACGCTCGTCTTACCGGTTTAAAAGCGTTTTTGCAAACGGTAGTTTCGCCTCGTCGACATTGAACAGATATTTCTGAGAGCCGATCGTCGCGTTTTTTATGAACTCGGCCACGTCTATGTCTTTGAAATCGTAGTCGAACTCTTTTCGGTCCACGTCCGGTATCTTGTCGATTAATCCCAAAAAGTTCGAGTTTTCAAATTGCCAAGATTTCGTGGTAAAGTAAGACAGAGCCATCGTCACTACGTAGATTTTTTGTTGCAAAGGTAACAGACGTCTAAAACGGAAAAACGGATTTAGATATTTTATAAAGTAGGTACCTACCTATATAAACTATACATCATCAAATAAATAATCAATAAATAAAATGTTGAACAATAATATGTTCAGAGGCGTTATTAAGAGGGAGGGTGCGGTCTTTTAAATCTCAAACTTATATAATATCTTTATGTTAAGCTGTGAATAAAGTATTCATATTTTTTTCCTCGACAGATAATTTGATTCTTTTTAGAGTTAAATCAAAAGTGAAACAATAAAAGAAAGGTAGGATAGTACAACATTTTTCAATGAATTTCATAATGTCATATTTTTGCTCCTTTTAGAGGCATACTTTGATGTTCTTTGTGCATTTTTTTAGAGTTTTTTAGGTCATAAACACCCTAACACTAATATGATATTATATTTTGTAAAATGTACAAACTATATGTCCATGATGTTTGCACCCCGACTTTGACATATAGACTCCAAACTGGTGCCAATATTTAGCAACCTTTTTGCAACTAATTACAACCAACTTGAAAAAATTTTAAACTTATTTTTTTACAAGTTTTACCAAAAAACACCCAAACTATAAAGTTATTTTTAAAAAAGTCAGTTATATAAATCATTTTTTTGAAACAATTTTATTAATTATATGAATTAAATTTTTTTTTATTAAATTTAAAAATATATAATTTTAATTTATTGTTTTTATACATTTTTTTGATCATTTTTATTAATAGTTTTAACATATACAATTAATTTAAATTAGGTACATAAAAAAATTTGATGATAACATAAATAAAAATTATTAACTAAAAAAAAACGTATTAAGATAAGATTATTAATAAAAATAGTAGATAAATAAAAGTAAATATACAAATTACCTATGTTTAGGTCTTAATAATTAATAAAACTATAATATTTCCAACAAATTAATACAAGTGTCTCATACAAAAGATTTATATAAATTTATTGTTTCTGGAACCAGAATTTTTGTATTTTAATTACATTTTTTATTCAACTTTGCTTTTTTTTAAATTAAATTTTATTTATAAAAAAGTCTGTATTTAATATAAAATCTAAATATAATAAAAAAGTCTTTATTTAATGAAACAAATCTTGATTAAATAAAACAAATCTAAATCTAAATAAAAAATCATAATAAAAAATCTAATTGATATAAAATCTATATTTCGTTAAAAATTCTTTATTCAATAAAAAAAATCTTTGTATCAAAACTTATCTAAATCTAAATAAAAAATTAAAATAAAAAATCTATTTGATAAAAATCTTTATTATAATTTTTTATTTAGATTTAGATTTTTCAATCAAGGATTTATTGAATATAGTTTTTTTAGAAAATGGATTTTTTTTTTTTTTTAAAGGTCGTGTGAAATTTTAAATTAGGCTAATTTGTAAGAATTACGTGCTAAATTTCTGCTTAGTTTATTTATAGATCTTCCTTTTTTTTTTTGGGAGGGCTGGCCAAACTTACGTCCCTCTATCGGTTTCTTTGTAAAACTAGTAAAAAAATAAGTTTAACATTTTTTCAAGTTGGTTGTAATTAGTTGCAAATAGGTTGCTAAATATTCGCGCAAGTCCGAAGTCGGTAGGACAAAGTCGGGGGGCTGCGTGAAGTTGGCCCCCCAATTTTAATTTGCTGATTTTGATCACGAAGTTATAGGTTGCAAATTTTTTAATGTTGGTTGCTAAATATTGGCACCAGTTGGGAGTCTCTATGTCAAAGTCGGGGGACCAACTTCATGTACATCAAACTATACCTACGTATAAACGAACGATTCAGCTCTTACAATTTCTTTTCTTAGTTTTAAAATAAGCAACGAAAAATACACGCTACTACACCTATGTAGCTTATTTCTGATGTGATATCAGTAAATTTATCTGCTAGTAAATTCCAACAACTAAAGTCGAAAGCGTGGCTCAGATTACGTCATACACCATTTTGTTTTTTGTCGTGGCGCAAATTACCAAAATGAATTTTTAGATGTGGCGCAAAATACATGTTTGATTTTTATATTTTGGCACATATCACAAATAATAAAATTGCCTCAAAATACCATCTCTCCCTCCAATTATATCAGAGTTGGGTCCCAAGTACTAGGGTCTAATCGTAGGTACCTACTTCACTAGTTGGATACGGCATTATACTCTAAGTAAGTAACAAAGTATTTTATGTAGATATACAATCCAAACGAAAAATATTAATTTCTTATACATTTTTACCCACACCCAAGTTATTTTTTTAAACAATATTTTATTTTTATTTATTTTATACAATATGTATT
This sequence comes from Neotoxoptera formosana, assembly GCA_022818045.1. Taxonomy (NCBI): domain Eukaryota; kingdom Metazoa; phylum Arthropoda; class Insecta; order Hemiptera; family Aphididae; genus Neotoxoptera; species Neotoxoptera formosana. The sequence goes on from CM040630.1 coordinate 88,296,461, forward strand.
TTTCATATTTGATTTATAACATTTTTAATATATTTTCTTGGTATAGTATACCTGCATGGTATTGCCGTTTATTATTACCTACAATTCTGATAATTTATATTTTTAATGGCAAAGAAACTAAAAATCATAAAGTGTAAAAAAACATTTAAAAAACAAATTAGGGACCCAACAAGTGTAGTTCTTGAAAAAATCCCGGACCCAATTAGTATATCGATTTTTAATTCGGGACCCAACTCGGACGCAGCCGAATTAATTTTGTTTGATAAAAACATTACGTTGGTACACACTCGGCCGCATAATAATTTGTATTATATTTTCTCAAAGAAAGAAAGTACCTAACTACCCGTCGTTTATATTTCGTTTTGTCCGACAAATCTCAAATCCGGATTCAGCGTATTGTTTACACGGCGACATATATTATATTATGTTCAGGCAAGTAGCATATTATATTTTATTATCGTTTTAGAAAGTCACTCGTCCGGAGAGCGACGAAGACACGTCACGTACATATTATTATAACTAATCGATATGTCGCTATCGTAATAATAATATATAAAGTTCCTTATATAGTAAAGTTTACAACTAGAACCAGACGACCGAGCGGTCAACACGGAGGCTATGTTTTTCATGAACTATATAAGGTATTATATTATATTTTGTTGGTATGAAAATTGTTTACGTTCTTCTTACATAATATTATACTTTTTCTTAGTTTTCCCCGACCACAGAACACAGATAAGAATGTCTTAGATAATATTAACATTAATAATATTAATTTATTATGGGTTACATTTTTGTGATGAATTTAATGAAATCGGGGATTTTCAGATAGTAAATTTACGTCAGGTCGAAAGAGTTCGAGTCGTATGAAACATGTCAACCAAAATTCAACCGAATTTCGTCGAATCGGTTTGTCTCGACGAGTATTAATTTGTGTGTTATAAATACATTATAGAACGGTCTGAAACGGTGCGCAGGCGGCTCGAAGGAGCGGCGTATGTTTGAACCACTCGATTCACAAAAAAAAATTAATAACTTTTAATATTACAAAAATATTAAAAATAACCTATTGGCGGGTGTCCCATGGTTGGAAAATATAATTTTAACGATTTTTAATGGTCGATAATCAAATTATAAATATTATGTTTAGCCGTATATACGCGCGTGTAATCTGCACAAGTCGCGTACAGTAACAGACAATATTGTAGGTAGTACCTACCTTCTAAGAATTGGAATTTTTTTTTGAAATTTTGTATAAAATAGTTCTTTTGTTGATATAATAGCAATAGGTCATTGGTCTATAGGGCCCGGATTTATAAGCATTTGCATGTTTTTTTTCCGAACAGTCCAAAAAGTAGCTAGATAAGCTACAAGTATGAATTATAATCAATAGGATTCGGAATACAAAGTATTATTTTGCATATTTTGTAATTTTTTGACGTGTACTGCATATTTGTGTATTTTACGAATACTTAAGTGTTACGAATCATAAATGAATAAATAAAATATGATTTTTCTTTGAAAGCCAAATTTTTTTATTTATAATATTTATCATTTTAAAGGGCATGTGTCTACAAAATAAGAGTATAAAGGCATATTTCCAAGGTTTTTAGAGCACATAAATCCGGGCCCTACTTGTTACACGAAAATAGTTGTTACTCATCGCTTGAATTTTTGCTTCCACGATTTACTGTATAATATATCATCGAACATTTTTTTAGTTGGGCTGTGAGGCTCGGTGTAAGAATATTAAAATATGTGATTTGAGGGGAAAAAAATTCAAACCGCATCTGGTCTGTAATATTTATTTTGATATGATAAGAATGTGGTGAGAATTCGCTCGCGTGCGATAAGAGCTGCACTGATGTTTTTAAACGGCTTTCACTTTTTACTCGCCTAAAGGCTAAAAGGCAACCGACAACATTCCAGCCATAAAAATCTACAAGTCTACAAGGCTACGCCGACAGACTCAAATTTTTGAACCTCGTAAGAATGCCTTAGAAAATGTTGGTCCGACATATTATATAATATCTGTATCGTCGGAATTTGTGGTATACCGTCAACCACTTGTTGATGGTCGCGAGCTCGATAAACTTCACCGTTTCGCGTGGTTAATCTGCAGGGCTTGAAATCGAAATGACATTTTTTGAATTTTAATATTTCGATTTCATCATTATAATAATAATTGTCGATATCATCTTCTTTCCGATTCAAGTTTAAAATAACATATTGATTTTATATTGTCGTAGGCCCGTTGGTCAGTAGGTCGTAGGTATAGGTTAGGTATCTGTTAAATATTTTTTCTGACTTTTAATTGCATTTCAAACATACATACCTATTTTTTTTCGATTTAAAATACATACGGTCTTACATTTTTTCGATTTCGATTTCTGCCTACGAGCCACGAGTGCAGACGATCGTGTACTTTGCACGTTCCATATTTACGCGTACCTATCACTCGCGAGGGGGCTGAGAAATGAAAAAATGAAATTATCTACCGGTGACGAAAATTATTATTGACTTTGAATTTTATTTTATTTTTTTAAACTTTTTATCGAATAATTGTAATACGATTATTATTTATGATTTTAGGATAAAATTATCGATTTAAATTTTTAAAAATATGACAAATATCATAATATACCTAGTAAAATAATTTCGAGTTCGATATTATTTGGGATTTCATAGAGTAGGATTTTTAACGATTTTTTCCGACAGTTAAAATTGATTTTGAAACCCCGATTTCATGCCTGATTTATATCATTTCGTATTATATTAATTATTATTTACATCGTATAATATACTATATATAACATTATTTAATTATTATTTATTCTACTTATTTTACTTATTTGTACGTTGCGACTGTCGCGGCAATACCACGTAACTGACATTTGAAATCGATTTTTTTTTTTCATCACTTTATAGAAACACGCACAATACGTCCCGAGTAGTCCCTAGCTCCTACTACGGTCTAACCTACGTGGTCTTTGGAAGAACCCATTGACGTTTCAGACTTTGGTCAAGACAATTATTATTGCTCGGCTAACCGCGGTATAACATAGTAGTAATATGTAAACACTAAGCATGCGTAAATTTTGATAAGTTTTCTACACAATGAAACGATCGTTATGTGATCGATTACATCGAGTTCAAAAGTTCTTACGACTGAGATATGTTTACCACGCACGATCCGGTGAATAATTCAACCCCCCCCCCCCACCGGCGCGGTGTGTAAATAATGAATATTATTTTCCAAATGTTACGCACTCGGAGAACAAATCCTGCGAATTCTAAAGCTTATGAGATATCATGTTCGATTCTATAGTTGACAATGGTGTCAAAGGTAAATATAATATAATAATAATATGTCGAGTGAAATCTACAGTATACCTAGTCTTTTATAATAGCGTCTAAACCTAAAGTTAGTACTTCGTCAAAACCAAGGAAATATCGCAATATTGTTTGAACTAGAATTTCATGAAAAATGTTCTGTTCCAAGTTTCCAACCTAAGATTTCAAATGTAACACAAGATTTCCCATACATTTTTCTGCTTTTGAAAAAAAACAAAAATTTACCGGAAACTTAAACTAATTTTCAAACAAATAACCGTAGACCGTTTTGAAATGTTCACCAAATGTTGAGATTATTATTTTCGATACATGAAACAAATTTTATAATTTTTAACACTTTTTGAGCTAATTGTAGGCCCAAGAAATATTCGGCTTTTTTAAAAATTTTTTTTTGTATAAATATTGATTCAACAACTTTTGTTGGTTTAAAAACCTTGAAAATTGAATACGAAATTACCTCATAAGTTGATATAATAGTGGTTGAAAACGATTAAAGATACATTAAAGTGATCGATTCGACTTCGACCACTTCGACAACGATCGATCACAAGAGTGATACCCACTGGACGAACTTTTTTTATTGACAATGATGTATACGCGTAGGTGTATAATATGAATATATTGCTTCCAAATTAAAGGTTATATCGATAATAAATCGACACACGTCATAATGCGTGTACACAAATCATCGACGATTATAATATTATGACGCTATATCGTCACGGTGACAGCAATGTATTTACGATGGGGGCGAGGAATAGATCCCCCGTTTGGATTTCTAAAGTTGACCCCCCAAAACCCCCCTAAAATATTGTAAACAATTATAAAAATATGAAATCGTAATAGATATTTCTAAATCAAAAAACTTTTATACCATATATTTTTCACTAATTTGAATATTTATATATGACTAGCTGATCAAGTGCACTTCGTTGCAGTGGTGGATCTACAGGGGGGGTATGGGGGATAGATCCCCCCCCCCGTGGCTGTGGGTTAAAATTTTTTTTTGCAACCAATGCAATTTTTACACTCACAATTCACAAATCACAATTGAAATAAAAACTATTTTTTTTATTATTTCGTTTTCATTATTTCGTAACCAAGAAGGATACACGTATCTAACTTCATATTAGCTGATCGAGTGACCATTGCCCATGCCATTATTCTATTATTACTGAGACTAATTACCTACTTGCTGGTTTCCAAACATTGATATTACGATTTATTATCTAATATTTATATTTCCAAACCGTTAAGGCATTAAAATGTCTATGGTTGAATGTTGATCGATTGCGACTTGGGCTTGGTACATTAATTGTTTGTAAAACATTTTCTCTTTGGCATTCTTGTTTATGAGTTTAATTATTTAAAGTTATATATAGTTCCATGGAGGTAATAATTATATTATGTAAATAATACTAAATAAATTAATGTATGTAATATAATTACATTTTTTTTATTACATTTTTATATGTACAGAAAATATCCACTATTATTAATGTTGAAATTAAGAGAAAACGTGTAACTAGTAAGCAGAAAAACAGAGCAAATCATAACTTCAATGATAAAAATCAAGGTTTAGAAGATTATTTTAGGATTTCTGTGTTTATTCCCTATATTGATTATTTTGTATCACAGTTAGAATTAAGGTTTTTGGCATATAAGCAAGTTTTTGAAGGTAAATTTAAAATTTAAATTTTTGTTATTAGATATCTTGTAACTTTTATGCATTTTTAATTGTATATAGGCTTTGAATGTTTATTTACAACAAATACCTCTATGTCACCCGAAGAACTAAATAGTTTCCAAAATGTATTAGAATTTTATGCACCATTGGTTGATCACAATGTTACTACAGCTACAGCAGAGTTTAAGTTGTGGGAAACTAAACTTTTAAGAACTAATTCAGTTCTTAAAACCAGCATTGATGCACTTGCATTATGTGATAAAAAAATATTTCCTAATGTACATTATTTACTAAATACATATTATGTATGAAAATATTTTATATCCCCCCCTATGAGAAAATCCTAGATACGCCACTGCTTCGTTGCCCATTAAAAAATTAATAATGGTGTTACGTTGAGGGCAAAATTCATACCATACCCTATTTCAACTCCTTACAGCCCTTTTTTAGTATTAAAGTAGCCTATATCCTTTCTCTGTGTCTAAACTATATATGTACTAAATTTCATTTAAATAGGTTCAGTAGTTTCGGAGCCTATTCAATACAAACAAACAATCAAATCTTTCCTCTTTATAATATTAAGTAAAGTATAGATAAAATATGTAACCACTGACAACCCTATAAATAAACAGTATATAGCAACCATTAATAAACAAATATTTCCATCGTAAATCTCAAAATCTCTGTGTGATCACCTCACATCACCACTTTGTGAATCTAAACCATCCAGACCGTCACCCAAACGCATACAAAAAAAATGCATTCAAATCGGTCCAGCCGTTTAGGAGGAATTCAGTGACATGCACACGTACAGTAGATCTTTATATATATAATTCTACTGTATTTGTGTAAGTCACCGAATTCCTCCTAAACGGCTGGACCGATTTGAATGAATTTTTTTGTATGCCTTTGGGTGACGCCCTGGATGGTTTAAATTCACTATGGTGTGAGATGAGGTGGTGGGTGAGGTGCTCACACAGGGATTTCGAGATTTACGATGGAAATATTTGTTTATAAATGGTCGCTATTGGTAACCATGGTTGCTATGTACTGTTTATTTATAATGTTGTCAACGGTTACATATTTATAAAGAGGAAAGATTTGATTGATTGTTTGTACTAAATAGGCTCCAAAACTCCTGAATCGATTCATATGAAATTTGGTACATAGATAGTTTAGATACTGAGAAAGAACATAGGCTACTTTTTAATACTAAAAACAGGCTGTAAGGGGTTGAAATAGGGAATGGTATGTATTTTTCCCTCGACGTAATACCATTATTAATTTTTTAATGGGCAACGAAGTGCACTTGATCAGCTAGTCTTTATATACATAATTCTACTGTACGTGTGTATGTCACTGAATTCCATTAAAACAATAAAATGGCTGTAACATAAATTTTGAATCACTCTGTATATGGGTAATATTTTTATTCAACAGGTACACTCGACACGGAAAATATATCATTATATTATGATAGTATACCGTGTATACTGAGGTATACACGTTTTCGTACTTGTGCGGTTTGCCGATCAGGTCCAAGAGCGCGTCGAAAAATATCGCCGGCAACACTTGCTCGATTACCGTGGAGATGTAATAGTAGTGGAAACAGGTGGTGAACTTGATCGACGGGCGCCACAACATCTCGTCGAACGGATACTGTTCGAGAGTCTTCATGCCCAGGTCCAATAGTTCTTTGTTCGATACGGATTTCGACACGGACGCGCTGTTGTAAACGGGGATAGCGTTCTTCTCCTCCGACCAACTGAAAAACATCGCGAAGTATAAAATATAAAATAATTAATAATTGATTAAAATATAATATATAATATAAATATATTATATAATTCGAGATTTCCATCTATACATGGCGAACATCAAGACGATAACTAAGCGTATCTTACAATATTCTTAATACTATTCGATATAGGGTGCCGCGTCATGTGCCAATTCAAATTTCATTGGTACGATAAGATAAACATTTTGGGACCATAATAATGTGTATTAATTATATCAGTAATATGTATAGAATATAAAATTATTAAAATATCTCTTATTATATACAATTTTTATTTTTGAATTTTGGCGTGCTAGAATTGATTTCATCCCACTGTGCGTGGGGGACAGAGTCCAATTTCTTTTTTAAATTTTTTTTAGCGTACCTCTTATATTTATTTGGAACGGAACGCTGGGAACGCAACATTTACTGTAGTGAATTATTTGTAAATCGTCAGTTTTTCTGATGAAAAATATACCTTTGACATATTATATTTTGACTATTATAGCCATAATATTTGTACATTTGTATCGATTATGCAAAAAAAAATTGATCTTTAAAATTCCTTACCGTAAAATATAGTGATAATATACTGATAATAAAGAACTGTATTATGCCTTCAGAAATATAAAAATTACATTATATCTGCGCAGATTATGACATGATAATAGATATATTTTATGGATTATATGTTTATAAATGGTAATGTCATTGGACGATGTAATAACTCGACTTACCGTCAATTACCAAAGTATATAATTTGTTTTATCAATAGAAACCGTTAATAATACCACGGGGTTCGCGGGATTGCGAATAGTTAACTGTCCTAAAAGGTCTTTTCAAAATGAAGATAGTTTATACGAAAATGCCCAAAAATGGTCCTTATTTAATTTATAGTATATGCTAACCTAACCATAATTAATATGTATTCCTATGAGCAAAAGTACGTATATGTTTAATCATACTGTGCTTTAAGTCCTGGGAAACATATAATATCAACGTCCTGATACTCTTAAGAAGAAAATACGCATAAAGTGTGCAGGTCCATCTAAAGCGTAAGACGCTCAATATGTCAACAAGTATTTTCGTTTTTGATAATATTTTTGTTACATATGTTATTACAAGTCATTACAAAACAACACTTTTTCAAAAAAAAAATTTTTTTTTAATATTTTCAAACTTATTATTTTTTAACTTAATTTTAAGTTTTTCTGTTGCCTATATTATTATTGTGCCTAATGTGCTGTCATAATTTTTTTTTCATTATCTACATCGGAGGTTCCCAATCTTTTTGAGACTATTATATACTCATAAATCGGGTTAGATATTAGCAAATACCCCCCTCCCTCCCCCCAAAAAATATGTATTAAAAAACAAAATAAACATTATATTGGGTAACACAAGATTGCGTACGATCCACTTTTTTGGGAACACGATTGCGTACGTTAAACAATTAACTTAAAAATTTACACCAAAAGTCAAACGATTAGGTATGATTTGCTGTGCAACGTTGTCACATTTAATTTTTAGTTTAAACATATTTTAAAATCTTATTTTTTATTTTAATATTACTATAAAATACATTTTTAGATTACTTTACGAAATAAAATAGTTAAAAATAATAAATGGTTAAGATAATGTATTGTAAAAGTGTTTTCGATTTAAAATACCTATATACCTTTTGGTACCGCTCAAATAACTAATTTTTGACAAATTTGTTTCCTATATAATATTTTTATGAATTGTATACTTATTATATTCTTTTATATAGTTTCTTTTATACGAATTCAATCGGTATTTTCCGTTTTGTTAACTCGACCTTTGAACGCTGATCGCATTTTCGTACACGTTTCCTCTTGCGTTTCTTTTAGAATATTGAAATAACTATACACGAAGGGCGCGGGAGCTATGAAAATACTGACCGTTATAAGTTTAATGAAAACGTTCCGGTTCATTTATCAATTAATTTTAAATTGCGAGTTCTATATAAGCTTAAAGTTTAAACCAAATGGTAACAGTACTTTAAAGAGTCGTGGACAAAAATCGTACGCAACATCGATGTATGAACATCTGTAAATGTACGTCGATAAAGACCATCATAATATGCGCAATCGTGTTCCACCGATTATAATATTATACATTATTATATGTCTCGCGAATAATCGAGAGTACACCGCATAAATATTATTTGAAGGTAATAAAATAATAATAATAATAATAATAACAATAACTGAGATAATAGGTTCATCGAATAAAAAAAACCTTAATCTAGTCTTCGCCCCTCGAAGAAAATATTCTGTTTTATCCCCTCGGCGGGTAACATAATTACTCATACTAGTTTATTCGCTTCGAATACGGCCTGCCGGGCAGTGGGCCTCAAACTATTGATTTTCCCGGGCCTGTCTGAAATCTCAAACCGCTCTGGCTGCAGAGGTTTAAGACCATATAATATATACGACAGCTTGACATTAAGTTTCGGGTGATTTTGAATTCGTAGAATTATTAGTCCGAGTCGACGCCCTGGCAAGTTCTACCCGAATTTCGTGCATATTATATATTATATTATATATTCTAGTCGAACTATTTCTGTTGCCGCGGCAGTAACCTAGCCTCTGGGGGTGGAGGGGGAAGGGGAGGAGGGCATACGATTTAAATATTTAACAAACCGAACGGAGCTGCTTTCCCCGCACCGCTTTGGACTGCTACCGAATAATTATATTCTAAAGCACCAGACCGAGTCCGCCCACCCCGAAGACGATTCGTAACGAATCTCGAAGGAGGGGTATTCTATATATACAATAATACTGTAATCAGTTGAGTCATTTGAGGGGGGGTGGGGGTGCCAGGTGGGCATTTCCCCCTGTCTGATTGTAAAATCAGTCCAACTGTCGGGCCGGTTGTCGGTGAAACAACATAATTATTTTGTGTAAACACTAGAACATTTTTGACACGAAAATAATTGATATTTATAGTTTTTTACCTTAGATTTATAGACTAAAAATTCTGAAAGTAAAATTATCACTCTAAGGGTACCTATTCAAAAATTTTCGATTTTCAATAAGGTTTAGCAGTCGTGTTTCATGTTGTAAACCACTAAGTTCGACACCTCTACAAAAATATAAAATAACTTCACTGAGGTATAGTGACCATAATTATTTAGCTCCTCAGAGCTTTTTTGCTACCTTAAACGAGGCTACTTTTGCCTCATAAGCGTATAAAGCTATGTAAGATGGGAATCGTACCAAGATAAAAACATAAGTTATCTTGGAGCGATGCTTTCTGTTTTTTTTTTTTTTTTGTTCAGTTATGTGGGCTGGTTAAAACTTTTGCCCCCTTCTATTCAAAATTGAAATTCCGTCGAGTCTTGCGCTTACTTGGATTTAGATCTGTGCCAAGCCGCCACGATCATCGATTTGATCGATATGTCGACGGCCATGTAATCGGGAACTATCGATTTGTCGCCGTACGTCACCCGCACTATCCCTTTGCCGCACGCCATCATCAGTCCTATCGGTCCGTTGAAATTGTCTATCCATCCTTTGATGGGGTCGTTGAACGACGATATGACTATATGTAACAAATAATGAAATATTACCGTATTATATAGCTGCAGCTGGTGACCATATTGTCGAGCATAATAATAGATAAATTTATCTAGATACGATAATTATCTAGATAAATAATTAATTATATTTTATCTTATCTAGATAAATAATTAATTATATTTTATCTTATCTAGATAAATAATTAATTATATTTTATCTTATCTAGATAAATAATTAATTATATTTTATCTTATCTAGATAAATAATTAATTATATTTTATCTTATCTAGATAAATAATTAATTATATTTTATCCTATCTAGATAAATAATTAATTATCTTTTATCTTATCTGAATAAATTTAAAAAGCTGGAGCTCGATCTAGGGAGGGAGTTGTTTAAAAATCGTAATACACCACAAATTATTGTGAGGAATTCAACTTTTTCCGATTATTATTTTTAACAGTTTATTAATATATGTATTGTTTAACTAGTAGCTCACCATTTATTTGCTGTTATAAAATAAAATAATGTATGATATACATATGAACTTAAAGCTTAAAGGCGTGTAGCACTCCTACTACCACGGCCAATGCGTCAAGTCCTCGATTTGTTATAATAAAAAATAACAAAAAAGATACATATACCTACATAAATATATAAATTGAACAAAAAACCACCATCTTAGATAACTAATCACTTCATCCTAATGACTAAATCATCTAGATAGATAAAAATGTCAAAATATATAATATATTTTTTAATTTAACTAATTTAAGTAGTAAATAAAAGACGAGGACCACTGGATAAAAACAAAATAATAATTGTTACAAAATACAAAGTATAATGCACATGTATCAGAATAATGAAATTTGTATGGGTTTTTCCAAAAGTGTGCATGAGTAAACCGTACACATATTATTTTTATGTTGTACGCCTTTACGTAGTACAGGCAAATATATGCAGTCGCGCACACGAAAGTATTGTATTCATTTTTGTGTACTTATAAACCACTATATGAAATAGAAAAATAATGTTCTTTTTGTTTATCTAGATAAATTGCAATTATCTTTATCTGTTTCTTTTACTAAAATATTATCTCTATATAGAAAAAATTTTACTCAATTATCTTGATCTTTATTTCTAGATAAATATTAAATTATCTTTGCTCGACACTGCTGCGGTGTCAATATTAATATTATTATAGTAATATTATAATGTACAATGATATATCATTATATGACCTCAGTGGCGGCTCGAAGGAGGTGTATTCGAATCACGCGATTCACAAAAATATTGGCGGTAGTCCTGCTATGGTTGGAAAATGTAATTTCAACAATTTTTAAGATCGATTATTAAATTATAAATTTAATGTTTTAATTATTTTATTAATTCTTTCATCTACAACGTTACCTATTATAATAGTAGGTTGTTACGAAAACCGTTGCTGCTGTTACTATTGTTGCTTGAATTTCTTCTCCCACGATTTACAACCTAAGAATTCACTCCTTGGAGGGCAGTGAACATTTTTTTAGGTTGGGTGGTGTAAGAATATTGAAATATGCGATTCAAGGGGAAAAAAGTTCAAGTCGCCGACTGTATAGGCGCGATTGAAGAGCAGACTCCGTGGTGCAGATAATTATTTTCATTCTCAATATTTTTATATAATATTATATAGGTACTGCTATTATAGCAACCAAAACGGACGCGTGGTGAGGATGATTTTTTTTTTTTTTTGGGGGCGGGATGCTTTAAATTTAAGTGCAGTTATTGTTACCCCGTCCACACACTTTCCGCGTAAATATTGTAGTCAGTAGCATCTGCAGTCTTCGTAATAATATCATTATCAAATTTTAAACAGAATATTATATATTTTATGACAAGTATATTTTTCATAATATACGCCCGAAGCACTCGGTAAGTATATATTTTGAATAAAGTTACAAGACCAAAACACCCTCCTCTCCGGGGGTACGCCGCCGGGTTGTAAGCTATGTAAAAATATATTACAGCGAAAATATTCGCAAGATATTATTATATAAAATATGATATATTTAAATGATGTAAAATTCAGTCAAATGAAAAAATACAAATAAAATAAGTAAGTATGTATTGTACATTATCTTGTTGAGTACATAATAATAATATATTAATGTTAAAATTGTAAAATTGTAAAAAAAAAATACAAATAAAAAAGTTTTATATTATTTAATAATGTCATGGTTCATTTTTATATTGTTTTTTTTACTGACTTCGCAAAATATCAAAACATATCTATACAGTGCCGGTTTTTCGCAATAATTTTTTTTTCCTTACGATACGTTTCTAGCACAATTGACTGAACCCCCACCCCCCCCCCCCCCTATTATAGGACACTATAATATGACGTATAGGTAATAAAAATATTTTTATTTTTCAATTTTGATCTCCCAATAAGTACCTACCGTAGAATGAGGTAACTTTGATAATTTAGATTTCACTATAAGCTATTTTCGTCGACGTTTCATTCACCTATATATTATAGTCTTTGTCATAATTTCTACAGGGACCCGACTACTAGGTTTCCTTCTTGGAGTGCGGACCATAAATAAAAAGTTTTAAAAAAAAGGTATGTATATCAGAGTTACCCAACTATACGCTCAGAAACCGCAGGCGATTTATTAGATTTTAAAAAAAACTTATTTTTTTAATTAAAGAATTATCATCGATTTATCTAGTATCATAATTATTGTTTCTTTAGAAGACACGTTATAGTGTAGAGTGTAAATTCTTTATTATTTATTGTGAATTTAGTATTTAGTGTTTAGTATTTACCAATTATGTTTATAGAATAAATAAATCATACAGTATGTCAATGGTCGACAAAAAGAAGAACACTCGGGAATATTTCTTAGAATTAGATATTATAAAAATAAATAATATTTTTAGAACTAGAACAAATCAAAATAAATTTTTTAAATTTTTTATTGAGCATTATATTATTATATAATTCATGTTTTACCATTTTTTTAAGGCATATTATAGCTCATATTCCACGGTTTTTTTAGTGCTAGAAGTCTCAGGCCCTGATTATTAGTATTTTCGTGGGGATTTCTTTTAGATAAGTCACACGGCGAGTATACACGCCGTTTTACTTTTATTTTCCATTTGCCGACGCACGCTCGCTAACGCCAGTGTCGTTAGGTTAATTTCATATTATCAAATATTTTAAGTTTTACAATGCAAATTTGGGATATACCATCGAACGGTAAAGATGCCGTGACTTTTTTCCAAGAATATCTATCTCTGTGCACATTATATACTTGTAGGTTTGGTAGCACCGGTTCATATTATAATATTATGCAGGGAAATTTAAGCGGGTGGGGTGGACTCACGTTAAAAAAAATAAAAAAATAACTAGACCCCACTAATACGAGAAACATAGTGAACTGTTGTATTCGATTACTATGCACGAGCGATTACAACAATATTGGTGCGTTATTATTAATTTATTATCGTGTTCGATTTGATTATTTTTATTTTCTCAACTACACCCGTGTACCGGATACGGCGAGTGGCGACTGCAAAATATTATGTACCAAGTCGTTGGCTTTGTAAACCGACGTCGTTTTATATTATGTATACTTGTCTGATTTGAAAATAATATTCGTGTAAATATATTAAAAACGCGACAATAACCTATAGTTAGTTCCGTTTTGACACTTATAATATCAAAGAATGAAGCTTTTTTACGGCTCCGACAGGTGGTGATTACAGAAACAAAACACACGTGTCATTGTAAAATGTAATATTTTATTCGTACCTCGGTTCGGAATCTAAGAAAAAAATTACCATCGAAAATCACTCGTGAAAATATATTTTTATGTTTCATTTGGCGGGTAACAGGAACTACCTATCTATGATGATACAATCTATATCTCTATACACTAGAAGTCTCGTTGGCAATGCAAGGCATTAACGAGTTAAAAAGTTAAAGTTAAGTTACTCTTAACTGAGTTACTTAACTATGTACTTTTATTTTCATAAGTAACTTCTGACTTAACGAGTTTGTTTTTTTTAAAGTAACTTCTAACTTACCGATTTAATTTATTTATTTATAAGTCAAGTTAATTTATTTATTTTCCCCAATATAAATTTCATAGATTTAAAATTATATTTTGATTTTTATAACTTATATTTTATAGGTATAAAAATGATAATAATTGTCTGTAAAATCAAATACTATTTACGTTATTTTATTCTGTATATTCTATAAGTTCTAAATTGTAAACAGTAGCAAACTGTTCGCATTATTTCTGTACTCGAGATTGAATAATAGGTATTAAAATAACGTTATAACTAATAAGTACTTAGTTGGTACGAGTAAATATAACGAAAAGGTTTATTATATAATATAATGTATACCATATAATATATATAGAATTAAGTTGTTTTAAGTAATAAATTATTATATTTTAATTTCTAATAATTCACAGAAAATATGTTTATTTGATGTTTTTATTAAACAGAAACGTTATAGGATTATAGGGGCAATCATCATAGAGGTTTTGTCGAATTTTATAATTGATTGAAGTATGTAAAAAAAAAATAGAAATAAAATAGAATAAAAAATAAAGTAAAATAGAAAAATAGAAAAAAATCAAATCAAATAAAACAGACTGTACGCAAATGAAACGTACGCGTCTTGCACCGGATCCACCTAAGTAATAATAATCCGCCTACTGTAATATTAATACAATTACATACATTTTTAAAAAATAGTAAGACCTCTATGACATTATGTTATTTGTAAAAAGGTATATGATGATTAATTTCACATGAAAAAAAAAGTAACTTACTTATCTTTAACTAACTCGAATAACTTTATTTTAAAATTAACTTTTACCAGTTGAATAAAAAAGAAAAACATTCTATCGGAAACCCTTCACCCAGACAACATAAGGCGCATGATCACCTTCATAATTAAGTCCGACCTCATAAATAGTGTAAAAAGTATAATATGTAACTCATATAATTGTAAATAATGCATGTAAAACTTTTTGTGTCAATGTTCATAGACGCAGAGGCTTAAATAAATAAAAAAACAAGAAAAGTTAACTTTAAACTTAAGCTTTTAGTTTTCCTATATAAACCCGACGAGTTAAAAAAATTAGTCGACTAGCCTATTTCTCGTATGGGTAGAGCACGAGTTCATATAATATTATTATAATGTCGTGCAGAGAAATTTAAGTAGGTGTGGTGGACACGTGTTATAAAAAAATTTATAAAAATGTTTTAAAAAAACGTGTCCCTAATACCCAGAGACAGCAAACTGTTATATTATTATCGTGTACGCTCGCGATTACAACGACATCGACGCATATTATTATTAATTTATTACATTATCGCGTTCGATTTGATTATTTATTTTCTCGACTACCTGTGGCCGGTACCGGATACAGTGCCTACAAAAATATATTATCGCGTACCGAGTCATTGGCTTCTGTAAACCGACGCCGCCGTTTATCGGATACCACACAATAATATTATTATATTTGTTCCCGGCTAATGACTCTAATGTTGAAGCCGTAATAAAAAAAAAAAAAAAATTATTATAATGAACTCGTGTAATTCGAAAACAATATTCGTGTAAATATATTATTGTAACGACACACGACGACAATGCGAATGTGTACACATTATACATTCGACCCCTCGACCTGCAGCGGACAGAGCTGCAGGTTATAATATATTATTATATTGTCCTGTAATGTACGATTTCCACTCGACATATTGTGTATGGCTGCCGTACACGACACACATCACACAGTGTCGTGCAAAGACAACTAAATATTAATTGTCTAGATAAAGATAAAAGATAATCGGTTATAATTTAATATCTAGATACAGATAAAAGACGATTAATACCTTAATTATCTAGATAAAGGATAAACAATATTTATCTAGATAAAAATGTTATAATCTTAATGACTGAACTACCGGTAGCACACGTTTTGCTATAATAATTATTAGCGTATTTATAATTTTAAAATCAGTAAAATCATAAACGTCTATTTATGTTATTTATAATATTTAGAACTTAACGGATAATTCTTAAAGGCCGATTAGAATATCATTGCTGTGTACCGACTTACGTCGGTGTTGTGTCTGCGGTGTCTGCCGCGAATGATCTACAAGTCCACGACCCAACATCATTAGTCACAAAATATTTCGACCGTATGTCTGTATAA
Source organism: Neotoxoptera formosana (assembly GCA_022818045.1). Lineage (NCBI taxonomy): Eukaryota > Metazoa > Arthropoda > Insecta > Hemiptera > Aphididae > Neotoxoptera > Neotoxoptera formosana. The sequence goes on from CM040630.1 coordinate 88,313,052, forward strand.
TTATTAATTACACGTATCTGACCGTATAGAATTATTAGAAATTACGTAAATAAGCAATACGGAAAATTATTATTATTTTAAATTCAACGGTTTATTTCTCGAAATAAAAATTTACCATACCTTCGTTTTTGAGGCTTTAATTAAAAAAAAAAAAAAAATGTATTATCTTTTATTTTATCTAGATAATAAATAATTAACTATTTATCTAGATGATGTGTTTAGATAATTTATCTAGATAATGCTCAACACTGCACACATGTAACGACCACCGAGTTTACGGGAAGATCGAAAAATGTTTTCTGAAATTCGTTCTAGTCGGCTCTTGTCGGAATTTACATATTATAATATATTATTATGTTTGTCGTGTACACGCGCTCACTGTCTGTGTTTGGTTAGGACATTATTCAAATTCGACGACCACGAAGAGTAGATAGTGATTTCTTTCTGTTTTCATTATTATTATTGTCGTCGTCGTACGATGACAGTCGAGGCGTATAATAATATGGGTGAGGGCGGGCGTACCCGCTGCCGAGTCACGAGCACGCCGCTGAAACATTCCTTCCGGGGGCCGCCCGCGCAGACCCCGAGGGGATTGCAGCGAGCGGAAATTATCACTCTACAGCGCGTATAGTTCCGAAAATCAAATACAGCAGGAACCCCGAAAAAAAGGCGTATTACTTCTGGCGTTCCGGATTTTCTATTTTTTTGTTTTTTTTGTTTTGTATTTTCCGAATACGACGTCCCGGGACGTAAAAAATTTAAGGGGTTGCAGTACAGCAGTAAACATCTACAACATATATAGGTACCGGATCGACGCGTTTTATATATTATGTGTTTGCCCGGAGGAAATTTATTATTTATTATATGATTCGTCGTCATACCGTAGGTATACTCGTATACAGCAGGTAGGGCTTTTTTTAAAACGTGTATCTTATATTATATTCGTATTATTATAGAAACGTAATTATTATGTCTGTTGACTATATAATAATATAATAATAATATAAAAATAATTTAATAATATTTTTTATTGGCCATAATAATATGTAGTCACAATATAATTATAATAAGAGAAAATCTAGTTTAATGGCCCAACTCACCACTGAGGAAAAACCTCTTATCGGTGAAACTGGAGTACTAATAAAAAACCTGAGTAATTAAATTAGTATAAGTATTAAGAATTAAAGATGGAAACATTGAAAGACAGAATATAATAAACATTAAAAATAAAAATGGAAACATTAAAAGACAAAATATAAGAAAAAAAAAGTATATAAAAAATATATTAAAAAATTAAAACAAAAATAAGTAAATAAGTTAATAGGTTGCTATTATAATATATTAAAGTTAATCAGATTCACATCATATATTTTATATGTACATACCTATACATTAAACATATAGGTAACGATTTTATTTTTATTATAGTATCTCGACTATACGACCTACCTCAGTATGGTTCCCTATCTTTTTTATTCTACGCCCCCTTGTAAATTATCAAAAATCTCATGCCCTCCCTTGTCTTTGAATATTATAGTTTAGACCAGTCATTCTCAAAGCGCATGGGCGATAGCGCCCCCTTTGGGCGTTGGTGGCCTTCAGGGGGGCGGTAGGATGCCCAAAGGAATTTTGGGGGCGTTGAGTAGGCTTTAGGGGGCGATACAAAAAAATGTATATATTATTACTTTTAAGTATGAATTTATGTACCTAGGTATGCGTTTTAATTGCTGTCATCCAAATAGCTAATTTAAAATTTATGTTAGAACTGAGAAATAAGATATAGCATATTTATATATTATAAATTGTAATATCTGTTTTTAAAAGACATAAAAGATGGTAAGTTAAAATATTTAGGGGGGGGGGGGTGCTAGAAAATGTTTGATTCTCAAAGAGGGCTGTGAATGAATTAAGTTTGAGAACCTATGGTTTAGACTAGACGATATTTTGTTTTAGCGAGCCGTACAAATACATTTTACAAGACAACTTCTTATGTACAGAATGTAACAGAAAGAACTGACTAATGAAATATAACTTTTGTTGTAACCAATATTTAAAAAAAGAAAATGTATAGGCACTTATTGTTCTATATATTTCAAATTATAACAATTTTTATTTTGTAAAATTGAAAATAAAAAAAATTTTATTTTATTTTATTTTTGGAAAATATTAAAATAGCTATTTTGTAAAACTATTAATAAGAAAAATAGGGGTAAAAAATTTTTTCTTAGTTAAGTGGTTTACTTTATACAATTGTTTAAAATATAAATATTTTTTGGAATACATTTTTTTGAACTGTAATAATTACTTTTTTCAAAATATTATTTTTGAGAATTTTCAAACATGAGCAAATATTAAATTATTTACTATCCAAATATATTTTAATTAATTATTAATTTGGATTTTGTATCCTGACTTGGTCATTATTATGCTGAAGACTATAGTAAAAATGTGTTATCTGCAGAATAACTCCGGATTGGTTTTAGTTTTGAAGATAAAACAATAAATTGAATAAAGTTTTTTTCCCCGAATTTTGATCTCTAATAATTACCGTACCTGTGTAAATGCGAAATTGAAGACCACTGTCGGAACTGTTTGAACTGTTTCTGGATTTTAATTAAAATCAAAATCACGTATATAAATATTATAAAATAATACAACTCTATACGAATTTCCGTAGACAATTACGCAACTTTAACCAAACACACATTAGTTTCAAATCTCTCAACAATAACGCTACCTATACTGCGGATAACTCAATTAGACGGCACTTAAAGAGAAGTTCGCGTCGTAATAGCGGTAACTTCTGTTAGTAAGTTTCTATTGTTTTTGAATTGCAACCGTTTCTGTTATTTTTTTTTTTGTCAATTTATTACTCGTGTGGGTATATCGTTTTTGTATCGTTTTTACTAAATAATATTTTTGTTTTTTGTGTACCTTAACCTGCAGCTACGCATACCGCTACGATATGAAACTCGTTCGATATTGTGCTTTAGAATGACATAAATCGTAAAACATAATTTAGTATGAAGAAAAAAAATGTAACCGATGAAAACAACGACTGAACTTTTACGAGTTGGAAAAGAAAAGTAACTTTAAACTATACTTTTTTGTATCGACATTTATATTCGACGAATTAAAAACACATTACTTCACTTCCTCGGCTTTGTAAATATTCTTATACATATTTTACTTTATATCACTTCCCTCTTACTCGAAACGTTTGTCAAACATGACATTTTGACCAATAATAAATGCCTACTCGGCTTTAGCTTATTGTTTTCCTGAGTGTATGGAAAAAGCTCACGTGTCTTCGTACGTCTTTATATACATTTTTTATACGGTGTATAATATTTTTCATATTCCGAGATAATATCGAAATATTTAGTGATGCTTTTAGAATGATAATAATTTCTTTCAAAAAAACCTTTGTGCAGTACAAATATTTGAGTTCTATCCGTTTTTTATATAGGCGTACGGGCGTGACTCGAATATTTGTATCAATCCCGAATATGATACAAAAACGATTATGTAGTAAAAATAAAATGTAAAGATATCGCATGACCTGAACGACTTACAGGACTCAAAGGCGAAGATGAGAAAAGAGAAAACGAGTCCATTGGCGCAACTAGGGGGTGCGAAGAGGTTTTTAACACCACTTGTTTTTTTAGGTCTACTATTATTACTTTAGTGAAGTACCGTCATCAGTTTTACGAAATATTTATGGAAAAAAATTAATTCTATTTTGGTCATAAATATAATAATTCGTTATGAATAATACCAAATTTCTATGATCGATAGCACTACCATAATATATAGATGTATGTTTCGGCGGACTGCGGTATTACTGGTATACTCCCATGCAGACTTTTATATTAAGGTTTCATCAGCCGACTCTGAATTAAAATTAATAAAAAGGGTAATATATTTAGTATTTATAGTATTTTTTTTGGTTTTTGTTGTTTCGTGCTCAAAGTTAATATCGGTGTAACTCAAGGCGCCCGGTGCTAATGTTCCGTTTTGTCTTCAAAAACACACTTTATGGGAATAATGATCCCGACTCGTAGAATCAATCAAATTTAATTTAATTTTTTTAACTCGTAGAGGGAAATATCTACGGCCCGCGTCGATCTTAGTATTCTATAATCTTTTAATCTCAAACTTTTAAATAAGTCTTAAGAAAAAAAACAAATTTAAGCTTTGTTTAGAAATTATTTTATATCGTTGTTTAAAATAAAATAAAAATCCGAGCCCGATGCGGGCTGTAAAAAATTGTTGTTTATGATTCGAAAAAAAAATTATCTGAAAACATTCAATTGACAATGAGTTATCCATATTCACGGAAGTCGTTTTGTACGTCTGCTGTCGAAATGGGCATCTAATAATTCGTTTTAATAACGGGCTGTAGAGGGTTCTCTCATCACACTATAACAACCATTTGCACATCATCAAAACATTCACAAAATCGTTTGACACCGAAACAGTTTGTGATTATAAGGTCGCCAATAATAATGCTCCTTAACAAATAGCCGTCACCGGGGGAGGGGGGGGGGGGTGGTGGCCTTAAAAGATCTTTTAGTAGTGACGGGGTGTGGGGTCAAAGTCCCCTCCACATGCTCTGCGAAGCGTTTACGGTTTTAACACCCCACGATTTAGAGGTCTAGTCGAGCCCGCGAAGATGGTAGGTATAATTATATGTAAATAATAATATGCTATTGTATGGGTTTAAATTAGTTTTGTGGGTTCAACCTACCCACACACAAAACGATTACTCTGTCACAGAATATAACCCATAAAGTGTACAGCGAGTGTTTCAAAATTCAAATTTATTTTTAAAAAAAAAGCAGATACAGGGGAGGGCTGCCGTAAAATATATTTTTAAAATAATCAGTTTTTAATCATCAGTCAATTTATAATGGTTTCATCCGATTACGAATCCGTGTGGCACAGCGATATGTTATGCGTTTATCGCAGCAGATAAACGACCTATATATGAGGTCACAATATTGAACGTTTGTATACAAACAAACCTGTATTAAAACTCGATTGTTTTAAGAACATACCTATATTATAATTCGGCGAAAACTGACGAAGACCTTTGAAACACCCTTATTAGAGACACCGCAGGTAATTCGTAATTTGTTTTAATCATCATCATTATCGTTGTTATTTTTTTTCAGCAAGAACTAAAAGTTTATGGTGCACCTGAGTCTCAAACACATCGAAATACAATATAAATATATTAACAATATCTGTCCAGCCTTCCAACAAATTAACAAAAAAAAGGTAAAAAAATGTACCAATTTTTTTGGGACATTCGACCCACGAATTCTTAATTTTCCCATATTATTATTGTGCAATAAACGCCGAGAAGACTTAACCATCCAACACTGCTCACCATCGGAGACCGCCTAGATCTTTGAAAACTACATTCGAAACACTCTTTGATCGACGCCATACGACTTAGACGAAGCTCTCAACGGACGCGCTATTCCATAAAAATTATATATTATCTTAAAAAAATTAATATCGCAAAAGGCCTTTGACCGATCATTGTCAAATGTTTAAACGTTAAGACTCGTTCTTTTTAAATTTATTCACATTAATGTACCTATAACACGCAATTATTCGACACGTACACAAGGCCGATGACCTCAGGCGTTGAAGCCTGTCATCTTTTTTTTTCGATAAAAAACAAAAAAAAAATTGAATAATAGTATTATATGCGTTTTAAGATTACTCACCGATCGATGGTCTGAATATCACCACAGGTATGTTATTCCGTTCTTCGTTGATTATTTGTTCGGCGAGTAGTTTCGTCAGCGTGTACGTGTTCGGAAACGATCCCAAAAACCTTTAACGAAACACACGCGATTAACGTGATAATAATTTATTGACATAATTTCGCTAACATATATTATAATGCTCGTGCTATGTGACACAACAATACAATACTACAACGTATAATATTATAATGTTGCACTATAATGTACGTTATAATAATAATAATAATATATGGTACCTATCTCGACTTGCGAAATAACGGTAAAATAAATAATAATATCGTCACGTCTGATGGCCGCAGGGATGCCGGGGACCGATTAAAATTAAAAAAAATAACAATTACAATATAATATCATACTTTGATGTCTATCGATTTTTGTCTATTATTCGTCCATCTTAATTCACAACAGTTTTCCCATGTCGTGCTTGAGACGTTTTACGACGTGATGATATTATGCAAAGGCGGGCCAGTTAACGAAAATAATTAAGTCGAGTTAAGTTAATAGTTAAGAAAACACTAGATCGATGAGTTAAAAGTTAACAAATCATTAATTTAACTCGATAAGTTAAAAGTTAATACGGAAAAAAATATTAACTTAACTCAGTTTGAAAAATGTTAATCGAGTTTTTCAATTAGTATGTAGATCACACAAAGAGTGACTTCGTTCTTGAGAAAGATCTAATTTCCTAGATTATAATAATCAATTTTATTGAATTTTTTATCATAATATACATCGGTGGTGGGCAAGTGTTTGAAAAATACTGACATTGTACATCAAGGGGCAACTCACTATCGTACTTATTTATCTTTATAGTTAAAATTCTTAGCATTATTACCTATTCAAATTATTTTTCTTTTATATTAATATTTACTTAAAAACAAAAAATTTCAAAAATTGTTGAACTTGATAGATCATTTTCACTCGACTGTGAAAATCTAAGTTATTTCAACTACCAATTAAACTAATTAAGTTAAAAAGTTAAAAAAAAAATTACTTTTTAACTAGTTAATGCCCAACTTTGATATTATTATGTATATGAATTTATGAATTTATAAATTTATACAACCTTAAAATGGGACGCTTTTTGTCCCGTTTTCAGAAGATAGTCCCGTTATCGGCGTTCCTCCGTATCAATATATTATAATGTGGGTAAAAGAAAAAATCAATTTATGAAACAAATACAAAACAGACAACAGTATTCTATAGAACCGTTTTACATTAAAATTTGAAACCAATGTTAAAACGGTGTGCGTGCATGGCAGTGTTTTCAATCAAGCTCAAAAGTTTAACTGTTACTGTTAAATATAAAAATTACTGAAAAAAAATTAGAAGATTATTTTTCAATAGTTAACCCAATACTGTTTGTCCCGTTTTTTTTTCGATATAAAAATGGTCACCCTAGACTATAATAGGTATACCATTTTACCGGATTACGCGTTTGACGGCAGAGTGAAATTATTTGGCACCCATATACTATGGTTTTTGCGACCTATTAGCCTGCCGTGAAATATTTTGAAACGCGCCTATACGACCGATGCATTAAAGTTTAATTAATTTATTTATTACGAAAACCATAATGTGAATAATATGATGTATGATGGAGTTAACGTATATTTATTGCATTTATATTATATACTATATAGCTATGAATAACCCTATGCTTCGTCCGTGTGTTAAAAAATCGATTCGTATATATATTGGTTTTTTATTATGATGTAACTGTATAAAGCCTAATAAAATATAATAATTTCTATAAACTATTTAAATTTCAAAAACAGTAACCTTTAAATACGATACCCCCCCCCCCCCATCGGATAAAAAAAAAAATGAAAAATGGGTCATCTCGGTGACATTCTGAAAAGTATTTGGAACAATAAATGTGTGAAAAAAAAAATTTTAAAAAAGCTCAATATAGTGTTGTCAGAAATATACAATACACTTATGCCCGCCTTTACCATCAGATAAAAAAAAATGAAAAATCGAGAGATGTGATGACACCGAGTAATATACTTAGAACAACTCTCTGAAAAGAAATTATAAAAAGTTCAATAGTACTTGGAGGTTAGTTGGAGATGGTCTCCCGAAAATTCTATTTTTTTGTTACTTTTTTACTCTATAATTTATATAAAGTTATTAAAATATAAAAATGATTATGACACTTTTTTTTCATAAAATGTACATTAAAATTATTATTTTTGTTTGTCTCCAGTTAATATATTTTTTTTAATTATGAAAGAAATTTAAAAGACACGTCTTACACAAAACTTAATCGGGTCAATTCTCCACTGATAAAACAATATTCATCTTTTCTCTCAAAAAAAATTTCTTTTTTGGCTGTTTTTTTGTTCGCCGAACCGATATAATATTATGTAAATTTTAAACTGAATTCCTGCAAGTAAAGCGTATCAATTCGAGTACAATTATCGCGTACGACATTAAGATAAAATACGTATATTACCAAGGACCCGATATTCGAGTATTATATCTTCTAACACCGTGGACCCAACTCTTGTTTAATCGAAACAATATTATAATTATGCTGCAGAGACCCAATAACACTCTGCACGTTTTCCCGTTATTATTGCGCTTCTCGGAAATGTAGGAAACTCACTATATATTATAAAATACTAATGAATTCGCACGAAGCCGTTTGGTATAAATATGAGTTATAATGAAGTCTGTTGCGCAAATTTTTTTAACGAACAAATTTTTTTGTAGGTACTTACCCATACACGCAGTGAATAGAATTACAAATTTCAAAAGAGATCATTTTAAATTGTTATCCACATATTATAGCTATTATAGAGGTACATAATATGGTATTTGTTTTTTTTGTTTTCCACGATATTAATCTACTTAACTCTTTATACGAGACTTGTAAAACGACACATAACGTAATATATATTAATCCAATAAAAACGGAAAGGGAAAAATATAAATACCGTGTATTTATTTTTTGCGTTATCATTGATTTGGTTCTGCTGCAGGAGAATATAGTCTTGTCGCGAATAAATTCCAAACACTTTATATACATTCCTATAACAATTGTACCTATACGCAGGGGCGTAGAAAGGAATTTTTTTTTGGGTAGGCCCACCATAAAACTTCTAATTACCGACGGAAATGGGGATTTTTCCCAATTTTTTTATTAGCCTACCATAATTTCAAAGTTGTCAATGGTTATTCTTATCAATAATTGAATAATTAATAACTTGAAACAAATTGAACCGAAAAATAAGTAGATAGTTTCAAAAGATGCAGTTTTTATTTAAGTACCTAAATATGAGAGTCTTACAAAATACAATTATAAATATTAATTAATATATAGGTACTTGTAATTAATAATATAAGTATTGTTCATTTATAATATATTTTCAAAGTAAAAATTCCAATTTTTCTTTTCTTCATGACAGTGTTTGAATATATTATTTTTTATATTATTGGTTTTTTTCTATAGAGAAAATCTGGGCAAGCATACCTACACTAGCTACGCCCCTGCCTATACGAGCAAATTGTAAACCTGCAGAAATATATTATTATTGTCTTTTGTCATCTCGTGGTTTACTCGGTATAGGCACGTCCTGTATAGTCTATATACATGCATGTGGTTTTTAATATATTTTATTGTTAACATTTTACCTCACGCCATTTTTTAATATTATATTAAATACGCGATGTATCAAACATTTTTTTTTTCGTGTGCGATAACGAGAGTCGTGGATTTTTACTTTGATTATAAAATCAGTTCAGTTTTTTAATAGGACGGGGCAAAAGTTTTAAATAGCCCATATATATTATGTTATAACTGAACCGAAAAAGAAACAGATCGCTTCACTGATTTCTGCGTGGCAAAAATAATCTTATTATATGGTAAAAAAGACGCCGAGGAGCTAAATAATTACGGTACATCAGTATAGTAGTGTAATTTAATATTTTTCTAATAAAAAAATAAAACATTTTCGAGTTTTTTTTAAAACTTATTTCGGTTTATATATATATACGTAATTATGTGGGAAAACGAGTTTGGTGGTCCCAACGTGTCCACATTAGGTGGAATCACTGTATAGTTGATAAACCGAAAAATTATCATAAAAAAAAATTAATTAAAAAATTAAAGTAAAAATAAAAAAATTTAAATTTGATAAAAATGATTTTTAGAAAAATTTTGATGGTAAAAATATCACTTAAAGTGTTATTGTTTATTTTCTAAAAAATGTTGAAGTTTTTGGAAATTTGAATATTATTATTTTCTCCTTTATTGTTATAAAATAAACCACTGTCATCAGTGTTATTACCGATAACTTTGACAGTTACAATGACTATTATCGATTTATTTTTCTAAGAATTTCTAAAAACTTGAAAAATTTTTAGGAAATAAACATTTTTTTTTTGTTATATTTTACATGTAACGTCTATAAATTAAACAAAAAAAATAAAATAAAAAAAATTTGAGTATTGAATACGACTTAAGTTATTCCTTAATATGGCAGACCTTTGTGGGGCACCTTGTACGTAAGTTTACTCCGATAAAATACGACTGAAAGCTCTCCATTTTTTTTTCTTGCAACGTTGCCGAATTTAATAATTGTTAATGAACGATATTATTATTATTGTTAGATCTATTGGGATTTCGTCGGATTTTATTCGAAATTAAAGTATTGTTAACACTATTAATTGATTAATTACCATTGGACTTGGATACGATAGGCCTATAATGGGAAATAACGAAATTAAATTCAAACAAAAAGATTTTTTTTTCTATAACGCAATAGTTATTTAATACCGCGTTTAAACTAAAAACCAATAGTTTGACCAAAAAACCAAAAAAAAAAAATGATATATGGCAACGCTGCGCTTAAATTCTTTCTCGATCGTTTATTGGTTTTTTCGGTTAAGTTCTTTGTTAATTTTAAGTGCTCTCAATCGTTCGGCCGAAAAGGCGCGTAGATATACGTATAACGTTCTCGATCGTTCGATAGCCGTTTACTCGTTTAAGTAGGTACCGATTATATCAAAGGTACCCGGTATTATTATTATAATAATTATTCGGCAGGATGACGCACTTAGCTATCTTACTTTTTTGTCAAAACACTGCTCGTGGTCGGATCAAGATTTTCCGCTATCGAGATCGCTTCTCGCCAACCGATCGGCGATTCGTAGACTTTTTCTTCGACGCGCTCTCTGATACAATTACAGTACGCAGTCGACACGTGCAGCAACACCTAAAAAACACAATATATACAATTAATTATTCCGTCAGTCCGACTTGGCCTCGACTTGACCCGGTGTATCACAGTTGTTGAGCTTTGAATATTATGTTCTATAATCCGACGTTGCCGAAAATTTCTGATTTATTATTTTTTCGTCTTATTTCACTATACAGCACACGGTGAATAATGATTATATTACAATACTAAACTCACGCGATAGACGAGCCGCGAGTCGAGCCCCGCATATATTATAGGACTGCTCGGTTATTTTATTTCCAAATAATATCGCATATAAATACAATATACGCATGTGTAGAAAATTATATCGTTTATAATCGGTTATTTTTTATACATAAATTATAATCGATTATATTATCAATTATTGAATAATTATGATCGATTATTTATTTATTTATTTTATTACACTCGGTGAGTGTTCAATCTTCAAAGTCGTGTCACATATAGTGATAGTTAAAAAGTTTTAGTTTTTATTTTAGCACAGTTTCGTATGCTCGGTCGTGCTGTAGGCTTTCTTCTGTATTTCTATATCCTCCGATACGACGACAAAACATTTGATCAATCGTGTCGTAAAAAATGCGTTTTATTTTTAATCGCGCCATAGCTCATAAAATAGCCTTCACTAGACAGCAATAATTTTTGGGGGTGTTTTGAAGAGTTCACAGGTCCGTTTAAAGGTATAAAATACATGTCGCGTGGAATTCGAGACGTCTATATTATAACACGACATTTTTTTAAACGTCGGCTTGAGTTATTGTCTCGCGTGACAAAAATACTTTTTTTTTTTTAGTGCTTTGGTATCTTTTTTGTCACGGGCTTGTTGTTTATTAGATTTTATCCGTATGACGTAGAAATCGCTTTTATACACACGCGCGTCCTATTCGTATAGCTGCCGACGAAGTGTTTTCGTCTTAAAAAGGATCAGTTGGTATTTGAGATCGAGGACTACCTGCTGCTATACTGACGAGAGGCTAAATTCTTTAGCTGTTTTAACTACAAAGTATCAGATTTGACGAAGAAATTAAATTACGATTGATGTTGTTTACGACAAAAAGCTCGGCGTGAACATTTTTCATTTTTCCTTAATTCAAATTTATTATTACGTTTTAATAAAAAACACTCTGACAGCGTGAGTATCAGTGAATTTATTTTTTATCCATACCGGTAATATAATTTGGGATTTTGAATACAGCGAAGAATGCATTGGTTTCGACACATTAATGTATTTTTTTTTTCACAAATATATTGTTGAAAACATTTTTAAGATGTCGTGGCGGAAGGGGGGAGGGGTGTTTTTATGCCGGGGGCGCAGACGTCTCGCTGTTTTAAACAAATTTCAACCTCACAATATACGATATATACCGCAGAGTGAAAATAATATATATGATTTTAAAAGTGCGGACGTAATAGTGTTTGTTTTAAGAAGTAATAATGTTATCTTACTTATATTATACAGCTAGCATAGTATTATAGGGGATTCAGGTTTTTTTTCTATTATTTTGCTATAGTAGTTGCTATAGTATAGTACATAAATTCGAGTACATAAATGTGCCTGCAGTCTCTAAAAGAATGGATTTAATCGTTTCCTGAATTTTAATTTGATTTAAAACGTAATACTTTTTCGATTTCAAGTATCACTTTCACATATTATTATTCCTTTCGATTTTTATATTGATTTGTCTGTCGTGCTTCTTAAGGGACTTTAAGCTCGGCTGCAGTGAAATGGGCCTATGAAAACTAAATGTTATTCAGATAAATTACTGGTAGGCTACCCTAAGTTAACCTAACCTAGTAGGTACGTGTATTAACTATTATTATATATTATTAGTTATTACAAACCCGTTGGATATTGTCAAGTTTTAAATTTGAATTCATTTCTGTTTATAATAATTTTAAATCAATATAATATGTATATGAAAACTATAAAACGATTAGTATATTTCAATATAAATTACCTTTTACCTATCCATTTGGTTTTTTTTTTCAAATTCAATTTAGATTTTGAATATTATTAAAAATAAATTCAATTTATTAGAAGAGTTTAAACGTTTTTTTTATCAATATATTCATAATCGATTTCAAGCGATTTTCTGTATAAAACATTTGTATTATAAGTGTAGTCATTCAATAAATAGGTACCAACCCAAAGGTGGGCCATAACTAGTTAAAAAGTTTTTTTAAAGTTTTTAACTTAACTAGTTAGTTTATTTTCTAATAAACTTTTAAACTTAACTAGTTTAATTGACAGTTGAAAAACCTTAGAATTTCACAGTTGAGTTAAAAATAAAATATCAAGTTAAAAAAATTTTGAAATTTTTCATTTATACGTAAATGGTAAATGTTAGTAGAAAAATAAAAATGATCCGAAATAATAATGATAAGAATTTTAATTATAAAATATAAATAAATACGATAGTGAGTGGGGCCCTTTGATGTACAATGTCATAGTATTTTCCAAACATTTCATTGCGTGACTGCTGTACATTATGATAAAAAATTCAATAAAATCGATTATTATAATTCATGAAATTAGATCTTTCTCAAGAACGCAGTCACTCTTTATGTGATCTACATACAAATTAAAAAAAGTAGATTAGCTTTTTTTACACTGAGTTCCGTCGGTATTTATTTTTTTTTTCTGTATTAACTTTTAACTTGTCGAGTTGAATTAATGATTTATTAACTGTTAACTTTTAACTTATAAATCTAGTGTTCTCTTAACTATTAACTTAACTCGAGTTAATTATTTTCATTAACTCGCCCAACTTTGCATAATATCATCACGTCGTAAAACGTTTTAGGCACGATATTGGAAAACTGTTGTGAATTATAATAGACAAATTATAGACAAAAACCGATAGACATAATATTATAATACTGTCCCAACTGTCCCAAACACGCCGAAGCACGCAAGATCCTTAACAACCCTACTACACTTTACCTATTTATTGAATGAAGACAACACCACACCGCAATATAAACCTTATAAAATATAAAGCTGGGCTCGGATCATAATAATTTATCGGTGTAATAATGCGTGAAAATAATAAATTACAAAATGTCGGCAAAGTCGCGTAAAATATTCTATGCTCAATCGCGTGTCGCTAAAAAGGTGTAATATGCTCAATCGTGCCATAAAACGGTTATTGCTACGACAAAGTCTTATCTAAACCTTACGATTTCTTCGAAAAACACATATTATGCTACAGTCATAGCGGGGACGGATTTAAAAAATACATTTACAAAATGTACAACAATATGCTGCTGCTGACTTACTTCTAAATGTTTCATCTGCTTGGCCAGTTGCACGACTTCGCGCGTTCCCCTCACGTTCATGATCGTCGCATCCCTTATCGGCTCGTCGAAACGGACGCTGGCGGCCACGTGGAACACGACCGAAACGTTTTCCACCAAAAAACTGTAATCCTCGTCCGACAACCCGAGTCGCAGTTCGGTCATGTCGCCCAGCACGGGAAACAGTTTTTCCTCCATCAGACCGGGCTTTTGCTCTTTGATCGTATCGAATAGCTGAATCATAATGTATAATATAATTAATAAGTAAGTACCAGCTAGACTCGGCGGCGCCCGACCCCTAACCTATGGGCTATGACTATAGGTGTAGCGGTCGCTAATACACATTGAAAATAAGGGTAGACGTATGTTCCGAGAAAAATATTTAAAAACCGTTTCGGTTATTATCTATAGGAAACATATATATACTCATATAGGTCATAACATTTATGATTAAATAAGAATTGAAAATTTAAAACAAGATTTTTCGTAAGTATTTAATGGTGTAATCAAAAAATCAAAAAAATTTATAAAATAAATAGTTTTTTGTAGACATTTTAGGTTCAAATTTAGACGAAATTAGATATTTAAATGAAGAATAACGATGTTATTTATTTCGTTGTAAACAAAAAATATTTTTCGTGGGCGCTTGAAACTTTTAAAGTGTATTATTTTATAAAGATTCTTTAGTAACTTATAGTGTATTATCCGATCTTTAAAATAAATTATTAACAAATTTAGTTAACAGAAAATAAGAATTTGGTCAAGTTAATTTAACATCAGTGAAACACGAGTACCCCTATACCTACCGTATAGGCGGATTGCGTCGCTCCAAATAGATTTCTTTTTAAGTTTAAAGTTTTAAATTAATACTGTAGCTTCAATAATACAGATATAAAATAGCCTATATTCTATAGATATTGACCAAGTGAGGACAGTTCGAAAAAACCCACTTGTTTTCCACTTGTGAAACTAGTTGTTTACCAGTGAAACGATATTAAAGTAAAATATATTGTGATACTGTATATAATGATGATATAATCTACCAAAGATTTTTATTTATCATTTCGGTTTTTCGGTATACCGAATCATTACGGTTTTTCGGTATACCGTTTCTTACCGGTTTCGAAATCAAAACCGTAATACCGAAAGTTATTTTCAATACCGTCAGCCCTACAATGATTGTATAAATAATATCATAGAATTCAAATTTAACGAATTCATAACATATTGACCTCACTCGACATCCACTGTACAGCAGAGCGGTACCCACTTGCAGCCGAACTTCTTTTAAATACGTTTTTTTTTTTTAAATTGAATATAACCATTCTAATCCAGGACACCGACCTGAGCCCCTCTAAAACAAACTCTTCCCGGTGCATTGCATAACCGCTAAATCCGGCACTGAATGTACTACTCAATATTTCCTACACTTTATGACGAGTCGACAATCATATTAATTACAATTTGTTTTTGATAATTCAAATTGAAACCACGATTGCAGTAGCGAATCAACATAATATTTTGAACCTATTTTGCTTATTAAACAAATCGAATGACGATTATACAACATGACGTATCGATATTCATAAGGTAAATACAACTATTTCATGGACATTTTTCTCATTAAACAATAATTAAAAATATTTTTATAATTAAAATTGCATTACATAATATTATACCTATTACCTATTTAATTAAGAATATTATTTGTTTATCACTAAATTTTAACTACGGAATGTGGATTAGACGTGATGGATATTTCTAAGTAGCTTCTGATGTTATTATATATTATGAAACGATTTGAATTAAAAACAGAAATTTTTAAATGAAAATTTTTTTTTAAAAACAGTTTTTATAATGATTACATAAAACTAATCGCGATATCTGCAGCGTAGGTCTCGTGGTGCTTAGGTTAGTAATAATATATATATTTTTTTTGATCATATTAATTCGAAAAACTACACTCGTTTACAATGTAACATTATCAAATAAAAAAGCGTCAATTTCATACACACATAAGACATAACTTACTATACTATTATAATAATACGCTATACATTTAATTATCTAAATTAAAAAAACTTACTTTCACGTCCAAAATTTCTTTGATTCTCGAATCCGTGTCTTTTCCTTTTTTCTGTCTCACCAACAGACAGATTTTGCCGATATCCGGACAGGACCGGACTAGTTTTTCGATTAAAACTTTGCCCATAAATCCCGTCGCACCGGTCACCAAGACGTTACGGCCTCGGAAGAAGTCTTGAATACTCATTTTCTGGAAAATTTAAACAATCGTAACTATCGTAAGACGGCGTCGGTTAAAGTAAATATTTCGGTTTTTCCCGTGTAAAAAATATACGAGACGCGTACAGAGCGTGCGAGCGTGACTTCTTATCGATTTACCAAGGCGAGAGTATTACGTCTTGTTCGTGAATAATATTTCGAGAAATTCCTCACCGCAGCAGCAGGACGCCGTACTGCGTTAATGGATTGTTAATCGTTGCTATAAAATGCCTATTATACAATACAATATACCTAGTGTTGTAGATCGAACAGGTGGCGGTCGTCGCATAATATTATTATATTAGAATTATATATAATTACTATTAACGCGTATATAACAACAAAATTCTTCGATAATAATGTACAATAATATATAGTTGATGCATCGTTATGAATAATCCAATGTACAATGTACAATCGAATGCGTCGAAAAGCGAACAATAATTATAATAATATTGCAGCAATAATTAAGAAAAATCAAACTCACTGTTGAACTCTGGCCTAAATACACGGATTTAAACAGAAAATATGTGGTAATTCTCAATCGTTTAAGAATTGGCACGGACACCTTATGACTAAAACAGACGATCACCCCTATTGCCAACAGTGCAACACCGGCAACTCCATTGCGAGCACATCCTCGTCCACCGTCCAAACTTCATTGAAGCTAGAAAAGAGTTCGACATCCCAGACCTGTACGAAGCAATGGTTCGTTTCAAACTCTCACAACATAATAATTTTATAGCTCAAAAAAATTGAATAGTACAATATTATATCATATAAAATAATGTACCTAAAAATGTAATATTGTTAGCTAATGACCTATGTAGTTGATGCTTAACCATTAATAGAAAAAATATATACCTATTATATTGCCTATTATGGCAGTACAGTGTGATAAACGTAGGTAATAGGTAAGTACCGTAAAATGGGGTTACTTTGATAATTATTGTTAGTTTTTTTTGTTCTGTATTCATTTAACCGATGCTCTGGTAAAGAAATATTTATTTATTAAATATTGCTTTACTTCGAATATACATTTCTCTGCGACGATCGACGCAAACATTTCTTTTTGATAATATTAAGAGGACGTCGCGCCCGCATGTGTTGTCTCCGCCTTACACACGTACTACATAGCAAATTTATCCTTCGCTAGTTTCAATAGTGTGCTGTTAGTTTTGATATTAGAGTGAATTGACCCATTACCAAACTTTTAGTTAAGAATATTATCCGTGGTCTCTCGTCGGTTTTTTACGATATTTTAATTTTTAAATGAGTAATGAGCATTTTCAAATATTCATGCTTAACATGCCCATAACTCGTTTAAAAATTAAAATATCGTAAAAAACCGACGAGAGAACACAGATAATATTCTTACCTAAAAGTTTACCTAACCTGGGTCCATTCACTCTAATATCAAAACTAACAGCACGCTATTGAAACTAGCGAAGGAAAATTTGCACATATGGAGTTACTTTGATACTGCCTATTTTTATTCGTTAAATCAAATAGTTGCCAGCCAAACTATATATCAATGTAGTCCAAAAAATGTGCTTTTAAAAGATATACGTAAATTGCGTATAATATTTGAAATGTACGTACATCGCGGCCAGGGATGTTCCGGTTTTTAATTATACGCGCGATTTTACCGACACATTGTTAGACCAATCGTTAATCATATTTTTTTAAATAATTATAAACAAAAAACAGCAAAACCAATATTTTCAACCAAACCGATATCGCAACTAATATACAATTGTATTGCCAGTCCTAATAGTCTGGAAAATACGAGAAGGAAAATATTGATTTTTTCAAAAACGTATACACCTATAAAATATACCAGGTCCGCAATTTACATAAAAAATTTAAGACGGGACGCGATTTACAGCGACTCGGGCCGATTTCGCACAGTGGAAATCGTTTTTCGTGTCCAAATGATGGTTGATCTTATTGCGAATTCAAATTTAACACGTCCGTGATTACACGTACATGTCCCCAGCCCCACCCATCTCACTATTATCATTTTTTTTTATTTCTATAATTAGTACGTCATTCCTATGAATTCCTATGATAGGTTTCGGAATTCCTACGAAAAAATTCCGGCCCTAAATAAACTATTCCCGTGGGTGGGGCTGGGAACACGTGTCTCCAGCCCCACCCATGGCTAATAATTGGTTTTCCCAATTTTTTTTTATTCCTATAATTAGTACGTCATTCCTATGAATTCCTATGATAGGTTTCGGAATTCCTACGAAAAAATTCCGGCCCTAAATAAACTATTCCCGTGGGTAGTTTTTGGTAAAAAATTATATAAAAAATCTATATTTGATAACAAATTCTTGATTTTTTAATTTCTATTTAGACTTTTTTAATATTTGTTTTATTGAATATAGATTTTTTACCAAATATAGATTTCTGATTTGCTAATATTTTCGAACTATTTCAGTACTTTCAGTATTGGACCGTATCATATTAATTTGATGGGTCAAGTGCATGGGAATTTATTATTTACACTTATATTTTTCTTACTTATGGTGTTCAATAAAAGTATATATTTGCTACGAACTATCAAACATTCAAACATAAGATATAGCTTACATTTCTACATCCATTTCCCACACTAGTATTCTAATCACATTAGTCACCACACAAGTTAATGAATATATTTAATACTGATGATTAGTAGATCTGAATAGCCACTATTCAAAATTGTGAAATTCTCGAGAAATTTAAAAATGTTTATATGATGTGCCGCATCTCAGATAAATAATATCGCGTCGTCTTAACTAAACCTTCTGGACGAATAAGTTCTTATTCTAATAATTATTGACAATATTTTAAAAATTATTTTTTATTTTACGTGGTAATTTTGTATGTATTGTATGATAACAGGTTATAATAAGTATTGTATTGGATTTTGTGTAACTAAAAACCACTATAATATAATATGAAATAGAAAAAAAAAACGTTCTTCTTATTTATCTATAGATAATAATAATTGCAACTATCCTATTATCTTACTGATGTAATATTATAATATTGTCTCTATTCAAATAAAATTATACTCGATTACCTATTTATATCTAAATAAATATTTAATTACATCTTTGCTCGACACTGGTGTGGTATGGTACAGACTGCCTAAGCACACGCGTCAGTGGCCGATAAAAAAAAGCCAACAAGCGGTGACACTTTTTAACGAAAAAAATCGGTAAAATACGATTGAGAACGGAATTTTTAGTAACACGATTGAGAACGCTCGAATTTTTTTTTTTTTTCAACGTTGCCAAATTTAATAATTGTTATTGTAAAATCACGTGTTGTAAGAAAATCGTAAGATTTATTCCGATATATTCGGATATCATTAGAAACTAAAGTAATACGAGCACTTTTATCTATAAGTATTGAAGTTAGATATGAGAGAATAACGGTTAGGTGTTACAGTCGTCAGAATATTTTTATTTGTTTATTTTATTATTTTATAATTACATTTTTTTAACGATATATATTATTATTATTAATATTAATATTTTTCACTATTAAACTATATTTATATTCAAATAAAAATATTTTTTTAAACTAATAAAAATTATTATGTAACTGCTGTGTCTAAACTTAGAAATCAATCGTTTGACCAAAAAATTAAAAACGATATGGCAACGTTGCACGTAAATTCGTTTTCAATCGTTCGGGCAAAAAGGTATAACTATAGCCAAAAAAATAACAATATTAACAATTATTATTGTCAAACCTTACCTTCTGTGCGGTGAACGACAAACACTTTTCGATAAAAAAAAAAATAAACGTAACGGAAAATTGGTCGGTAATTATACTTGGACGGACAACACGTCGACCGTCCGGATGCAGTGTAAAAATGGTTATGCCGACAGAGCCAAATATTATGATAATAACATATTATTGGAACGCGACGACATAATGTATTATTATTATTATTATTATTATTATTATTACTACTACCTGTTGTTCGACAACGATATCTATTGTGTCGAACACGAGGTTTCCTCAATTAAAATTCAAGACACCAAATATTATTATGTTTGTGTGCAGGTATACCTACTTAATGCGAATCGCTCGGACACGACGACGTCTACGATATTATTATTATTATTTACTTTTTGCAGTGTTGCTACCTAGTAAACACTGCACGATAAAAGCATAATTAATATTATAATTAATATTAATATTATTATAATATTGTGATCGGTGGCATCGGTCGTTTCGCGTCTCGAAGTTTTGCTGCTGCCACTGCTGCAATGTTTGGCGACTCGGCGTGTGTTCTATGATAATAAATAATAATATCATGTCGGACGTCCATTATTTCGACATTTATAATTTATTGTTCGTATTCATTCGTAAGTGGCATTCACATATTTTGTATGCACCTGGTAATCTATAACCCGTGTTCACGTTTGAATATTGACGAATTAATATTATATGTTAAAATTCGAAATTTCAAAATATTATGTCATCGAAATCACTTTTACCGTATTATGATTAATATTTATTTATTTTTTTTCATCGCACAGCTTAGTCTGACGATTCGTAACTCGTGGCCAGTCTTGTAAAAAATACTTTTTTAATTGTGTTTGGACGATACAGTCACAATATCAAATTACGCTCCATAATATCTATTCAGGAAGTATTTCAAATACATTTTTAATACTTTTTTAGTTTTATTTTTTTGAACATAGGCGTACTTGTAGGTAAGAAAAAATTTTTTTTATCAATTTATACCTACTGAAAAATGAAAATAAATTACAATTTATGTTATATTTTAATTCTAAAATTATTTAATATTAAAATAACGAAAATGGTCGTAAAATCAAGCTTGCTATCGCAGCATACGTTCCTGGTACATGTATTCTGATATTTCGTTACAAAATGTCTGTGCAACGTCCATGCAACGTTTCTACGATGTCTCCACAAAGGCGCTCGAGCTACTCTTGTTCGGTTTCGGCGGCAGTGGAGGCGGCATCCGTAGCCATCCTTTCGACACGGCCATCGCGATCGCTGCATACGGTCCTGGTATATTTATTCTGTTCTTTCGTGGTAACACGTCTGTGTAACGTCTCTGCAACGTCTCTGCAACGTCTCTGCAACGTCTTTGCAATGTCTATGCAACGTCTATGCAATGTCTCTACGACGTCGCACTAGCTATTCGCTACTCTTGTTCGGTTTCGACGGCGGCCATCCTGATCGCAGCATACTCTCCTGGTACATGTTTTTTCGTTGTAACACGTCTGTGCAACGTCTATGCAACGTTTCTACGATGTCTCTACAACGTCGCACGAGCCAACCTAGTAAACCCCTTTGTCGACCGACGGTACTTTTGAGTACCACTCCCCAACAAAATGTATATAAAATCATATAATGCGTTTATCTTTACTGTGGCCGGTATTCAAATTTCTAATGGTTGATAGTTTTTGAGAGTAACAGCAAAATAAATAGAAATCGGTTTTGTCAAAAAGTGCTGTTTCGCGTAAAAAATTCCCGTTTTCCCGTAATTTTTGGTTGGTTTAGCCTGACTCTTTTGAAAGCTACTGGGAATTTTCAACTTTGGACTTCCCTAAGTACCAACTAGATGTGATTTGCCACCGAAAGCTAGGGGCAAAGTTGAAAATCGAAGCACTTTTACTGCACTAAAACGTGATGACAGACGCAAAGAAAAAAAAAACACACAACATTGTAAAATCAATACATTCACATATCCACTAAGAATCTAAAAGCGAACGTCAAAGTAGCCAATCATAAAATAGATAAAAGACATAATAGCGGATAAAAGCTAAGTCTTAGTATTAATAGTTATGGAGATACACGTGGATAATCACAATCAGTTTTATATAGCTATGGGTTACGCGATATTCTGGACGGCGAGGTATATATATAATAAATAGGGAACGGCGAAGTTTATGCATTTGCATGTTTTTACTGAGTGCATGAAAATTTGTTGGACGAGCTTACAAATTTGAACCACAACCTAACGAGTTCAAAAATGAAATTTTAGTTTGCATATTTTTGCATATTTTGAGGTTTCTTACATAAATATGTATATTTTAAAACAAAATTGTATTTTATTGCATTTTACTTGTGTTATTATTATTTTTTATATTTCGGACTTTGAGTATATTTCAAAATAAAATTAATATTTATTTTAATGAAATGGGTGCATTAGATATAATATGAGGACAACATTCGACAGCGACCGACCGTGTACGTTAAACCACTGATAGTTTAGTGTCCCGACTAATCCTAAAACTATTATGACTGACTTCGAACAAAGTGCGACATCGGCGTTTAAGTACAATTTTCGCAATAAAATTTCTCGTGGTCGCTTTCGCTTGAGTCAATGCGTGAATGTTGAAAAATATATAATCGATACCCACAATAACGAAAAAAATTATTAATAATTGGTTTTTACATATTATATTATATTATATTATTATAATATGTTGGAATCATGGTTTTAATCATTTACTTGCAGGATCGTGTCACCCCACATTTTGGAAACTATTATATAGAAGGGTTCGACTAACGCAGAAATGAAAGTAGAGTAATACCTAAACATAAGCGGACAAAACCCAATAAAAAAAAAAGAAAAAATATCAAGATACTGCATTCAGAGTTTTTGAAATTCAAAATCGATATACGAAAAGAAATATTGTAAACAGTTTGAAAGGCATAGCCTACCATTTATCACAAAAGTATAAATTATAAATATAATATTATCTTTTAATTTTTATATTTAATTTGATATAATATGACTAAACACCATGCAATGTATGACTATAAACACGTATAATAATAATATGATTTTTCTGTTTTGAACATATTTTATTATAATATGTCTTTTAGCTTAGATATTTTGACATTCGCTTTTTTGGATTCGCGGCTTTGACGTGATACACAGGTATAATAGAGTCATATAATAATACTGTTGCCATTACAATATAATATTTAATTTATACGATTTTCTATTTACCTAACACCTATAAACTCAAAAAGCAAAAACCGACCGCGACATCTCCGCTACTCAAAAATGAGAGATCGCCTGCAATATATAAATACAGCTACATTTTTGTGAATATTTTATTAATTTCTGTAACCAATTATTATTATATGCGTTCGAATATCGTTAAGCCAGTTCGAGCGAGTGTTATCAATTGCACAGCGAGAGTCACACCGAAATCAACACGTCGGGTGCGTCGAAAGAGTAATTAATAGTGTCGAAAATAACAAAATGTAACTATACCTACGAGCATATCGATATCGTCTTGCAACTTAATTCAAATTCAATGGCCTCGGCCCAAAGGCGATTTGTAACCGAACGGAATTCGTTCTCGGACCGTCTCGGGGTTAGGCATATGGTACCTGTAATATAGTGCTCACGACTTACGGTTCGCCATTAGAACGGTATTAATTCGTTATAAGCGCGGCGAACCTGCGGCGGCGAGATTGATTCCGTGGTCGGTCTTTGCCTCCGGTAACCATAATATTATAATCGGTCTCGCGAATTCGATTAGAGCGCAGACAAAGTAGGTACCTACAATAAATTCCTGTAAGGGGTACAACTATAATGATATATAATACCGAAAGCGATGTACTCAGCTGATCGTCTACATAAATACGCCGATCGCAACTATTACGGTGCTAATGCGGAGTTTACCGAAATTGATTTACCCCGACCGAGACAACCCGTCTATTATTAAAACACGGCTGAAAATAATAATACTAATACAGTAGACCAGTAGAGCCTGGATTGTCCGGCGAACGCGCGGTAATCCGGACGGCATATAAATCCGTCCGTTCGGAAATATATTATGTAGTTTTTTCGGAATTGCCGGAACCCCCAAATTGATCTATAAAATATTGTATCGACAAATGTATTTTTTGTTATTCATAGTATGTCAAAGTTATTTATTATTTTTGTAATTTAGAGTGCAATAAATATATCGGCGGCGGAAATAGAAATAAAAATCTTAGTCATTTGAGTGTAGGCAATCTTGAAAAACCTCCGATAATCCGGACCAATCAGTAATCCGAACGATGCTCGATCTGAATCGGACTTCTTAATACGGTTAGCGGTATTTAAAATTTGATACCACGGTATCCGGCATCAGTGGAGGATTGAACTTTTTTTTCCGTATAATCACATTTAATATTCTTACCCTGCAGAGTCACACCATCCAACCACAAAAAAAATGTTCACTGTCCACCGAGGAGTGAATTCGCAGGTTTGAAGTGATTAAAGAATGGGTTCTTATAATAATGCATGTATATTATGTGTACAGTAAATCGTGGAAGCTAAAGTTCGAGCAATAATATAGTAACAACTCCTGTTTTCGTAATAACCTACTGTTTTAACGTTATAATGTCGATGAAAAAATTAATAAATTCAATATTTCTATTCAATTCTCTACCACACACATTAGTTTAAGGCACCCGATGCCAATGCGCCCTTTTGTCTTCAAGAATACACTTTACGGGAATAATGACCCCGACTCGTAGAATCAATCAAATTTGATTTTTTTTTTTTTTTTGTTTTAACTGACAGAGCTGGGAAATAGAATACAGCCCGCATCGATCTTAGTTTTATAGTATTTTAATCTCAAACTTTTAAATAAGTGCTAAAAAAAAATTTTGAGCTTTTTTTTAGAAATTATTTTTTATCATTATTTAATTATATATAGACACAATTCATTGTAATTAAATTATATTAATCAAAATCAAGTGATCTAATTATCTACAGATAATCAGATAAAAGTTTTATTTTATCTATATAAGATAAAAAATTTAAAAAAATATCTAGATAACTTATCTGGAGGTTAGGTCAGGTTCTAGACAACGCACAACACTGCTTAAATGTGTCTAAACAAATAAACTACATTTTACAAAAAAAAAAAAAAAATAGTGTCAAAATAATATTGCATCGTGCGATTTGACTCGACTTCTCGGAAAAATAAAACTATATGGAACGCAAACAGAATATTTAGTAAAAAGTTGCTAAGTTTTTACTTTTCACTTTGCCGCGCATTTCGCTTTACGCTTTTGATTTTTTGCGGAACGAAAAGTGAAAGTGCAAAGGGAAAAGTCGCAAGGCGTGTTGGTGCAATAAAGGCACCGGCTGCAGGTGTTCCGACTTTCCGAGCTTCGGCGCGTTTGACCAAATATTTATCGCCTTCATAATATTATATTATGTATTCATATATACGCCGTATTATTATGTATTATATGTATTTATGTAAGAACCAGACGGAGATGATTAGTGGCCGCGAAAATTCGTACGCCAGTTATTATATATTATTATCAAATCGGAATTTCAATTGTTAAGTTGATTTGGTTTCCCGCGCAGACAGGGCAAAAGGTTTTAAAGACGAGACGTAAAGCGCGTCGAAAATTAATATATAACGTTAATTCGGTATGACTTTTTAATACAGTTCGAGAGAGCTTTTCACTTCAGACACCGACGGCCAACTGATTTCGAGTGGATTCGTCCGAGCTGTCCAGTCTTAAAAGTCGACATTGTTCCAATTTAAAAAAAAGAAAAACATCCCGTGGAGTCAATCGGCCAATATAATATAATCAAATAAAAACAAAACGTGATTTTAACGAGTTAATGATATAGGTATATTCATTTGTACAATTTATTACGTGTCAGCCACCGTGTATGTGAATTTTTCTATAAACATCTTATTAATTAATATTGTAAACAATCAAAATACACGTGAAATAATTATTAGGTACTCTACAGACTGTATATTTTGATATGATATAAAAGTTAATTTTTAAAAGTGTAAACGTTTAAAAACTATATAGGACATAATCGAGTATATGCACCACGCGATTAAAACGCACAACGACGTTATTACAAATCGATCCATCCAAACCAATCTGAAAATAAGGAAAAAAAACACACAAATTTCAGGTTATTGTTATCATAGAATAGTAATATTATTGTATATAATATGTTACCGGAAATGTTGACATTTAGGAAATTACGACAGTTCCTAGGAAATGTTGACAATAATTCTTAATAGTGGAAGGAAATGATATATCATTGCCTAGTACAGGGGTCGGCAATTAATTTATATGGCGGTCCAGATATTTTAAAAAAAAAATTTCGAGGGCCAACAAAATCTTAAACTTAATTTTATCATTAAAGTATTTATTTTTTAAGCCGTGACTGCGGCACGTTCAACAACAACACAGATAATCATAAACCGTTATTATTGTCTCAGCGCCTAATGAAATCGATTTCAATATTATTTAATTTTTGTTATGAAGGGAGGGGGAGTGGTACATAGAATATAATATAGGAAAATTAAGAAAATTTTTGGCGGTCCAGTTATTTCCCCTTAGGCCCTAGTATATGTTATTATTTCCTAATTTAAATATTAGTTTTATCAAATACAATTATTAATTACTCAGCTATTACTCTATTAAATAATCAAGTGTTGTCAACATTTTTTTTTAATCACTTTAATTTGTGTAATTTCAGCTTTTTTACATTTTAAAAATAGTTACTAATTTTTGTTAGACAGATAGACATTTTCCAACCAACCGCTTTATCGATATCAGTCATTTCCCCACCTGATATTTTTAGAACACGAACAATATTGACAGTTGACACCAAACTTGGCGGGTGACGATTGTGGTTTTTAGCATTCTAGTTAGTTATCGTTCTAATATGTTAGGTTAGATATAGTTACATTGTAAAGCTGGTTCCACATGACCTGAAACATAATAATCGCCAATACTTTCGTGTAAGAAAGCGATGCGTGATAACATTGCCTAATAAACTACGGAAATGATGACAATTAATAGGCAATGACATCATTCCTTGCGCTATTAGGAATTGTCATCATTTCCTAGAAATTGTCGTAATTTCCTAAATTGTCAACATTTCCGGTAACGTATTATACACGTTTTCAACCGAAACTGACTTTTTCAATTTCCTCCTCGCTTGCAATATCTTATTGGGATTGGTATTGAATAGATATTTTTGCGTTCCTTTAAGGCATTTGATGAACGCTTCTTCTATGATGATGTCTTCGAAATTGAAATCAAAATCTTCTTTTTCGTTGTTCGGGATGTGTTTGAGCAGGCCCAAGAAATTAGTGTTGACGAACGTCCATGTCTGCAGAGTGAAGGTCGACAGCGCCATTGTCGCCAAGTATATTTTTTGTTGCAATTTTACCAAGTTTCTGAAAACAATAGTTATAAAATCGATTGTTCTCAGTAGGTTAGGTTAGGTTAGCGGTATTATTCGTTTATTTGCTTTATGCATTAGCGCCTAACGGCT
This sequence comes from Neotoxoptera formosana, assembly GCA_022818045.1. Lineage (NCBI taxonomy): Eukaryota > Metazoa > Arthropoda > Insecta > Hemiptera > Aphididae > Neotoxoptera > Neotoxoptera formosana. Next base: position 88,340,960 of record CM040630.1, read on the forward strand.
TTAGATAATTTTATATACATTTATCTAGATACAGATAAAGATACATTTCAAATATTTTAGCTAGATGATATATAGGCAATCTAATTTGTATCTAGATAATACGATGGATAAAACTAGTTTTTATCATATTTAAATAACAAATTTACTTCTTTACCAATGTGAATATAAAGCACTGTAATATGTACCTATTAACTATTAGTTAATATTATAGACTTTTAATTATTGTTACTGTGTGTAACAAATATTCTTTGAGTCAAAGAGTCGTAAAGTCTCAAAGTATCGACTTTATAAAATTTTCTAATGGAACGTGGGAACATGGTGGGAATATTATGAGTATATTAATGTGTTCTAATATGGGATAGTGTTCTGATAGAACAATATTTTAAAACAAATAACGAATAATGTTCATGCAAAATGAATATGATTTATATGATTTAAATAAAACGACGTATGGAGATGAGATAAGTAAATGTGTCGTCTAAGATAATCAACAGATAAACGGCACAGTAGTTATCTATAGATAAGACAATAGATGAGTAATTTTTTATCTCGATAAGTCTCAACTGCACTGCGATGCGCTGCAGTAATTGAGACGAAAGAACGTTTTCGTGTCTCGAAAAGATCAAAAAGTATATCTATTATATTATATAAAATTCTCGTGTCACAATGTTATTTACCATACTCCTCCGAAACGATTTGACCGATTTTTATGAAATTTTATATGCATATTCAGTAGGTCTGAGAATCGGATACTATCTAAGTTTGTACCTATGCTGTGCAATAAGTGGTTCCGGAGTTATGGCCTATTAAGTGCGCAATATTAATCACACAGTAGTTTTTTGTATTTATTTAAATGGTTGCCATTGATTACAACCTACTAACTTGGTTGTTGTTTTTTTTTTTTTTAACGTACCTACCTAATTCTGATTTCAGTTACTTACGCATCTCATGGGGTCCGCAACCCACCGCAGGTGGATTGTCTACCTGATAATTTACTACTGCTCGCATAGGTATAATATTATCCACGATCCGATGCAGTGGATTGCCTACCTAGGCGGCTTCGTTGTATGACAATCATTAGAGGTTAATCTTAACATAATATAAGGGCATATGATTCAGGCAACGCCTGGAAGGAACAGCTAGGATAGGACAGCTAATATAGCTGACACTTCGTGTCACGAAGTGCACGGGATCAGCTAGTTTCCATATAATATATCAATTATCTGATGTGTGTGAAAATCGATTGAATGATATTTAGCGCTCCTGCTATAAATATATAAAATAAATTATGCTAATCTAGTCGAAAGTCGGAACTCAAGACGAATCGAGACAATCGACAATCGCCAATCAGTCTTAACTCTTTATACTAATATTTTAAGTTGTGATGTCGCGTTTAAAGAACATTGTACTATATATACCTGTCCCACTTTACGACGAACAATTAAATAAAAATTGATTATATTTTAATTCTAAAATACATAAGTATAATAATCAAACGATAAATGGTTAAATATAAAATAAATAATTCATATTCAAATAAATATTTAATAGTTTGAATAGTAAAATAATAAAACGATCATCGAAAAACAATCTGAAATGTCACAAACAATTCTTTTGAATTTTGATAAGTGTTTGACTCTGAAATACGCGCAACACGCAGTACCTATTTAAAATGCTTTCAAAATACTAAATTTCGGAAGTATTAAAATACATTTTTCTCAAAATATGCTTAACAAGAATTTCAGCTTTCAAGAAATAATATTGACGATCAAATCGTAAAAAGTCGGAAGAAAACGTATTAAAAATGTATATAGTCCTGTTTAGCTTATGTTTTGATGTTTTATGAACTAGCGAGTAGTAAAGTTTCATAAATATTTAAATAAACAATAAAAATAATGATAATAATTTGGAAAACACTTTTCTTTGTGAATGTTTTTGGTTTGAAAAGACGAAGCCAATTAAGGCAAACTTCGTTCTGCTCGTAAGCGTCAAATTAGTGAAAGTACTTAAGCCACTCGCCGTTTTATTTATTTATCCGAACACCAACGACTTCCGAGTTGAGGAAAACAGCTCTGAGAGTTGTTATATCCGTAAAAAGTGAAAAATCTAAGTAATAATTCAACGCGGTTTCATTTTTTATTGATAATAATATATTAATATTACAAAATTAATAATTATTAAGGTTCTCTTAGACCTTAGTCCTAAGTTCTAATTTAAGTGATTAACATATTAGCGTTTAAAATAAATAAATAAATATCGATAATAGATTACGATATAATATACTATTATAATATATTATAAAACTCGTATATTACGTTTTTATTTTCAGCCGAACCAATCAACATGGATACGAAAATAATTAAATCCTCTTGAACGCAAAAATACGTTAAAAAGCAAAAATAAAAATGTAAATCTCGAGTACATTCGTTATAGTATACTATTATTGTTATTATTTCGTTATATTATACGATTAAAAACTGATTTAGAACTTGTAGCAGAAATCCCTAAAAAGACATTTGACACTTTGATGAATTCATTCGTGCACTATAAAACGCCTATACTTCAAAATCGAGGCACTATTTTTTTTCGCTATTTATTTTAATAATATTTATGTCGTAGTCAAATCAGACATTTTACCAAACGCCTAGGTTACACAGTCAAAGAATTAACATTTTTATGCAACGGTTTCACTAGCCACCTAGACTGGCTAGTTAAATGCCTATTTCAAGTCGGGCAAATAATAAAAATGAAACATTTTGTATTATTTTAAACATTTAACTATATTTTTGCTATAAATTATTAATAAATAATAAATAATAATAAACAAAATATATTATATTATATACTATACAAAATTTGTCCCACAGTACTCAATATAGATAAGGTTCTCGTACAACCAATTATGCCTACGTTAATTTTCCAAGGTAAAAAACAATAGATTTTATTTTTATTTAATAAGAATATAATATACGTAGTACCTCTACTCGTACTATATGTAGACCATAGGGTATATTTAAAAACCTGACCAAACTTTTTTATTCATTTTTTATACTCTTACTATCACATGTAATTACTAATACAGTCGAACTTGGTTATCTCGAACTTCTTTAACTCGAAATCGTCAATACCTCGAACTTTTACTCCAGCCCCTAGAATAGGAAACAATGTAAAAAAATCTTGTTTAACTCGAATATTTTCGTGGATAACTCGAAGGTTTGAGTTTTATTAATACATTTGTATTATAAAATTGTGAAACAATTTCCATCATTTATCTATAAAGGTCATTACTCATTAGTCAGTTATCGTTACCGATAAGTTGTTTATCTAACTGGTTTACTACACGACGACGCATGACTTTCGTGTTCAGTGCTCCAGAAAAAGGGCTAGAGAACCGGAAAATCCTGACGTAGATGAGTGCGTTTACATATGGTTTAAACAGACACGTGACAAAAAAATACCCCTTAGTGGGCTGTTGATAAGAGCAAAAGCTGAAGAATTCGCATTAAAATTAGGAAAACTTAATTTTAAGGCAAGCAATGGATTCAAAGAAAGAAATGGCATTTGTTTTAAAACCGTAAGTGGTGAAAGTGGTGGTGTAAATGTTCAAGAAGCTGATGATTGGAAAATAAAATTGTTACAAATGATAAAAAGTAAAAATCCCAAAGATATTTTCAATGCAGACGAAACAGGCTTATTTTACAGGTGTACCCAGGTATACAAGCACGGATGCATATTAATGAATTAAGGCGATTTATCGAAAACAAAGGAGAGGTCAGTGATGAACTTTTCGAAGCTTTAAATAAAATAGAACGATTCACTACAAACGCTGCAATCAACAGCAAAACTCAAACAAAAATAAATACCTTTTTTAAAAAACCTCATTTTTGTTTATACATACATTACCTACCTTTTTAAAATTACATGTACATACATATAAATACATAGTAACTAATTTTTATTGCACATTACATATTTTATTTATAATAAACACAGGAATTAATATACATATTTAGTACCGTTTTAAAAACATTTTTTGGATAACTCGAATTCTTGGATAACTCGAAATTTTACTCCGGTCCTTTCAACTTCGAGTTAACCAAGTTCGACTGTATTACTAATTAACTTTATATATTTATAATTTTAATTTTAAAACAATAGTAGTGATGGACACAAAATTAAACATATTTCATATATTATTATCTTCACGTTTTACATAATATTAATAAATAACACATAGTTTTTTTATATAAAAAATAGCAATAAATAATTGATAGAAAATATATAGTTAAATTTTTGAATAATACAAAATGTTTCATTTTTATTATTTGCCCGATGTCAAGTAGACAATTAGTTAAGTGACAATAGGCATTAAACTAAAAATGTCTAGGCAGATAGTGAAATCACATAAAAATTAATTTTTTGACTATATATGCCTATGGCATTTATATTAGGTATTCATTTTATCGATGCTTTTAAACATTAAACATTATTTTGTTGGATAATTATCGTATTGCTATAAGATACTTATCGATACAGAATATGGTGCGAGACCAGTAAAAATCATAATTTTTTTTTGAAATTTTTGGTGAACCTTCGTATTAAATAAATAAATAGTTTGGACCGGCAGGACCTTCAGAAATTACAAAATGTTTTTTCTTTGTCACCCTAATATATACTAATAAATATAATACTCGTATATTATGTTCTTTTTAATTTCAGCCAAGCCAAGCAACATGGATACAAAAATTAGGTCCTCTTAAACGCGTTAAAAGCAAAAAAAAAATGTAAATCTCGAGTACATTCATTTAAGTATATTATTATTATTTAGTTATATTATATGATTAAAAACTGAGAACTTGTAGCAGATATCCCTAAAAAGACATTTAATACTTTGACGTAAACATTCGTGCACTATAAAATGCCTATACTTCAAAATCAAGGCACTAATTTTTTTCGCTATGTATTTTAATAATATTTATGTCGTAGTCAAATCGGGCATTTTACTAAATGCCTAGTCAAAGAATTACATTTTTATACAACAATTTCACTAGCCGCCTAGGCATTTAGTTAAATGTCTATTTCAAGTCGAGCAAATGATAAAAATGAAACATTTTGTATTATTTTAAAATTTAACTATATTATATTCTCTATTAATTATTAATAAATAGTAATAAATAAATAATATATGACATAATTTGTCCCGCGGTACTTAATATAGATAAGTTTCTCATACAACCAAGTACTCGTATACCTACGTTAATTTTCCGAGGTGAAAAAAAATGGAAATTTTATTTTTATTTAATAAGAATATAATATTATAGTACTAGTTACTCCTACTATATGTAGACTATAGTATAAATTTAAAAACCTAACCAAACATTTTTGTTCATTTCTTACACTCGTACTATTACATCTAATTACCTATTAATTACCTATATACATTTTTTACCCATATATAATTTAAGTTTTTAAAACAATAGTAACCATGGACACGAAATTAAACATATCTCATATATTTACCTTCATGTTTTACATATTAATAAATAACACGTCATATTATTTTTATATAAAAAAATAATAGCAATAAATAATTAATAGGAAATATGTAGTTAAATTTTTAACTAATACAAAATGTTTCATTTGTATTATTTGCCCGATTTGAAATAGGCAATTAGTTAAATGACCAAGGGCATTTAACTAAATGTCTGGGCAGATAGTGAAATCGCATAAAAATTAATTTTTTGACTATATATGCCTAGGAGTGAAATGCCTGATTTAACTATATGTCTACGACATTTATATTAAGTAGTCGTTTTATCAATGCTTTCAAACATTATTTTGTTGGATAATTATTGTATTGCTATAAGTTACTTATCGATTCAAAATGTGGTGCGAGACCAGTAAAAATCATAATTTTTTTTTGAAATTGTTGGTGAACCTTCGTATTAAATAAATAAATAGTTTGGACCGACAGGACCTTCAGAAATTACAAAATGTTTTTTTCTTTGTCACCCTAATATATCCTAATAAATATAATACTCGTATATTATGTTTTTTTTAATTTCAGCCAAGCCAAGCAACATGGATACAAAAATTAGGTTCTCTTAAACGCGTTAAAAATCAAAAAAAAAAAAATGTAAATCTCAAGTAAATTCACTATAGTATACTCTTGTTATTATTTAGTCATATACGATTAAAAACTGATTAAAAACTTGTAGCAGAAATCCCTAAAAAGACATTTAATACTTTGAAGTAATCATTTGTGTACTATGAAATGCCTATACTTCAAAATCGAGGTACTATTTTGTTTCGCAATGTATTTTAATAATATTTATGTCATAGTCAAATCAGACAGTTTACTAAATGCCTAGGCATACGTAGTCAAAGAATTTAATTTTTATGCAATAATTTCACTATCTGCCTAGACATTTAGTTAGACGACTATTTCAAGTCGGGCAAATAATAAAAATGAAACATTTTGTATTATTTTAAACATTTAATTATATTTTTGCTATTAATTACTAATAAATAATTAATAATATATAACATAATTTGTCCCATGTTACTCAATATAGATAAGGTTCTGGTACAACCAAGTATGCCTAAGTTAGTTTTCCAAGGTAAAAACCAATGGAACTTTTATTTTTATTTAATAAGAATATATAGTACTCACTAGTCACTACTCATACTGTCTATATAGACCATAATGGGTATATTTAAAAACCTAACTTAACCTTTTTATTCATTTTTTACACTCATACGATACGTCTAATTAGTAATTGGTAATTACCTATAAACATTTTTTACCCATACATAATTTGAGTTTTAAAACAATAGTACCGATGGACACGAAATTAAACATATTTCATATTATACCTTACCTTCACGTCTTACATATTAATAAATAATAAGTCATATTTTTTTTATTATTAAATAGCAATAAATAATAATTAATTGAAAGTATGTAGTTAAATTTTTAAATAACACAATATGTTTCACTTTTATTATTTGCAAGACTTGAAATAGGCAATTATTAGTTAAATGACTAGGCATTTAATTAAATGTCTAGGCGGATAGTGAAATCGCATAAAAATTAAATTCTTTGACTATAATGGCAAGGTGTTTATTAAAATTCCTGATTTGACTACATGCCTACGACATTTTTATATTAGGGTAGTCGTTTTATCGATGCTTTCAAACATTAAACATTATTTTGTTGGATAATATTATTGTATTGCTATAAGTTACTAATCGATACGAAATAGTACCAATGAAAAAATAGCATACGAAATTTGTTATTTAATTTTAGTCAGCTATACCGAAGAACCTCTGCAGTTTTAAGTATTTATCATAGTTTCATTGTAGATAGGTTGGTCTTACCATAACATTGACGCGTCTAGGACCAAATTTTTTTGGGGGCGGCAAGAATATTTAGCCCTTTTATTTTTTTCTTATTAATCTGTGAGGACATATTTCAGACTTAATAAAATAAATTGAGTTTTACTCAGATAGTAATTATTTTGAAAACATGTTTGAACATATTTTAATTTATTATATTAAGACTATTTAAAATACTTCGGTTAAGAATACAGTAGAGTCATCGCTAATCCGGACTTCCGGATAATCCGGAAAATTTATATTTCATACTTTAGTACTCATGTATAATGTATATATTCGGGAATACCTATGCTAAGATTTTATCGTTTCGATTACATATTGTGATTTGTGATATTGTTTCGTTTAGTGGTGAGTGTGTACTCGTGTAGACTGTTAAGTTTATTTTTTCCTCAGCTTATTATGAACACAACGTAAAATGACAACTTTGGTTAAACGTAAAAAATGTGTGTAATGTAAAATCGTAAATCAATAAATTTTGAATTTGTATAAGCACATAAATTTTTTTTTGAAAAATATTTATTAGTAAGTTAAAAAAATACTTCATTCCGTTTAATACGGATTTTCGATAATCCGGATAGAGTCCGGTCCCACTAGTCCGGATTAGCGAGACTCTACTGTAATAAAAAATATGTTTTTGTTCTTCATTGTAAAACTATTATTTTGCCATTCAAATTTTTAAAAATACTAGATTTTTTAAAAATAAAATATTAAAAGTGTGGATTCAAAGGATCTAAAATTGCTGACTTTAAAACAAAAATAAAACTAGTTTTATAAATCATTATTATTGGTGTAAAACTCAAGTCGGAACTCGTTAAGGTCTGATTTACGATGACATTAATTCTCAGTGAAATAATTTCGAATTTCGAAGCGTTGTATAGCTGCACTTGCACGCGAGTTCGAAAAGCTTACCGCGGCAAGCTGTCGAAGGGCTCAAGACTTAGGAATTCGTAATAAATTCAAATATTATGCTTTGAAAAATATTTTCGGAGTAAGACATAAGTCAGTAGGTACGTTAAAACGCGTGTATGTGTATTTTTCTTAAAAAAAAAAAAAAAACTGTATGGAAACCAACTCGAGAAACATTAATATAATGTTTGGATGGATAGGTTCGGAGCAAGAATAAGAACTCAATTTCCCTGCAGACTATGGTTGCCGAGTACGCTTTATTACAGCCGTCTGCTATCGAGTGCCACTGATAATGTATAATGCATATTATTATAATTATTGTGATTATCGACTCTTAGTCGCCAGACACGTTAAAAAAATAAATTATAGACTGATTATGACTTCGGCCGGAGAAAATAGGACAAGCGTACAACTGAAATAGGTTACCTTTACCTAGGTACTTCAATTACCATTTACCTTATACCAGGGGTCGACAACCCGCGGCTCGCGAGCCACGTGCGCGGGGCTCTTTCGGTCTAAAGTCGCTGCTCTCCAGTTCCATACTCAAAAACGAATTATATTATTATCAAAAACAATTTGTTTTTATTGTGTAAAAATATAAAATAAAAGTGGACAGCTCTAAAAGAAGTGCTGATACGAGTGTTGGGACTTGGGAATCATCTAGATTTTATTTTATTTTAAATTAATTATCTTTTAAAGTATCTAGATAATTATGTTACGATGTATCTAATGTTTAGCTTAGATAAAAAATGAACTGATCTAGATAATTGTAATATTATAGTGCCCTTACAAAAATTATATTAATGAATAATTATACTTTTTTTTAAATCACTGTATTATTTTACAAACATGAATTACAAGAAATGGTCACCTTTAATCTTGTTTCGACCTATGATAAATCTTATGTGGATAATTTTTTAGTTATCTATTCCCGACATTGCTGGTATGATCTCTGAGTCGACATATCTGAATCGCCAGCGAGCGTTCTGTCGCACAGATACAATACAAAATAAAGTAAAAAGCCGACTAACGAAAAAAAAAACCAAGAGTCGTGCTCGAGACTTACTTAAATCAACAAGTCATGGGCTGGATTTAACCAAACTTTCAAAAGGCGCACGCAAAGCAAATGCTCCCATTGATGTATGACTATCTATCATTCGATAACTGCGTAGTTATATTATATATCATAGGAATAATATAATAAAAATATTATTTCGCGTTTAAAGTCGTTATTGTTTCGAAAATCGAAAATCAAATATAATATTATATACCTAAGAAAATACTATAAATAATATTGAACGTTTTTAGTGGAACTTACTTAACAGACTGGGAAATTTTGTAAAACGTAACTTATTTGGCTCTTCCGTCTCGTAAGGTTGTTGACCCCTGCCCATTATACCTAGGTACCTATGTGCGTGTTTGTTTATTACGAGCTTAATAATATTATTATTGTCTTTTGATCGTTTGAACTATACACGTTCCAACCGTCACTGCCGTTCGTTACATATTCCGATATTCGTATTAATTATATTATAATATTATAATATCAAACGGTCCATATAAGTTATGGTAATGTTATAATTTTTCGTTTTTAAATTCCTGGCGTTTAACTACACAACATGAATATTCCAATGACTCGATATGAATATTGAGCTCAGAAATTAAAATATAACGACTAGAGTTAGCAGGATGACCTAAAAAATACACGAAAATGCCCTAAAAACTCTAAAAAAATTACGAAAAAAATCTATTAAAATAAGTGATAAGTGATATTAATAATAATAATTTTTATTAGAGATATGGGTGTCATAGTAATTTAAAATATGAATTGATAATTTTAATTTAAGCATTATATATACAATTATTAAAAATAAAATTAAAAGTAAAATAGAAATAAAAATATTCTCATTGATATTGATATTGCACTGTTGCACTGTACAATAAATTAAAATGTGTCTTATGTTTTCAAACAAAATACGATCAAACGTCGATCAGTTATAATAAATGTTTGTACGATGAAAAACTTTGCTCGACATCAATAACGGACGTTATGGGTGCATACATGAAGTAGTTCGTGTCATAAATTTCATCACTACAAAAACCCCACAATAATAATAATAAAATGCAAAAAACGCCCCCACATTTTACAAATAATTATTAGTAATTTAAACTAAAATTATATGTAGTCATTTTTGTATTAATATTTTTTATAAACCTAATATAAAAAATATAAAATATAAATATAACAAAATTCTAAGAATTTTGAAATTTAAGAATACAATTTACAAAAAATTATCGCATTTTTATCTAGATAAATTTATTTTATCTGTATCTATATCTAGATATATTTTAATTTATCATTATCTATTTCTATCTAGATATATTTTGAGTTCATATATCTTATCTATATCTAGATACAAAAAAATTATCTAAGCACAATACTGCCTATTAGGTCTCAAAAGATTTTTAAAACGGCTAAATGATCGTTCCACATCAACCGATGTAATTGGAGCATATTTGAAGCTCATAATATCTGAAGGCGACAATTCCAAATTTTTAGAAGGGTGTCTGCCACTCGTTATGTGTCAATGATTGCTTTAAAATCAATATAGACTAGATTTTTTTTTTGTAACAGCACGAATTTTCTTTTCACAACATCTCTTATTGGTCCGCTACGAGTCTTAATTTTTCAATCTCTGATTCGACAATTTGCATACTATCACTTAAGAACATATTTTTTGTTTCTAATTTTGTAATTGTATACAACTAAAATTCATTGGGATGAAAATTAAATTATTTTTCAATGTTTCATTTTGCATAACATGTTGAGCTTTTCCAATAGCTAAGTTTCTGGATCTAATTTTGAAATAATTTCTTGTATTTTCGAACGACTATAGGATAACGACCATGGAGCAATAAGATAAATTCGAGATATTCTAACCGGTAGTTTTTGTTTCAGAGCATTTACGGGAAAAATGGGATTGATATCAACACTTCATGCGAATCTGTAACTTACGTTTTGTGTGGTTTTCCGGTAGTCTTCAGTACGAAATCGACGAACATGGCCGGCAGGACTTGTTGGATAATGGTGAGTAAGACGAAAATCCGCTTGGAAGCCGTGACGAAAATTCTCGGCCTCCACAAAATCTCATCGAACGGGTGCAACATAAAATACTTCACTCCAAACTGTATCAATTGGCTGTTGGTAATCGACTTCTTGACAGACGAGCTATTGTACACCGTGAGTGGTTTGTCCGATGACGAGCTGAAAATCATAAAATAATAAATAATTAAACACAGAGATCAGCAATAATATTGTTGTATGATCTAAACAAAACTAAACTACCCGTACGAGACGATTGTTTTAAGGGGTTAATACAGAATTTCTCACAACGAATTAACGTTTATGAAAATATTATTATCTTTACACGATTAGTCGTGACGAAACAATTTTTTAAATTTGCAAAAAGTTCAATTTAGAGGGTGAGAAGGGCTGGAGTATTGTTACCCCAGCCCCACCTGGCGAAAATTCGACTTTCCGTGTAAACTGGCAGAGAAGGAATTATGAAAACCCTGACAGGAATTCACGGGATTTGAGTGAATTATGCGAGTGAAAAAAATTTTAAACTTCAAATTAGGGGCGGGGGGGGGGGGGTAACGTAAGTCATATCAACTGAGTTTATAATGACTTCTATTTGGGATGACAAAATCCGATTTTATTTCAAAGCAGAATATTCTTTAAAGCATTTCAAAGTATTCAAGTCGAATTTCTAACGAGAGGTTAATATTATATAGTTACGACTTTATAAGTATTTAAATTTGAAAGTTTTGATGAGCAGAGAGTATATTATATTAGTGACTAGTGGACCGACAGTTTTCGGAGTGTCACTCGCCGGTCCACCCAGATCTAAGCTTTAAAATACTCAGATAAAACTCCACTTCTCCACTAGTCAAAACTTTAAAATGTAAATACTTACAAAGTTCTGACTTGCATCGACAACTCGTTTGAAATTCCATTTTAGACACTGAGCATAGCGGTGGCATACTTATTGGTTTAACGATGTCGTGCGATTCGTTTTCGTGTTTGTCCTAACGTTTTGGAGTAAATAAAATACTTTTGCATGATCTATGCCGTACTTATAATCGAAAAATAAATTACTTTTACGCGTAGTTATGTATATAAATTATAAAATATCCTTATAAATATAGTCTGACACGTTTTCGTCATGGTTCGGATACGTTTTTCGTACGCAGCCATGGAATTAAAATTCATCACATTCATCACTGCTGCTGTAGTGACTTACCAACACTCAATGACGATACACACTCAAAATCTAAAAACTTCCCAATATTAAGCTATTTTCCGGGTTAGTTTTCTAATGTAGGTATTGAAAAATATTCTGCTTCAATAGTAAAAGATATTTTAGTTTTTCAGTTAAAAATTCATAAAAAACTTTTTATTCATATCTAATGTTTGAAAATTCAACACTATGTTCTACATATTAAGTCTTGCTAACGACAACCATAAAAAAAACATATTATTAATAAGTAGAGAAAGGACTTTCACGCATTCGCGTAATATCGTTTCTGGTTAATTTTATCGTATGCAGAGTAAGTACACAATACATTTCACAACGTTTGTGACCAAAAGATCAAAGTTTTTAGTGCACATTTTTGCATATTTTGAAATTGTTGTGTTTAAAGGACATATTTTTGATTATAAGAGCGTATTTTAAGTTTAAAGTGCATATTTTAAATGTTTTTCAAAAATCCAAAACATAGTTTGGTGAATATTTTTCACGAATCGAGGACAACAATTATTATACTTAACTGTTTCTAAATACTTTCTCATAAAAACGATAGAGACTCATGTTATCTTAGTTGTGAATGGGCAGATTAGATTATACAACAAAGTGATATCAAATAATTTATTACTTTTATTTTTGTATAACAAATTGTACTCGTAGGTTGCAGTAATTAGGGGCAGAATAATAATTAATAAATAAGAATGAGATCCAATATGTGTTCAAAAGAGATTCTAAATCAATTAAGTATAATAAAATAAGTAAAATCAATCTAGCTGAAACTTGTAGAGAGATAATATAAAATTATTAAAATTAAATTAAAGAAAGAATTTTTAGAGCTACAAATTATAGTGTTTTAATTTTTTTTTTTTGGGGGGGGGGGCATTTAACCGCATATTTTAATTTTTTTGATGCACAAGTGCATCATATTTTTAAATACATATTTGATGATTTTTTAGGGCACGAAAGTCCTATTGCTCCTCTATTGATTAGGTTGAAAGAAAATTGAATCATATAATGTCGCGACATCAGTTTCTTTAATTATAAATTTCGTGATGTTTAATATTATTAAATTGTCTTTTACAGTTTAAATTGTACGTCTTAAAAGTGGTTTAATCTATTCAATATTAATTCTCTGGTTTGACATCAGATCGATCGACCGAGGAAAATTAATAGCAACAGTTTTTTAATAAACGGTTTTTCTCTAGACCAGAAAACCACCGAACAGTCCACTCGTATTATATTATATATTATGTGGTTTACACGCCCTTTCACTTCTCGTGGAAACTCTGGACGCTGACTTAACAACGAATCTTTGGAAAGATAATATTATCGATCTTTTGGAAAAGTACTTATACTGGCGTCATCGTTTGCACTACGGTCGACATTCGTGACCAGTATATTATATTGCAACGACGGTTAGATATATTTTATATTATTCAGATTTTTTCCTACCAATTATGATTTAATATTAATTTATTAGTGTTTATGATTATAGTTTGTTTGTTATAGACAATTTGAGTAGAAAAAAAACTAATCAGTTGTTAAACTTTCAAAATTGGATTCTGCTCGTTTTTGTTTACACAAGTAATTAAAAAATGTAATTATAAAGATTAACTTTTTGTTTTAATAAAGTCATCATAATAGCACGAAGTTTCATATTTTATTACAATAATATTACTATAGATTTTTTCGACACAATTTTAAATTTGTTTTGCTAATTGTATTCGTGAACTTTAATAATTATTCGATTATAAATATTAGAGTATTAAAATGTTCTACCGCTTCATTATGGACTAAAATTACATAATGTTTACATAAATATTTTTTTTTTTTTGATCCAAGCGAGAACAATTTTTTTTAGATTTTTATCATCGTACTGTTTAAAACTAAAAAAGCGAATAGGTCGGCGCTAATAATATTATAATTTATCGGGGTAAAAAAGTAAAAATAAGAAATTAAAATATAAAAACATTGTTTTAGTTGTTATCAGTCATTAATGATTTTAATAAGCATCGTGTTCTTTAAATAATATTCGTTTAATAATCTACGAATAATATTAAGTACAACTCGTGGTTGTACGTTTGTATATTTAAAAAATATATTCACAAAATCCAAAACTAACACCGACGTTATATCTTTAACAGTTTTTAAGACTTAAAAAAATATTGACTCAGCTCGGTTTTAAACAATTTAATCTAATAAAAAAATTAGATCACATCAAAAGTATTTTGTGTCTATCTATAATTATAGTATTATTTTATCAAGAAACAGAACAGAAATTATAGTATTACACTATTACCTACTACTACTGTTACAGGTATTAGATTATTTGTTTTATTTAAAACCGTGTAGAGTAATACTTAAATGGATAAAACAATAATTACAGATTTCAAATAACGTTTTCAGTTTTAAATTGATGGATTATTTTTTCAATCGTCAGAAAAAAAGCTAAGTTATTTCAGCTAATTAAACTAGTTAAGTTCTTAAGGTAGTTATTATAAAATTATTCAACTAGTCACACGGGCGTCTCGAGACTGGTGAGGGGGGGGGGGCAGAAGGGGCAATAGTTGCCTTATCTCCTAATTTCCATTGATTTTGATTAATATGATTTTATTACAATGAATCGTGTCTATAATAATTAATTAAACAATACAATGAAGTGTCCAGATAATTTTAAAAGTTCAATATTATACTATGAATATTATGTATTAAACATTATTATTTTCTTATTTAAATTCTATTAATTGTATATATATTATAAATTTTAATAATTCGTGGTCTAAAATATAAGTCTATAAACTATATGTGGAAATATTATGGTTTTAATCATAAAGTTTTTAAAATCTAAGAGATAGGCATAATATAATCATCTAGTTTTTTTTTATCTAACGATATCATCTTAGCTAGATAAATTTTTCATTGTATTCATTATCTCATCTAGATAAACGTTCAACGCATATCGTCTATTATCTCGTCTAGATAACTTTTAAGTCACCTGCGCACAACACTGCTGCAGTCGTTATTATAATTATTTTTGTATTATGCGATCGACAGTGTTAGGAACAGATAACAAAAAAATTATCTGGATAAAGACAAAGATAACAACACTACATTTTATCTAAGATACAGATAAAAGATAAATAAATCAAATTCATCTAACGAAAAGATAAAAGATAAAAATATTTTATCTAGATAAATAACAGATAATTATACAAATTAAAATTAAAATAACTAATTTAAAAAAATATATATACTGGCATGTGAGTAAATGGCTATATAATACGTTTATTTTCTTCTTAATTTATAACATGTTGTGTATTACCAAACATTAACTTCAACACAACATAAGAAAGGTAATAACAAACAAATATAGCTAATTTTCACAAAAAAATTTATCTTTTAAATGTATCTAGATAAATTAAATTTGTATCTAAAATAAATACTTAGATAACTTATATTTATTTATCTAGATAAGATAAAAGATAAAAGAATAATTATCTAAATAATTTATCTAGATAAGTCCTAACACTGGCAATCGACAAAATAATATAATATATTATTATATTATACTTGTGTATCCCGCGGTGATAAGCGGCCACGATCATCGCCTTGATCGACACGTCCACGGCCATAAAGTCTGGAGTGGAATCTTTGTTGGCCAGCGTGACCAGCGCTACGCCTTTGCCGCACGCCAGCATGAGGCCGATCGGTCCGTTGACGTTGTCTATCCATCCGGGCACGGGCTCATCGATCGACGATGTAACTGTATGACACCATATAAATATTTTGATATCATATTATAATATTTTTATAATATTATTATACGTATTATACAAAGTGAACATCTATCTATATTCTATACTATAAGAGTAAGTCCCGATTTTTATTGTCATACAAATACAAATTCACACGGTTCAACGTATTGGCACCAATTTTTTTTTCAGTTGTTCATAATAAATTGTTAGGTAAAGGCTCTTATGTACAAAAAAAAATCAAGAAAATTGTAAAATTTGAATATCCTATGTTTTGCCAGTGGCGCCATCTATCTATTAATTGTAATTCTATCCTACATTTTAGGCATCGAAATGTTTTTCATGTACCTACCTAAATCTGATTTCACTCACGCAAATAATGGGGTCCACAATCCACCGTAGGTGGATTGCCTACCTGATAATTGATAATAGTTTACATTATTAATTTTTTTAATGTGCAACGAAGTGCGAGGGATCAGCTAGTAATATATAAAAGTGAAATTGGAATCTTTGTTAGGGGTTGGCTTCAAAACTACTTATTCAATCGTCGTGCATTTTATTTTAAATTAAAGAGGACGTCACGGAGCAGTTTTTAGGCATACCTACATTTAGTCCGATAAAGTTGATAAATAATAAGTTATTATTAATTAAAATAAACGTGTAAATTGGACATAAGGATCCAAACGATAAAAAACACGCATTGACATATAACAACCAATAAACATACTTATTTTACAAACGTTATCTACCTATTTGAGATTTCAACAGAGCAGTGCAATATTCTATGTCATTAAGTAATTTTTTTACGTTGGTATCTATTAGTTTAAGTTGTTCATTTTGAAAAGTGACACCTGTCGAAAAGTGACACTGGCTGAAAAGGGGAAGGTACATTTTGGCCGAAAACGGTTACTCCCCATTACAGTGACCCACTCGAAACCTGCTGTACGACAAAGAGGTACAAATTTGTCGACCTTTTTAGAAATAAATTTTAAAAAATTGGCAAATCTTTGACACGGACTAAATGTTTTTCAGGTACCTAATTCTGATTTCTCTCAATTATCGAACTTTGTGATAATTATTTACTGCTCGCATATTGTCCGCGATCCGATGCAGTGCGTATTGTCTACCTAGGTGGCTTAGGCGCACGTAAATCACTATAGAGGTTAATCTTAACTTAATATTTGACTCAGGCGACACCGGGTGGGACGGCGACTTAGTACAATTACAATAATAATAATACAAATAATAATAATAATAATAATAATAATAATAATAATAAAATAATCAGAATAAAATAATATTATCATCGTGAAGGTGCAACACTAAGTCGTCGTCGTCGTCGTCGTGTGCGGAACACGTTTGAAAGGGAAATCCGAATTTCAATCGAAAAAACCATCTCATTAGTATAATAGTTTATACGCATAATATAATATAATAGCTGCAGGTATCTATATTATTATTATTATATCAAGGTTAGAAAATAAATAATTGTCATTCGTGTTCTGTAAGTATACTTTATCTCCGAACATCGAAATAAGACACGACTGTAAATATATGGGTAGGTAAAATACACGCGTGTGACGTAAAACTAGTTTTGAGATCTAAGACCGTGTTTTTTTGGTTTTTTTTCTTTTTTGGACGCACCGTCTTACAAGTCTCTTGCAGTATATTATACAGTTACCGAAACGCCTAAATCGTTATTATATTATTATTATTTTTTGGAATCGCTCCGTCGAGAGCGCATAAAATGTAGATAGGTGTGATCTCGCATACGACGCCGTGTCTCCCGCGTCTTCCCATCTCCCGTCTCCTCGTAATAATATATCAATTTTTTTTTAGTTTCCCACGGTCGGGAAAACGTCATAATATAATGTTCTGGTTCGACGTGACAATATTTTATCATTGTTATTTCGGCAACAGGACGGAGCACATTATAATTATAATATTATATTAATATCATATTAGGTATTAATATTATGATAATATTAAGTGTTATCCCGCCGGTAGTCCACGCGTCTGGCGATTTTCCGGTCGTGCAGACGGCCATGTTCTGTTGGCTCTTTCCACCGCGCGTGCAGGTGAAAATCAATGCCACACACACGCGGTTTACGCGGGTCGAACGGCGTATAACATTTTAACGTTCTCGACATATGAAGTGGCATTATTATCGTATAGGTATAGGTTATGTTGTAGGTATAACGGTTATGGTATAATGTTGTCTGGAACGTTCGTTTAAAAAAAAAAACAAACAAACAAATGCATTAACCAAAAAAAAATGAACTCACATTCATAAAAAAAAATTATCTGAAATCTGAAAAAAAAAACACTTTAACGCGTAGAGTTATACCATAACGCCTAAGTGCCTCACCGAGTTTTTTTTTTTTGTACAAATATTGAAAAGTAGATTGTAAGTTTTCTCTTAGGACTTATGAACTCTATATTATAATCGCGTGATGGTCTCGGTTTTAGTTATCAGTGATATCACGTCTTTATGAGTCGTATTTTTTTTATACCTACTAAAATCTCTCTCTCTACTGCATGAGTACATACGGTGCTGTGGGGAGTAACTATATTATGTTAAGTCACGAGTCACTGTGACGAAATAACTTTTTAAGAAATTCGGTGGTAATTTAATTACGCATATTATTGTCAGTAATTTAAACGTAATTATGCGTTACTTTTTCGAAGCTTAATATTAGTAAATTACTCCTTTACACCTTATTTTTTTTTTAATACGTTTTAAGAACCAATCACTATAAGTATATCATATAAATACGATTTTCTGACAGTATAACATTTTTGTGCAAAAAAATTTGTATTTGACAAAAAAGTTTTATTTTTAATAAGTTATAATTTGGAGAAGCATCGTGATTTTAATTAAAGAATATTAAATAAAGTGCAAACAATATTATTGTCTAATTTGGTTCTTAAATTAAGATTTAAATTATTTCATGTTGTTGACTGTCTTAATACTCAGTTGATATATTGACAATTCAATTATTAAGTTTCAGTGATAATTTTGAAAATAACAACTCAAAAGAAACTTTATAATAAAGTTACTTTTTTAAATCAAAAGTAATGTAATGGACCGTATTTCAATAAAAGTTATATCAATAGATTCCTCGAGACTTATAAGGTGTTTATAGCTTATTTTTCAATCCCCTTTGAGTAGGTAGGTAGTTAAACGCTGGACGGGTAACTCATAGTCGTGAATTAAGGTTTTTGACTAGCGAAAAAAAGAATTTTTTCGTTTTTAGGGTTGCCATTGGTTGCATACTTACACACATTATTATTATATATTACTGTTTGGAGTAAAAGAAATATTGCATATTATACATTTCTTCACAAATATATTTATAAAAAAAACAAATCTTTGTCGCGGGCAACGCCGCTGGCTTCGCATTTAGTGCTTTCTAAAACTTTTAGTTTAATATAATATATATTAATTTTTCTGATGTAAAAATTAAAATCATAAACGACGGTTTAATGTTTTTAGTCGAAAAATGCATTATATTACGTTCAATTCGCATAAAATTATATTTTACTTTCGTTAGTGAAATGAATTCACATTCGCTCGATCACAAAGTGTACCTACCTATATGAATTGAATGATGTACTCATGAACGCATCCGTGCTTATATATAGGTACCTGGGTATTAAATTGAACGCATTCATTCCAAACCACAGCATTATTATTATGGCTCGTATTGTATACGCGTGTACCACTGCACACTTGTAAAGAAAGGGGCTTATAGAGAGAGAGAGAGAGAGATAGTGGTCTAAGGTGGAGGGGGCAACACTATTAGAAGAAGAAAGCATACAGATTAGGTGCATTTATACCGTAGACAAGAACGGATAGGCAACCAGAATTTATCACGCGAGAACGGGCATTTTGATATTATGATATTTCAAAGGGGTCTTACCAATTATTATAATAATATATATATATCAAATATAGTTAATGATAAAACAACCTTTCCGGAGCGAGTGAGCTATATAAAAGCGGTGTCTGTCTCTCGTCTATAAACGTTTCGAGGACTCCGACCTCTTATTTCGTTAACAATACAGCTGCAGTGGCCTATCTATTCTTATATCGTCGTCTATGATTTATACCCATTAATAGTGTGTATTGTGTATGTCAGAGAGAGAGAGAGAGACAACAACAAAAGTTAAAAAACAACAAGATATGTAAGACGGGAATATTGTGTCGACTGTCGAGATAAAAATATAAGTGGAAATGATCTGTTTTTTTTTTTTGGTTCAGTTTAAACTTTTACAATTTTCTATTAAAAACTGAAATTAACGCAATTCGTTTATATCTCTTTCACTGGACGAGCAATATATAGCTGATATAAGGTGATTGAAAACTCAACCGAATTCAATGACCTTTAAACTCATCTGACGGTAAACTCTCCCGATTTTAATGACCTTTAATCTCTCCCGGATCTACTTTCAGTACTATATATCTGAAGAGTTTAATATTATGTAACCTTTCCCGAGTCTATAGCAACTTCGTTTGTACATTTTGATTGTATCATTTAAAGAGTAATATATTATACCTAACTTAATTTCAACAAACAAACATTAGAGAGTCAAGCACATAATATAACTAAATTATAGTAAATAATTTAAAATTTAAAAATCGGGAGACTTTAACATTTCTGTTTAGGGTTTCGGTTCTATTATATCTCTTTATAACAATGTAAGTGCAGTCACTGCAGTCCATATTTTATTATTATTATTATGTGTCTAAAGTCTACTGTATGCAAAGATGGGAAATTTAATGAAAATAACTAACTCAAGTTAAGTTAAGAAAACGCAAGACAGATAAGTTAGATTTTTACAGTTAACAAATCATACATTTAAATCTATAAGTTAGAAGTTAATATGGAATAAAATATTAACTTGAATCGATACTTTTTAAATTAGTATGAGGATGAGTGGCAGTATTCTTTCTAATTTATATATACATATTTTACTTTACACAATTATTACAAATTTTAATTATACACATCTCAATTAATAATCAAACAATTATTAATTTTTATATTATATAGCAATTATTTAAGGTCATATGATATTCAAAAACAATACAATTTGTAATTTATAATATTTAAATGAAATATTATATATGTTTGTATTATTATTTATTAACTATTAAAGTATTGGATTATTTTTATTTTTATATAAATATTTACGTATAAAACCATAAAAACGAAAAATGTCCAGACATCATAAACTTCATAGACTGTTTTTAAATCAACTGAGAAAAGCTAAGTTATTTCAACTGTCAATTGAACTAGGTAGTTAAGTTCATGGGCTGATTAGAAAATTAACTAACTATAGTTAAGTTGAAAAGTTAAACAAAATTAACTTTTTAACAAGTCAATGCCCACCTTTGACTGTATGCGAGTACCTATAATATGGGTATATGACGTGAAAAGTTTTCACTGAAAACGTGCAGTAATAATATTTTATTTAAAATATACTTGCCGATCGATGGTCTGAATATGACCATTGGCATGTTATTGTTACTATTCGACCTGTCCGATCTCTCGTTGATTATTTGCTCGGCCAACAGTTTCGTAAACGTGTACGTATTCGGAAACAGTCCCAAAAATCTACAGGAATAGAATAAATTCAACGCATTTAGTTTTTGTGTTTTTTTTTTTTTTTTTGTGTGTACATAATAATATAATATTTGGCTATTGATTAACAGCTATTCTCGTACGCACGTCATATAACACCGCGCAGACGCCCGATCGAATCCCTCGAGGGATGACTGAGAAATAAAAAATTCCAGTCATCGATTATTAAATTTAATGTTCTATTATAAACGACAACGCAATAAATAATACGTAGGTGGTAAGCACGACGCATTACAATATATATATATATAAATATAATATTATTATGTAATGTGATTTCAAGTGGATTCATTTCCTTTTGATGATTCTAGTGGCTGGGTAATAATATGATATTATTACGTCGCACTCGTGCGATCGGACTCTTCGCGAAACGGAGTTCAGTTTCTCTGACTATACGAACATAATATTATTAGGGTTTTAAAATTGAAAATTTCACTCCTCCTGAAATATTGAAAAATATTTTTTTTACATGTGCAGCAGATATCACTTTGATAGCATTTATTAATTATTATTTATTACTCTTATTTTGTAAAAGAAACCGGCTAAAGACCTAAGTACCTGGTAGTAAATCAAGTATTATCGTATTATTTCATATCTGTGTTTGGTTGGAGATGAATAATAACAAATTAATAAATTATAATTCACAAATGTATTGGTAGGTATAATAATAATAATATGATTATTGGTTAGTGATTACTGATTAGGTCTAACCGGTCCATTCCATCTTCAGAAAGCCATGCACACTATTGCACTAGTCACTATAGTAAACAATTTGTGTATTCATAAAATAGACATAGCTAATTATTTTATGCATGACGTCCTTCTCTCACCCTAATTATACGGCTTGTAAAAAAACTGTTTTTCCAATTTTTTTTTATAATTTATTGTTGGTGTATTTTTATTTTTTATGTGAATGCAATATTTCATGAAAGTTCCAAATTCCGTGGTTCCAATTATACGTGTAGCAACAAATAAACAAAAATATATTTTATCATATTATTTTATAATTAAATGTAATTAATTGTTTAGTCCTAACATTATGCGAGTACCTAATAAGGTGCGTTACAATGGCACCACAACTTAAAAATTTTTTTTGAAATTTGTTCTATGCTTTAGTAACCAATTTATAACCATTTGTAACCACAAATTTAGTGAAAAGTTATGAAAAACGGGTTTTCCGGTTATGGATTTAGGTTACGAACTCCAAATTTGTGGTTACGAGTGGTTACAAATTGGTTACTAACCCCTAGAACAAATTTGAAATTTCTAAGTAGATTATTTCGAAATGCGGGTGCTGGCTTAACGTTACACCAGCACCCGGTTATGGAAAACAGTTTTTCCGGTTATGGATTTAGGTTACAAATTCCAAATTTGTGGTTACGAATAGTTACGAATTCGTTACTAAAACACGGAACAAATTTTACAAAAAAAATTTTTAGTTGTGGTGTCAGGGTAACGCACCTTACCTAATATCGTATTTTATTATTATTATTATTATTATTATTGTTTGATAATGACGTTCAATTATATCTCTACAATACCTAATATTTATTTGATAATTAAAAGTCACACAATATACAAGTTGGTATCTAATATCATTATATTTTTATTGTTATTCGAGCGAATTCAATTATTATATTGAATTATATTTTGTAGTTTGTACAATGATATTTATTTTATTATATTATTTAGGTTTATTTAATATTATTAGTGTAATATTATATTATAAGACTCTACGGTTTTGCCCTCATATAATATATAAAATTCACTATACGGTTTTGCCCAAATGAGGTTGGTCACGATGGCCTGCAGTGTTGAGAATAGACGACGAAAATAAATTCATCTAGATACGATACAGATAATTTTAAATACATTTATCTAGATACAGTCATGCGGATACAGATAAATACATTTTACATTTATCGATATTAGACAAAGATAATCTATAACTTTTATCTCTATCTCTACTACCGTATACAATGTGTTCTATACGAACCGAGAAAACTACTGAACCGATTTGCCTGAAATTTTTTACTGTTATATACCCGACAGACTGTTGGAGGTTTTAGCAGCACTTTTGTTCATAAAAAATAAGTTTAAAGTTCTTGAAAAATTAAAAGCTAATTTTTAAGGCCTATCTGCGAGGTCCGCAAGAACAGGCCTTTTTTATGTTTCCGTCATTTTGTGACAACACTATTTATCTTTTTTCCATTTTTTTTTCACAGAGTTGTTCCAAATACCCTTACGAGTGTCACCACATTGCCAGATTTTTAATTTGTTTTGTCTGGAGGGGGTGTATTGTATTTAAATGTTCCGATTTTCTGACGACTCTATTGTACTTTTTTACAATTTTTTTCACAGAGTTGTACCTTGAATTTTTTTTTGTTAGAGGAGTGGGATAGGGGGATTGTGTTTTTATATTCCCATTCTTTGACGACACTTTTTAAAATTTTTCCAATTTTTTTTTTTACTACGTTATACCAAATAATCCTACTAGGTAGTACGTATTTAGGTATATTGGCGTAGATCTTCATTCAGAGTTAACAGAGTTCACCAATGTGTCAAATTCATGGATTTACTTCTATGTTTTTTTAATATGTATATTACCTATTATTAATATTAATTTACGCAGTAACATAAATGTATAAGATATTTATATGATTTTTTTTTCAATTTCTTACAAAATTTGGCCCTTTATCCTTTATTATTGATATCTAAACTACGAAAACTTATACTCGTGTCACGCTTTGATGAAATATTAGTGCATAATAATAATTTAGCCATAAATAATAATTAAGTACACGCGTGCTGCCCATTTCCCGATGGCCATTTCACGAAAAGTCACGGATATAATGATATAGACATAGTGTAAACGAATAACAAAAATTGCTCTTAAAAACGGTTAATTTATAGTTTCCATTTCACGAATTGGACACTAAAAACTTACTCGTGTCACATAGGTACGTATTCGATATAGATGTATGTCATATAATTTTGATATAAATAATAATTAGGAGGTGTCACGCGTTACCTATTTCCCGACGGCCTTTTCGCTAAAAAAAAGTCACCAAAACAGGAATTTAAGTGTAAATTAATAACGGAAATTGCGTTTAGTGTAAATTAACGGTTTCCATTTCACGAATTGGATACAACAATAAACGTGTAGGTACCCAATTACATGGAAATAAAAACGTCTCGATTGTCGTGATCGAAGTATACAATTTATATAATGGATATCAATTTCGTGAAAAGTTCGATCACACTATAATAATATGTGGATGTGACGTGTAGATAAACTATAAAGTAGGTAAGTATAAAATATACTATACATACGAATTGAATAGTGATGATTCTTTTAACACGTTGGCGGGGACAGAGCCGTAAAAAACATTTCGTTTCGGATTATGCAGTATTTATGTGTATGTCGTAGGCATACTATATACCTATAAAGTCAAAGAATTTAATTTTTATTCGATTTCACTATCCGCCCAGACGTTTAGTTGAACGCTTATTTCAAGTCGGGTTGTCAGCGTATAGGTTTTATATTTTAATATTCCGAAAGAAATATTTTTCCAAGAATAAAATATAAAAATTGAATTTTGAACCATCAGCGGTGTTATAATAATATTGCCTGGTTATAAAATATACGTAGTGTTTAAAGCCTTGGCGAACAAAGTATATATAGTTGACCACCGATATTTTGCTCAGTATAGGTGCCCTCGAAGGACTTCACTCCGTTCGTCTAAGCACTCTAAGCCTATTGAGTACTTATAAAACAACTGCTCGTTTAAAATTCTACTTTGATATATCGAAGTTCTCTGATGAATACAATATTCCGTTTTGAAACATTTAAACTAATAATGGTGTTACGTTTAGGGCAAAATACATACCATATCCTTTTTTAGTATTAAAAAGTAGCTTATATCCTTTCTCGGTGTCTAAACTATCTATGTACCAAATTTCATTTAAATTGGTTCAGTTAAGCCTATTCAATACAAACAAACAATCAAATCTTTCCTCTTTATAATATTAAGTATAGTATATAGATCAAATATGTAACCATTGACAACATTATAAATAAACAGTACATAGCAACCATGGTTACCAATAGCAACCATTTATAAACAAATATTTCCATCGTAAATCTCAAAATCCCTGTGTGAGCACCTCACATTACCACCTCACCTCACCACTTTGTGAATCTAAACCATCCAGGGCGTTACTCAAACGCATACAAAAAAATTCATTCAAATCGGTCGAGCCGTTTAGGAGGAATTCAGTGACATACACACGTACAGTAGAATTATATGTATAAAGAAGATTGTCCAAATTATACTAAATAGACTATATATTTTAAAGTACATATTCCATGGGGGGGGGGGGGGTGAACAGTTTCCGGCCGAATCGATATTATAAACAATCGTAGCTGGCGGAATCAATAGCCGGCGGAGTCGATACGAAATCGATACAAAATCGGCGGAATCGATATAAGCGCCCAAAAAAATTACTCGGTAGAGTACAAAAACTGTTCTGCACAGGAATATTCTGACGTTTTGAAATATTTATCGACACATCGAACAAAATTTATTTATATAATATTAAAAAATCAATTTAATTAAAACGCGCACCAAATAGACGTAAGTAACGTCATTGCAGCTTTTAATATATTAAAAATTATTAATTAATATTATTCCGGAAAGTTGTGACTGTAAACAACTATAAAAGTACCTAAACGCGAAGAGATAAAATACATTTCACGATTATAACACAATATTATTATAATCCCTCTATATTGTCATTTTTTATTCGGCTAAATAAAGGGATCGAGACTTTCTCAAAAACCGATTAAATATTTTTCTAATATTTCACGAGTCTTACGATAATAGTGTGTCGGAGGTTGTCGGTCGAAATATTTTCCTATTTTCTTATGTCATCGCGATCTCGAAATTCGATTATAATAATAGGCACGTCGTCGTCGAGGTGAGCTATGTAATACATTTTTTTCGTCCAGCTTGTTTTTTTTTTTAATATGTAATAGAACGAACATTTTTTTTCGTCTTCTTAACTATAATTTATGCGTCGAAAATACCCGAGATAAGCATCCGGGGTCATTAGGCAGGTATTTTCTCGAATTGCATTGATTTGAAAAAAAAAATGTATATTTTCTAAAACTTCTTCGACTCGAGTAGTCGTTAAACTTTGCGCCGACAACGACGTTTCGGCTCGTATTTGGTTTTTGATTTATTTTCGTGTTTTTACGGTTATAATAAAAATAATAATTGACGATTGTTCTCTGAATTCACGAATTCACGATTCGACGTTTTCGTTCATTTTTTTTACGGGTCATTTATCTATTAAATATTTACAAATAAATTATTAAATATTAAGAACAAATTTTAATCTAACAATACGAACCCACTAGATAGATTTCACATAGATTTCTTACATTTTAATTCTTACTCGAACGCATATTGTCGCCAGAGTAACAGAGGAATAAAAGATCTCATTCGTATAAAGTTGTAATGTTTAAACAGACGCTTTATACAGACATTTGCATACATTCGTCACTTTCACTCTCTCTCTCTCTCTCTCCTTCTCGCCCCCTTTCATTGTCTTTCTGTCTTTCTGTCGCTTTTAATTTAAATTTTTTATCAAATATTAAATATATAGAATATTCTTATGATTAAAAAAAAAAAAAAAATTTATATGTATGACCAGCTAACCATCCCAGCCCTTTGATAATTTTTTTAATATTTCTGTTTCCTCTGCCTTATAAATATTGACTATTTTTATGCACTAAACGAGGTGATGACACACACTGAATATTAAATAAACTAAATTTGAAAATATATTATCCGACACAACGCACTTATCCGTATTTGCAGAAAATATAAATCGAATTAAAATATTAAATTTTAATCGAGTTGTTAGATAGATAAAACGACGTATAGATAATCTCCCGAACGATCATTTTGCCTGACAGTTCAGTCGTTTTTCCTGTAAAATCCTTCGGATGCAGTATTTTCTCGAAATGGTCGTGTCACGATGTCTTATCATCTCTCTTTGAAATGTTGTAACAAGACGTGCCAAAGACGTCGACTCAAAAATATAGAGCGAAATAGAATTCGATGCGCGAATGGATTTAAATCAATCTTTCAAATCGTTCTGATAATATCAAAGCAAGCTGGTGGACTGCAATAATCGCTAAGCCGAAACGAACTACCATTATCACATAACCGATCACGGTCACAATGCTTAACACCATTTCTTTGGTTAATATAAGTTTTTCAGTATAATCATTAATATAATATTAATATTACATTATTACAAATTAGAATACGTCTTATTAGTTAATAATGTATTATAATATTTTTGAAAATTGTATATTTTTACCTTGTAATGAAGCAAAATTATGGGAAGTCATTTTTAACTGAGGATTATTTTCTCAATTTTAGTGAAATTTATATGCAATATAAATATATTATTGTATACAGGGCTTGGAACCTTTATGATTTTTTTGGTTTCGGTTCCAATTAGGTTCTTCAAAAAAAAAAAAAATTTGGTTCCGGTTTCGGTTCCGGTTCTTAAAATTACAGAATAAAGGTTTCGGTTCTGGTACCGGTAAATACCGGTATTTAGAGGTATTTTTTTTTCAAAACGTTAAAGAAAAATGAAGTATAAAATGCATATATATTATAAAAAATGATTAACTCAAATTATAGCAGCATTATTGGGTTAAAGGACTTTAAGTAGTTTTACAATTTTTTTTAAAAACATCCAAAACAAATTTTAAAAATAGGGTTGATTGTGTTAAAAAATATAATGACGTATGAATAACAATCGTGCAGTTCATTCGATAGCTTATAATAATAATCGAATCGATATTAAAAACTATTCGTTATCGCCAATTAGTCACTATTTTATTATTATTATAACTCAAAAGAAACTTTTCAGAAATTATATTTAATATTATGTTTATGTATCATGTACATTCATAAATAGCTATACCTAATTATTAGTCCATGTCACAATCTATTCTGATAACAATGTATATAGGCCCGTTTTTTTATCATTTTAATAATCATTTTATTAGACATCATACATCAACATCACCAGACATCGTCATCTAAAACTATTTATAAATCACAAAATATAATGAAATAATCATAACACCAGATTTTATAAACCCTACGGGCGAATAACAATATTTATTATTTATATAATTTTATTTTGGTAACTACTCATATTTTATCGTTTTCTGGAATTGTTAGATTTTACTATTATAGAAATATACAATTATAAATACACGTATACATTTACAACATAAACCAAATTGTATGAATCAACTATTATTATTTAATATTTATTGCCTATACCTAAATATAATTAATAATTGAATAATAGTAGAACCGAAAAAACCTAACAATTCTCTTGCAACAAATATCGGTTCCAGTTCTGGTTTAGGTTCTTAAAAAAATCAAAAAAGGGTTTCGGTAAGGTTCCGGTTAAAATACCAGTATTTTTAATTTCGGTTCCAAGCCCTGGGTTCGATGGAGGGCTATCTCAAGACCAGCGATTCCCAAAGTGTGTTCGGTGGTACAATCTCAAGGATTCCGCCAGATGTATGTGAATATTGATAAAATCGTTTTCTATATTGAACTTGAAAAAAAAAATTCATTCAAAAATTGGAATTGAGTTGGAGTTAGTGATATATCGGGTTCCACAAAACACAAACTATTTCCAAAAGGTGCCGCGGTCGTAAAAGTTTGGGAACCGCTGTCTCTAGACGCCGCGCCATTCGCTAAGCCAAACTGCAGGTCAAAACCGCGTAGCGATAAACCGCCCCTCAAGTGTGACTCGGAAAAACATGTTTTTTCTTAGCGCGACAACTGAGAATGTTTTGTTCTCGAAATAAACTATATATATTATGTTATACACAATACTTACTTTGTCGTGCACGTATCGGATAATTCGGGATCTAAGTTTTCCGCAATCGAAATCGCGTCCCGCCAACTGATCGGCGATTCGTACACTTTCTCGTCCACGTAAATTCTGTTACAGTTGCAATAGGTCGTCGACACGTGTAAGAATACCTGCAGCATAAAACGCATTGTGCGATTTGAATAATTATTATTATAATCGTGTTGTGGAATAATATATTTCAACAATGTATGATGATGGCAAACGTCGGGAAATCGTGTACTCACAGTGGTTATTATATGGTTTAATGCGGAAGTAGATAGGATAGGCTGTGAAATATATGCATTTCAACAATAATAATTAAGTGATTCGTTATGCCGACGATAAACGTCTACGATACTAGTCGAATATTATATTATTTGTAGAATTACCTATTTCAGTGACGCCGAACTACGAAAATTATCAAATAATATGGCGAATATCAAATTTTAATAGTACTACCTACTTACCAAAACAGCAATTATTTATTACAAAATAAATAAGTGTAAAATTTGCTAAACCCGGGTAAACTTACCTAGTACCCGCCCACCCACCCACCTACCACATAATTCACTATGGCAGTCGCCATGGGGGTTACCCGTTTCCGCCGAAAGTGTACCTTTCCCTTCTCCGCCAATTCACTTTTCCGCTAAATCATAAATTCGTAGATTTCTTTTTCCTCCAAATGAAAAAAGTAAGTCTAGTATTTGAATAGTATAGAAATATTGTATCTAAATTTAAAATTTTCTTTAAAATTATAAATAAAAATTTGACGAATTTTGTATAATTGTTTTCATTGGCGGAAAATGGAAAGGTACTATGTTGGTGGAAAAGAGAAAGGTACACTTTTGGCGGAAACCGGCCATACCCATTGCCATACTTGGGTAGAGGATTAGAGTCGCCATCGGGACCTATACCCAAAGGTTAGGGCTAGAAACTCTTTCATGCCTTAAAAAACCTTAAAATGTGCATGCATTTATGCCTCAAAGAATCACTAAATATGCTATTAAAATATGTATTTAAAGAAAAAAATCATAGTGCTAAATAAAACCCTTTTTATTTTAATATCTAGATAATATTTACATAATTATAATTAATTGTACTATTATATAGTTGTTTTTAACCATCAAGAATACGTGTGTGCGATGTGCCAATAAGTATAACCACAAGTGATCGCCGAGGATAACACAAACACTCATTTTGTATAAATAAAACCTTTAAAATATAACATCTCTAATCTATTGAAAACTATGTTTTTTAATAATATTTATAAAACTTAAATCATTTTCAATGTTTAATCATATTCATCATTTTCAATCATATTTCAAATTCAATAATGTCATGTCGTGAAACAAATTTCTATATTACTTAGCTTTGAATGATTATTGAAAAACATACAAACTAACGTAGAAATTCCTAGCTCTGGTGGGAATAAACCATCTAAAAATGTAAAGTTGATTTTTTTAAACTTTAAAAACTGAATTAGTCAGTTAATTTTTTAATTCACTCAAGAACTTAATAAGTTTAAATTACTGTTGAAATAACTTGGTTTTTTTAAGCTGACTTAAAAATAATCTATCAAGTTAAAATTAAAAATGTTTTTGACATTTTTGGTTTTAAACATTAATGAAATTACTATATTATATACTGCACGGTTTAAATAAAAATAATCTCATACCGTAAAGGTTATTGTACCTATTGTAATAGGTACAATAATTTCTGGCTGTATCTGCATGATAAATTAGTATTGGGGTACTTTTATAATATAGTTTGACACAAAATACTATTTGTGTGGTCCGCGGACTAATTGAAAAAGTATTAACTATTTAGACTTATAGCGAGTTAAATGTGTATTGTATGTTTAACGATTAACTCAATACCTGACAATATCGTGTTCACTTAACTATTAACTGAACTCGAGTTAATTATTTCTGTTAATTCGTCCACCTTTGGGTACCTACACCTGTATGATAATAATATACAGCCAATGTCTAAACAAACCACCTGTGGAGCTCAGCACGTGTCTCAGTAGAGTCATATGTCTCTGATCGACCTTTTCAAAAGCTTTATTTAAGCTTGTCATGTAAAAACGTTACGTTAGTGTTGTAGGTATAGGGCGTTTTATTAATTGCAGTTTTTGAACAGCGTAATATTATTTTTACCGATTGGCCTGGATAGGTCCTGGGATATATATTTTACAAGTAAATAATTATAGTAAGTTGACCGTAATGAATTATATAATATTGTTTTTGTAATTTGAAATTTTTCACAAATCATGACGCATATCCTACATTGTTTACTTAAACGTTTTTATACTGCGTATTATAGTTCGAAAATTCCACATCGAAAATATTTGAATACGCTTATTGACTGCTGTAGTACCAAATACTGAAATACGGTAGTACGGTATATACGTCACTTGATATTACTTCACTTTTTAATCTATATATAAACACGATAAAGATCAGGTTTAAGAATTACAGCTATGACAACTCTTCGGATGACAAGGGAAATTAAAAAATCAGATAAAAGGAAAAACTATTGCAGTTGGGAATAAAAATCGTTTGTCAAACGAGGTGCAGAACAATATTCTTAGTATATTTTTGTCAATCAAAAGGTTCATATTATTATCGGTATATAATTATTAAACCCGATATGGTAATAATATACAAAGTGATTTACCAAACTACGTTTTCATTTGACAGTGAATTTATTCAAATTTCGATTTTTGGAAGTTTTAAATAAGCTTAAAGGCCACATATATTTTGTCTTGGCAGCAAGAAAATTTTATACAAAAATTGAAATTATGTTCATTATTAAACAACTTAAAATAGATCAAAGGCAAGTCGACACTTTGTTAAAGTAGGTCTTGACTTACTACATAATATGCCACAATCATAGGCGAAAATCGGGGGAGGGCTAGAGGGGACTAAGTCCCCCCAGAAGTTTAAAGTACAGGTCTTAGCCCCCTCCCCTGGCCATCACAATTTAAATGTGACTAAATATAGGTACAATAATTAGTAAATTGAAAAATGCATTTTTAAAATCTGGATTAAGAAATAAATGATAAAAAAATATTATATGGTAAAAATTAAATTAAATTTTTACAAACTTATTGTCAATTTTCATAGTTTGGAAAGATCGTAATTAATGTAACATTAATAATAATTAACAAGTAATAACACCCGCATTGGTTGTTTCTGTTTAGAAATAAATGTTCAAAGTAAGGCAAATTATTGTTTTTTACTGTATTATGGTTAAATTGTTTAATATGTCAAACTTTGTAAATTGTCTTGTTGAAATAAATAATATTGTGAGCGACTCTAGTACATTAGCGCCTAAATAGGTGCAATAAGAAATATAATGCTCAGCCATCCCCCCCCCAGTAATTTCACCAAATTTCCGCCTAAGGTCACAATATAATATTACATTAAACTGCAAAAATTACACTAAATATAAACAACTTATTAATACATGGTTGATAAGACGGTAAACGATTCCTCTATTATGTTCTACATTTGTATTTTATTCTATATTATTTTATTTTGTTCTTATTTGTTTATTTTGTTTATTTGTTGTTTATTTGTCTGTTTAATCTCCTCTTCGTTAATTTTCATTTTCATTTTTATTAAATAATTAAATAATTCAATAATTCAATAATTCAATAATTCATTATAATACACCATCATACTAAATAAATAATAATTATTGGTAGATCAAAAGTTAAGTAGATAATAATTACCTACTTATGATCTCGGTAAATACATGATCGATTTATAAAATACGCATATTTTAATATTTTAAATGTCATTAGACTATAATATTCTTGCTAAAATCATTAAATAACCAACGTATACACCTGTAAACCAACTCTTAATTAAATGTAACATGTATGATTTAGGAACTCCAATATGACCAAAGACCAATACGAGGTAGGTACTACCTCGGTGGTGAATTGGGATCAAACAATTTGTAATGCAATTAATTTTTCTTGTATTTATTTTATCTATCTTTTTGGCCAATAAATATTATCTTATCTTATCAGTTACATTATGATAATAGAGAAGTAAAAGAGAAGTTAGAAAATATAATTTTTCAATTTCATATATTAATAAATCGTTTGGTCGTGCATTTGTAGATTACCCAGGCCCGACTTATCATAACTCTATTGCCTCTGGATTTTAAAAGAAATATTAGTACACGTGAACAAATTAATATCAAAGGATTATTATATAAATATATATTTTTAGAATTGAATAATAATGTTTCTTAATATTATATAATTATAGTAAGTACCTAATTTAACGGCCATTTATATAAATTTTGTATTATCGTAATCTATTATTAAATTTATTTATGTTAAGACTTTCTTATTTTTTCTTCGTTATATTTTTTAAAGTAAACTTGTTCCTTAATCTACCTTTCAATAAAACTATGCAAATAAATCACGAGGTAGGTAATCAAAACTGTATATTATTTTGTTTAAACTTCTAAATTTGTAACTATTTCTTTTGATTTCTTTAATAAAAAGAAAAATATTATTTTCAAGTGTTTGATATTTGTCGTATTACTTAATGAGTGCCCTAACCAACTTTTGTTCTTTTCAAATGAGAACGTTTCTTTATAATTGAAAATTTTGAATCGCATAGCTACATTAAAAAAATTTGAACAAGTAGTTTCTCAGAAAGTTATTAAAATGTTTATGCGAAGGATAAAATAGTCCGTAAAAATGGTAAGATAGAAAATAATATAATATATATAATATCGTATTTATTATACTTGGACTGTGCCAAAAATGCGGAGAACCTCTCGCAGTCAAGCACCACGTACGTTTTTGGCCAGCCCCCCCGAAAAAAACGAAAATCTATAAATAAACTATGCAGATATCTCGTACGAATAATTTGGGAATTTGCACGACCTTCCTTTCCTGCCAAAAACAAAAAAAAACCATAGGGGTGCTGGCGAGACGTCACGCCAGCACCCCACTCCCCACCAATGGTTAAAATTAACATTTTCGGAATTTTTTTTTGCAGATATTTTGTACGTAATTTGCACGAATTCGCAAGCCTAATTTTGTAATTCGCCTGACCTTCCTTCCCCTCAAAAAAAAAAAAAACATTTTTAGCAAAAATCATAATATGGAGTTTTTTTTATCAAATATATTTTTTATTTCGATTTTGATTTATTTTATTACATATAGATTTTTTTATTGAATATAATTCTTTATTATTGAATAAATGATTTTGTATGAAATAGATTTTTTTCATTGAATATAGATTTTTTTTATTCTATTTAGATTTTATTTTAAATACAGATTTTTTTATTAATTAAATTAAATTTAAATAAAAGGCAAAGTTGAATAAAAAAACTAATTCGAATAAAAAAATACTGGTCTCCTAAACTATAAAGTTATTATAAAAAAAAGTCAGTTATATAAATAATTTTTATAAGACACTTTTATTAATTTTTGAAAATATTATAGTTTTATTAATTATTAACACTTAAACATAATTTAGGTGTTAATAATTAATAAAACTATTATATTTTCAAAAAATTAATAAAAGTGTCTCATAAAATTAATTTATATAACTGACTTTTTTTATAATAACTTTATAGTTACCCTATGGTTTTTTTGTTTTTGGAGGAGAAGGAAGGTCTTGCGAATTCCCAAATTAGGCGTGCGAAATATCTGCATAGTTTATTTATAGATTTTCGTTATTTGGGGGCTAAACGTATGTTCAAGCACCTCCTTGTCCACTGTCGTAACCATATACATACCAGAATAAGTCTAGAATATTTCCCGACAACCTATTCGAAGTAATCAGCCCAACCCATGACGACACCAATAAAATAATCGCATTTCTAAAACAAATTGCTATGTACAACCTAATTTAAGGAACTATCAATGTATTACTATATTATCTAACCTAATACTTCATTTTTGGTTGCAAGCTAATAGGTAACCTTAGCAGATGAAGCTGTACCACGAATAAAAAAAAAAATATATATATACTTGGACTATTTTGACAAATTTATAAATGACAATAGATTTATATTTAATACTAACGTCATCATCACGGGCCTCTGTTAACCTTAGTAGAGGTGAGTACTGACTGTACTTTTAGTTCTGTAAATTTCTTATCGATAATGCTCGATTTAAAATGCCATTTCGTTTCATACTTCATAAATCTTAAAAATAAACTTTTATTTTGCATTTTTTTTAAACTTTGCGTGCCTACATTTTTTGTATTTCTCATAATAATGAATACGATTTTATGAACATTTACCAGAAACCACGACACCAAAAATAATATTTTAAAATAAATGGGTGTTATTTATATTGTTTTGTCGAATTATTTGTATCGAGTATGGTTTTACCTATGATCCAGATAAAAGTGGAAGCGACTGTACAACGAGGTATAATTTATAGATAAGTCGTTTGAATTCAATCAACCACAATAACGGAAAATTACGAAAATTTAAATAGGTACTTAAGAGGATGTCAGCGCACTGTTTGTTTTCTCTCTCTGGCCCACGCGCAACAGAATCATTTTTTAAGTTTTTGAGTAATCTTAGAGTAAAATCATCCATTACAAAAATGATGGAGAATAATATTTTTGAGGGTATGACATATCGATTTGTCTAAATTTAGTCTCAAAACAATTTAAACATCATTTAAATGTTCACAATTTTATTTTTTTGAAAAAATAACAAATATTACACCAAAATCAATTAAACTTACAAAATCTTTTTTTTTTTTTGAAAGTCAAATAATAATAAATAATAATTAAATATAAAATCAATTTTTCTTACCCTCAAAAATATTATACTCTATTATAATTTTTAAAATAAGTAATTATTTACTCTAAAATTACTCAAAAATCACAAAAATCACATTTTAGATGGAAGCGTTTCGTCTATGCGATAGAGAAAACAAATAATGAGCTGAAATCATCTTAATAGAAATGGATTTTCTTTTAGTATAATTTTCATTTAGAATTAAATAAATATTATTTTCAGCATATTATTTTTTAAAGTTTTGTAATATTTTCAGTCGCAATTTTCTTATTTTTTAGGATACTTATTTAAATCTTTATACCTTAATTGTTATTATATTATGTTAAACCATTGTAACATATTATTAAGTGATTATTCATCAGTCATAAAATTGACGACTATAATGATGAAATCGATTGCATGCAATAGCCAATAACCATATAGCGTCACTGTAAACCGTATAAACTATAAATACGATATCATTACAGATATATAACGCTGTCTTAGTAGTTTGCAGTGAGTAACGAAAAGGATAATATCGAGATGAAAAAAAAAACATTTTGTTTAAAAGCTATCTGGTTTTTTTTCTTCGATTGAGAAGTCTCTAGATTAAATTATTAGAACTCTTACTTGATAATATTCTACAACCTTCATAATAGTTATTATGGACATTTTAATGTTTTACATATTATTATTAATTATAACACGCTTTGAAATCGAATAACTTAAAAAACTGACGAGATAATTCGTTATAATATTATAACAGATGATAATTAATTTGTATTGTTTTTTTTTTATCATGTTGATTTATACTATTTTATTGTTTAATTAATAATAATTATTGTGATTGTATTCGTTATATATAGTTGATTATATTATAATATTATGTTAATTACCTATATACTGTACCTACTGCTAAATCATCTCAGTATGTCATTTACGCGTTACTACAACTGTGTTCGACAAAATGATGTTTACCCCGTTTATTATGTATAAATAATTAATACATAAATAACGATCTCGCATTCAAATATTTGATCACATATTATTATGTCAATCTTGTTCACTCTGACGGTTTAGTTTTAACAAAACGGAATTCGGTTCTATACTGAACGCTAATAATTTGGTAAACGCGTTTGTAAGACGGAGATAAGTCGAGACGACTCGTGCGAGTGTAAACTGTAAAGCGAGTCTTAAAATAATATAAAAATAAGGTGTTAAATTTTTAGTTCCCGGATTTCGATGCAAAGTCAGTGACGCCATTTGAGGGGGTTCATCAAATTTAGTTTTTGTATTATTGCAAACTTGTAAATTATATTAATAGATAATGTGTTAAAAAAGCCTAAAATTTAACCGACGGTTGCGTAGTTGCGTGCCCAAAGAAAATAGTAGAAAATGGTGGTCATTTTTTAAGGGCTTATTGTTGCGTTAAAAAATCATTTCTCGGGTCATTTTTGGTTGGTTTTTTTAAGACTTTTTTGATTGTTTTTCGGGTCTCGTTTGAAATCAGGCCCTAGTTCTAAATTATTTTTAGTGTTTCAAGTCTGGAATATTTCAAGCGTAATATTAAAATATAAACTATAATAATAGTAAGGTAGAATATTTCTCAAAAAACGTGAACCATTGGATTTTTATTAATTATTATTTCACTATTTGGCGGCCTTGCTGCCTTACAAATGTCCATCGCTAATATATTTAGGAGATATTTAGATATATTCAGTACACTGAAATATCGTTAGTAATAATAATGATATTACTTCTATATAATATAGTTTTACAAAGTGCGATATCACTATCAGTAATAGCTGCCTCTATCACACATCAATAATTGATAATACATACTATTACCTAAATAGGTACCTAATTATATGATAGGTATATAATAATATGCTATTATAAATGTATAATATTATAAGTTATTAAGTATACATTGTGCTTTTTTTTCTTAATATAAATTATTAAAATTTAAAACGAGCACAAACCCAGTGCCAGAAATCTTTTAGTATTCCAGAATAATATTTACAAGGGACGAAAAATAATATAAGTGTGCTATTACAACTATTGAATCTGGAATGCAGTAAAAAATGCCATCGGTCAAAAAATGGCTATGGTATGAGTGAGATATTAATATGTGACTCGATTGAGACTGTAGGAGTAGACATTTAATGAGTCTTGTAAATACGAAAAAAGCCGATTGATATTTTACTCGATGACTATTATACTGCTTCCAATGAACTATATTATTATTACATAGACAAATTATTACTTGCCGATAAGAATATAAGTATAAAATAATAATAATTTCAACGTTACGTTTCATTTGAAAAAATACTTATCACAGTTTTATATTATTATAATTAAATATACGAGCTCGATTTAATAAAATATTAAACACAGTCAAATTTGTGTTAGTCGAGTGCATTTATACAGTGCACATATTATGGTTATCGATAGTAATTATATTGATATTATATTATTATTATAATTCAATCCTTTGGTGTATTTTTCTATAAAAAAAAAAAACTGTAACTTCCAATCGGGACAATGTCAAAGGTTATCTTTTCTTGAATAAAAAAAAATATATATTGTACTTATATAGTAACTATAGTGAACCTAATATATAGTAATCAGAATTAGTTGTGGAATCGGTGGTTGTAAACGGTCAGCAGTTATTTCAACCAAATCGTTTATACCAATCATTGATCAATCATATATTATTAATGGACCTGGTAATGCGGTTATTAATTTTGAAAAGTGATTGAGTTTAATAATATTATGTCCATTGTAGTGGTCATGCGACTTTTACAAATGTCTTTACTCGACTCATATTATATCCATTTCGATTAAATATTTTGAATTTATAAAATTTTAAATATTATCGGTAATTCGAAATTTAAATCAACGAATTCAAATAAATCTTCAGAAATCTCATCGCATCGTCAGGTATCGGTAAGATTGACGACAAAAAGTACACACAAATGTATACGTTCTTTACCGCTCACGACACTAACTACATACGCAATATAATTTTGCACGAACTTAGAAAATAGCCTATATAGAACTTCTTAAAAAAACCGTCCATTTGTTACCCATCACTCGAATCTTAAGCGATTAAAAATCAGAGGGACCATAAAATCAAAATATGCCTTATTTGATGATTCTATTTTATAGGAATTAATTTTTTTTAACTTTAAAACTTAACTAGTAAGTTAATTTTCTAATGAACTTTTAATTGGCAGTTGAAATAACTTAGCTTTTCACAGTTGATTTAAAAATGATCTAGTTAAAAAAAATGTTGACATTTTTAGTTTATACGTAATTATTAAAATAAAAATAAAAATAATCCGAATAATAATGATAAGAATTTTAACTATAAAGATAAATAAATCCCCAAAAAAAACATAACAGTGAAAAAAGGCCAAGTTCCAAACTCCCTCCCAAAAAAGTCGGCCTATCAAAGTAGTGAAATCTACATTGTAGCCAAGTCTGCTATTTTTTTAATTCATAACCTCAATGCACTCCTACATTAAAGAGCAACACTTCTCTTTTATTTGTATTGTTTAACACTTGGTCAGTTTCTGAATGAGGAATAAACTAGACTTGGCCGCAATGTAGATACTAAGATACCACTACTTATTATGATTCGCTGTCTTTTTTGAGAAGAAATCTAAACATTTTACTTTTTTCTGAATCTTCTTCTCCCCATCACCCTCGTAAGTCATAAGTGAGCACATTCGATAATGATGTTTTATTCCTCATTCAGAAACTGACCAAGTGTTAAACAATACAAATAAAAGAGAAGTGTTGCTCTTTAATGTAGGAGTGCATTGAGGTTATGAATTAAAAAATAGCAGACTTGGCCACAATGTAGATTTCACTACTTTGATAGGCCGACTTTTTTTGGGAGGGAGTTTAAAACTTGGTCTTTTTTCACTGTTATGTTTTTGTTGGGGATATCATTTATTTTTGCGGGCTTCAGCGTCGTAAACGACGTGTTGTTATTATTTATTTATTTATTTTTTTTTAAATTTATTTATTTTTTTTAAAAAAATTCAATTTTTAGATTTTTCCCTTTAGTTACACTGTAAAATCTACCTTTGTGCCAAATTTCACGTTTCTACCTATACAGGAAGTGTCTTATAATTTTGATGATCAGTGAGTGAGTGAGTGAGTGAGTCAGTAACAATATTGCAAATTTTGAAATCCTACCATTTTGAAATGGCACAATATTAAGGACTCATTTTCTTACAGCGTCCTAAGCTACTAGAGGTTAATCTTTGTTTTAAATTTCAAAAGTTTATCTTAAGAGGAAACAGAGATATATGGGTTAGAAAAAACGGGCGACTTGGTTCGTGTAAAGATACACTGGCATTGCTGTAACTTGGCCTGGCGCACTGCCGTGCGCTCAGATAAGATAATGAGTGGCCCCTTCATGTATAATGTCATAGTATTTTTCAGACACGTCGGCGCCACTGCTGTACATTATAAATAATTCAATAAAATTGATTATTATAATTTAGGAAATTAGATCTCTCTCAAGAACGCAACCACTCTTTATGTGATCTACATAAACTAATTAAAAAAGTAAATAAGCTTTTTTTTAAACTGAATAAGTTAGTATTTTTTAACTTTGAACTTGTCGAGTTAAATTAATGATTCGTTAACTGTTAACTTTTAACTTATCGATCTTCTAGCGTTCTCTTAACTTAAGTTAAGTTAATTATTTTTATTAACTTGCCCACCTCTGATATAGCATGTCATTAAACAAAAGGTAATAATATAAAGAATATCGTTAAAAGAAAAATATCGCAATACGAAAGAAATCGTTTAAAAATTTAAAATGTATGTAACAATATTGGTTTCGTAGAAATATATTATTATGTTTTCATTCCACACGATTTATTTACTTATCGCGTACCAATCGATCTTAGAATTTATTATATTCCGTATTCGGACCATTTCCCACATTAGATATTATTACTTTTAACGATAAACGCAACAATTGGGTAGCTGCTGCAGGTAACGTTTAAGTTGTAAATAACGCAAATGCAAGCCCTGCGAGCCCCGATAGGTATTCGAATGGAAAAACTCATTTTATGAACACGATGGGCACCACCAGAACAAGTTTAATGGAACCATAAAAATAAAATAAAAAATACCTCTAGGCCACAATAATCGGACTGCAGGCTGACATTGCAGGACGAGGACATATCGAACGGATTTCGTGTTGGAGTATCATAGCACCCATCGAGATAAAATAAATTATTAAGCGAAAACGGAGTCCAAAACATTATAACTTTACAAAATATGTGGACAAGAGCGAACCGTTTAACATCTACGACTCGTATGCCCATCAGGACCGAAGCCCGTGTACTCAAGACGATCCGACGACGAGCAACCCGCTCAGGCGAAGACTCAGCGCAAAAATACTCGGCATAAGAAAATATTATATTACGATAAAATGTTTGCATAATATAAGTCTTAAAAAATAAATCTTATTTATCTAATTTGGAAATTATTCCAACAATATACGCGTTACTACCATAATAATATTATAATATGCATTGACGTGTTGGTGTTTTGTTCACAGAGCCGTTTTGTTTTTATTTTAAATATAATATATTTTGTTTGACTAAATATAATATTTTGAAATTCGATTTGTGGTTTTTTTTTATTTGCATTTTGAATGCAACTCATGATACAATCGTTTCCGAGTAAAAAGTACTTGAAAATATTATTGGTATAATGTTAAAGTCACTGCCATATGAAACAGTCATTTTCCCCGGAAAACAGAAGTAATTCGAGTTAATATACTGCTTTATGAAAAAGGACGTAACTTATAAAAATAGTGGAACAAAATAAAATTAGTATTATTAGAAATCAGTAATAATTATATAATTGTATTGCAAACAAATCAATAAACATTTTTTGAAAAAAAAATAAAAATGGAATAAGAATTCGAAAAAAAGTCGAAAGCCTTTAACAAACAACATAAATACTATATAAAGTACTCCCACGTGAAACTTATACACAGACATAATACTATTTTATTATCTGCTGATTTTTATAAAGTCCAGTAACACGATATTTGGGGGTTATAATATATCGACACATCAAACATTTGTTTTATACATTTCCCAAACCTCGTTTATCAACAACTATGCGCGTGTAATATATATTATGTTAAGGTCAACGTGGAATACCACAAATGTGTACCGATGGGCAATTTGACGCTCAAAATACAAACAAATCGTGCAATTTTTTTTTTTAATTGTGCCATAACTATAATAGTTGTATAATATTGATGGGAAAAAATAATAAACAATTATTTAATATTATATTAACAATATTATAATTTTATTAATTTACAAATACTTTCGAACAATGCGATTGAGTTAACTATATAAATACGCTCTAAAACCATTGTAACAATAATAATACACTGTTTTTTTCGAGTTGATCTTTGATTTTTTCAAATAAAAATAAATTACATTTTGTATGCCGTTGTGCCATAAATATTAGTAGATCAAGAACTTTCATGCATTCGCATATCGTTTCTGGTTAACTTTATCGTATGCAGAGTAAGTACACAATACATTTCACAACGTTTGTGACCAAAAGCTCAAAGTTTTTGAAAATCATGTACTTCAGTGAATATTTTTTATGAATCAAGGAAAAAAATTATTATACTTAAACGTTTCTATATAATTTCTTGTAAAGACGATAGAGACTCATTTTATCTTAATTGTGAATGGGCAGATTAGAAAAGTGATTCAAATTATTTATTTTTGTATAAGAAATTGTACGTAGTAAAATAACTATTTGATAAAATTATTGAAATTAAATATTTAAAGAAAAAATATAATTTTTAGAGCTATAAATGTTAGTGTTTTATTTTTTTGGGGGCACATTTATCCGCATATTTTTAATTTTTTGACGCACAAGTGCATATTTTTAAATGCACATTTGATGATTTTTTAGTGCACGAAAGTCTTCGCTCTAAATATTAGGTATATTAGGTGTATAATATTATTATCAATATCATATTAACATTGTTATAATCGTTTTAAAGTATTCATAATAATATAATAAATAAATAATAATAAAATTATAATTAATAATATTATAATATATTAAATAATAATTGTTATTTGTTTTTTCCATCAATATTTTATAGTATTATTATGAGTAACAATATTACGTTAAAAAAAAAATATTGTTAAAAAATGTTTGATTGTTTATATTCTATGTTTAAATTTCCCAGACAAAGTACACATATTTTGTGATATATCACATTACCCGTAAAATATTATTATGCAGTTTGATTCGAAATTTATGCTACAGCTATTATATAAATATTCGAAATACTGTAAAACGTATGTTTCGAAAGTTTATTAAACATCTAAAATGATTTGTACGTTTTATAATTTTTTAGAATAATCGATTAATCCATCAGGGTCGGGTTTTAGTGGACAACTTTAGAAACTCATATGGGAACCTATACATTTTTTAATTTTTTACAAACATAACACGAAGACATTTTTTTAATACATTGTAATGCTTGAACCACATTAATTAATGAAAACTCTATACTATGCTTAATAGATATATTTAAAGTGTTTATACCAG
Organism: Neotoxoptera formosana; assembly: GCA_022818045.1. Taxonomy (NCBI): domain Eukaryota; kingdom Metazoa; phylum Arthropoda; class Insecta; order Hemiptera; family Aphididae; genus Neotoxoptera; species Neotoxoptera formosana. Next base: position 88,385,336 of record CM040630.1, read on the forward strand.
GGCTTGCATTTGAAAAAAAAATTTTGTTATACGTTATTTACAATTAAAACGTTACACAAATTTTGAGTTTATCGTTATTCAAAATTTAAATACTATTCAACTTTTGTGTTTATCGTTATTCAGAATTAAAACGTTATTCAACGTTTTCGTTTATCGTTATTCAGAATTAAAACGTTATACAATTTTTGCGTTTATGCGTTTATCGTTATTCAAAATTACAGTATAGTACAGTACAATATTATCAGAGTATCACCATTGAGTATAGATAGTACTAGATACTATCTATACTCAATGGTATAACTATTATTAGCTATTGGTAATGAAATTATTCTATTAATACCTACTTATTACATTTTAAAATAGTATCTAATGCGGGATCTCCCGGATAGCCCGGATACGGAATAAAATTAATTCTTGGATTTAATAAATAATTGAATACTATTATTAAATAATTGGAAATTAATTATTTCGTTTAATGGAATACAATATATACCGTTTTTCGTTATGTTTTGCTTAATGATATATCATATATTTTGTTAAACGTTACGTTTTGTTTTGTGTTGTTTTTTTATTTATGTTTATCGTTTTCCGTTATAATTATGTTTACAAATTTCAATCGTTTTTTGTCAAATATAACGTTATTATAACGTTTGCAAACCCTGGTTTATACATTTCTAAATTTGACCGCCCAAAACGACCCCTGAAATGTTGTAAACAGTTATAAAACGTACAAATCGTTTTAGTCGTTTCCAACTCAAAAATACTTTCGTATCATACATTTTTCTCTATTTTGAAATCGACAAAGCGTAGCTGTAATATAAGTTTTCAATCACCTGCTATGGTAGGCTATTTAGGTGTCTAATATATTTAAAAAAATTCTTCGATTTTCAAATTCTATATATTTTATTGGGAAAACGAATCTAGTCAGAATATATTTTTATGGGGGGGTCAAAAGTAATAAAGTCCCAGTACTTTTCTCGATAATTGGGAATAACAGGAATTTGTACGCAAACCTAGTTTTCGACCAAATCGATTTCTTATTTTGTTGTAGTTTGAAAATATTATTCGAGAGTACTTAAAGCTTTTAAAGTATAATATGTTATTATATTTTATACACATCGCAATACGACCTAAACAGTATTATATAATATAATAATTTCCGAAACCACTCGCCCGGGCTTTTGTTTCGATTTCCGAGCTCTGACTCGGTTTATTGTTTTTACCACTCGTGCAGGACTTGCGGGCGGTACGGACATTGCAGGACATGGTAATATCGTTATAATCACTAGAAAAAGTTTTTTTTACTCACGACGAGGTTTTTCATCTGTGCGGCCAACTCCACGACTTCTCGGGTTCCCCTCACGTTTTTGATGACGGCTTCGTGGAGAGGCTCGTCAAACCGGACCGTCGCGGCCACGTGGAAAACGATCGAAACGTTGCGGACCAACATGTCGTAATCGTCGTCGCTCATCCCCAGTCGGATTTCGCTCAAGTCGCCCATCACGGGAACTATTTTGTTCTCCGCGACGCCCGGATGTTCCGTTTTTATCTTGTCGAACAGCTGGTTAGGTCGGACACAACAAAATAATATAATATTATTACGACGAGTATTAGTAATAATATTACTAACGTAGATATTATTATAATATGTTTTCGGGCTGGGTACGATTTTTTTTTGTTGACCGATTTCGCTTGAAAAAAACCGGGTTTACTGTATCGAATTGCATTCTGATCCGCGGACGTTACATTTTTGGTATCGCGTGTGATAACCGCGACTTGTAACCGCGAGTATACCGCAAGAATTAAGCCGGATTCACAGCTATACGCCGTGTGTCTTGTCGTGCGTGGGCGTGGTAACTATGCGGTCATAACTGCCGACCGTATTGGTTTTAAAGTCGAGCTGTAGTAAATTAATGGTATATACTCGGTTACAACTCGGTTATTACGAGATACCTGCAACAGAGTAAAACGTCCAATCAGAATGCGATTTGATCGCCCTTACACAATACACGAAGTAAATACAATTCAATACATTTTTTACAAAAAAAAATTGGAATTTTCGTTTGTTTTGTATTGTATGTTCTAATATTTCTGAAATAATATACTGCTAGTATACATATTATAAAGCAAGAATCGAAACCTGCAGTATTGACCAACCAAAATATTATGTGACTTTTCAAAACCAATTTATTTCTAAATCTTACCCAAAAATGTTTATTTTCTTACATTTTTTTTTTTTTAACGAAATTTGAGTCATATAACCGAATATCTTATAATGCATTTGGATACATCCAGACAATTTTGAGTCTAATAAGTGACTGAATCTTATATTATTGGTGAGTCTTATAAGCGGTTTCCACAGTTGTATATAACATCGTCGGACGTTTAAATATTGATTTAAATATAATTATTTTATTTATTGATTTAAATATAATATCCATCGACAAATCATTCGAGTGCTATAATATTATTGCGTATTAATAATTAATACGCAATAATATTAAAACCGTTCTCCGATCGGCTTAGAATTATCGGCTTGTATACAGTCTATATAAAATTATACGTCACATTATTATCTTAATCGTGTCTACCATATTATATAACATCACTTGTAGAGAAGGTGAAAAAAGTAGTTAAATAAAAAAATTAAATAATATAATTATTGTTGTAGATTATCTGGTATAATAAAACTAATGTAAAATATTAAGATTCTCAGAGTTTTTTTTATTTTTATTCGACTATACGTCGTTATTCTAGTAGAATATCTACAATAATATATTAACGTGAAATAATAATACTGTCGACCGATTAAACTTTTAAATCGAACGGAATTCGCTCGTTCAATATCTCGAAATTATTTCAACAGAGTGTTTTAATTAATTCCAAAAAAATATAAATTCAGAGTCGACTACCGTGGCGGAAGCCCGAGGCTGCGCAGACCGATTAACCCAGACGGAATAATAATAATAATAATATAGACCGATCCGATTCACTCGTAAAATGGAGTAAAGAGTCGTTCGGACAATAAAAGTAAATAACATTATTCCAGACACTTGTGTGTGTGTGTGTGTACGTTTTGTCGCAAATTACACTGCAAAGTAGATTGTATAATATATAGCAGGTATACCTTTCAAACTCGGCAAATAATTAATTGTTTTTTGTAGTATTCAGTGTTTTCGATTCGTTTTCGACCCGACGAAAACATATTATAATAGATAATATTATATACCTAATAGTTAATTAAAAAATAATATATTATGTTAAAAATTCGGCTCACCGTTTTCCCGGGACTCGCGTCAACCGTATATTAGGTAAATCGTTATCGTCTAAAACCGTTCTTTGTCTTTCGGTTTCGCTTGAGCATAATAAATTTAGGGTTCGGGGCTATTATTTTATACAAATTATAGGAAATATTATACACTTAGAACGACCGAAATATGCACTTAAAATAACCAAAATATGTAACTGAATTTTTTTCCAATAGCGATTAAAAAATTTGATTAATCCGTTTAAATGTAGAAAAAATTTTTTAATTAGTATATTTTTGACAACAATAACACTATAAACATTATGTATCACTGTGTATGTTTGATTTCATTTTCTTCGTTTTCTCCTACGATGAAAAAAAGTTTGGTTTTAGTTAATTATCTTATCTTTATTCATAAACCTAGTTATACTTAGAAACAATTAGGTATTTCCCTTGTTGCCCTAACCTGACTCGTTCTATGATTATGTATATTGATCGACGCACGAAAGTAAAAAAAGTAATAAAGTTACAATTGAATTAAATTTACATAACGTAAAACGAAAACTGCGTAAATATGCAATAAATAACAATTAAATTGCCAACATTTGTCAAATATGCGTTTTGCTCGGAAAACGGCGAAATATGCGAAAATATGCAATTACAATTTTTGTATTTTAATATCCGTTATGACTTGAAACCAGGGATTGCATTTGAAAAAAAAATTTTGTTCTCCGTTATTTACAATTAAAACGTTATTCAACTTTTTCGTTTATCGTTATTCAGAATTAAAACGTTATACAATTTTTACGTTTATCGTTATTCAAAATTACAGTACAGTACAATATTATCAGAGTATCACTATTATTACTTTTTATTTTTGTTTTGAGTAAAAATGTAAATGTTTTTATCATTATTATTTTTAAACTTAAAAATCTTTAATTATTATTATTTTTTATACCTTTCTATTGTTTAGAATATTGATGCGCAAACGATATAAGATATTTTGGCACGGGTAAGCGGACGATGCGCAAATGATATACGGCATAAAATATAATATATATATATACATATATATCGAAAAAATATCGATAAATATCGAAATAAGTTACATAATATTATATAATCTTGTGAAATAACACTATTTGTATTGTTTGTTTTTTAAAAATTCCGCGTAGATAAGAAAAGGAATTTTTAGCCGATTTGAATTATTCTAAATATATTATAATATGTTATTGATCTTTGATAAACCTATACAGCTACACCAAGTACCTAAATTAATTAGTTTAAGAATAGCGTTCGACTGCTAAAAAATCGATTACCTACGTGCAGATAACAAATAGCCGGGCACAATACAATATACTCAATCTATATAGGTACTTAAAATAATATAATATTATTATACTATACTGCTTAATCTGTAATATTACAATATAGGCCGTAGATAGGCTACGATTATATTATAATATGATAATGAATCGTATTTATAATTATAGAGTTCGCGGTTTCGTACGTTGGATTATAATATTATGATTGCTTATTAATATATTATGCTCGATGCCGACGATTGCGCTTCGGCAATTGAAAAAGTAAAAACAATAATACGACGAACGTTCAATTGAATTGAATTTTTATTCGCACAAACCATGGCTTGCATTTGAAGAAAAATTTGTTTTACGTTATTTACAATTAAAACTTTATACAAATTTTGAGTTTATCGTTATTCAAAATTTAAACGTTATTCAACTTTTGTGTTTATCGTTATTCAGAATTGAAACGTTATTCAACTTTTTCGTTTATCATTATTCAGAATTAAAACGTTATATAAATTTTGCGTTTATCGTTATTTAAAATTACAGTACAGCCAGTACAGTACAGTATTATCAGGGTATCACTATTATTAGCTATTGGTAATGAAATTATTCTATTAATACCTACTTATTACATTTTAAAATAATATCTAATGCGGGATCTCCCGGATAGCCCGGATACGGAATAAAATTAATTCTTGGGTTTAATAAATAATTGAATACAATTATTAAATAATTGGAAATTAATTATTTCGTTGGAAATACAAAAATACATTTCAAAACATTCCATTACACTTTATTGGAATACAATATATACCGTTTTGAGTTATGTTTTGCTTGATGATATATCATATATTTTGTTAAAAGTTACGTTTTGTTTTGTGTTATTTATTTATTTATGTTTATCGTTTTCCGTTATAATTACGTTTACAAATTTCAATCGTTTTTTGTCAAATATAACGTTATAATCATAACGTTATTATAACGTTTGCAAGCCTTACTTGAAACAAATTTATATCTTACTTAGACTATTCTGCAATCATTATTAGACAACACATGCAAATTCAACAAGTACCGAAGCCTGACAATCATATTACCCGTGTATAGGTATCCTGCAGAGTAATTTTTGCCATTCGGCCGTTGGATATTTGTGGGGGAACCGAGGCGGGTTTATGCTATTGACGAATACGTCTTTACAAGTGGGTACGACTCGTTTAATGTATTTCGAGTATCGTCAAAATTCAGTTGAATTTGTGTATTTACTAAATAAAATTTAAAAACGAAACAATTTTGTCGAAAGTGGTTTTTTATGCGATACATTATGACATGTTGAACTACCATTATTTATAATATTATGTCGAGTGTGATCCATTTAACGTAAGACGCATCACTCTCATTATATCGAACAATTATTATAAGCTACTAACGTTTTAGAAAATCATCTTTTGTTGCATATAATTTTAAGTCGTTCCGTTAAAATGTTCCAATAAAATAATATTTTTTACGTTTATAACTCTTTTTTAACGAATACTCTACAAGTGGGTACAACGCATTTAATGTACGCGCACTTCGCGTATCGTCCAAATTCAGCTGAATTTGTGTATTTACTAACAAAAAAAAAAAAACGAAACAATTTTGTCGAAAGTGGATTTTTATTCGATCGTGTAAACGATAAAATTTGACATGTTTGACTATCATTATTTATAATATGTCCAGTGTGATCCATTTAACGTAAGACACTCGCTTAATATCGAACAATTATTATAAACAATACTAACGTTTTTGAAAATGAACTTCTGTTGCATATAATATTTGAAGTCGTTAAAAAAAATGTTCCAATAAAATAATATTTTTTACTTTTATAACTCTTTTTAACGACAACGTGCATTTTTCAATTCGTTATTCCGAAGCAGAATATTAATTACGAAGTAGGCGTGTTTGATACATAAAAAGTCGAATTTCGGAAGTGCGGATTATGAGTCGTAAGTATTTTAATAGTGTTGACCAGTGTAGTGAGAATCCAGCTAAATATGACGATTATTAATAAATTACTCCGATCATCAAAAGTCTGAATACTTTTTACTAATCAACTATACTAGGTAGTCCAAAATTGGATTTTTATTGGATTAATAAACTCCGAATAATATTCTGCTGCGGAGTATGATATTAAACATTTATGTTGTCATTTAAATAAGTAATGCATTTAAAAAATTAAATCGATAAAAATAGTAAAAAAATTATATAGTTATAATAGATATAGGAACCTAACCTAACCTAACCCTAGATATAATAATATCATATAATCTCGATAAATCTCGTATCGATCGGACGGTTTATACCTGCTCATACCTAAACTCATATTTACGCGGTATACATATAGTGTAGTAGCAGAATATTTCTAGCTGTAATAACGCGCATTGTCCGCGTTGAATTCGTAATTTAATTGTGCTCGTAGGCTCGTTCGATTACGTTCGAACTATTGATTTGACCCTGGGCCCGAAAACGATATCGTATTATCGTGTTCTATTAGTGAATTACAATGATATTATATCGTCGTCGGACTTATCGATCGAATATAATAATATTATATATACAATTACAGTGTTGAGACATACCTAGATAAATGTATCTAGATAATATTTATTTATCTTATACCTTATCTAGAGATGAAAATGTGTACAGGCTAAATAGGGTTATCTGAGATGAAATAATCGGTATCTTTTTAGAAATCATCTATATAATTATATAGGTAAACCAAAATTTTTTTTTTGAGTGCTCTGTAGATATGCATGCAAGTTAGTACTGTGGTCTATGGAGTTAATTTTATAAAAATTGTCATAATGCAAGATATAATAAAAACAGGATCAACAAAAAAAATCTTCGAACGTCATAATATTATAGAACTATATAGCTCATAGCAGGAAAAAATTAATTACAACTCTATAAATAGTCATTATTTATGTTATGCTGAGAAAATCTGTATTACTAATCTTAAGATCTTAATCATTGGTAGATATAATTATATTAATTTCCAATAGTAAAATATAAATTTAATTGTTGGTTAAATGAAATTTTTTGATTTATAATAAATTATTTTATCCAGATAAATTGTATTTGTATTTTATCTTACCTGAGATAATTAATATACATATTATTATCTTATCTTAATTTAGATAATCTTAGAGCAATAATCTTTTGTTTAGATAATTTTTACTTATCTGGTCTCGACACTGATTGTCGTATAGCGTTCGATAAGTTCGAATTACGATAATATCATATAAGTCGAGCGATTATAATAATAATATTGTATATGAAAATCGAGCGTGAAAGCCTGTTGCTTCGGACATCGTATATTATTATTTATTATGCTCCCATTTAAAAATATTAAATGTAAAATATTTGTCCGTACCGGTAACGCCAACATGTCCCGGACTCTGTCGGTTATACTTTTGTCTTTGCGGTTTCTCATCAAAACGTATACATTTCTGATGCCCGGGCATGATCGCAGTAGTTTTTCGATCAAAACTTTGCCCATGAATCCGGTGCCACCTGTTACAAACACGTCGCATCCGTCGTAAAATTCCTTTATGCCCATCGTGATGATGGTCACCTGTCGGCTGAAACGAACGAAATATTATAACAATATCGTTATCGGACGCGAACAGAGTATAAACTTATAAGTAGGTACCAAAGGTGGGCATTATCGATTGCAAGAGATCGACAGTGTAGGTATACCTACCCGCACGAAATGTTTTTAAAAAAGCAAATCTATCATATTTTATTCAGACACGTTTTTCTTTAAACTATTTTCTCGTGACGACGTCGACGACGAATCGGATTACAAGTTAATCAATAATGCGTCTCGTCCGATTAACGAACGATTTCACAATACGTTTTCGGTAGAGCTTTATGATGGTGCACAGACGATTAATATAATATTACCAAATGTACTAATAATAATATTATACATACGAGACACGTTTTCTAGTTTATTTGACTCGCATAGAAGGATTTTCATGAGCACTATTTCAGATTGTCGAGTTGTCACAGAGTCCAGAGACCATATAATATATTCGTTAATATAAATTGGTGACCGACAATCTGATATTCGGGACCAGTATTTTAATTGAAGATGCATGCCTAATATTTAAATTAGAATTCCTCTCTGATTAACTGCAGAACAGCGTTGTACGAAGTCAACCGCATCTGTATTCATTTATTTCTTAATGGTACCTTATACGTCTTATAATATGAGGTAATAATTTTTAATTCAGCAAATCCAAACATTAAGTTTGACTGGAGAAAAAAAAATAATAATCGATCGTATAATTTACAAAATACGTTTTATTAAATAAATATAAGATAAAAATGATTTTTTGGTAGCCAACCTTCGTCAATTTCCAAACGCATTTGCTCATTTGCATTAACGAGTTAAAATGTAAAGTTAAGTCACTTAACGAGTAACTTTTATTTTCATAAGTGACTTCTGACTGAACGACTTTTTTTTTTAAGTAACTTCTAACTTACCGAGTTAATTTATTTATTTTTCTCAATATACATTTCATAGATTTAAACACGTTCACTGTCCATGTGTTAAATTAAATATAACGTGATCAGTCCTTTGACCCATATGTGGGTCACGTTAAACCTATTTGAACAGTCCATGATCCACATTGTGGTTTATTTCATACATTTATTTCCCTGCAGATTTATTTGTATGGACTCTAAGTTATGAAATTCATAATAACACAGTTGGACTGGTGAGATGATAAGCTTTTTTATGATATGTAGTTTTAAAAGGTTTTTAATTGTTATAATGTAATTTAAAATATTCTTATCGAACTGGACTGGAGCATACGGTCCTTAACAATTTCAATGGAGATATCCCGAGTGCGTCCAGTTTTTAATTTTTACCTTTTTCATAGCCTGAAGAACCATTCATAGAAATAGTTACCTATTTAAGATAAAATAATCGAATACAAATTCTTAAGATAAGGACTAATCAATAAATAAACCATGAACCACATATGGGTCATCGGACAGTGAACGTGTTAAAAATTATATTTTGATTTTTATAACTTATTTTTATATGTAATAAAACTATAATATCAATACAATGTGTAACTAATAACAACCTAATAAATAAACAGAGATTATACATAAAACCCATCGAAAAAGCATTTTCAGTTTTTCCAAAATTAATATTAATAGATAGATGGCACCACTAGCAAGACATGGAATATTCAAATTTTTCAATTTTCTGCACAATTTTTCCTATTTTTCTTTTCACAAGAATCTTTTCCTGGCAATCACGAACAACTAAAAAAAATTGAGCTAAATCTGCCCAGCCGTTCTCAATCGATGTCATTACATATATTTTTCACACCATTTTTATTTATATATAAAATATTTGTGGTGAGCCACCCTTTACACCTAGGGGTATGAAAAATAGTTAACATAACTCTCTCAGGACTACTGAATATACACACGAAATTTCATGAAAATCGATCAAGCCGTTTCGGAGGAGTTTCGTGACATACATTTTCCATTGTGACACGAGATTTTTATAATATATTAGATTATTATTAAACAGAAAACGTTATAGGACTTTAGGGGTTATGTTGAATTTTATAATATTGATTGAAATATGTAACAGTACCTATAGTAATATACTGTAATTAATACAATTACATTTATTCTTAGAAAATAGTCAGACCTCTATTTTATTATTACGTTATTTGTTAAGCTCATTAACGAAAAAGTACTATGGTTAATTTTACACGAAAAAAAAGTAACTTATCTTTAACTAAGTCGAGTAACTTTTTTTCAAATTAACTTTTAATGAGTTAAATAAAAAAAGAATAGTAACTTTGAACTTAACTTAAATATTGTTCTATATTAAGTTGACTTAACGAGTTACAAAAAATTAGTTGACTTGCCCCCAAGCCTTGTTCGTTTGAGATACGATCATAGATCATACGATTAATATGCATAATATAATGGATTAGTGAATATATTGAAACTCTGATATAGTTAGGTTAATTAAATCGATATTATATTATATTTATATAACTTACAGATGTAATAATATAATATGCCTGTTTATAGGTTTATGGACAATTCTAAATCAAAAAAACATGTTAATATGAATTTAATAATATAGTACCTACCTATAAATATTGTGATTAATACGGTTCAGTTCTCGATATTTAAATGGACCGTATATCATTTGCGCATCGTCTGTTTATCTGTGCCAAATTATCGTACATCAAATGCGCATTATCAATATTCTGGACAATAGAAAGTAGGTATAAAAAAAATAATAATTGTAATAATTAAAGATTTTTAAATTTAATAATAATAAAGATAAATACATTTACGTTTTTACTGAAAAAAAAAATAAAAAATTGTGTTCATTTCAATTAGACACATATTATAGTCATAGTTAATTTTGGTACTTCTAGGTATCTTGGTACTTATGCGATAAAAATCAACTGGTCACCCGTACACTTAAGTTGTTAATCTCGTCGTGTTATTGCTAACTGATTACTTACACAATATCACTACGGTACAAAAAATGTATTTTAAAACAGAAATACCTATACAATATTTGAAAATTTTAATTTAGAGATGGTACATTTTAAGATTAAAGTTAGAAAATAACTTGGATGTTTGGGTATACACTTTTTTTCAGTTCTATTGTTAAATAATATTGATACGCAAATGATGTACGACCTTTCAAACGATAGATACGCAAACGATGTTTCGGAAAATTGAACAATGCGCAATACTGTCTTTCAAAAAAAGGTCAAAATTAACAATAGTGATGCACAAACGACAACCGGCGAGAAAAATACAACCCTGACAAATACGAAATAATTAAAGATTTCAAAGTTTAAAAATAATAAAAATAAATACATTTATATTTTTACTAAAAAAAAAAAAAATTGTGTCCATTTTAATTTGGCACATTATAGTTTTTGAAGCTCAGGAGCCCTATACAATATTTGAAAATTTTTATTTAGAAATATGTACATTTTAATATTAAAGTTAGAAAACAATTCGAGGTTTAGGGTATACACCTTTTTTTCAGCTTTATTGTGATATAATATGGATTCGCTAATGATGTACGACCTTTTAAACGGTTGATGCGCAAACGATATGTATAACCGAAAAATCGAACGATTTAACTGCCTTACAAAAAAGGTCAAAATTAACAATAGTGATGCGCAAACGACAACCGGCGGCGTTTAAACGAAAGTAGCTCGGTTTTTTTTTCACTAGTTTTAATTATTTACTATAGTTAAAAAAAACATGTTTTGAATACAAACACATAATTTTATCATAACAAGTACCTATCAATCGCTAGGCACCAATGTACCCTAGGTATAAAAAGTGTATATTAACATAATAACATTACCTTTTATCGAATAGCGAATACCTTTAATTTGTACTTATGTCACTGGTCGTACATATAAGGTAGGTTGCCTTAATTTTGATGTTTGTTCGGTTTTACGTCAATAGGAGTTGTGTTTTAGTAGTATAATAATTTATTGTCGAAGAAATGCGACGAGCGAATGAATTAATAACGAATTCGACGTTTCTATTGTGTTTGATAATTGGATTCCTTAATTAAAATTCAATGTCAAAGTGAATATAATATTATGCACTCGTAAGCAATTATACACTGTACCGCCGCCGTCGTCGTATTCACTTTATAATATAAAATGCTACATAATTGTTTTAATATTTGAGTGACATAAAATAGCGTTTTTATAATATATACGCATATATAGTGAAAACCATCATTGCTCCCGGTAAAAGGTCACAATACCTACTATTGTGGGTAGAGTTTTACCACGACCGCGGTCGTCACTGTTGTGGTAGATGTAACCTGCAGCGAACGGAAGCGCCGGGACAGTCGAATAATGTTATTGCACATTTTGCCTAAATCAAATGGTCGAATTATTGCACTCTCGTTAAAATATGAAACAATTGTAAAACTGCATTCGCGGATTCGAAAATTTTCAAAAACTAAGGTCATTAAAATAAAGGTTTGTATAACAAAACACTAACTCCCCTTTCCGCTGGAAATGTAATCATCGACATACCTACTGGTATTATTATGTCATATGTATTACACAACAAGCTGATCCAGTGCACTTTGTCGCAAAATTAAAAAAATTAATAATGCCAATTCTATATGAATAATATTATGTTTTGTTTTATAATATGATGACGGTTAAAATACACAGAGTAATATCGTTACGACCAATATTCGATTTAGTCCCACCCGAGCCAAAGATATTAAGTTCGGTGCATCCGAGTTGGGTCCCAAGTACTAGGGTCTAATCCCAGATACTACACTAGTTGGGTCCGAGATTATTTTAAGGTATTTATTGGGAAATTATTTATTAGTCCTTAGAAATTTTAAAAAAACGTACAAATCTACACATATTATATTAAAGTGAGAAGCTCAGAAATAATGAAAAAAATAAAATGCATTTTACTAAAAGAAAAATTTATAAATGACAAAATTAATGAAAAAGAAATGCAGGAATCATTAGGTAATCGATTTTATTTTGTAAAATTAATGTCTTATACATTTTTACCAACACCCATGTGATTTCTTTAAGCAATATTTTATTTTTATTTCTTTTATACAATATGTATTTTGGATTTTTGATTTATAAAATTTTTAATATTTTTTCTTGGTATTGCACTATTGCATGTTATTGCCAATTATTATTATCTAAAATTCTAATAATTTATAAAAAAATAAACTGTAAAAAATCATTAAAAAAAAAAATTAGGGACCCAACTAGTGTAGTACCTGAAAAAATCCCGGACCCAACTAGTATATCAATTTTTAATTCGGGACCCAACTCGAATGCAGCCATTAAGTTAAGAGAATAATCTCAAGTGATTTACATGCAACTAGCTAACCAGCTATAGGTAGGCAATCTGACTGCTTCGGATCGCGGACAATATGCGAGCAGTATATTATACCAGGCAGACAATTCGACTGCAGTGGATTGATGACCCCATGACGAGCTTAAGTGAGTGAAATGAGAACATTGTGCACACGAAAAACATCACAACAGTGGCCGCCCTGGCAAATTTGGTAATAAATTGAAAAAAAGATCATATAAATATCTTATGCATTTGTATGACTGCGTAAATTAATATATATATATTTAAAAAACTAATAATTACTCGTTTTGTTTAAAATTACTACTGACCTATAATTTGTTTATAATGAAATACATTTATAAATAATTATTAATACTCATTTTTTTTTCTCGGTGTAGGGGTGGCGTATTTTGAAAAGGGCCTAGGGTGGCACCTGTTCTAAATCCGGCACTGACGGTGGCCTATGCCAAAGATTTGTTTTTTCCTATAAATTTATTTGTGTCTATGTGTCTATACCATATTCCTACTAATATTATAATAGTTATAAAATTTGTAACCATTGACAACCCTATATATATACCATAGCAACCATGGTTACCAGTAGCAACCATTTATAAACAAATATTTCAATCGTAAATCTCGAAATCCCTGTATTATATATAAATTAGCCTACAAAGGCATTTATATATATATATATATATAGACTAACATAATATATACAATTTTTAACATAATGTTTAGCCCCTTCACGCATGCCATTTTTATCGAAACAACTTTTTGAACCCTTTTCGCAGTTCGGACATTACCCGTTTTTTACCCGAATGCAGTTATACTTTTTTTTTAACCCTAGAGCGATTCGACTAAAGTAAGTGAAATTTGATCATACCCAATGGAAAGGTGGACTTAGGGAGGTCAATTACCCGAAAATCTCAACACACCCGTCCTAAACAATGCATAAACGATCCATACATTTTAGTATTAATAGACAAATAATATTGTGCATTTTTTTTTTCGAAAACGGCTCCAAAGATTTCGTCAGAATTCCGTATCTACGCCTACCGAGAGGGATTTTTTGATGCGAAGAATTCATCGACAGCAAAGGTCTCAACTCCGAGAAAATTCGCGGTTTTTAGTTATGCTCATAATAATTAGGGTAGTATAACTGGGTGACCTTGGCAACCGCTATTGTTTTTGTTTTTCTCGAATATATTAGCGAATAAATTATTATTTCATTAATTTATGATCAAAGTGATGCACTGCTGTATGTTGTTGAGCAGATGACACAGTTTTTTTTATAAAGACAATTAACATTTTAACATTAAAGAACGAATAAATAATTTTTAAGATTCTGTAAGATTCTAGCTAAGCTTGGTCGCCGCGGTATTCTGTACTACACATACTTAAACAGGTATAGATAATTATAATATGTTTCTCTGAGACTTTTTTCTATACAAGTTTATACTATGGGGCTGCTACAAGCAACCCCCCCCCCCAAATGCCACGAAACAAAAAAAAAGAATTACTTTATTAATATGTCAAACAATGATAAACATTATATTTTTTTATAGCAACTATAAAAAAACTAAACTGTTTAGGCTGTTATATTAGTTTTTTCGTGCATTATATAAATAATAATAAATAATTACATTGTTTTGCGGATAGTAGGATTTATAATAATTAGCTAAACATGGCAGCTGAGATCAACTATATCAGAGGCCAGATTAACCGGACTTGCTCTTTTAAATATCCACATTGATATTGACGTAGACGTCACTAAAGTTATTGAAGTGTTTTCAAAAACCAAAATAAAATTGCATTTTGCCCCATAATTTCATATTTTATGTTTTTGTATTGCTCTCAAATAAAGAAAGTTATTTTCAATGTATACCTACCTAGTTTTTTTTTTAATTTTTAGTTGAAAGTTTATTTATTTAAGTTTATTCCTTTACAGTGATAAGAAATATTTATGGTAATATCTAATTAAAAAATTATAGAATTATTGAATTTTAAATTATAATATTTAATATAATATAAATCAGGAGTGGCCAAACTTTATTTGATTAAGATCTACTGAGAAGTTTAAAATATTACTAAATAATTTCTAAATAAATTTAACATTATATTGTTGGTGGCGTAGAAGCGTGTCATTGTATATCATTTGCCTGTTAATTACAATCTGAGGAACAAACGCTTCTATTACTGCTAATGCTAAACGAAGACGCTATTCTAAATGATCATCAAAGGACGGAAAACGTTTTCGATTATTGCGTTTTTGATTAGCGTTTTTAAAAACGTTATTTTTCTATATTTTTCTAAATAATCCTGAACTCAGAAAAAATAAAAATATAAAATACATCTAAAAGTAAAAATAAAAAATTTGATCTTAAGCATTGAAACAAAAATAATAAATACTGAATAGTAAGTGCAAAATAAAAATAAACTCTGATAAAAATATGTTCATCGTCATCGCGGTGAAAGATAATATAATTTTACCGGCAATCGTTCTAGTATAATATGCTATAATTATTTATTGTCAACAATTTTAAGTTATTAAAATTATACATGTTTTGCTAACAGAAATATTTTTTTTTTTTAGTTTTGTAATAATTGTATTACTATTATTTTTTTTTCGTTTTTGTTTTTGATTTCGTCATTGTATTTTTTCGGTTTTTAGGATTTTCCGTTATCGTTTTACAGTAGTTTTTTGTTTTCGGTTTTTTTTTGTTTTCGGTTTTTTTTTGTTTTATAACGTTTTTTATAACTGAAAAAAACGCTAAGACATGGATAGGTACGTCTTCTGGGTACTGTGCAAAATTGGTGAGCTTACTGTAAGTACTCGAAGTGTGGTCGGCTTGAAACGATTATTCTGTTATAAAATCTCGTCATTATACTCAATACCCATTATTGGTATATATTGGACACCGACACGAGACCGCCAATTTTTTTTATCATTCGAATCAGTTTTTTCCATTTTTTTACTATGCGTTTTAAGATTAAACATTTTAAATATTCTCGAAATTGCATTGAAATCGCTTATATACTATACCTCTTTAATCCTCTTAATGTCGTTTACTTTTCTCTAAAACTGAATCTTATAAAGTTATACGCTGTACAAATAAAAAAATTCAGGACCCCGGGGGGTCTATTTGGTCTATTTATACACTGTCTACGACTTCTGATTGGTTTTTCTAGCCAAACCCATAGTATTCCGGATAATAATATGATATCAACGATCACGTGCGTAGCAATATAGCAAAACAAATATAAGACAAAATAAAAGATAATATATCATATAATAATACCTTCGAATAAACAAAACGTACACATCATAAAAGGAATAAAATAATAATAACTGTACGTGTGATGCTGTGTTTTTTTTTCGGTCGGACGTCGTTTTGGGATAACAATTTGGCAGACAATAATAACAATATCGTACAATACTACTGCGTAGTCGTACTCAATATCGAAATGATTAAATCTATTATCGACGTGGAATAATTGATTTTATGTTAAAAATACAGAAATATTGTAACATTTTTAACTTTTTAACTTATCTAGTTAGTTTGTTTTATAATCAACTTATGAACTTAACTAGTTTAATTTACAGTTGAAATAACTTAGCTTTTCTCAGTTGATTTAAAAAAAAAAAACCAATAAGTTAAAAACATTTTGAAATTTTTCGTTTATACGTAAATATTACTATAATAGAAATATATAAATGTATAAACGAAATATTATCTGATATTATCAGGATAAAAAGAAAAAGAAAATTTAAATTGGAAAGAAAATTCTAAAAATAACTTGAAAACTAAATTATCGTTTAAAGTATATAGTTATAGTTGTGTATAATATATACATGATAATATTATGCCGGTCTATACTTGTAGACAATACTATGAATTATAGTGCGCTTGCATCGACCAGTCCCTTACGTTGTTTGTAAATCGTAATCGTACTTTATCATAATCGTCATTCGTTTACCTACCGTGTGTGGTATTTATTTATATATATAGGAATTATGTTGTAAATTACATATTATGCGAGTTGCAATAATATTTTTAATAAAATTAATAATTTTAAATTACAAATTGACAATTGTTATGTTTTGATGTTATATAACTTATATATATGAAGGTCATGTACTCAACTTCACGTATTATGACATTAAATTGCTATACGATATAAAAAAATGTATTTGTTTAATTATTAATTTGAGATGAGCATAGTTTAAATTAATAAATAATAGAAAAGTAAAAGGGTATACAGTGTACATTATGATAAAAGTTCAATCAAATTGTTTTTATAATTTATAAATTAGAAAATAGGAAGACACATTCACTCTTTATTTGAATAACATAATAATTTTAAAAAAATAGATCAACTTTTTTTAAACTGAGTTAAGTTAATTTTTTTTTCTATATTAACTTTTAACTTATCGATCGTGTGTCCTCTTAACTTAACTTAACTTGAGTTAATTATTTTCATTAACTTGTCCACCTTTGACCACAAGTACCTACAACAGTATACGGTTTTTTACTTAAATTTTTTATTCCAGAAAATAAAAAATTTGAATAAAATATGTTTGGAAATATTCAAAATACCTAATTTATAAACCTAATTTTTGGAAAAATTAGAATGGTAAAAACGTTTATTTGAGTCGAGTAGTTTTTTTTTACAATATTTTAAGATATCAACGTTTTTTAAAGCAAATAAATTTGAAACGTAATAACTTTTTTTTAAATATTATTTTTGGACATTTTCAGTAAATTTTAAATTATTTATTACCCATGTTATTATTGTTCATAATTTTTTTTAATATATTTAACTTTTATTATTTTTTTATTCTTATCTGTCAAATCTTTCTGTTACACCCTGTATTGTATGAAAATAAAAATCATAAGTATCGTATTAAATGTTTTATACGATATTGAACATGAAATTCGCACACTTTATAATGCATTTTTAATAATAACTTGAAAATATGTGTATTCGAAAACGTAAAATGTTTCATTAATTATTTATGTTAATATATTATTGTATCGCAGTACGAAAATATGAAATAAATTATATCGTCTGCAGCTGTATGTAGGTCGTCAGTTCATCACAATAATCACATAAGATTGATAGACATTAATAATAATAATTACATTCAGTGTTCTTTTTTTGCACGTTACAGTTTGTAACAAAACGTAACGATTTCGCCTCCTACATAAGTTATTTTTTTAAATATATTTTTCAGAGGGCTTAGCCCCTCTACACTTGTAATAGCACTCCCCCCCCCCGAATTCCAAATTCAAAAAGTGAATTATTCAATTGTTTCCTAAAATATATATTAATAAATCCTTTGAAATTCAACTGTAACTCTTATTGTTTTTCCAAAGTTTATAATAATTATTTTATATTGCCTATGATAAATATGGTAAATACTAAATATATATCATTATTCATTAGCTAAAAGGCTGTATTTGTTTGAAACGATTTATGTCGATACATTGTTACGATTATTATACATAATTATTGTACAGTATATTATATGCACTGAACGTCGATACATTGTTACGATTATTTAATTATTATACATAATTGTACAGTATGTATTATATGCACTGAACCTATAATATATAATATACAGACATAATAATATTATTATCATTGTGTTATAATGTAGCGCATAATATTATATACCTACTATGTAGGTAATATTTATAAAGTTTCGTTTTTACGTTCCACGACGAACCAAGATCGGTTTAGTAATCTATCAATACTTCATATTGAAAAAAGTTGTTGAGGTTAAAATCAATGAAATATTAAAACTAGGTATTTATTGAAAAAAATTAATTTGATAATGAAACTTGCGTAAATAAATATTTGTTTTTTTTTTGTTGTATGTTTTATATTTTTAACTACATTTTATGTAATATCAGGTGGGGCCGCTGCCCCCCAACATTTTAGCCCTATTTGCGCCACTGCATCAATGGTTCCCAACCTTTTTTATTCTACGCCCCCTTGTAAAGTTTCAAAAATATCAAACCCAACCTCCCCCGCCCTACTCAAATTAGAGTTCAAACAACATTTTGATTAGTGAAAATTTAATCTAAATTTTACAAAATAACTAATAATGCAACTAATGACTTATTTCTTTTTGTCATAATTTTAAAAATAAAATATAGTTGAATTAACTTTATAATTTATAATATAATTTTTATATTTATCTAGTATTATCGGTAAAATTAATTTAATTTGGAAATTGTTTTTTTCTTACCAAGGCCATAATCCGTGGGAATCGTTATTTCGTAATCACTATTATGTTCCCCATAGCTGTGCCGTATCTAAATTCCCCTTGTGGGAGGGGGATTCCCTTCCGGTTGGGAACCACTGACTATATTAATAAAATGCAATGTTTGCACCCAAGCAAGTATCCTATACCCGAGGATGTGCACCTCTGATGCCAGTTTTTAAGATTTTATATTTTAAAGAGTGGCTCACATGCAATTTGGTACATGGATAGTTTAGACACTGAGAAAGTATATGGACTACTTTTAATACTAAAAAGGGTTATAAGGGGTTGAAATAGGGGATGGTATGTATTTTTCCCTCAACGTTACACCATTATTCATTTTTGTAATTGGCAAAGAAGTGCACTTGATCAGCTAGTATTATATATATATTTATTAAATTTAGCCAAAACCAAATTAATGTTTCAAAAGTCAGTGTAATTTACATTAACGGACCTTAAGACAGGGTAAATCCATGGGGTAAAATTTAATCTGTCACGCCCATCGGTCAGTGGCGTATTTACAAAAACTTTTTTTGGTGGTTGTGTCATAATAATGAAAGAATTTTATCAATCAGTATACAAATATGCTTTAACTCAATTTCAATCTGTTTGTATATGAACTTATTATTTAAGAATTCGAATTAAAGTATCACAGACTATATATTATGATAAACTCGAATTTTATTTTTTTATTTGCCAATTATTCGTCAATAACATCATCGGTCTGAATATCTCAATCTCATAACTCTCGATAACATTGCAAGACCATTAAGTATTTTCTGATGCACTACAAAGTAATTTAAAACGTTAAAGTATATTTTTTTGGGTGATTGAAAAATATTTACCTCAGATATTGAGTTCCTCGTCGGGTATATTTTTACTGAAAGATCTCGAAACAATCAATGTGGCCAGTATTTGTAAAAGCTTGAAAATATTTCGGTACAAATCGTTACATGTTGAAAGAGTTTCCATTTCGTTTTTAGATTTTGTAGGAAGTGAATTAATTTTTCGAAACCAAAGTATTATTAACTCCAAAATTAGAACGTCTTTATTATCATAAATTAAATGAATGCCATAATGAATAATGATGAATCAATTTACAAAAGTCTTCAGTGCTGAAAGCAGTAATTTCTGGGAATAAACTACAAAAACCTGACAGTTACTACACTATATTTCAGGTGTAAATATGTCCAAGAAATTTTTGAAAATCGAAATTTTAATATATTTTTTGAAATATGTAATACGACGTTTTTATAACTTTTTATGAGTGAAAATTAAAAAAAAAGTCGAGCGTAGTCATAATAGTTTTTTTAAAAGCGTCTAAAGTTAAAATTTTTACAAAATACGTAAAAATCACGAAATTTTGCAGTTATTTTTGACTAGGAAATTCATAAAAAATGTTCTATTTAAATCCATAATTTCTAACACAAATTCTAAATAAGTTTTGCTTAAAAAAAAAAATTTTCGGGAAAATCAGTCTAAATTTCTATGAACGTTTGAAATTTTACATTGAATATTCATCCGTTAATCTCCGATTTCTCGGGGAATGATTTTTTTTGTTTTGTTGTAATTCAAAAATAAATAACCTTTGACATTTAAAGTTTTCAAAAAATGTTGAAATTATCATTTTCTATACACCCAACATTTTTTGACAATTTTTAAGCTAATTGTTTTGTAGTAAAAAATGTATTAAATGTTCAGATTTTACAGCTATAAGCATTGGAAATTTAAAGGTTTTTTGTGATGATTTAATGCCTATAGTGAAGCCAAATAATCAAAAAAAATTTATTAACATGGGTATTTTTTATAGACATTTTAATTTCAAATTGGAACATCAGAATATCGAATGTTTGCAAATTATTTTGTAGTTAAAAATGTATAAAATGTTCAATTCTTGTATAGCTAAGGATTGAATATTTAAAACAGACAGTTGTTGTTCGTAAGTATTTAATAATGTAACTAAAAATATACTCATACGGTTTATTTGTATAGACATTATATTTTTAAGTTCCAATTTGGACTGAATTAGATATTAAATAAAGAATAACTATGTTAGTTATTTTTTTGTTGTTTAAAAATATTTTTCGTGGGTGCTTGAAACTTTTAAAGTATATTATTTGTTTTCTGAAAAAAAATAATTCAACCTACGGTATTATTAGTAGTAAAACAAATATTATTTTTATAGTAATAAATATAGGTATTGGTTGTAAGATATCATACAGTGCTGATTTTTTGGTTTTTCTTAGTCCTTGTTCATCAAATAATGCTAACGGGAAGGGTGCAAGCTCCAATTGAAATATTCAAATATTTATGTGTAAACAGTATTTAATATACAATATTTATTTAATACAGTGTAAAAAAAATTTAACATGGAAAGAGAGAGAAATTTATTAATAATTTTTTAACTGTCAATTTTTATACAAATATATCTTGCCAAATATTTGTTTAAATGAAAAAAATATAAGAAAACTTTTTTTTTGTAAATTGTATAATAAATAACTTTTGTTTGAAACTTTTTTTGATATTTATAATATTTTTTGAGATATTCAAAAAAGCTCATATTTTTAAACTTTTATGAACTTATAAAAAAAAAGCTCCAGTCCAATCAATGGGGACTTTTAGTATGTTATAGGGTATATTTCATTAAAACTTTAAAAAAAAAAGATCTTGGTTGGGATTTTTTTCCGCCATTTTCAAAAATATTGACTCTATTGCCTGGCTATCTTAAAATACACTATTATAGTTATGTATAGGCTGACAGAGTGACAGACAGTCTTCGATCAGAATCGTTTTTCGTATTCAATGATTTAATATCAAATTTCAGAATTCAAATTTAACAAATCCATTACAGTGACCCCACTAGACACCCACCTAACCCACATTTTTAGACCTTTTTTTTTTTGGGGGGGGGGGGGTTAAAACCTCGGTAAAGCACGATTGAGCATATACCTTTTTAGCAACACGATTTAGCATACACTATTTTATGTGACGTTGCCGCAATTTTGTAATTTATTATTTTCACGCATTATTACACCAATATAATTATTATTATAATCCGAGCCAAGCTTTTCACCGACAATGTTATCGATTAATATCGACGCTATATATATATTGTTTTCGACGTTTTAAACATATTTTAGCAACAGGGTAAAATATAAAATATAATATTAAGATACGATTTCAAAATTTCTATCGAAATAATATCAGTGTTTGATTGAATCTGTATATAGTCGTGTCACATACACAATTATTATTTTCGTAACTATTCTTATTATTATTATTATCATCAAACAGATTTATGAAATGTGACTACCTATATATTATTGACTATGAAATCATGATATTTTTTTGAAATATTTTATTTTGTATTATTATAATATTATTTAAATAAACAATTTTGTATACTACAGTTCAAAATTGAAAACGAGTTTTTTATGCTTAATCGTGTAGGTTTTCTTTTGAATTTCGATTTCCTCTGATACGCCCACAAGTCTGCTCAATCGTGTCTTTTATGATCGATCGTGTCGTAGTCGAAAACCGCACGCTATTTTGAATCATCTGCAAACCAGATTTATTAAGAACGTCGTCAAAAACGCAAAAGTGGGCACTAACTAGTTGACAATTTTAAGTTAAGTTAAAAAGTTATTTTTTTTAACTTTTGAACTTGATTATATAGTTAGTTTATTTTCTAATAAACTTTTTAACTTAACTATAGTTTAATTGACAGTTGAAATAACTTAGCTTTTCACAGTTGATTAAAAAATTATCTATCAAGTTAAAAAATTTGGAAATTTTTCAAAATAAAAATTATCCGAATAAAAATGATAAGAATTTTAACTATAAGGATAAATAAATACGATAGTAAGTGGCTCCTTGATGTACAACAGTGTCATAGTATTTTTCAAACACTTCGGTGTTATTTTCATTAACTTTCCCGCCTTTGCTAAAACGTTTACTGACAACCCCCTGCGTGCGTGGGCAAACGCAGGAAAAAATTTCGGGGGGGTTTTGAAAAATTATTTATTAGTAATACATTTGTAGGTCAGTCAGGTCAGATAATTTATACTTTGTTCCAGATATTTCGGGGGGGGGGTTACCCCCCCTGCGTTCGCCTCTGCCTGCGTGAGTAATTAATTCAAAATATTGGTTTCGTACAGAGCACACGCTCGGTTACGGGATTACCCGATTACTTAATATGTACCAGAACCACAAACCACTGCACGGACTTGACTTTGGATCTCTTACACACACACACACACACACACACACAATTAAGCAAACGACGCCTGTTATTGATATGGCAGATGGATAGTTTTCTCTTTTATATAATAATATGAATATAATTAAAAAGAGAATCGCATATTATAATATTATTATAATATTATATTATTCCGAGCAAACCATCCGTTTGTGTCTACGACGCCGCCGCCGAGCTTGCGTAATAAAATATATATATTTTTTTTTCCCCATCACGCGTCGTCTATTTGAATAGCAGCAGCAGCAGGAGTTTATCTATATAGTAATATACCGTCGTTATAATACCAGCAGAACACCACCTTATACCACACACCCGTTGTATACCTATATTATATTATGTATATTATAACACGAGCATAGTAGATATAATAATATATTAAACCCGTAATACATAACCTATGTACATTAAATCCAGTCCGGGCTAGTCAATTATGATAATAATATTCTCATCGTAAGTCGTAGAGCAGGCACCGCCACCGCCGAATGCACCGCGACGAAGACTACACAATAATAATATATTATCGTAATAAAAAAAAAAAAATACTATAAGACCAAATGCGAGAGAATTCGACCGCCGCCGCCGCGCCGCCTTATACCTAGGTATATAAAATATATTATATTATATAGGTACCTACCTACTATATATATACCTACTGCCGCTGCGCGGACGAATATAAATTATGAACACGTCCGACGGAGAATGTCTTTTTTCCGATGTTTTATCGGCCTACAGTAATATTATTGTAATAATGTCCGTCGCCGCTGTGGCGCGCGTTCGGGGGGGTATAAGCGCATATAATAATAATAACAATACAGACACGAGGCACCGACGAACCGAAAAACCACACACGAACGAGAGTATACCTATATATTAATATATAATAAAATATAGTATATACAGGACGATTCGGCCCCCTCCTTTTTTTTCTACAAAACAACAGTTGTTCGAAATATCATTTTCTAAATTTTTAAATATTATTGTGTGGTCTGGTATGGAGCTTCAGTTCCGAAGTCAAGCATCGGCCGGTGCCACTAGTTTCCGGATGGGTGACCGCCCTAGTTGTTCTAGTGACGAATCCTCACCACATAATTTACACACGTGTTCTAACCAACCGTACCCTACCCCACAGTAATAACACTACCTACTAAAAACCTACAAGCCGTCATAGTTGCTGGGCTTAAGTTCAATTAAAAAAAATAATAATATTATTATACTAAATAATATACTATGTTGACTTTGAATTTTGAAAATTATGCAAGGTTAACTCGGGAGCAATATTAACCGATCGAGAAATATTATTTCTTCGTCGAATAACCAACCTGATATGGACCAGAGGAAGACGGTGCAATAGTAAAGAAGAATACAATCCCGACAAAGACTTATCCATGTGAGTATTATATTATCCCAGGATATTTATATCCTCCTAAAATGATGTGCCATTGGTACAAATATCCTAGGATAATAATACCTACACGGGGGTATAATTTTCCTAAGTTAATAGCACCCACGATACAGATTTTCTAGGATATTTATACCCTCCTAAAATTATATACCAGGAGTATGAATATAATAGGAAATTTATACCCGTGGTATGAAATTTTGGGAGGTATAGATTTAATAGGAATATTATACCGGGGATATGATTTTCCTAGGTTTACCCCCATTGATTTATTATTATCCTAGGTTACTTGTACCTCTGGTAAATAATTTTAGGAGAGTATAAAATATCCTAGGACAATAATACCTACATGGGTAAGTCTTCTTCGGGACTGTATTTTGGAGATATGGTTTTCCTGTCACAGGCTATGATATGGTGATTTTGAAAATGTTAGCAATTTATATTGAATCTATCGACATCTTTTATATTTTATAAGTCGTCAAGTTGGTCTAAGTATGATTATAATTATCGATACTAGATTCAATATTATGTATTCTATATTTTATATTTTTGTAAGAATTTTTTCGAGGACTATAATATTTGGATCCTCGGCAGAAACGTTTTTACCTCCGGAAAACCATAATAAATCTCGAGAATTTGAAAACACGGTTTTCTAATATTAAAAAATTCCAAAAACCGCGGTCTAATCGAATCAAAAAAGTTAAACGAATCTCCCTGTATATACTGTATTTTATAACGTCGGCGGGATTCGAGTTCGAGTATTCAACTTGTGACGAAATTCCCGGTATAGAGTGTCCCCACACATAGGTATATATATATATATATATATACAATATACCTAGGTACATTATATCGTGTGGCGTGCAACGTTTCGGTATATATATATATATATTGTATTAACATATTATACCTATAGCTGCTGCGGTACCGGCGACCGAGTGAATTCGTAATTTTTTTTTTTTTTTTCTTAAATCCTTTTTTTTGAAAATCGTTACACAGTATAATATACAAGACAAACGCATTAAGTCGTACCCATATATACGCTTATGATATGCCTATATAGTTTATATACATAAGTTATAGGATTCCCGGACTGTTCGGCGGCGGCGGTGGCGGCGGTGGCGGCGGCGGTATTGGGTATATATATATATGTGTGTGTGTGTGTGTGTGTGTGTGTACATATATGCGTGTATATACATATATATATATATAAATGTGTGTATAGCTAGGCCTTCGAATAGGTCTTGTTTCGACCCAAAGTCGGATGATATTATCGTACACACATATATATATATAATATACCTCATTCGAGTTTTATCTTGATTTTAGCCATAATAATATCATTATGTACGCCTATACGGGTGCACGGGCCGACCACTTTGTCCGGTTCGGATAATATAGAACGTTAACTCGATGCGATTCGTTACGCCGCCTCACCTAAGAACGCGTGTCATACCTATATACATTATACATAATAGTATTATGTATATACCTAACCTCTACCTATATATATATATATATATAGAACCTACCTATTATACTGTAAGCGGCGAGATTAAATGAAAAAAAATAACAAATTAGAATATTATAATCGGGCGGTCGGCGTAGTGTTTTGTAAGACTATACTGCGAAATGGCAGTTTATCCGAAACTAAAAACAAAATGAGAATATAATTTGTCCTATTGACACGTTGCGTGTAAAATGTTGTCAATATTTTCGATTCAGTGGCGTGTAGGACGGATTTAATATGTAAAAGCGTTTTACTCGCGATTGAAGTTATTGCATTGGAGCTATTCTAGGGTAATTAATATTCTTTTAGCAGTTTAGTGATCGTAGCAAGCTGGGAAAGTTAACTCATTTTTTTAACTCGTTGAGTTAAGCTAATGTAGAAAAATGTAAGTTAAGTTTAAAACTAAAAGTTAATTTGAAAAAAAGTAACTTTACTTAGTTAAAGATAAGTTACTTTTTTTTCATGTAAAACTAATGAGCCAGCTTACAATTTAGAATACAGAATAAAATAACGTAAATAGTATTTAATTTTTCAATCATTATTTTTTTTATAAAAATCAAAATCAAATTTTAAATCTATGAAATTTATATTAGGAAAAATAAATAAACTAACATGATTTTAAAACAAATTAACTCGGTAAATTAGAAGTTACTTTAAGAAAAACAAATAAATTAACGTGATTTTAAAACAAATTAACTCAGTAAATTGAAGTTACTTTAAGAAAAACAAAGACGTTAAGTTAGAAATGACTTACGAAAATAAGAGTAACTCATTATGTAACTTAACTTTTTAACAAGTTAATGTCCAATCTTGGATTTTAGCACCCGACGGAAAGCCTCACCCCCTTTTTTCCTTTAATAAATTTCATTTACACCAATTTCGCTTTTTGGAATTATTATCAAGTTTATTTAATGGCCATTTTTTTGAACACTTGAATAATTGTTCGTACCACATGGGAAATATTATATAATTACAATATAATTTCTCGACCACTTTATCACACAGGTCTTTCGCCTGTATCATTTATGTCGTGCGTCATAATAAATTATATTATTATCGATTGATATCAAACAATAATTACTTATGTTTGGTCAGCGGCGAGACTTGTGCCCCGTGGTGGAATGATTAGTGATGATATCACTAAATATTCGCCCCGAGAAGGACTAAGGAGGACACGAATTGTAAATTTCGAGAGGTTCACAGACAACGATGGTCGGTATATACGCCTACTATAAATCTGCGAGACGACCAGATGCGAGATAGCAGACTTAAAATCTGCAAATGACATAAATATAATAATATGTCAGAGAACTGGAGCTAAGCAATTTAAAAAATACCGATTACACATTAGGTATCTTTATTGTTTATTTAGTATTTGACTTTCAGACTATCCGATAATATACGTTTCCTTTATATACATATACGTATCGCGCTATTTAAATTGACCTGTCAACCCCGACTCTTATAAAAAAACAAAAATACGATTACATCGATGTACATTGTATCTATGCCTTAAACGTATTTTATTTATTGTATTTGTACTGATCGTTTATTGTGGTATGGGTGGTAATACAACAAGTGACAGTAACAGTAATCGTGCTGCAGTATATTATTAACCGAAAAAAAAACGGAAAATGACCAAATTTTCTGAATATTTTAAAAAGAAAATGAAAAAATGTGAAGGTGACTTGAGTATTATACTAAAACGAAATGCAAGATTGCATTCAACTGGCGAATTTGTTCTTAAAATTTTCGGTCATATAATTTCCTTGACATTGGAAAAGTCGAAACAAGAGAGGCAATATGGACAAATTTTAAAAGAGACAACGAAAAATACTTAATTGACAACTCGTTTGGTTGTAGGAACTAAGACATCGGCTCTTGTACGATTGAAATTTTTTTTTTTACTGTATTGTTTCATATACTATTACTCTATAAACAATATTATTGTACATGACATTTAAGATTACTCAAAGCACCACTGCAGGAAAACTACCAAGTTTAAATGGATTTAAATGTCCAGTACTAGGTATTCGACGAATACGAAAAATCTAAACATGACGTGTGCTGTCTGATCCGAAATCTCTTATCGACCTACAAGTGCCAGACAAACACACAGAGACAAACAGCAGTGACGTTTTCTTACGGTATAGAGCAACTTTGATTGTAATAAAGATTGAATTTTAGTTTTTAAATTTTAGCTTTCAAAGATAATGGATATATGTGAACATCGGTTAGACACTATGGCACATTTTCATGTTTACCTCATATCGTTAATAATTATCATTTCATATTAGCATATTCAGCTGAGGCGACTATTCAAATTAAATTAATTTATTTAAATGTAATGAGACAATCGTAATTATTCTGCTGCTAAACCAAATAAAAAAAAAAAATAACGTATGTTTTTTTCATTAAAATAATTTCATCCACCACTAAATCCTAAATCTATTATGTTCGATTTTAAAGAAAGTGCTATGAATTCTGTGGAGTCCGTTTAGTATACAGTGTGATTCACCGAACATCTCCATTTTTTTATTTAATAATTAATTATTTAAATTCTGAATTTTAAATGTTTAAATATACTTCAAGACAATATTTTCAAATTCTCTATATTTTCTGTACTATTTAATGAGTATTCTGAGACGACACATTTTCTGTTTTTTTTTTCAAATGAGAAACCACCATTTTACTCCTAATCATAAAATGGATACATTTTTTGAAATTTTTGATACTGTACTTAATTCAAAGTTTTTCAATATTATTAAAATATTTTTACTAAGAATAATACCTAGTTCTTAAAAATGGTTTTACAAAAATATATAATAGAAATAATATATCGGACCTGGTGTTTATTTTAATAATATAGGTAAGTACTTGAACCATTTCTACAAATTATTTATGTCTATAGATTAATATTAAAGTTACTAAAAAGTTAAAATCACCATAGCTCTTATATCATCCAAACCTAATATTATCATGATTTATTACTTTAATATTATCAGTAATTCACAAAGTCAAATAACTCAAAAACTACTATTTGGAATTTTTATTTTGATACGTCGAAATGTTCAAAAAATTCTCCTCTAAATAATTTACTGGCAAAAAGGGTGGTTCTCGTTGGGAAAACAGAGGTTTGTGGGCTCTCCTAACACGGCATCAAAAATCTAAGAGACTTGGCAAGTGAAAAAATTGATGATGATATTGGACATAAATTATTTAAGTAAATTGCTAAGAAATTTCAAAAATTAGAATTGTAATAAACCCAAAGTGTAAAATCAAAAAAGGGATCGTGAATCACCCTGTATCTTCAGTTGCAACCAGTGTTGTGCACAGATGACTTACAAAATAATATATCTAGATAAAAACTAAGATAATCACGTTTTTATCTAGTTAAAAAACAGATAACTATATACCTAGTTTTTAGGCTTTTAAAAACTTTATAAATTAAATTATAATATTTACATAATATATACTTATAAACTTATATTTTAGATTATTTATTATACATAATTTATAAAAACACAATATAGATAAAAATTAATACATTTGAATAAGAAAAAAAATAATGTTATTTACATAATATTCGTTTATTGACCATTTTAAAATTATCTGGACACTTCATATTATTGTTTAATTAATTATAGACACAATTCATTGCAATGAGATCATATTATATTAATCAAAATAGAGTGAAATTTATAAAACAGTTATCTAATTATCTACAGATAATCGGATAAAAATTGTATTTATGTAGATAAGATATAGAAAGATAGTGCGAATTTATTTTATCTAGGTAAGATAAAAAGATAAAAAAAAATTATCTAGATAACGCACAACACGCTGTTTGCAACACAATATTTGTATAATATTATTTTAATTGAGTGACATCTAAAAGTATCGTTTTTATGAGGTGCACGCGCCGATGCATTGTTGTATAGGTACTATGTGCAGCTGTATAGTATACTATTATACATATTATTATAGTATAACTAGTGACCTTGTAGACGACTGCCGAAGAGAGACTCGTTAATAATAATTGTAATAGTAGTGCTACACGATATCATATAATAATAAAATCGAAATAATAAACAGTCACGATAATATAATATTAATTATGCGCGCGTGCGAGTGATAATATATCAAAACTCGAAATAATTGAGCGGAAATACGATATGTGAATATAGTCGTTAAACATTAAATATAATAATTGCATACACCTACTTGGAACTATGCGCACTGCAGATTATGGGTAACATTTTTATCGTAAATTACCTACACGAGAAACGACTACTGTATAATAATATTAGGTATATTGTTATAATATTATTTCCACTGCAGGATATTTTTCGAATATACGTGACTTATTTATTGAAATACACGTCTAGCTATGATAGAGGTGTGCCGTGCGGAAGAAGTCAAGTGAAGTGCTCGGTGAAAGTCAAAACGAAAACGACAAACGATCGAAAAACAATATTTTTGTTTATAAAACGTAACGCGTTACACCGTCCCACTGTTCATTTTGTCGATTTAACTACATATAGGTCGTGGTAGGTACAACAAAATAGCATACGATATTTTTAACCGCGTTCAAAGGCCGTCGACCGAGTGGGTAAATCGTAAATAACTATTGTGGATCCAGCAGGGCACTGCGAAATATAAAAGGGAACGAAAAAGCTGATGGAAGAAACCAAGAAAGCAGCAATAATCCTCAGACACTCCAAAACATAACAATATAACTACCGGTACTGGAACTGGAACCCTTTGAATATTGAAAACCGAAACCCCACCGGAACCCCAACTTACATTTATTTAAAAACCCGAACCTTACCGTAACCCTTATTTATATTTATTTAAAAACCGAAAATGAACCGGAACCCATACTTTTTTGTAAAAGGTTTTTACGGTTAATTTCGGTTTTGTTATAATCATATTAATTTTACCCATATCTGTCGTTTATAGGTAATATGAAATTAAGAACTAAACAAATATGTAGCTATATTATTATTATTATTATTGTTATTATTAAAAAGTCTAGTAATATTCAAAAATAATAATTCAATATTTTTACGTAACATATGATAATGTAATAGGAATTCCCAACAAAAATAAAAGTCTTTTTTTACAGCATATTATCTACTTATAGCCCGTATTGGCTAGTACAGGTATTATTCTAATTCTATAATATATTTACCACGATAACAAGAAATTCTGTACATTTCTGTATTCAGTCGTTTAACTTGTTTGTAGTTGTTACTAATAATTGTTAGTACTTAGTTATCACTGTATTGTGTTGAAGTTGTGTGTCCAATATTAAATAAAATTGAAATTTTGTTATTTTTTTTTTATTATAGGTCGTCCTAACACATTAAATAAAAAACCGCAAAGAAACCGAAACCGAAATTCTAATTTTTTTAAAAACCGAAACCGAAGTTTTAGTTTTTTAAGAACCAGCATTAAAACCGGAACCGGATTTCGCAGTACAGTTCGGAGCACTTAACGGTTGTTAGGGAAAGGATGTGTAAAATGGCCATTCACTAATAGTTTTGATGATTTTTTTTTTTACACTTTTTAAATCAAAATGTTATGAAAGAATATACCAATTGCAACTTACATTTTATAAGCTACTTTATTTTTTTAAAATTTATTTGATTTTGATATGTAAATTTTTGGTTATTAACAAAGTGGTCACTTTACCCTAACTGGTTACAAACTGACCAATCCTCCTCTAAAAATAAGGACCAAAGTTTGACTCAGATTAATTATAATGTTATATTATTATCCATTATTGAGTTTACTAAAAATGGTTTGAAAAACATTTTATTACTTACAGTGAATAGAACATTTTTGTCGGGCAATGTGGCCGCCTGGCCACTATACTTGGCCTGTTGGGTGGGTGCTTTGCTTGAAATGCCACTAAAAAAAACCATTTCCCATAGTCAACGAACCGTAATCCACGCGTCTGAGCATATCCAAACAAAAAAGATCGTTTAAAAGCTTCGAAGATTCTGATAAATCCTAACCGCATACTAGATCATATAAATATAACCATAATAATATCGGTAATCAAAAGTGGGTATTCTATACTCATTTTAGATTCCCTAAGATCGGCGAGGTGAAAAATCGAAAAAAATAATATTTAAACTTGTATTTAATTATAATATTATTATGTCTATGTACCTAACTGTAGCCAAAAACAATACGACTGTCGCAAATAAGTCGCTGCAACCACGACACCTCGCGTGGTTTTAGTCTGCAGCACGACACAGTGAAGGTAATATCTCAAACGACCACTTTACAAACACTGGCCACTTCATACTTCTTTAGTTCTTCCCCTAAACCCTGACTATCGTCAAAATTACAATTACAAAGTGCACGCGATAGTCTGATATTAAATGTGCATAAGCAAAGCGATTTACTATAGAACTACTGACACTCGCGGCCCGGTGTAAATGTACGAGTGTACAATTAACATAAAGTATGTCCCAAAAGTCCCGTATCACTCATAGTATCTAGGTGGAAAATCAATATATTTAAATGAGGGTTTTTTACAGTAATGAGTATAAAAATTTCAATTAAATAACATAAATTTCAATTTTTCTTTCAAAAATTATTTTTTATACTTTTTGGATAACCATTTTTTGAATCATATTTTGTAAAACTGTGGAGACATTGGTGGCCAAAGTATTGGACCTCTTGTTCCCATCCATCTTCCGGGAAGTGCTCATCCAGCCAACCTCTCGCAACATTGGAATAATGTGCAGTGTGGTAGCTCCAAAATTATCCGTACGTTATTGGGGCATGGAAGCTGGAGTAAACAAATAGTCCGTTCATAGAATGTTACAAAAAAATAACACAAAACCAAAAATTTAGTTTGCTTTAACTTTGTCGATTTTCGCTCAATTTTAATACTTTTTTTTGGACAGATGTACAAAATATAATTTAAAAAATTGCTATCTCAAAAATGTAAAAAACTTGACTATAAAAATTTTTTTTTAATTTTTTGAATTTTTGAAAAAAAAATTTAATTTATTCCATTTAATTGGAATTATTATACTTATAACTGTAAAAAAAACCGCATTTAAATACATTGATTTTCCACGGAGATACTATGGGTTATCCGGGACTTTTTTGACGTCATACTGTATACGTATAATACCGCAGTATCTTGCGATGTTTACAAAAATAATTATCGAGCAAACTGCAATATTTAAAAACCTATAATTAAAATTATAACATTTTTGTATTTCTTTATGAAAAAAAAAATATTTTGTAACCATTACAGATGGGACAAACGTCCGATGAAGGGAAAAAATTGTATTTTACGGTATTTTTTAGGTATACATTTCTGTGTAGTAAATGGAGCCCGGTAGCCGGTAGGTACTCTTTGGGTACAAAAGTCTGTGCAGTATAATATTGCTCCCGATAGAAATATTAATTTTATGATAGTCAATTTTTGGCATTACCCAGAGGACACCATAAGGAGGCGACTATCCTCCAAAAATGATTTTTGGTTTGCTTGAAATAAATAAATTAGAGTCAATAAAAATTTTTGTTTTAAAAATATACCATGGGATTTTTAATAATAATATAATAACAATAATAGCTGTTTAAAATATTTTTTGTTTGGTGAAAAATGTTAATAATAAATAATACAGTTAACGACGTATAAGTAGATTATAATAATTTAATAATTAATGTCTCAGAACTATAATCAGTGCTAAAAGACTTATCTAGATAATTATTTTGTTATCTTTTACCTTATCTAGATAAATATTTGCATTTTATCTAAATAATTATCTAAGATATAAAAATCATCCATCTAGATAAATTC
The DNA here is from genome assembly GCA_022818045.1 of Neotoxoptera formosana. Taxonomy (NCBI): domain Eukaryota; kingdom Metazoa; phylum Arthropoda; class Insecta; order Hemiptera; family Aphididae; genus Neotoxoptera; species Neotoxoptera formosana. The sequence continues at coordinate 88,420,081 of CM040630.1, forward strand.
GTCTCTATACAAAAAAAAGGAAATACACATTTTTATTGTCAATTAATTTTTTGATAATTAATATTTTAAATTTGAATTGTCAAGTCATCTCAGTAAAAAAAATTGTATGTTCATAATACCTAATATTATATACGTTAGGTATTATTTATTATTAATCTTTTCGTTGGCCGAACCTGGTGCTCAAATATAGAGTATTAACCTACATTTAATTGTTATGTTGTGTTGTGTTTACTCGTCAACTGTAAATTAATGGTTATGTAAAAAATTTACTGTGACGAGTCGTGTAAAATAGTTTTTTCATGATATTTATACTTGATTTTGAAAATGTTTTTTCAGTTATACTTTAGTTATTGATTAATAATAATGTCTACTGCTAACATTAATTTAAACATATAGACAGTGTTTATATTATAATATTGAAGTACTAATAAGTAGTATCTAAGGTGCATTATCAAAAGTTAGACTTTAGGTAGGTGGGTGTTAAAAAAAAATCCGAAGTCTAACCGAAGTCCGATAAGAGATTTGATATAAAATTACAACAGTATGCGAACACCTCGTGACTTTTTGACATTCTAGGAATATTTCATATAAAACAACTCGTCGAGTACATATACTCTTCATCAATCCAACTGCATTCTGATTTGAATATCCAGGCTAATGAATCTTTATAAGTATTATTTTTAAATGAAGAAGGGAAAATGATTGTATCAGGGTTCCCAAATGTAATTCTACAGCTTATCAATACAAAGCTGTTGCAATGTTCGATAAATTACCAAATCATATTAAAATGATAAATAAGATGCTGTTTAAAAAAATATAAAAAGATATATTATGCTCGAAAGAAACGTCCATTAATATCAATAAACGACACTGTTTGCTATGTTCATTATGCGTACTATTCAGTTTTAATTTATTTTTGTACTATACTATAATTGTATTTATTTCCACTTTCGTGAATTTAAAAATTTGTTAATAATTTTACTTTTAAAACTAATATCTAAAGTCTCCCCTTCTCATCACGATCTGCTTGCTTAAAGAGAGGGATGATAATCAACTCAGTTAATATATATATATATCATTGAAATTAATTTGTATTTATGTATTCTACTTAAGTCGAGTTGAATAAAATATTATTATAAAACATAAAGGATATAATATTATTATAGTTATGGTTTACTTTTTAGTCGATTTACTTCAAATAAAAGTAGGGTTACTTAAGCTATATGTTAATCTATTTAAATTTTACCAAAAATAATATTTATATTATATGACTGCTCAAATATTAAATTTTAATTGTTTATATTAATTTTATAATATATAACATTAGTCGGTCTGCAGGTATAATATCGTGGACTATATTATTATAATCCTCAGTCAGTGCATAAAAAGTTTAATAAATTTGAAACTATAAATTTGTTCGGGTTTTGATTTAGATACATCAATGTTTTCAAAAAAAAATTATTTGATGAATAATTTGAAGTATACGAAATGGTGGGTTTTTACATATTGCAGAAAAACAGAAGTTAGCATACGTGCATATAGCCACCGCGGGATACTGTCAACTCAAAATTCGTTTGAAAACTCCAAAAATCCTATTTTGAATAACTTCGAGAAACCATTGAATAATTGGAGTGATTTCAGGGGATGCTTGACGAATCAGACTGTCTATCAGAGGTTATGAGAGTATAAATAGGTCGCGTTTTCCTTGTCATCGACTATAATTGAGTAAGTCACTGCGTAATGGACGTGTTGAATACGAGTGCAATGAAAATATTAATATTGTAAAATATATATGTACCCAAAACGTAATAATTCTAAGCGGAGATCGTCATCTCTATTAGCCCATATAGAGTTCAAAGAATATTTTTAATTTGTATATATTTAGTAACAACAGGTTGCACTCGTATTTTTGACGAAAGAAAAATACACAATCTTTTAAATCAGGACCGTCGTGCCCCATCGTCGTCTCATAAAATTATCACCTCTATATTGGTAGTGGAAAAAATAATATCGATGTGCAAAAACATGGGCGAATGTAAGTTCCCACACCAGATATATCAGGTAAAAATCAACCCCCATTTTGTTTAATGTTTCTGCACGTGTCTTATTTGTTTTGCTTAAAAACATGCCTTTCATGTTTCATCGTAGAGTGATCGTGTTTTTAAAATTTGTTTTAGAAAGAATTAGACTTCTAGGGTTAAATTATACCTGACCTAACTAATTATTATCGAAATAAGTATGCTTTGATTTTGAACTTTTGATCAGTTTCTTTTTGGTGGGAAAGTGAATCTAATTGGTACTTTTGAGGGGCAAATATAAGTTCCCACACGAGATATAGCAGGTACCCCCCCCCCTGCAGTGGCGTAATTTGTCTTAGGGGGGATAGACATTTTTTTCACACAAAATACTACATTTTCAAAATTTTACACAATTTAGTACCTATACAATATTATAATAAATTCTTCAAAATGTAAATATTGAATATATTTAAATTAAATAATAATTATTAAAATATTAAATTTATTTTGTTTGTAATATAATATAATGTACCTACATAGCTCTTTTTTTGTACTGCTTATAAAAGAAATTATAATTTTCTTGGCTGTTTAGTCAACTTACTCGTCAATCATATCATCAAGATTTAGTACAATTGATTTAGTAGGTATATAAGCTTTGGGGGGGGGATCTATCCCCCTCATCACCCTCCTTAATTACGCCCCTGCCCCCCTGGCTATGCATACGTAAGTTCCCAATAAATTACACCCGTACGTTAAAGTTCCCACACGAAAAAAAAATATATCGAATACAAACTTTTTTCGCACTTTATTCAGACTCAGGACTAACAGCTTAAACGCGTAGTTGGTGTGGTTAAAATTTGTTTGTTTTTGTATTGCACAAAAAAAAAAGTCCAATCCAATTTTTAATCGAATCCAGCCTATATATAATACATAATAAAAATTAATAATATATAATGTGTAGGTATGGTCCACATATTATTTGCGTATTGGAATAAAATAATAATAATAATAATAATAATAGAAAAAATCAAATTTTATTCGCCTTGTTACGCGAAAGCTCAAACACGTCTTCACACAGTCATACTGCTTAATTATTTTTAATTTATAATCTGATGTTTTGTTGGAACTTACGCACACGAGCGTAATATTTTTCATGTGGCTAAACCCCGTGCAAAATCTGACGATAACCTATACGCAAGATATTATATATTATAATATTGTAATAACCTACCCTAACCTGGTTTTAACCCCTTATTATAATATAGGTAGGTACAATCAAATATTCAAATCGATACCGAGTAGCGCTGCAATGGGGGTCGAACGATTTCGTCATTGGAAGGAGGGGGAGGCGTGGCTGATTTTGCTCTATTTGATCGTTGAAAACATAATTTATAATTTATATTATTATATAAAAATCGAAAAAAGGGTCAGGGGGGATCGATCCGAGTGCGGTAAAATTATAACATGACGCATAATATTATAGGTCCGCGTATACTTCGTGATACCTACCTATAATAAGTAGAGCTCGGATTCATAAAGGTATATGCGAATACATATTTTCACTACGACTATCGTGTCTTATTATACGTATGTCTTACAGACTTAAATGTGTCGGCGAGTGATGAATTCGTTTCACTAGATTTTTGATAAAACGAGCTACATATTTTGATTTTACATAAAACTTTCGAATATATTTTTACATATTTCACAATTATTATTCAATTTTTTCTCACATATTTATAGACGATTTTATACGTGTTTCGGCGCGTCCCCATCAAAGTGATTGAAAACTCATCATAAGTATGTAAACCGCATCAATATAGTTAAGACTCATACATCGTATAATAATATCGTCGACACTGATTCCGACCAGACGTATTTTTGACGCAGACCGCGCAGGGTTCCGAGCTGACAAACGATCGTGACACTCTCGACGTGTTCTACTATATATATACGGTATGTCCCAAAAGTCCCGTATCGCCCATAGTTTCTCTGTGGAAAATCAATTTTATTTAAATGTGGTTTTTTTTTTTACAGTTATAATTATAAAAATTCCAATTGAATGGCATAAATTTCAATTTTTTTTTCTAAAATTTTGAAAAATCTTTTTTATACAGTTAAGTTTTTTTTAAATTTTTTAAAACTGTTCGAGAAAAAAATATTAAAATTGAGCGAAAATCGACCAAGTCAAAGCAAATTAAGTTTTTGGTTTTTGAAAAAAATAATTGATATGGAATTTCTATATTTATTACTATAAAAAAAACCGCATTTCTGAACGGTTTTTATGACTTTGCTCTCCCCCCGCAATGTCGACTGACGTACAAAAAAACTGTGTAGTACAATTTTTTTCAAAAAAACGAGGTGGCATATTTGATAAGCAAAGTATATAATATTATATAATATAGTATATAGGTAAATCATGAATATAAAGAGGCATCTATCCCTCGGTAAATCCTTGCGTACCTACTTCTATTTAAAAGTATAAAAATATATACTACTTAAATTTTCTATAACTATTCGCGTTATTTATGTAATATAGAAACGCTGATCATATAGAATAGAATTCAGTCTTAGATTATGGGGTGTCAAAAATTGAAAAGCTTTTAAGCTGTCGTCAATGGAAATTCGATCACCACACAAGTTTCATCGCCGACAAATTATATTGGCAAGGTGAAAAAAATAAAAGCAATATGAAAATATGTTAAGATATAAATATTCAAACTTAAAGAAAATAAAGTGTCGATAAAGTCATGAAATAGCTTGTACCTATATATCCTTGTATCCTCAGTTACTAGATTAGTGTCTTCGATATTTATAATATAACATCATAACAATAATCAGTAGAGATAAGATGTTAAATGCCTTTTGAATTTTTTCCTTTGATCTTTTGCGGCGCTATCTTAGCTAAAAATTCGTTTCGTGTTCTCCCAATTTAGAATATACTAATTTTATTTTCCATTTTTTTTTCCATTTTCAGGCATTTTTAACTACAAATATATTTTTTATTGTTTTTAATGTCATTTTTTTATATTTCTACATCATTTCAGATTCGGAGAGTAGTGATGAATGTATTGATTTTACAATGCTGTGTGTTTTTATTTTTTTATTTTTTTTTGTGTCTGTTATCAAATTTTGGAGCAGTAAAAATGCTCCGATTTTCAACTTCACCCCTAGCTTTTGGTCACAAATCGCATCTATTTGGTACTTTTGGGGGTTAAAAGTAAGAAATTCCCATTAGTTTTCTAAAAAATTTAGAAACCAAAAATAAGGGGAAAATGTGAATTCTTACGCAAAACCACTTTTTGACAAAACCAATTCCTTTATTTTGCTGTAACTCAAAAACTAAAGACTTCAGATATTTGAAATTTTTACCAAGTACTAATATAAGTTTAATCTACAAATTGTTTAATTTTCAAAATATTTTGACATTTTGAGAAATTGATAGAAAACTGAAACTTTTGATTTTTTTATGTTTTTTTTTCTAGAAATGTCAATTAAAACCAATTGATCAAAAACTTTTGAAAATTGTATACAAATTTAATCATAAGTAATAAATATTGAAATTAAGAAAATTAAAAATTGTTAATCAGAAATTTTTTTTATTATCGTTTAAAGTTCAAATTCTTACAAAATCATTCAAAATCACTAAAATGTGTCAGTTATATTTTAGTTAAACATTCATAAAATATTTTCTATTCATATTTAAGGTTTGAAAATTCAACACTAGATTCTAAATAAGTTTTTCTTACGACAACCATACAAAAAAATCGATAGGAAAACAGTTTAAAAAATGTATAGGTATGCGTTTAAAGTTAAAATTCTTACAAAATCAAGAAAATATACAAGCTATTTTGTTGTGAAAAATATATAACATTTTGAGAATTTATACCTAATGTTTAAAAATGTAATACAAGGTTCCTCAAAAGCTATTATGTAAATGGTTGTTCAAAAAAAAGTGAAGCGTAAGTCTCTAATAGTTTTTTATAAGCATCTATATTTGAAATTTCGAAAAAAACGTAAAAACTACGACATTTTTTTTTGATTAGTAAATTCATAAAAAAATGTCTATTCAAAATTCAATAAAAGGATCCTTACAAGTTTTTCTAACTTTCAAAAAAAAAAAATTTACCGTTAAGTTACAGGCTTACCGTTTGCGTGTTCTACGTTTAAAACTAAAATGTTTACTATTGTCTATTATACTTTACAATTCATATTTTAAATTACTCTGACACCCATTATCATAGCTGAATTTCTAACAATAATTTTTATTTTTAAATTACATTTTTTCATTAAACAAAGTAGATTTTTTGGTCATTTTGTAAGTGTATTTTTTAGATCATCAACATCCTATCTCTAATACCTAGATACCTAGGTATATAATATATAGGTTATAACCACGCGGTCGATCTTGTAAATACTATATAATATATATATTATATATCTTATATATAAAATTCTCGTGTGTCGTGTCACAATGTTAGTTAACATACTCCTCCGAAACGGTTTGACCGATTTTTATGAAATTTAATATGCATATTCAGTAGGTCTGAGAATCGGCTACTATCTAAGTTTGTATGCGGTGCGACAAGTGGTTCAGGAGTTATGGCGAGTTTAAGTTATTTTGAGATTTACGATGGAAATATTTGTTTATAAATGGTTGCCATTGGTTACAACCTACTAACTTGGTTGTTGTTTTTTTTTTTTTAATGTACCTACTTAATTCTGATTTCAGTTACTTACGCATCTCATGGGGTCCGCAATCTACCGCAGGTGGATTGCCTACCTGATAATTTACTACTGCTCGCATATATTATCCACGATCCGATGCAGTGGATTGCTTACCTAGGTGGCTTAGATGTATGTAAATCACTTGAGATTAATCTTAACATAATATATGGGCATATGATTCAGGCAACGCTGGAAGGGACAGCTAGGATAGGACAGCTAATATAGCTGACACTTCGTGTCACGGAGTGCACGGGATCAGCTAGTTATATAATATATAAGTATGATATTTGGGAAATGTTGCAATAGTCGTCGATGACACACTTACTACCACAAATTTAACTTTAAAAAATTAATACGAAACTTGTATTTAAACGTAAAATATAATTAAAAATACTACAGTGCTCCCAATCCGTCCGTCCAACGAGTCCTCTCCCAGACACGATAAATTATAATAACTTCGTTGTTACATATATTTATTAATATTTTAATTAAAAACGTGGAATAAAAGTGTTGAGAATAATTTTATTTTCTGGTTTAACCGTCAATAGAAATTTTAATCACATAATACACTTTTGAGTGACAACTAAAATAATAATGTGTAATGGGTGAATATTTTAGGTGAACATTAATCAGTGTTCACTCGCACGAATTATATTTTTAATTCGTAGGTATATAATATTATAAAGAAGAAAAAATATATATAATATTATTTATTGTTTAAAAAAACTAGTGATGTCTGGGGGAAGTATTGGGACGAATAGTCTCTATTAGCATTTTGTGTTAAATAATTTTAGAATGCAGTTTTTAACCATCGTTGGATTGAGCTCCTTCATTCTCAGATCTTCCCAAATTCAAGCACTGACCGCGATGGTTCGTTTAACAATATAAACACTCATATAAGTATCTCAAAAAGTTGAAATTACATTTATCATATCGATTAGTTTATTTTCGTTTTTTTTTTTTTTTTGAAATGACAACAACACACATTTTTTATTTCAGAGCAAAATATTTTTTTGAAATTGTTGATGAGAAAAAAACGAATTTCTCACCAACTAAATTACAGTAGGTTAGCCTACCTATATTATATAGTTAACATACTATATTGTTATAACTTAAAATAATACGCCCTACTGGGGTAGGTATAAATAATACCCAATCAATAGACGATTTCAGTGTATAAAATGAATTTTAAACATATTATCATCATAAGTAACATAAAGAAATATTACCAATAAAAAAAATATATTTTTAAAAACTCTTCTCAAAAACATTTTGAAAAATAAACACGACTACGGCGATCACCAAACGCATTTATACAGGTCACGACACAAAGTACCTATATATTATATATTTTTTAACGACAGGTAAATATTTTATGCCGTTCCGATGACATTATAAGATTACTTACTACTCTGCAGCTCAGACGGAATTTAATCTGTGCCCGTATAACACAAAAAATCAATTAAAACGTCTATATAGGTCTTAATAATGGAGGGCGCATATGCCCCAGACATCCCGAGCCGGTGACGTGACGATATGCGAGTCTCGATATACCTCGAAAAAGAAACGTTTTTTAAGCCTCGCGTACGAGATATAATCTCATATATATATATATATATATGTAACATTTTCGTTCGCTATAATATAATATTATTATATGTTTTTGTCGTTTTGTCGTGTACTTTAGGCGCGCATACTTTTATCAATTCGATAAAATCAAAAAAAAACGAGAAAACCGTTTACTACCGATGAGCGCCCCGCGTATACAACCACAACGATAATAATATATTAGATATATTTTATTTCATATACGGTCGTGCGAGAGGGACCACAGATTTCGAAGATTGCCTAATAATTGAATTCGTCGTACTTATTATTATACGTACGAAAAAGGGGGGCGACAGTACGACAATGCCGCAATCAAAACGATCTTATTATGCGCGCCTCCGTCGGCGTAAAATGGAATATAATATTATATTATATTATATTATGTGTACAATTGTGCCTAATTGTTAGTGCGGCGGGGCTCATGCGATAGTGACGATAATAATGTATAATATGAGAATAGATATTATTATAAGGTATGAAATATAATATTATATTATAGCGCCCGAAACCGTCTATATATCATAATAATATTATTGTTTGAAATCAAACAATTATATATTTCTATATTTCGGTAAGACTTAAACGCTTAAACCGATATAATATTAATATATATATATTGTATGTTACTCGTGCATTTTACTCGTGCCTGCGCTGTTCTTCCTCCAACTCAATTACTGGACGTTTTTTGACGTGTATAATAATTATTAATCGTACCTATATACTATAATAATATTATGTATTTTACTTCGCCGAAAAACCGAGCTTTAAATTTGTAACATAATATCATATTTTCGTAGTTTTTATACGTTGGTTTTTTTCCGATTGTCGTAAAAGGCGGTACCCACTGAGAATTTTCTATTTTCAATACTCTCGTAGAGATGTGATTTTTTTCCAAAAACCGTTTCTCGAAGTCGACAAACGGAGCATTTTATCTACTATACATACATATATATACGTAGGTATTTAGAAAAAACGTCTCCAGACGCTAAACAAACACACGTCGTGTTGTAAAATCAATACACAATATATCCTATATATCGTTCGTTCGCTCGCCTCTCAAATCTGAATCCAAAATACATAAACAATATTGATATTTGTATTTGCTTTCACTTAAACTATATATAGGTACCTCCGAAATACTGTAATAATGTGTTTACCGGACGACAATATTGGTTCATATAATATCGTCGTATCTTATATACTATAATATAGATTATCTCATAATATAATAATATACTGCTGTTATATACGCTATTATCATTATGTGATGTGTAGACATATGAAATCGACAAGAGCAATAATGAAAATATATGTATTCGGAAGAACAGCTATCTGCAGATTATTTACGGATAACTCTGTTCTGCTGTTTAGTAGGTGTCGAGTACCTACGTACTCGCCGTCGTCGAGCCATTCAACAACACAACTATACACTGTATAATATTGACGTGTTAAATTTTTAATTCGACCATATAAATCATTGGCCCCGTTGGACCTGAGATGAAAAACGATCTCGGGGAAGACGGCGTTGAGATGTTTAGTAACCAAGGTTACCAATCAATTATTTTTAATAATAATTGTTAACTAAAGTCCGTATTTTTTTTTTTTACGTTTTTCCAGATTATTTTCGAAGCGTGGAACTTTCAATTTTGCCTTCTCAAAAGTACCGACTAGATTTCATTTATCCCCAGAAGTCTATAAAAAAAAAAAAAAAAATTTACAAAACACCAATAATTTTAAAATCGATATAATGTCCCCCTTATTCACTCACTTCTCAATATTTGAATCTAAAATACATTGAAAAAAAAATATTTATATTTGTATTCGCTTTTACTTAATATAATAACTACATTGAAAACTATTTTAATATACCGACTGTTTATCGGACGGCAATATTGGCTTTTACATTGTATTATAGATTAACTCGTTTAATAAACTGTTATATCATATTGTGATGTAGACATATGAAATCGACAAAAGTAAAAATAAAAATATACCTATGCATTCAGAAGAACTATCTGATTATATACGGATAACTCTGTTCTGCCGTTTAGTAGGTGTCGAGTATATATATATATATATATATATATATAGTCACCGTCATCGAGTAACAACTACACTGTAATTATTAAATTGATGTGTTAAATTTGAATTCAACCATAAATCATTGCCATGATGTACCTATATAAGACGAAAAACGATCTCGGGGAAGACGGTTAAAATGTTCAGTAACCAAGGTTACCAATCAACTATTTTAATAATAATTTTTAATAAACGTCCGTATTTTTTTTAGATGTTTTTCCTTATTTTAAAAGTACTTGGAACTTTCGATTTCGACTTCTCAAAAGAGTACCGACTAGATGCAATTTTTCGCCAAAAGTCTCTAGAAAAAAAAAATTTATAATACACTCATAATTTTAAAATCAATACAATACCCCTCACTTCTCGATCCGAGTCTAAAATATTATTAACTTTTGTGTTTGGTCGAAATTTTGCCCGTCGTTTATATTATATTATGTCTATCCGAGAATATTATATACTATACCTAATATAATATCATTTAGTATCGTCGTCGTTCGTTTTAATATTATTATCATGAGCTACCTCGTGTAATAAAATAATATCATTCGTCGTTATTGTTTCTCCTCCGCGATCAAGTCGATAAAAACGAAAACAACTTTCGATTTCGACCTCTCAAAAGTGCACCGACTAGATGCAATTTTTCACAAGTCAAAAGCCTCTCTCGAAGTCAATGCATTTTTTCTACTAAAATAATAATAGTGTCCGAATATTATACAAAAATAAAAATAAAACACCCCCCATAATTTTAAAATCAATATAATTCGCTCACTTCTCGATCCGAGTCTAAAATATTATTAGAAAAATCGTAGAAATTAAAATCGTTAAAATTATTATAAGTCTTTCCGAGAGACTATTGGTAGGTATGTGTAATGTATATAATATAATTCATTTAGTATCTCGTCGTCTATTAAGATAATATCATTCGCTTTTTAACGTAGTTTCACCTCTCTCGAATTTAGTCGATAAAAAATCGAAAACGAAAACGCGATTATATGTGTAATATAATATTATTATTATTATTATTATTATTATATCGGACGCGATTGTCGCCGTATTCGCTCCTATATGGCTATATAATATGTGCTCGCTACAACAACAACAACAATAACAAAGCAGCAGCGATCGTATAATATAATATAATAACACTGTACGCGGCAGAGAGTCATCCGCCGCTGCCGCCGCTGCCGCCGCCGCCGCCGCCGCCGCCGCCACCCAGCTGAGCACACACAATGCGTGGAATTGACCAAAAACTGAGCCCTGTCCGGCGATCGGCCGCGTACCGCCAGTCAGTTGTGTGACAACTGCCATTCAGAGCGCGTCAACCGCCGCCGCCGCCGTCTTCCCGCTGCTGCCACGCTTCCAAAAAGGTAACGTGCGCCCGACGATATTATTATAATATTAATCGTATTTTTAAATTTTGTTTTCAATCGTCGTCGTCGTTAAACGCAAGCAATTTATTCCTTTTCGTTAATCCGAAATGGTTTTTTTTCAGTTTTTTCTCAGTCTTGGAAACACTCTCGCTGCAGGTTCTCTCCTATACGAGGCGCAGGACGACGGTTCGATTTTCACCTACCCTCCAACCAGACCGCACAGACCAAAACTAGATGTGAGTAGTCCGCATATATTATATCTATATTGTATCTATAGGGTACTAAACGGTTGTTCGGACGATCAGTCGAGTATATCAAATAAAAAGTCTATAGCACTTGTAGCACTCCGTAGTGATCGTCGACGAACAATCGTTTAGTGAATATTCAATTTTATTATATCAAGCAACTGCTTTATTATAATATTATTATTAAGACGACTTATATTGAATATTATAGTATTATACTATCGCTAAAATATGAATAATTATTGTGTTTTCGCGTTTTTTTAATTTCCAAAATATTACACTGCATATTGTTATACTGCGCACATTCGATCAACGGTTGGTTTGATATTATAATTTCATTTTTTTTTATTTTTTGGAATTTTAAAACCTTATATTTACAATATTCTCGAATCGCTGGCTAATACATTTATAAGAAATATAATATAATATTAATACGATTCGGTTAGTAATGTACCGCCTATTGTGTGATTAAATTTAAATCGAACAAATTTTTTTCTCCTTTCAAAGCAATATTTGATATTTTTTATATTTTATTTAACATAATATTACAAGTCATTTAAAACAGATTTTAACATTCCGTATTGTCGATAATGTCGGCGTACATGAATTTCAGCTTATAATAGGCATTTGTATTGTTTTATTTTAATATTTATTTTATGAGATCTGCAGTGCTTTTCAAATATATATTTTTTTTTATACATATATATAAAATCTCACTATAAAGCGATAAATAAATAGTATAACAATTTAAAAAAGTAATTTAACTGTAAAAACATATACATATATTTATCTAGTTTTCACTTATATATTTTATTTTTCGAGTAGACGACAATGACATTGTTTGGAATAAAACATCTTATCTGTATGCGTGTATAGAAAACAAACTTAACCCATTTCCACCAAAAGTGTGTACCTTCATCTTGTCCGTCCGTTCCCGGTAAATATAAGATATTAACTGATTCTACGTTTTCACTAGATAAATGTCCATACTATATGTGAAAAGCTGTTACACAGTAGGTACCTAAGTCTATTCAAAACACAATGAAATACTGAAGCACAGCACCTTTATTAAACATTCACGATTCAATACAATATAATTTTAAACCCACCTGCACATATTCAATGAAATCAAATTAACATTTTTTTTATATTGTGAGGAAAATTAAGCTGTACGAATTCGTTAAAAATGTAAATGATCGAAAAAAAAACTAATCACATATTATTAATTATATTGTATAATATAATAACAATATAATATATTATTACCTACACCTAACTATAATTTTAATTATTCTCAATCGCTGCAGTGTTTCTACATAGCTTTCAATATTATTGAAATTATTTCGATGGAAACGTGTAATCGATAATTATTATATAATTTGGCGGAAAGTGCAGGAAACGGGTGCTGGTGGAAAAGGGCCAGAGGAAAAGTGACACTTTTGGTGGAAACACTAGAAACGTGTTACGTTACTATAATATATGTTATTATAGTTAGGTCCTGCCAAATAATCACATAATAGCGGATCACAGAAACGTTCTATACGCGTCTTGTTCGTCACTTGTTAGAAACGTTTTGTATTTACGCATACTATTATCATAGTATATCGACGATTGATCGATAAACGGATTAATAATCGTGAAAATCCAGTGACGTTGACAACTATAATTATTATTTTTATAATAACCACTCGGTATCTGCTGCAGGTGTCCGCCTATATAGATTTTAACGGATCGATTTTATAATAATTTAGATTACATACATTTTTTTTCCCAAGTCTTAGCTCGGGCTAGAAAATTAGCCATTCATTAGCAACGAAAGTATTATTTTGAGTTCAATTAAAGTAAATCAATATTATAATAACGTAACTATATTGTAACTTGTTCGTCGTTCTAAATGACGATGATAAATTATTATACCTATTTATAAATTAACGTCTTTATTAAACCTTATTATTTGTAATGTCGATATCAATAATATCAAATTTTCATTTTACCATTTTACCATTTAATAATGTTATGTAATTTTAAGTTCCTCGTGAAAATATGTTCGTTCCTTGTAACAGAAGACGTATATATATAATATTATATTAAGAAATCAAAGGAGCGTAGGTTTCATTTTCGATACCTACTTGACGATTTTATTTTTAAATCTATTCTCGCCTCCACACCGGCAAGGCTTGAGTAATTCAACTCTGAAATGTTGACTCGTGCAGACACATATTCAAAAATCAAATTAAAATCATATAATACGATGGCTCGAAATCATTACCGCTGCAGCGTTTTGAGCTCAGATTATATAGATCGGTATCGCTATCGGTATATTGGTTTTTAATATCTATAAATAAAAATACTCTGCGATTTTTTTTTCAACGTATTTGTTTGTATTATTTATTCTTATTTTTCAATTTATTTAAATATTTTTCTTAAAATCTAATATTACGTATATCTGTAAAAAAAAAAAATACAAATTCTTAATAATTTCTATCCGAGCGACTTATTCGATTTTTTTTCCCCATTCAAATGGCATATTTTTAATTTCATAATATTCAACTAAAGCAAAATATTATTTTGGATAATGTATAATTATTATATCGGACATTATTCCAAATGATTTCCTACTATTATACTTAAACATTCAAAATGTGAAAGTAAACTGGTAGAACTACTTGTCTAAAGCCTAAAAGTAATATAGTGAACTACTATATAATATTAAGGCTTCGGTTTATGAAATCGAAAATATATTGAGTAAAAATGTCTACACTAATTATTGTTAATGGTGATTCGCCAAACACGCTTTACCCCATTGATTTCTTTAATAATACATTTCAAATTATGATTTTTGGAATATATCATCATGTGCAGACAAGCACACACCATACTTTTGATAATTTAAAGTCTTCATACAAACTTTTTCTTTCAAATAAGAATCTATTCTTTATTCCTGTAGATGATTTTTTTGAAAATGTTGATGTATTTAAATCAAACGTCAAACATACCGTTTCCGAGGTCAGAAATAATTCATTATTAAAGGAAAAAATGGAGGTGAGCATGCGCTCAGTGAATCCATCTGTATAAGAGGGAACATGAATTTTCTCAGTCAATGTTTGTGGTTTAAAAAATGTGTACTATAGGTTCGGGGAACCTGACATTTTTTCAAAAACATACAAATCTTTTTAATCGTTTTAAATGGTAGATGTCTTATAATATTCTGAAGCCGATTACTATATTGTATAACTATTGATTTAGCACAAAAAAAATCCTTATATAGAGCAAATAGTATTTATTAAATTTATTGTCATCTACAATTTTATTAGAGAAGTGGATTGGACGGAATTACGTCGCAAATTTTTATAAAGTGCTCTATCATGATACGTATATAATACACAGTTCACTTAAACTTTAAATAATTCATAACTTATATTATATATATACGAGTAACTGGATCAATTCGTTCGATATTCAATATACGTGAATCTAAATTTTGAAAAGCGTAGATACAGAAATTAAAACCACAAATTGGTAAAAAAAAAACCTAAAAAAGTCATCACGTTAAGAACGACGTGTTTTTTATTACAACAATTAATTTATCAACCTGCGCAAATATATATAGATAAACACATTTAAAAAACCACAACAATTGACTATGAAGGGATGTCATAGTCAAATTGACTGCCTATTGTTTTATATCAATATTTGTCATTATATGATAATATATAATACGATACGTATATACCACGGTTGCTGCGATTGTCTGTACCTACGATTTCCCTGCAACGTCCGGACTTGGACAGCGTCTAGACGTGGTGGCGGTGACTTCACCGCTGTCGCTGCGCTGTCTCACCGTTCGACGCTGCGGGCAAAACGTACTTTCTTATAGTTTAAACACGAGTGGTCAAACTGGGAGGGGGGGCGTAGTCCACCTCGTGACCTTTTTTCCTTTTTATAATAATTGATTTTCATATTATTATCCACATGTTTATTGAGGAAAAAAACTATGTAAACGAAAATCTTCCCTACCCCGTCCACCCACCGACCACTCGTCATTAAACCTTTGTATTCGATCGTGGGTGGGTGGTAACGTCGTCGTATTGTATATTATCATGCGGACAAAAACGCAGTATTATTTGTTATTATATATTTTATGCACTGCGCAGATGTCCGACCAGCAGGGAGACGACGGCGGCGACGAGTGGAGAAAATCGTTGCCCGGGCTCTCTGGGTCGGATAATCCGCTGTGCACGCCAAAGCAGATCAAGAACTTGACTTTGGACGAATTGCGCCGGGACGAGAGACTGTGGACGGCGTACGAGAGGGGTTGGTGTGATCTGTTGCAGTCGTACATGAACATGCAGCTGATGCAGTCGGAGACGTCGTACATGCTGCCCGAACTCGCGCGGCCGGGGCAACTGCAGCAGGACCCCGCGGCGAATGCACCGTCGGCGGGAGGCGACGCGCCAGCTGCGGCTGCAGCTAATGCACCGGCTGCAGCTGATGCACCGGCTGCAGTTGATGCACCGGCTGCAGCTGATGCACCGGCTGCTGCTGATGCACCGGCTGCTGTTGATGCACCGGCTGCTGCTGATGCACCGGCTGCTGCAGGGGTAAAGGGCTCGTCGGGCGAGCTGGCTGGCGGTGCTGCACCGGCCCCCGTGCGTTCGCCGGTCGTGGCCGCGGCCGGCGGCGACAACAACGGTTCGCCCAAGCGGATCGACGTCCGCGTGCTCTCGTCGCGCATAAAGCGCACTTACAAGTACGCCGACGTCCGCTTGTGCGAGTTCCAAGGACTCGGGCCGCGCGCCGTGGTGCAGGAGGCGCCGCCGAAGTCGTACGGCTGCAGAGGTGTCGTCGATTCGGACTTGTTGACCGACCAGCTGTCGGCCATCAGGATCAAGATCACGACACCGGAAGCGACAGAGTTCGAGCTCGTCGACACGTTCGACGACGAGGACGGCGATAAGCCGACCGCCGACGACGAGGAACGGAACGCCAAAGACGACAAGCCGGACGCCAAAGACGAGTAGTCGCCTTCGGCTGTCCGTTTTTAATATAAAATTTTTTACTACTACATAATAATAATATAATAACCGCTTATTCATAAAAAAAAAAAAAATATTTTAATCCGCAGGGCTTGGAAGTCGTATAGCAGTAAACTAGTTACTTTTTAGAGCTTTTTCGTGAGATTTTTCTATATACCTACTTAGAAATTCCAAAATATGCGTTACGTAATATAGCATACTGAAAATTGGAAAATATGCAAAATACAATTTTTTCGAAGAAGAAACTTGTTACATTTTTTTTTTTTTGTTTTCAAAATGCGTTTAACTTTTCGTTTATTTTCTAGTATTAGAATTTTCATTTATTTTTCCATACATATAATATTGTATAGGTGCTCACTGCTCGGGAACTATAGATAGTCGTCGGACCAGAGCTGTTTCATATAATATTACTACCCGTTTTTCTATACACTTCCGTTTCGATTTCAATTTTACAAAAAATAACGTTAGACGAGCAAACACAATAACGATTCGACAAAATGCGTGTTTGCAGGACACGCTTTGGCGTAGAAACAGCTTATTATTAAGATATTCTTATATTATACGAAAGTACACAAAAATAACGATTAAAAATTTACCAAACGAGCACAAAATAATACGCGAAAATTTATTATACTATCGACAAAGTAAAATGTCATATAATAATATTTGAAATCGTCTGCAGCGCGCAGGGAAACAAATTTGAATGTCGCACTCGGGATGCGCTCCAAGTAATGCAGAAAAAATATGCAAAGAACTTCCGAGCCCTGAATTCATTATATATATTATATCATTATTATAATTATTATTATTATTTTTATTATTATTATTATCATTATTATTATTATAATTATTATTATTATTATTATTATTATAACGATAGTAGATAGAGCTGTGTATAGCCGCTGTTCTCTTCGGAATCCCGGTGTCTTTTCATTATTGCTATTATATTATCATCGTTATAAAAACATTTCTCCGACATCGCCGGGACGTTCATGACGTATTCGACGTAATATTATGTAATATATAATAATATTATTATTCGAAGCGTGTTATTTTATAATTTTTTTCTATCCTATATTATTATTATATATTTTGCATTATATATGTATATCGTTTTTATTTTTCATCGACAAATTAATATTACAATATAATATAATATACGATTATAAAAAAAAAAAAAAAATTTTAAATATTGATTATCACCTAGATACCTACAACAAAAGTTATTTTATTATAGTCAGTGTTCTTTCTGCTCCAGCTCCACCCTGTATATATCGCAAACGACGACTTAAACGTGCTGCAGCTCACACGCGTATCGTACGAAATATGACGTGTGTAATAAAATACACGCGGCGGGTAAATTAATATTCAAATTTGATCGAAAACAAACATAATAATATTATAATACGCTTTTATTGAAATATGACGTACCTACCTACCTACCTCTATAATACCCGTTTAATAATTATTTCATATTTTAACCCATACGAACATAATATTATTATAATATTGTTTCC
Organism: Neotoxoptera formosana; assembly: GCA_022818045.1. Taxonomy (NCBI): domain Eukaryota; kingdom Metazoa; phylum Arthropoda; class Insecta; order Hemiptera; family Aphididae; genus Neotoxoptera; species Neotoxoptera formosana. The sequence continues at coordinate 88,438,682 of CM040630.1, forward strand.
GAGTGCAGTGACGAGAGTGGTAAACAGAACGCAAACATAATAATAATACTTATAATACGGTACAATACGATACGATATATTATTATTATTATTATATGACTGAACGCGATGGTAAAATGTCACATTTCGGTTATCGCATAAACTATAAAACGTCATATTATCGTTCTGTATAATATATATACAATATATTATTATTAAAGGTACTTAACGTTATTGAATTCGGCAACGGGAAAACGTCATATTATTAGAGAGACGAAAATGTTTTATGAAAAAAATTTTACCTATACAATTTATTAATATATATATATATGTTTATAAAATCGTTATTTACTCGCGAAAACGGTTTTCCGAGAAAATGTTTGCGCGCACTTTGCCGCGGATAGGACGTAGGTACCTACCTACCATGTCTGTGCGGGCTTTGACACGACGCGCGAATAAAGTTCTCTGAAACATATTATTTTCCGGACATCACAAAGGACCGACAATATTCCGGAAAACGTGAGATATTTTTCGCGCAGAAATTTCAAACGGTTTTTCCGATTTTCTTTAATTATTAAGAATATACGATTTCGCCGTCTTACTACGAGCTGCTGCAGTCGTTATACCTATCATAAAATATAATATAATATTATTATTATTATTATATTAACCGTCGTTCGCCGTACTTATAATATTTTATATTCTTTGTAACTATAATATCGCGTTATGCGCTGCAGCGTAATTTCCCGCGACGTAAAAAAAACTTAAATAATATAATATCATAATACATTTCTCGGTACGAAATATTAACAACTACTATACATTCATTTAAACAATATATTTTATACTTCGGTTTATACATATATATTTTCATCGCAAAATAAAATATAACAATATCGACGTGGCGAGCTTTATATAGTTTATTTTTTTATCCGCGGAACAGTAATTTTTAATGAATATTTCACTCGATCGCCGATAATAATATAATGATAATATTAATTATTCGCGTGTATCGCGTGTTTTAATAACGACGATCACTTACAGCAGAATGCATTGTTTCGGCAAGGCTGGGCAAGTTAACTAACGGTTTTTAACTTGTAAAGTTAAGTTAATATAGAAAAATGTAAGTTAAGTTAAAAAATACTTTTTATTATTTAACTCGTTAAAAGTTAATTTGAAAAAAAGTTGCTTAACAAATAACATATTAATATAATAATTGAGTTCTTACTTCTTACTATTAATTATCAAGAACGTATGTAAGTAATTGTATTAATTGTAGTAGGTATAGGTACTTACATATTATTATACTTCAATCGATTATCAAATTCAACAAAACCCCCATGATTACCCCTATAGTCCTATATATAATGTTTCTGTTTAATAATAATAGGTATTATATAAGCATATTTTCTGTGAATTAGCAATTAAAATATTATAATTTATTACTTACAACAACTTAATACTATATACAGTATACATTATATACCTATATATATATATATTAAACCTTTTCGTTATTTTCTCGCGACTAAGTACTTATTACTTTGTTTTAATACCCGCATTGAATTAATCTTAAACACAGAAATATTGCGAAACACTTGCGACAGTTTACAATAATTTAGAACGTCTTATTTAGAATATACCAAATAAATACAGTAGTATTTGATTTTTCAGACAACTATTACTTTTTTTTTTATATACGAATAAGTTATAAAAATCAAAATATTATGTTAAATCTATGAAATGTATACTGGGAAAAATATAAATAAATTAACGATACTTTAAAATAAATGAACTCTGTAAGTTAGAAGTTACTTAAAAAAAGTACAAAAATACTCGTTAAGTCATAGAAGTCACATAATATGAAAATAAAAGTTACTCGTTACCTACCTATGTGGCTTGGTTAAAAGTAACTCAACTTTTCGACTTAACTTTTTGACCGTGCCCTGCGGCCTTGATCGTTTGTGTACGAACACGAAATCATACGGATATTAGTTTACCAATATATTATCGTCTCTCTGTATAATAGTCTTACGAACTGAAATTAATTTCACGTTAATTTTTATTCCGATAATTTTATTAGCCTCACGAATCAATTACGCCGACGGGAGAAGACCTGAAGCGTCGTATGTGGTGTGTCTGCAGCCGTCTACAATATAATAATAATATGTGTGTGTGTGTGTGTGTGTGGGTGTGTGTTTAAGTAAAAAACAGCGAGGAACAAAAACAAGCGAGAAATATCTCGTTACAAAATCAATTTTTCGTGTCGATGAATTCAAAAATATAATTGAGTCTCAAGACCGAATTTAATTAATAATTGAACGTTTGCATATATTAACACGCTGCAACAATGTCGAGTAATATATATTGATATATATATGTATGTGTGTGTGTGTATCGGTACGGCGTTTGTATTTCTAAGTAATTGAAGTAATTAATATACAAGTTCAGTGGTCTCGTTGTTTAATAACAATATTTATATATATATATATATATTGTTTGACGTTTGATTTTATTTCATAAAATTTTGACATAATATTACTGTACAATAATAATAATAATATGATATTGTGTATCGCCATATTATGCGATAGTAGGGCTCGCAAAAATAAAAATCGTAGACCTTCGCCGAATGTTATTATATTGACATTTTTTGTACACCATAATATTTTCAACATCTTTTCGACATTTTTTCAGCTAACTATCTATATGGGCATAAGAATTTTTGATTTTTAAACTATTGACAAGACAATTTTTGTTAGGTCAAAAACATGAACATTTTATACAAGGTTCCTCGAACGTTTTTTTTTTTTTTTTAATAAAATGTTGAGCTTAAACTCACAATATACTTTGTATGCGAGTCTAGAGCTAGAATTTTGACAAAATTCTGCAAAATCACGGAAATTTGAAAATTGTTTTGAGTTTGAAATTCATAGATTTTTTACTTTAAAACCTAAGATTTTAAAATGCAATACAAGATACCACATAAATCAACTACGTTTCAAAAAAAAGAGTTTACCAGAATGTCAAACCAATTTTTTGTGAACGTTTACCTTAAACTATAACGATTTCTCATGGAACGATTCTCTTATTTTGTCATAATTCAAAAACAAATAACCGTAGATAATTGAATTTTTCGCCAAATTTTTGTATTAGAATTGTCTAAGCATTTTTTTCACCATACAGTTTTAAAAATATTTTGAGTCTTTTTTAGCTATATATCATACATAGGAAATATTCGATTTATTTTTAGTTTTATTTTTCTATAATTAATATCGATTAAAAATTTTCGTTTGGTCAAATTAACTTGAAAATTGAATACAAAGTTGGCTCCTAATGAGTTGTTTTAGTAGCAAAAAATACAAATTTAAAAACAGATACACGGAACGATTTTTTTTAAAAGCATTTAAAGTTCAAGTTTTGACAAAATTCATCAGTCTCGAAAATTTTTTTTGTAGTTGAAAATGTTTTAAATGTTCAATCTCTTAGTTAAGGACACTGTTTGTCATAAGTGTAAATATTGCAACCAAAAAATCTTAAAAATGTATTATTATTGTTGTTTTTTGAAGACGTTTTAAATATAAATTTGGATGAAATTAGATATTTAAACTATATAAGAGTAACGATGTTATAATATGGTTAAGTATGTCTTTGTAATTATTTAAAAACATTTTTCGTGGGCAGGTATAGGTATTTGCAACTTTTAAAGTATGTTATTATAATATATATTGTATGCACAATTTTCAAATGCAATGTTTTCGAAAATAAAATGTTTTAATAATTAGCAATAATATCATAAAATATAATTATTATAGCACTGACGGACAGACTTCGCTCAAAATTGCTTTTTCGTATACAAATAATATTATAATGCTTTTATACATCCATAACATTAACCCACTCGCGTCCTCTATAATATAATGTACAGCAGAGTGATATCCTGCAGCACTTGCCAACCTTTTTTTTTGCATTCGATAATTTTGCTATTTTTTTTTACAAAAATTTGGTAAATTTTCACTGATTTCCCGCCGTCTTTTTATGATCACACCTAGAACATTTCGTTTTGGACCGCTGTGCAACCAATCTTTAAATGTCGACGTACACTTGGATAAATTGTATTATTTCAGTCTATTTGTATGATTACCTTCAGCGATAAAATCGTACTACCGTTTTTTCCGAATTCCGATAGATGATCGTGTGTTACTTTTTTGACTGATGCGCAGCGCATTTCACGGTTAAATCGGTTACAATACTTAAAACATTATAAAATAGAATTATATACTATCATTAAATTACTACGCAATAGGTACATGACATAACTGTAAGAAAATGATCAAAATATGATAATATACAAATTATCTTTGTATAAGATGGCAAATTAAAGTCACAGTAGCACAACTAGCCCAACCATTATTTATTTTTTGGGGGGGGAGGGTGGTTGTGAGGTGACCATACATTTTCTTAAAAAGTAATCCCATAAGCCTATGCCCGGCCTTCCTATTTACGCCTATTTTTATTGTAAAAAATATAATAAATACGGAGTCATTATTTCAAGATTTGCCAGTGCTGGGCATACTAATAATGACCAGCCCAATATGCGTATAAAATATTTAGCCCATACCAAACAACTATAAGCAGCTCTCTAAGTCACCCAACTTTAATTGAATACCATTTTATTCTTTTGAATTGATATCAGTAAACTATAATGTCCACTTTTGTCAACATAATATTACTAACTCAAATATAAATAAAACGTAGGTACTCAAATCAACGTAATATACGTATCAACTTAATAAACTTTACGCTGAAAAACAAAAATATAAATACAACAGTTTCCGAATAATTTTATTCAGAAAACACAATTTGTTCACTAAGTATAACTTCTTGCTATTATTATAATATAATTTAAAATGCATGATTGTAAAATTCAAATAAATAATTATAAAATAAAATCTAAGGCTTCTATTCGAATAAAAATAACAATGGTATAAATGCGCACAATAATATTATGTGCAACTAAAAAATAATCAAAAACCACAAAAAAATTGAATTAAATCAAACATTTATTTATTTATTATAATTTATACGGACAATGTCCAAGTTACAATATAGCAATAATGATAACAGTTATAACATAACAATACCTAATAATTAATAAATTCTCCTATTAATATAATAATATATGAAATTAATTAAAACAATTTTGAGATAAATCATTAATTAGGTACATTGATACAAACAATATAACTGAAAGTGAGATTAGAAATATTAATAATACAAAATAATAATAAAAAGTTAAATAGACAATTTTGTTACATATATTAATACAAAGACTACTTGAATAAATTATTAAAAATTTCAGTATTTCCAGAACACATCAAAATATTAAAGGGGTCATTTAACATATGTACCTAATGTACCTTTGAGAGTGATGTGGAATATTATAGAATAGAGTATTATGACGAATGTTATGTGTATTAATTTTCAAATTTATCTTGGTGAGTAGAAATGAATCATCAATATTGTTATTTATCAATTTAAAAAGAAAATTAAAAACAAATGATTATAATAATATAGGAAACAGTGAACATTTTTAATTTTTTCGATTGATAGTGGGTATATATGGTTAAAAAAAATCTTATTTTTTTTACAGATTAATTATAAATCATTGACTCCAAAAACCGCACACTTTTGGTAGGTTAAAAAACTTAAAACCACACACATTTAATAGGTTCAAACCGCACAATTTTAAAAATTGTTGTATCCAAAAACAGCACACTTATGCTTTTAACTACAAAAAGATCGATAAAAAAAAAAAACGAACACTTTATAATGTATAATATATGTAATATGTATATGTATAATTTATTATTTATTCGCATTATTCTCATATTTCATCAAAAAAATTAATATATTCAAAAATTGTAAATATTAGTTTTAAAAAAAAAATGTAAAATGTAAAGCTTCAATTTTAAAAAATTATTTATTCAATCAAAACAATTTATTTATTTAACAATTTTAAATATTTATTTTAAAGAAATGTAAAACTTTCAAAGTTTGATTGACGATCTCCGTTAACCAAAAATATTGTGCCGTCTTAACCTACTTTAAGTGTGTGGTATTTTGTTATACAATGACCGATAAGATGTGCGGTTATTGTCTATCGACCTTTTTAGGGTCAAAATCAAAAGTGTGCGGTAAAAAAACATTTTATCATAAAAAAAATGAAAAGGTATACGCTATTATTATATTATTTTGAATAAATAAGAGTCCCCTTGATTGTTCACTAGATAACTATCTATGACACTCCTCTTTTTGAAATTAAAAAAAAAAAATTAATCTTGGTCATCAAATCTTTTTGTTTATATACTAATATCATTGCCATGCTACTGAGTGCATATAGCGTCGTTCATAATACTTCTACTAAGCCAGATTTTAATCCTGCGGAGAGTGCTGGTAAATAAAATCTGACGGTATGGTCGAATTGACAATTTCCGTAAATCCTAAGTTAAGTTTATTGGTATTTTAAATGGTATTTTTAAAATTTCACTTGGCCATCATTTGTCGTTACCCGAGCCGGGCGCATGTGAATATAATAGTGGTTTCATTCAAAAACCGCACAATTTTTATTTTGACCCTAAAAAGGTCGATAGACAAAAACCGCACATCTTATCGGTCATTGTATAACAAAATACCTCACACTTATAGTGGGTTAAAACGGCACACTATTTTTAGTGGAAAGTTTTGAAAGTTTTACATTTTTTTTAAATCAATATTTTTAATTTTTGAATATATAAATTTTTTTAATTGAATAAATAATTTTTAACAGTTTAATAAGCTTTACATTTTACATATTTTTTTTTTAATTAATATTTTAAATTTTTGAATATATAAATTATTTTAATGAAATATGAGAATAAATTATAAATTATACATTATAAAGTATGCGTTTTTTTGTTTATAGACGTTTTTGGGGTCAAAATCATAAGTGTGCGGTTTTTGGATAGGTACAACAATTTTTGAGTTTTTTGAGTCAACAATAATAGTGCAATGGACATAAATAGGCAAATTTTTTTCGGAGGAATTATGGCTTAAGTCTCTCTCACATTGTTAAAAAAAAACGTAGACAGTAGAATCTCACCTCACCCTCAACTATAGTTATCGACATACAAATACATAGAATTATTTACACAATAATTTACATTCTGTACAGCCATATGCCCGTATATTATGTAGATGATTGTTTTATATCTATATATCTGTTAAGCAAGCGGAGTAAAATACACATCTGACAAACACAGATTTCTGCAATGGTAAAATATTATACATTGTCTGGTCATATTATTCTCTCGCCACAAAAATTCTTGCTTCAAATGTGGGCATGTTTGAATAGCCTATTAGAAATAGAGTACGCCAAATACTAGATTTTAAATAATTATTTTTTCCAACCATATTTTTATTGGGTTCATTTTCAAAACTGTTGATTTCCTTTTGTTGGCCTTATTTTTGGAATCAGTGATATTTTCTTAGTTCTCATGAGTGTTGGGATTATCTAGATAATTTTATCTAGATAAAAAACAATTTATCTTTATCTCATCTAGATAAATATAAATAAACTGTTGACAACTATCTTAAGAAATTATCTTAGATAAATGATTTACTTATCTAGATATTTAGATCAATATTATTCGAGTGCACTCAGTACCTACATACTTATTGGTTTTAATTAAAATTGTATTTTTTATGAAATGGCTAGGTTTATAATTATTTTAGGTTGTTTGCTATTATTATTTGTTTCAAAAATTATATGGGTATTTTTATATTTTAAAATTTATCTTAATTTTATGTAGATAAAATAGTTGTTTAATTATCTTTATCTAGATAAAAATTGGATTTATTTATCTCTATCTTTATCTAGATAAAATATTTATTCTTTATCTTTATCTATATCTAGATAAAAATTTAGTTAGTAATTTATCTATCCATAAATTGTAATACTGGAAAAACTGAAAATGTTTTTTCGATGGGATTTATGTATAATTTCTGTATATTCATAGGGTTGTCATCAATTATGTATTTTATGTTATTAAAATATTAAGTAACAAATTCAATTAAGTTTTAATCATATAAAAGATGCCATTTTTTACGGGCAACAAATACTGTTAAAAAATTTCAAGAAACTAAAAAATTGGACGTGTTTTTAGTTCATATAAATTAAAATTGTTTAAGAGATTAGCACAACAATCAGAACCTACTCGCGCAGGCGCAATGATTCTACTGGCTGGAGATTTTCATCAAACGCTGCCAGTCATTCCCAGATCAACAGCTAAAAATTAAATGAAAAGTGCGCGGGATCGGATATCAAAATTTAACATGCGACTGGTGTTTCAAAATAACAACCCGATGATTTTCGTGTACCTTCCTAATTCTGACATCACTCACTCGCCTCGGGGGGGGGGGGGGTGGATTGTCTATATCTGATAATTTACTGCTCGCATATTGTCCGCGATCCAATGCAGTGGATTGCCCATCTAGATGCATCTAGATCAGTGTTTCCCAACCTCTTTTTACTCAACGCCCCTTTTAGATTTTAAAAATCTCATACCGCCCCCCCCCCCCAATCAATTTTATATTTTCTACATTTTTTGTTCTCTGACATTTTATAATATTTACGAATATAACTTTTACGTACACGCACCAATAATAACGTCAAGTACCTACCTAGTACCATTGATTATAGAATAATATACTTAGTATATTCTATAATCAATGCTAGTACCAAATACGACTACACATAACATTGTCGAAATCAGCTATTCGCCGCTAACGGAATCTATACGATAAGTCCGATAAGACAATAATAACGTCAATTATTGTCACCCACCTGCTAGAACCTAAAATCTATAGTCTGATAAGATAATTATTTCAAATTTAGATGTTATTATTTAAGTCTCTATAAAATATATTATACCTATATAATTCTGTATATTACATTTGGTATTTTAAATTAGTTTTTATTTGCAATCAATTATAAACAATAAAAACGTAAATGATAGATGAGCGCCCCCTCAGAAAAACGATTGTATGAAAATCAAAACAAAATAATTAAGCCTATAAGTTTAAAAAAAAAAACGAAATTCCAGGGTCTCTCTACTACTCTCTAGCAGAGATAGTATTCAACGTGTAACATTATTGTACCATACTGCGGATATAAAATATTTCTAAAATAAAACTTTTTTGAGCTTATCAGTAATTGTAGAAAAAACTATAGTCAACGCAGTTATGAAATTACGAAAATAAAAATCATCATCGCAGTTATCTATACATAACATAGACATACAGTATCTGAATCTAGATTATTTCGCGGAGTAAAAATAAATATATTATTTTACTATTATTCTACTATTATTTTTTTTGGAGGGTATATTAGATCGTAAGTAATTTTTATCTTGCCCCGCGGGTGGGATTTTATTCTGCGGGCGCTCTTGTAATCCAGTCCTATATACCAGGGGTGGCCAACTTTAATAGATAATATTTTGAAATCGACCTCCGATGAGTTTTTCTAGGTTGTCAATCATTCAAAAAAAAAAAAAAGCTGTCATTAAACAAAAAATATATTATACGTAAAACACGCGTGTTACACTTCTTTTATTACTTTTTATTTACAATATAAATGCACAGTTTCACACTACACGTATTTTAATATATTATTTTAATTACAAATTATTACTTTCAACTTATTTCTATATTTACTACTATAACTATATACTACTACTTTTATTATTATATGTTTGTTTAGTCATTCAATGAGATGTTTGTGCTTGCATTTGATTCGATAATTTCACAAATTTTGGGGTGTATGATGACAAATCTAATCTCAAGCTATCTTCGCAGAATGCATATCAGTCAAATGCGATCGGGACTTACTTTTGGTTTGAAGTAATAATATGAAAAAGCCGATTCGCATAACACATATATATAAGGCTTTTTCTAAATGTAATTTTTATATTCGTGTGATATACAAAGATACGCTAATTTAAAAAAAAAAATAAATATTTTATTTGTTTTCTGAAAAACTTCAAGAAAATGCGGAAGGGTGTCGCGATCGACCAATTGGCCACCCCTGCTATATACTGACTGACCCAACCTTACAGAGTTACCTATATTTATTCGAACTCGATTATACAAAAGTCGCCATACCATCATAGGCGGTATGTGCGTAGGTGGTGTGTAGAATATATTATATATAATATTTTTATGTAGACGACCCAGATAATATTAGAATATAACACTTCTACAGTATGAGAATTGATACAAAGAAAGAAAACACTCGAGTTCAAATCTTCAGTGCGAAATAGAGTGCAGCATTATGATTATTCATCAAAGCCGCTATAGTATAATTTGTATAGAATATATGCATCGCCGTGCAGCATAAACGCACAAAGAAATTAAACTTTGACATTCTTCTGTCAATATAATATATCAGACAGATGTGGCACATTTAAAATTAATTACAGAACAAATAATAATTATAATATGATGATAAAATTAAAACGAGGAATTGAAACACGATGAGAATTCTTCGATACGACTTTAGGTATATATCAATAAATGATAGCTACAACACACGTACAACTAAAAGGCCACAAATTAAAAATCCAATAGGTACCAAAATGTTTTACGTTCGTAAATATTATATTATATAGTTCTGACAAAACCAGTCATTTGTTTAAAAACAAATACGCATTTTTGGAAATAATACAACGCAAACTAAAATTATAAGGAAATGCTCCCAAATTTTATGTATAACACGACATAGGAATTATTAGAGAACATTCAACGTACCCATTAATATTAAAAATATTTGAGTGGCTTTACTAAAGATAACTGATTTATACCTACGCCGCTACTGACTCGGATAAAGCAACAAATATTTACGAGCTGCAGCGGGGGTCCGTGCAATAACCAGACAATTACATTTTTCAAAACTTTTCAGAAAATAAACAAAAAATTAATTTAATTTTTGGAGCTAAAACTTAGTACCTAATCATTAATTTTATTCATTATGATATTATATTCTCTCGGGGCTCATTTTTCGCCAAAAAAAAAAAAAAAAATACAAAATCAGACAGCTCCGAGTACGTTGTACATCACATAATAGGGTTGGATCCGTCTCGTTCTTATACAAAGTTATAATTATTTTTTCTTTATCAAATAATATATTATCTAGACCGCTGATTTTTTTATGAAAATAATGGATTAGTCTTGATTTACACGGACCCTGCTTGCTATATAGGTTTATTTCATTAAAATAACAATATTGTATTCATAATAACATTATATCTTTTATTTATCAACATATAATTAAATTAATATCGTTCCGCGTTTAGTGCTCAAACCAATAGCCACCTAGGCGTATATGACGTAACGACAACAATAATTATTGTTTTTGTATAAAACATAATTATAGCAATAATGTGCCAATATATAAGTAAGTCCAAATAAAACATTATAGTACTGTGTAGGTCTGTAAATATGGTTTATGATAAATTTATTTCCCTACTCTCGTCGAAAACAAGCTAAATAATTCCTTTTATGTCCTGAAATACATAATATAATATCTTTTAAATCCACGTAAGTACATAAATATATATTATATATATTATAGTATCTGGCCAACATGCTAAGTAAAACTTTTACAAGAACCGTCAGAATAGTTCCACAAAGATGTGAAGTAGAATATTTTAATCTTTAGAGAATTGTACATAATTAATATTTTATGTTATTTTACAGCAGGTGATATCGATATAAAAACTGATAGAAAAAACGCAGAATTAAAAAAAATCCTTAACTTTTGAGCTGGTTTTGACAATAATGAGAAATGCCTCGAATTATAAGCTTCCTTGTTTTACTATTATATACCTACCTATATATTTCACAAACTCTCGAAAGTTATTCGTAATTCGTATCTTCTTTATTTTATTCAAAGGGAAACAAAAATATTATTTCGTTCTCATATAGACTCTTAACGTACTACATAATTTTATAGGCGCAACTCGGACCAATTTTTTTTTTTTTTTGAGGGAACTGTGTGTTTATATTTTTTTTTATTAATCCGTGAGTACATAATCAATTCTCCTAAACATTTCGAAGGTTTGAGTACCTATATTTACATAAAATGTATATAATAAATATAAATTTACATCGATATTTGTAATAATAAAATAAATATAATAGTTATCCAATATAATATGATTCACCAATCACCGTGTGCATGCTGCATATCCCCATTTTTTCTTTTAATAATGACGTAATAATATGTAATCAAATTCTGAATATTGGAATTTTATATTTATTGAAGGACACTATTTTCAATATTATTGTTTAGATTTATGAGTACAAAATCAATACCTAGTCGAATGGCAAAACAAATCTAAGCATTTGATAATTTTTAGAAACTTGTCATTGTATATGATACCTATAATATCTATTCGTTCTTAGCCAGTTTTATGCATCACTGAAGAAGACACTTTTCGTGACTTATTATTCAATATATATAATCGGAGCCCTTCCGAGCTTTCCACCTAGTTGCACATATGCCTTCTATCGACTTCTTTTTAAAATATTACTTATAATAATACCTACAGTAACTGTCAATTATCAGGTATAATTTCATCGACTATTATTTTATTGTTATTATAAGTAAGTTATTATAGGTAAGTAAGTACCTAAACGGGTTGTAGCTGGAAAATCCATCACTGGAGGTTTTCAAACCTGTGCATTGCGCACTATTGCAGTACCTACATATTTTTAATAATTTTACACCATCCTAACATTATTTAGAAAATTGAAATGCATATTAAAATATGTACAAGGTATACTATTATCAATAACTATGGCACTGTAATTGACACTATTACTGTATAAGTTACCAGGTTACCTACTACTGTCTGTACTGCAGTTATTATAATGTCTCTTAATAATTTACATTTTTATATACAATGTGAGTACCTACCTGCCTGACTACCTATAATTATATTATGTATAGCTGATAATCTTGTATTGTAAAATATAACTACCTATCAGTTTCATAATTTATTATGACCCGGCTACTTGTCTTACCTACCTATGGTTAATTTTGAATAAATCACCACCTAACCAGGTCGTGATGTATTATATAGAAATCAACAATGGATTGAATATTATTTTATCGTTGACATTATGCCCAGACGGGCGATTGTAAAATCCACTAGTATTGTATATTTTAGATTCTGAGAGGAGCAAAAAACGTATTAATGATGTGTGTTTTTTTTTTGTGTGTCTGTCAACACTTTTTGGGGGCAGTAAAAGTGCATTGATTTTCTTCATCAGCCTATAATATTATTTCCGGTAGGAAAATGAATCTAGTCGGTACTTTAGGAGTTCAAAGATAAAAAAATCGCAATAGTTTTTAATCGAGTAGGGAAAAATAAAAAATAAAATTAAGGAAAAAAACGAAAATTTTTGGGCGAAGCCAATTTTTGACAAAACCTATTTTATTTTTTGGTGTAATTCAAAAACAAATAAATTTAGACAAATTACATTTTCACAAAATGTTTATGTTACCATTTTCTATACATAAAACATATTCAATATTTTTATTTTATTATTATTAGAATAAAGGCTTTAACTGCTAAGGTCATTGGCCCAAATTTTCTATATATTTTGACTCGTTTTAGGCTATTAATATAGGCATAAGAAATCTTTCGTTTATTTTTTTTATTGTCAATAAAAACTTTTTTGCTTGGTCATAAAATTTGAAAATTTAACACAAGGGTCCTCTTAGTTTGCTGTTAATGAAAATTTAAAAAAAGATGAGTCTAAGTCTACAATAGTTTTTAACAAGCGTTTAAACAAAAAGTTAGAATTTCTCACAAAATACGAGAAAATCATGAAAATTCGCAATTTTTTTTTTATTTAAAAATTCATAAAAAATGTTTTGTTCAAATTTTCATGATTGTAATATTATTTCCCAAGCATTCAAATTTAATATACGCATATAGTTGATAGGATGATATTATAGATTTCATGAGCCATGACGTATTAATTATTATTAAGGCCCCCGGTGCCGGCTATTTTTTAAGGAGCAATACGCTGTCACATACTGTTTTGGCGTCACTCGATCTTGTGAACGTCAAGGAGTGTAAATGGTTATTAAGTGTGAGAGAACCCTCTACTATAATACCCGTATATATGAACGACGCAAACGCACTCGCGGGTACATTGATCTAACAAAATATAACGAATTATTATTAGCGGCCCATTTCGACGGACGTATAAACGACTTCGCGGGAATAAGGATAACTCGTTGTCAATTTAATGTTTTCGGATTATTTTTTTTTATCGATAAGCAACGCGACGTTCTATACAATATTCTTGAACTCAGATTTTTTATTTGATTTTAAACAATGATATAAAATAATTTCTAAAAAAAATACCTTAAAATTGTTTTTTTTTTAAAGATTTATTTAAAAGTTTGATATTAATAGATTATAAGACTAAGATCGACGTGGACTGTGGAATAATTCCCTCTATCGGTTAAAAAAAAAAAAAAAAATTGGCAGATATACTACCACGGTTCACGAGTCAAGATCATTATTCCCGTAAAGTGTGTTTTTGAAGACAAAATGGCATTGGCGCCGGCCGCCTTAATATTTAATTATAATAGGTACCTAAGTAATACAAGTATGACGTATAGGTATAAAACATATTGTATAACGTTCAGTGCCGTCTTATGGCATGGGCCTGGGCCCCAAATTTACATAAATTACATTATTTACTTAATATATCATAATTTTACATTTTTTTTTCTTAAAATGTTTCTAATATAAATCTTGAACAAAAAAATATTAAAATTAGCTTTGTATACCTTAAAAGCTTAAAATAATACAATTTGATCAATTTTTAAATTTTTAATTTATGGCTGTTATACTGCCTTAAGTAATGGTTACAAGGACATTTTAGATGTTCTAAAAATCATTAAAATAGATGATAAGACTTCACCAGATATTAAAAACGAAACCCAAGGTTTAATTTAGAAAATGGAAAAGTTGGAAAATATTGTTCTCACAGGTTTGGAGTAAAATCTTAACAAGAATTAATGAAACAAACAAAAATGTACAAAAAACCCTTATTATTGACGTCGGTTCAAAATTATTTGATTCCCTTGCTGGTTTTCTAAGTGAGATTAAAGATGAATTTTAAAATTATGAAACTATAGCTAGAGAAAAATTTCCGAATTGTCCGAACGAACTAATGACGATGATGAGTATTCGTCTAACATTCCCCGGTGCACAGACTAACAAAAGTATATTGTTTTCAAGTAGTGAAAAATTCCAAATTGAAACTTACTTAACAATAATCGATATATCAATAACTCAACTATAAATCCGTGGTAAATCATAGAAATCAATAAATAATTTGTTTGGATTTTTCTCCAATTTGAAAAATGTAGAGACTAAAGAAAATAAATACAAGTTCATTGTAATACGTTTGAGGAATTTTATCATGCATAGACATTAATGAAAACGATTTCGAAAACGTCGTAAACGTTGTTAACGTTTGTGTAGTAATAATATATAATAATAATAATGCATAATATTATTATTATATTTTATTATAATAATAATTAATATTATTATATATTTTTCGGATAGGTATTATCAACGACTATAGTTTTGTTATCACGCCGTCCACGACCACTACTACCACGACCACTACCGCGACGCGCACCGAAGTGCACTGGTCCTACAGCGACAGTTGACCACTATTACGGCGGCGACGACGACAAGTCGACAACGTCAATATTAATGCCACCGCCGCCGCCGCCGCCGCTGCCGCAGATTACAGCGATTACGTACGGTTTTTTTTTTCGCTTCTCTATCGTCGTTATCGTCGTCCGATCGCCGTCGCTTCTTGTCAGCAGCGAACGGGCAAAACCGACAACTCTCGGCTCGAGGCGTCCGACGTTTTCACGACCATCGTCGTCATCAGCTCTTCCAGGAGTCAGAGACGGCGTTTCGCGAGCGGCCAGTTTGGTGTGCTGGACGACGTTCGCGTTTGCGCTCGGTGCCCGGCATCGGGTCGGCCATAGCAATAATAATTGTCGCGTCTCGCGCCGCCGCCGCCGCCGCCGCCGACTAGGACCGGACCAGCGTGACCAGACGACGCGACGGGGTGAGAGCCACCACCGACCACGGTCATGGCTCACCGGCGTCCGGCCGGCGGCACGTCGTCGCCGTCGTCGTCCGTCACCGACAACGAGAACGCCATCCGACTGCTGGAATCGCTGCAGAACGACTTCAAGTGCTTGTCCATGGAGACGAAGAAGAAATATCCTCAGATCAAAGAGGTGAGTTTACGCCGTTTTGCACGTTTTTACCCGCTCACACCGTCTGTGTTGTGCTTGCGCTCCCTACGTCGCAGCGATATATTATTAATATTATATTGTTCTGTGTCCCGTTACAGGCGTCCGAAGAGGCCATTGTCAAACTGAGAAACTCGGCGGCAGTGGCGGCCGATCACTTGCAACAACAGCAGCAGCCGCACCATCACCATCACCAGATCTATTACGTCGTCAACCAGATACTCTATCCTATCGTGCAGGGATGCGAGACCAAAGAGCCCAAAATCGTCAAGGTTCGTACAGTATACACGGGGGTGGCCGGCTGTATTTAATAGCCAAAATATTGTAATACAGTATAGTACTGTTATATTTTTTTTTTTTTTTTATTTGCTATACTTTGTTTCTCACATCATTCAAAAAACGTTTAGATGTGTCTGGGAACCATTCAGAAACTGATCACACACCGAGCAGTCGATCAAAAAGGTGCTCGCTACATAACCGATACCTTGTGGATGCTGATGGAGTCTGGGACTGAGCATGTAAAAGTATTGCAGAGTGTCACGCTGCTATTGACTACCGACTGTGTGGTGCGCGGGGAAACTCTAGCTAGGGTAATTATAACGTTTCAACAATATTGTATAGTAAAATTTGTAAAATCTACATTATTGCCGTGTGTAATCATTACAGAATTTGGTGTTGTGTTTTCGACTGCATTTTACCAAAGACTCGCAAGCCGTTATCAACACGGCCGGTGCTACTGTACGTCAGCTTGTGGCTCTAGTGTTTGAACGTGTTATGTACGAAGATGAGCAGCTCGAACAGCAACTTAAAGACTGCAATGATGACAATAACAGGCATGACGCACAACAGCCAAAAAATGGCGTGGACTCCACTGCTCCTCCTCAAGATAACAGGCAACAGCAAAGTAGTAGAACTCAACAACCATTGCCGCAACTTCACCACAATCATCAGTATAATGGTAACAATGCCAGTGGCTATGAACCTATCACTGCTGTGTCTTCATTGGGCCCATGTGCAGCAGATGCATATCATATGTTCCAGGTATATTTTAATTTTATAATTATAATCTATTGTTTTTATGCTTTTTCTACTTTCTCTGTGTATCAAATGTATACTTTGTTCTATATTTCCATAGGACCTTGTGCGATTGGTGAACACCGACCGTCCATATTGGCTGGTGGGTATGACAGAAATGACCAGGACGTTTGGTCTTGAACTACTGGAGTCTGTGCTTTCTGATTTCCAGCCTGTGTTCTATAAAGTAATTACTTGTGTTTATTTAGAATTATGTCTGTCAGCTGTTATTTTAAACTATTTGGACAAGAGTCATCTTACAGATCTAAACAGTTAAATTCTTATATATCAGACGTCTTTAAACTATACTAAAAAAACCTGAATATTATACATAATGATAGTTGTAATATGTGACCGTGAGTATCCAACTATAATTACCCAAATTTGATGTAACTTAATTAAATAAGCAAATACTTGAAATAGGATTTTATAGGGTTTTTGTGATTTCTTTCATGTAAATTATAATGCGTGTATGAATATTATGTCTAATTTGAATATGCCATACCTAGATTAAAATTTACTGATACATAAGAAATAAAAGTTGTTCTATATTAATTTAAATAATAATATCAATAATTTGGGATTGAAGAAATAAAATTTAAAATTAATCATCTTGAAAAGATTACCAATTAATGTATATTATTTATAAAATAATATGTTATTATCTGTTAAACTATGTGTTAGATAAATTTTATAAAAAAATGTATTATTCTTAAAATACAAATTATTTTTTTATCTAAATCTACTGTTTTATGTCTATAAAGCCATGTTAGGACAAAAATTAACATTGTTAAAATAATTTAGTAATTGGTAATGCATAAGACTATTTGTGGTAGGTCTCATATTATTGCGTCTGTACACAAACTGCACTGATCGGACTAAACTAAGATATTAGGGTATTTATAAAAAAAAGCAAATTACTCAAGTCTCATTCTTTTGAAAACCATATCTTAATCTGTTTGATATCTATCACATTTTATATAGTTTTGAATGGTACATCATATGAATTCAACATGATACTTAAACATTGTAATTTTGTGTAACTGAATTTATTCTCGTTATTTAGAGACACAGTTTTATAAAAGTAAAAGTAATGTTCAAGAAATTATCAGTAAAATAAGTTAATTAACTACATTTTTTATTTTTTTTATTGTTTTGTACATACTTATATTATAGGTTATCTCATAAATATATCATGTTATCATTTTTTATTCAAACATTTTGAATATTTTATAAGTTTATAGTATAGTCTTAAGTAAATAATATTATGTAATTTATTTACCAATTTTTTTTTTTAGCACATGGAGTTTAGGTATCTATTGAAGGAGCGTGTCTGCGCGTTAGTCATCAAGTTATTTTCTCCAAACGTCAAGCATCATAGTGGCAACAGTTCTGCTAGGAGAAACACTATAACCAACACTGTAACCGGCTCTTCATCTGTTTCTGGCAATAATAGCTCTTCGGTAATGATGATGGGTGTTACTGGTGGTGCTGGCAGTCCTACCTTAAATCACCGTAGTGATGATAGACCACATTATGCTATTACAGTACGACTGTTGCGTCTCGTCTCTATACTTGTTCGCAAATACCATAAACTATTGGTAAGTGTATGCATAATTCAATAACAATATTGTGGAAATATTTTACAAGTGTTGGATTTACAAAATCATTTTATACTGAAGAAGATGACTGTGATCTAGACAATGGACATATTATTATTAATCATAATTTCTTAAAACAAATAAAAATTAATGCATTTGTTTATTATTATTCTCCATAGATCACTGAATGTGAGATATTCTTGTCATTGATTGTTAAGTTTTTGGATGCCGACAAACCTGCATGGCAGCGATCTGTTGCTTTGGAGGTGTTACATAGGCTGGTGGTTGAACCTGGTCTTTTAGCAGCATTTTGTGCATGCTATGATCTCAAGTTACATAGCACTAAAATATTTCGAGATATCATTGACTCATTAGCAGGATACGTGCAATCATTATTTAATCCTATGGTAGTGTCGGGTGGCGGCTCTATGAATAACGCTGCCATGATGGGTGCGTACTTGTAATTTTGTTTACTAAAATGTATATAAATAATGCTGATAATATGAAATACAATTTTAGCAGCAACTGCAAACGCGGCACTCCAAGGACAGTCGCCAGCTGTATTAGCAGGCATGCCAGTTGGGCCTGGTGTATCACCGCAACCTGGTTTTTTTGGCCGTGGTGGTGTATGGCTTCCAGTGGTAATCCAGCTACCAACTGGTCAAGCCAAATCTATCTAGTGAGTAGTGTATATAATCTAATGCATAACATCAAAGTTGTCATTTAGTATTAACAAATTAAAAAAGTTCAAGTTAAGTTTATTTTAACTGAAGTACATAAAGAGTTTTTTAAATAACCTATTTATTTAAAACTTAATATCAATTTCCGTCAAAAATTACAGTTTCACCCAAATACATTTATTTCAAATCTCAACAGACCACTACTAGTATAACTCAATTAGATGTTTAAAAAAACATTGGTGCCTTAATCCCTTAAAAATTAATTTGAATAATTTATTAAAATGTATTGTTTATTCACTCTAATAGCCTGGAAATGAACGACAAACATGATGAACCACCACAAGTGGCTGACGGGTATGGTGTGTCTGTGGCATATGCATGCCTTGTAGACGCTGTTCGTGCTATTCAAATTGAAGTGCGTCCTGACATACATCAATCTGTTGTGTCTCCGCCTTCGACTACAGCAGTGTCATCCAGTGCTGGTGATGAAGGCCAAGGTCAAAATCGACAAACTGACAGTGTTTCACAAAAGAACACCCCAGAAGAAGATGATAATGGCAATGATGAACAGAAGCAAACAACAGGAGTTAAAAGATCTCCTTTACATGAACAGATAATAAACAGTAGCTGGTATGGACTACTAACAACGTTTTGCCCACTAATTGAGTCGTGGTGTGTATTAATTCTACTCTTTGATTATTATTAAGTAGTAATAATCATATAATATTGTGTCTGGCTTTGTCTAATTTGTATTATAATGTTGTAGTACTGACGAAGGAATCACAGAAAACATGCTGAAAGCAATGCAAGCATATATTGGCCTATGTGGTCAGTTGGATATGCGTGGGCCACGTGATGCCTTCATTACAGCCGTGTGCCGTGCATGCTTACCACCGCATTACAACCTGACAGTATTTAGCGGGACCGTCAATACTTGTTGTGTAGGTCAACCATCAATGTCTTCTTCATCACCAACAGTGCAATATACCACTTCTGCTACAATGTATGATGACCACCATCATCAACAATATAGCAGTGCAACTGGAGGTGGGTATGGTCCAGAATCAGCAGATTACAAGCAACAACAGCAGGTCATAGTAGCCGTAGGAACTCCATTAGCCACTCCTTCGTCAGTTCTGCAGACCTCATCACCGTCGGGTAAGATTATTTCTACTTATTTACATACCATGCACAACTTTTTTAATTAAATTTATATTATTGGTTTTTTTTTTTTTTATCATATTGTACTTTGTAGGTACCTCACTTCAGAACCACGGGCCTGTCATGCTTACCGCTAAGAATCTGCAGTGTATGCGTGCTCTTTTAGTATTAGCACATTGCCATGGTTCCATCCTAGGTTCATCGTGGCATCTAGTATTAACCACTTTGCAGGTATTGAATCATTTTATTCCTTACAACACTATGTTTAGTGTACTAATGTATGATGATTGTCACTTCTGTTGTAATCAGTGATTGTATTAGTTAAGTCATAAATAACTAAATTAGAAGAAACAATTTATTTTTTTTTGCAGCATCTTGTCTGGATATTGGGTTTGAAACCATCAACGGGTGGTAGTCTCAAAGCAGGAAATAGTGCTGCTACATCGGTGCCAAATAGACACTCGGGTGTCACCTCTTCTGCCACTGCTGCGGATGGCACAGGTGTTGGCTCTTTGTCATCTTCCACTTCTTCAGTGTCAACAACTTTGTCGTCATCAAATGTTGCTGTCATAACTACCGCTGTCATGGCCGCTGACCTGCCTGTACTTTCAACCATGCTCAGTCGACTTTTTGAGTCCAGTCGGTATCTGGATGATGTTGCTCTTCATCATTTAATCGATGCACTATGTAAATTGTCACATGAAGCTATGGAATTGGCCTATTGCAATAGGGTAATTTTTTATCATTACATTTAGCAGCTATGATTTATCTGTATATATTAATCTTATTTTTATGTATATTTGCAGGAACCATCACTGTTTGCTGTTGCTAAACTTTTGGAAACTGGATTAGTTAATCTTTCACGTATAGACATACTTTGGAGACCTGTAACTAATCACATGTTAGATGTGTGTCAGCATCCACACATTCGAATGCGTGAATGGGGTGTCGAAGCTATAACATATCTGGTGAAAGCAGCTTTACAGTACAAATATCAGCCTCCACTAAAAGATAATCAAGTGAGTTTAGTCATTGATGATTTACCACTTTTGTCTAAATTATCATTGATTGGTACATTAATAATTTTATGGTAGAAGAAGGATAGACTTTATCTCTGATGCACATCATAATAATTTAATTCATGAATATTTACTTTTTACCTTTCTGTATCATATTTGTGTCATAAATTATTACAAATTAATTTTAAAATCAAATGTTTCCCTGTACCCTAATATTATATTATTATGTTGTGGAAATAATAAAAATATCTTCACTGTGGCAGTGCAGCTTATGTAATAAAAATTATTGTTAATATTAATACACATTTTAATAATAGAAGCTACAGATATTGTTGCTGAGCCCATTATCTCAATTGTCATTAAATATGAATGGTGATGTCAGACAACGACAATTGGAATGTGTATTGCAAGTACTGCATGGATCAGGGCAGACATTGTCGCATGGTTGGCCGTTAGTGTTGAACATAGTTGGTGCTGTATCAGACCGTCATGGGTAATTTCTTATTGTTCAATTACATTATTCTATATTTTTAAAATTTTTTGTTTTTAATCCTAAGATTGGTTTGCAGCAATTCTTCACTCTTCCCTGTTACTTGCCTTTCTTTTTGTTTCATCATAGGAATTACATCCTTAGTCTTTCATTATATGTGACATAAAATCCAACCGTGGTCTTTCCCTATAATTTTTTCTTTTTACACACCCTTCTATAATTAGGCCCATGTCTCAGTACATGTTCAATCCATTCATTTCTTCTTTTCTTAATTCTATTCCATAGCACTCTTCTTTCTTGTATAATAATTACAAGTATTATATAATACTTGTACATAAATATTATTAATGAAAGTTGTTGAATTGCATTGATTTATTGTTCAAATTGTTTAGAGAGAACCTGATAAGGATAGCATTCCAGTGCTTGGAATTGGTACTCACTGATTTTTTGCCACTAATGCCATGCAAATGCTTACCATTATGCCTAGAAACCACAGCAAAATTCGGAATGCAAACACGTGACTTGAACATATCGTTGACTGCGTTAGGACTAATGGTAATTATTTATTTTTATTTAGAAAACCACTTGTTTTAAGATACTAATTATTCTAAATTTAATACATTTTTAAAAAAATCATGGAGTAAAAATGCAGTTGCGCAATTGAAGTAGCTAGAAAAGCTAAGCCCCTTGAATTTGTTTTTAGAGAATATTGAGTAGTAGCACAGATTAAAAAAAAAAAAAACATAAAACTAATAATTTTTCTTTAAGTCATTCACATTTAGGTAGGTATAAAATGTCCACGTAAAAGTAAATGCTTATTAAATGTAATTTCAATGCCGGAAGAATACTTAGAAATCCTAAATGTCACCCAAGCTCTAATTGTTCTAATAAATAATTGTATTTCATTTTTAGATTTTAATTAAATTGTTGAAATAATATATAATAATAATATAATAATATATAAAATAATATAATATAATAATATCGTATCTAATAAACAATTTGTATTTTGGATTAGTATGATTTTTTGCTACTGGAATTATTATACTCTGTATAAGTGAAATGTTCAGTGTATCGGTCGTGTTGTACCGACATTATTAGTGTATGATTTTAGTAGTTTATCCATATCTGCTAATATATACATTATTCATATTTAAGGTGAATAATAATTATTCATTACTCTGTTTGTATGGATAAGGTTTACATTAGCCGATCAAAATGTACACTACCCATTTTTGGACCTTTCCTGTAACATATATGCAAATATATAGCTCCCATGTGTTACATTTGGAATATTATGGTGGGACAATTCAAAACCTCTCTACCCCCACTACAAAGATTCATGAGCTCTTAGTTTTATAATAGTTATGCTTCAAAGTTTTCAACATTTTGTTTTTGCTCTGTATTCTATTGAAATATTAACCAAAAACCAATGTTGTTTTTATGCCTGCACAGTGGAACGTAGCTGATTATTTCAAAGATAATAAGGACAAACTGCTCTGTAACAACAGTGGAGGCGATAACAGTAAGCAACGAGGAGCCAGTGATGGTAATACAATAGATTCAACATTGTCGGGATACACTGACCAACAAGAACTGGTATATCCCGATTTTCCAGGTGTCACTACGCTAGCGGAAATGTCCGAGTTCGATAAGTTGTGGATGTGCTTGTTCACCAAACTGGGTGAGTATTTGAACATAAAATATTATAATTGTTGCAATAAAATTATCGTTTATAATGTTGATCAAAAACTTTATTCTTGTCATTCTAATGCGTATTTCAGGTGAACTGTGTATTGATCCCAGACCTGCTGTTAGGAAGTCAGCCGGACAAACATTATTATCAACGATTTCGGCACATGCAAACTTGTTGACACCTTCATCGTGGAACGCTGTCCTATGGCAGGTAATAATCGACTTTATTACCTTTTTATATATTCTGTGTATTCATTTATTGTTTGTGATAGATGATAATTTTTGTATGGATAATATGTATATGTAATATGTAATAATTTGTATGTGATAATATTGTGGTTGTGTCGTAGGTACTGTTTCCGCTGATGAATAAAGTACAGATGCTCTGCGAGTCAGCTAGTGATTCTACGTGCAACACGGTTACGGCTTCCGACGGTACAGGTGGCAGTGGAGGAGGGGGAAATGGTGGAAGTGGATCGGTCGGTGGTGGTACGATCCTGATACACCATTCCCGGAACACTGACCAGAAACAATGGGCAGAAACGCAGGTTAGATTTTAGAGCAAATATTTAATTTTGATTTTGTAAGATCAATGCAGTAATGATGATATTCCTAATTGTGAATGTACCGTTTTGCGTTTCAAATTAAGGTGTCTACGCTGTATGGTCTAGCCAGGGTGTTTAACGCAGAGAAATACTCGATGACGATGGGTGGAGATTTCGTCAAGGCGTGGACGTTGCTGTTGGAGTACATGGAAAAAGCGGCTTTGAATAGAAATGTGGAGGTTTGTATATTAAGTATAATGCAGTAATTATTTATTTTATTTTCGAAAAATACGATCGTTTTATAACTGTTGATGGGTTGTATTTTGTTTTAGGTATCATTGGCAGGGTTGCGTTCGTTGCATGAACTCTTAATGGTCTATAGCAACTCCAATAACGCCGGTGATGGTACGAATATGACTCCAAATGAAAAAAATGCAGCGGCCACAGACCGGCTGCAGCGAGAAGAGGATTGGCAAAGTAAAAACAACGTTAGTGAATTGGCCGCATCTGCAGTAGCACCACCGTCGTCTTCGTTGGTAGACAATGAGATTTGGACGTGTACATGGACTGTGTGGATGCGTATCGCAACAGCCGCCACTACTGAAACGACGGTAGTCGAAAGTCCCACTAATCCACCACCGACCACAACTGCCAGCAGCGGCTCTTCGACGGCTGCCGCGGAGGAACGTCGTCGTCGCGAGTATCCGCAACAACAGCATCTGCAACATAAGCAGAAATTTTTAACTGCCCTGTTGCAAATATTTCCGTTAATATTCACGCGCATCAAATCCAGGTTCGTTTCACTAAATGTTACAAAATCCCTCTTATGTCGTTTTATGTAGGTAATGTGGGTATGTAAATTTTAATACAATTTACAAAACAAAAAACTTTTTGAACTTTGAGCAGAGTATATTATAATGTTATAATGTTCAGCAGTAAAAATGCTTCAATCTTCAACTTTAAGGCTGGGCTTTGGTAGTATATTGTATGATGTTAGTACGGTTTGGGAGAAAGTGGAGTCAAAAGTTAAACAAATTAAAAAAAAATCAGTAGATACCACAAATTTTCAACAAAATCAATTTTTTTTGCATTCAAAAATTAATAATTGTGGAACTTGAAGTTTTTTCCAAATTCATAGTAGCAGTTTCTAGTCATAGTATAAACTATTTGAAGCATTTATGTTGATAAAAATGTCATGTAGATCAAGAAGCTTAGGAATTTAATATAAATCCGGTATTACACTAGTTGGTCATCGGTTCATCGACAAGTATATTGATTTGATGTTCACTAAATTTGTGTCGATTGGCAAAACATGTAGACTGATCGGTTTCGAACAAGTGTATTCACCGGGTTATTCATAAGTGGTTTTTAGTGCAATTTTCAAATTTTGAAAATACCTAAATTTGCTCAATTGTATTTTAGAGACTTGAAAAGTTTTAATTTATTTGTATGTTGCAGCTTTGTTATATGACATTGATTTTAGTAATGAAAAGAGTTAATTTATTATTTTTATTTGTAAAAAAAAACTAAAAAAATTGACTGTTATTATTGATTATCTCTAATAATTTGTGTTTATAGAAACTATTCTTTTGTACAACTTTTTACACCCTTCTCTTATATTTTAAGGTTTACCGACAAAGATCTAAGCGATCTTTTCCAAGTATTAGATGCAGCAGCCGCTGTTGATGGGTCAGCGGCGGTGGTTCTGTCTGATCACCATCATCAATACTATCACCATCAACAGCAACTGCAACAACAGAATTATTACGGTGGTAGCTACAGTCAACAACAGTTGACCCGATTGCAGGACGAGATTTTACAGTGTCTGGAAACGTTGGAACGGGAAACATTGATTTTCGACGACGATGAATTTAGTGGTGCAAGACCCGCGACATCTATTTCCGCTGATAACGCGCCAGTACTTAGTGACGGTGGTGACATAGACAAGAAGAATTCAATGACATCGACGGAGCAGCAACAGCATCGGAATCAGTTAGTCCAGAGATTTCTGTGCCCACTATTTGATCAACTGTTGAAGTTCTGCCGCTTCGTGTGCCCTCCGCTACCGCCTTTTACGGCCAACGCCGGTGCCGATAGACAGCAATTGGCAAACGGTGCAACGGCCGTCGACCATTTCCACCACCACAATAAGGTACTTGTCCACCTTTTGTTGTGTGTATATTAGTATATATTTTATTTTCCATATAATTTCACATCCGTGTTTAATACAGTTTGCAGCGGCGGTGGCTGTCGATTCGAATTACGTAGCCTTCGGAGAAAAAGCGGTGCTCATGATTGTCGATTTGTATGGGATGACAGCGGCCGAAAAGTGTGTTGTCAAAGGAGAAATTCTGAGACGAATCATAGAGGTAAATTCTAGTAAACCTGTGTGTGCAGTAAAACATAAATTATTTAATTACTCCATACATCGACACTATAATAATCTAGGTTCCTTATTGACAGTGTCGTACAGAAATCTATAACTCACTATGCAGCTGTCTATAAATTATTAAACATAATTTTTATTATTTGCCTTTTATGCTCATTTTCTGTTTCAAATACATTATTTAAGTATGTGATCTTATTTAAATGACACAATTATATTTCAAAGAATAACATATTATGCAAATATTTTGATTTAAGTCTTCAAATATTTTAGTTTATTTCAATTTGTTGGTGCCGGTTATAATTTAACATATTTTAGTTTTATAATATCACGCGCTTTTAAGTGCATTATTTATGAAATTTTAACTTCCGAAATATTCATTAATTTTGTTCATTCCGTATACAGGTGTTTTCTGTACCTCTGTCCGGACGATACTCCTCTTACCCGACGCCAGCTTCGACATTCCTTTACCACATGGACGTTCCTCCATTATCGTCAGGGAGCACTCAGCAACAGCAGCAGCAACACGTTCAACAGCAGCAACAGCAGCACCTCATGTTGGTGCGGCGGCGTCAGCAACAGCAACAAAATACGTGGAAACTACTGGTAGTCGGCCTTATGAACGTACTGTCGGTAGGCGTGCCGCTGGCTCGGGATTCCGCTGGGGACGATTATATTTCTATCTGGTCACCACTTGGTTCCGTTCTGGAAGACATATTGTTCCCAAAAAAGTTCGTATACACGCAGTTATTGTAACGCACGCGTAAAAAAATGTGTTATTTTGTTATTTGTACCTAACTCGTTTGTTTTTGTTCCGTTGTGACGCGTAGCTTACCCCCAGCTTCCGCTATGTTGAAAAGCAACAAATTGGTGGACGACAACGACGAGAACGATTCCGTGATAATCGATTGTCAGCTGGTGGAGTTCCTAAAGGACGAAATACTGTCGCAGTCAACCAACGTTCCTCGGGAGTTTATCATGCGAGTGGTGGTGTTACTTAACCGAGGCTCGGTTTTGTCCACCACCACCGCGTCGACACTGCCCAACTATCCGTACGGCGGTGGTACGTGTTTTCGTTGAAAATAAATGAAAAACTAATAAATATATAGACGTTGTGGTTCAACGATTTGTAAATACAATACCATCGGCGTGCTATTCGCTTTGACGAACTTGTTTTCGTGTACTAATCGGTGGTTGTCGGATGTGTTCATAACAGGGTATGATACAATGATGATGGTGGATTGTCGAGACGGAGGCGTCTCTGGAGGTGTTGTCACGGGCTCCGGCGTCGGCGGTTTCTCGCCTCCGTCCCTCTTGCGAGAACAGTTCGCGAAAGTGTGTTTTGAAACGCTGTTGCAGTTTTCATTGGTAGATGGCATATCGTCGTCATCGCCTCCGCCGACGGATACTGCGGCGGCATCAGTGAACAGCGGCGGTAATGATTCCAGCGCGGACGCCGAACTGATTACCGGCAAACTTGCGGTTACTGCGCTGCTGCACAGATTCCAGGAGGTTGTCGAGAAGTTCTGCCACGATCAAAGTTTGACCGGAAAGTGTCCGTTGCCCAGGTCGAATACAATCACCAATAATATACCGAACCATAATAAATTTGAATTACATGTATCACCGTGTTTGTCCTCGTATGCGTCCCGCCTAAACTTTAAGACTTAGATCATCAGTCATCACTGTATTATGTTTTAATATTTAATAAAAATAAATTATTTAACTTTTGATTTGATTAACTCAGATTTATAAATACAAAATACTGTACATTTTAATAATTATTTGTTCCTTAATATTTTAATAATGCTTAAAATAGTATTTTAAAAAATACTTATAAGAAAAATAACGTGGACAAACTGTATTTTTTTACTGTTTTCTATTTAGAGTCTAAAAATATTAATATGGCTTTTTTTTTGTAGGTATCGCATGTCGGAAATATCATTTGTCTTGAAAGCAATCGCTACACTCATCGTGTCATTGAAAAAAACTCCCGACAAAGGTAAGGACCAACAGACATTTTAACGACTAAATAAATAAATATATATATAAATGTAATTTAAGACGAAAGTAATTTAAAGCAAAAAATGTAACTGTATGACAAATATAGTGATAATTTTGTCGTCCTTGAGTTTATTTCTCGCAATGCAGCATACAAGTCCTCCTTCCCAAACAGTGCCCCATCGTTTTCACACAGTTCTATTAAAATTAAATTATTACATTATTTCTAAATATGATGAATTAATTGACTTACCAAATCATCAATACTAATAAAATAAAACCAAGTATAAGAATAAATATTATATTTGATAAGGAAAATGACCTAGTTGCTTGTCCCCCTCCCCTTTTGGATTCACCACCATCAACCATGCCATCAACTCACATTATTTGTCGCTCATGTTTGTAAACGTCTGACATGCGCTAATCCACTTGCATTTTTGCTTATTTTTTTCGACAGTCAGTAAAGCCGTGTGGGATCAGCTGATCAGGCTCTACCCGTGTCTCGTGCGGTGCGTACCGTACACTCAACAATGTTGTTCGTCACCACAGGTCACGGACTCGCTGACCGAAGCTCTGCTCCAGTATGGTGACCTATTGCTCAAGGCGCCGCCCTCAGCAGCCGCCGACGCTCAACAACAATAACTCCAAAGTCGATATAATCGCCGCCGCTCGGAGACATTCCTCTCGCTGCTTGTCGCACGCCTTCATTATTTAAACATCTTTTTTTACTATTATATTTGTTTTCTTTTCCTTGTCAAAGTCTACGCTGCCGCCGCTGCACTCACAATTAACAACGTGTTCTCAATTGTGAATAATTTATATGTACCTATTACCTTTAATTATTATTATTATTATTATTATTATTATTATTATTGCTATCATAATTTCCATTGTCATCGTCATTCGGGTGTTGATTTAATTAACCCAATGCAGTTGTAGGTACCTTATAGTTTAGTGAATAACAGTTATAATTATCGTTATCATTATTATTAGTTGTATTGTTATCGTATTACTATACATTACACATGTTAACATAATTAACAGGTATTAATTAGCCGTGGACGCGTAAAAGATACCTATTGAATGACGAGCTTATATTAAAATGTAGTGTGTGTGGTACGATGATCAAGATTGTACCTACACGGGCTAATACATATTATACCGGATGTACCACGGTACGAATGAATAAGTATAATAGTGTAAAACGCCACGGCGGTGGTGGCCATATTATTATTATTTTATGTAGTGATGACGACGATTATCATTTCCGTCCTCATCAACAATTTTTGGACATTTGTATTTGTATTTATAATATTTATACCGTGGGAGGATTCCAGATGAGAGTATTTTTTATTTTTATTATTATATTTGAATGCACGTTGAATACAATCATGTATTTGTGTATTTTTTTTTCTATAATATAATATATTATGTTATGTGTAGTATTTACTACTAACTATATAGGTACTGCTCTCACGCTAAACGCGATAATAACTACTTTGTACAACATTGTATAATATTTAATATTATGATTGTTGTAGAAAATATTGACGTTTTACTACTATTATTTTATATTGTATTACGTGATGTGTGAGTGTGTAAATATAATCAATCAAAACTGATAATTTGTGTGCTATTTATAATTATTATTTTTTTGAAAGCCTTAATTATCTTTTGCTGCATTTACGAAGGTAGAAGTTGAGTCACTCAGTATTTCATAACAAGTGTTTAAAGTAAGAACTTTGATGAAATTCATCAAAACTGTTCAAATTATTTTGTAATTAGAAATTCATGAAAAATTTTCTTTTTATATCTAAGATTTAAAAATTTAGTGCAAAATTCCTCATGAGTTTTTCTATTACAGCAAAAAAAAAAGTTACCTAACCTGAAAGTCACATTAATTTGTGTGAACGTTTGAAATGCAAATTTGGTCGACATTGAATATTTACCATTAAATTTACTATTTCACCTCGATCAATTTTTCATAATATATTTTTGTTATTCAAAAATACATAACCGTGAATATTTGACATTTTTACAAAATTTTAATTTTATTATTTTCTATACATGATAACATTTTTAAAGTATTTTAACTCTTTTTGACTATTTATTGATTTTTATATCCCAACAAAAATACTCTGTGTAAAAAAAGACGCTATGAAGAAATAGCTTTGAAATAGGTGATGTAAGGTAGAATCTAAGTAAATGGTCTAATGTATTAAATATATTCAATATTACATAGAGCTAGACAATAGATTTTTATGCTCAATTTTCTGGAAACAAGTGTATTTATTTTAACAGGGTCCACATTATATATTTCGTACTACATAGTGCATTAGTGCAATTTTGTAAACAATTTTTTACTGAATCTTCCGACCAAGTTAACTAAATTTGGATTAATTTCAGTTCAAATAATTCATATAATATATAAATATAAAAAATGTATTTATATTAAATGTGGATTAATTACTATTGAATAATGTTTTTCACATTGGACCATTTACTTAGATTCTGCCCTATATCACAAATTTTATAACAATTATTTTTGTGTTTTTTTTCTTAGCATTTTTTTTACACTGTGTTAACGGATTGTTTTTGTTGGAATGTCATTGGTTTTTTCTAAACAAATAATATTATATTATTTTTTTATTTTTGTTTCATTTTTATAAATTATTATAATGTCAACATCTTAGCCACCATGAGACCAACAGCTCTCAAAATGTATTGACGTATCGTTACATCTTACCAATTTATTTTAAATTATAACTAAAGGTCTATAAAAGTATGATGGACTACTGTCATAGATTGGTCATTGCTCATTGGCTCATTGGCAATAAATGACTGAATTTTTTAGTATACATTTTGCTATCTACTGTAAGTTTTGTGGTGGGTAGTACATTTATATAGACTAGCACGTGTGTGTGTGTGTGTGTGAGTTCATTCTTACTTTATGGTGTGTATTGTATATGTGTGTGACTGGTGAAGGAGGAATGCCATACTATCATTAGTACCATTAATACTCTAAATTTTTTTTGAACATGTGTCTATACTAGTGTAAATAGTTATTCCACTAACAATGCGTTGTTATAGAATTTTTTTTTAATAAAACAAAATAATATTTAATTTATTGTTTGTAGCTTATTGACTCAAAAACTACTGAACCGATTTTGAGGTAAGTTTCTCAAATGCTGCGGTATAACGTCTTCTTAACCGTACTTCCTGACAAGTTTTTGAATGAAAGTACAAACTCATTCAATAAATCAGACTATATAATAAATGCTTCTATAGTTCTATCAAATGGAAATGATAAGACATGTTTTTTCATTATTAAGTTATGAGTTTAGATTATGAAAACAAACATAACAAACATGGAATCATGAAAGTGTAAATGTTGACAGTTATGATAACATTATTTTCTAATAAGCAATACAACTAGTGCTGTAAGGAAGTTCTCCACATTAAGAAGACTCAAAACTTAACCAAAGTCATCGACAGAATTTCAAAATCAAAAGAAAATTAGACTTCCCTTTGTATTATTTTTAAATTGTTTATACGTTTTTGATCTGTAGGTATCAAATAGATATTTTTAATTGATATTTTTTTTATTGTTCTTACTTATTGTAGTTTAGTTATTTAATTAATAAAAACTGTTCTTTCAAATTTCAATGTACCTACCTATAGGCTATAGGTAGTTGTTAGGTATAATATTGTTGGTTGGAACTGTATTTATAATGTTAAGAATTATTTATCAATTTATCATAATACATTTGTTTTATCCTTCTTTATGTATTCATAATATAAAATAGCCCCTCACCTCGAGACTAACCTGGTCAAATAACTGAGAAACTATTTGTTCAAAATTTTATTTTAATACGTCATAATGTTCAGAAAAATTATCCAAAGGATAATTTATAGTAAAAACTGTGTTTCTCGTTGGAAAAACGAACGGTTGTATCTCCGCAAGACATTCTTTTAGTAGAACAAAAAAATATCAAGATTTCTAAAATATGGTCATTTATTTAAAAATTTCAAAAAATCAGAATTTGAATAACTGCATTGTTTAAGAAAAAAAGGGGTTGAATTGCTCTGCTGTATACATATATTTAATAAATAATATTTTATTATGGTGTGCGTTATTATTGCGATGCCGTTGTACCGTTAAATGGATTATGTTTTATTATTGTTGTAGGTACTGATTGCAAGAGTACAAGTTGATATATGCAATATGTGAGTATAGTTATATTTATTTAGGTAAGTCTGCAAATTGAGGGGGCTATGAACTTCCTATTATTAATCGTCGTCGCCTCCCGATTCAAAGTCATTGTCGTCATCGTCATCGTCACCATCCGTGTTTGGATTTTTGGTTATGACTTTTTTATTTGTCTTTACATTTGTCGGTTGGGACGTTCCTCTTTTAACTTCATCGCTCTTTTTGGTCTCTTCTTCCTCCCCGCTTTTTCGGACCTTGCCGTTTTCGGTACCGGCGGTGTTGCTCTTGAACCAATCGTCGGTCTTGGGCTGAGCTGTTTTTTTCGGCGGTGTGGTTTCGGTTTTACTGAACCACGAATCTTCGCTGGGCTTGAGTTTCGCCGGTTTTTTCGCAGACGTGGTTTTGGTTTTACTGAACCACGAATCTTCGCTGGGTTTAAGTTTTGCTGGTTTTTTCGCAAACGGTTTTGCAGGTACATTTCCACTGACATCACCGCCTTTTTTTCCTTTATTGGACATCAGCGGTGGCGCAGTGGCATCGTCACCAACAACGTCTTCGTCCTCGTCGTCGTCTCCGCCCGTTAAGAAACTAGTCAGTGAACCAACAATAGATGTCGGTTTATCTGAACTAGTGGCAACTGTATCCGGTCCTGAACTGTCACTGAAACAGAAAATCCAGAATCATAATATGAACACCTTTTTTGTCTCGTCATTTTCCGTACGATCATACTTCAAATTTAAACATCGGGTATAGGCCATGCAAATCTATTTCGTATGTAAAACGTACCAAATATTTAATTTCCAATGCATATAGGTGTATAGCAGAGGTGCACGTTTTTGTGATGCTAAGTGCCAAAAATTAGCTTTTATTTTTTTTTGGTACGTGTCATTCATTTATTAAAAATATTATATCATTTATAATAACTAGCTGTCCCGTCAGGCCCCAGGCCCTTGCCAAAGATTTGTTATTTTTATAATTAATATATTTATAAAATAATGTATATGCCATATTTCTACTAATCATACCCATAATAGTAATATTATATGTAACCAATGGCATCCTTCTAAATAAACAAAAACCAAATATTCGTTTTCGTCAGCTAAAAAAAAATGCACGAGGTCCAATACCAAATTTTCTTTAGGTACCTACGACTATAGGGATTGAAAAAATAAACTTTAAACACCCTCCAAGTCTTATGTAATCTATTGATATAACTATAGTTAGTATAAGATAGTAGTTTTGGAGTTCATCGTGACGGGAGATTTTTATACATATAAGGATATTGTTGTTTTTGTTTATTATTAAATATAAATATTTTTCACGTGCCATGAATTTGTCATTCCTGGTGTATAATATACTTATGCAGTGAAGTTGACAGAATTTTTAAATGGGAGGGGCTAAACACTTTTTTGGGCAGGGAAGGTAAGAGAGAATTTGAGTATTCACCCTTAGATAGAGTATTTTTTTAACTGTATTAAATTCACAATTCTAATTATAATATTTTATGCAAAACCAATTATTTTTATTTATTTATTATTAATAGGTACCTACCTATAATTGGTACTGCAGGTTTTTCAGCATATATTTATTTTAAAAAGTTTTAGCATTACTTTAAGGACCCATATCGGAAAAGTCCGATGTGAATAATATATTGATAAGTACGATAATATTTTAAATTGACACATAGGTATGATAGTAGTCAAGATTTGTAATTCTTATTCAACATAATCACGGGATTTGGGATGCTAACATTAGAATTCACGGTCAGCACCTTTTTCGTTCCGTTTATTTGGTTGTTTATGGGTATCATTATCTATAACTCTATTATCGACTTATACATAAACCTATACTGTTGTGTTCAAAATATTGTATTAGTTCAATGTTAGTCAGATATCATACATCGATAAAATTAACTCAGTCTTTAGTACAGTACACACCGTTGTATATAGTTCGGTTTGTTAGTATACGGTATTAATAATTTAAATTTTGAATGAATAATGAAAGAAGACATACATAGAACAAATAATATTGTTTGTGGATGGAACAGTAGATTAAATAAAATATTAACCAACTTCCAGTGATTTGTATCACCGTCTTAAAAAAGAGGCTGAAAATTCTGAATTGTTATATGACGCAGTTATTTTAATACCTATAGAATTCAAAAGGAGAAAAAAAACGTATCAGACCAAAGAATTAAAAAAACATTAGTACAGCGTATGAATTAGACAAAGATTTAAAAAAAGTTTGAACATCATAGATAATATTCAAAAGTTAGAATAAGTATTAAACCATTTATCAACTCATAAAAAAAAATTCTGCCGAATATATTATTAAGGAATGAATGAGATGTTTATAATAATAATAATATTAATGACAATAATAAGCTTTTAAACAAAGTAAAAAATACTGCCAGTCCAAAGCCTAGAGAAGTGTGAAGGGAAGTTAAGTATATCTTATTATAATATATATTATAGCATATATTTAGTATATAATATGATGTATATATATATTATATATATATAATGCCTAAAATTTGATACTCAGGTAGATAAAAATAAATTAACCTCAATTGGCCAAAAAAGAGGCTGACCGCAAATGTCCCGGAACCTGCAAAATTCACTGCGCTAAGCACCCTTATCATCTTTGTGATTTGCGCAAATTTAATGG
The DNA here is from genome assembly GCA_022818045.1 of Neotoxoptera formosana. Taxonomy (NCBI): domain Eukaryota; kingdom Metazoa; phylum Arthropoda; class Insecta; order Hemiptera; family Aphididae; genus Neotoxoptera; species Neotoxoptera formosana. The sequence continues at coordinate 88,474,595 of CM040630.1, forward strand.
CTAGGCCAATCCTGCACAGATGCGCCCCCCCCCCCCCGGTGAGTACTTTTACCATAAAGTCAGACAAGACTGAATTAAATAAAACGAATTATAAACTACAACTTAATAACGATATGATTACAACAGCGTGAAAATACCTTTTGAACATGGACATCATGCCCAGGGCTGATTCCAAAAACGCTTTAGTATCTGGCCCCGTGGTCAAATCTGACACCAGTCCCGCAATGGTTTTCAACATGATTTGTCCGTTGCTGCCTACGAACACGTCGAACACCATCCGCAAGTCTTGGGGCGACAACGGCAATTGGTCTAGCAAACATGACGTGGACGGACTGCCGTCCAAAACGGTGACGGCCAAACGCACCATGGCCATGCTCACCTTGGGGTCGCCCATTAACTTTTCCATAAGCGTAGCTATCGAATTGGTGACGTCGTCGTCCGTGGCTGCAAAAGTCGATATCGTGCCCACGTCTCGTATGAATTGAACCACACTGCCTTTGGCTCCTTTGCCGACTTTGGAACCTATTTAGAAAAAAACACGAAATTAGGGGTAACACATTAGGTAACACAATATTATGTGTGCGTATATACTAGCTGCGGCGGTGTCGGAGGAGTTACTTTTTTTGGGTAATTAAGTGACATTACGAATTGTCTTATTATATTTTTTGGTAATTAATTCTTAAGTTACTTTTTTTTATTTGGTCAAGTAACATTTTTTTAGTTAAACAAGTAACCCCATAAAGTTACTTTTTATCTTTTATTTCAAATAATATATTATTGGAGCTTTATAGTTATGTTGTCAATGCACTAACTGTGTAACGACTAACGAGGAAAATGAAATACGAAATTATTAACAGTCACTCTAATTTTGCAATAATAAAATCTTTTATAGAAAATTCCATTTCAAAATAACACTTTTTTTGTCGAATAACTATTAATAAAATATGTTTGTACTGTTCATACTGACAATCAGACTTCTATGATTGTATGCAAAGGTAGGCATTAACTAGTTAAAAAGTTAATTTTTTAACTTTTTAACTTAACTAGTTAGTTTGTTTTCTAATAAACTTTTTAGTAGCTTAACTAGTTTCATTGGCAGTTGAAATAACTTAGCTTTTCACAGTCGATTTAAAAATGATATATCAAGTTACAATTTTTTTGAAATTATTCGTTGTACGTAAATATTAATATACAAATAAAAATAATCTGAATAATAATGATAAAAAGTGTAACTATAAAGACAAATAAATACGATAGTGAGTGGACCCATGATGTACAATGTCATAGTATTTTTCAAACAATTCGGCGGCACTGCTGTACGTTATGATAAAAAATTCAATAAAATTGATTATTATAATTTAGGAAATCGATCTTTCTCAAGAACGCAGGTCAAAGTAGATTATCTTTTTTTTAAACTGAGTTAAGTTAATATTTTTTTTCGTATTAACTTTTAACTTATCGAGTTAAATTAATGATTTATTAACTGTTAATTTTCAACTTATCGATCTAGTGTTCTCTTAACTGAATTTAACTTTAGTTCATTATTTTCACTAACTTGCCTAATTGGGACCACACCTCGGATTCGTGAAAGTTCATATAATAATGTTTAAATACTGGAGCTTAAAATATTTACTATATAAAACATGGTTTTTTGGTGTTTATTGTTGAAACATGTAATAATATGAATTTTATTCGAAATATGCAAACATATAGAAAATAAAAGAGCCACCATTTGCTTCATCATGACGTACCTAATTCGTGGACATTTCAAACAAAAGCAGTAATCAGAAGTTGCAAAAAAAAATATGCTGATGCATATAAATCCTAGCAAAAGCTATTAGCAATTAGTACAGATGATGTGTGGATACGAATTTCCCACGTGCGCTCAATCAACACATTTATGTACCTACCTACCTACTTCGAAAACACGTAGGTACACCTAATTGTTTTGTTGTGTTAGGCTGGTATAATTAAGACATTACATGTGTTGGTTAGGTAAATATAAATATTACATAATGATTAATACTAGTATAACATATTATGTAATAAGCTCGTATCTATTATAAGGTCTCGCGATCGTCTCGTTTTTGCCAAAAAAATCCTACGATTTTCAAAGGTTGGCAAATTAATGAAAATAATTAACTCAAGTCAAGTTGAGTTAAGAGAACACTAGATCGATAAGTTGAAAGTTAACAGTTAATAAATCATTAATTTAACTCGATAAGTTAAAAGTTAATACGGAAAAAAATACTAACTTAACTCAGTTTAAAAAAAGTTAATCTATTTTTTTTTTAATTAGTATGTAGATCACATAATGAGTGACTGCGTTCTTGAGAAAGATCTAATTTCCTAAATTATAATAATACATTTTATTGAATTTTTTATTTTAATGTACAGCAGAAGTGTTTGAAAAATACTATGACATTGTACATCAAGGGTCCACTCACTATCGTATTTATTTATCTTTATAGTTAAGATTCTTATCTTTATTATTCAGATTATTTTTATTTTTATTTTTATACTAATATTTACGTATGAATGAAAAATTTCAAATTTTTTTAACTTGATAGATCATTTTTAAATCAACTGTGAAAAGTTAAGTTATTTCAACTGCCAATGAAACTAGATAAGTTAAAAAGTTTATTAGAAAACAAACTTACTAGTTAATGCCCACTTTTGAAAATTTTAAGTATAGGTACGCAATGCAAACTGTTGAATGAAAAAATATTATAATACATATAGTCCTATATACTCTGTATAGACTTGCCTTTAAATTTAATACCAAAAGTGGTAACTAAAACGCGCTAAACAATATCTAATAATTAATAAAACTGTGATGGTCAAGTATACGAAGACGGACGCGTCTGATTGGTGCGTTTGTTATTTGTTTATACTTAAACATTTTTAGAATATAGAAATTGTGTTTTCAAATTGTTTTTGACTGTAGTCGTTTCAAATAAAAAATAATAACAATAATGTCAACGCACAGATCGAATAGCTTATTAAAAATTGTGTCTAGTAATTTGCCAAAAAACACCGCATTTAAAAAAAAAACCACTATATATTTTTTAGTTTTTTATTTATTTAAGCCTCGGCGCTATGGCCACTGGCATACAAAGAGTTTTACATAATTATATAGCGTTACATACATTATTTACAAATTATAATATGAGTTACAGATTATACACTACTTATAAACTATTTATAAGGTTGGTCTTAATTATAAGGTAATCAATAATCATGAGTCTTATGTTGTCTGGAACTCTATATATTATACGATTGTGTATTTGAGCATTGTTTTCACAATTTGTGAGACGTTACATTCGTTTTTTTTTTTAATTGTTTGTAGTCATTTGATTTTAAATCGAAAAAAAAAAACTTAAGTCGTACAATAATATTGAAGGTAGATTGTGCTATATATTTCTAAAATCGTAAATATCATCTCATTGATGACATTTTTACTATTGCCGAGATACCGGTAACATCGGCAAGCATATAGCCATATAGGTATTGAAATTTCGGCATATGCACACGATAAAAGTATAATATAGCTCTCATTAGTGAATTTTTCGATTTGCGTTTACAGTATTTGCACACGTGGTGTTGTCTATAAGTGTTGAACACTCGCGCGTATGACATAACTCTGTACCCAGTCATTATTGCATCGTATACATTGTATAATAACGCAAGTCTGTACACGATTAAACAATATAATATAATATGACCCTGTAACGAATTTAAATGATACCCATTTGAAGGGTATCGTAAATATATTCAAAGGTGGTCACTGGTCATTAATACTAGGTAGTTAAAAAGCCTAAGTTTGTATTTTTGAACTGATATTAACCCAACTAGCTTAATATTGACCGTTGAAAAAACAAAGTTGTCATCGGTTGATTTAAAAAACCAAGTTAAAATCAAAAATATTTTAGAAATTTTGGTTTTATGGTTTTTTTTTGTACACGCTAATATAAATGATATACCACTAATGTAACTAATATAACTAATTCAATGAACACAGTTTCTGATAAAAAATAAAACTATAGCTTATATTAATAGTAATATTAAGCAAAACTATAATTTCTGTTTAGTTTCTCGATTAAACATATTTAGATACACACTAAATAGGTACTTACTCATTATGTGATCAACGTACTAATTAAAAAAGTAGATAGACTTTTTTTAAACTGAGTTGGGATAGTATTTGTTTTTTATAACAACTTAAAACTTGGCCAGTTAAATGTATTATTTGTTAACTATTAACTTATAAACTAAGTGTTTTAATACTATCAGGAGTTTATTTAACTCTACTTGAATTTTTTTCAAAATATTAAAATTTGAATTTTCTGAACAACATTTTATAAAGGTGTATTTATATTTTCGGTTTTTAACTCCGTTAATCACATCGCACGTCAATATATTTTTTTTGCAAATGTACTCAACAATACTTCTTCAGTGGTAGGTATATCTATAGTAAAGTTAATGGTACGACAAAAAAAATGCCGTGTGCCTATTAATATATTATTATTAAGGCTGGGATTTCTATGCACTTTGCATTGTTTTACGAAGCTACGTGACGCTCATTTTATAACATAACAATTTCAATTTTTTAAAATTAAAACATGAAGTTTTTATTTTGCATTTTTTTTGGAAATTTAAGGACTTTTTGGGGGGGTTTTGGAGTTATTGAATCACGATCAGTTCTGTCTGAAAAACTCTTTTACAATCTTTCACAATTTATATAATAATTTATCAACTGTCATTTCCACCAAAATTATTAAGAATAAAAAAAATGTAGTGCATTATTTAGAATTTTTAAAAGCCTTTTTTATAGGTCATTTTTGGGTTTTTATAGGGCATTTAATAGTCACGGTCCTAATTATTATAGACTTTAACAATAATAATATGAGCTCCGACCTCGGCTCCGCGCGTAAAATATACGTACCGACGTATTTGATGAGCATGTTGAATATCTCCTGGTTTCCGCTCTTGCCTTCCAGTTTGGCCATGATCTTGTGCGTGCCTATGTTGCCCAACAGCAGGCCAAAGTCGGTGACCTGTTCGATGCCCGCGATCCCGGTGTCGAGCATTTTGGCCACCGACTTGACGAAACCGGTTGGTTTTTTCACGACGTCCGCCTGTCGCTTGGCCGGTGTCCGGTCGCCGCCGCCCTCGTCCGATTGGCCGGACGCCGACGACGAGCTGCCGGCTCGCTGGCCGCCGATCTGTTTCCGGGCCACGCGGTACACCTTGTTCGACACCCCCTGGAACGCGTCCATGCCGCGCTGCACGACCCTCACGCTGGTCCGCATGAGGCTCTTGAATATTTTGTTCGGTTTCCGGAACAAGAAGTCGCGCAACCCGCGGCCGCCCTCGGGTTTCCCGTTCGACGTTTTGACGACGGCGACCGTGTCGACGTCTGTGTCGGTTTCCACGTCGGCGTCCGCGTCCGCGTCGCCGTCGGTGTCGGTGTCCGACGATCTTCCGCCGTTGCCGGCCACCACGGTCACCTTGGGCATGCCGGACGTCAGGAGTTGGGTCTTCATCTGCTGACGAGTCGAGCTCCTTGTCCGCACGTGGTCGTGTTGTTGGTCCGTGGCCGCCTGCGGTATACGACGATAATATTATGTTTATAATGTACCTACTCGTGCGCAGGCACGTTGAAAATATTTTTAAGGGGGTGTTTTTTATTTTTAAATGACATTGAAAGCGTCGTAATAAACGGATGGATTTGGATTAGGTGGCGTTCTCGTCGATGGGCGATGGAGTTGGAGGGACAGTCCCGTGACCGTTATTGTGTCGGTAGACTATAATGCAGTTTCAGTTGTCATCGAGTTTTGGTCCAAAGCACACGGCGAGTTCGCGGTGGAGACGTTTTTTTCAAACCTGCATTGTGGAGTCATTGGGACATTCCACACGAAACGACTGCATGGTCAAGGCAGCCTCTGGGCAATGCTTTCCCACCCCCCTTCCCCGCTTTAGATTATACTGTACATACTGCACATAGAATCTTGTAAACACAATACGCATTTAATTTGATCATCTTTTGAAATATAAAAAAAAAAATACAATCTGTTTTTACTTTGCATCCCGTATAACTACTGTCAAGGGTCTTACACACTTTCCGTTGTAATCATAATCTTTGTAAGAACCATTTGACAATATATTTTGTAGGATTCTGAAATATGTATACTGTATAGTACATAATATATATTTTGCATGAATACGGCCAAGAGGGATATTGCATCACTCAAAAACACCCCCATTTGAACTGTAAAATAATGATTTTATGTCGGAGTCTTCTGACTACGGTGCGATCAATTCACTTTAAATTTTTATAGTGATTTTCTTTTGAAGATCGATATTGTTATTTATATCAGACGAATGGAGTCGTAAAGGTATCCTATTATGTGTACCACGATTGGATGTAAAAATAATTGTTTATAATTAAGACAATTAAGTACAAGTGGCTCCTTCTGATTATTTTTACTATACCACCATTATTCGTATTCATACAGTGCTCGGGACTTAATTTAAAATTATAAAAATATTGAAATAAATACGTTTATTTTTAATATTTTCATTTTTAAGAAACGTATACATTTTTTTATTTACTTTCCATAATATAAAGTCACAACATAAAGATGGTTAAGCCTATTTCACATAGTCAAGTACCTATAGTAAGTTGTTTAGTAACTACAAACGAGTAGTTGAAGGTATCAAGACATAATATATTATATTAGACATTAGTATAGGTATATCATTAGTAAGCACTAATAGACAAAACTAAAAAAAAAAACATATTTAAATTCGTTTAACTGCCATTATAGTTCTATTAAGATGTTGTAGGAGGCTCCACAAGTTGGAAAAAATCAAATTAATATATATAGAGTGGTTCACATAATTATTGTATAATATAGGTACTACTAACCATTTAACTAAAAACGGCCAGTACACGGTTACTATTGCTAAATTACTTGTTTAGACCATAGTTAAACAACTAGATTATTATAAGAAAAAAACGGAACAATAGTCTATTAGTCTGCTATAATTGTAACCATATGCGGCAGGTAGGTTATCAACAGTGTTAGGAATTGATAACAAAAAAATTATCTGGATAAAGATAAAGATAAAAACACTACATTTTATCTAAAATACAGATAAAAGATAAACGAATCAAATTCATCTAACGAAAAGATAAAAATATTTTATCTAGATAAATAACAGATAATTATATAAATTAAAATTAAAATAACTAATTTAAAAAAATTTATATATACTGTCATGTGAGTACATGCCTGTATAATATGTTTATTTTCTTCTTAATTTATAACATGTTGTGTATTACCAAACATTAACTTCAACACAACATAAGAAAGGTAATAACAAACAAATATGGCTAATTTTCACAAAAAAAATTATCTTTTAAATTTATCTAGATAAATGAAATTTTTATTTAAAATAAATACTTAGATAATTTATATTTATTTATCTAGATAAGATAAAAGATAAAATAATAATTATCCAAATAATTTATTTAGATAAGTCCTAATACTGGTTATCAATGTGGTTGTTTTTAAAAACAAAGTTGGGGTAACGGCCGAGAATTAAGACTTCGAGTGTAAAATAATTAATTTTTTTCGTCGATTTCGAAGCAATAATATCTATTTATAGTTAGTATATTAATAAAATGTTTGTTCGTAATAATATTCATTTATTTCATTGAAAACTATAAGTAAAATAAGAATGTAAAAAATAAAATTATTACTGAACGTAGTATATACCTACTCGTAATAATATAGATTGTAACCGTTATAGGTATGTCAATATGTCATAACATATTGGGTTTTTAGGTTTTTTTTTTTTGTGTTTTTTAGGTCCAAACCATTGAGGTTTCTGTGCCGTGCACGACCGCCGTCGTACACGTTCGATCGTAACAATATATTATTACGATTGAATGCATTTCTAAAATGTACACACGTGGATCGGGAATTATACGTCATAATTATTGCCATAGTCGTAATAATATTATTGTGACTATCGACGACGAGTTCTACGTCATAAAGAATTATCGGTAATATCGACCATCATTATTATGCTCGGAAGTACCCATAGTAGGTATATGGCAATAGTGAATGTTTACACCATACAAAGTTAAAAGTACTCATCGTGCGTTTGTAGAGACTTTAGTTGTTAAATTTCGAATAGTGTTGAGTATCGTTTTCTACAAATTTAAAAATGGAAGAACTATTTAATAATCAAAACATATTGTATTAGGTATCATATTTATTATTTATTTGAGTCCTCCACAATAAATTCTGTACGAGCTACCACGAAGCTACTAAATTCACCCCCGAAGGCCACTGCTGGCACTACATACAACTGCAGTTCAGTATTCCGATATACTATTTTATCAAAGGTGGGCCATTTAATGAAAACAATTCACTCGAGTTAAGTTACCTAAGTGAACGCCGAGTGAGAGATATTATAGTTACAATGGAAAAAATACTAACGGCTAACTTGGTTCATAAAAAGTTAATCTACTTTTTTGATTAGTACGTGGTTCACATAACGATTACCTGGGTACCTATAGGATAATAATATATATTATCAGTCCATCTATATTCTGTATAATACAATATTTTATTTTATCAAAAATCAACATAAGTTTATTTCTGCTTTTGTAGGTACTCACCCATTTTATTTTTATTTTAAAATCGCGTATACCTACAGTGATAATATATAATGTATGAATCCTTTTAAACCCAAAGTTTCTAAAACGTTTTTAATTTTAACTTGATATAAATTATGTTTAAATCAAGGCTTGCATTTGAAATCGATGAAATCGTTCTATATGTTATTTACAATTTAAATTTTATTCAATTTTTGAGTTTATCGTTATTTACAATTAAAACGTTATACAACTTTGGTGTTTATCGTTAAAAATAATATCTAAAACAAGGGTAATGGGCTGGATACGGAATAAAACAAATTATTGGATTGATCGCTAAGCTTGATTGCTAAATCACGTGGAATAAATATTTCCACAAAACCAAAATTATAACTTTTAAGTGGGCACCTAAATGGATTTTAAATTATATTTTGTTTTGATATAATATTATACATTTTTTCAATCGTTGTGTTTTATCTTGTGGTATTTAATTATTTTCGTTTTTCGTTTTAACTAAGTTTATAAATTTCAATCGTTTTTCGTCGTACAATCACGACGTCACAAATAACGTTTGCAACCCCTACGGGTTTGAATCAACCGAAAAAACGAAAAAGCTAATTTCATCTATATAGTTTAAACTATAGTCGATTGGAAAATCGAGTAGGTACCCGATTAGTCGAGGTTAAAAGGAAAATTAACTCTTTAACTAATTTATGTCCACTTTTTTGTTGCACTCACTTGGTCGTAGTAACAGCACACCAACCACAGCGCAACGATCGTTGCGCGCTTGGCGGTCGCTAACATTTCGGCGACGGCGACCGCAGACGGACAATACGTACGACGACGGGCCAAGCTAAAATACAACAACAACAACAACGACAATAATTATTATTATTATCACAACAACAACCGATTAGTGTATTATTAATAACAGTGTATGATAATATAGTAACAATAATAATAATAATAATAATAATAATATGATTTAAAACGATATCGTCGTCGGGTCACGTCTCGGGGCGCAGGGCCTCGGGATCCGTCGGGCAGCGGTTTCGTAATAATAATAAACAATAATGTATTATATCGCCGCCGCACACGTCGTAGCACTCGCGGTGTTCATAATAATATTAATTATATTATTATTATTATTATCGCGCGTCTCGACGACTGCAACCGAGTTGTATAATGTACATACAATAGAATTATTATCGTTAAATTATTATTATTATTGCCGCTGCCGCTGCTGCCGCTGCGATAAGTGACGGAGGTAACGTCGCGCGCTTTTCGACAACCCGCGCGGCGGCGGCGGCGACGTCCGACCGGGCGGCGCGTGTCAATATTGGCGCGGTGACGAGTGCACGAAACGTTATAATAATAATAATAATAATTATAATAATATAATTATCGTGATCGCACTATACATAATATTATTATTTTTAATGACATATTATTATTATCGGCTATACGCGATCAAATCGCACAAAGTGTCGTAGTCGTCGTCGTCGTCGCCGTCGTCGTCGTTATTATATTATTATTATCATAGGTAGGTACGTTCGGCAATGTATACGCAAGTGTTTCCTTCCGTATTATGTGCACTGCGCTGCGGCGGCGGCGGCGTTTCTCACTCGCTCGGCGTTTAAAAAAATTACAATATTATTATTGCGCGCAAACATCGAGCGCGCGACGATTGTTTATTTTTTGTCAATTACTCGTTTTTTTTTTGGTTTTTTTTTTTGCGTACATCGCACTACGACTCGAGTACGACGTGCTCGTCGTGCAGCAGTGCCGTCATTGGGGGGGAGGGGGGGAGGGGGGTGCAAGGTGGGCATTTGCCCCCTTAGGGCTGACGGTATTTTCGGTATACCGGTGTTTTAAAATTATTTCGGTATACGGTTATAACTTATAAGTTAGTAAATACCGTGTGTGCGGTACAGCAGTGGCACCGAACTTCTAAAAATGTACTCAGGCCAAATGAAAATACAACGGCCCCAAGCCATCCCAGCGGCCACAAGCCTACTCCGTCCCCCTGGGTACCTCTCCCCCCCAATGAGATTGAGAAGTCTCTGAACTATGAACTAGGTACCTAAATAAATAAGTATTAATATGTATCTTTTATTTTCATCAAGTAACCAAGTATAGTTTATTATGTTGATTAAAATATTGTAAAGACGTCCAGCTCCCCTCTGATCGCCGACCCCCATTTAAAAATGTGGTCAGGCCGTGGCCACAAAAATGAGCATACACTGACCTGAAGTTGATTAGCTGCATTTTCAGATAAAAATTGCTTATCTTTTAAAGATTCAATTAAATCTTCATATGAGTTAATTTTATTTTGAAGACTATTTACTTGCCTTTTCAATTTATTTGATTTAATTTGCTTTTCAGAAAATTTTTGCTTGACCATTGTTAAATGTCTTTTTGCTCTTTTAGGTGTACAAAAATGATCAACATCTAAATTCCCAATATTTTGAGCATTAATTAACCTACGTTTTTTAGCTAAGCTTGGCGGGGAAGATAAAATAGAGCCATGTTTCAGTGGTGAACTTTCATTATCAAATAATTTTTTTCGAGGAGGTGTTCTGAAATAAATTATTAAGGTAGTTATAATATCATTGTTTTACTCCAATGATCATACATTCATACTGATGAGAGTAAATAACTGAATACATTTAATTTAACCTTTTTAATGAGCTAGAAGCTGGACTATCAGATGCATTTTGAGTACTTGAATCAGGAACTGAATGCTCATCAAATTGACTAAAAAAATGTGCAATATGGTGAAGTAGTTAATAAAACAATAATAATTTTATATTATAGAATATTAAATACATAGGTACCTAGTTGCAGCAAAAGCTGATAATCTAACACTAGGTACTGCATTTTTCTTTAACAAGCCATTTGTTAAGATATGTTGGGGTGAAAAATGGTTGGAACAAACTCTATACGAAGGAAGGCACAATTTAATTTGGCATTCATTCATCCATAACTGTTTAAGTCCTTGTTCTTTAGGAAATCTAAAAAGACAATTTTTGGCATATTGTTGGTTAAATGACATAATAATAGTTCTAAAATATCAACTTACGAGTGAAATGAAACACCAGAATTAACAATTTCTGGTATTTTGCAAACAATACATTTTCGACCCATGTTGCTCGACTACCAGAAAAATGAATATAATTATAATAAAAGACTCAAAAAGATTTGTTAATCATTTTTTAAAATATAAAAATCAAACGACAAAAAGTTCAAAAAATAAAACAACAGCTAACAGGCGTGCAAGGAATAATGATAACAGCAATCGTACAATATTTGTAGAATATATTGATATGGATTTTTATCGTGCGTCGCTAGTGCGCATGTGCGATGTGCTTCGGTGCTTCGTGGGACGCAGCATATCGTCAACATGAGCAACTACTACATGTTCCGTCTATAAGTATAAGGTCTATGTGACCGCGGCAATTATTAGTTATCAGTAGTATACACACACTAATGATAATTTACTACGCACACACATGTACGACTCCAACAATAATAATTATAATATTGCCTATACTGAACCCCTAAAAAATTATCCATTTGCAATCCCCTTAAGGGGCCTCGCTACTGCCTTCAATTTTAGCCGGAAAGACCTAAAGTATTGACAAAATTAAAGTTAATTAACGTTGTCCGATTTTGATTCTGAAAAAAAATTTGAACTCACCAGAAAATTGTCTATAGATCCTTCGAAGCACTTTGTAAAAATTAAATTTTATATTATTGTGAACTGTTATTGAAAACTTGAAAATATCAACTTTTTCGAATCATAATTAAAATTAAAATTAATTTTAAAAATGGAAAATGTTTCGTACGATCTATAGACATTTTTTTGCTTAATTCAAATATTTTTTCAGTATCAAAATCAGACAACGTTACCTAACTTTAATTTTGTCAAAACAAATGAATGTTTTTGTAAAATTCATGTAATGAAATTGATATGGTTATCGAGTTATTGACATGTGCATGGGCGTACGAGTGAGGATACCCGCTTTTAATTTCACTCACACATTAAATCATTTACAACTAACACATAGATTCCGGTCGGCAATGACAAGATTAGAAATTGCCTAAATGTTTCCCCTTAAATAATGATGGTAGCGAGGCCCCTTGGGTTATAAATATTTTTAAGCCTGAACTTTCTGTTATCCCTTAGTATAAGCAGCTGTTTCTGTTTCTTCATGATATATATTATTTTCTATTTCTCTAAGAGTGTTGCCGCCACCGATGCTCGCCGTTGACTTGTGTGATCCGACACACGGGTCTATTAAGTTGCCTACCCGGTAGTATATAGGCGCAGTGGTCTGGCGCATCACAGAAAATTTATCTTAAATTGCCTATCAAACACAAATCCAGGAGTCTTTCAAATTCAGGTCTTTATGTTACGTACATGTCCTCAACCCCGCCCAATCAAAATCTTGATATTTTTCTCAAGTCAACATTTAGCAGTCAATTAGCAACAATTTGCAAGGCAACTTTCACAATTTGCAATTTGTTTAATTATAAAACAAAAAAAACTAAGGGTGGGGCTGGAGACATATGTCTTTTACGAATAACACGAATAAAAATAATTAAATAAAAACAATGTATTAAAATAAGATTATTAATAAGAATAGTAAATTAATAAGAGTAAATATTAAAAATTGTGTTTAGGTATTAATAATTAATAGAACTATAATATTTTCTAATACCTAATTAATAAAATTGTCCCATAATAGTATAATACCAACAGTTTTTAATTGACATGACACTAGATGATTTAGAAATTGATAAATTTAAACAATGATTAGAACATGGGCTATAGACCGCGTTTGGAGTTGCGTTAGATTGAAAATATTTAACAGCACCACGAACAGTGGACGCCAATACCATTTAAAAATTTACTAACAGTGTTAAGTACAATTTTTAAAACTAAAAACGCATTTACCAAATACTTGCTGTTTTGCCGTCAATGAGTTTTTGATTTATGCCTACAATATTATGCGTATTATTCAATATTTTTATAATGGAAAAAACTAAAAAGTATAAAAATTACAATTCAACAATAAATATTTACTAAGTACATATTATTTTCAATTGATAAGAAAAAAAAATAAAATATACAGTTTACTTATAAAGATGTCTTTTTAATCATTTCCAACAAACCTATGTTATTATAAATATGTTTTTTCAGACAAAAATTTTCTAACTTCAATATTAATATAAAGTTAGTACTTGATTAAATTTAAAATATTCTAATTGGAACGTTCTAATAACATTATTCGACGCGACGTTTAAAAAAGTAATATTAAATCTCAAATATTTCCTCCAAACATTATTTGACCTCAATTGTTTGGTTTCGATTTTCTTACGCGCCTGTGATAGGGAACACCTCTATATGTATTGGGCGGTGAACAATATTCTTATTATTATACGTATTTTTTTCCGCCTTCCTCTTCTTGCATGTAGATGCCATAGCTACTGCCGAACATTCGGTGTTGTCGCCGTCAGACATACTTACAGTCAGCCTGGGTAGGTCTGTATAGTATGTCAACGTTGTACTGACAATGCATTGAACATTACGCTCTTTTATATGCGTTTATACTGCATAGTACCGGGAGCAATTCTTCATTGTTAAGAAAAATACTTATCCAAAAAAAATAGATAAAATACCAATTATATTTATTTTTATCACCATATCGTATGTAATTTCTAAGAACAATGGTATTGTTTTTTTTTATTAAACGCACAATATTGCAATTTTGAATTTAGATTAGAAGGATTAAGTGATTACATACAAATCATGTACGCGCATGGCGGGCGGTGGCTGCTCGCGTAATATACTTAGCCGACCGCGGCAATTATTAGTTATCAGTAGTATACACACGCCAATGATAATTTACTACGCACACACATGTACGACTCGAACAATAATACCTATAATATTGCCTATACCCGAACCCCTTAAAAATGATCCATTTGCAATCCCCATTAAGCACGAGAGACCACTCTACTATAGTACATATTGTCACAGAACAAACAAAATAACGAATTATTAGCTGCCCATTTCGACAGCAGACGTAAATGACTTCACGGGTAACTATGGATAACTCATTGTCAATTAAATATTTTCAGATAATTTTTTTTTTCGATTGATAAACAACAATATTTTACAGCTCGCAGTGAACTCAGATTTTTTATTTTATTTTAAATAATGATATAAAATAATTTCTAAAAAAGCTTAAAATTGTCTTTTTGTTTAAAGACTTATTTAAATGTTTGACATTAAAAGATTTTAAAACTAAGATCGATTTGGGATATTAGAATAAAATTTCCCTCTATCAGTTAAAAAAAAAATGATTGATTCTACAAGTCAGGATCATTATTTCCGTAAAGTGTGTTTTTGAAGACAAAATGGTATTAGCACTGGGCGCTTTAACAATTAATGCATTGCCGCGATTGCGGTGCAGAGTTTATTTTAAAATATACATAAAGGGTGTGACGATAATTACACGAGACAGCCAACTCGTACAACATTACAGTTTAACCTACCTAATTGAATTGGTTTAATATTTTTATATTTTAACCCGCTGAATTGGTTTCATTTTTATTTTATTTTATTTTACCCATAATTTCGATTTGCTGTATGAAACACGTACGAAATAAGTAAATTGCAGTTGTGCACTCACAATTTGTGTGTTATTGTGTTTCTTACATAATACGCACAGAGAGATAGCAAATAACTTTGAATAAAAATAGTATAAAAATATCTAAACCAGCACATATGCCGTAAGAAATGTTTACTTAGTTGTTATTTATTTTTAACACAATAGTATTATATTGTACGAGGAGCTTGTTCGGAAAATAATCATAAAATTATATTCTTTGCAGAGCTAAGTTTATGCTCGTTTACTGTAGTAATCTATAAACTATAACAACTATGATTTTTAATAAAGTTGTATTAACATTATTTGTGATATTTATTGTATGTTGTAGTGGTACCATAGAAGGTAAATAATAACTTTATAATTATATTTTAAAATAAAATTAATATCAAGTAAGAAACACATCTCTAGTAACATTATAATATTATTACATATCTAAGTGACTATCAACAAAATTAACATTTATCAATCTTGATATGGATTTATCAAATAAAAAATGTGGATACTAAATTTCTTTATCTTGAATCTCACTATAGGTAGGTATTATGTGTTAAAGATAAAATTAATATTTTTATGTAAATTCAAAATTATCATAAAAGTAAACTTAAAAATTGACATCACTTGGTACCTACCTACATATTCACATAAACAAATCGATTTTTCTATATTGTGAAAATTACGTTTTACTACACAGTGTCCATAATTATTTGATATTTTCATAAAATAGATGAATTATTAAATTCTGTCCACATATCGTGTTACTTATTATCGTATTACTACTGTATTTTACTCAAAATGTTACCATACTCTTATAATATGTCAGCCGGATAACGCACAGTTTAAACGGTTTTTTTTTCAAATTGTAGGACATTTTTTTGTCAAAACTACCTACTAATTTTATAAATTTTAACCAGTATCCAGTAGGTATAAGTATAACAAATTAAAAAAACAAGTAGGTATGACGTTCTGAACATAATAGGTATAATAAATGTTAAATTGATACTAATCTTGTGATTTTTGTAAACATAATCATTCTATTTTCCAATATATTTTAATGAGATTGTGTAGTAAATATATATAATGGATTGGCGTAATGTAGTAATAACATATTAATTGGCATACCCACTTCCTATCAGTAAAAATATGTATATTATTGTAAATCAGTAGGTATGTAAAAAAAGAGTCATATAGGTATGGCTTACAGAGAAATTTGATATTTTTGTTGAATTTCGGGTAAGCATATCCAACGCAAAGTAGGTACTTTGCAAAGTGGACCATAGAGTAACTAGAATATTATTATGAACATAATTACATATTCAATTATGATGATATTGTCTGTATTTTAACCAAAGTATGAGATGACTTGGTACGGAATCATTATTGATTAGTCAATTTTTAAATAGGCAGGCAATAGCTATAAATTGGTTTCATAATAATAAATATTTTGTGGTACCTACACAAATTATTATTCGACCATATAATATTGATGGGTATATTTAATACGTATATTATCCATTCACTGATATTCACCACATTTAAAATATGTCTTAATATTTGTACGTCTAGAATGCAAAGGTAAGAGTTCTTTATATTATATCAATATAATCTAATAGATTTTACAATATATTTATGCATCATAACAATGCTTTATTGTAGCAGCATTTAGCCTATTTGCTTTATTATGTAACAATTTCAGATCTATCCATTTATATGAAACTTTTTTTTAAGAGGATTCAATACCGACCGGTTTTTCGACTAAAACATACCTATCTTTTGTCCATCAGTCCGATGGACTTAATAATGCGATAAGACTTTTAAAAACTGATTTGAATTCGTTATTATGTCTTCTTGAGATCGGCCGCGTCACTTTTTCAAATTTCGGCCCCTAATTTTTATAATATGGACTTAGAAATTGTGAAGTTTAAAAAATTGTAAATTTTAATTACACTGAATTAAAATTGTAAATTCGAAAAAGTGGCTAGGCCGATCTCAAGAAGATATAATAACGAATTCAAATCAGTTTTTAAAAGTTCTATCGCATTATTGGCTCCATCGGAATGTTGGACAAAAGATTGGATGTTTTAGTTGAAAAAACGGTTGATTTAATTTCCTCGCGCGCGCGACGTTGTACACGTTGACATGTGTATGAGCGTGCGTGAGACGAGTGGAGGTGTGGGTTTCATTCACACTAATAATCAGTTACTACACACACGTCATAACCATGTCTTGCACACACGTACTATAAAAATTGCCTATATTTAACTCCTTAAAACAGGTCGGTATCGAATCCCCTTAACAACTTTTTTGGTTCTGGGCCCCAAACCATCAATGTAATAAAATTATGTTTTAGAATGATACGTGTTTTTTTCTATCTGTCAGAAATAAAAGTACAAAGACATACTTTTTGTAACAAATAGGAAAAATAAAGAAAAATGCCTAGCCTGACTAGTTTTTTGACAAAATATATTTTCATCATTTGGTTATAATTCAATAATATTATTTGTCAGGCTTAAACTTTTCCGTTTATTAGTATATTTTATATTATACAACGACATTATCCATAATGTAGATTACTTTTAAACAACTATTCTTAATTTATACCACTAACGACTGACATATTTACATCGTTTTACGGAAGGTCTGTATTGACTCAAAAGTTTATAACAAAAATAAATTATAATATAAATACTTAAATATAATTATTTATTATTAAAATATAGTAAATGAGATGTTTTTGGCAAACAATAATTCAACCCACTGAATAACATATTATAGTCAATTTAATTTTTAATACGGAAATATACATTGAATTCAACACCACTCAGAAGAGTTTTTCGCATACAATGGTTAATGATTTATCATTTAATTCAAATTTAACAAAATCAATACATTGACCTAGGTACTCAATGCTTAGTATACTCGACAACATTAATTAAGAAGAGAAAAAAATGTTCTTAGTTCATGCTCGACACCGACTGTAGGTACAGCGGAGTGATTATCTAATTGCCCACTTTTTTTTTTTTAAAGCACACATTATCGGTGATATGTAATTAGGTTTACGAGAGTTGAAATCAACTTAAACTATTTTTAGATTATTTATTTTACTACAACACATGATATTTTATATCATTAATTTCAATCAAAAAAATATTCATTTTATTAACATAATATTTCTTATGTCATACAGAAAATTTAAATAGTTTTGGATTTTCGGGTATGTATAAATTAAGATTTAGTTTATGATAATCACTAATGTATGTTGTACCACGCTATTTGTTATAACATCATGTTGTCAGTTCAAGATTTTACCAATTTTTTATATATAATCTGGATAAAATAAAAAAAAACTGTTACTGTCTACTGATTGTATATAATCAACCAACTAGTCTTTAGACAAATCAGCATGTAACATATACAATATATTATACATAGTAACAATATTAACGTACCTACCTATAATATTTTATCTGTATAGAAGATTTTGGACTAGTTAACTACTGCATCATACGTCAATTTGGTAAGTAATTTAGTGTGGTAATAATCTATCGCGCCGAACTTCTAAAAATGTACTAAGGCCAAATGAAAATACAAGCTACCCCAGCGGCACCACAAGCCTACCCCCCCCCCCCCCATACACACACACAGGAAAGCACTGGTTAACTCCTTATCCGGAATCTCCCAAAATGTTTGCTTAACACAGTATTTTAAATATCATTACCATATTTCATGGTATGTATATTATTCTTCCGCATGTGTTGTATACCTATTTAAATTTATACAGGATATCTACGATTACCATCGTCCATCGAATACTTTTAGATTCCATAAAGATCATATTTTAATATAATATATAATTAGTTACTAAATGCATAAATTAATAAATACTACAACTGCTAAAACTTAAAATCACCTATAGAATATTCCGGTATGTAGGTATATTATATGCAATAGATATATAATATTAATAACAATAAAGTGTTTTTACATTTTAGTGATTTTATTATGAAATAAGTTTTATATTAAGTTTTATACTAAGTCATTACTTGTTAGGTATGTGAAATTGATGTTTGGATATATTCTATATAAATATATATATATCTAAGATGAATTATTAGCTTCAAAATGTTAATAATTCATCTATTGAAAAGTTAGCAGTGTGACAAGAACAGAACTTTTTGAAGCAAATATATCAATGACCTGAAACATAGTTAAATATTAATTCATTAATAGAGTATATGCATAATGTAAAAATAAATTATGATTATTCAAGTTAAATTAATAATAATCATTAATCACCTTAGAAATAACAATTGACACATCATGCTCACATGATATGACCATAAGATTTTCTAATCGTTTTTGATCCATTGTTGACCTTAACCGCGATTTCATAATCTTTAATTTTGAAAACGAGCGTTCAACTGAACAACTTGATGTAGGGAGTGTTAAACTAAGTTTTATGATGGAATATAAATTTTCAAACTCTGGTTTCAAATTAGTTTTAATGATAATTTGAAAAATATTTATTAAGCTTCCCATATTTATAACACTATCTAATTCAACTTCTTCATCGCTCTCATCTGAATTACTATTTTCATCATCTGTTTCATTGTGTAGACATTTTGGTAAATTTGTTAATAATTTGTGATCCAAATCGTTGAGAATTTGTTTGAACATCATGTATTCACTTCTTACTTTTTCTTGACTAAATCCATACATTTTACATAATTTCTCAAAAGCATCTTGTGGAACTACTGTTTTGTCTTGCATTCTTCTTAAAGAGAGAAGGCTGATACCTTTCAATATAGATTGATTGACTCTGGAATTTGTCATGAAATTGTTGAAGGACAATGTCAATTATCTTAAAAAATACATTTACTTTGATCCGCTGTACAGGATCTTCAACTGTTTCATCAGCAGCTAGTTCAACTGGTCTTTTAGAAACTTTCTTTTTCCGAATTCCACCTGATCTAGCATTGTTAACCTCAAAGTCTCCAAAATGTTCCTCTGAGTATAACTTAGCATCTTGGAAAATGTCAGAAAAAGCATTATCCGTACGAAGTTTTTTTATCCTGGTTTCTGTTTTTATTAAAATACTTACAGCAGCTAGTATATCCAAATCACGAGATTGCAAAACTTTACTGAGTGGTTCAACAATAACAAATATACTCTTAAATATAAATGCAGGTATTATAAAACGCGAAGACTGAAAATAATCGAGCAAACCACTGCACTCAGAACCAGTTTTATAATCGGTGGTACCTTCGTGTGTCTTTACTTCACTCAACATGTCCAAAATTGCTTCCAATGTCTCTAATACTATAGTTAAAGCGAATGATGTTGACATAGTTGTACCAACCCGTTTGACGGCTCGTATTTGTTTATGGGGATATATTTGAGATTGTTTTTGTCTGTATAAATATGCTCTTTTCTTACTACAATTTATGAATGTGTATAATTTTTCCAAATTTCCAAATAAATCAATTGCTTTTGTACATGAACCAACAGCAGACAATATGATTAAATTTAATCTATGCGCATAACACCAGATGTATAGAGCGTTAGGATTAATTTCCAGGATTCGAGCTTGCAATCCGTTATATATTCTTCGCATGTTAGCCACACCATCATATGATTGGCCAACAAGGTTATTTTTCCAGTCCAGATTATTCCTTTCCATCACTAATTTAAACTGTTGAAAAAGTGCTTCACCTGTAGTGTTCGATGACTCGGTTAACGCTAACAATCTTTCATGGATTTTTCCATCAAAAATGTATCTAACAATGAATGAAAGTTGCTCTTTATGTGACACATCAAATGTTGAGTCTATGCATATACTAAAAAGTCCAGCAGAATTAATTTGTGATTTAATTACAGATAATACATATTCAGCAACAGATTCAAAGAGTAAGTTTTGTCTTTCCCATGAAATAAAAGAATATTCTTTTCTTGCATTGCCTTTTAAATTACTTATGTGTACTGATAATGTAGGTGAATGTTGTGCTAATAAAACTACCATATCTTTGAAATTTCCTTTCAACTCATTTTTCCAGCATTCACCATGTCCTCTAAAAGATAGATTGTGTTTTGCTAAAAATATAGTAATCTCTATTAATTGTTTTACAATATCTCTGTTGAAAGAGACTTGACGATTATGTTCTTCAGTTAATGATGGTAAAATAGGTAAACAATGTGTACTTATTTTAATTTTCAGTGAAGCCATAATATGAGTTTCACATACTTCATGATTATGGACATTAAACCATTTTTCCAGTAGTTGAAGCCATTCTTTATTCAAGCATCATTTGATTTGGCACTATAAAGAATGCAATACAAGCAAAATATTTTGTCGAGCTTTGGTGAGTATGTCAGCCATTCCTGAATCACATAAGTATTGTCAATTAATTTTCTTGATTACCAAGAGCAATGAAAACTTCTGTTTTAAGTATTTTTAGGGAAACATTTGTTTTCCAGTTCATATATATTTGGCTGACATGGTCCTAACCTTAGAACCATATTTCGTAACTCTGGGGTCCATAATTTAATTTTAATAAACCTAGCAGGATCATTTTCAAATACAGTATTTTCCTCAAACAGCTTGTTTTGAACTGTTGAAGTTACAATCTGAAAAAGTTAAAACAATTGTAACTATTTGAATTGTTCTTATGGCATATATTTTAAAAGCAATACTTATGAGTTATGAAATATTAAGTACAAATTGTTTATTCAGGCTATATGTAAATTTAGTTCATTATTCTCTAAATGCATTGATATTGTGTGTATCATTTGATTTGACATATTTTAAAAATGTATTATTAAACAATGAAACTACGGTTATTAAATAATAATTTAAAATTTTAACTAATTAGTGTTTTCATAAATAAATAAATTATTCATTATTATCATACAATGTTTGAAGAATTATTTACCTCACTATTATCTGGTTGAATTACTTGATCATTATCATTCTCAAAAGATAGGTCATTATCATTTATTACTGCTTGAACGACTTGATCTACTGGAATTTCCTAAACAAAATGTATAAATATTTAGAAAAAAAATATATTATGTTGAATAAAATAATATGTGTATACTAATATATTAGTATATTACACGTAGCCACCTTATGGCTTATAATTTATAAGTTATTAAATAGGTACATTTTTTAGATTAAAAATTAAAATAACTCTGAGACTTATTTTTATTTTTAAAATTGAATAAATTATTGCCATGCCATGTTTGAAGAATTATATACCTCACTATTATCTGGTTGAATTACTTGATCAGTATCATTTTGAAAAGATGGATCATTTATTACTGCTTGGATTACTTGATCTACCGGAATTTCCTAAACAAAATGAATAAATATTTAGAAAATAATAATATGCTGTTTGTACAGTTATGCATATTTAACTAATATATTTTGAGATTAAGAATAATCAAATATTGAACATAATAAAATACTTACTAATAAATTACTAGATTTGTGATAAAACATATCAGAAATGTTTTTACACTTCCCAGCTTCCTTCTTGAGCAACTTTCGTTGTTTCTCACTATTTTTGTCAGCCCCTCCATGGCATTTTCGTTTGCCTTCCATTTTTTATAAGATGTAATCTTTATATAGTATAAGTAAAAACAAATTTACTAAATAAATAGATTAGTTCTTTAATTTTAATGTCATAAACCATATTTAAATATTTTTTTTTGCA
This sequence comes from Neotoxoptera formosana, assembly GCA_022818045.1. Lineage (NCBI taxonomy): Eukaryota > Metazoa > Arthropoda > Insecta > Hemiptera > Aphididae > Neotoxoptera > Neotoxoptera formosana. The sequence continues at coordinate 88,497,655 of CM040630.1, forward strand.
TAATCACTAATTTAACTACGTTTTTAGTATACATTTTACTTTTTAGTGACATTACATACAAAAAAGAGGCTTCTTAATTATTTTTTTAGACATTTCTATCTATAAAAATAATTTTAATCTTAACAACATTCAATCATTCAAATATTGAATTATTTGCTACTTACCTAAAACACTAAATAAAACTGCAGACTACAGTAATCATGCCGATGCCGATATCTCATGTATGGTGGACTTTTGGAGTCACAAAAAGTTCACTTTTTTAAATATTCGTCAAAACAATTAAATGAATATTAATTAATAATAATAATACACTAGACAGTAAACACTAAACACGTTAAGCATTCTGTTGCATCAAAAATTATGAAGAAATAACAGTTGTACCTATCTAAAGTTTGATAACAATAAGAATTTCTATTTTTGTCTCAATTCGTCACGACGTTGAAAATTATGTTTGACTTCGAAAAACCCATAGTTCCATATAATATAGTTTCGAAGAAACATCGATGATGGCGATAACGCAATGCACCGTCATGTACTAATTTGTTCAACGCACCTAATGGCTAATTTGGTTCATTATTTTTATATTTCATTTCTGTGGCTATTACATTCAACTGAGATAGAGAAGTCTCTGAACTACGAACTAGGTACCTTAATAAATAAGTATTAATATGTATCTCTTATTTTCATCAAGTAACCAAGTATAGTTTATTATGTTGATTAAAATATTGCCCCCCTCTGATTGCCGGCCCCCTATTAAAAATGTGGTCAGGCCGTGGCCTGACATAAACATAGGACTCGGCGCCACTGAATCTATGTAATAATTGAAAGTAAATCAATTATATTTTAAATATTTTTTTTTTTTATAAAATTATACTGTTGAATGCATTTTTAAGAACACTAAAAATTTAAGAGCTAAAATATTTTACATATTTGAACAATGTTTAACAAGTTACTACATTTCAAAAGGTTTTTACAATTTTTTTGTGTATATTATTCTATTTTGTTTTTTTACCCATTAGGTAAGTATCATCTGAGTCCCATATGAATACGTATCCAGTCCAATTGTTTTGCTATTGTTTATGATTTACATCATACTGGGTTCTTCAAATATTTCTCTTAGTTTTTCTTCGGTCCTTAATTCAAATAATATTTTTTTGTTCATCTTTGGCACAAAGATTTTCTCAGATGACTTTTTGTTAAAAACTCCCATGTTTCAAATAATATAATTTTGTGATTGGCCTGGGCCTCAATGTTAGAACTTAGCAAAGAATTGCCATAGTCCTCATTAACATACATTTTTTTCATTTTTTAATTACTTGAAGCATTTGTATTTTTTCTTCAAAAGCAGCATCATTTGTGGAATTAATAAATTAAATGTACACAGTAGTTTATCCTTGATGAAACCTGGATCTGCTCTCTGCATATCCAAGCTTCACAAGGACTCTGGTTTCTTTGTATTTGGATTAGTCACAATGGCAGTACCTATACAGGACCGACTTAACACCTCACGGTTTTTTTTTTACGAAAACTCACATGTAAAACTAGATAGCTCCAAGAGAATATTATAATCAGTACAATAAATAAACTCTAAAGTTCTGATGAAAATACAAGAAAGCTTCAAAAATTTAAACGGTTTTTGATTTTCTGAACAATTTAATTGTTTGTTTTTTGTACGGACCCCTAATTAACCAAAATTATGGCCTCTGTAACTTAATGTTTTAATTAAACATACCAATATATGCATTCATATCATACGATAAAACTTACAAGATATTTTTTTTTATGTAGAATGTTTATAGATGAATGATAAAATTTAGTGTCCGTAACATTATTGATTTACTAATAGTGTAGGTAGGTACCTACTTAAAAAAATCAATATCGACATTTGTTGCAGTCGAATTGTAAAGATCTTTTGATGTAGGTTTAAGTAATTTGTACGAAATAAAGTTATTAAATACGTTTAAAGTGTTTTACTTTAAAATCTACGGAGGACGAAAAGATGGAGATTGTTCTAATTTCGTAAATTCACGTATGCGTATGTACCTGTCTATAGTCTATGAATCCTCTTAGTGTCCCTTTTGGATATCCCCTACTGACTACTATCTCTAGTTATATATTTATAATGTACAAAATATTAGAGCCTATATAAGGTGTAAGCTGATAAGAAGTTACCTTACAACGTTTATTATAAATAATAATATGTTTTACAGCTAAATTTTAATATTTTTTTGAATTTTGTGGTAATTCACTTTTGCCATGGTCGTTATGAAAAATAAACTGTTCCAGGTAATATTAACGAATTTAGAAGACACCACCAGCAGTTAAGCGTAGGTCCTTCAAGTTCAACTGATGGAAACAGTAAGTTATTACAATAATTATGCGAGAAGAGCACTTTCTCTGTCTCTATATTCGCCGCGGAATAAGAACATACCCGGGCGGCGGACCAAAATAGGTTCGCCGAGCGCAGGTCGTCGCTAATTGGCTAACCAGAACGAAAATAAATTGACATACAGCGCTGTGTCAAATATGAACAATGAACATATAATATAATATAATATGAATATAATAATATATAAATGAATTCATATAATAATTGTTATCATCTTATTATTTTGCAAATAGTAAAAATGTTAAATAACGGTCATGTCTTACACTCGTACGCGTCGTCACATGAGCGCGGTGTATAATAATTAATAGTTAATTAATATCGGCGTACTGTATGCAATATTAGTGGTGCCTAACCAGTGTTGAGACTTATCTAGATAAATTTATCTAGATATTTCATCTAGATAGTATTTGTTCATCTTTTATCTTATCTAGATGAAAATTTGAATAGGTATCTAAGGGTTATCTTAGATTAAAAATCGGTATCTTTTTAGTAATCATCTAGATAATATTATGTGTAAACCGAAATTTTTTTTGAGCGCCCTGTATGCATGCAAGTTAATATTATGGTCTATGGACTATGGAGTCCATTTTATAAATAATTTCAATAGTAATAATGTAAAATATAATAAAAACAGGATCAACAAAAATAATCTACGAACGTTATAACTTATAAATCATAATATAGAACTATCAAGCTTATAAAGTTATAACATGAAAAAATTAATGCCCACTCTATAAATAGACCAATATTAAATTAAATTATTATGCTAATGATAATAATATGACGTTATATACGGGCACTGGGTATTTGGAATTTTTATGTTATTAATAAAAAGAGATTTTTGTTTGGAAGAATTATTATGCTTTACATTATTTAATTATTAATTTATAATTTTATTTTGTAAGGTCATTAAACACAATATAAATGTTTTAAAAATGGTTTATGGAAAATTTCCATAATTTTTTTTTATTATTGGAAATAGTTGTTTATTAGCAATTAAAACTTCAAAATTGATTAATTTTTCTGATACTATGAGATATAGTAATTAATTGAATGAGTTTCATTGTTCAACTTTTAATTAATTTTATAACACAAATTATACTTATATTACCTTATAACCTATCTTTGAATTATGTAAATAAGAATGGCCATTGGTTAAACATTAATTAAGATTTTTATCATTGATAGGTATAATAATTTCCAATAGTAAAATATAAATTTAATTGTTGGTTTAATGAAATTATTTTAAATATTTAAATTTTCATCTATTTTTTATCTAGATCAAAATTTTTTGTATTTTATCTTATCTGAGATAATTAAAATACATGTTATCTTATCTTAATCTAGATAATATTGGAGCAATAATCTTTTATCTATATCTAGATAATTTTTGCTTATCTCGTCTCAACACTGTGCCTAACTATGACAAGGTAGCGGTGGGGAACCGGCCCGCCGCCGGCTCGACGAGGTACGTTCTTATTCCGCGGCGAGTATATACTAATATTGTATTGCTTAATATAATATGTTATAATGTATTATACTGTAAGAAATTAATTACAGAGTTTTTAACAAAATAGATAACAGTTTTAGCTGTATTATAATATTTATGATAGGACCTCTGCTAGAATGAGGGACATTAATAAAAACGAATTTCTTTTTTCCCCGTTTCGGCTCAATTCCATTTTTTTTTGTTAATTTAGCCATGGCCAATCATTTATTTAATATCTGTAAGCTTATCCCGTCCACAATCTGGTCAACAACGTGCTATTCAGTTTGAGTGGGGTTCGACTCATAGTATAAGGCTTATAAAGTATGCTCAACACGAACCGTGATTTTGACCTAGTTCGAGCATTTGCATCGCCTTGTGTTCTTGTGCATACTGCATAATGCATTGTGTAAGAACGAATATAAACACGTGACGTCACATTGAGTTTATTATTGGTTGTATATATATATATATATATATTCAATTATTATTTTATGTTTAATTATATAGGGTTTTTATTTATTTTAATTCGTTCAAAAATAGCCCTTATAGACTATGGATTGAATATTATAGGATAAAGGAATATGATTTTTATTTTCCATATTATACATGCAGTATAAAATATTCTTGAAAAAAATATAAATTATGTTGAAAACGTAGCACAAAATATAATAATTTCTTAGATCCGTTATAGCCGAAAAACCCTACAAATTGAACTTTAAAAATTAGGTCTAGCTTTTGGTTCATATTTAACATACGGTTTTCGGTTCTGTAACCGGTTATTTTTGGTTTGGTTACAGTCCTTGGTTATAAATATAATAAACAATCAAATAATATTTTCGTAGGCGAATATATAAAAAAATATTTTGAACACATGAAGGGAATACTGAAGGGAAGTAAGTATAATTCTTCAATGCAATTGTTTTTATAATTATTTACATAAATATTTGTAGTACCTATTCACCCTATTCACATTATATGGTTGTTTTTATATAATTATATATATTTTTTAATAATTTAACAAGTTAAAAAGGCAAAACAACAGATCACAGTATATATTTTTGGATTTATTTATAGAAAAAATAAAGGCACCATATTGGTATTGTACAGAATACCGTGAGTATTACAGTATAAAAAATTAAATATCGAATTTTATAAACCTTAAATTGGTAATTCAACTTAATATTTAATGTAAGAATATATACACACTTTAGAAGTTAGAATAGTGTGAATTGATTTGAAATGTATACATATATATGTAAACAGTTTACCATTATAACATTGCAAATACTTTAAAATGTATATGTGTTTAGAAAATAATATCCGCTGTGGTGAACAGTTTTTAGTTCATATGATTAATACTTTTTGAATTACAAAATTTAAACTAAAATCGTCAGAAGAAAAATCTTAATTTTTCCTCAGTTTAAAATCATTATGCTGTTCATATAATAAATCATATAATGTTTATAAAATGTTGAATTTAATGTTGATATATTTGAGTTTCCATAAATAAATTTGTTTGGAGACCTTGAATTAAATTGTCAAGCTTTTTGACTGAGAACTAAATTTGATATTTAACATTTGTGTTAATTATATGTTCCGAAACGAGATGAAAGTATAATATATTTATATAGGTACATAATATTTAGATACCTACAGGGAAAAAAAACAATAAAACTGTAGTGTAAATATTTGAAACTTTATCTTTTATATGTGTTATAGTTTATGATGTATTAATTAAGTGAATCATTTTCTTACAATTTTAGACAATGCAGGTAAGCCCGTTAATTATTATTTATTAATATTTTAAAGTTATAATTACATAAAAAATAAATTAGAAGTCAATCAATACTTTCTTGTCGAAAGAAGTTTTGTTGAATCAAACGTTTTTATGAATAGTTAATAATTAGCATACAATTATTAGTTGGGTAGGTAAGTTTTACAAGATAAAACATATTGTAGATTAATCGCTGAAAACTTTAAGCAATTATAATATGGATAGCCTATTGTTTTCTCCAAGCTTTTATCAATATTTATACTAATTAAATAAATTAAAAAAAAACTGTTCAGTGGTTAGACGTAACAATGTAATATCTATGCATCAAAATTTAGGTCAATAGGTCAATGAATTAGATTTAATTTTTTTTTTTCGACTTGAATTTTTTATACGATAACATACATTTTTTATTTCATATATCGTAGCAGAATATTATTTACAAGTTAATTATCCGTCCCATCGATTATCCATACTATGAAATGTTTGCTCAAATTTGTTTATAGATTCCAGTTTTATCGTTAGAGATTATAGATTTATTTATTTATAATTGTAAATTCGATTATGACCATGACGTGGTTACAACTTCACCAGCTGAGATTATCTGAGATTGATGTTATACTCAACGTTAGACAAAACTATTGAGAATATCAATAAATCATTTGTTCATACCCGTATAGAACATATTCCATCAATATAATATGTTTGTGGTTCCAAGCGCAGTTGAATAATGTATATTTAATGTACAATTTGACAAATTGATATTAATTCAAATAGTTACATATCTAATTAAAATGTCCATATTAAATATAAAATATTCACAGGGACAAGGTGCTAACCCCCTCCCCCAATTATTTTTATACACCCAAGTTAAATAATTAAAATGTACTGCTTATTGTGTATTTGTGTAAAAGGAGGAGTAGGAAAATGTCTAAGCCAACAAAAAAAATATCCTGGGTTTACGCTTGGTTAGGTATTTATAAGATTTAGACACACAAATAAATCATTCTTAATATTTTTATAAATAAACATTACTACCAGCTAAATACAATAATACAAATGTAATCATTGTAGTTACTGTATATTGTGAGCTTATAGTATGCACTTTAATAATTTTTTTTCTAATTTAACAACTAGATTTAATTATAAAGATTCTAAATTATAATTTATTTAAAATAAATTTATATGAGTAGTGTTTAATTTTTATCAAAAATTAAAAAATTAATTAAATTGTATATTTATATTTATACATTTCCAGATTTCAATAATAACAATACGTTCTGTAAGACTATTATACATTTATCTTAAATTACAATGTATCACGTCCGTCAAGTTGACACCGGCACAATATGTTACGACCATAATTCTTATATCAAAAAATTGCTAGTAATTTGCTAGATTTTGCTAGGTTATTTTCAGAATTTGCTAGTATTTCATTAAAGTACAAATCGAAATTCAAGTATGCCGGTGCCAACTTGACATAGCACCGACACATTGTCCGATCGGTTCGAAAGTGGTATCAAAAAATTGCTAGTCATATGCTAGAATTTGCTAGGTGATTTTCAGAATTTGCTATACTATGGTTTTTCCGGAAACCCAGAAAATGGAAAATGCCTCAGCACCGGCACATTGTCCGATCGGTTCGAAAGTGGTATCAAAAAATTGCTAGTTATTTGCTCGAATTTGCTATACTAGTGTTTTAGAAGTCCATCAAACATTGGGTTATTACACAGCCTATATAAAAAGATCAAATTATTGGGAACTTCAAGATGATCTTAAGAAAAAGACTATGCGTGTTTCACTACAACAAGTTATTAATCCTCATATCCTAATTTATGTAATGATGTAAGAACCAATTCATAAATTTGTTTTAAACAGTTTCTTTAACAGTACCATTTAAATTGTTTTAATGAACAAAAAGTGAATATCTAGATTCTAGAAAAACAAAAGCTATATATATTTTTTTTTATTTATTACTTAACACTTTAAAATATTATTTTATATGACAACTTATGTACGAGGAACTGCAGAATAATAGTCGTTCAGATTTATATTACAAATATATACAATTTTCATATTAAATAAGCCAATTTATATCAAATATTTTGTCATTTTTGTATTTTACCTGATATGGAAAACAGATTATATCACATAATAGTAATATTATGATATAACGTTTTAGATTAATACGGTTTGTGTCATAACATACAAATATATGCAACTAAACTACTTAAGAATGTCAAACATGTACAAATCTATATAGATAATAATGAATGAACAACCCACCTTTAAAAAAAACATGGTGTATAAATAAGAGTATATTTACACCAAAATACCTGCTTCCGACAGCAAGTTCAAATTCATTAATTATTATTATTGTTAGTTACAATTTCGATTTGTAGTTCCGAAACGTAGCTTGCAATAATATGTATTTAATTTGGAACGGATACCATACGTTTACAATTGATTTGTCAAATGTTTCGTGATTGTTAATATACGTATACAACCCGACATTTTGAAATCCATAGTATATAAGAATTGAAACAAGGATGTTACATTAACTAACCGTTTATTAACACCTGCAATATACATGATATAATAATGTATTATTTATATTATAATGTATTATTATTATATCATTATTAATTGGATATAAATCAGCTGGTGTCAGATAATAGGGGAGATCATACAATTCTTGATACCTAGTATTTATTTTTATTTCATTTTGAATGTATTTATTTTTTTAAACCACAAGTATAAATGTTATTATTTATTATGATGCATCAATAAAAATATGATTCTATGAAATTCGAAAAACGAGATTTATCAATGCCATCAATTTCCATCAATTTATCAATGAAGTTCCTTGAAAAACCATAGTATAGCAAATTCTGAAAATCACCTAGCAAATTCTAGCAAATGACTAGCAATTTTTTGATACCACTTTCGAACTGATCAGACAATGTGCCGGTGCTATGTCAAGTTGGCACCGGCATACTTGAATTTCGATTTGTACTTAATAAATTAAAAAAATGAATAAATGAAATACTAGCAAATTCTGAAAATAACCTAGCAAAATCTAGCAAATTAGTAGCGATTTTTTGATATAAGAATTATGGTCGTAACACATAGTGCCGGTGCCAACTTGACGGACGTCAATGTATCATTAAGCTACCTACTCAGTACTTTTCATTTTAAAGAATTTTATACATATATTTTATTAATTATATAAGTGGCAAATTATAGGAAATTGATAATAATTATGGACACAATTTTTTTTATTGAAAAAATGCCTTGTGCTAAAACTTTTGAACACATTTTCTAGATTTTTATATTTTTACATTTTCTAGATTTCTTATATTAGAATTTTATTATTATAGCAATATAGCTTGTAATATATTACATTTTCAAAAAATATATTTGTCATTAAAATTCACCATCAAATAACCAAATTTTTAAGCTCGTAATAATTGATAATTATTTAATATTTGATTATTTATATGTAGCTTATATTTTAAGTGGTAAGTGCACAAATTTGTTTATTTTAATCATATTTAGTACCATTTTAGATGCATGTAAACAAAATTGCCTGCCAAAAACTTAGGATGATGAGTTTTTTGTCTGCTACAATTTTGTAAATAAATTAGTAATATGTGTTTAATTAATAATATTGATATTTGAGACCTTGAAGGTAATCAAAACTACTAATATTAATAAAAAATCATTTATAAAGTATTGGTTAGGTTGAGTATTCCTTTATTAGCCTCGCTAATATTGTCAATTTTGGTTTAAAATACATCAGATTTTTACAAAATCAAAGTTTGTTTACTTAATAATAATAACTAATTCAAGACAACTCTATGGTTGAATAAATAAAATTACATACAATCTGATATCATCTACAACGTAATACAGTAACTGTTTTATTGTTAAACAAAAATTTTAAATTATACGACGTAAAAGCGAAGCAAAGACGTCCGTTTCACCAGCCCCCCCCCCCCCACCGCCATATTGAAATCTCGGATTTTTTTTTGCACTAAAAATTAGCATGAAATTAGCATGAATTGGCAAGACTATTATCATAATTAGCATGACACTATTTAATGAGAAATAATCAAAAACTATGGGGGGGGGGGGGACTGTTGAAACGTTTCCATATACATTAAATACATTTTATACCAAAAATCCATTTCATAGAAAACTATCTTCACAAAAAACGTCGATCGAATAAAACAAATCTAAATAGAAAATCATAATAATAGATTTTTCATCAAATAGAATTTTTATTATGATTTTTTATTTTGATTTAGATTAGTTTTAGATTTAGATTAGGTTTGGTTTATTACATAAACATTTTTTTTATTGAACATAGATTTTCATTATTGAATTAAGAATTTTTTATGAAATAGATTTTTTATTTAGGTTTAGATTTGTTTTATTCAATCAAGATTTTTTTCATTGAATATAGATTTTTTTTCTATTTAGATTTTATAATAAATACACATTTTTTTTATAAATCAAATTAAATTTTAAAAAAAGACAAAGTTGAATAAAAAAATTAATTCGAATAAAAAAATACTGGTCCCCTAAACTATTAAGTTATTTATAAAATAAGGCAACTACATGAGGCAACGTTGAACGATTATAACTTACTGCAGTGGTTCCCAAACTTTTTTTTCCGCGGTGCCCTTTTAGGGGCTCCAACTTAGCCACGGTGCCCTGCTGTAGATTATCATTAACGAAAAAAATCTATACATTTTAAACTATTTGTTATGAACCGTAGACCGCGGTGCCCTTAGAATGTGCTCGTGGTGCCCCCAGGGCACCGCGGTGCACAGTTTGGTAACCGCTGACTTTCTGTATATGATTATGGTATTATAAGTCAGCAAGGACAACCAAAATGAAATATTTATATACATTATTCCAATACGTACTTTTTTTGTTGTTACACCAAAATGTATATACTAATCTAATATTTATGTTTGTTTAGCTATTGAATTTGGAGGTAAGTTCACTACACTTACAAATTTAAATAATATATTATACATAGACATTAATAAATATTTTCGTTTGTTAAGCTTATAAATATAGACGTAAGTTAACTAGGTAATCGTATACATTTAAATTATATGTTCATACCGTACATAATATTATATACCTTTATAATACCAAAAAATATTTAACTGACCAATGAAGAAGCACGTGAATGGGATAATTTATTGTAAATGTCGTTATTCTATAACAAATCAATTATAAATTAAACCAGTGTAATTTATTTGTTGTGGAATTTAAACTAAAAAAAAATAGTATACTACAGTGTTTTAATAGTTTATGATTCATAACACTTATCAATTACTTATGTTCATATATTTACAGTTATTACAGGTAAGCTTATAATGGTTATACTATTTAACCTAATTAAAAATATGTGAACATCAGGGCTTTTAATCGAAACCCTACCCATTCTTCTTTCATCTTTGAAACGGACGAGATTACAATATATTATATTATTTAAGGATGATGTATTTTGGTGCATGACATTTGTAGGTACCGTTGTTTTAGATTTAGAAAAACGGAAGAAGTGAATGAGAGATTTGAAGACTGTTTAACTTCGCTGATAGAAAAGAGACTAGAGATAAGTAAAAGTAAAACAGATACAATTGTGTATGATTATGGAGAATGTCAAAGGTGGGCATTAACTTGTTAAAAAGTTAAAGTTAAGTTAAAAAGTTAATTTTTTTTTAACTTTTTAACTTATCTAGTTAGTTTGTTTTATAATAAACTTATGAACTTAACTAGTTTAATTTACAGTTGAAATAACTTAGCTTTTCACAGTTGATTTAAAAAAAACAACCAATAAGTTAAAAACATTTTGAAATTTTTCGTTTATACGTAAATATTACTATAATAGTAATATTTACGTATAAACAAAATATTATCTGATATTATCAGTATAAAAATAAAAATAAAACTTAAATTGGAAAGAAAATTCTAAAAATAACTTGAAAACTAAATTATCGTTTAAAGTATATAGTTATAGTTGTGTATAATATATACATGATAATATTATGCCAGTCTATACTTGTAGACAATATTATGAATTATAGTGCGCTTGCATCGATCAGTCCGTTACGTTGTTTGTAAATCGTAATCGTACTTTATCATAATCAACTTCACGTATTATGACATTCAATTGCTATACGATATAAAAAAATGTATTTGTTAAATTATTAATTTGAGATGAGCATAGTTTAAATTAATAAATAATAGAAAAGTAAAAGGGTGTACAGTGTACATTATGATAAAAGTTCAATCAAATTGTTTTTATAATTTATAAATTAGAAAATAGGAAGACACATTCACTCTTTATTTGATTAACATAATAATTTTAAAAAAATAGATCAACTTTTTTTAAACTGAGTTAAGTTAATTTTTTTTTCTATATTAACTTTTAACTTATCGAGTTAAATTTATAATTTGTTAACTGTTAACTTTTAACATATCGATCTTGTGTCCTCCTAACTTAACTTAACTTGAGTTAATTATTTGCATTAACTTGCCCACCTTTGGAGAATGTAATTGATAAATAATTGTTGTAGCTAGATTTGATGTGATGATGGTGGGGTATAACGTAGAGTGTAAAATGAATAGGCTCAAGAACTTAGGATCGAAGTTACAGGAAGAATGATACATTTATGGATTACATAATAAATACTCCAATCATAATATTTTAATTAAATACAATATTGCTTGGTAAGCTTGTAAAGAATAAATCAATAATTTGTGAACACAAAAACACCTCTACATTAATATAATTAAAAATAGCTACGTTCAACTTCAAATCGCACCTACTCTAAAAACTAATTAGATATTATGAGTAATAACACCATACAATTTAATCATCAAAATAATGCTTCAAATTAATTTTATTATCAGTCTCCCCTCGGATCTCACTTAACAATTTTTATAACAGTTTCTCGCAGAGCAACAGGTCCAATGCAAACGATTTAGTTTGATCCCACATTTATCATAATATGAAGTCCTTTTTAAGTACTCCAAAATATTGAATATCGTGTTAAAATATGTCGGAACCCTAGGAATCAGGGTTTTGGCTACCCTCTTTTAGCTTAAAGCTGAATTCAATTTAGCCCATTAATTTTGGTACCATGACTGTAGGTGGCCAGGTCAAAAACATACCGTTTGAGACTTTCGTGTTCTGCTGTAGGTGGATTTCCCAACTAGGTCCTAGTATGTTAGAAATTGGATTAATTTTAATATATTCATGAAAATAAATGTTTAATTTACAATTATTATCTTACTACTTTTAGGATGTCAAGGTAATATAACTGATGGATGTTACATTAAATAATAAATTGTTTGGTTTACCAGTATTGATGGGAAGGTTATTTAAAATAATAAAATAGTTAAAAAAAATAACAAGGTAAAGTTTTGTTTTTCAAAATGAATTAGTTCAAGTTAAAGTTGATTGAATGAGCTTTGTACTCTTTGTAGATATATTATATCATCTGCCATTTATTTACATTATCATTCATTAATCATTGTGTTAACATCAGTATTTAATTTGTAAAATATGTTTTTTCTTAACAGAGGATATATTGAAATCATATGATGGTAAGTAAATTACTATTAATGTCATTAAAAATACCATTTTTATTCAAATAAAAAAACTTGTACAACTTAATAAAATAGTTATAATCAGGAACATAATTAAAACGTAATAGTTCAAAAAAGGTTTTTACGGACAGAATAATTTGAAAATTTAGCTAGGAAATTGAAAAATTCTGGAAAAACTAAAAGTTAATTTTCGATAGAATATATGTAAAATCTTTAATCATTGTTTTTTTATAAGGTTTCCATTTGTTACATATTTTATAACTGTTATAATTATTATACTCTATTCCAAATAAGATCAGCCTTCGGCGGCCAAGTTGTGCTCATGGGCGTGGCTTCACTACGAGCACGGTCTCGAACTTTGCCGTCGCGGCGCGACGGCTAGAGCGACGTAATTAGTCTATTGTAGACCAGCGACCTGTACAAATAACTGAAATTGTGCGTAATTAAGCGGTAAGCGTGAAGGCATCGTCGCGTTATGATGCAGACACGTGGCACACACATACCGTCGGCGTCGAACATCGGCCGCGGCCGCTATCAGAGCTGCAGTCGAACAAATTCTAGGTGGGGGAGCCAGCTGACCGCCTCCGGGCGAAAACTGGTCGCTTTCCAAAGGCTGATCTTATTTGAAATAGAGTATAAAAATATGTATAGTATATTTTTGTAATTAAAAAAAAAAAAAACAATATGCCACTATAATGCCACTGTCTTTCGCGGACCTAATTCTGATTTTACTTACTTACGCACCTCGTGATGTCCGCATGTGGATTGTCTACCTGATAATATACTGCTCGTATAATGTCCACGATATGATGCTAACTGGCGAATGATCTGCCTTTCTATGTGACTTACTTGCACGTAATTCACTTGAGGTTAATCTTAACTTAATATTTATCTCCGGCAACGGCGGGCGTGGCAGCTAATAAATAATTAAAATCACAATTATTTGTAGAGCGCAGACTAGCCATTTTGTGTTATAGTTATGTATAAGTATACACAATCTATATAATATATCTTAATATATAAAAATGAATCAATATTTCCCTGGGTCACGGCATAACTTAAGAACGCCTTTACCGATTTCATTAATATTTTTTAAAATGATTTCTAATACTTAGAACAAGGTTTTTAAGAAGACAAAAATCAAGAAAATCTGAATATTCTATGTCTTACTAGTACCGCCATCTTTTTATTAAATTTTGTTAACTGTAAAAATAGAAAATGCTTTTTTCGATGGGATTTATCTATAATCTCTGTTTATTTATAGGGATGCCATTTGTTATAAATTGTATTGTATTAAAAATCAAATTCAATTAAGTTTTAATCATATTATATGTCCCATTTTTTACGCTCAACAAACATTTTTCAATAAAGTAAAAAACTCAACAAACTCACTGCAGGCAGATTGCATACCTGATAATTTAGGTACTCCTCAAATATTGCCCGCGATTCGATGGAGTGGATTCCCTACCTAGTGCGTTCGATGAATGTAAATCACTTGAGGTTAATCTTAAGGGGATTGCAAATGGATAATTTTTAAGGGATTCGGGTATAGGCAATATTATAGGTATTAAAGTTCGAGTCGTGCACGTGTGTGCGTAGTAAATTATCATAAGTGTGTGTATACTACTGATAACTAATAATTGCCGCGGTCGGCTAAGTATATTACGCGCGCAGCCGCCGCCCGCCGCACGCACGCGCATGCACATGTAATTTATTATCATTGGATCAAAATATTCAAAACCAATTTACGGACTCGAAATAGCTGACAAAAATTAAGGTACTTCTAGTGGTTTGATTTAAAAATCTAAAGATGTTCGAATTTATAAACAAGTTTACTATGCATCGGTCGGAGCACTTTTTAAATTTTAGCAAATTCTTGACGAGAATCAATATTTTACATTTCATAAATATGTAATCTTTTAATATTAAATATATTAAAAAATATAAAAATATAAAACATGTGCTACGACCGATGGAAAGTAGACTTGTTTACCAATTCAAAAATCTTTGCATTTTTTCAATCGAACAACTAGAAGTACCTAAAGTTTTGTCAGTCACTAAGGTTGTTTTGATGACAAATGAATAGGGTTTGCAATCCATTTAACTTAATATTTGGCTCAGGCAACTCTGTGCGGTACAGCTAGTAATAAATAAATAATAATATATACTGCACACCTTGACAAACGACGAATAATTATAATGTGTAGGTACGTGTATATAGGTAGGTACTTATTTTGTTGCCGCGTCAGTGACAATGTTTATTTTATACCTGTTTTAAAGTAAAATTATAGTTAAACAATGATATTATTTGAATTATAAAAAAAAAAAAATAATAATAATTTTTTTATTAAACATCCGATTTTGTTGAAATCTAAATGAGAAATGTCAATAACAAACATTTTCCAAATGTATGTGATTATGACAATTTTATTATATGCTGGACAAATATTTATCATCATTTTTATAGAAAAAAAAGGTTGAGAAATCGATTGAAATTCTCAGAATGGTTCAAAACATAGGTACTATAGTCGAATTCGTATTTAAAAGTGACTGGTTAATCCGAAACGAACCTTTTTCATTAATACAATTATAATAAATTATTTAAAAAGTAGGTACTTAGTACAGATTTCTGCCAAAACGAAATATTGCCATGTTAGTTATGGCATTTTATCAATAACTATACAAATACGAACTATTTCCATAAATTATTCCTATGAGTTCCTATAAGTACTTGTTTATAATATGTTACTTCAAAATGACTTGTCAAACATTTATGTTTATATGTTTATAGATTATAAAGGTAAGTACACTGATCTTCCAATAATAGAATAACGACTATATCATCATCTAATTATGTTCACCAATCACCATCAGCAGTCCGATGTAATACACACACATAATCTTTTTTTGTGAATTACCTAATTTTACTGCAAATGGAATTATTGTTCGTAGACTCGAAGTCACATATTTGCATTAATTTTTTGTATAATTTATTTAGTATTATAAAATTCGTCATCGTCCTGCCGTGCGCTAGACGACAGTTATAATAGACGGAAATCGTCGTCAATTTGTGCTTGAACAAAAATTGCATTTTCCTGTGAATTGAACAATATTTTATTGTGTATTATTTAAAATAGTCATATTGTACAGCAAGTTATAATACCCAAAAAACTTGTTACCATTTTATTCGTACAGACACACCGAGTCACTGACACATTCGCATATTATATCGACTATCTGCAGTATCTGCGCTACGTAGGCCTTCAGTAATTTACGGCCACTGCTGATCGAGCGTCTACATCACTATACTCCGGCCAGAATAAGAACGTACCTCGTCGCGCAGGCGGCGTCTGGTTCCCCTCCACCGCCTTGTCATTATTGTTAATTTTTCAGCCAATCAGAGTTGATCAGCGTACTACAAACCTGTTTTGGTCCGCCGCCCGGGTACGTTCTTATTCCGGCCGGAGTATACACTCTATTGCAAATAAGAAAACCCATTCGAATGACGTAATCTGGTCACCACCGTTCATAAACCTCCCACAAACGTTACCGACGACGAATCACAGGGTCCGAACGTTCCGACGGCTCAGTATACATGCGTGAAAGTGGGTTTTCCTATTTGAAATATATAGAGTATACACATAGGCGTGCGCACAGGGGGTGCCAGGGCACCCCCGGACCCTTCACCAAAAACCTAATTATTAACTAATTGTAAATTTTAAATCTTGAAAAATCAAATTATTATAAAACAGCTAAGTGAAATTATTGACAAATTCAAAAATGTTATTCCCTTTAAACGTCGTCGATTATCATTTTACATTATAAGATTGTACCTATATCTATATAATATTGTTATGTAGTATTTATTACAATGAATAATAAAAAAAAAAAATATTTTTAGTGCATTTTATTTCTTTAAAGCATTTGTCTGCATCTAAAATGGTTTTTAAAATTATTGTGGGCCCTAATTTTTAGTGTGCACTCCCGGAACCAAAAATCTGCGCACGCCTTTGATGTACACACACTCTGCTATTTTAGGTTCCAGGTGTCGGTGGTGCGCAATAATTATAGTTGGTTTAAGGGATCCTGTATTATTGTTATACGCTCCCGTCCGTACACGATGTACACACAATTACAATATATCCATCGCTTTAGTGTGTTTACAGTGTTTATGTTATTCACTTTTACATCAGTCATCGGTAGGGCTCGGATTTCAATGCATTTAAATTTTTTTTCTGGGATATCTTACGCGATGCTTTCCAAGCTACAAATATGTTTCAAGTACTTCGCGTTCTTACCACAACAATATTGTTTGGGGCATTTCTGACGTTTTTAAATGCATTTTTTAATTTTTGACCTATTTCTAGTATTAAGACTAAAAAAATTGACCTCGTTGAAATATAACTACTACATAGTAGTCTAATAGTACTACGTAAAATAAATTATTTTCATTTTGAACTATTTTAACTTATTCAACATCAGGTAATCCGGTTTTAAATTAGACAATCTTTATGTCACACCATCCAATTAGCCGATTTTATTGCATACAACTATACTTTTATCGGAGTATTATTTCTTATCGATCGATAATATTATATCGGTGGTGTGCGTGGCCGATTGTCGGACGCTTTTAGTCGTGTTGCGTATTACGTCGAAGGTACTTACTGACTACTGCAGGTGTATTTCACATGTTACATATTTTACGTATATTATTTATATTTGTATAAACGAAACAAAGATTAAAATTGAAATGCCTAAAGTAAAGACTAAAGATGCTAGAAGTAGATAGGTCATTTTCAGTATATAAAAACTTAGTGGCAGACAACCGTCGATCATTTAAATTCCAAAACATAAAAGAAATTCTTATTGTCCAATATGCAATGCAAATGTAATTTAATTTTTAACTTATTTTTTAATTTTAATTTTAATTTATTTAATAAATAGTGCAATTTTTGAAAGGGCATTTTTTTGATATTTTTAGGGCATTTAAATCTGATCCCTGGTCATCAGTGTATACTGTATAGTGTATATCGCTAAAAACGAAAGTATTCGAAATATTTATTGCCAATTTAACCGTCAATTACACATATACATTTTATAGGGGTTAGAGATTAAAATCCAGATATATTTTTGGTTATGAAAATTAACCTTAATAAAATTATTTCGATAATCAAATAGTTTTAATGGTTTATAAATCATAATACTAATCATTTACTTACGTTTATTTATTTGCAGATACCGATAGTAAGCTTATAATTGTATACACTATTTTATTTATTATTAATGTTCACCGGGATTTAATATTGAGCACCTACCTATTGGCTATTACCTACCTACCTTGTAGAAGAATGTTAATTGTTGATTGCAAATTGTTCTTGTTGACAAGATTACAAAATATAGAAGGGGGGCGGTAATTATTTGCAGAGCCGTCCTAAATCAAATAATGTGGGAATTAATACTAAGTATAATTTATGTGCTAATTTATGATACATGTAGAACACAAAGCAAAGGGAGAAAATATTTTAATCATATTATGTTTATTAAATACAATATTGTTTCATGTTTGGTGCAATCACAATACACATGACACACACAACATATTTAGTTTTAAATTATATTTGATCATATGCAATTTCTAGGAACAAATGATTATAAAGTACAAAAAAATACAAAAAAAATATTCAAATTTGATTTTGTTTAACACAAGTGTATGTTCAAATTTCCTCATAATTCACAAAAGTTTAGAATTTTTAAAATCAGATGAACTAATTAAAAAAATTAAAGAAATTCCCTATACAATTATATAAAAAAAAAATTATGTATTTAAAATATGTTCAAATTTCGGGAGTTAAGAAGAAATATTTAATTGAACAAACTCTATTATATAAGTTCTAATGTATACATTATTATATTTTTAATTGTTATTCAATAATGATTATAATAGTGGTTAATTGTGTCAGCGTTTAATTTGTAAAATATTATTTTTTTTCGATAGAAAAAATAATCACAATTAGTGGCAAGTATATTACTAATTTAGACATAAATAATGAAAAAATAAAAAAAACTACCAATACATTCATTGCTTCATATTATGTATTTTTAAAATATCAAACATAGGTAGGTACACACAAATAAACATAATATACATATAATATGATGTATAATATCATAATAGATAACTGATATAAGCGTATAGTTAGTTATTATTTAAATATAATATATAAAAAATTATATCTGAAATCTGCGGTACTTTTCTTAAAAAAAACATAATGACTCATGTGTCATGGTGTAGGTACCAGGTACCCTAAAAGTCATTATACAATACAGTGGCCTCATAAAACAGGCTCAAAAAACAATATGCATTTGTCGGTAAAAAAATTCTGAATCTAATACTAAATCACTTACACACTTAACCACTACATAGGTTTAAGAAAGGCTTTACGAAGTGTTTTCTTTGTGAATTTAACTATGTCATACTATTATAAAATACCTATACTATTGTTTCCTCTTTTTTTATGAATTTATATTATTACACATATCATTTTTTTCTACTAATGTTTCCTATTTCATTATTAGCATTTCAAGTTTATAAATAATGGTTTTTACTAGACATTAGACACGTCATATATTTCTTTATATTAAATACTTAATAATTAAAAAAAAAAAAACTATACATACATGTTACTAATAATATTTATACCCCTGAGTCCTGGGCCCAAACGTACTATTGATGTAATTTACATAGTATTTAACTATCAAAACATACTTATTTCAGTTCCAGGTCAAAACATAATATTACCATACTATATTATACTATGCCATTATTGTTATATTCTGTGCTATTATTACCCATGTTAAATGAATAGGCCTCAATTATTATAACTCTTACAATACGAACTATTTCCATAAAATATTCCGTAGGTACTTATTTATATCTTACGTACAAATGTACTAACCAAACATTTATTTTTATAAACTTATAGATTATAAAGATAAAAACGAAGCAGGTAAATTATTCCACTAATCTTAAACATTTATACAATCATAATATTAAATACATACCTACTCTAAATTCAATTTCAACAAAAATATGTATAGTTCATAGCAGTGGCGGTATTTACAGGGGGGGATTAGGGGGATCAATCCCTCCCATTGGTCTTTTTTTTCTATTTCTAAAGAATTTACCTATATATACTTAGACACTAAATCGTGTTTAGTATTTACTATCTTAGTGTATTTTTCATTTTTGTAAATAAAGTAAAAAAAAAATCACTTAAAAGGTTAGGTATTAATAGCCTGTTATTACGCCACTGAAACCGCTATGTCGTAGCTAGTGCAGCAAGTTCGTGCGATTTCTGTCGGATTCCTATTCTATTGTGCCTGTATGCCTGTACTGCATGCCCCAGCAGGTGTATTACTCATTAGTCATTAGTTATTACTTATTACTTATTACTGTACAGTTATAACTTTGTAATATAAAAATAAGATATTTTTAGACTGGTGCTAATTTTAGACTAGAACTAAAATACCAAAATCAATTTATTATAATATTATTATGAAATGGCCAGATGGTCCAATATATTCCATGTAATCAGGCTATCTTATTTGTTTAGAAAAACAACATTCATATTCGTTGGCTATACACGAGCGGATTGTAATTATTGTTGTGTGATGTGTAATTTTGATCTTCGGTGTTAAACTGTTGGTTTTAATTTGAACTTATTAAATTTGAAATGAAACGAAATATAGTTCAAGTTTTGGAAACTTGGTGGTGGTGCGGGTAAGCCCCCCACTTTTATGTGTGACATTCGATGGCTCATCCCCTCCCTATAACAATTCTTAAATACGCCGCTGGTTCATAGTCTTAAAATATATTATAATTGTTGAATGAAATAGTGCTCGTGATTGTCGGGCTGTCGATTTGTATACCTATTATTGAAAATAGCATATACTTATATCCTTTAGTATAGTGTAATTAGAGTGTGGATTTTTGTGGATCTGTTGGTTATTTACAAGTAGGTACCTACTTTTAATTTTCAATTTAATAGATACGGTATTATCGAACGTTATTGCCTATTATTATCTCTTTATAATACCTACAACAAGAACACAACAATTAATTCTGTCTGTGCCAGCTAAAATATCGGTTAAATTTTATCAAATTGATTTTAATATTTTGAGGAGAATAGACTTTAGACCAAAAAATGTTTGGATGAAAATGGAAATTAAATTGTTTTTATGTTTGAGAAAGGAGAGTGGACAAAAGTGGTGTCTTAGTTTTAACAGCAAAATGGCCGCTCCCTTCATACAAACTTATCTATCTATGAACCAAAAAAAAAATAAAAATAATTCTGACGAAGTCAATTCGTTGGTATAATCAAATATTATTGTTAAATATTTATGAGGAACATGAATCATAAAATAATATACAACTTAAATATTCAATGTAATAAATTGAATAATATTATGATTATTATGTATTTATTAGGAGTACAAATATACGTATACGCCATTAAAGCATATGATATATGTAAGAACATTATTATACAATACATTTAACTTTAATTGATTAAGGAAATTAAAAGTGTTTAAATTTAATCAATAGAGTTCAAAAAACGTGTTTGCAATGTGAAAAACCCAAGAATTTTTTTTTTTGATAGGTATCTATTACCATATTTTTACAATGGATTTACTCTGAACATTTTGATTATCAACTCACCAAAATGCACCGTTAAAGAATGAATGAACTATTGTTAAAATCCAAACTAGTATTTCTTGTTACGCATTTAGTGGGAAAAAGTCCAGACAAAAAATATGTCCGTAATAGATTTAATCTATACAAGTGTACGAAATGCATGATACTCGTAATAAAACAAAATTGATTTAAAACTAACAATGTTCGGGACCAAATAGTATCTTAAATAATTCCTCGTATTTGTACCAGTATATTATAGGTCATCATGTACAATAAATTTAAAAAAAAAAAGTTGTTCAAATATGATATAATAATATTTTTATTTCAAGTACTTATAATGGATTAAGAGTGAATTTTACGCTTGTAAACCTATCCTGCCTCATTTCATTTTAAGTTACAAAGGCAGTTTTTAATTTTCAAGTTGCAAAATAAAAATATTTTTTTCAATCACCTCGGTTTTTTATTGTTGCAAAGCAGACTATAACAATAAATAATTTAAACTAACACTTTTTTTTTTGAAGATATGAAAGGTGCATACGGACAAGGTAAAAAATGTTTTTCCTGAAATTATTTTATAAAATATTTTATTAAACACCAGGCATGTCAAACACGCTGTCCACAACGCATTTTTTCATTGTCCACGGCTACCAATTTCTATAAACATACTTTAATAGTGAAAAAAGGTCGACAAGAGGGCCGTAACACGTTTGGGCACAAAACGATATTTTTACCTGAGAGATTCGAGAGAACGATTGGGAACATACGTTTGGGTACACTGTTTTTCAGACCCCAAAAAGCAATACAACGTTTGCGTAACATAATATTTTTAAAATAATACTACGTTTGGGTACCAACATTTAGGTGCACATTTTTTAATATGGTCTCCGTGAACCGAAGTAACAAATTTTAAATTTTGAGAAACGTTTGCTGTTATGTTACACTTACGATTTGTACAACGAAAAATGTAGCTGTCCTTATTTACTCTAAATTTGCTGAATTTAAAACGATCAATAATCACACACCTTTTACCACGACGGGTTTCAAAAACTTCACTAATTCGATTTTCCATGACTGCTCACCAAGACATTGAAGACACAACTGAGACACAGTCATATTGAGTGAATAAAGAAATTTGAAAAGATATATATACTATAGGTACCTTTAATATATTGATGCAGTCGTAATAAAGATTATAGTCGATAACAAGTACATGTATTACGTATAAATTCGTAGTCGAGTATATTACGATAATAATCAAAATAATATAAGTAATTGATATTAATTGGCCTGGAGATAAAGTAGTATCAAGTAAATGAGTATACGACTATTTTAGATCACGTGTTTATAAAGTGTACCCAAACGTGTCTTGTCTAATATAAGTATTGTGTACCCAAACGTTCTCTAATTTATCAGGTAAAATTATAAAATACCTTTTATTTTATGTGTCCAAACGTTGTGTCTATTTGTACCCAAACGTGTTGGCTTTTGGGTCAATGTGACCAAACGTTCTGCGCCCGACAAGAGGATACCGTTCTGCAAGTAGGTATCAAGTAGGTTACTGCAGGGGCGGAGTGGGAACAAAATTCAGGCCGGGAGATTGAAATTTATCCAGGCCACCCATTATTTACCAATTAAATCACCAAAAAATGTTTTCTTGCTACACTCGAATGATTTATTATATTTACTTATTTCAATAGAATTATAGAAATACATTTCATTTCATTTATAATAATATTTATACTTTCAAATTTATCATTGTATACGAAAAACAATTTTGAACGGAGACGGTCTGTCAGCCTAGGATAGGTATTTTATATTATATTTATATTGCCATTATTAATGATTTCAGACGCTCATAAAAAATTAGTCTATACATTTTTTACTAAAAAGACAGAAAAACTTATAGAATATCTTGTGTTGAATTTTAAAATCTTAGATTCAAATACAAAATTTTTTATGAATTTACTAATCAAAAAAAACTACAGAATTTCGTGATTTTTACGTATTTATTCAAAATTTCAACTTTAGATGATTATAAAAAACTATTAGACATACGCTTCACTTTTTTTTTAACTACCACTTTCATAATAGCTTATGGGAAACCTTGTATTACATTTTTAAGCTTTAGGTATAAATTTTCAAAATTTTATACTTTTTCCAATACAAATTAGTTTGTGGGTATATTTTCTTGATTTTGACGGAATTTTTAAGAATTTTAACTTTAAACGCTTATATATTTTTTTAAGTGTTTTCATATCGATTTTCTTTTACGGTTGTCGTAAGCAAACGTATTTAGAATCTAGTGTTGAATTTTCAAACCTTAAATATAAATAGAAAAATTCTTATGAATTTTTAACCACAAAACAGTTTGCAATTAATGTTCGATATTCTGATGACCAAATTTTGAATTAAAATGTCTATAAAAAATTATAATTATAATATATCTTTTTGATTTTTTGTTTACACTATAAACTACTTACGTAAAACCTTGTTTTAAATTTTCAATCCTTAGTTATAAAAAGTAAATATTTTATACATTTTTAACTACAAAACAATTTGCAAATGTTCGATGATGAATTTCGGTTAAAATTTAAGTTAAATGCTTATCAAAAAAAATTGGCATAATTTCGTTTTATGAAATATTTCAAATTACTAGAAATATTTCAGTATTTTAATAAATTTTGTTTTTTTTTTAAATAAGTTTTATTTTTATGTATATATTTGTAGAAATACAGTAGGTATAGATTACATTTTGATTAATATGATTTTATTACAATGAATTGTGTCTTTAATTAATTATACAATAATATGAAGTGTCAAGAAATTTTTCAAATAGTCAATAAATGAATATGTATTAAACATTATTTTTTATTATTCAAATTTAATTATTTAATCTATACTGTATTTCTATAAAATATAATAAATAACCTAAAATACAAATTTATAAGTATGTGTTAATATTATAATTTATAAAGTTTTTAAAAATCCAAAAACTATGTATTAACTAAGATAAATCTTCAACGCATTATGTGTTAATTTATCTAGATAATTTTTAAGTTATCTGTGCACAACACTGTATGTTTATTGTATACGATAAACGATTCGGAGCGAAGACAGTCTGTCAACCTACATTACTAAGTCATTTTTATGATATTATTAATGTTAAAATAATTCATATTATTATTAATATTACAAACTACAGTAGGTTGAATTCATTTTTGACAAAAACATTGCATTTGAAAATATCATTGAGTGTATATTGTATAAAATATAATACTTAAATAATACTATACTGCATAATACTTATACTTTAAAAATTCGGTCAACTACGAAAAATATACTAACTTTCTTATTCTTCATTTAAATATCTAATTTCGTCAAAATTTGAACTTAAAATGAACCAGGGCTTGAAACCGAAAATTTTTTTTCCGATTTCGATTTGGATTTTGGTGAACGGTTTTTATTTTTACCGATTTCGGATACCAGTATTGATTTTTTCTGATTTCGGTTTCGGTTTTTAACGGTTTTAACTGAAATTCCAAATCGGAATCCAAAATCGGTTTCAAGCCCTGAAATGAACTATGAAAATATATTTTTAGAATTGTTTGTTACAATTTAAACTACTTATGAGAAACTTTGTTTTACATTTTCAATCTTATTTATAAAAATTGAATATTTCATAAATTCTGAATTACAAAATAATTTACAAATACACAATATTTTGATGATTGTTGGTCAATATTTGAACTTTAAATGCTTGTAAAAAAGTTTTTCTATGTATCTTTAATTTTACTAAAGTGCTGTTATAAAAATTTATGAAGAACTCTGTATTCAATTTTCACGCCTTTTGACCCAACAAAAATTTAGATATCGATATTTATAAAAAAAAAAAAAATTGAAAATTCCCTATACCTTCAATAAGCTCAAAAAGCTAAAAAATATTTTTAAAATTGAATGGTCTATAGAAAATGATTACTTTAACATCCAGTGAAAATTTCAAGTGTCTATTGTTATTTGTTTTTGAACTACAACAAAATAAGAAGTTCCTATACTGAGTATTGGAAGTTTACAAGTGAATATCCAATGTCTTCAAAACTTCAAACTCTCATAAATAATTAGTTTGACTTTCCAGGAAACTTTTTTTTGTGAATGCTGAAAATCTTAAAAATAGTTTAGTGTTAAATTTTCAAATCTTAGGATAAAACAGAACTTATGTATTTCTAAATAAAAACAATTTGCACATTTTTTTTATTTTTACTTATACGATTAACAACATTAGCTGATAGATCGTTTTCTCTCGTCTTCGTATACAATGATTTTATATTATTTAATTAAAATTTTACACACCTATTTCACTGACCCACTAGACACCTTACTGTACAGCTGAGGGGTAGCCACTTGCCGGCCTTATTTTTTGTTTTTAACTAAGCTTTTGAAAAATGTTGGGCATTTTTTACTATTGACCCCAAAGTACCAATTAGATTCACTTTCCTATTAGATGCTGATGAAGAAAATCAAAGCATTTTAAATGCTCCAAATGGTTATGGGTGTTATGATAGATACAATTATATGATATTTATGATAAATAATATACAATTGTAGATTATACAATCAAAACTGTGTATAAATTGTTTTTTAAAAAATACATTTTGATGTTTAGCTTGCATACTCAACTGTTTATCGATATAATGTGACTATTTATATTACTATGAGTAAACTACATCAATAATGTATTTTTTTCTATTGTCAGAAATCGTAAAAAAATGGACAAGTAATATAATAAAAGTCATAATATACATAATTTGGATAGTTTTAATTTAACAAAAAAAAATATTTTGTGTTTATACTATAGCACAATAATGTTTTTTTATAATTGTATGAATCGTAATATTTGAATATACTACCAGTGGTATTTTTCCAGTTTTTTGGCCAGAGTTTAACATTCAAATTTTCCAAAGGTCACCGACTTAAGTGTTTTTTTTGCCTTTCCTTCCTCGTGGTGAATTGTACCAATTACTCTAAAGCAATGATAGGGTACGTATCAATTATTAGAGTAGGAAGACAGAATATTAAAACCACTAAAAAAACGATATACAGTGACCGAAATAGAAGCATTAGCATTACATTTAGACAATTGCAAGGAGTATGGGAATCTTAAGTGTAATTTAACAATCAGACTAAACACATTATACCATTTACTAAAATATATAATATAAAGATATAATAATAGATATATCTAAAGATATACTAGAGACATTCTATGATTTTCTCTTGTACTATAAACCAACAACTATGTAGTGAACTTGATAAACAATAAATAGGACTTCAAGTTCATAATTACCCATTTTGTAGCTTCTATTTTATGCCACATATTGAAAAACAAAATGGAATTAGTGGTATACTCTGTTTCATTAGAGAACATGCCCGCTCGAGACGAAAACTAGTCTGGTCTGCTCATCCACCGCCAAATTATTGACGGACGGAGCGCGATTTACTGATAGTTAGTGCCAAGGGACATGGTGACAAAATTGACAATATCACATCAATTATTTTTAAAATATAACTATGCATATTTAGAAACCAACAAATTACCCATATTATTGTAGCATTATAATTACTATGACCTTAAAGTAGGCAATTTTCGTGACCTCACCCATTGTAGTACCAAAGTATTTTAAGTTGTACAGTTTATTGTTCTAGAATCTGCAAAACAATACTACAAATATCAGCTAATTAAATTAGGAATCAAAGAGAAGTCAAATACCTCAAAATGTATGCCATGGAAATCTGGTAATTTATAATAATATTTATTTACTATCAGATAAATAATAAAATAAGTAATAAATTAGAAAATGAAAATGGTTACATTTCTGTCAATCACACGATTGGACGGGTTGAGTGTTGATTTCTACAGTTTATCCTGACATTTTTAATCTGTCCAATAATCTTATCAGTGGTTATGTGAAAGAGCTATTATCTCTCCAAGAGATGTAACAGCAGGAGTAAGAGTATAATATTATCATGTACACATTTTGGAAAATTAATTTATAAAAAAAAACAAATCTTTGGCTCGGGCAACCGTCGCAATGTTTTGCGTCAGGTTATTCTTTACTTAATATTTTGTTCGGGCAACGCCGGGTGGGACTAAATTGAAATTAGTATTTTTAACTGTTAAATTATAACATAAGACATATTACTCATATAGAGTTGGGAAATATTAATTTTTGGGCAACGAAGTGCACAGGATCAGCTAGTATTATATAATATTCGAGGATTAAAAAAAAAAATGTAATATTCCACACATTTAGTAAAGAATTTAGGAATGGGTTCTCGAATTTTTAAACACCTTTATATTTAAGAAATTCAAACAGTTGTGTTTGAAGAATGTTCGAGAACACTGAAATTCAAATTCGAGCATCAAGTACAAAATAATTGAGTAAGATAGCATATTAAGTGGATTTTATTTAAAACTTGTACCTACAACTTTTCATTTTAACTCAAATCATGGTTACATTTTTAAAATTTCAACTGTTTGAAAAAGTACAAACAAGATTCATGTTTGAATTCAAACAGTTTGATAAATCTCTAATGAAATTATAATGTTTAATAGTCTGGCTTAAAGGCACTATGTTAATATTAACTAGTATGAAATATCAGAAGTTTGGGGCTCCCTTGTATGGTTTCTTCTTTACACTTCTGTCCTGTGGCAAAGGGCAACTTTTACAATTATTGCACTATATGTGTAAACGTATGTACCGAAGTTTCTAAAACTAGTTATAGTTTATTAATCTGTTTACATCGTTCTTAGTATAGAATCTATTATAGAAACTTCTGACTTCAAAACTAATAGGGCCTGGCGGTTATCTTTTAGGAAAGTACCATGAATATTCTTAGAATATGCTGTTAGGTTAAAAGTCTTATGTACAAATCTATCTTGCCCCATTACCTTTAGAGCTACAAAGTCAGTTTTAATTTTCACATGGCAGTATAAAAATGTTTTTGAATCATCTGAGTTTTAAACTGTTGCGAGTGAGGCAAATATATTACATTAATTTATAATTACAAATATATAATTCGAATTGACAATTTCTCCCTCTTTGTGTAGGTAAAAAAGATACACCGATACAAAGTAAAAATATTTTGTTCCTAAAATTATGTTAAATATTGTTTACACTTTATATATTAGAACGAAGACTAACGCAAAATTAAAAATAATATAACCTATTGTATATTATTTCATTTTTAAATTTAATAAAAAAAACTTACAAATGACTAATTTATAAATTACTTGATTAATTTAACTTGTCGCAATAAAAATAAAATAAAAATATAATGTTTGATTAAAATTATTATTGTTTATAGCAACAAAGTATGTTGGTACATCAACATTTTGCGAAAATTACTATCTAACGGAAAATGAAACAACGACAATCGCTGAGAAACAACATACCTCAAACATTGTATAAGAATAATCTACCACACCTATTTAGTTATATTGAAAATTGCAATGTTATTTAATTCAATAATTTCACTGTATTTTAAATATATATAATATAAAAAAAAAAACCGTAAAACACACTTCTGTGACATAGTTATTTCCTTTTATGTTCCAAGTATAAATCGTTATTTTTAAATTATTTATTTATTTTATTCAATTATCCAATATTTAGAATAACAAATAAATAAAATGTACCTGAACATAATTGTGTGACATTAGTGTAGCTTTTATGAATTTACTAAAAATATATTGGTGTCCTAACCTAAATGGATAGTGTTTATTTTGTATTATTAATAATTAAATAACTTTAACTTATATTATCTGACAAATTATTAATTCCTTGTGATAATAATTATTCGTAGTTAGAATATTTTAATTCTAAAAAAAAAGGTTTATATTAAAAAAAGTAATATTTTTAAAAATAGAATTAGGTCTTTTATTATTTGTGTACGTAAGTATTTATAAAAAGTCATTGACGATCATCCATGGGTGGTGCAAAGTTGCCCCCCAGCTTAGAACTCCAAAGACACAATGAACTTTTGGTAAAGGGCACCAACGCACAGTTAACAATTTTTGAGGTTTACAATTTTAAATATTATGTATTTACTATTTTCTAAAAATAGTAAATTGGGATGCTGAATAATATTGTTTATTTTTCTGAATTTTTGTGTATATAGATCTGCAAGATTTTAAAGATCTAAAAATTGGCCCTTAGTAACTTTGAGTCGTTCATTCATGGCATTTAGGACAAAGTTATGTGACCTCATTTAGTAAGGAGGGGTGGTGGTTGAGTTCATTCTAGCATAGATTCTTATGGATCTGTCAATTTGGTAAGGTTAGGTTAGGTTAGGTGTAATATGTTTTTCACTCAAAAATTAAAAATAATGCATGAAACAAGTGATGTTATTATGATCCTTATTAAACATGAATATAAAAACAACATTTGAATCTAACCCCCTAATCTAATCTAACGTAAACTAATTTAATTTAGATGTCAATTTTCAGGGGTAATAAGTTTTTCAGTCAAAACTTAAAACTGAGTTTTGTAACAAGCGAAGTAGTTATGTCCCTAATTAAACATGATCTTAAAAAGCAAAATTTATATTTAACCCCCTACGTAAACCCCTTAAATTTAAAAGTCAATTTTCAGGGGTCATATGTTTTTCACACAAAACTTAAATCAAAGACTTGTAACATGTGAAGTTATTATGTCCCTAATTAAACATCATTTTAAATGCAAAATTTGAATCTAACCTCCAACGTAAACCCCTTAAATTTAGAAGACAATTTTCAGGGATATTATGTTTTGCACTCTAAAATTAAAAATAAGACTTGAAGCAAGTAAAGTCATTATGTCCCTAATTAAAAATGATTTTTAAAAGCAAAATTTATATTTAACCTCCAACGTAAACACCTTAAATTTAAAAGTCAATTTTCAGGCGTTATATGTTTTTCAATCAAAAATTAAAATTAGACTTGTAATATGTGAAGTAGTTATGTCCCAAATTAAAAATGATTTTTAAAAGCAACATTTATATTTAACCCCCAACGTAAACAGCTTAAATTTAAAATTCAATTTTCAGGGGTATTATGTTTTTCAGTCAAAACTTAAGGAAAATAAAAATGAAAGGTCATGTATTGATCATCACAACAGGAAAACGTTGTAACCTTTCATTTTTTTTTCCTTACCTAACCTAACCTATTCTCACCCATCAGAAACTAATTTTTAGCTCATTCGAGAATGAATATATAATTTATACTTATTTTTTTATTATATATTTATGTTGAGAGACGAAAATATTTATATGTTTGTTTATTTAAATTATAACAATTTTATATGATTTTGTTGAATTTAACCTGATTTATCGTAAACTAATATGTATTCAAACTTATATTTTTATTTAAACTTATATATATTATATGATATTGAAGTTACTACAGTTGTGTTTTTATGTTCATATTCTTGACTACACTATGTAATTTTTATAAAATGTAATCAAGATCGTTAAATAATGTACCTTTCTATGTTTTCGTTAGGAATAATATGAAATGTTAGCATGTTTTCAAAGAAAATATAATATTTATTACTATAAAATATATATTAGGTGTATAATGTATATTATACTTATAAAAAAAAATGTCAATATTTATAAACTAAATTATTAGAATCAAATTATTTGTGTATGTTTTAATAGCATTATAGCATTTGTAAGGACATTTTAGCAATGAATTTAAGATATATTTATATGAATTTGTCAATGTATGTTATTTATATTTGATTTTATCAATATTATGATATTTTTTATAGAAATTAAACAATGTATGTATGTGTTAATTAGAATTATTTAGACAAAATATGTCTAATAACTAAACAATCTATATTCAACCAATTCAGAGAGTTGTATTCTTTAGTAGGTGTCAAAAATTGTTTTTATATATATATAATTTACTCCAACTAAACTCAATATGTCCTCAACAGTGACGTTAGTACTAATGTACCTATTTGTAAAGTAAATTAGATCAGCGTTTAAATGTTTACATGCCCGCATGTGCAGAAAGGAAATATACCTAAAACAAAAAAAAAAATTTGTAACGTGAAATGGAACATGTTCACGTATGAGAAAAGGAAAAATATAGCAATAATAATAACAAAAAAAAGAATTGAAGTATGGTAAAAGACTTTATTTCAAAAACAAATTAATACTATGACAATATTTTACAAAATAAAAAACCAAAATAATATCCATAGAGAATTTCTTACAAAAAAAATAAATACAGGTAAAAAAACTACAATCCCATGAACATATGGGATATATTTTTTTCAAATACAATATTAATAATTTGTTTTAAAATGTCCATGAGCGTAGGTATGTATTCTATCGGATCGTGCTATCCGTTTATCATCTTGTCGATTGAAGCATAATTTGTTGGATTTGATGGTTTTAATCTGATGGTTGAATGATCTGATAGAGATATTTTCCCTACACAGGTAAGACTTGTCCTTATCATCATCGGCGAAAAGACAATTCATGATCTTTATGATCTCTATGATCTTTGAAAGTCATATGATTTTTAACTACGTGCCCTCGGACGCCTTTTGCCTTAATTTTCTCCTTGTCTTCTAAAATGTAAGCATAGGATTTTGCTTGGAGTGCTATAAACTCTCTCATAATACGTCCATCGGTTTCATCAGAAAATAGTCCGGAAATCTTTTTTCTCTCAGCAATGTAACACGGATGGTCCCGGGGTAGATTTGCTGTGTCCATTCGATCGATAAAGTTAGAATTATTCACCAAGTCATTGTAAAAGTCATCGGTTTGGATATAATATACTAAAAAATCTAAAAAAAAAATATATATATATATATTAATAAGATAATAATAGTAATAACAATTATAATAATAATAATTTACCTGTATCTGTGTACATGAGCTCGATTTTGTCGCCATAATGATTCTGCATTACGTTATAGTGATAGTCGTAAATCAGCGTCTTACTTATGTCTAGTACTGAGAAACCTAAAAAAGAAATAATAAACAAGCTTATAAAGTAATAATTGTATGCTACGTTTATATAGTTACCTATATAATATATCGGTTTGCAGAACTCGATAATTTTATTTTCCAGTGAGACAGCAGCTAGATTTTCGCTGTATGTCGTACAATGTTTTAATGTTTGTTTATTCAGAAGTTTTTGCAATCTTTTTGGACATGAAACTAGTTCCATCTTAATACGTTTCCTCATCGATTCCATGGTTTTTCCAAAAACTGCACTGTTTAAAAGTTTGAAGAAATCCTTCTCAAACTTATTTACAGCTTTTTTCCTCATTTCGGTGTTTAAGTGTATATATTTCGCAAGCCAATCCGATTGTCTGAACTCTAAAACTCTGTATACTTTATCTACGATTAATCCATTAGATATAGCTTGCTGTAGGCTATGGTAATGGATGATATAATTTTTTTTTGAATGAAGCGACGCCATAAGTTTTTTTACTCTTGAGCCAGGAGGAATTTTATTCTCTGGTAAAAATGGTAGGTCGTTGTGTTTGTTATGTAAATGTTGTGGGTATGATATGTCTACCTCATACACTCTACGTACATTTGAGGTAGGTGTTAAGACATCCAGTCCGTCTAATTTAGGTTGAACCCATTTAAAGTTACCGTACGGCATATACTGTGACATTAACCACCCGTACAAGTTGTTGCAGTCTTGATAAACTATCCACGATTTAGGCTTTTTCGCGTCATAATCTGGGGTATTTTCATGATTAGCTTTGGCATACCTCATGCTAGCTTGTGTGAGGCCTCCACGGATTGAGTTTTCAAAAAATAAGTGAATGTCAAAGTCAGAGAGTAACTCTAGTTTGACGTTAGTGTATTTTAACATGCAGTCGAAACTGAATCCTGGAGCGGTATAATAGTAAAGGGGGTCTAAATTGTATGTTGAAATGCAAATGTCTTTGAAGTTTTCAAATACATCGGCTAACAATAGAACGTCGATTTTGAGATAAAGGTCGCTATATTCGCCGGATTTTTGCATTTAAAATGATTCCAAACAGTCTTGGCGTGTTTGTATTCATTATCGTCTATAATTGATTCTGTTAGTGTACTATAAAAATCGCTTTTTTCTAGTAAATTTGGTTCTTCGAGCTTGTTCCAACTATCAGTATATTCGTAAGGGTATACACCTTTACGAGTAACGAGCTGCATATCTTCGGTAAAAAGTGTTTTGCTGTCTCTCTGAACTTGTCGAACCCGGGTGTAATTAAATTGTCTGCAAGTGTTGATAGTTTCGATGCCATGAAACGGCATGAGACTATGAAACTTATTGTAAAGTTGTTGGTCACGTGTTTTGAAAATAAAATGCATTTTTCTTCACTATTTGGGATAACCCAACTCGGTTACGATAAAATAGTGAGTCATAATTTGATAAATTGTGTAGAAAGCATGGTATGAAATTCGGTGTTTGAAGCTTGAGGTTGCAGGTATTACACAATGTTTGTCTGAATTTTCCTGATAAATGACAATGATCTGCCACTTGATTGTTTTTGTTGGAAAAATTACATTTACACAAATTGCATGTATGTGTCATCATAATATGTGCCGTTTGCTCTTCCTTGGTCATTATGATGGATTTATTTGTTTTAAGCAAATCTTGAACTCTTCTTGAGATAACTGTAACTTCATTCACGAATCTTTTAGCTACGTCTTGACGAGACTCATTACCACGGAAAATAATCGGTTCTTGTGGTACATTGAACTTTTCCAGCAGATCAATCGGAACGTTTTCTGTAGCCTTTACGACAAACCCGTAGCTCATCGGTTCATGTTTTTGAAAAGCTGTTGTTTTTTTGCCTTTTGTTTCTTTACATTTAACAAGAAGTGTCTCGAAATCGGCATATATAACTATCGGGTGTCGTTGAGTTTTTTTCCAGCCATCGAACTCTAATATTGTACCGGGCGCAGGCATCTGAGGTAGGATAGGTTTGTGTGTTCCACATATAATTTTGTGTTGTTCTAGTGCTGCTTGTCCGCATAGCGTTTTTTTCCGGGGCTGACTGTCAAATGATGTGAAGCAACGTTTGCAAAATACGACGCTCTCCTTATGTCCGGTTTTTTGTGTACGGATAAGTCGTGAGAAATTTAATATATATGTGTAGTGGCTTTTATCCCCGTTGGTAATTAGTAAGAGATCGAAATGATCTTTTTCTTCTTCATCCACGATTTTGAGTGGATAAATAATATGTTTTTCACTCTTCTTTTGTTGGTTTAAACCATATACGTTAACAGATACGTTCTGGTTATTTTTTTAAAATATTTTTATTTCCACGATGTGTGTTGGGAACGTTAAATCGGAAAAATTGTATTTTTCTTCGAGCGATGTATAATTTTCGGCTACTTGATTTTTGGCATTACCAGAAACGTATTTTGCTAGAATTGCCCACTTAAAACAATGTTGGTCTGAGTTTTGGGGATTGATAATTGCTTTTTTATTTTTGATATCATTTGGTAACGGAATGTATGACGAGCCACCCATAGGTGTATATTTATATATACCCAACAACAAGCCATCTATAGATTGTAAAGTAAATCCACTTCCTTTCGAAGTATTATAGACGTCTTCCTCAAACATAAGATTAGCAAAATCTATATTAATTTTGGCTTCGATATCTGTGTCCATGCAAATTTCCTTGGCTGAGGTCTTAAATGCTCTGTTCTCTGCAGAATTTAATACTTATGTATGCTCTTCACAGGGATAACTATGATAATTGTACAGGATTTTATCTAAATTATGATATTTTTTCCTATTTTTTATTAAGAAGTGATGATATTTCTGTATGTTTTTATGTATTTTCACTAAGACGATTCAATTTGTATATTTATTGTTTTATGACATTTTGAAAAAATTTGGTAGCTTTGAAACAATATTTTTTGTTAATAATTCATCGATAAAGTTATATTCCTACATGAAGTGTTTTATTTTTTATAAATTAATATAAGTAAGTTGTATATATTATATTTATCTAAAGTTATGAATCATATATTTACCATTATAATCGTAAAATATGTTTTCAGCTGGTTTAAAAAAATCTTGAATTTCTCGCTTGGTTATGGTTGGTTTTTGTTGGATTACAATATTTGAACCTGAAAATAGAATTATTATTACTAATTATTAACTTGAAAAAAATAATTCGTTGAACAAATTACACTTAGTTCTACACCTATATTATATATTGCTTTTATAATGCATAATATATGTATAGTGATAATTAAACATGAAATAAAAATTATATATTGTATCTAATAAATCTAAATATTGTGTTTAAAAATACTTACTATGCTTCTCCTTGCTATGTCTGATGAGGTTAACACTTAAGTGTGTATGTACTATGTAAAACTAAATGGAACGTATGCTGAACGATATGTCTTATTGATATGTAAACTGTAAAATGTATAATATGTAAGGTTATATGTATGTAGGTATGTTTATGTATTATAAACGTGACTATGCGTATATGTAGGTGATATTTATGTGAAAAGCATTTGCTTTGGTGGGTGTCTATTCGTATAATCGTGTGTGTGTGTGTGTGTGTGTGTGTGTGTGTGTAAATAAAAGGGGTGGTAAGTATTTTATAGTGAAAAATGGAAAAATATATGTCGACCAAGCGTCCAATTTAGTCGATACAAATGTACATCAGAATATTATATATATAATTTTTTTTCAAAAGGGGAAATAAGGGTGGGGGGATGTATTTTAAGGAGGAGGGGTAAAATATGTGTCGCGTACGTACGCGACGGCTGTGATTCAGCTACTTTAATGTGTGTTGTGGGTTGCCTATATTGAGTATTTAATACAAGTTTGGGAGGTGCGTGTACTACGAATTGCCTATAATTTTTTCCTATCCTTTTACATGTGAAATTTAAGGGGGAGGGCTCCAGAACTGTCTATTTATTACTACTCTTGTTATTATACAATTATAAAAAAGTACAACAATAACCCCCCCCCCCAATATTATTTTGTGTACGCGCCTGTAACATATTGTATACATATTGCATTATTATATTTAATTTTTGTTTTCAAAAATTAGTATACACCCATACCTAATATAATATTTACACTCGTACGCCACACACATGTCGGGCCATAGTATAAGGATTTAAGGAATAAAAAATATGCTCAATGATACGTCAGGGTATATTTTTTCAAGTGGCAATGCATAATTTTTGTATGTAACCCACAATAAACTCAATATGACGTTACATGTTTTTATGTTTATATAATAGAATGTAATAGAATGTATTATGCACAAAAACACAAGGCGATGCAACTAGGAAGAAATCACGAATCGTGTTGAGCTAACTTCTTATTCCGTCTAACTTTCGAACCCTGCCGAGACCTAACCAGGGCTTCATATCAAAATAATTTTTTGTGGTTAATGGTTTTAGTTTTTCTATTATTGTTTTCGGTTTGAAAAAGTGGTTAATATTAATCCTTTGTTTTATGGTTATTTAAAACCGGTTAAAACAAGTTGAAATTTAATTTTTCATTAGGTTCAGTTGACTTAATTAGAATACAATTAAAATTATTAAGCTTGTTATACTAGTTATACTTATTATTCGTAATTAAAAACTATTATTTATTTCCGTAAAAGAACAAAAACTATTTTTGGTTAACTATTCCGTTTTCGTTCTATAAAATAACTAAATGTTTTTCATTTTTGTTTTTGTTTATATAAATTTTCCAATAAAACCAGTTAATAACAACAAAACTAGTCTTAACAAGTTTGAAGCTCTGGTTTAAACCGAGGATCGTCCGATATACGCCCATAGATATTAAATAATGGATGGTTCATGGGCTATTCTAAAAAAGTAGAGGGAAGTGTCCAGGAATGGGAACAGAGAAATATCGTTTTAATAAATGCCTCTCATCCTGGCCAGAGGTCCGCTTTCGGCCCGGACATACTAATGACACTGGCCGAACACTCGCTACGGAGTTGCACTGACGTCAACTGTTGTAACGATTTACCCGACATAATGTATGATGTGGTTGTTACACTGTTGCGCTGTCAGTGGCTCGAGCTTGCTATGAGATTCGAAAGTATCGAGAATATAGTAATAGACAATACTATTGTGAGATACTTGGATTTCGCGCGTTGTTTACGGAAATGCGTATCTGTCGTATGCGATAACGTAGCGCGGATCAGCTGATGCCAGCCTAGGCGGCGTGTTTCAAAAATAAGTTTACTGGGTCACGGCCTCGGCGGCGATAACCGGTTTCGGGCTATTTGCGAGGCGCGCTGCATTGTTATCGGCAGTAATGTCGCGGTGCGAAAGGTAAGTGTTCGGCGGGGTGGTATTGGCGTATTGCGTTATATAACTATACTTCCCACAGCTGTAACACGGTTATTCTCGGTTCACGTAGAATTCCCCTTTAGGTACCAGAATACTTCTTACGTAATCCTAACTTGGGACTCCTAGCTAGCGTGAAAACACACTCCTGGTTAAATCTCTTAATACTATTATAAATTATAATATTATAAGCAATTAATCCGAGGTATTACGCGTGTCAGCGTGAAAACAAAATTCTTATCTTTGCGCTGACTGTTGTTAAATCCTTTTCGGGGAGTTAATTTGACGCGGCTACGGCGGTGTTCGATTGCGGTAAGCCGGTCTTGTCGTGTGGTGACCAATAGATAATGACACAGAATGTTTTATACGTACAAATCGTTTATTGATTGACAACAAAAAGATAAAACAAAGACTGACGGCGGTGTGTTGCACATACGTTTCTGGAGTCGTCTCTCGTCGGTGTCGATAAGTATTGGTGACGTCTATCATCACAGACGGCACTCGTCCTAACCGGTACTCGTCCGGCACGACTTATCTTCCCGTCCCACCTGTGCCTTTGCAGGCCGGTGGGGAGTCGACCGTGTCGCACCGTTGTCATCCATGGTGGTGGTTGGTAAGAGAGCAGACCGGTCGCTGCGGTACTTGTACTTTGTACCGGTTTGACGTTGCATACCGTGTCATGTGTCCCACCTCCCCTAAATGTCCATTCCTTAATTTTTTTTAAAACAAAATTTGGTTTTTGGTGAATAAAAGTGTACTAATTTTGTTTTTAAAAAAATTAAAAATTAATTCGAAGAATTTAAAATTGGTATTCAGTGTTTTAAATATATTTATTTTTTTTTTGGTAAATAATTTGCAATTAACTTATAAACAATTGTATGGTGTATTAAAAAAATTTTGTACGTTAACATTGAGATAAAAAAAAACATTGTTTAAAAGTTTACTAAAGTCGTTCTCAAGTAGAACTGAAAATATAATTTTTTTTATTTAAAAGGAAGTATTACCAAAACGTATACTTGCGCAACAATTAGATATGTCGTTATTGGTCGTATTTTCCACGAAGGCGTCGGAGAGAAAACCAAATCGCGTCTGCTCTGCGCATCCCCACCAAATTCTTGGAGTTTGGCTTTGGAATCTGTTGCCGTCGCAGAGGGCAGTAAGTGTGGCAGCTCGTCAGCTAAATGTACCCGGAGTACGTGGAGGGGATACGACGGCTCGGCCCGACCACCACAGACGATGGCCCGCTCATTCTATATGCGCAGAACCGACATGATCTTTCGTGGAATAGAGTATAGTAAAGTATTAAAATAAACAAAAAATAAAAATAATCTTAAAAGTAAAATACAAATGTCAATCGTTTTAATTTTATTAAAATTTGTAATCGAATTTTTCAATTAGAAAGCGTGTACTAGAAAACCTTCTTATTAAAATAATAAAAAATTAGTTATATTCAAATCTAGACCATAGTTATAAGTATTACAATGTCACAAAATTAATAAAACAATGTAGTTATGTAAATTATTTTTAAATTTAAAACGTTTTAATTTTGGAAAGAATTAGAAGTTGTTTTCAAGTAAGATTGAATAAATATATTTTTTGTAAATTCATAAAAGCTATAGTATTTTACATTTATGTTAGAATTTACATTTTGTTTATTTTAATTCTAAATATCTTATACTTGAATAAAATAAATCAATAATTTAAAAGAAACGATTTGTTTTTGAAATATGATGGTATATTATAGCAAAAGTGGGTTAGTTAGTTTTTGTTAATATTATATGTTTATAAAATACAGTGAAAGGTAATAAATTAAATAGAATTGCAATAAAACTAAATAGATGCTGTAGGTAATTTCGTTACGCGGTTGAAGGTATGCTGTACCTATTTCTTTTTTTTGATCTGCCTTCTTGTCTCCAGATTGGTGCAAAATATGTTTGTACTTTCATACATACAAACTATAAACAATAAAGTTATTAATTATGAATATAATTTTTTTTTTTTTCAAAATTATATGTTCTTGGGCTTTGTACAGATTTGTTTACTTTTATAACCTAATTTGGGTATGATTTTTATACGCTTGTGGGGCTATTTGTCCAGTAAAATACAATTTTTAAATTTTAAAAAAATCTCTATATATTCTAAATTATTCAATCCATGAATATAACTAAAAATAAATAAATATTATTATTTTTTTTTTTGCATACGTACATCCAATTGTTTGTACTGTGATTTCTAATTTTTCTAGCAGAAAATGATAGTAGTCTTTTGAATTTTCTATAACAAATAATTGTTCAACATTATAAATTATAATTATTATCTTGCTACAACTAGTTGATAGAATATCTTTTTTTTACAGATTAGGTTAGGAATTCCTCGCCAAGTAAATAAATTATTGAAACAAAATACGTTTACTTAAATTCAATATACTTAGCATTAATTCATGATATCACATCTTTATAGTGCTTAAAGATCTAATATTTTTTTTTACTTAGCCATTTTTACACGAAGTTTACGAAGGGTTTTTGTTGTGATATCACTAATTTTTATCATCAATGCAAATGCAAATAATAATAATGATAATGTATCTATATTTTTATTTTTTATTTTATCTAAATAATATATCTATAATGACTATAATTGTTTTAGTTTTGTTTTTCTAGAATTATTATATACACGTCTTTGCCACCACGAGGCCATCTTTCTTTATTAGAAATAAGATCATTACACCTAAACCAAATATTCGATTTTTTGATTATGCTTGTGTAATGACCGCTGTCGCTGTGTAATGATTCTCCGTGTTGGTAAATTGCAGAACACATGTTATAAGTGTTGTCGTCAATTTGTAAGGTTGTTGTTGGTAGAGATACTAATGCTATATTTTGCATTTTTTCTAATAAGTCATTGCATAATAATTGTATTTGTATATACACATATTGCAACCACGTGTATTTCACACCGAAACACGAAACACAAACCACAAACGAGAAACGACGCCAGAAAACGAATACAAAATGAATGCATCATGCATGGTGACTCGCCGACCGCCGACACTCGTCATTTACTCCCACCCAGGCCTCGAGCTGCATACACGAAATCGAGTGGGGGAACCGGCCGATGCGACGACGACGACGATGATGGCTAGCGTGATTCTGAATTTAATATAAATTTGCTTTAAAAATGTCGCACTTTTTCATGTATAACTTAATTTCTAAACGTACGATTTTGATGATTTTTACAAAAGCACATTCTACACAATATTTCTGATTTTTTGGTGTTTACTAGGAGTTAATTGATGCATTAGAAAATTAGTTATGTTCCTGAACAAATATACCTGTATTTTACACAGTTTAAATGGGCAACTCCTGCTTCGATATACTATACACACCGTCGTACAGCTATTTTTTTTTTTTTTACTTAGCTCGCGCCACGACTGTGGCGCTGGATGATTGAAAATATAATTATGAATTATGTTTCTTTTTCCTTCTTGTTTTTCTTCTCTTTTCGCTCCCTATAATTTATTCACTCAGGCTATTTTAATCTTAAGTACTTTTAATTTTATCTAATTATGTCTTCTACGACGCTCCTCTTCATTTCTTTCCTTGTACATTTATTTGCATAGCCTCTCTTAGTGCACCTGAGTCAACTTTTTATAAAATGGCCGGTCTCGCAACTGCTTTGTGAATTCAACCTTTTAATCTCAACGGCATAAACTTTTCACACAAAATCTCGGACTCTTCATCGATCGACAAATATGAATATTTCTAATGTCATCCTCAAAGCCATAATTAATTTTACTATCAATCCTAAATACTTGAATCTATATACTCCACACTTTATTATACTCCATTCTAATCGCATATCTAGGTACCTAATCTCACCGTTTGCTATAATAATCACCTCACTATTATATATTTCATAATTTCACACATTACTCAGAAGAACAGGTCAAAAACTAAAATAGTATATACAATTATAAACTTACTATTATTAACTGTGACTAAATAAACGTAAATAATTTATTAGTGTTATGTACAATAACGTATAACAGTAGGTAGGTACTAAAATAACATTATTTAGGTTAATTAAAAAAAAAAGAACTGATTAATTCAGAAGATTTTCAACAAAAATATATTTGAATTAAAATTTAAAAAGGCCAAAACCTGTCCTTGATACATAACTAACTAACGTTTGAAATACACAATATTATCTTTAATATATTTTGGTGTTTTGACGATTAACATTATAAGTAAAAGTGAAAAAGATCAACTCTGTAAATACACTACAGTAATGGATTTGTTTTTTTTTGTTCAGTTCCTTGTAACGGAGCAACACCCATTGCTAATTATTTTTCTGTCTTGAGTGGCTTGGCGTAGCACATATCGTGCTCAAACACAGTATAATGATACAACCAGCTTTCGCAACACAACACAGATGGCGCGCAATAATAATAGCAAGTACTTTTAGACGCGACGGCGGCAATTTTTTTTTATGCCTCGACCGTTATGAAAAGTTTATGAAAATCAAAACATTACGAAATATTATATTAAATAAGGATCGTACAATATCCATAACCGTAACAACAGACACATGGAGTATATGTTGTAACAGATACTCAAGTTTTAATAAATAAAGTATCAGATTATATACAGGAAAATGAAGACTGTGAAAATCCATGTATCAATGACCAAGAAAGTAAGGCAAGAGAAAGTTGGAACAGAAAAAGCAATAAAGAACGAAAAAGTAACTCTTATCTGGTTCCAAATCCCCAATTACGTCATTTACATATAAGCAATTTAAGGAACAAACAGTCCTTACCTATATTAAAAAACGGTTCTCGCTTTGAAGAATTAAAGAGCACTAAAAACAAAAATCGAAAAGAAAAAATTATATTGAGCAACACATGTGCATTCGACTCTTTGGCATCACTGATGATGGTTTGTATATTTTTGTAAATATCTCAAATACTAACTATAAATAAAACATTCAATGTTAAAAAAATACACTTGTGGGGAGAGACTTCAAAAATTATCAATTCACATATTATACCTAAACATG
The DNA here is from genome assembly GCA_022818045.1 of Neotoxoptera formosana. Lineage (NCBI taxonomy): Eukaryota > Metazoa > Arthropoda > Insecta > Hemiptera > Aphididae > Neotoxoptera > Neotoxoptera formosana. Next base: position 88,541,036 of record CM040630.1, read on the forward strand.
TTTTTTACTCATTTGGCATGCACACATAATTAGTTGCAATAATTGATAATGGTTGTTTTTAATTAATTACTAATTTAATGTTTAAAACATTTATTTTCTAGGTTTCATACTGTGATAGCCAATTATATGAAAATAAAATGTATGACTTAAGGCAAAATAGTTTTTTTAATTTTATCAAACACATTGTGAAAAACGGAATTACATATTCGGAACGTGTTGATATTATAATGAACCATATGAATCCTGAACTTCAACCAATTGAATACGACACAATATTATCTGCTTGTGATGCAACAATTATTACTGTAATTAATGCATTGTTAAAAGATTTTCCGACACTAAAATTATCAACAATATGCTCCTCATCCAGTTGTTCACCAATATTCCCCTTATCAAAAGTTGATTTATCTTACGCTTACCAAACAACAGATGGCAAAATAAGAAAATTGCAAGAGTTTTTAGATAACTGTATCACACCAGAAAAATCAAAATGTAAATACATGTTGTCGGACAAGTCATGTGAAGGAATAAAAGAAGTAATTCCAAATATTTCTGAACTACATTTGTTTATTGACATATTTCTCTGGGAAGATAAATATTGTAACAAATCCAAAAAAATGGTTCTGAATTATAAATTATTAAATTTAAAATATTTTCAGGTGAAGAAAATATTTCGAAAAATAGAAGTTCAGAAACAACGGAACAGGTAAAAATGAAACTATGTGATATTCCACAAATCTTAATTCATAACTCAGTAACCTATGAGTTAAGAGGCGTTATAAGTTTTCACCCTGGCAAATCTTAACTTTGGAACACCATTGGTCATTATAATGCATACGCTAAAAGAGGTACCGGAAGTTGGGAACTCTTCGATGATTTGAAAAAAAAACCAATACCAACCAAGGCCAGTAAAATAGTTCCTGTTGAAACACTTATGTATACAAATTAATTTATTGTACATTAAACTTGTATAATAAAATATTTAATTACCTTCAACGTATTTTTAAAATGAAAAAAAGGTTGCAATTTTTTTAAGTAAATTTTTTTTTATTAAATATAGATTTTATATTCCACTTGTGGATTTTATTTAGATTTAATTTTTTAAAATTTGAATTACAATAAATTACTGGAGATTTCACACGGATGTGACGATAGTGATAGTCGTGCAAATTCATGCTAAATGCGTGCTAAATGAAGGTTATATAAAAATATAAAAAATTCCTTTTTTTTGGTCGGGCGGTGTTGGCGAAATGTTTCACCAGCACCGCCCGTTGATTTTTACGATTCCGGAGACACCGATGTCGTGCAAATTGCAAAATTAGTCATGCAAATGCATGCTAATTGCGTGCTAATTATTGATGAAATAAAAAGTCAAAATTTTTTAATGGGCGGTGCTGGTGCAACGTACGTTACATGCACCCACGGAAGAAAAGGATGAAGAGGAAAAAGAATATTTCTATGCCTCACTAGCCAATGTGTGTGACTCCTCCGAGGGAAGCCTTAGAATAGTGTTGGGAGATTTTAATGCAAAATTAGGCCAAGAAGTTGAGTATAGGAGTTATATAGGAACACAGAGCCTACATAAAATCACCAATGATAACGGAACCAGATTAATTGATTTTGCAATAGGCAAAGGTCTAGTAATAAAAAGCACCATGTTTCCGAGAAAAGATATCCATAAATATACATGGATCTCCCGAGACGGTAAACATAAAAACTAGATTGATCATGTGTTAATCACGAGCAGGTTCAAAAATAGTATAGTAAATATAAGATCTCTACGTGGTGCGGACATCGACTCTGATCACGTATTACTTGGTATTTGGATAAAAGTGAGACATAAAATAATAATGAAAATAGACCAAAGAAAAAAGGCAAGACGTTTTGATAGAAATAAATTAAAGGACTCGGTTATAAGAAAACATTTTGAAGATAATATTCTAAATATATTTCAAAATAAACAGACGCCGCTAGACGAAACAATAAACAAAGAATGGGAACAGATAAAGGAAACTGTAAATAATATAGCAATTAAGACTCTAGGAAAAGAAAGATCAAAATCAAAGCCGTGGTTTAATGAGATCTGCGAGAGTGCAGTACACAGAAGAAACCTAGCAAGGAAACAATGGCTGAATGATACAAACAATGAAGACCTATTCGCAAGGCTTAGAATTCGACAGAGGGAAGCAAGCAATATCATAAGATGCGAAAAGAGAAAATATATACAACATATAATGAACAATGCGGAACAGGATTATAAAGCAAATAGGACTAGAGATATGTACAGTCGTATTAATAACCTAAGAGGGAACTGCAAAAAGAAAGAAAGATTTCTGAGACATGAAGATGGATCTCTAATAACAACTGACGACGAGATAGCCAAAAAATGGGGGAAATACTTTGGAGACTTGTTAAACTGTGAAGAACCAGAAGAAACCTTTCTTTTTAACACAGGAAATGGGGATGCTCAAGACTGCACGGAACCCACACTAGATGAGGTAAAAAATCAAATAAACAATTTAAAAAATCACAAGGCACCAGGGGAAGATGAAATCCAAGTGGAACTCCTTAATCACGGAGGGGATGAAATCTCATTAAGAGTGTGGAAACTGATCTGCCGAATATGGACGAATGAAGTCCAATAATTACCTGTAGAATGGAGGACATCGGTGATATGTCCAATACACAAGAAAGGAAACAAACAAGACTGCAAAAATTATAGAGGAATAGCTCTTCTAAACGTAACATACAAGGTTCTTTCAAACTGCATCCTATCAAGGCTAAAAGGTAAAGCAGAAGAAATCTTAGGTAACTATCAGGGAGGATTTAGACCAGGAAGATCGACGATAGATCAGATATTCATCCTTGGACAGTTATTCCAAAAAGCATGGGAGTTCGACAAAGAGATACACGTCCTTTTCATTAACTTCAAAAAAGCGTATCCACAGGACAAGCATGTCAACTCTTTGAAAGAATATAATTTACCACATAAACAAATAAGTTTAATTGAAATGAGCATTACAGAAACTTTCGTTAAGATCAAGGTAGGAGCTGCAGAAACAGAACCAATACAAGTAAAATCTTCTGTTTAACCTAATTCTAGAGAAAGAAGTAAGAGAAACGAACATACAACCATAAGAAGGTTGTAAACTACAGGAGTCGAATGTAGCTCTGTTGGCGTATGCGGACGATGTGGTACTAATGAGCAATTCACATAATAATCTGAAATCACTGTTTACCCGATTAGAAGAAATGGCTAAGAAAGTAGGACTACAGGTAAATGAAGGTAAAACTGAATACATGGTCATGGGAAGAAGAGATAGCAGTGCCATATTCCCGCACATGAAAGTTGGTAGGCATGAGTTCAGTAGAGTCAAACAAATCAAGTACCTAGGTTCAATAGTAACAGATAAAAATGAAACTGACAAAGAAGTAGCGGCAAAAATTGTGTCAGGGAATAAGTGCTTTTATGGACTCCCGAAAATACTAGGATCACGATTCTTTAGAAATTAAGAAACAGTTAAATACAACCTTAATACGCCCAGTGGTCACTTATGGGGCGGAGACCTGGACATTAAGAAAGAATGAGGAAAGAAAATTTATGGTTTTTGAAAGGAAAATTCTAAGGAATATTTTTGGACCAGTGAAAGACAGAGAAACGGGTGAGTGGAGAATAAGAAAAAATAATGAACTGGAAAGCCTTTTTAAAAAAGAAAACATAGTAAATACAATTAGAAACCGAAGACTTCAGTGAGCTGGTCATGCTAGACGAAGCCAGAACAACATAATAAGGATGGCTATGGACGAAATCCCAGTCGGTAAAAGACCACTAGGGAGACCTATGTTAAGGCGGGAAGATATGGTAAGGAAAGACGTGTTGGCACTGAATGGAGGAATGGATTGGAAAGCACGAGCTTTGGATAGAGAAGGCTGGATAATTGGATGTGTGACGGGATGGTCTTAATGGCCGACAAACCCCAAAGAAGAAGAATACCGTTCAAAGGTCGGTGCACAAACAGTCACCACTGTGGACCACTAATAACAAAAAAAAAAATAATAACAAATACATTCCAGCTAAAAGTGGCTTAATTAAAATTCGCTTTTCTATGTTTTTATATAATATATTATTTACATTGACTTGTATGCTTTACACCTGACTATATGTACCATAAGTTTGACAAATAATTTGATTTTTAATATTATACTATTTTTTTTTAATATGTTTTAAATGTATATAAAATTTAAATTTGCTTTTCTATGTTCTTATATAATATATTATTTACATCGACTTATATGTTTTACACCATTCCATTAAGCCAACAGATATTTTTTACAAGGCAGGGTTGTTAGCCCTGCGCTCAACCCCCAACCGGGAGGGCCAGACTACCCCAACCACTAAAGGTCAGGGTAGAGTAATTGCAATGTACTGTGGGTACATTGGGCTATGGGGACGCTACTTTGCCAACGCCAACTTTGAACGGTATTGCGGGCGTCAAATATTCGCGAAGTTCGACCCCACACTCTTCCCATCGTTATCGCCATTATTCCGCTCGGGTCGTCGACCGCCGTTTGGGTCCACGACAACTAGTTTCGTCTCACCGTTCGTGGGACGCCTGTCTACGTCTCGTACCCGCAGCACTTTTGTTTTTTACTTTTGTGTGACGTTTACGTTGCCGTGTATTCCGTGTATATGGCGTGCGTTTTGTTGTCGTCTACCGTGTTGGTGGGCTTTCGCATAGGCCTCGTTATTATCCGCCGGACACGCCGGTTATACGCGGCGCGCCTGAGTGCGTCTGCTGTTACGGCCCCATCGACTGTTGTCTTACGCGCGTCTACCGTGTTATCGTCTCGCGTCACCCGTCAATCAAAACGTTGTGTTGACCGCGCGTCATAATTATTGTCTATTTACCTTCGATTTAATCTATTCGCCTAATCTATACCTCACTTAAGCCCAATCCCAACAGCATCGATTTCGCTTTCGGAGGCGCACGTCCGCAAGTGTCGCGCGGTCAGCTAAAGACGTCGATCGATAGGTCTGCGTCGGTGCATCAACAGCGACCAAAATGTTTTTTCGTTTATTATAAATAATATATCTTTGGACTAAAACAAAATCACTCTTTTTTGTGTTTGAGTAAAAAAGGTCCTTTGGGCCAAAACCAAAAAGTCGTTTTTAGGTGAAAACAGATCAGCCCGCCAACAACATACTAACGGAGGATCGGTGTGAACAATTAAAATAACAAAGAGGCAAATTGAGGTAGTTTCCGTATCATTGTCTACCAAATTGTGTATCATTACAACCTAAAATTAATCTAAACATTTTCACGAGAACGTACTTTTTCATTCAACAAATATTAATTTTTAGGTGATCTAATGGGGATCTAGGACATTTTGGAGTGGCCGTTTTGGCGTGGCCGTTATGGCGTGGCCGTTATGGCGTGGCCGTTTTGGCATGAAGCCATTTTGACGTGAAACCGTTTTGGCGTAAATGTCTCATATTATTATATTAATTAATTTACCATTATAAGTATATATTTTTTTTTTTTTTTAATAGTTACTATAAAGTTTATTTTATTTATTATTTAACGTATAAAATAAACGTATTGTTGGTATTTAATGATACGTTTATATTACTATGCTAGTATTCTGTACTATTCTGTGCTTGTGCCCTATGGGTTAAAATTAACCAGTTGACCAGTCAAAACGTATACCTACTATTGATTAGATCGATTATCTACGTTTTGAATGATTTGTAGTATTTGTACCCGTTGTCGTTTCTTTTCTGCCGTGCGATAAGTTTATTATTTTTTGTCCTTTAATATTCTTAGCTAGACACAGCATAAATATTTCACACAAATAGTGAGTTTTTATATACATTTAATTCTTTCATACAAGTAATGAGTTTTATTAAATTATTAAATTAATTAATAATTAGTTATGTCAAAATTAATTGAATCCACAAAAGAACGAGATGTTTTAGTGATCAATGGTTATATGTATTTATTTGATGCATTAAGTAGTGATGGAAAACGTTGTTTTTGGCGTTGCCGAAATAAAAATGAATGCAAAGCTCGGGTACACACAACAGTAGACGATATTGAAATAATAAAATCAATTAATGAACATACTCATGATTCTGAAGCACCGAAAATCGAAGGAAATATAACAGTTAACCGTATAAAACGACGTGCAGCTGAAACCACGGAATCCACATCAAATGTCATAAATGAATGTCTGGTCGGATTATCAGAAGCAGCTAAAGTAGGTGTAATTCTAATATAGTACCTAAAATATATATATATATATTACAATTATACGGAATAATATACGCAACAATTTTCGTTCATTTTATCCCATTTAAATCCCAGCCCTGCAGTCCTAATTATAAATATCAATATTAATATTGATTTTATTATCGAATACGGTAGTGTAACGATGGTTATAATTTAAATTAAATTAAATAGATCGTAATTATTAATATTATTTTTAGTTTATTTCGCCTGTCACCGAAAACCACTGATCGGACCTTTCTTATCTCACATAAAATTGTATACACATAATCTTTATATTTCCTAATTATATAGGGACAAACTATCTTACTTACGCAACAATTATCTAGTAAAATATTTTACAATTCGCCATTTAAGATATAATATGATACATCCCATAAGGAAATTAAATTATGTTATAATTTTTCTTAGGGAGCAATTCAATCTAATTATGCATTAAAAAAACAAGTACAAAGAAAACGAAACAATATACAAACCGTACCTGAAGCACCGAAGGATCTTATAACTTTAGAAATTCCTGAAGTGTATAGAATGTATTCACCTTCTGAAGGGCACGAAGAACAATTTTTATTAGCTGATAGTGGACCTGGGGCAGAAAGAATTTTAATTTTTGGAAGACGTCGATGTTTGGATATTCTACGAAATTCTAAGACATGGTTAGGAGATGGGACTTTTAAAATTTCACCCCAACTTTTTACTCAAGTGTATGTCATACTTGCCGAATATTTAAATGGTGTACACCCTATTATATATGCATTACTGCCTGATAAATATACAAAAACGTATGAAAAACTTTTTCAAATGTTAATAAATTTATGTCCTGGGTTAAATCCTACATCAATTTCATTAGACTTTGAATTAGCTGTTATAAATGCAGTGAAAAAATATTTCCCAAATATTATTATTTATGGTTGTTTCTTTCATCTGACAAAAAATTTCAAAAAAAAAATTGGCGAATTGCATCTTATATCAAAATATAATAACGATGCAGATTTTTCTATTCATGTTAAAATGATAATTGCAATTTCATTTGTTTGCATCGACAATATTGACATGGCGATCGACGCGTTAGATGCATATTTACCAGAAGAACTTCAGCCCTTGCTTGAATGGTTTGAAGATAATTATATCGGAAGATTAAATCGAAATGGACGTGGACGGAGACCTGCTAGATTTCCACCATCAATTTGGAATTTATACGAACGAGTACTAAATGGTATACACAGAACAAATAATCATGCAGAGGCTGCCAACCGTAGAATAAATGTTGAAATGGGAATGGTTCATCCTACATTATGGTCATTTATAACGTGCTTAAAAAAGATTCAAGCTGGAAGAGATACATATTTACTTCAATTGGAATCAGGAAGGAGTCCCCCTAAAAAGCTCAAAAAATATATTGACACAGACAAACGTCTATTAAAAATAGTTCAAGAAGCAGATACATGAGACATTTTAACATATTTAAGAGGTGTAGCACATAATATTTCTTTACAATAATAATATTTTTTTAGTAAGTTTTTTAATTAGATTATCAGGTATCAATTGTCAATTGTATTTTTTTAAGATTTTTTAAAAAATTTTAATCAACAAATTTTTTTTAAATTGAATAAATAATAATAAATATTTTTATTTTATACTATAAATAACCTGAGACATTTACGCCAAAACGGCTTCACGTCAAAATGGCTTCATGCCAAAACGGCCACGCCATAACGGCCACGCCAAAACGGCCACACCAAAACGGCCACGCCAAAATGTCCCATTTCGATCTAATGGTGTTTCTTGTTTAATTATAATATGTTTAGGTATGATAAAGACTTGAATGACTAATATATATACCTTCATAATCTATAAATTAGTGAAAATAAATATATGATTAATATATTTTGACGAAACATATAAATACCTACGTTTCGAAATATTTTATTTAAACTGATTGTTTTGAATATCTTGTATATAAAATTCTCTTGTCACAATGTTAGTTAAAATACTCCTCCCAAACAGTTTGACCGATTTTATGAAATGTTATATGCATATTCAGTAGGTCTGAGAATCGGCTACTATCTATGTTAAAATGCTGTGCGATAAGTGGTTCAGGAGTTATGGCGAGTTTAAGTTATTTTGAGATTTACGATGGAAATATTTGGTTATAAATGGTTGCTATTGGTAACCATGGTTGCTATGTATTTGTTTATTTGTAACCAGGGACAACCCTATAAATAAATAGTACATAGAAACCACGGTTACCAATAGCAACCATTTATAAACAAATATTTCTATACTTTCGATTGATTTCGACTAACTATCCTAAGAGGCCATAACTCCAGAACCACATATCGCACAGCGTACAAACTTCACAGAAATCATCTACATATCTACATATCAATTTTAATATGCCCTAAAATTTTTATCGAAATCGGTTCTGTGGATCTTGATCTATAAAATACTTAAAATACTATACTATACTTAAAATTATAAAGAGGAAAGATTTGATTGTTTGTTTGTATTGAATATTCTCCGAAACTACTGAACCGATTTAAATGAAATTTGGTATATAGATAGTTTAGACACTGGGAAGGATATAGGCTACTTTTTAACAAGGCTGGGCAAGTTAATGATATTTTTTAACTCAGTTAAGTTAAGTTAAGTATTTTTTTTTCAATTAAATTAAAAGTTAAGTTAAAAGACAATTTTAAAACATCAATTAAGTTAAAACTAATTTAACAAATATTATTAACTTAACTTCAATTAATAAATTAAGCTAATAAAAAGAAAAAAATAATATTAATTATTATGTATGCAACCCATATTATAATATGACCTATATAAAAATGTATACAAAATTCTTTGTAAATATACACCTTTTTTCCCTTATAATATTGTCTATATTCTATGAACTTATAAATTATATAAATATTATTTTCCTGAAAAATTTCTGAAAATTCAAAACTAACTTAATTGGGAATATTCAAATACCTAATATAAGTTAATTTTAAGTTAACGTAGATACAAATGAGTTAAGTTAATTAAAACAGTGAACTAGTAAGTTAAGTTAATAAGTTAAAATTAACTTAACTTTTAACTTAACTTGTAACTTATTAACTCGTTAATGCCCAGCCTTGCTTTTTAATAATAAAAAAGGCTGTAAGGGGTTGAAATAGGGATTGGTATGTATTTTGCCCTCAACGTAACACCATTATTAATATTTTTAATGGGCAACGAAGTGCACTTGATCAGCTAAATCGACCGTAGGTGGATTGCCTACCTGATAATTTACTACTGCTCGCATTTATTATTCACGTTTCGATGCAGTGGATTGCCTACCTAGGTGGCTTAGATGTATGTAAATCACTTGAGGTTAATCTTAACATAATATATGGGCATATGATTCAGGCAACGCTGGAAGGGACAGCTAGGATAGAACAGCTATTATAGCTGACACTTCGTGTCACGAAGTGCACGGGATCGTCTAATTTAAATATAAATGTATAGATAGAAAAGATTCGTTTTAGATTTAACAGTCACTTTCAAATGCGGATCTCACTAATGCCCATATAGATTAACTTTTCTCACATATTTAATATATTATGTATATTTAATCTATCCTAATGCCTACTATCTCAAATTACTGCATATTGTGCCGATAATAGTATAGAAATTGTTGTTGTGTGAGTTGCAGTAAATTATAAATATTTCTTAAAACGAAAAACTAACAGAAAATAGAATAATCATAAAGATCTTAGTAGATCATTCAAATATCAAAATGTTATATGACGACAATATGTGGAGCAAAACAAAATGTATGAAGTTAAGTTGTTACATCTGTTACGTCCCGCTTCAATGTAATGGACTTATCAAAGTAGTAATGATAACACTTGGTGGATTTGATAATATGTGTTGTTTATTAAGTATATTTAAAATGAAATACAATAGTGTACAATATAGAGTGGTGAGCGGTGTTACGACCAAACTCTGAATGATACCTAAGACGTGTGAGTGGTGTTACGACCGGGCTCTGAGTGTCTTGTGTAACCCTAACCGTCTGCCTGAGCTCTTGTCATGGCTTGCTTATATATGCGCTTGTCCTTAAGAGTGGTGGTAGTTGTGCAGGTGGTGGCTTTCTTGATCTATGTCCTCTGTGGCTTATTTAATATTCTGGTCGGTCCGTATCCTTCTCGTGGATATCGAGACTTTCCGAAAAAGACGTGTGACGACACTTTTATTATTTGGTAAGAACAATGTCCTAGCATGAATTATTATTCTGAACGATTCATATCCTTTCTCGTCAGCATTGGGTAATTTCTGAGAAGAGATGTGTGATATTACTTTATAGCTTTGGTTTAATTTAATAGTGTGTTCGCCACGTTCGTCGAGGTGACCTAAACGTGTCGGAGGGTATTATTGCCTACTTGATTGTATTCGTCACTTTCGCATAAGCGAGTGGTATTTGTATATGGTTATAGTTATATTGGGGTACGTAACACATCTTATAAATGTCTTTTGAGGGATGGCCTGGTTATAAATATTTTATAAAGTCACATAAGTTTTTTTATTTTAACAAAAATGGTATTTAATAATATACTTGCTTTTAAATGATTCTTTTATTATTTCTGTTGAAAAAATAAATATTTTACAAATTAAATAATAACAATATCACAATATCACAATTATTGATATTATAAAATGATAAATTAATAAATATTGAAACAATACAAGTTTACTCAATAAAACTTTCATAGTAAAAATAGTGCAGTATTTTAACTCACAACAATTGAGTGTATTATTTTGAATTTTTAAATTTTATATTTTATACAATTTTAATGGGAATTTCTTTAAATTCATTGGTAGTTTTTCGATTATAAGAATTCCAAAAGATTGTGAATTTATGTGAATCAAATTTAGTATTTATTGTAACTTATAATAAATTGTTCCTTAAATAGTCTACTGTAATTTAACACCAGACATTTTGTACGAGTAGTTAGGTATGTGAATGTGTGTTAATGTGTATGTATGTTTGTATGTGATAATTGGTTTTTTATATAACATTCATGGACATATGATTCATATATATCTATGATTGTGGTTATATTTGTAATTTGTTATTCTTAGGTCATGTTCATTTTCGGCTTTTTAATCAATACGTAACATTATTTATTTTGTATTTAGAGTTCACTGTCATTTAACGAAAATAATGTTTGTTATTTCACATTTCACATATTTATACCTTTATTACAAACTACTATAAACACCAGGATATATATCTCTAAGAGCAGATAATATAATATATTTACAAAGAGTTATTAGTTCATTCTTGATTCTATCAACTTTAATTTGAATTCATAATTTAAAAAAATAAAACCTAGAATTTAAATCATTTAATTTTTTTTTTAAAGTTTGCTATCACTGCTGATAAGTTTAAAAATAATCTAATTTAACATAGGTCATCTTACTTTCACAACCTAAAAGTAATAGACAATTGTAAATTAAATACATATTATTATAAATGTATTAAATTTAAAATTAATTTCTAAAAATAATGACCAGGTTGGGAAATTCACCAACAGAATAATGGGAGTGTCCCCTGGCAAAATGCGGTTATTGTGTGCACCTCTTTTTATGGGCAATTCATAATGGGTGATATATTTTGCATGTTAAATAATTGAACCTGTGTGGTGAATCCAGTACCGATTTGATTAATTTTTGAAGATTTTTTTGTGAATTATTCAAAAAGTGTAAGTCGAAAGCAAACTGTGAGTGTTAAGTTAAAGGTAATTTCAGATGTGATTTGAACATGGGTTCCTAACCAAACCTTTAGCGATGATACACCGATGTGCTAAATTAAATCTGGCTTTAAGCTAAAGCCTTAAAGGCTATAAGTGGCTCAATACTGAAACCTGATGTACACCTAATATACGTACATTACATAAAATATTTTATACAATATTATAAGCTTACTTTTAGGAGCTGTGAATATATGAACACAAGTAATTAATTAATGTTATAAATCATAAACTATTAATATACTATAATAATTGTATTGTTGTTAAATTTTCATAACAGATTAATTCCACTCATTTAATTAATACTATATTCAACAAAGATATATTCGTATTAAAATTTTTAAGTTATATCTACCAAAAATAGTAAGCATTGTAAGGCACAAAACGATATTCCGTATATTTTTGATTTTTAACAATAAACTACGAATGATAAAGTGAATTGAAAAATATTTGATATTTTGTATAGAATAACAATCTATACAATCATCACAAGGACGTACTTTATCATTCAACAATTATATTTTTTCGGTAATATAAAAGTGCCTATATATAGCAGGCGAGCCCAACCCATGGCTCGCGAAAATGTGTTAACTGGCGAGTACAAATATAGTGAAATTAGAAAGTTGAGAAAGAAGAACCTCCACAGTGGATAACATGTGGTGTTAAACTAACAATGACATATACTAACAGAGTGCTATCAATGCATCAACGACCTCAACAAATACAACATTCCATCCAACATGGACGACAGACACCGAAAATATCACAAATTTGTTAAAATGCACAAGAAAAACCTACGTATATAAACAATTTAACATAGCTGTATATAACCAAACAATCATATACAACTTCTTGATATCTAAACCTATTCTCATATCAAGACAGATATTAAAAACTCAATCCAAACAAAATGGCACACCCACTGGTTGTTTCATCGTACTAAACTCAGAGAAATCAAAAACTCAATTCATAATAAATTGGCAAAATCCATACAATAAATTTAATCATAGTATATTTAATCTACGATTTATTTAAATCGCAAAGCAGCAAATCGTAGAGCTGATGTCACGTCTGGGACTGGTGGAGGGTGACCAGGGCGAGCCGCGGACGGCCGTTAAGGTCAACCGGATGACGACCCGCCAGCTGTTGCAAGACCCGGTGAGGGCGGCCATCTACCGTCGGGGCTGGGCAGATAGGACGGCCGACATACAGCGGCAACTACAGTTCAACACGACAGCACAACCATCGCAGCGTCCACAACCACCCCGACCGAGACCCAGCGCCCCACCGGCGCAGACACGCCGCCAACAAATGGCCACGGTAAGTGGACCCGGCCCCATGACACCCAGGGAGCCGGCACCAGTACCCGGGCCGTCAGGGGCAGCCCCCCCCCCGCCGAGGGCGACGGAAAGGACGGCGAAACAGCTGACGAGGAATCGTAGAAAGTTCCTAAAGCTGAAGGAGAAGAGAAAGGCCAGGACGCTAGAGCAAAGCCAACAACACCGGCTAGCCAAGCAACCTGCGCCAATTTCGACTCTGGAGGCCGCCAGCCGCCCGCCGCCCACGCCGAAGCCAATGGCTGCGATGAAGGTCGATCCACCAGCGACCAAGGGAGAGAAACCCGAGGAGCCGGTAGGGGGCACCAACCAGGGCCGACTAGTAGAAGCCACGGGATTGAAAATGCTTCCCGAGGACGCCTGGTTAGCCGGCCCAGGCCTGTCGTTGGAGGGGCTGCCGGAGTTGGAGTATGAGAACAAATCGTTCTACACTCCGGCCGGGTCCCCAAACCGACCATAGGGGGGGGGGGGGGGGGGTACGGGGAAGGCGAGCCTGCCTCAAGCGTAAGCGAGAGGTAGCACAAGCCACCCGACCCGAGGCGGAACGCCAGCACCAGTACAAGCACGTACCCCGTGTGGCGGTTTGGCGGGGGAGTATGACACGGCCCGCAGCGGCAAACCGGTACGAAGTACAGGTACCGCAGCGGCCGGTCGGCTCTCTTACCAACCGCCACCACGGGTGACAACGGGGCGACACTGTCCACTCCCCACCGCCCTGCAAAGGCGCAGGTGGAACGGGAAGACAGGTCGTGCCGAGCGAGTACCGGCGGCGGCCGCTGGCGACGGCTCCGCTCTCGATCTCCAACCGTCACGCGACACACACGACCGCGACACACACGACCGCGACAACGACGTCCGTGTATCACACCGTTACCATCCATTGGTTTTTTTCTTTTTGTTGTATTTTTATCGTAGTTGGGTTACTCCTCGCCGCACAAAAAAATCGCCGACTGTTTCCGGAGTGGTAGCGACACTCTACCGCGAGGGTAACGCCAATAATACATATCGTGTCAACCAAATAAACGGCTCACGCCTTTTTCATTAAAACAAAATGCAGTGTTGTGTTTGTGTTATACCACCTTTTCACCAAGACCGGCTAGCCGCTACAACAACAACGCCGCAGCCGCGTCACACCGTTGATACTTGTCGAATTGATCGCATTCAGAACTGTTTTATGCGCTTCGCTGGTTATTGCCTCAACATCCCTCATGCACCACATGATTACGGGCCTGTTAGTCAAGCACTTAGACTCGATTCCCTATCGGCCAGGCGTGATAATTTTGGTATCAATTTTATTCAGCGTCTGATCGAAGGCCGAGTTGATGTCCCAAGGATTCTAGGTGATCTGAGTTTTCGCATTCCTTGTAATACTAGGCTTCAAAGTACTTTCTATACGTCCACCAATAAATCTAACTTCTCCAGAAATGCCCCACTCTCAAGATTGATGCACAATTTTAATAACTCCTCTGATTATTAAACTTTATTTAGCGACTATAATATGAACTACGGAGGCTCACTTTATTTTTACTTTATTTTTATTTTATTTCAGAATTTTGTCAATTAAGTTTTTCAGATCAAATAACGTTAAGTTATTATAAGTTTGTTTCAAAATTTGTTAACTGTTTCAACTATTTTATCATTGTATTTTTTCTTTTTATGCTGTATTTTAAAAAGCCGTTTGGCGTTAATTATAATAAATAAATAAATAAATATCATCCTAATTTCAAATTACTACTGTTCATTACATTTAACATACATGTAAATTATAATATACTTTTTAATACTCCACATTTTTAAAATTAATTATTAAGATTATATAACTATCCTGATAAGAAGATATTCTAATTTTGTAAAGTAATGCATAGGTTTTTTAGGTATTTTGAAAAACATGACTCCTGTTACATTGTAATTAAAACAACTTATTCAAGTATTTTTAATTTAGTTTGTTAGTATATATTTATATAATATATTATTATTATATTATGTCCATTTCAAAATTATCAATTTTATTAAAACATGTTAGCTGTTGGCTTCTTGCTAATTTTTACATAAATATAATAAAAAAATACATGAAACATTTAATCTGTGTTAGGCTATATCATACTATAATATAGCTAGGTATAGCTATAATGCTGTAGACTATATGGCAACAGTGAATAGAACAATAAAATAAAAACTAAATTGTTTGGTCCGATTATTTTAAAATCATTTAAAAATAAATGTTATCTTTTTTTTATCTAGATAAAAAAGTATTTATCTTTATCTTTATCTAGATAAATATGAGTTAAGTTATCTTTTATCTTTATCTAGATACATTTGCGTTGCATTATCTTTATCTAGATAATAAAATACTCATCTAATCCGAACACTGGTTATACAGTTGTTCGTTTCTTAATTACAACAAAAAAATTCCATTTTCGATTAATTTTTTTGTTTTTCTCGGCAATATTGAAAATGATTGTACATTTTCAATTTTGACCTCTCAAAGTACTAGGTTCTTTTTCTCTCCAGAAAAATAATTGAAGTTGAAAATCTATGACAGTGGATCGATGTAACATCAGATTCCACAATGAAGACCATTCATTTTTCAAAATGACTAGGGCCTAGTGGTAATTTAGTAATTAAGCAAACCGCGATATCACTATATGTAATATGATGATCTATATGATTTATTTTGTAGAATAGGAATCTAAAGAATTCCACATATTCCCACAACCAAACTTCACAAACCACTATTGTATTACATCGTTATCTATATTGTAAATGCTTCTATGTCATATGTTACGCTTGTAAATACATATTCCTATAATAAGAAATATATATTTATAATATAAAAATCACAGTTCTAATACTTACACCTACCTTTTATGTATTTTGATGTAGATCTTCCAGTCTATGGATGTGCACTAATCTATAGCTATAATATATTTATGTTTAAAAAATCATAGCAGGTGTAACCTGATCGTACTCCGTTTATAATAAATAATAATAAATTTTACAATTAATTTCATTTTTTTTAATTTCGTAGTAATTCACGTGTGTCATGAAAAATAAACTATTCCAGAGAATTTTGAAGAATTTATAATCTACCAAAATCCAGAAAGTTTAGATGTTTCCACTCATTATAGCCGTGAGTTTTTACAATTATTATACCTAGTGAATTACCTAAGTATTACTTATGTTATATAGTTTACGATAAATACCTAGTAAATTACCTAAGTATTATCTATGTTATATAGCTTACGATGAATTTACAATTGCATTTCTTATCTGTTTCACTTTAGCCTATTATGAATTTGTATTCTAATATTTGCTCTTATGAATTATAAGTATTCGTTCTTGTTTCTTTTTATGTGGGTCTTGCGTGATTACGACATTATGACTATGAAAACAAATATTAATTTGTTGACCACCGACCGGACTAATTGATAATAATGTGTAATTCGATTTATTATGTTATGTTGAGCCCAATATGTGGAAGGTAGACAATCCAATTAACAGGTTTACAAAATTACTCATTGTGTACCGGAAGTATACCGGGTAAGCAATCTAATTAACTGGACACCCTGACCTAGACAGCAACAATGGCCTTAACCATAATAAAAACGATGAGAGAATTAAAGAAGAAAAAAAATCAGAGAGGAAGGTGAAGGACTGATTATTTAGTTATGAGTAGAGGAGAACTATGGCCGGTTTGGTTTGGTGAAGTGAAAACTGGGCGTGATTAAAATAATGGTCCCAAAAACGTCTAAAAATGTTGGTAGATGAAATATGTCAGTGGGGTTAGGAGGAACTGGTTAGGTTAGGTTGTTAACTATATACGTTGACGCCTAAGCTTAAATTAATGTAGTTACTTAACATTCTTATATGGAATGCAATATTATATTCATCATATTTTACAGAATCACATTTCTATACTCTTTTCAGAATAAGAACGCACCGCAACAGCTCATACAAATGATCGCCGAAACAACTCTAGACCTTCACGCGAAGGCTAGACGCTCTGTGATTGGTCGTCAGTCTTCGGCTGTTACCGTCGCGCACTCGAGTTTCGTAGGTCATTATGCCACGTAGAAATTATATTATTATCGGCAAAGCACGCAGTGTCGATAAGAATGGTCTATGTAGGGGACGGCTGCGCAAACTAAACCCAAATTTCTTCCGCCGCTCGGTGCGTACTTAATCAGAAAAGACTAAAAGAGTATACAGTGTATTTTAATGTAGATCTAGTCAATGACAAATACCAATGTGCATATCTCTCTAGTTATATATTAACTATAATAAATACAAATTTAAAAGCCCTAACACGGGTAATAATATATTTTATACACATAATTTTTATTTCATGAATTTTGCGGTAATGTACGTGCGCGGATGATGTTTATAAAAATAAGAAGAAGACGGTCAGTTTTTCAATTATTTTTGTGAATTACCTACATATTATGACTTACGATGTGTTAATATAATTCGATCCCGTCTTTGTTTCTAACAGAATGGACCTATCTTAATATGCTAACTGTAACGTCAATCCCAGTAGTCAGATACAACTTCTGAAAACATATTTGAATTCGTCATGACGTTTACTTAAGTCATATTTCCACAATTTTATGACATTTAACTGCTAACCCTTCATAATGAAATTTTAAATATTAAAAGTTTTAAAATGTTAATAATATTAAAGTCGAAAAAACAATTAAAAATTTAAGACAGTTATTTTCAAGTAAATTTCATGAAGAATTCAATATTTTTTTTTCAGAAATTGTATCGGATAAATAGGTCAATATTAATACTATTTGCAACTAATAGTTAGTCATAGTAATTATCAATTAGTACGCACACATTTGCATTCGTACGCACATACATGGACAATTTCGTATACTGAACTCATTAAAAACAGCTAGTTTCAAATCCCCTTAACATGTACACTTCTTAGTGGTTTTATATTGTCATATAATGTAAATGTACTTTTAAATATGCTCGGATGTATTAGAAATATTCATTATTATCCTCTATAGTGTGCATGATTATAATTTATAACAGTATGACAATTAATTACAAATAAAAATTTGTTGACTTGAATAATCTATGATACAATTATATAATTTGATTAGTTTTGTTTTGTTGCGAACGATATTTTCCAGGCAGCCAACCCAATTACCAGGGTAAATTGCTCTTTGTGCACCTAAAGTGTATCGATTACGCATCCAATTTACTGGACCACTGACAGCGACAACGATTATTTTTTGAAAACTTCGTTGGTGTGATCTGTGTCTATTTTATATATTATTGGCTAGCAGCGAAAGATATTAGGGTGCATAATAATAAATTATAATACCGTATTATAGAAATTCAAACAAATAATGGTTGACGGAAAATGCAAAAGGCTTGAAACGGATCGTTAGATATTATTAAGTGTACGTACCTATGTATTTTGAAACCGCCGCCGGAAACATGCGCCATGCCCGATGACCCGGGAACTGTTTTTCCGATTCGTTCTCGTCTCTAAGGTGGTTCACATAGAACATTTTCTTTTATTTCGCCCTTTGACGCATGTGTGTCGATGTCGACACGATCGTCGAATCATGCCGAGGCGTCCGAGGTGTAATCATCGATGTTAAATATGCGCAGTCTTATCGTTGAACATACTTCTCATTCCTTATACCATTGATTAAATATTATACAATATGTGCTAGTATAATATGATTATACTATGGTCCGACGTGTGTCGTGTGTGTCGTACGAGTTTCACTGTGATCCACATCGGCAACATGATAATATTATTATTGTATTTATTACCATCATCATCAAAATCTCAATATTGTATTAAAACAATAATAATATTACATCGTTAAGTTGTTAGTCCGATACGCAATTGTGGAGCGTAACGGTTTCGATTATTAATCGTCGGTATGTTATATCGAGTAAGTATTTAAAAAATATATTAAGATGCAACTACCTGTTATTCACGGCTGGTTTTAAGAGGAGGGGGTGAGCAAGTACCTATCTCAAAAATATGTTATGTTATATATTATATACTTTATGTTATTATTATATATTTATGTACTTCCTTTAATATTTGACATCGCGATCAAATTTGGTTCCGGTCGTAAATTAGTCGAGTTATTCGCTACTTTCACTGTTTGTAGGGTTGGACATTAGTTACCTACTATGTATATTATTTTATAATCATAATGAAAACGATATTTTTCTCTTCCGGCCAGCACAACACAAATAGCACGGACAAGACCGAATTCCGGGAAAAACTAACCATATTACTTTGACTTCTGTATTACCGTGTAATCAGACACAAAAAATAAATAAATAAAAAACACACATCATTGTAAAATTAATAGATATATGTGTATCGCTCCACTCAGAATCTAAACCTCTGAGTATGACTCACTTAAAGGTTTACGTGTTTGTCAAAATCTATAGTCCCTATTTTAATAAATTATTAATATAATACAATTACATAAGAGATAGTACGGATATCTAAAGGATTCTGATTACTTTATCAAACCTATTTAAAATATCATTTAATTCGTAATATCATTCAATTTCTTCCGATATTAAAATACTTATAACGAATAGTAATTCGAGTAAAATATATTGTTGAAAAAAATTCAAAAATTGTTATTATGAATTGTATGGCTTGACTTATCTTTCTTATCATTATTTTATGAGGAATAGGTTAGGCTATAACATTTTGTTTAACCAAAAATTATATTACATATTTATGCAATATCTATGTATGGACGTTATCAATATCTTAAACAATCAAATATTATACTTTGTAGAAGAATATTTAAGAAACCATTTCCGTGTCCACGAGAAAATAACAATGGGTGGTAAGTATAATTTTTTAATGCAATAACTATTGTTATAATCATTTACATACATTTTTCATAGTACCTATTTACCCCAGTCATTGAAATATTTAGTTATGTTTGGCATTTGTCTAAATTATGTATGTACGGGCAAATTAGGAAATCTAATTTCATCCGGACACTGTGCACAATGCCTCAACCTTTTGGCCTTTGGGCAATGTAGGAATGATAACTTTAATACTCCAATTTTTCGTGCATTGACCGAGCATTGTACGAGAGTGGCCGGGCAAAGTGTCCAGTGCCCGGATTCATGTGGACAAAGTGATTTAATCACAGCACACTGCTCACGCTTTTATCGAATGGTGTTCATACGTAACAAACATTAACACCTGTAACATATTGACGATATTGTATTAATTATTTGACACCACATCATACGAAATACCTATTTAATTTAGAAACAAATATACTTGCATTTATATTATTATGTAACATAACATTGTATTAGATAATTAATAAAATACCTAGAATATTATTAAGACTCAAGACTTGCCAAGTTAATGATATTTTTTAACTCAGTTAAGTTAAGTTAAGTATTTTTTTTTTTCAATTAAATTAAAAGTTAAGTTAATAGACAATTTTAAAACATCAATTAAGTTTAAACTAAGTTAACAAATATTATTAATTTAACTTCAATTAATAAATTAAGTTAATAAACAGAAAAAATTAAACTAATTATTATGTATGCAACCCATATTATATGACCTATATATAAGACCTTCATATTTTGTGTAATAAAATTTTTCTAGTGTCCTCAATGCAGCACGAGCTTCGGATATTGACGGCACAGTTTCATTTTAATCTATATCTACACAACTAAAGATAATGTATGTCAATGATTAATCGACCTAAATAATAGCCAAAAGTTCTTATCTTGCAGGTACAGGCTGGTATATCTTGCTATTCGTAGTAACCGGATGGTCGTTAGTGAAGTTCGTTTTATTTTACTCGTTATAGCCGATATCTCGTTATAATCATACTCGTTGTAAACGTATATTTTAACATACAATCATAATATGGTCTCGTGCCGGGACCTAACGTTTTGCTTGTTGTAAGCAGTATCTCGTTCTAAGCGATGCTCGTTATAGTGATTTCTACTGTATATACAAAATTCTTTGTAAATACACCTTTTTTTCCTAATAATATTTTCTATATTCTATGAACTTATAAACTATATAAATATTATTTTTCTGAAAAATTTCCTGAAAATTCAAAACTAACTTCATTGGAAATATTCAAATAATATAAGTTAATTTTAAGTTAACGTAGATACAAATGATTTAAGTTAAAGTTAAGTTATTTAAAACTGTGAACTAGTAAGTTAAGTTAATAAGTTACAATTAACTTAACTTTTAACTTAACTTGTAACTTATTAACTCGTTAATGCCCAGCCTTGTAATAAAACTATTATAAAATATATTTAAAAACTATTAATACCTAGGAAACTAATATTTGAGACGTCTGTTTTCAAGTTTTTTTTATATTTATTTAAGTATCCAGTAAGATGTTGTGTTTAATTTTCAATAATTTATCTTCAACGCCCAAATACATTCGGGCACTGTAGACAATAACACAGCAACATTTAAATACAATAAAATAAATCTGTTGTTATCTGTATTTGGTTTTAGTCTCCACTTGTAAAAGTATCGTTTGATGGTGCTTAAGTCATTAATTGATAGGGTATTCTCACCTTCTTTCATATCTTAGCAAGTGTGTGCTATAGCAATGTCGTATGAAAACTGGAATTTTTGGCCAGTAGTTATCGGTAAATCATGTGTGTATAAGTTGAATAGCCCGGGGCTAGTACTGGTCCTTGTGGTAGTCCGTTATTCGTTATTTTCGTTATTCCGTTGTTCTCGAAATTCGGGCATTGTGCACCGTGCCCAGCTATTGTGGTACAATGCCCGACTTCCTACTTTGCCCGTAACATATAAATATATTTGTTAATAATGTATCAAGTAAAAATGCAAAACAACAGAACAAAGTACTTATTTTAGAATTTGTTTAAAGATGATGAACTACATGAACCACATCAATTTTGTGAAAATAAGTGTGAGTATAACAGTCTTAAACAATTAAATACTGAATTTGTGTACATTTTAAATAGTCCAATAAAATATTAAATGTAGGTATAAAAATATACCACAGATATTAGAATAATGAGATTTGATTTGGAAACATATGTAAATAGATAAAAATTAATTAAGATTCTTTTAGTGTTTTGGTATTTAGAAAATAATATACGTTATGGTGGAAAAGTTGAATCAATAAGACTAATACTTTTTAAATAACAAAATACTAAAATCGTAAGAAGAAAAATCTTAATTTTTTGTGTATCTACCCAAATTAATTATTTTTCAATATCCAATGCTTATAAAAAAATGTTGAATTGAATTTTGATTTTTTTGAAGTTTCTGTAAGTACAATTTGTAAGAGATACCGAATTAAAATATTGACAAGCATTTTGATTGAAAATCAACATACTTAAAATCAATTACTTACATTTATGCTAGTAATTATATTAAAGCATGTAAGCCCGAAAATCATTTTTAATTAATATTTTAGTTGTGTATTATTAGAGAGAAACAACTTTATTTAAAGTGTAAGTCATGTCTCCTATCGAAGACAATATTGTCTGTGTAGTTGACTCCAAGGTATTTTATCTGTTCATTTACTGTAATTGCTCGTATGGAGGATTTGTCTGATAGCACGAGGTTATTAGAGGTTATTAGAGGTCCTTCTTTGATGTTTATGATAAGTGATTTTTCAGGATTGATCACCATTCCTACTTGGTTAAATGCTAATTGCAAGGTTTCAACTAGTATTATTGCACTTTCTTCGTTACGCGCTATAATAACCGTGTCATCGGCGAATGCCAAGGCGGACAGTTTATTTAATGTTGATGAGAGCTCGTATCCATGAACTTTAGTTACATCTATGTCAGAAATTAACTTCAGCGCGAAGTCCTGACATAGGTTAAAGATTGTTGGAGAAAGAGGGGAGCCCTGTGCTACACCGCGACCCAGTGTGATGTTGTTAGTTGTTTGCTTGTTCACCTCGATTTTTGTAGAGTTTGAAGTTGCTAGGGATATTACGAAATTTTGTAGATTTATCGGTAACGGTAGAGACTGGAGTGTGTGGCATATGTGGTCATGGCCTACCATATCGAAGGCTTTGGCTAAGTCGAGCATTACTATGCAACAATTGTCGCCTTTTTCTTTTGCCCTTTTTAAGCAACCGTCAACGAGTGTTGTATTAATGTGCGCTCCGGGCATTCCATTAATAAACCCTCGCTGAATTTGACTACATTTAACACGTGCTCTCAAAGCCTGGTCAAGACTTCTCTCAATAATTCTACGTATAACACTAAAGATTGTCATTGACCTCCAATTGTGTGGGTTTTGCTCGTCCCCCTTTTCCTTGTATATAAGGATGGTTCGTCCGGTTCGGAAAGCTAATGGAATGTAATTCCATTCTAACATCATTTTCCCTATTGGCCATATAGTGTTGGCACATTTGACATTACGTATTGTGCGAAGAACAATTCCATCAGGGCCTGGGGGTGTCTATCGAAATCTTTTTGATTGAAAGCTCAATGTCCTTTTTTGTTAATACAAATGCCTCGTTGGTGACTTTACTGGGTTCGTATGCATCGCGTATTAGATTATTAGTTGATTCGAAGAGGGATCGGTAGTATTATTCGATAGCCGATATTTCCATTTTTAGTTTGGCTGATTTTTTTGAGTTTAAAAGAGTCCGTGCTACTTTTCGACGTTGGTTTGCGTATTGCCACTGTATTAGATCGTATTTGAACTGGTTGCTATTTTTTTTCCGTCGTTTAGAGTATCTCTGTGGGTTTGATGACAAAATAATTTAAAAGTTGATCAATACCTTCTTTTCTATATAAGTTATGCGCCAAAACTGTATTTACCTTGGAGTCTCATGAACAGCACTGACTCGTGCCTTGTCAGAAATGGGATTAAGACAAATAAATAATAAATATAAATTTGAAGATGTATATCAGAACAACGTACTGATATTTTCAATATAACAAATAATAATAATTCATAATAAAAAATTGACAAAACTCACCAGCGTTTTTAATAATAATAATAGTGACCTAACAGCATAAAAAAAATAAGTATATATATATATGAGATAAGAAACGGCACCTTGAGGAATTAGTAACGGAGCGACGTTGACCTGATCTGGACCGGAGCTGGTTGACGAATCCAAAATCGGGGCTGATAATCTTGGATTGCAATCGGGTCTACCGAGCTGCGAAGATGATATTTCTTTCACTGCTTGCAAATTTAGCTTAAGTTGCCAATCGCTATCTGCGACGGTATTTATGGACGGCAACGGAAAACAATTAACTATTGTTTAAAAGAATGCAACGAAAATGCAAAAAAGGTAACAACCATGTGTTTTTAATGTGAAAAGAATAACAAAAACATTCGTATAACGACGAACACAGACACACGACACGCATTGTCGTGCCGACTTGCCAGACAACGCCGTTCGATCCAGCTAATCGAACGGCATTTGCTCTCTCGACCAAGAGAGAACCAGGGTGATAACATTTGCACTTCCTATTGATCATATTACTTAAATTGCACTAACATACTTCCCCCTTGGGAGACGTTGTGTCACAAAGCTCGAGAACTGAAACTCTTGATGATGAAGTTGGCTGATATTGTCATGTCCAGAGAGGAAACGGATAAAGGCCAAGGTGTCCCACACGACACGCGACACGCAGCGTCAAAAACATCATTATTTTTTTAGTTTAATCCCTATAGAACAATAACTATTGGTTCAAGTAATTTTTGATATTCATTATCAAATCAAAACTATGATATATATCATACAACGCAATTTTAATTTGTTCTGGTATAGACAAATCTAAATAAAGGTCAATTTAATTCGATTTAATGTCCAAAGTACTCAAATTTAATATCTCATCAAATGATAGTACATCATTATGATTCAAATCTATTTCAAAGTTACATTTGTTACTGCCAAATATAACTCTAGGATGAAATCAAAAATGTTTACCTAACATACAGTCACACTTAATTGTATTGTCTAGTAAAATATTTAATTTAACATATTTTATTGGGTTCCCAATATTAGGTTGAGAAGTATTTGCATACATTTGATTTAATACTACTCATTCAAAACCATAAATACTAATAATACCAGTACTGGTCGGATCTATTATATATTATAAGTCTTAAATCTTAAAGAAACGATTTTTTTTTTATCAGATTAATAGGACTGTATCTCTACAGCTAAAATATTGGATTTACAATTTGTCGATAATTTAATGTCAATACAAATTACATAATATGCAGGGGTTACCGAATCTGTTGTTTGTAGTATCTGGGAAGCATAAATTGGTCCATCTTAACGCTAATAATTGAATGATTGTAAATGATTTTGTGGACAGGAAGTTGTCTTGGGTTCAGTTGCCCTACATTTTAAACAAGAACTTCGTATACGTTTAGGTTGAGTACACAGTAGTGATATATGATCAAACGACCCACAACTGTAACATCCGCCTTTGGTTTTATTCAACATAAATCTTTTAGCATTCGAATTAGTAACAACAGCTTGTTTTGATGATGATTCTGGTGGCGATCGAGTAGACACTGCTGAGTTAGTTCCTGTAGAATTATGCATTGAACTCTCATAACTTGTCTTAACAATATGCACATGCATTTGTTTTATCATATTATTACTTAAGCATTATACACATGCAATAATTATATAAGTTTTATTTTTAATAAAATACGTTTATAAATCATATTCAAATCCATGTACATTGTATAATTTTAATCATCGTTTGATAATTCATACAAATCAACAATCAGTGCGAATAAAATATCTAAATTCAGACTAGTAGTTAATGAATAATAGGTTTAGTTATAGATTACTTATCATAAAAAAGTAAAAAGTTATAATATTCTAACGATAATTTTTTTAAATTTTTTGATTATTTTTAACCTATTAAATGTAAGAATATATTTTGAAAATTGTTAGTAGTTTTTGAAATAATGAGTGGTTAAAGATAAAATAATTATCTGGAATTGATAAATTTATAATTTAAAAATCGATTATGACCGTTTATATGAGAATCTGAGATTGTTGTTATAGTCAACGTAAGACAAAACTATTATCAAAAAATCATTGTTCAAATCTGCAAAGAGACAACAGATTACATAAATAAAGGTTCAAATATATCATATATGTTTATTGTTCCAAGCGAAGCAGATATATAATGTTCTTAACTTAATATTTTAATTTAAACAGTTATATAATTTACCTAATTAAAATTTCCTTATTAAATATGCGAGGAACCTAAACATGATATTTGTACATAAAAAAAAAATCCTCTCTAACATTTTTATAAATAATACGAATCTAATCATTGTAGGTAGTTATTGTATGTCGTGAGGTTATATTATGAAATTTAATACTTTATTTCTTAACTCAACAACTAGATTTTATGTTTGAGATTATAAACTAATATATTTTTTAATTAATGTGAATGAGTAGTATTTAATATTTATAAATAAATATTATATCCATAAATCGTTTATTTAAATTCATACATTTTCAGGTCAAGGTTTGACTTGGTTAAGTAAGACTATAATACATTTATTTTAAATTACAGTATATCATTAATACTACCTATAGCTTTTAAGGAAATTAATACATATTTTTGTTTATTCAATATGTGTCGAATTATAGGAAATTGACAGTTAAGTTATGGACACATATTGTTTCATTGAAAAAATACCATAGCTGATAAATGCTAACAGAAATATGTATATACTTTTGAACACGTTTTCTGAATTTATTTTTGATACATTTTAATTCTACTAGCTTATAAATTATGATACACAATTAGTATTAAATTCTTAAATTATACATTTTAAAATAAAATAATTATATAATTGTCAATAAAATTAACTATTATACCAATTTCGTAAGCTTTTAATAATTAATAATAATTTAATATTTGGTTATTTATGTTTAGAAAAATATTGTCAATGTAAGTCCACAAATGTGTTTATTATTTATTGTATTTAGACATTTAGCACTTTATTAGATGCTTAAATCATATAGGTATAACGTACCTATTATTTTGTTACCGATATTATTATTTTTGTTAGGAGTTAGATATGCGCATGCGTAATGCTACTTGTCGCATAATTATCCATGGGTTGTAAAACGCATGTACATTAAATTAATTGTATTATTATTTAATATCTATATTGGTGGTCGGTACTCGTTAATTATTTCATTAATTGTTATCAAAATACCAAATATTACAATATGATTATTAATTATAAATATAATGTGGATCAATATGCGATAAGCCTGTTTATTAGGTGTTTGAAATGCGCACGCGCATATCGAACACTTATTCAGAGACTTGCTAATATTGGCAACATACATATTTTGTATTGATTAAATACACTGTGGCTCAATCCATTGTATATGATCTAAGATTAGGCGTAGGTGTGTAGGGAAAGTTATCTGTCCAATATATATTAAAGAATAAAGGATGAAATGGGTGAGTGATACGACAGTATTTCGTCCGCTCGAATTATGTAAATTAATAAATAATATTGATACCCTTTAAAAAATAAACAACTATTATTATTAAAAACTAGCATTCATAAAGTATTGTTTAGGTTAGGTATTTTTTTATGGGAATCGCTACTACCGACAATTTTAATTTAAAAGACCTTAGGATCTTACAAAATTGGAATCTGATTTCCATTCCGAAAAGAGATTTGAATTAAGCAGATAAATGTTCACAGATCGAATTGAACATTTTTAAAAACAAATATTTAATTTAATTTTGAACTTTAATTGAAAACTTGAAAATATATATCTTATTAATTCATTATTGTAAATATTGTAACTAAACTAAAAATTAAAAAGTAAAGTGTTCAGTAAGATCTTTAAACATTTTTTTGACGAATAAAAAATTTCTTTAGACCTAAAAACAGACAACGTTAGCTGACTTTAATTCTATCAAAACTACTCGTTTAAATTAATTGGCCATACAATTCTAACAAGTAATGAAGTGTATATCATTATCGAGTGTTTGACATTTACATGTGGGTACGAGAGTGGAATTCGTCGGTACTTACAATGAACCACTTTTATACTAATAAATAATAATCATTATTTACAAATAGTACACAGATCCCCGGTGGCGATTAGAAATTGCCTAATAATTGACACTTAAATTAATTGAGAGGGCACTTGTCATTCTGAAAATGGAGGGAATCTGTATACAACATGTTGAATGTACTACGAAATTACGAGTTAGGTAAACGTAATGGACGTGAAAAATTTGAATTCAATGATAAACCATTGCACACGAAAAACGAGATTGAACAAATCCAGTTTATAAACAAAATAAAAAAAAAAATTTCTCCAGCTCAAATTAAGTCATGCGTGAGCAGCACTTTAGCTAGGTACTTAAATTGATTGGACAAATAACCTATAAGTACTCTCCAAGTTTCATGTTGTCTAAGTTTATTCATTTTATTGAAAACGGTACAGTAGTTTTTAAGTCTACTAACTTCAGATTGTCCAACATCCAATTTTTATTATAATTTTTTGGTTGGCATTTCAAATAGTTTAAAGTAGGAACTTTATAATATTCAAAAATATAATGATAAATATTATCCGTAACCAATGGAAACCTTGTGTTGCCCGTGGCAAAAAATTTTCAGTTTTTCAAAAATTTTCAATTACTTATACAAATTTTCCAATTTTTTTTCTGTAAAAACGTTTTTTACAATATTACAAAAAAAAGAAGTTATTATATAGTTATATTACAAATAAAGGGGAAAAACACATCGTTCACAGTACATTCGTCGCTCATATTAGAATCTAAAAAATTAAAGCTACAAACAAAAAAATATATAAACGTGAATACTTTAAGTAATAGGTGGAAATCCAATCTTGATTTTGCCAATATTTACAAAATCGAGTAATGTAGAAAAAACGTCAAGAAATATATTGGTATCGTCAGAATAGGTCAAAACGTATGAATTATTTCCTAGTTAAATTCGCATTTAAAAATGACAGGTCAATTCAAAGTGATTTTTTTCCATTCCATAATACATTTTAAATGATCAAAACGTACTTATTTCGTTGTCACGTCAAACATACTTTTCCCAACGTTAGATGAAATATTAATAGTACCTACCTAATTGTTGACTAAAAAGAAATATTTCCATAAATTATTCCGAAACACACCTACTTGTTTTTATATTATACCAAAATGTAGAGACTAATCAAATATTTATGTTTATTAAGCTTTAATACAATGGCGTAAGTTCACAAATGTTACACATTTAAATTATATACATACCGTACATATTATTATATACCTTTATATTACTTATCAAAAAACATATTATAATTTATCAATGAAAAAGCACGCATCCACGTGATAATAAATTGTTATTCTTTGTTTATTATTGTTATTCTATGCAAAATAACAAATAAATTCTGAATTAAATCAGTGTAATCAATTTTTTATGAGAATAAAATAAAATAAAAAAATTGTAATACAGTAATTTAATAGTTATTTATGATTCAAAACATTAATCAATTACTTATGTTTATATATTTACAGATATCGAAAGTAAGCTTACGATTGTTTGTACTATTTTACGTTATTTATAATAAGAGTGCACAGGGGTTCTGCATTGAGACTCTACCGCAAGGGCCACGAACTAATTTCTACGGGGGTCCGTTTTGAAACCTACCAAACTTTCGGCGGCCCGTCCGTCCGTCGCAGCGCATTCGGTTTTTATACTAGACACGCGTTCTGCGCACGCAAACGCTCGACGGTACAATATTATCTTATTATTTGATATCGGATTTAAATTTAATACGACACATTTATAGTTTCTATAATTTTTTTTATATTATACAAATTTAAAAACTACACCGTGGGATAAGGGTCCGTTAAAAAAGTGTTCGCGGTCCGACAGTTGGTGACTCCTGCTGTACCGGGTAGAGTCTACATCTTCGTATTTGTAACGGACAAGATTATAATAATATATTATATGCTGCGGTGCATTACGTTTGAGGTAATGGAAGGAATAGATTTAAGATTTTTATTCTAAGCCCCCCCCCCTCCTAAGGCAATCATTTTTTTTGATGAGCTCTATAGATAAATTTTACAAAATAACTATATATATTATTATACAACTAATAACTTATTTCTTTTTTTCATAATTTTAAAAATTAAATATAAATAAATCACTTTTATAATTTATTTTATTTTTTTGAATAAAGTTTTATAGATATTTTGATGTTAAATATTATAGGTAAAATTAATTTAATGAGAAAATTGTTTTTTTCTCACCAAGTCCATAATCCGTGCGCATCGTTATTTCGGCTGCAACTCGTTTGGGCACATGGTGATGTAAAATGTATAACTGGATTGTGTACACGACAATTAAAATTATATTTTATATCGGTAAACAGATGGGCACTGATAATCGATAAAGATATATAAAGATATATTGTTAGTTAAATAATAAATTCCCTACCAACAGTACATCTCGAGAACTTATAGTGTGCTTACATATAATTTGTGAAACTGTTATTACGGAAAATAATAGACAGGTGATTCTCAAGACCAAATTTTCATATTTTTCATATTAAAATTAAAATTAACAATTACTAACATTGATTTTAACTTAAACAAGTATTAAATATTAACAATTAATAATAAACAAGTATTCACATGCATTTTTAACCACACCGATGAATACATTCTACTTTTAAACAAGTATTAACAATTACAATTATTAATAAACAAGTATTAATATGCAAGGTAATTAAAGTATAAAAGGTAACTGTGAGCCAAACCATGTGTATAATTTAATGCTTACAATTATTAATAAACAAGTATTAATATGCAAGGTAATTTAAGTATAAAAGGTAACTGTGAGCCAAACCATGTGTATAATTTAATGCTTAACTGTTACCAAACGAGTGGTAGTTTTGTGCTCAAACAAGTTGTCTTTTTGGTATTTGTGCGTGAACCAGTAGGTACCGCCCAATAAAATATTGCTACGTTGAACTTCATGTCATTAATACTTTCAGTACTTACTAGATACTACTAGTAATTACATCATACAATTTAATCATTAAAATAATGCTTCGAATTTCATATGTTATCAGCAGGGCTGTGAATTTAATGCACTAAAAAAGTGTTAAATATGTATGCACTTATGCACTAAAAAATCAAAAAAATGCTCTAGCTTTATTAAAAAACTGTTAAATTTAATACATTTTTGAAAATATTTGTTTAATTTACAATTTTCTTTTTACTTTTAGTGTGTATAAGTAAGATAACCGATGATACATTAAATCTTTTTTAAGCTTATTAGCAGTGATATAATTATTATTTTGAAAAACTAAATAGTTTAAATTCTAGTTTTTGTTTTAAAATAAACTAGTTCAAGTTAAAGTTGATTTAATGAACTAATTACTAAATGTTCTATATCATCTGTAATATCAATTAAAAATCAATTTGTAAACATTTAAAGAAATTCTCATTACAATTGTGTAAAAATCAAATGTCAAACAACATGTTTAAAAATTCAAAATATACTCAATTTGTGATAGTTTAAATATTCCATAAACAAACTTTATTTTAAAAGTTCTAACTAGTATATTTTGTATTCATTAGTCATTACAATAGTGGTTTATTGCTTTAATAATGTCAGTACTTAATTTATAAAATATTTCTTTTTTTAACAGAAAAAATATTAAAAACATATAATGTAAATTAATATTCTCTTTCTCTGTACCTCCGTAACAAGTAATTTATAACCTTTTTAGTTTTTAACATTTTTTTATATTAATAATATATATATAACTATATAATAAATATTATACATTAGGACATTAGGTAATAGGTATACAATATAAGTACAATTAACATTGATTAGGTAATTTGTTATAAATGTCTACAAATTTAATATTACACACAATATATAATATATATATTATATATGGTTAATTCTTATTTTATAATATAATTTTTGTTGCTGTCTTTGTTCATGCTAGATGAAAAAAAGTAATTAAAACAAAATAAATATGTAGATAGTTTATGTTGTTAATAAATGCATTTAGTTGCATGTATTTATACCTACATGCATGCCTTGGACATAATTAATTACTTATAAATTATAATAATGATTTAATCAACACAATTATTAATGAATTCATCTTCACATAAACCCATTGAAAATATTTCAAAAATGTATGTACACAATAGTAAGTAAATTGTATACAAAAAATATTTTATTTTAGTTTTTTTATGTTATGTATATTATGGTATGTCTAATACGTTTATCTTATTCTTATTTAGTTATGTATAATATATTACCTATATTAACCATAACAAATAATAACAATTTTATCATTTGTCAGTTTATTTTTTAAGCATTTAATCATTAATTAAATTGATTACATAGATATTAATATTAATGTTTTATTAGAAAATGGAAAATGGGGGGGGGGGGGGGTGTAAAATTCTCAATAGTTTTTAATTACGTCAGGAAAAACAAAAAAAAAAAATTAAGGAAAAAACGGGAATTTTTACGCTAAGCAAATTTTAGATAAAATTGATTTTTATTTCTGGTGTAACAAAATAAAATATAGTGACCGTAAATACATAAAAATTTCACAAAATGTGTATATAAGCAATTTATAATAAAATTTTCAATATATTTTGACTTTTTTTGAGCTATTTATAGACATAATTAATTTTTGATTTTTTTTTTATTATTGCCAATAAAAATGTTTTCAGGTCAAAAATTTGAAAATGTAATACATTGTTCTTCATAACTTGCTGTACGTGAAAATTAAAAAAAAAGTTGAGAGTATGTCTTTAATAGTTTTTTATAAGCGCCTAAAGTTAAAATTTCGACAAAATACGTAAAAATCACGAAATTATGCATTTTTTTTTTAATTAGGAAATTCATAAAAATGTTTCTTTTTAAATCTAAGATTTTAAAATTTAACACAAGATTTTCTTTAAGTTTTTCTATCTTTCTAAAAAAAAAATTTACCGGAAAGTCCTTCTTATTTTTTATGAGCGTTTAAAATCATTAATAATGGCAATATAAATATAATATAAAATACCTATCCTAGGCTGACAGACCGTTTCCGCTCAGAATCGTTTTTGTATACAATGATATATCATTGAATACAAATTTAACACCATCCATAACAGTGATCCACTTATAACATACTGTACAGCAGAACGACATCCACTTGCCACCTTTTTAAAATTGTAAGCAAAGGAAAAATTAAGCAATACAATATATACATATTTAACAAATAACATCTGACTAGTTTGTTTATCATATATTTACATAATATGATCTGATATTTGAAAATTTGGTCAGACTACTTGAGTTGCATACCTATAGTATTTAGTAGTAACTCAGTACCTGTAGTATTATAGCAGACAATATTTGTCACCTATACAAAAATATTTACATAGAACACATTATAACAATTTATGTTCTTTTTTATTACTTGAAAAAACCCGAATTTTTTTTTTCGTTCCTACGTTCCTAAGTTCCTACCTAATAACTTTGTAGGTAATTGCAGATAGTTTTTGTCTATTAAAAGGCCGTGCTGGAGTTCTGTTAAAAGTCAAACGTATACAACGCTCAAGAGATGGCGTTTTGCTCTGTATAGCCGCGCTGTTATCGCCAGTTATATATACTTATCTATGCGTAGACGATTGGCGTGGCCACGTGGGTAACGCACTACGGCCTGTCGCGATAACCACTGCGTCAACGCCAGTGGTCCATACTCCACGCGCCGTAATCAGTTTACTTTTTAGAACGTTTCGCGTTAATACAGTTGACCGTTGCATAAATTTCAGCTCATGTATTTCTATGGGCCTCTGTGATCACTACTAGCTCACAATTCGCAGCCCATTCATTAAATAAAGCTATTGGAGGATAGGCCAGGCATTTCCCAGTGCCCCCCCCCTGCGTATTTGGAAGACTGGGCCCTTTGCCCCTTTTTATCGTTTGACGCAATGACTCATTAGTATTAAACAATTACATTAGAAATTAGAAATATAAAATTATATTATATTATATTAATAGTCCAAACAGTCAACCTATATTATATAATTTTATATCTGTGATATTTTACAAAAAATATTTCTTATCGACCCCCATCCGCTGCGCTGTCGCCATCTATAACGCCGATTATAGGTTGGCGGCAGATAGTGGTCACGGCTTATGTCGGTTATTTGTTGTTGTACTATTTTTAGAATAATCTATATTAAACAATGCAATTTGCAATGTTATCGTCTATTTGTGAGTGATACTGTGGTATACTGATATTTTATCGGACAAACGTAAATTGCGCCCAATAGAAATATTATTTTTATGATTGTCATTTAGCACTATCCTGAGGACATCACGAGGAGGCGACTAACACTACCCTCCAAAATTTCGTGTGGGAACTTAGTACGGGTGTGTTTTTTTTCGTGAAGGAACTTACGAAATATGTACCCGCTGTACCCGCTTACCTGATATGTTTGATGTGGGAACTTACTAAACCCCGTTTTATTAATTCCTTTTTTTGGGTTTAATTTATTTACGCTGATAGCTGATGCCGATGCATCGCGATGGTTACTACACCCATCGTCTTACTTCGGCTTAATTAAAAAAAATTCAGATTCAAATGTATTTAAATAGAACTATTAAATAATTATTAATAGATGTCAAGTATACAATAAATAGTTAACGATTCTGAGCGGGACGGTGGTCTTGGCAAATAAATATAAAATTATGAAAATTTAATAAAAAATCGTAATTTGTTTTGGTTTTATTATTTATTATTTTTAATAAGAACTGGGAAATTTGTACTCTGACCAGAGAGTCAAAATTATTTCTTATTTAATAATATAACTTTAAGTTTTATAAATAAAAGGTATTTCTCATTACACTTTTTAGTTAATTCAATTATTAATTTTCTTAAAAAATTTCTATAAAATAATGAAACTATTTTGAGAACCATTGTTTTTATTTTGTTTCCGGATTTTTACATTCCGGAATATTACGATCCGGGATTTTAAATTCCGGATTATTACGTTCCGTGGTTTAAACGTTCCGGAATTTTATTTTCCGGGATTTTTTCAATCCGGAAATTTATTTTCCGGACAATTACGGCCTACCATTATTATTATCATTACGAATACCATTTTTATTCTAATAAAAACACGTGAAAATAGTTTTAACAAAAAAAAGAATCAGACATTTATAAGATGTTAAGATTGTTAACTTACATACATTTAGTTTTTCTCAACATATTTTAGTCATAAAAACATTTAAGATATGAATCACCTTCTAAAAAAGTTCGTATTATTCAATCCTCTGTTCTTATTGAATTTAAAGCTTTATAAACTTATATATAAAATTCTCGTGTCACTCTGTTAGTTAAAATACTCCTTCCAAATGGTTTGACCGATTTTTATGATATTTTATATGCATATTCAGTAAGTCTGAGAATCGGCTACTTTTTCAAATTATATTCATGTAATCAAAACGCAGGTCCTTAATACAAATTCAAGATAAAACTTACTATGTTAATTATTGTGTAATCAATAACTATACCAAAACAAACTGTTAGTATAAAATGTACTAATCAAATTATACATTTATAGGTTATAAAGGTAAGTTCACTTATCTTACACATTTAAATTATTTACACCCTTATATCACCAAAAAATACATAATTGTTAAATGAAAAAGTGCGTCCTCGTGATAAGTGTTCAGATTATTATACTATATTGTTTACGATGTAGAATCTTGAACCGTTCCCAAAATAATATATTATACATTTATAACAATTATTAACAATGTTATGTAATTTCCTCCATGTGTCGATGTTAAAACGACTTTTATATTATTATATTATTTATTTATGTTCACCACCGGCAGCCCGACGCATATAACTACACATACAAGCACAAACATATTATCCGCTGTTGTGAATTACCTACTTTAGATTTATGGCAAATGGTCATTGTTCTTATGTAGGTAACCATGTGCATTATTTTTTTGTATAGTTAAGTATTATAAATGACTTGAACTACTCTGTGCCATTTATAGGCGCAAATCACCGTGAATTGATATTATTTGGGTGGGTAAAGGTTTGGGTTGTGGTTAGATTAATTTATGTGCAAACTCAAAAACAATGTTTTAGCTTCACTGGGCAGTTTATTTTCTAATAAAATCAATTATATTTGAACAATATCTCATTGCCAGGCAATGACTGTTGTATTTTGAAGTTAATAGAGTCAACATCGATATTTTTTGAGGCTAAAATAGCTCGTTCCCGAAGCCACGCATGATTAATGTAATTTGCTTGTAAATCTGGAAATATGCTTGCAATCAAAGCATCTTTCGTAGTTACCATGGTGCAGAAATTATCTGGCAATTTAATGCATTCTGTGTCTCCATGCAATGGTATTGTTCCGTTTCCAATATTGAGCAATTGCTCGGAGAATGATGGTGCCAATGGATCGTTTTGCAGTTGAACACGTATATTTGTGTTGAGACGTAATGTATTGACATTTCGCCATAGATAAGATTGTTTTATACATGCGTTAATTTCATCCGCATATGTAGCGCGTGGAATGACCGGCAATGTCTGTCTAAAACCACTGGACAGCAACAGTAAAGCACCACGGAAAAGCCGGGTGTTCTTATTTAGATCTTTTATCATTCTATCGAGAGCTTCAAGTGAATGCTTGTGGGCCATAGTGCATTCATCCCAGATAATAATTTTGCATTTTTGCAAAACTTTAGCCATACCGGAATGTTTTTTTATGTTGCACACTGCATCTGGATTTGTGTGAATGTTCAACGGCAACTTGAGTGCTGAATGTGCAGTCCGTCCACCATCAAGCAAAGTGGCTGCAATACCTGATGAAGCAATTGCTACCGCGATATGATTTTGTGATTGAATGCGCGCAAGTATTAGTGAAATGAGAAACGTTTTTCCAGTGCCACCTGGTGCGTCAAAAAAAAGAATCCATCTTGTTCTGCTGCAATTGACAAATTAATTCGATCATATATATTCTTTTGTTCATCAGTGAGTAGTTGCTCATTATTTTCAACGAAAGTAGTTAAAGCAACTGTATCGAACTGTTGTTCGCGCTGAATCTCGCTGTTAATGATGTCTGTTGCTGGGCGGTTAGGTGAGCGCATACCAAAATTAATGAGTGGCATATTTGAAATCAGAATGCAAATATCTTCAATCTTTATTAGCGCCTTGTTATATATTTCCGGCTAAAAATCAATATTGGGATCTTGATCAGCGATCCGAATGCGATGCAGAATGTAGTCGCTCATGGAATCTTTATGTTTGTTCCAGAGGACAGAAGCTTGAGATGGGAAACATGTCGTCAATAATATAGCGAATAATTGGCAAATTCGATGAGGAGAGGAACTTAATATGCGCGTGTGGCAAACCTCGTTTTTGCCATTCAATAGAATACAGCCATCAACGTGTTTTTCCAAATACAGAGGAATGTATAATCAAGTTCGTCAACGATTTTAACTTTTGTCTGAAGACAAGTGCAGCGATATCATGCCGATCTATTGCAGTTTGACCTGGCAATAACGCAATTTTAATTTCATCCCATTTTCGATTACACGTAAATGTAATAAACACATTAGTCGTCAGTACGCGCGCACAAAAGTCATGGTGCCTTGAATTTATTCTTGCATATGACGTGGGCTACCAATATATGATGATGGAAGAATAAATGACATACCGATGTCGTTAATATTAGTTATTCCATCTATGTTACCAACAATAGCATCACGCAAATTAATGTATTCCTCAGCTCGAAGTTTTGCTTGATTTTACCTAATGTATCGTAATTTCTCGCTTTCAATTTTCGCATATATATCAACGATATATTGATGAAACGGCATCGGAGAATATTATTGTCTTCATTGGCACGAATCATCAACCGATATGCGTAGAGGTTCATCTCGCTCATTTTCTTGCTGGTTTCTGTACCTGCAAAGTAAAAATATAATTAAGACAAAAAGAAATTAATCGTGCATAAAAATAAAATACTAGGTAATGACATGTGTAGATTGTATATGTTGCTGGATTTCTATGTTTGATATTAAAATGATATCTATCTTCTCCTTCCCAAAATATCATTGGATATTGCAAAGCGTCGTAAGAGCGATGACTGTCTTCAATCGTATGCACCGTGTTATCTCTGAGTTTGATTTGTATATCTCGAAGTTCAAATGCGTCGCCAACCATAACAACTGCAACTTCATTAATGGTCGGTGCATTATATCGGCCCAAGTGCTGCGTAAATGGTGCTTTGCCTGCTTTGATGACGATTGTATAGTTGTTGTTTTGCAGTCTGTTTGAAACGGTATTGAACAACTGGACCAACTGGTTGTGATTCTGTAAAAAAGGTTCTAAAATACACCCAATTTCTCGCTCCTCCGTTTGCTCGATATGGTTGTACTAGAAGAGTGCGTTTATTTGCTGCTCCTCATCACCCATGAAGTAGATTTGCAGAAATTTTAAATCGGGATCAGGCATCACCATTAAAGAATCAATTTGATGATACACTTGGCCCTGAATCTTAAACGTTGATTGAAAATTGTGACCATTCTCATTCTGAACTATTTTTGTTGCTCCAAATGATGCGATTTGAAAGCCATATTGAATTTGCGATTTTTACTCAAAAACAATTTAGGTTGAGATGTAGCTCCAGCCAATAGTGCTTTCAATGGTTCTGGCGGCGAATTCAATGGTGGCAATACAACTTTTCCAGATGGACAGCAGAAACCAGCTGATTCACCTTTGTATTTTAGTGCATGACAGTATTGGCATTTGTTAATAGCACCGATTACAATTTGTGAATGTGACGAATAGTCGATGTCCGACTCATATTCAAACGCAAGGCGAAGAAGTGAGGCACGTGTCAATGCGCGATACACTTGTAAACGCTGTTACTCACGTGTTCTCAATGTGTCCTATGCACGTAAATTATATCTGAATATAATACGCTCAATATTTAAGTGAATGCGATACATATAATATCTAAACACAGTGTACAAAAAAATTAAATGCATTGAATGAATATATACCCAAAATGAATGAATGAATGAATGAATGCATACACAAAAATTCATTCAAGTCGATGCAGCCGTTTAGTTGCGTCCAGTATAGATAAGTAACCTAGATACCGACTGCAGTAAATCTAAACCATCCAGGGCGTCACCCAAACGCATACAAAAAAGTTCATTCAAATCGGCCCAGCCGTTTAGGAGGAGTTCAGTGAATTTTTAAAAAACATAGTAATAAATCCATGAATTTGACATATTTCGCAACAAATGATTTTGCACACAAAAAAGTTCGTCGTAAAATGTTATAGATAACATATAAGATTAAAAATGTATTATTGTTTATTAAAATTTGTAATTACTTGTTTTGTTTATAATTACTACTGACCTAATATGTTTATATTTTTTTTTCTTGGATCATTGGCTGCATATTTAAAAGGGCCTAGGGTGGCAACTGTTCTAAATCCGGCACTGGGTATACCACGATGTTTAACTCGTTTCTGTAGGTTAGGTTGAAGGCCATTTTTATTACTGCGATATTGTATATAAGTGTATCAGACCAAGTGTGAACTAAAATTGTATTTTTCTGTAAATTATTTATTATATCGTGTATTATAATCCTATAATACAGCAAATTATAATTACCCCAAAAAACTTTTACCATTATGTTTGTAAACACATACACACACACTCGTGAGTTCATTCAAAAAAAAAACACATCTTAAAACCCGCTAACCTCAGTCCTCGATACTTAGCTCTTTAGTATTTGCCCGGCGATTCCGACCATTGTTGTTCAAACTACAAAACTAGTACACACTCAACTATACTATAATATTAGGTTCTATACGTTGGTCATGTGTATTACCATTGTACACTCCCAACCGTACATAAAAAACATATCCATCATTTTAGTGTATTTGAACCACTTGTTTGAGAAACGACGTAGTAGTTAATAAAAGGTAATTCGAAGAAAACAATAAAAACTGATTTTACGCTAGACGTGATTATTTACAGTGGTGCCACCTTTTTAAAATTAAATACATATAAATTATTTTAAACGCTCACATGATGCAACTATCTATAGTGAACAGTGAACACATTGGACGCATTATCTAAATTTGTTATATTTTGTGACTTAAGTAGTTTCTAAAATTAGCGATTCATTTATAGTGTGTGGATTATTCACTTTTACATCTGTGTATATTGTTATAAACAAAAGTATATGATAGATTCATTGTGTATTTCAAACGTCAGTTTTTGTTACATTTAAATTTTAAATCCGAATGCATCCAATCATATTTTTGTCAAAAATTGTATATAATGTCTTTAACTTATATTTAATTATTGTGTATAATCAGTGTTCTTAATCGGTTATCAACATTATTTTGGTAATCTAATAACTTATGATTCATAACACTAATTATTTACTAACGTTTATATTTTATTCACAGGCACTAATAGTAATTTTATAATTGTATATATTATTTTAACTAATTTAAAATAAGTCCACTAAAGACATATCAAATTAAATTTTAAAATCTGCTCAATTTTTGGAAGTAAAGAAAGAACATTATATTGAAGAAACTCTATTATAAAAATTGTAATGCATCAATTATTATTATTTAAATAATAAATATTTATATCAATAAATAAAAAATAAATAATTATAATAACGGTTTATCTTTATCGTATCAATATTTAATTGGTAAAATATTATTTTTTTCAACAGACAAAATACTAAAAATCGAAGAAGGCAAGTATATAACTAAACGATTCGGACAAAATTATGACAAAATTACAATAAAAATACCAATACGTTCATCCCTTCATATAGATTCTTTTGTCACCAGGTGTCAATGTCATATTGTACACAAAAATACACTCTATAGAAATAATGATCCTGTCCTGTAAAGTTAATCAAATTTGATAATTTTTTTTAAACTTATAGGTGGTAATATTCCACAGGCTGCTTTGAACTTCGTTTTCAATATTTTAATCTCAAACTTAAAAATGTGTCTTTAAAAATGAGATAATTTAAGATTTTTTTTAAAGCTATTTTATACAGTTATGTGTAACAAAATAAAAAATCAGAGTATGATGAGACCTGTAAGAAACCTTCTTCTTTCAGATAAAAAAAAAAAAAAAACTATCGAAATCTAATAATTCAACAAGGTTTTAAAATTTTTCCCTGTGAAATCGTTTTTGTTGATATAATGAAAAATATAATAAGTGGTAACTAAAATATAAAATACAATAATTATCAAATTTTATAGATTTGAGGAAAATTAAAAAAATTAGCATTGAATTTATAAAAATATCAAACATAAACATAATAGGTATATACATTATATAATTGAGACGTGGAAATCCAAAACGTACTATTGCCAAAATTTACAAAATCGAGTTAATCATCGCGGGATCGGTAAATTGAGTCCCAAATGACCCTAAATCGGTATAAGGAGATTTCGGTATTGCCATCGAAACTTATTTGCAGAGAGTTGAAAAGTTCCGATGTACATACTTTAACTTTAGATGATACTTCTTTAATAAAAAGAAATGTAAGAAATGAGTGTTTATTTGTTCACCTCAATATACAAAAAAATATAACTGAAACGCATGCTGCTATAAATGAAATAACATTAGCTACTAATACAAATGAATCATTTTTATTAGTTTACGATAACAATTGTGGTATCATTGGGTTTTTAATATAAAGTAACTTAGAATTGTTGTGCGGAATTCCGAAATCAGTACAATATTTGTCGATGGCACTTTTAGAAGCTGTCCAAATTTATTTTACCAACTTTTCACCATTCATGGCCTTGTCGAAGAATCTTTTATTCCGCTTGTGTTTTTCTTATTACTAAATAAAGAAACTGAAACATAATATGTACGTTTATTTGAACATATTATAAATAGTTATGAGCAATATCAACTAACATTTTCTCCTGATGAAGTGTTTATAAATTTTGAGATTGATATACACACGGCTGCAAAGCTTGTTTGGCCATAAATTGTAATAAGAGGATCCCGTTTCCATTTAGGGCAAAATTGGTGGGAAAAGATTCAAGCTCTTAGTTTAGTCAACACTTACAAAACTT
The DNA here is from genome assembly GCA_022818045.1 of Neotoxoptera formosana. Lineage (NCBI taxonomy): Eukaryota > Metazoa > Arthropoda > Insecta > Hemiptera > Aphididae > Neotoxoptera > Neotoxoptera formosana. The sequence continues at coordinate 88,583,630 of CM040630.1, forward strand.
TAAATTCAGAAAAAAGGAATTTTTTTAAATATTTTTTTGGTTTGACATTTCTAAGGCCCGAAGAAGTTAGCGAATGTTTTGTAGAGGATTTAATGACAATGCAACCAAATGACAAGTAAATACAATTATTTTGCGATTATATACTAAGCACTTACATATCAGCTGATGCTATATTTCCCCCGAATATTTAGTCGGCATTTGCTGCTACAGCCGTGCGTACAACCAATAGTTGTGAATAGTATCATTCGCGATTAAACCGACGTTTTTACAGTCCACAACCGAATATTTTTAACTTTATTGATGAATTACTTGAAGTCCAGTCAGAGACACATATAAAATTAAGAAGCAAAATCAAAAAAAAAGAAAAGCACGCTCGATAAAGAACAAAACCTAAGGGAGCAAATGACCAAATACACCATTAATGTTATAACCCAATTTGAATTTATTAAATTAATAGTAATGAAGTTTTTACCAAGTACATAATATATATCATATATATAATAATAATGATAATTTTTAACGATAATAATTTTATCGTATTCTATTATATAAATAGCTTAACATAAGTCAAAATATTTACTTACTACCAATTTTTTCTCGGTACTCAACTTACCTACTACCTGTTTTTCCCGGGACTCAATTTACCGCTTTTAAAATGTACCAAACTTATCTTGGACTCAATTTTCCTAGCCCCAATCATCGATCGGCATCGTCAGATTAGGTCAAAATGTTGGTACCTACTACTTAACAAAAACAAACTTTTTAAATACATTTAAATAATATTTGAACAATCAAAACGTATTTACTCCTTTTCCATGTCAAAACGTACATATTAACAATGTTAAATGAATAGGCCCCAATTATGAACTATCGAAACGAACTATCTCTATAAATAAATTATTATTTCTAAAAGTAGATACTTATTTATATCTTGTGTCAAAATATACTAACTAAACATTTTATGCTTAAAAAATTATAGGTAAAAACTATGTTCCCCCCACAGGTAATTTATTCAACTAATCTTACATATTTATAATTTTATAAACATACTAATAATAAACAACACAATAATACCGAAACTGTACATAGTTAATAGACATTTTCTTAAATTATAAAAATACTGAATTAAATAGTATGTCCTCGTGTGTAGATTATTTATACTATTGAAAATAACATAAAGGGGAGCCATTTCAGGTTTTAAATAGTGGTGCCAAAATTTAAATCAGAACAAAAAATGCTTGCACCAAGCTACTTAAGTATAAAATTGTAATTTATAGTTAAATATTTGATGTAGGATTTTAATATGGATTTTGTACAAACAACTAAACTAGTAATAACTAGTTACTTATAACTACAATAACTAATAAATTAACAAAGCTGACATTTAGAAAGAAAAAACCAATACAATATTGAATTTAAATAAGTGAATAATAACTCCTATTCTTCACATTTTAGTAAATTTATCAACAGCCTTTTCTAAGTTTATTTCACTGGCTTCCTGTTTCTGAACCTTTATTAGGTACCATATAAAATGAAAAAATAGAAACACTTTTAGACCTTTACGGTATTGTAACGACAACTGTTCTATTTAGGATACATATCAATACATCAAAATACTGGTCTTTTTAAGTACTAAGACAATATTTGTATTAAAACAATTGTGTTTTCGATAAACTGTTTTTTATAATTTTTGAAGTGCTCAGTTTCTATTGACCCTAAAGTTAGTGTTTGGCTCGTATTCGGCTTTAATAAATGTTATACTAATTAGCCTTAACGGCCGGGACAATAGGCAACTTAATGCACCATCGTCCCTAGTGTAATAATAATAATGAGACAATTGTTTTTGATTATCATGTATTATAGACTGTTTACAATTATATATATAACAAATAATATGTATAAATGGATCACCCACCACTTGGTCCAATGGAATACAAATAATAATAATAATGTCACAATACTTATGATAATAATAATAATAATAATAATAATAATGGACCCGTCGGTCAAATATAATATTAATGGTTGGTGTCCCACATACCCTTTGAGGTTTTGACGTCTTGAGGTGCCGGGATCCGTATAATAATCAAATTAATACAATGAAAAGGTACAGGTTTGATCCCGCACACACCCAAGAGCGCCGCTAACCTCAGCACGACGAACAATTCACAATACAAGGCTGCTACAGCAAACACACAACTCGACGAACCACGAAACTCACAATCTTCTGCTGGCAATCAATGACCGCCCTATACTAAGGGAAAAAATATTAAATGCTTGGTAATAAATGCGCGTACGATATTTACCAGACAAAAGAAATTACAAACAACGCAAAGAAAAACGTGGTTTAACAGCTGCAGCAGAAAACAAGGTTGACAAACATGCCTTCACGACAGCAAGCGGACGAAGAAAAATAATGAGTGGCCGACGACCGTCACCACGTAGGCTCCAGCCGCCGGTCAACACGATTAAGTCTTTCAGTGTCACCACAATAAAATACACAAACAAGCTTAAGGAAACTTTTATGACACTGAAAGCATGACTTGACTGTAATTCAAAATTGAATAATAAACTTTATAGATCAACTTATCACTTAGCAATTATCACGGAAGTAACGATCTTACGCGGGCACTGAGCGGCCAGCCCACGCAGCTGTTGATATCGTCGACCGCGCCGAAATACGCGCGATAAGAATCGCTACAAAAACATTGATTATACACACACGTGAAATAAGGCCATATTGGCGCTAACAGTTAGTGTCAATGAAACACTCAACTTATTACGAAACGTCTTGTCAAAGTTCTATCTTCAAACACTCATAAGAAAATACTGTGTCCCTACGCTCAATTTTTTTCTAATTCAAAGTCAAAACCATTTACACGGAATAGCGTTATCATGTTTTTTTTGTATTTTTGACGGAAAAACAAATTGTATACCAAGATTTATTTAAATAAAAATGCATAACGATCCAAACAAAGACAATTTTCTAACCTTTTATGAACAACAGTATTATTTTAATAATGACATTAACATTTTCACAAATGTTCGTATTTTTTTTATTTCTTTTGATAATTTTAAAAAGTACTGATAACTTTCAATTTTGACCTTCCAAAATTACGAACTAGATGCAATTTATTTAAGACCAGTTGTCTCTAATGCATCTAATGATTAGAGTATTTTTTCTACTTGAAAAAGAGTCTTTAGATACAAAAAAAAAAAACAAGTCATTGTAGATCTATCGTTCCAATGAGAATCTAATTATGTTATTAAAATATTTAGAATATTACTACTTTTATAACTAGGGATAACAATTTGTTGAATTTTTTTTCTAGTAGGTACCAATTTTATAATTGTAGTTATATAATAGTTTAACAGTTACGATATTATCTTACATTATTGTCTATAATTATCTTTTTATAATACGACATTAACAAGACAGGTAATTCTAACTATGCCAGATAAAACGTCGGATATTTTATATCAAATTGTTTTTAACATTTTGAAGAAAATAGACATGACTTTAGACCAAAGAAATGTTTGGAGGAAAATTGAAGTTAAGTTATTTTGTGGTTTAAAATGGACAGTGGACGAAAATGTAGCCTTAATTATAGGAGAAAATTTGTCACACTATTAGTCAATCTATTGGTAAAACTACTATTCCAAAATCTAATTAAAAACAATTTTCCTCCAAGATTATTGCGTTGGTAATCAAATATTTTTGTTATATATTGACGCGGAATACAAATCATAAATTACCATTCAACAAATGTAATAAACTATTGAAGAATAATACAAATATTTTGTATTTATTAGGAAATCGAAGATGCGAATATGCCATTAAAGCATTTCAAATATGTAAGAACATTTATATAGATTAAATTTAACTTTAATTGATTAATGAAAATTAGTGTTGCACATCTAATCAATATAGATCAAATTTTGTAGAAAATAAATATCTAAACAAGAATTTGTAATTTGAAAAACACAAATAGTTACACAATTTTTTAAATAATTTAATAATTATCTATACCTACGTCATATTTATTTACAATGATTTTACTCTAAACATGTTGATTATCAACTCATCAAAACGCACCGTTGAAGGACGAACTATTCGTTATAACCAATCAAGTATTCAATGTTACACACGTAGCAGTCATAGTTCAGACAAAACACATTTGAATAGGTTAGGTTAACCCCTTGGGCTAGTGCATATTTCCGGATTTTAATAACAGCGGCATATCATACAAATAAAATTTCGGGTGTTCGGTTATGTCAGTGACCAACTTGAGGTGGTGTTGCATACAGTGGCGCCGAGTACGCACTTTAAGTGCATTTGAACCACCTAAAATTGTGGGTGGGTGGGTCTTGGGTGGGTAAGTAAACATATTTACCTAAGATAGTTAATACTATTACTTACAACAGTAAGTATAAAGTAGATACTAGGAGTTAGGACACTAGGTAGTGAGCGGTTTTGTGTCGTTCAGTGTTGTGGGTGGGTGGGTGGGTAGGCTTTGGTGAGAATTGAACCACCTATTTTTAGTGAACTCGGCGCCACTGGTTGCATAGCAAGTCGAGAGATATTTTCGTTTTTTTTTTTGTCCGAGAGCAGCACAGCGAGCGACTGGCCACGTGGGCATCACTGAGCTTCAACACTGTATATGATTTCAAGTTTGGCGTCACTGATGGATTTCTGGTATAATATTATGGTATAATTCGTGGCATAACTTTTGTTATATCAGTTGTTATCAAAATCGTGACATTTGTACCCGTCCTAAACCAGAATACTATTTTATGGTTTGAATATTTATATAATCATAATCCTCATATTTCGTTTTATATATAGTCGTACACTCGTACATATATTATGTAGAAATATATTATAAATATTTTCTCTTCAATTAAGATTTCTTGAACAATTATGTTTAGATAAATTAACTTTAAAAACTAACTGTACGCATTTCAACTTGAACACATTTTTGATAGTATTGTTCTGGTGAGAATACATTCTTAATATCATTTTTAACCTTTTTGTATGGTCGACATAATTTTAAATGCACTGGTTTATTAGCTAAATATGTGATTCATATTACTCACAGACCGTTATTTCCCCGGTCATCCCTATAATACAACGGTGTGAACTGGTTTTGAAAAAAAAATGGTGTATTAAACTTTATTTTTGTTATTATAAATGTATATAATTCATTCTAGTGTCTGTGACCTAACATACTCGAAATACAAAAATATTTTTTATTGCTCTTGTTTTATGGACTTATTTAAGCTAAGTATAATTTCAAATATTATACAATTTGTAAAAGTTTTGTACACATTTTAGTTGTGGTATATACGTTAGCCTCTCCCTATGGTACGAATGTACAATATTATTATATATGATTAATTCACTGTAATCGGACTATAAAAACGCATGTATTAATCTAATGCTGCTTGTTATTATATACCCCCAACATGTGTTTATTAGTAATTTAAAAGTAAGTTTAAATAATATGGATAATCAGAACAACAATTTGGATACGCTAAACGATCAAAGTCAAACAATCTAAGTTGGACCTGCATACTATCTCAAAACACTAATGGTAATAATAATGTAACAGCGGAGTCTAAGTCAATACTACATTGTATGTTTTAATGTAATTTATGAAACAAAATTAGATGCTGATGAACTTTTTTTTGTAACGATGAACACAGGTCATGCCATTTACACTAGTTGTATCAGATTTAAATAAACCTTTACCTTATTTAACAGGAGAAAGTGATGATATGACGCCTTGGATTGGTTAGACTGTAAGGGACAAGCAATGTGAAAATAGTTCGTCTCCCGTGAAGTGGTGCAACAAGGAAAAAAAAGACTGGTTAGACTGTAAATATTTGGAAAATCTCTAAAAATGGCCTGATAATAAATTTGAAGATTGATATATATATTATATATCATATCTTATCATTTCTTTGAAGCTTCGACTAAAAAAATGTTTTATTGGCAAACATTTAAATCCCAAGCATGATTTTAAAGATCAGTAGGTATACGCAAACATTTGTTATACACTCATGTACCGGTATCAACAATTTTTAGTTCATCGTTTTGTCGAATGAAAGAAAAAACAAAGAAAAAAATACATTCCAGACTGGAAATCGGAAAAAAACATAAACTGGCTATTTGGTGGTTCAACAAAATTAATTTTTGAATAAAATTAATATCACATTTCTATATTTGAAGTGGTCGTTATAAATAAATATGGACGCATCAAACAGAGCAATTGACGCAAATTTGTATGAAGTACTCGAAAACAATGGTAGAGCCACATTAGGGTAAGGAAGCAGAACTTTGAAGCGCCTTTCATACAATAGACAGTAACGGAAATGGAATCATACCACTAAGTTTAGACAATACATAATGGGAGTATGGGACACACAAGAAAAGGATCTCCTTGCATCACCATTTATGTGAAAATGTGTAATTTAAATTATCCTGATATATTACTGAATCAATTGCAAGAAGAATAACATGGGAATCTTATGGGTCATTTTTAACAACCAGACTACACACATTTTAACATTTATGAAAAGAGATAATATCTTATGTGCATTTTGAAGTATGCATAAAACCTCTACAGACATAATATATATATGTGACGCATGTCCATGAAACAATCTGTTACAATACTGAAACTACTGTTTTTTTTTTTAAACTTTCTGACAAAAGCGAGGAATACTGTCACACATTCCCAAAGAAAAATATTAAAGCTTTTTAGTACTCCAATGTATGAGAAATGACACTTTCATTAGTTCAGAAACTAAAATCAAAATGTAGTTTATTATTAATGACACATCCCACGATTTTAACTTGTATTACGTATAATCACAAAATTATGTAGTGCATTTCATAAATAATAAATAAGATATCAAGTTTATGAATAGATATCCATTTTGTAACTATTATTGTATAGTGCATATCGAAAAAAAAATTGGATTTAATGGTAGTAAGGTAGAGCGGGGAGAGTTGATTAATTTTAAAGTGTATTTATAGTTAAAAAATATAGCCATTACAATACAGCACCTACAGTTCTTCAATTAACTATGTAAAACAATTATTATATTGTGTTATTTGAATATGATAATATACTAAATAGAGTTATTTCAAAAATGTCACTTGGCATTAATAAAACATTATTAAAAATAACTTAAATACGAGTTATTGTATACTACCCCATTGAAGTGTCATATTCCCCTAACCAATGGCCATGGTGACTAAATTAACAATTACACATAAACATTCTTTTAAACATACAGCTCTTAATATTTAGAAACCAATAAATTACCATTCATCCTAAGCGTAGTGAGGACTGTCTGTAAACAAATAAAGATAATGTACCTATTAGTTGTAAAAACATAAATAATAAAAATAAAATAATAAAATAATAAATAATTTTAATCTTAAAGGCAGTCATTTTTCCTGACTCTCACTCATTATTGTACAAAAATATCTTACGTTAAATAATTCTTTGTTTTAGAAATTTCACAAGAATACTTCAAATATCAGATAGATAAATTAGGACTGCCAATAAATCTATATAAAAATCTAAGTAAGTACATTATTCCTATGCAAAGTAGGTAATTTATATTAATATTATTTATTTATTTATTTGTTTATTAACGCCAATCGGCAATTCGAGAGATTTACAATACAAGTTATATACAGAAAACGTTATAATAATAATAGTGATAGAGTAATCTTATAGAAAATAAGGTGAAACATAGTAATTTACAGTGCAATCAACTAAATATTTAGTACAAATAAAAACATAATATTATAATACGGCAAAAAACTAACTAACTAATAATAATAATATATACATTTAAAATATCATGATCTATAAGTTATTGAGCAGGCGAAGCATTCTGTGTAAAGGATGGTTATGTGAATAGTTGAAACGGTGAGAAGGGACATGTTAAGGAGAGTGAATTCTAGTGTAATGTACAGGAACGTGGAATGAGATAGAGGAGAGAAGGTCAGGGGCATCAACTGTGCCATTAAGAAGAGAGTTGACAAAGAAAAGGTCAGCGTCTATACGGCGAGAGGAAAGAAGAGGGATATTCAAGGAAGATCTAATGGATGAATAGTCATGGGGTGGGTGAACAATCTTGAGCAGAAATGCAGTGTATGAGAGGAATCGGTTTTGAACTCGCTCTAAACGTAATTGGCCTTTAGCCAAATATGGATGCCATACAACAATTCCATATTCCAAAATATTCCAAAATAGAGCGGACAAGAGAGAAATAGAGGGAACGAAGACAAGCGGGGAACGTGGAAAGGCTAGTGTTGCACTTTATGAAACCCAGAACTTTTAAGGCTCTACCAACCGTTATATTAATATGCTGTTCGAACGAAAGAGATGGAGTTAGGTAGATACCAAGGTCTTTGACAGAAGAAACACGTTCGAGAGGGGAGCCATTGAGGGAATAAGGGAAGATAATATGTATACGCTTTCTGTGGAATGTCATACTATGGCACTTGTTGAGATTGAGCGTAAAACCTATACGCTGAGTCCAGAGACAGAAGGAGTCGAGATCTGACTGAAGTTAACGGCAGTTGGAGATAGAAGTGACTTTAGAATAAATTTTAATGTCATCCACAAATAGAAGGACTTTGGAGAATGAAAGGTAATTGTTAATTGAGTTGATAAAAATTATGAACAGAAGAGGACTAAGATGTCCTCCTTGAAGGACTCCAGAAGGAGTTATAGACAGGTCAGAGGTAGCACCATGGATTTTTACAAATTGCATTCTTGGACTAAGATAAGATTGGAGCCATGTTAGTAAAGGGTTCCCAGTACCAAGTGATTCTAGTTCGGAGATAAGATGGCTATGGATAACCGAGTCAAAAGCTTTACTAAAGTCAGTGAACATGGCATCAACTTGGCAATCGGACTCAAAGCTATCAAGAATATACGATGTGAGAACTAGGGTACAGGTGGTAGTAGATTTCCCAGGACGAAAACCATGTTGGTCAGCAACTAATATATGGTTAAGACTTCATTTGATATTAGTGTAAACAATGGACTCAAGTAGTTTTGAAATGTGGGGGAGAATAGAAATAGGCCTGTAGTTAGAAACTAGTGAGGTACACAGCAGGAAAAACATCTTCATCGAGTGATTGTCTAAAGAGCAGAAATATAGGGTAAACTATGGAGTCTTGACAATTAAAAAGTAAACGTGCAGAAATACCATCAGGGCCATTAGAATTGTTATTTTTTAGAGAGTTAAGTGCAAGTTGCACATCATCAAGTGTAGAGAGGCAATTAGAAGGAAGTTCGTATGGATATCTATTATTTGTAGTGGGATTAAAAGGTGGAGAAGAAGAGGAATTATACATGGAATTGAAGTACTTAGATAACAAATTGGCAGAATCACGAGGATTATCAGCTGTAGTGGTATCCCAACGTAAGGTGGAGGGTAGCGTGTTGTGCTTACTTAGATTTTTAGTATACTTCCAAAAGGAAGAGGGGTTGTGAGTGAGCGAGTATTCTGTATGTCTTATATATAACTGATGGTCTATCTTAGAAGTGTATTTACATTTCGCAAGAAGCTCAGAAAAAGCTAAGTAGTCGCAGGGCAACTTAGTCCTCTTAAAAATTGCATGGGCACGTTTTTTCTTTAAAATAAGATTTTTAAGTGTGGGAGAGGTCCATAGAGGAAATTTTGGTAACTTATAAATTTTTGTAGGAACAAACAACTCAATAGAATGAAGCAGGGCTTCATTAAAAATAGAGGCAGCACCGTTGATTGAGTATTGTGAAAAGGTAGACTCCCAGTTAAATGAGTTATTGTGATATACCAGAGTGGTTTGCATCTTTGAAGTCTTTATATGTGTGGGTATTAGGTGAAACATTATAAGATTGGAAAGGAAATATTATGTGAAGAGGCGGGTGATAAGGGTCCGGAATAACAAGTGATTCAGTTGCTGTACTGCTAGTGACTTTATTGGAATTTGAAAAAATAAGATCAAGAATGCTGCCATGACTATTAGGAAGGAAGTTATGTTGAAAGAAATTAAGGTAAGAAAAAGAGTCAATAATAGATGTGGTAACCACATTCTGATCATTTGTGACAATTAATCCTAGTTCATCAGATGACCATGTAACATTAGGTAGATTGTAATCACCATAAAAGATAACTGATAAAGATTTATAGGAGGATATGATTTGCTCAACAGAAGCAACGTGGGATTTGACTACAGAAAGAGGAGAGTGTGGAGGTAAATAAACACCACCTACCAATAAATAATTAGAGTTGAAGGACAGTAAGGCAAATATTTGCTCAACATTCGAGGCACTTGAAGGAATAGGATGAGATTTAAGGGCATTATTGATGGCAATTAATACTCCACCTCCTCGGAGAAAAGAACTGTTGTTTGGATTTCTATTGAGTCTAATCACTTGAAAGCAATGGAAACCTAATTCATTATCACTTATGTCAGGTGTTAACCATGTTTCAGTGAGGATAATGACGTCATAAAAGTTAAACATAGGAAGGGACATCTTAGATTGACTAATTTGGTTTTTAGGCCACGTACATTTTGATAGAATATTTTTAGATTTGAATCAATGGTCTTATTACATATATTATTGCTTTTAGTATTAGAATTATAAACTGGTTTAGAAAATGAAGTTTTAAAGTTATTAAAATACAATACGAAAGGTTTTAAAGTTTGTTGAGCTGAGTGGAAGCGTGGACAGTAAGACGATTGAGATTTAAAGTTATACATACAGTTGTGGTGTTGATCTGAAAGACATGAGCAGTAGTACAAGACGGTTTTGTTCGAGGCAGGAGGCGATTGATTAGGCAGTGGAAGGCCGGTACTTGTTAGTTTTTTGGATGGGCAAATGTAGAGTTAGAGGCATGATGGCGTCTGGTCTGCGATGAACGATAAAGTGGCACAATGAAGGGGAATCTATCTCTATAGTTGATCGTCAGGTCGGTTTCTCCGTTCTTTATGCGGTTTTCCAATTTGGTGTATGCAAGACGGATAGACTCTCGCTCAAGTGGGGTGCGATCACGGGTTATAGTGACAGAACGAAGCCTACTGTCATGGGGAAGGCCTCTGGTATTTTTATTGAAGTCAGAAACTAGTTTAAGAGCTATTTCTTTGGAAGGAAAGAATACCTTGAGAGGTTTCGGACCCCTATCATTAGGTTTGCCAAGTCTGATTGACTTGAGATTAGCAACTACTTCAGGAAAGTATGGGTCGATTGTCTCAGCTATTTTTGAAGTGTCATCTGAGATTGTTTCTTCTATTACAGAAGATGACGATTCTTTTAATCCACGAATAATGACATTCCGAGAACATCACTCTCGTTGATCTCTTGAAGAATGCTTGGGACAGTGCCAGCCGAAAGAGTAGGGCGACAACTGTTTGCCGCTTTAAGGTCTTGGATACGCTTGTTGAGATTAGAGATGTTCTCACGAAGATTGTCATTGTCTAATTTTAAGTTCGCCACCTGAGTTGACAGATGACTAATGCTTTCTTCCAGCTCAGTAAGATTAGTACTTTGAGATTCACATAGTAGTTTACACTGGTCCAGGGTTTCAATTTGAGTTTTTTGGTGCTCAGCCATAGTTTTGTTAAATATTGTTAAATATTAATTTACATTCAGTTACATAATTAAATAACGATAGCAAATAACTCTATCAAACGTATCTTTGATTTAACATTAATTTATAGTGGAAAACTTGTTTGCTTAAATATTCTTATTATATCACCACCATAATATGTTAATCTGTCTATTTATTATCTAGTTATTCTGTCTATTTTTTTTCAAACTATTTTTTCCCATTTCATGTATTATCTAAATAAAATTTGACCCCAGAAACTAACTTCAATATTAAAACAAAATTGTTATATTCTAAAAAGTATTTCCGAGAAAAATTAAGAAAAGTAGTCAACTGATCTGCTTAACAGTAGGGGTTAAGTGTACCACGTCACTGAATAAGTGACTGTAATGTATGTGTGATATTCAATTTAATGACGAATCATTGAATACGAAGAAGTACTTTGACTTCTAAGTAAAGACGGTCTATCAGCTAATTCTTATTTAACTTCTTATAAAACTCTTCTCCATTGTGCGTCCTTGGTGCACCCTATATTTTGTAACCCTATTCATAGGGTTAGGTACATCTGATGGCTTTATGTCATGCATTCTATGGCATGATACATCAGTTTCTTTCTTTGAAGACTATAGACTCAAAAACTACTCAACCGCTTTCAATAAAAATTAGGAGACCTGGGAAGAGTTTGAAATTTTGTTTTTAAATCCATAAACATCGGTTTTTTTGCAGCTCACCAAAATCGAATATCTTTTTGTTTATAAATGAGGTTTCTATTGGTTACAGATAATATAATAAATTGTTATTGTGATTGTACATACATTTTCGTATTATATTCTATGTATTGCTGCTTAGGTTGTATATAATAATAAAGCTATTCAATAGCAAAATTGAGTAACAGCTATAATATTTAAGATTAAACGAGAATGTTGAGGTTTAAATACTAAAAAATACTCGACCGATTTTTACAAGAATCGAACAATAATTTTTCAACTGAAGTAAAACGGAAACGATAAATAAATAGTCGGCTAATACAGTAATTTTAGTAGGGTGATATCTAAATGAGGCATATTATGCTAATCCACAGTCTGTGAACAATTAGCACCTCATTTTACACACTAATTAATTGGAACCCTAGATGGGTCCGTAAAGAGTATTATAATATAATACACGGAAAACAGCTATTATACACAAAAGGTAAAATGTTTTGCTAAGGCATAAAATGAAAAACTACTCGATTGATTTCAAAGATTGAAGGAATTTGTAAATAATATATTGAAACAGTTAGTTTACAGTTGTTTTTTAAACCATAACCATTGTTTACGTACCGGCCATTGCATTTGACCAGGCAACTTTAATATGAGAAAGTGGTTCACTGATTTGGATTGGATTGTGAAATAATGACAGTAGTAATTCGTGTATTGAATATAATGTAATAATAACTTTAAACACACCGACTAACGAAGACATCTCTTCGCCAGAGGAATAATAATAATAATAATAATAATAATAATAATAATAATAATAAAACAATGATAATAAGCGATAACTGCCCTATCGTCACACAGGACCACTGTTATGGAATATAGCATGGCGATGCAGGTATCGGTGGCGGCGGCGGCACCGACGGTTATGACGACGGGCGATATTAAAAATTTACAATATACAATACAACTATGTACGAGCGATATATAATATATATATATATATCCTATCGTATGTGCGATCGGACGATTCGGACGGCGCAATGAAAATAGACATGGTGGTCAACATTGAAGTTGCTAACCGGATGACAGCCCGATAGGTAAAAACGACTATTGAATACCACCGGACGCGTTGCAAGTACAATGCTACTAAATGCTACCAATGAGCGTATCGCACGCAAAGCACAAAAAGCGTCGGATGACAAACGGCAGCCCCATGACTCAACGATCACTGTACTATCGAACGATATAACGACGACAGCACCACACAGGGTAACAAAAGCGGACGCACGTCGCTAGCTATAGATTTTGCCCAAATGCATAGTATAACGACTAGTTGGTGACATTGACTATAAGCCGCGATGAGTATGGGGAGAGAGAGTTGTACAGAGATAGAGGGCATTCGCCGCCCTATATTATACCTCACGAACTGGTTAATGAACGATGTAGATTAACGGTGGTGGCAAGTTTGAACTACCATAATAATAGATTTACTTATTTCTGCATCCAATAATCGGTCCACGTAAGAAAAAAGTAACTTATTACTAACTATTACAGGGGGATTGTCTATCTCGGTTTCATTTTTCCCCAGGCCACGCCGGTAATACAACTAATTGATACATTTAAGCCAAAGTGCTTTATTTATATCCAGGGCAATTTCTGAAACTACCAAAGGATATGAACAGAGTTTTTTTTAGTTAAAACATAACACTACCGAGCAGGTTATAAGTATAGTTTTACTGATCCAACTTCTATCCACGGAATATTGAGCTTAAGAATAGAAAGTCACTGACTTTGTGCTATTGGTCCTGTAAAAAAAATCAAAAAAATAAGAAACAATTTTAAAAAGTTTTTCCTGTTGAGTTTGGGTAATAGGGATAGATGATTTGTCAATATTTTATTAGTTTAATTTGTTCAGTTTATTTAAAACAAAGAATATGAAAATCCATAATAAAAAAAATCAATGATTTTCCAGTGGATTTGTAGGTGTTGGTATGGGTTTATTAAATTACTGCACACGTTTTAGTAATTATGAAGTTTGATTATTATATATAAAACATGTATAGTATGTATGTCGGCTGTTTTAGCAAAGCTGTCTTGTCAAATCGCTTATATTCACCTGATCGGTTGTCAGTCGTGGTCGTATTAATAACTCCCATTCGAGTATATCCACAGTCGATTTTGTAGTCACCAGCTTTCTTAAGGAATTTGTTTCTACCCAGTGACAGTGGAAAATCAGTTAGTACCAAAATCGTTGTCTTCCCAAACTACGTCCATTGAGATGGATTCATAATATGATAGATGCTTAGCTCTTCCTAAAGTTGAAATGTGATATGAGTGCACACCCGATCTTCTAGTTTGCGAATCGGTGGTTTTACACACAAACAAACGTGGCACGACCTTACTTAGTTTCGTCTGCCTCTCGCATACCAGCCCAGAAGATACGATTCTTTATGCTTCGGTACGGTTTTTTCCACCCAGAGGCATTCACTTTGTCGTGGTTGTAAACGTTTAAAGCAGTATCTGGGCCTTTTCAGCTGGGACCACCACTCCCTCTCAGAAATCCACTGTCCCGATTTCTTCAGATCCATTTACGAGTTTCCAGGCCGTAAAGCTCCAAAGCTCCTCTTTCTCCGGGCCAGAACTTGTAATTTGTGATTCCTGGTCAGGAACGTTGCTTACTGAAAGAATAAAACTCCGTGGCTTACCGCTCTTTGGCGACTCCAGAATTTTTCATCGGCTACTTCTTGGCCATCCTGGATCCCACAGTTATTTCGGCGTTTTCCGAATCCGGTAGTCATGATGTAGCGGACCCAGGGCGTACAACGACCTTTGGATGTTGATGGTAGGATTTGTGAAATAATTTGTACGACTTGTGAAAAATATACTATGTGTTTTTATTCGAATATGCAAAATGATTTAATTTAATACTGTAAATTATTCAGAGTTAGATACTCAAACGAATTTAATTCCCAAGTCCTTAGAATATTATGCCTTGAGTCAAAAATATTCTAAGTCCAATTTAACTAATTCGCTGAAAATATTCTAAGTCCAAATAATTGATTCAATGAACAAATGGACGTGAAGGTGCTCGCGCTTGCTCTGGTAGATCACGTCTGAATATGGGCCATTTCGGGCTCCCTTATATATGGCTTCCCCGTACTCCTCCAGTGTTGGTACAAGAGTCCTTCGGTTCATCCCACGCTTTGTCGGTCGTGTGTGTGTCTTGACGTAGATGCGTGCACGTGCCGGATGTTGTTGCGGTCGCGTTACTGTGACTTTATATTTTATATTATTTAATATAAAATATCTCTCTCTATGTTCACGATTTTTATAGATCGTTGCAATAATGATAAAACAACATATTTACAATTCTTAGTATTTCGCTTATTATTATTATTATATTTTTTTGGTGGTACCATTTCTATACAGGTTTTTAAGGGCTTTTTTAGTATGACTAGTTTTTTACAATATTATGTAGATTGTAGATAGTCTAGTTCCAAGAATTGTATAGGCCTATTCCCACGATTAGTTTTACTATTTCTTTCGAGGTCATTGTATCATATTACATTTATTTATCATAATTGCGTTTTAGGCTTTACTATATATATGCCTTGACGTTTACATAGTAGTAATATATGTTATGTACTACGGGTACATAGCAATGACTACCATATACACAACTTGATCTTATGGAATGTAGATAGTGGCTTGTTCTTATTTGGGCTATCTGTAAACCAGACCAGTTGTCGGTCGTGCTCTTGTGGATGTCGAAAGAGACACAGTGGTCACTGTCACTTTGCTTTGCCCAGAATCTGAAATCAAAATTAATATATAATTATAATGACACCATTTATGACTTTAACTTGTATTATACACATGTAGTTATGTACATAGTGAACTTCATAAGCAATCAATAAGGTATCAAATATATATACCACCCACTTTGTAGCTGTTATTTCATTTTGCATATTAAAAAAAAAAAAATAATAATAGAACTAGTGGTGTAGTATGGTAAATCGTATAAAGTTAATTTATTTGGTTTAAATGTGTATTAGGAAAGCTAGTAGTAGTTCCTGGAAATCCATTGATGTGTTATACACCGCTGCACTCGCTGCACAACAATGCTCACTTAGCAGATATTACACGACGAGCCAGTCTGGATTATACAGAGTTAGTGAGTGTGTTATTCTACCAATTAATATTTTAACTGATGTCGATGCCAAAATTATCAAAGAACACATTAAAGCAGGGATGTCCAACCCGTGGCCCGCGGGCCGCATGCGGCCCATGATAGGTTTTGATATGGCCCTGTCGTATATTTCAAAACCATCAACTTATGAATAAAATAAAAAAAAATTATTAAAAATAAAACCTATTAATATAAGGTGCCAATACCTATTATATTGATTGAATAGTATGTGAATGTGTTATTGAAATTTTGTGATAGCGAATGGCGATGGCGAAAAAATATACTGTATTATTATAAAAATGTATGTGGCCCACGACAACTTCTACTTACTTAATGTGGCCCGGTATACCCAAAAGGTTGGACACCCCTGCATTAAAGGACAAACGCTAGCCATATTGGTCGAAGAACTAAGACGACACATGAAAACAATAATTAAAGTGGGTAAACCAACGTCATTGGAGTCAGCAATAAAGGAGAGTTCAGAAGAAAGAACGAGTATATAAATCCGACAAGGAATCACAGCGTTTTTTCAATAATCTAAAACCAGGAGGAAAGACCTGATATTATAGCCAATGTAAAACAAATACCCATCAAACCACATAAACTTAATTAAATTAGACACTTTAACCGACGATGTAAGGGTAAATACTAATGATACATATAAACTTCAAGGCATTCACGAAACCCGCGTAACCCAAAATAACTAAAATGCTTCCTATTACTTGTGGGGTACTATCGAAAGTTTGTCAAAGACTTCAGTCATATTTACAACCCACTCACCACGCTTCTCAAGAAGAAAACAAGGTTTAAGTGGACGGACTGGTACCAACATTTCTTCGAATAGCTCAAAGAAATCCTTACCACGGGACCACTACTACAACATCCGAATTTCACTCAACCATAACTAATTACCACAGATGCATTAAATTCAGCTATTGGAGCCGTTTTATCTTGGATTTCCCAATAGAATATATATCAACAACCCTCAACAAAGTGGAGGAAAACTACAACACCAAAGAAAAATAATTGCTAGCCATTGTGTGGGCCATAAAGCAATTCAGACACTACGTATTCAGTCACAAGTTCTATAACGTCACCGACCATCGACCGTTAACTTAGTTATTTTCAGTGGCCGATCCGAGCGCGAGACTCATACACTGGAGACTAAAGCTCGAAGAACATGACTACGAAATAATATACAAACCGGGAGTCCTCAGTGCAAACGTGGATGCCATAGGTAGAATACTACATAAAAATTATTTTAATTACCTTAAAAACAATTAAGAAAACTTCAAACGAAACGATTCACCAGTCATTAACCAACGAGTTGTCGAAATGGTAGGGGATTTCTTTGAAGCAACACAAGACTATGTGCTAGTGTATTGTGTATCAGCTGATTTAGACATGTGGGTTAGATTTAGAGTTCAACAGACGGTTTGGACATACTCACGTTCTTAAGGGACAACAAAAAGGTGTAACAGAAATAGCCCAATAAATGGAACATAAAAACCAAAAATTACTATATCTTATAAGTTATAAAGGATTCAAGGCAGACGTGGTAGACAATATCAGGAAATGTCAATCATATCAAGTCAACAATGCCAGTGACTACACAGTAAAATAACCTATGGTCATCACGACCACATCCCGACCTTCACTCGAAAAAATATTTATGGACATAGTTGGAGCGATCACCACGTCCTACAAAACAACTCGTACATCCTTCCAACACAAGTTGCCCTGACAAAATATTCTATATAAAAATATAAAATATTCTTTAAATATTCTATAATATGTAAAAAAAAGTATTATGTTGTGTTATTTGAATATTATGTACTAATTAGAGTTATTTTAAAAGTTTATTTGACATTTATAAAATGTTATTTAACATAACTTAATAGGTATACATATTGCCCCATAGACAGATATGCAATGTCTGTGCAATCATAAATAAAATGACAAATACAAATTTGACAACCCCCCCCCCAAAAAAAAAAAAATGTCAAACATTAAATTCTAAATATTAAAAAACCAACAAATGACAACTTATTGTAAGCATAATGAAGATTGTGCGTAACAATATTAAAATAATCTACCTACGTTACAAGTTGTAACAAAATAATTATTATAATCTTAAAATAGTAATTTTAACCTCTCACACTCATTTTAATACCAAAATATTTTTTTTTTTAGCTTTAAGTTTAGGAGAAGATATCACCAGTGATTATGCATGTATGGTTAAAAATGTTTTTTTTTTAAATATAATATGAATGATTTGTGTATAATTAAATAAATATAGATAATGATAAAATAACATTTTTTTTTTTAATATTTCATAATATTATAAATATATAATAATGTATGTAATTTTATATTGGTAAAAATTGATGGGATAAGCATTGTATATATTCAAATCTAGTTATTCTGCAACAACTGTCTTTGATCTCTGATTTATTTTCCCTTTCTTTTACATAATTTCTTGTATTAATAATATGAACACTTCTAATGTGTATATATGTTTCGCATTGTACATTTACCAAAATGTTTATAAATTGGTAGAAGTTTGGATGGGCTGAATAAAATATAGCATTGATTTTCGAATAAAAGAATTCACGACTGTTGGTGATCCTCACAACATGTAAACTAAGCCTACATTTCCGGAGAATATTGTGATCTTTTGGACATGTCATTTTCTAATATATAGTCAATAAAACTACTCGATAGTCTTGAGGTAAAATAGAAATTAAGCCATCAGTGAAGCAATTATTGACATCTCATAGTATATCAGATCTCTTCAAAATAGCTACTGTCACAGTTGTAAGCGTGAACGATAAACTAATTTTCTCGATCGATATACTCATCACAAATGAAATGAGATTTATGATGAATTAAGTCCTAGCAGTGGACAAGATGCAAGGAATAAGAAACAATTACAAAATACCGGAATAATCAGTATCAATCCTAAATGTAAAATATATACGAAAAAATAATACACTCCTTCCCACGCGAATATATAAATCAAAAACATTCATCGATTTTTACCCTAATATTGCCCTAAATGTAACTCCAATTAATTTTAATAATATCGGAGGTGCTAGTAGACGACAGGACCTAAACAATAAAGGTATTCAATATCGTTTTTGGAATTTAGCTAGGGATGTGGAAGATTTAAAATCCTTACAGGAACAGATAACATTTGAACTAAATAGTAATAATAATCATAAAAGGCACACTTATACCTTGGCAACGATAACTATTATTGAACTACTAATAATTTTAATTATACTGATAGTAGTATATATTTGTATGTTCACAGTACACTTTTTGTGTAACCACGGTAATTTCACGCCCTTCAAGGGAGGATGGCCCCCTTGGACACAATAATTTTACCGTGTAAAAATTATGGAGAATATTAGTAAATTCACCACGGTAATTTCACACCGTTCAAGGGAGGATGCCCCCCTTGGACACAATAATTTTACCGTGTAAAAATTATGGAGAGTTTGCACACTCAAAATCAGTTTTGTTCAAATATTTACCGTGTACACGCTAAATGGTTTTTTTCTCAACAAACCTTATTACTAAAATGAAATAATTATTTAAAATACAGAACACAAGTTATGTAATAATAGATTTTTTATTATTGTAAATTAATTCTTAAATATATTTACACAAGTTTTCTTACTTCTCTAGTAAAAGGTACATATTCTACAATACGATCATGAATTAATAAACAATAAGCAGTTACACCTGTAAGCGAATCTGAAGCTTCGATTTCCAATTGGACATCCACTGCTGAGGCTGTGGCTGAATCGTTCTGTTTTGAAGTGTCGATAACTATAATTGGCGCTTTTGTTACAAAAGTAGAAGGACTCAATATCGGGTTACGAATACTTTTTTCATAGTACGATTCTTGAAACGATGTATACATATTATACAATAAGGTGAAATTATTTTTCGAAAAATCTAAATTCAAATTATCGTATGGATAAGCTATCGAGTTCAGAAATACTTTAACGTTTGTTAGATTACAATGATCGAATATACTACAATCTTTTGATAACACATTTTTACGTCCTTTCTGTAATCCAATTATGATGAATCGTGGTTTTTCTAATTTCGAAGCAGTTTTCAAATTCCACACAACTTTTTTAGTGGTTCCGAGTTCAGGATATTCAAAAGTTTCAAAAGATCTAAAAGGAATAAACAAACTTTTTTCTTTTTCTATAAGTTTCAATAATTTCAACCTTTCTTCATCGTCAACAGTGATATGTGGAACCTTCCAGACTATTTTATTTAAGGTGACTTTACCTTCAGTGGTAGTTGCACCACTTTTAACTTGTAAAGCATTTAAATCACTATGACTTCGAGTTAATATTAATTCCAATCTAGAATTCACTAATATTCTTTTATAATCTTCAAACAAACCTAACCAATATTTTAATGGAATGCAAGCACTAAATTCACCTTTGTCATTTTCCGATTGCGTTGCGTTTTTAAAATTCCAACCAGCATTTTCATAGCAATTGTAGTTGTCTGGTGTACCGGATAAGTAACCTTTCAACGAGCTAGTGATTCCAAGAACACGTGTGCTATCTACTTCTATCCCATTGATTTCCAACCGTATTTGCTCAAAAAGGTAAGAGTAACCGTTATTAGATAGTTTCACTTTGGTAGCATCAGTAATTATTCCTTCCAAAAAAATAAAGCTTTCGTGTAGATATGGGTAGACATCCGTTTGCTGGATTGATATACGTATTTCATCATTATTATTAAATGATGTAGTATACGGTGTGTATGAATGATATTCAATTTTCGTAATTTTAGAATCCGTTTCGTACTGTGAAGTTATATCCAAAATATCACTTTCAGGCATTCTGCTTTAATTGATAACCTAAAGCTTGTAAAATTTTTTTATTTTTCACCGTCAATTTTTTTATTTTATTTGATGTTACTGGTAGCACTTTAGTCTTATGACTAGTTGTACTTACCTGAAGTAGTGGGTTTATATTGAATTTCAACCCCATCTCAAGACCCGTAACGTTTAATATGTAACACGATTGTCAATGCCTCACCAAAATTATCAATCGGATTATGGTCTTGATCGACCAGCTGTACGGTTATCGAGTCAATATTTGTTTTATTTAATTTGTAATATATCAAATTTGGAGGCGACTGAACCACTTTTGTTCCTGTTCTTTCATTTGGGAAAAACTCGTAAATCGAATGGCTTTGAAGATGGTTGCTGAATGAACCTTGAGCTATATTACACATTACTTTTATAGAATTAATTGTATTCAAATGTACAGCTTTTTCCGATCGATGAATTGCATATTCCGGATTATATTCTTTATCTTCAAACCCAAATACAGACGCCACACTATATGGAATATTAAACTTTAGTATTCCATTACATTTTATATATGATCTGAAATCATGAAGATCAACTGAAATGTCAAATGATAACTCGGTTCCATTTTTTTTATTAAAGAAATCTACTTGATCTTTAACTCGAGCTTTTATATCTTCAATTTCATAACACCCCTCTTCTAGTGTAATAAAACACGGTATGATATTATTGTCATGGTCTGCTATTAACATTTCAAATTTATTATTAGTACTGTTTATATTTGGGAATGAGTTAAATGTTTGTAAACATATCAAAGCTATTTCTGAGTCTTCGCACACGTTTATAGATGGAAAATAATTTGTAGATAATTTGGTTGTATTCCCATTTAAACTTAATGTAACTGTCTCATACATTGTAAATCTTAGTTAAAAATTTAATATTCTAGATCCACAACGTTTAATATGTAGTACAATTGTTAGTGTTTCATTTAAATTATCAATCGGATTATGATCTTGATCAACTAATTGGACAGTTATTGAGTCAATATTTGTTTTGTTTAATTTGTAATATATCAAA
Source organism: Neotoxoptera formosana (assembly GCA_022818045.1). Classification (NCBI taxonomy): domain Eukaryota; kingdom Metazoa; phylum Arthropoda; class Insecta; order Hemiptera; family Aphididae; genus Neotoxoptera; species Neotoxoptera formosana. The sequence continues at coordinate 88,606,071 of CM040630.1, forward strand.
TTTAGGGGTGACTGAATCACTTTTGTTCGTGTCCTTCCACTAGGGAAAAACTCGTAAATCGAATGACTTTGAAGATGGTTGTCAAATGATCCTTGAGCTATATTACACATCACTTTTATAGAATTAATTGTATTCAAATTTACAGCTTTTTCCGATCGACGAGGAGTTTCAAATTTATATTCTCGTTTTTCAAACCCCAATACAGATGCCATACTATTTGGAATATCAAACTTTACTGTTCCATTACATTTAATACACGATCTGAAATCAACAGGATCAATACTTATGTTGAAAAATAACTTAGTATTATATTTATTATTTAACTTTAGTATCTTTTTTTTAATCGCATTGTTAATATCCTCTATTTCATAACATCCTTCATCCAGCTTAAATGGATAAATGTTATTATCAAGGTGTTGATTTTTACCAGAAATTAATTCTATTCCAATTGTGTTGTTAGTGGAATTTATATTCGGAAATGAATTATAAGTTTGTAAACATAACAAAGCCATTTCCGAATCCTCGTAAACATTTAGATGTGGAAAATAATTCGTAGATAATACAGTTGTACTTCCAGTCAAACTTAATGTGGTAGATTCATGCATTGTAAAAATTCAAGACATAAATGTCCACAATTAAATGTGTTGTAATCTTGATAATTAGAATAATTGTATACAATTTTATTCTTTTTAAAGTAATTCTGTAATTCAGTTGGTGGCGGTAAATCACCAAAGCTATCAAAATACACAACTTTATCGTTATTTTTATGAAACGCTACCCAATGGGTTCCATCACCTGAAGATATGTCTAAATTTAATATACCACATTCGATTTTATACGGTTTTTTTGGTAAGTTATCACGTGAAAAGATTCCACGGAAATGGTTGATTTTTAACTCTGCAACATATTTTATAATATCTCGAGATGAAAGTGGTCTGTTAGGTAGCGTTTTCATCAGTTTTTTTTCTTTTTTTTTTTCTTAACCTATTATTGTTTGAATTCAAACCACTGCCTTTTTTTCTTTTTGAATTTTGATACGTATTATACACACTAGCACCTCCAGACATCAAACTACCAAGTGCTGACAATCCTGCAAATATAGGTATTAAGGGAATTACACCTCCTGACTGCCTCGGTGCTAAAATCAACCTTTTACCACCATTCTTTTTCTTTGAGATTCTTTTTTTCTTCGCTGCTAGTATACCATTTGTTTTCATAGCACGTTTCCGTTTACAACCCATACCTATTTTTCTTTTAGCTTTCATCACGTTTGTTACTGCGTACGCGACTAATTTCTCTTTTCTAGGTGTATTTTTTGCTTTAAATCTTTCCCAAGCACGGTTTTCTAACACTTTATCGGCTTTGTGTCTATCGTCTAAATTTTTACTCGTTGCATACACAATATCGTGATCACGACAAGCAGCATCCAATGGGTTTATTCCTTTATCACCACGATCTAGTCTTTTTTTTAATTTCGTGCCAGGACCACAATACTGATATCCTGAAACATGGGCTTCGAACGGGAGACTATTTATAAGGGAGTTTACAAATCCTTTTCCAGTCTTGACTGACTTACACTTACGAGTCGAACGTGTCATCGATAACTGGTTATAAATTAGTAAATTCTAGAGTATTTATAAGAAAATAATATGGATTTGATAGAACAGAAAGATAAATTGGATGTTACAAATGTAGATGTTCAGGTAGTAAAAAAACCATCAAGACACGGTTCGTTATTACCCGATACTATACGTGCTATACTAGTTGGTCCCAGTGGCTCAGGAAAAACAAATATAATGTATAATCTAATCACACATGCAAACGGGTTAAGATTTGAAAATATTTATTTATACTCGAAAACCTCTAATCAGGAAAAATATGTTTTATTGAAAAAAATAATAGATGATATAAAAGGTGCTAATTTTTTCATATTTACAAGCGCTGATAAGGTAATAAAACCAAACTTAACCAAGAAAAATTCTATTATCATTTTTGATGATGTGATATGTGGTCCACAATCCGTAATCAGAGAATACTTTAGCATGGGTAGACATTCAGGTGCTAGCTCTGTATTTTATTTAGCACAGACATATTCTAAAATAACAAAACAGCTAGTAAGAGATAACGCAAACTTCTTAATAATACTGAAACAAGATGATACAAATTTACGACATATATTCAACGATCATTCGTCTACAGATATGGATTTCTCAGAATTTCGTAAAATTTCTCATTTATGTTGGAATCATAGTGATTATGGGTTTATGGTCATCGATAAAACTCGGGAAATGAATGAAGGAAGGTATAGATGTGGTTTTCATACATTCATTAAAATAAAATAATTTTATATGCTTATACCTATATATAAATATACCGTCACACAGTTATTATCTGCATAGTGTTATCGGTAGTCATACGATACAGGTATATTACATTTATTATTTACAATGAACAAAGAAAAAGTCTTGTTGGAAAGTTTGATAACATAAAAAAAAAATATACAACGGAAAATAATGGAAATGAAACGTGGTGTTATAGATTCTGAAAACTACTTCCGTGAAGCATTTAAGCCGATAATTGAACCATTGAGTACACATGTACAACAAAATGCAACATGTAACACACGACCAACTGAACTAGAAAATAAATCAGAAACCCCATGCATTAGTGAAGAAGATAATGATGAAGAATTAAATTCAACATATGAAAATTTTTTAAATAATCGTCCTAAATCAACACGTTATGATAAATCCTATGGTATGCATTATGATAAAGATAGTGATTCATATAAAATAGGAAAACATTCTGTAACTTTTAGTCACGGTAAATTACTGTTGCTTAATAAATACTATGAATTTACACCAGGACTATGGTCTTTATTATGTGAGAAGGAACCAAAAAATACAACTATAGCAGATATAGAATCTTATTACAATATTTTGAAAACTACTGGAGTCCATTTAAAAGCAGATGGAAAACCTAAAACCTCGAGGTACCATAAATGGATGACTGTTGTAAAACCACTGTATGATCGAATGAAAATGGAGGAAAAACAGTTTAACGAAGAAATAAGTAAAATGAATGAGAATGCAACTCCTCGAATTAACTTAAAATCATTTAACAATACTTTACCTTTTACTCCTGATCTATTTAACGCTTGTGACATTTCGAATTTGATCGATTTCAAAATAACGAAAATCAAAAAAATAAAACTTAGTCGAAATGCCCCCGTGGCCGACTAAGCTTTGGAGCAAGGCCGCCAACCACGAGCCGAGACCTTGATGGGCCGGAGCATCGTGGATTTGATTATTAATTAGAATAATGTGTAACTAAGGATGAAATAATAACGAGGGTAATAATAATAATAATAAAGTACAACTCAAGTTAGGTATGAAAATATATATATATTGTCTTAAGTTGGTGCCGAGAAAGCTCAAAGGGCGTAAAACTCGGACAGAATGAAATAAATAATAATGTATACAGCGAGCCAACAACGACGAGGCAACCAAAATACTTATAGTATAAGAAATAATAATAAACACGGAACCATTATAATGATAATGAGCCATGCCGGGACTTCAACGGCTCCACTGGACGGTTACCGGTCCACATGGCCATATACAATATAAATATATACCACCGATAATATGCACCGTGAATAATATATGAATAATAATATGGAAAACAAAATAATAATAAAATAATAATATATAAATATACGTTACGTTCACCAGCCAGAAATATATAGTTTAAAAATACGCACCCATAATATACACTAAAGGGACCAGACACCCGTCGATGTCTGATCATCCTTTTGGTGGTACTACCTGCCTTTCTGCGGACATCGCCAGGGAGGATTTCTATGTGTCGTTACTCCATAGTGGTGATGTATATATATCGTGGACAGAAAAAATGGACCGCGGACTTGAGTACTGCTTGGCAGCCAGCCAGAGAAGAAAGAGAAAAAAGAAAAACGCGAGAGAACAAACACAGGCCGGCGTTAGCCGGTCGCCGTCGCCGAGAAAGGTGGTGGGAACAACGTACGATATTAATCTATTATAACTTATAAGTGATAGCAATATATGTGATCGCGGACAGAGGTGGTGCGGCGTGCGGGTGGTGGTGCGGCCTACGGGTGTTGTACAGTCGACGCGGCGTATCTCATATTTTGTTACGTTACACGCTAAACGTAGAAAAATTGAACCATTTGATTTTAATCAATCAACAAGTAGTTTTCCGTTTACAGATCACATTTCTACAGATATGATTAATTTTACTTCATCACCTGAGCCTAAGTCAGGTAGCGGTTTATATAAAGATGTCTTACCTCAAACCCAATTAGTTTATTATGACGATCCGAATGAGCTAGTAACTAGATTAAATCTTCTGACATCATCACAAAGTGTTGGTAATACCGGTGTTAATAATGAAATTATATCTATTTTAGAAGAACTACGTGAGAGAAATATTATAGTATAATGACAACCTTAGAGAGTATAGCTAATGAGCTACATCGACCAGCGAGAAAAATATTTCCTAGACGTAGTGTGGTAACACGGTTTATTACGTTGGCAAGCTGATTTAATGGATATGCAATCTCATTCTAGACAAAATTATGGAATTTTATTTAGTTGTTATAGATACATATAGCAAATATGTATTTGTGGAACGCAAAATAAATCAGCGAAAGAATGTACAAAAGGAATGTTTAATATATTGAAAAAAGCTAATCCAAAACTTTTACAAACAGATAATGGTACAGAATTTTATAATACACAATTTCAAGATTTAATGAAAAAATATAAAATTAAACATTACAGTTCATATAGCGTTATTAAATGTTCAATCGCTGAACGCGTTATCCAAACACTTAAAAATAATATATAAAACATTTTACTGCTACAGGTACATGGATTGGTATAATACAATATCAAAAATTATACATAACTATAATAATACAAAGCATAGAACAATCAAATGTACACCTAATGAAGCTCAAATGGATACAAACAGAATTAAATTTAATACGTATATAAATTCTGAAACATTATATAAACCAAAATTTTACGATAAAGTACGAATATCTAAGTATAAAGCATATACACCAAATTGGACAACAGAAATATTTACAGTTTCAAAAGTTTTACAGACAAATCCAGTAACTTATCAACTAAAGGATGAATCAGACAATATAATTTTAGGTGGTTTTTATGAACAGGAAATTAAATTAACTGATTTTCAACACCTTTCTCATTGAACGTATTGTAAAAAAAGTTGGGAATAAAATGCTTGTTAAAATGGTTAGGGTTTGATTCAAGTCAAAATTCATGGATCACATCATCAGATATTTTATTTTTTTTTATGCATATTATGTTATACTTTAATAATAAAAATCAGAAAAAAATATTTGTTTTTAGTTTGTAATTTTTTTATCTCGACACCTATTTTTTTAATTTTTTTTTTTAATAAATAAATTTTACTACACTACTGTTTTTTCATTAATTTATCCAGTTTTGTGACCATAAGCCAAAGTATTTATCCCATCATCATTTATATAACGTTTATCGTCATGCGCGCTTAGAACAAGTTTGTTCATTGTTTTCGAATGGACAACATGGTTGTGTGATTGGATAAAAGTAATGGTTCTATGAGTTAATTTATCCTTCACAGATAAATGATTAAAAAGCGTTTAGTATATCCTTATAATTATCGAATTGTATATGTTTTTTAATAACATAATTCTTTACACCTTTTGCTTTTTTTTTCCTCAGTACCGTCTACAGTTTTGTACGCATATAATTTCGGTCTTAATGATACGAATTCTTTAAGTATTACTCCTTTCAATTCATCCTTGAAAAAGCCTGGTTGACGTGTATGTAATGCGTTAAAACTATAATGGTCTTTAGGGTAATTAGATGTTTCAAAATATGGTAATAAATCATTTTAAATCATTGAACCAATGTGTAGTTTGAATAGTGTATATCATGGAAGCAGGATCCGAATATGAAGAACTAATTTTAGTACCATACCTGCGAATCCTACATAAATTGCCTTATCGAATTTAATAGTTTCCTTAGGTTGGTGAATAGCCATGAGATTCTTAGAGTATATAGTTCTGTCTTTAAAAACTAGTTTTTACCTAGTTTATTCGCTTTTTTTTCTGATGAAACCAGTTTTATAGAGTTCTTGCTCGAACATTTTCCATACATTTACCAAAAACACTATTAATAACAACTTCCAGAAATTTTTTTGACACTCATTTTTTGCTTCTGCTATCATTTTTGTAACGAATTCAATGTACGTCGCCATCCATTTTTTTTGTGAATAGCGGTTAGCTCGATGAATTTTTACTACTTTAAGACCGTGAGAAATCGCTTTTTTAAATTTTTGTAATGTATAATATAGTTTTTCTTCGGTGATAGAGTAGTTAACAATTTCTCAACTTTTGAATTTGGTGGACATTCGTTAAACGGTAAAAACGGGAAATCATTATGGTTTTTATGTAAATGCTTAGGGTACTCGATATCAACTTCTAATATATATCCTATTTCAGAATCATCGGAAATTTTAGTTACATCTATGTCGAGATCATCAACCCATTCAAAATCTTTAAAAGGTAATTCTGTTAACATAGACTTCCCATACAAATTTACACAGTCGAGATATGTGATCCAAGTAATCGGTTCATTCGAATTATAGTCCAATCCTTCAATATTTGGTATGTTTGCTTTAGCATATCTTTTAGTTGGTTAACAGATACCACCGCGTATTGATTTCTCAAAGAACAATAACATGTTATAATCCTTTAACCTCTCTAATTTAACCTTTGTATACTTAAGCATGCAATCAAAAGCAAATCCAGGTGCAGTCATATAATGAGCAGGATCTAGTCTGAGAGTAGATAAACATATGTCTCTAAAATTTTCGAACACGTCAGCTAGTATGGTAACATCAGTTTTTAAATAAAGATCGCTATATTCACCCAAAGTCTTTATACCAAATGTATTCCACATATTTTTTGCATGTATATAATCTTCATCACTTATATTCTCATCTGTTAAAGAGTTATAGAATTCAAGCTTTGATGGTAAAAAAGCATTATCTAATTTACTCCAACTATCAACATATTCATAAGGGAAGACTCCTTTCCGTGTAAGTAGATCTAAGGACTTCATAGAAAATATTTTAAGTGTTTCTCTAAACCTTGACTTATCTTCAGATAAATTGTCTGTTACTTAGCGACGTACTCATAAAACGGAATGTATCAACAAATTTTATACTAAATCTATATGCGATTTCCTTGCTAAATGATATATATTTTTCTGAGGAATTTGGGATAATATGAATATCTTTATCATCACAACCAAGTTCTCGAATAATAAAGTGGCTATCAAAAAATCGGAAACAAATGATGGATTAGTTATTTCAAAATACACTGAAGACATAAACAATGACTATAATTACCGGTAAAATGACAATGGTCTCGGACTTTGATTAAATTATTGATTTTAAAATGTTTTAAACATTTTTCACAAAATTTAGTTCTTTTAAAATGTGCTTCTTCTTTTTCAGTTTATTAATTTGATAAATTGTATTGATACTATTCCGATTTCAATCACAGCCTTTTCACCTCTATAAATTATTACCTTCCTCGGAATGTTAAACTGTTTTACCAACTCTTTTGAAATAATGCTATAGTCAACTTTTACATAAAACCCATAACTCATAATTTCATGTAAATGTGTAACATGAGTTTTCTGTTTTTTACATTGTTCAATAAATTTATTGGGTTGTTTAGAAGTTAATAAACATTCAAAATCTGCATAAATTACAAATGGAATCCTCTGGGTTTTTTTATAACCTTTGAAATAGATGAAATCATCATCTTTACCACAATTACGTTGATGTTCATTTAATCCTTTTACACCCCAAAGCTTACTTTCACACGGTTGAGTACTTGTAAAACATCTTTTACTTTCAAACATTTTCGTTTTCTGACTTTTGATCAATCTTGAAAAATTTTTAATATAACAATAATGTGATGTTTCATTATTGTTAAACAAAAATAGATCAAAATGATCATTTCTTTCAGTATTACAAATGTACAAAGGAAAATTGTTTTTTTGTTATTCAAACTATAAATGTTTATTGAAATATTGTTAATACGTTCAAATTTAGGTATCTGACTAATTGGTGTTGGAAAATCTATACATTTAAAATTTAAACCGCTTTTTACTTCTAACATCTTAAAATATTTTTCTCTAAAATTAGTTTTGTTGGAGCGATTATTAAACTTTGATAATAATGCGTATTTAAAACATTTATTATCACTATTTTTCACATTGATAATCGCTCTTTTATCTTTAATATGTTTAGGTAAATCAATATATGTTCCTCCTTTGAGAGGATTCACTATATTGATTCTTAACTGTAATGTTTCTATCACCTTAAGTGACCATCCAGATCCTTTCTGCGTGAAATCTGTCTCTTCTCGTAACAATTTATCAAACATGTCTAGATGAATTACACACAAGAACATTAGAAGTTTTGAATGAAATATCCTGTACTTCTTGTGTGATAAGTCTTTCGTAAACACTATCCACGACTAAATTAAATTTTATAGACGTATTTTTACACGATTCTTTTAACTTACAGATAAATTTATCTGAAATATGATTAAAATAAAGTGTGTAGTCTATAAATTATAATGTATTCCTAATGATTAAAGTTTTCGATCATATTTTAAATCGTTCAATGTCGAATAACTCCTCACCTGTGGAAATTGTTCGCTGACATTTTCTCACCGTTTGTCTTTTCATGATGAAACTGAAAATAGAATAAATAAAAAAAATAATGTAGGTAGATCATTTTATTTCAAATAAATTAATACATTCAGAATATATTTCTAAGACATAAAAATTAAAAAAGCGGTTTTTTTTTCATTCATTAAATATCAATATTTTTATTTTTTTTTTTAAATTCTATTGCTTCCTCGTCCATTGCTCATTGTACATTAACTGATAGTAAAAAAAAATAAAAGAGTGTAATAGCTGTAAACAATTCTAATAAGATTTTGAATTTGAAAATTAAAATTATTGATATTTTCCCAATAGTCAGTACATCTAGAACGATGAAATATAATTATCTTCACTTTTTATTCAATTAACTTTTTTGTATAGCGAACTGTGTGTCAAAATATAAATATACATCAGGTATTTTATTATATTTTCAATAAATAATAATAATAATAATATTATTTATTAATATATATTAGTCTTAGTCTATATTCAAAGATTCTAATTTCCTGTACAGTGAATTTTTTTTGTTTGATGTACGTTTCGTTTGAACCCGATTCCATTTTTATTAATTTTATTTTGAAACTGTAAATGTTAGTATTTATTTATTAATCAATATATTCAATAAAATAAAATAAAACATTGGAATATCTATTATTTATTTTAATACTGTTTATTCATAAGTAATAACGGGAGGGGGTGTTTAATTTAATTTTTAATTTATATGGGTGTTGAAGTAAATCTATACAAAGTAAGAGATATTCTAATACAAAAATTTTTTTAAACATAAACAAAATATTATTAAATATAATCTAATTTTGGAACAGATTGCATCCAACTCCTGTAACTTTAAATTAAGATTTTGAATTTGTATTAAAATTATTGATATTTTCCCAATAGTCAGTACATCTAGAGCGATGAAATATAATTATCTTTTCTCTCTCTTCTTTTAAAAAAGCAATTTTTCTTTCAATATAAAATTATTTATATAATTATTTATATTAGTTACATTGAGAGGAGGAGAAGCACTTGTTCTAATTAAAAACAATTGATATTTTTTATTTTTTAATATTTTTTTTTGTTCTGTTTAAGTTTTTTGCCTTCTCATGATGTGGTCTTTTTCATCCGTTTTCGTATAACTTTGAATCTATCGTGGGAATTCATTATCTAAAAATGTATTTACTTAAATGTTGAAAAAAAAAATATAAACGGTCAGCAAATATAAATGTCGGTTGTTTTATCATGTAGGAAACTATGTATTATTGAATAAAAGTGTAAAATGTATTGTAAATAATATGTAATGATTACAAGATGTTACTGCATTTATTTTCTAACAGAAAATCGTATGTTATTCAACGAATTCACAGCCACCGAACATGATCGGATTTGGAGCAGTACGAACGTTTTGTCAGATCATAAAAGTGGCACGTGTAACGGGTAGCTAAAACGTCGCTCTAGAGTCTTGTCTAGAGCAACGGCTATACCCGTGACACGGGAATTTCCGTTGAGATTCACTGGAACTATGCCATCTGCACACTAGACCCGACGTACGACCGTACCGTCACTACAGTGTAACATAACCCGTTCCCGAAACACAGACACCAAGACGCAATATAAGCGTCAGCGGTGAGCGATGGGTACGGATTTTTACGAATATACGTTCTATTGTGTGAAAATGCAAGTGTTCATACTATATAATCAATTACCTAAACGCTTATGCTATGTTATGTTTTTTTACTATCGTGTATTATTTTTTCGTTTTTTAAAAACTAGTAAAGATGTGATTTTAGATTCAATAAGATGATTCTTTTTAAAAAAATATATAAAAAATGAAATAGTAGGTACTTACATAGATAGCTGTACGGTTAAAGTATTGTCCAATCTTCAGTAGCGAATGCCTGTTGATGATGTCTACAGTGAATGCCTGTTGTGTTGTTGTGACGGAGAACACAAGCTGAACTGATATCGTTTGACTGACAAACGCTGCGATATATAGTCGAGAATCACCTCCTACGTTATCGTTTGACTGACAAACGCTGTTTAGACTATAAAGTATCTAAGTACCTAAGTTCCTAAGTAATTAACTCGTATCCGGGTCCTCGTGAGAACGCGGTCAGCGACTTTGTGGTTGTTATTGCATTATGCCGAATCTCTCGCATCGATTCCAAGAACTCGTGACGATCGTCCGAGTCTGGTTTTCGAAAGGCGCTGCGCGAATTGCGTTATGTGAATCTCTCGCTTTGGATTCTAGAAATCCTTAGGTAATTTCGACTGGTTTATAGAATAATCTATTGGGTACAGTATATTATCATAAACACATTTGGCACAATATAATATAATATAATATAATATAATATATTACTGGTGCGTCGTCCGGGTTCCTGTGAGAACGCGGCCAGCAACCTTGTTTTTGTTATTGCATTATGCCGAGTCTCTCGCATCGATTCCAAGAACTCGTGACGGTCGTCCGAGTCTGGTTTTCGAATGGCGCTGCGCGAATTGCGTTATGTGAATCTCTCGCTTTGGATTCTAGGAATCCTTAGGTAATTTCGACTGGTTTATAGAATAATCTATTGTGTACAGTATATTATCATAAACACATTTGGTACAATATAATATAATATAATATATTACTAATGCGTCGTACGGGGCGTAGCCCGTAACAGTGTTAACATATTACATGTTCTTACAAGGTATTATTTGTTACTATAGTAGTGGAAACATTACAGTATATAAGTCTAGCGTATCAACAGTAATATCACAGTCAACATCCAGCAACAATTCAGTTTCAAGATGTCGTACAGAACTTCCACTGCCGATTCTGGATCAGAGGTTAGTAAATGAATTACTTTAATAACTTAGGCGAATTGGAGGTCAGTCGTAAAACTACTCAACACTAAAATAACTATTAAAATCTGTACACCCGAATCTATTGGACGGTATTTATATGACAATAGTGCAATAGTCAGAGTATTCCGCATTGCACTGATCATACATCCGTCTCAGTTCATGGGGTAATAGTCGGAGTATTCTGGCATTGCACCGACTGACATCGTTCGGTAGATTCGTAAAACTACTCAACACTAAAATAACTATTAAAATCTGCACACCCGAATCTATCGGACGGTATTTATGTGACAATAGTGTAATAGTCAGAGTATTCCGGCATTGCACTGATCATACATCCGTCTCAGTTCATGGGGCAATAGTCGGAGTATTCTGGCATTGCACCGACTGACATACCGTTCGGTAGATTCCAGTCGTAAAACTACTCAACAAGAAAATAACTATTAAATCTGCACACCCGAATATATCGGACGGTAATTATATGACAATAGTGTAATATTAAGAGTATTCCGGCATTGCACTGATCATACATCCGTCGAATTTCCAGTCGTGCACACTTTCATACCGAACCCTAAACACCTATTGTTATATTTCTGTTCGTAAAATAATAAAGTGTACACTCGTCAGTATGACAAACAAAACCGTGTAGAGTTCTTTACAAAATAAATTACCTACAAATCCTCTAATCCGCTAAACTATGGTTATAATTCTGTGGTAAACCACTCATACATTTATGAAAAAAACAATCTATCAATATATCAAATTTAATACTGTAAGTTTATTTTTTTTTTTTATAGAACGACTTTGAAGGATTCTTAGACATGAAAATGAAGCCTTCGGCTTCAAAGCAAACTAAGACAGCTCACAAAAGAGGAGCTGAAAAAGCGATTGATAAGCAAAATTAACAAAAAGAATAAGCAGACAAAAACAGTAAGATAAATAATAAGTTATCATCTTAATACTTTTATCTAATATTCTAAGGTAATCAATTATAGCATGAATTTATTTATTTATTTTTTTAGAGTTCATCTTACAGAGAAATCTTGGAGGAGAAATTGCGGGCGGAAGATTACGATGAAGAAATCTTTAATACAGTTACTTTCCGGCAGGGAGGGTTTGGCTACCATTAAAAGTCAGTTTTATCCGGAAGAGATGGCAACCGACTACTGGACAATAACACATTATAAGTGTAAGAACATTAAAAATGTTCCTCAAAAGGAGAGGTAAATACTATACTTTGATTTACTTTTTAATTAAAAACCTATTGCTTATAATGAAAAAAAAAATAATCTGCTTCTATTTACTGTTTAGCTGATTGAATAATTAATTTTATGTTGCAGGTGGCGTCACTCTGAGACAACTGTCAAGATAACGACTTCAGATAAATCAAAAGATCAGGCTTTAAATACGAGTTTGAATGAGACCATGCAGGTCATCTTCGACGTGATTTTGAAAGATCCTGAACGTCGAACAATAAAAAGCAATTTAGCATGATGAGTGTAATATTAAAAAAAAAAATTTTTTATTTAATAAATAAACATTACATAAATATAAATGAATTTGTATTATATCATACTATTAAGTCCTGTAAAATCATGTCAGACATTGTGTTAAAATGAAATTGTAATATTTCATACAAAAATGAAGTGTCATCGTTTTGTAGATGAGAATAATAATTAAAATCATAGTTTTGTATATACTGGTTTGTGAATTCGTTTCTCTGACAGCTGATGGGCAAACCTCGGACATCGTTTTTAATCAGTTCATAAGCTGCATCAAATGTTGTTTGAAAACTGTGAAGACGTTTCTGTTTTTCTGCGATATAAAAGGTCTACACAATGCTGAAGTTGTTTAAGTCTGTAGAAATCTATATGTGAGAGTGTAATATAATCATCATTTATATGCAAGGTTATTGAACTCTGCCTCACATTAATTGAATATGTAAAGTTCTCAGTGATTCTTACACGTTTACACCTGGTATGTAAGTTGTTAGTAATTGAAATGTAATTAGATTCAGACATGAGTGTACACCATTGTTCTAAATTTAATGTAATAATTTTTTTCGTTAACTTGCATTCTAATAACACAATAATCGAAATTTGTTTGGTGATTAATAGTCCGACTGTAACACTCTTCTTACCAAATGGACGTATGTCAAATACCGATTTTGACACAATCACCGGTAGACTCATAACGAATTAAACTTATTTTATGGTTCTTTTCTTTTTAATAATTAAAAACCTTTCAAACTAAAAAACGTAATTATTATTTTTTAAATTTCATACAATATAACCGATGAAGGATATACTTTGAACTGAAAGCATTTTTACTTTGTGAGCGTATTATATACTAAACCTGATAGATAAAATATATGAAAAAAATGCAAAAAATGTGAACGTATAGCATAGTCGGCTACTGCATACAGTGGAGGGGAGAATTATATATTATACTTACTTGTTACCTGAAAACATTTAAACTATCACTACACGCACTAACCCACTAGACTATACGTTCACGAGATATTACATCAAATAATAACACATATAAGTTGTTTTAAAAAATCAGCATTTATTTTTATTTACTATAACATATAATAAAAAAAATATGATTAGCATAGATTTAAATTATCACTACACGGACTAACCTTACTAGACTATCTTCACGAGATATTACATTAAATATTAACACATATAGTATAATATGTTTAACGTATATCAGCATTATTTTTTATTTAATATAATATATTATAATGATAAAAACACGATTAACGAGAAAAAAAAATCAACATTTATTTTTATTTACTATAACATAATATAATAAGAAAACATTATCAATAAACAGTATCGTATGATTCAGATTCACAACTGTGAATATGTTCGGTTTTACAATATTTGCTTAATACATTTTGAACATACTGATTACCCTTCATTAATAATACATACAAACATCTTGGACTGAATCTGCAATGTTCAATCCATGGGTCGTCCAGCCTTTCCCAGTTATGAAGAATAATACCACAACAAAAGCATTCCACAACATCATCCTCTCCTGAATATTTTAAACCGCATTCGGACAATGTATATTTATTTTGAGAAGTATTTGACGGGAATAATTTGAATGTTTTAAATCTTGATGAAAACGAAGAAAATGGATGCATAGTCGGATTTCTTAGTATACGATAAACTAATGATTCTAAATCATTTGAACATTTTTGAAAATTCATTTTTGAAGAAATAAAATAACGTATACAATGTAATAAAACTTTTAGAAAATAAAGAAAAATGAGACACGACTACAGTGAATGGTAGATCATTATTGACTGAATATGAAAAAAAAAAATATCCGCTTATAACTTAAAATTATATAAATAAAGACATTCATTAATTAGATAAATTACAGTGTAACCAGCATAAATATAAAATGTGAATAATAAGGTGTGTTGAGAAAAAAACCATTTAGCGTGTACACGGTAAATATTTGAACAAAACTGATTTTGAGTGTGCAAACTCTCCATAATTTTTACACGGTAAAATTATTGTGTCCAAGGGGGGCATCCTCCCTTGAACGGTGTGAAATTACCGTGGTGAATTTACTAATATTCTCCATAATTTTTACACGGTAAAATTATTGTGTCCAAGGGGGCCATCCTCCCTTGAAGGGCGTGAAATTACCGTGGTTACACAAAAAGTGTACTGTGAACATACAAATATATACTACTACTGATTATGATAAAGTCATTCTAAAGAAAACTAAGTACATTAAAAAATAAATGTAAGTTCAGGGGCATCGAAAGTCCTAAAGTTTTATGTTCCGCAATGAGCACAATTAATATGGAGATGCAGCCTATAGCTAGCTCCTCGGCAGGTGCAAGAACGAAAATCCCATTGCCGAAATAATATTTTTGAAAGAAGCTCATAGGAAAATAGGGCTTTCGTTTAGGCCCGGGGGTGTTGTGTACCCCTGCATGCACCATGCTTCAACCAGCGGTTCACAGATGTCGAGATGTTTATTTTATCAATAAAAGTCATAACTTCTGAACTTATAACATAATTATGTACCTTCTTGTCTTATCAATTATTTGTTTAATAAATTACAATTTAAATATGAATGCCTTGAACAATAATGCATGTACAGTTCTCCAAAATACTATGTAAAAAAAATGTTATATTGTGTTATTTGAATATTATGTACTAATAATTAGAGTTATCTCAAAAGTTTATTTGACATTTATAAAATGTTATTTAACATAACTTAATAGGTATCCCATATTGCCCCATAGATAAATATGCAATGTCTGTGCAATCGTGCAATATCTTCTTCCCCAACTATAGAATAAAATGACAAATTTGACATCCCCCCCCCCAAAAAAATGTCAAACATATAATTCTATTGAAATTAAATTAAAAAACCAACAAATGACAACTTATTGAAGATTTTCTGTAAAAAAATAAAAATAAACTACCTACGTTATAAGTTGTAACGAAATAGTTTTTATAATCTCAAAATAGTTATTTTAAAAACTCTTACTCATTTTAGTATATGATCATTTTGTAATCACCAAAGACAAATATGATACCCTGAAAGGTATGGTTAAAAATGGTTTTTTTTTTAATATAACATGTAAACTTATCAATAATTCACTCTGTTGTTCATGGATATGACTTATAGATTTCTCAACTATAGTATTAAATTAATTCAATTAAAAAATATACTCTCAGTTATTTTGTGCAACAAGTCTAGCATTGGTAATTTTTTCCATAAATATTTGTAAAAATAAAATGTATATCCACCGATTAAAAATATAATTATCATAAGTGGGGACATTTACAGTAGACAATTAAAATAACTACTTTCCTTTTTTTTTTGTAAAAGGTAAAAATCATACACCAAAAAAAGGTAAAAGCATATTTTATCCTGAAATTATGTTTGAATAAAGTATACATTATAAATTTACACTAATCATATGGTGATTAACGCATTTATAAATTACTTGGTTAATTTAACTTTTCGTTACAAAATAAAAATTAAATGTTTGATCAAAATGATTATTATGTGTAGCAACTGAGTATGTTGGTACTATATCACAATTTCGCAAAAAAATAAAGGGAGAAATTTACAGTAGATAGTTAAAATTAACACGTTCCTTTTTTTTTTTTTGAAATAGTTACAACAGTTACACCAGAAAAAGGTAAAAACCTTTTTTTTTCCTGAAATTATTTTTAATAAAGTATACATTATATATTTATACTAATCATATGGTGATAAAGGCATTTATAAATAACTTGATTAATTTAACATGTTCAGTTATAAATTATATTGTGTTATTTGAATATTATGTACTCATTAGAGTTATCTAAAAAGTTTATTTGACATTTATAAAATGTTATTTAACATAACTTAATAGGTATCCCATATTGCCCCATAGATAAATATGCAATGTCTGTGCAATCATGCAATATCTTCTTCCTAAACTATAGAATTAAATAATAAATTTGACAATCCAAAAAAAAAAAAAAAATTTCAAACATAAAATTATAAATATTATAAAACCAACAAATGACAACTTATTGTAAGCATAATGAAGATTTTCTGTAAAAAAATAAAAATAAACTACCTACGTTACAAGTTGTAACTAAATAATTATTATAATAATATATATAATCTTGAAATAGTAGTTTCACTCACACTCATTTTTATACCAAAATACTTTTTTTTTTAGTTTCCGGTTTAGGAAAGGATCACACCAGTACAGGTATGGTTAAAAATATTTTTTTTTTTAAATATAATATTAATGATTTGTGTATAATTAAATAAATATAGATAATGATAAAATAACATTTTTTTTTTAATATTTCATATTATAAATTTTATAATAATCTAGGTATGCAATTTTATATTGGTAAAATACATTTGTATGGGATAAGCATTGTCTATATATTCAAAACTAGTTATTCTGTTTGATGCCAACAGATGACTTTGATCTCCGATTTATTTTACTTTTTCTTTTATATAATTTCTTGTATTAGTAATATGTGCACTTCTAATATGTTTTGCGCGGTACATTTAACAAATAAGTGAATTGTATTGGGCAGCTTTTAAAAGTCTCATCAATGTATATATCGTATCACATGTAGTAAACATTTAAAATTGATAGCACGCATGAAAATATTATTACATTTTTAGTTTCGTCATTAATCAATATAAATTATTCGCCTTTGTTTGTCTTCGGGTTAAAATCAATAAGAGCTGCATGTAATTCTGTTAAGGTTTTTGATAATTTAGTCATCATCGATGTTCTAGCTTTAGATTCCTAACCCTGGACTCAATTATTAGTTTATGTCCAGTTTGTACCCCGGACTCAATTAGTATACAGCGATTGACCCATCTAAAACTGAATTTAACGATTATTCATAACATACGAAAAATATCTCTGAGCGAAGACAGTCTGCCCTCCAATATTACTAAGCATATTTCATGGAGACATTTACAGTAGACAATTAAAATTAACACTTTCCTTCTTTTTTTTTATGTAGATAAGAAAGGTACACGGAATTATGTTTTTATAAAGTATTTTTTATGATTATTTAATATACAAATGTAAAATTAAAGATCTCTTGTGTCATGTCTCCTGGTGTATTTTTTTTCTGTTTCAAACACGTCGACATTATTTACACTAATATAATGACTAACGCATTTATAAATTACCAATCGTAAAAAAATAAAAATTAAATAAAAATATAATGTTTGATCAAAATGATTATTATGTGTAGCAACTGAGTACGTTGGTACTAGATCACAATTTTTCAAAAAAATAAGAGGGAGACATTAACAGTAGATAATTAAAATAATTTCCATTTTTTTTTTTTGTAGAAAATACAAAAGTTACACCAAAAAAAGGTAAAAACATTTTTTTTTCTCCTTAAATTATGTTTTAATAAAGTACCTATAGGTACATTATATATTTACACCTATCATAATATGGTGATTAACGCGTCTATAAATTACTTGATTAATTATTTAACATGTCATAACAAAAATAATCTTTCGGACATTTAATTTTATTATATATATATAGTGGGTAAAACATACTACTCGATAGTATTGAGGTAAAATAGAAATGATGTCATCGGTGAAGCAATCATTGACATCTGGCAGGCTTAAAAACGAAAGACTAAAAAATGTTTTTTAAACATTTACCAATTTCAGAGTTTTTATTTTTATACTCATTTACTAGATCCAATGATTAGATTTTTCAGAACCATGCTAGTCTCAGATGGAATCGACGACCCCTAAGTCGTGCTGATAGCCAAACTTTTTTTACGGCAACATGAATTGACTTTTAAAAATCAGCAAACACAGTGATAGGATTAAAATATAATTTAAGTTTTAACATTCTGAAATAACTAATTGAAAAGCAGCCTCATACGTGGTTGAAACTTTTTCTGTTTCAAACACGTAGACATTATTTACACTAATATAATGACTAATGCATTTATAAAATACTAGTTGTAAAAAAATTAAAATTAAATACAAATATAATGTTTGATTAAAATGATTATTATGTGTAACAACTGAGTACGTTGGTACTACATCACAATTTGCAAAATATAAGAGGGAGACATTAACAGTAGATAATTAAAAATATTTTCCATTTTTTTTTTTTTGTTGATGATAGTTACACCAAAAAAAAGTAAAAACATTTTTTTTTTCCTGAAATTATGTTTTAATTAAGTATACATTATATATTTACACTAATCATAATATGGTGATTAACACATTTCTAAATTACTTTATTAATTTAACATGCCATAACAAAAATAAAATAAAACAATATTCTTTAATCAAAATTAATATTATTTATAAAAACTGCAAACTATCAGAATCCATCAACATTTTGTTCGACTTACCGAGATAGGATTGTTTTCATTGAAAATGAAAGAATTATAAAAATAGTATAATGATAAATTATTTATTTATTTTATTCAAATATACGATATTTAGTATTACAAATAAACCAAATATTTAGTAACATAAATGTGTTAGACAATAGCTTTTATGAACTTACCAAAAATATATTGATGTTATTATAACCTAATCTGCTTGATGTTTTTTTTTTTTTTTATTAAAATAATTAAATAATTTTAATTTATCTAATTTGTACAATTGTTTCTTTGTCATATGCATGACTTGAATTGTAAAAAAAGGCTTAATATTTAAATTGTATTATTTTTAAAATCAGTATTAGGGCTTTCATAACTGGTATACATAATTATTTATAAAAATACATTGGTAATCATCAATTTTTTTTTTGAAATTTGTTCCATGCTTTAGTAACCAATTCGTAACAATTCGTAACCAAAAATTTGGAACTCGTAACCTAAATCCATAAACGGAAAAACTGTTTTCCATAACCGGGTGCTAGTGTAACGTTACGACAGTACCCGCACCTCGAAATAATCTACTTAGAAATTTCAAATTGGTTCGAGGGGTTAGTAACCAACTCGTAACCATTCGTAACTACAAATTTGGAATTATTTTTATACTTATCTAAAAATGTTTCAATTATATAAGATCATATATTTAAAAAAAAAAATACTTTTCTCTCTTTGCATTAAAATAAATATATATTTGTTGACATGATTTTATTTTTACTTAGGTATGAGGCTGAGTTATTTTTTTCATAAGATGCTATAGGATAGCCTAACTCTTGATATCACGTATAAAATTAATCATATAAAAATATCCCTTATATTTATTTTACGTAAAATAAAAATCATAATAAAAAGTTTTCTGCACTGTTAAAGTATAGGTAATAATAAAAATTAAAGTTACATCTATATCATACATCCTGTTAAAGTATAAAATTAATAAACATAAAATAAGTTATTGGATTAAATTGTGAAACTTAGAAGTTCAATTTCTAATTTTTTTGACTTATTCATATTGTGAATTCTAATTTTTGTGTCATCATATAATTCCCATTTCCTATTTGACCTGTAACACCAAGCAGGTGTAGTGTTCAACTGCGCATAGAAGACCACTAATATCACTGCCGTGAAAATTTATAACACCTCTTAACTTATAAATGTTTTCTTTTAATAATGTTTTTTTTTTCAATTGATTGAAGATTTGATTTATATGGTTTTGCAAAATTGGGATGTATCATGTCTAATGGAACACTTTCTATGTCTGTCATGCTTGTTGAAGTTTGACTTCAACAAGCATGACAGACATTTGAGGTCAAATTGCTTGAAAATGTAATACAAGATTGTTGAAATATACAATTAATATTAGTATTCAATCATTGTAAGCACACGTGTGAACGTATTAATAGTGTATTGGACAATTAACTTTCGTTCGAACATCCTGATTACGATATCACTTTCCATTGTAACACGGATATAGAGTGACCTCGATAATGCATATATAATATATATATGGAGCCTTTCAATGTATGTAAGGGGCACTTGCTCACAAGCAACCATGCCGTGAGTACTGTCAGTGATACAGTCCAGTTGTACGTTACATTTATATTATAGTTATATCTCTATATATAAAGGAAAGTCGACTTACTAGGGACAACGCAGAGCCGAACCTATTTGAGCTATCGACTTGAAATTTCGAGGATAGATTTTTATAATAATTTCATCGGGCACTAAGAAAGGATTTTTCAAAATTTTGATTTTAAAGGGTTGAAATCGGTAAAATTAATTTTTTACATGTAATTTGTATATCTATATGGTATAATAATAACAATAGCACCCGACCGATAACAGGAAATAAGGTACGGCACGGCGGCCCGAGGGTTTCCATCTACCTGGACCTTTTTCGTGTGTGTGTGTATTTTATCGGCGTGTAGATATAAATTGTTCCGAGGCTATATTTATGAGTTGTATAGAAAATAGGTTCGGTTTATTGGTAAAGTACACTATATAGAGATTGCATTAAATGACGTGGCTAATCTGAGTTTTGTTATCTTGCTATTATATAAATTTGTTTGTTTGGTCGCAAAAATCTTAAAAAGTAAACAACGGATTTTAGTTTGGTTTTCACTATTAAATAGGTCTAGACTCGGGGAAAGTTTTAGTGTGGAAAAATTAATTGGATGCCGAAAAAAATAACAATAATGCAAAAAAAAATAACGCTTTACGTCGTATTCAGTGGTATCGGGTTCGAACTTACTATAAACGCGTTAAAACACTTTTTACCCGACATCTGTCATTTGCTTCGTACTAATAGCTTACAACAGGTTTCGGCAATTAATTTATATGGCGGCCCAGATATTTAAAAAAAAAAAATTTCGAGGGTCAAAAAAATCTTAAACTTAATTTTATCATTAATGTATTTATTTTTTAAGCCGTGACTGCGGCACGTCCAACAACAACACAGATAATCCGTTAAACCATAAACCGTTATTATTGTCTAATCGCCCAATGAAATCGATTTCAATATTATTTAATTTTTGTTATGAAGGGAGGGGGAGTGATACATAGAATATATAGGAAAATTAAGAAATTTTTTGGCGGTCCAGTTATTTCCCTTCCGCGGGCCGGATATGGCCCGCGGGCCGCCTATTGCCGACCCCTGGCTTACAATATACTCGCACTTTCCGTCGTTGTATCAAAGATGTCTATAGTTGAAAATGTGTCTATAAAAGCAGGGGAATCCCGGAACGGTCACGGCACATATAGGACGGCTATATATATATAAAAGATGAATAAATTGTAGGTGATACTAAGTTCACTGGGTCAAATTTACCTATGAAAAGTATAACAATAGCAAAGCGTTGCCGGTTCAGCTATAAATTTATAAAAAAAAACAAATCTTTTGCATGGGTCTTACGCACTTCATGGGGTCCGCAATCCACCGCAGGTGGATTGCCTACCTGATAATTTACTGCTCACATATTTCCGAGATCCAATTCAGTGGATTACCTTGGTGGTTTGGATGCATGTAAATCACTTGAGGTTAATCTTAACTTAATATTTGGCACAGGCAACGCTGGGTGGGGCAGAATGAGACGGATCAGACTTTTCACGATAAAACGAATAAAAATACATAATGACCCAAAATAAATTGAATATTGTTGTAACGATATTACTTAGTATATTTTAACCGTTATATTATAAAATAAAATATATTATTCATATAGACTTGGCATTATTAATTTTTTTAATGGGCAACGAAGTGCACGGGATCAGCTAGTAAGTTATATTACAGTTTATACATACCTAATCATAAAGTCGTGTTACTTATTTACTTATTAATACCTAAATCGTTCGTTCAGTCAAGCTTCAATATTCAACAAAGATTTTTCGTAAGTAGTTTATAGAGTAACAAAATAAAAAAAACATAAAAAAATTAAAATTATTTTAAGTTAAAATGTTGACATCAAACATTCGAAATTTTTCAAATTATTTTGTAGTTAAAAATTTATAAAATAATCAGTTTTTATAGCTAAGTATTGACAATTATTTAAATTAAGGTTTTTTATAAGTATTTAATAGCGTAAAGAAAAAAAAATGTTCATGAATTTCTATCTGAAAAATAATTTGCAAATTTTCGCAATTTGATGTAATTTGTCAAAATTCTAACTTCAGACAATCATAAAAAAAAGGTCGGAAAGTTGGTACCGCTCTGCTGTACAGTATGTGTCGAGTGTATCACTTTCATGGATGTATTAAATTTGAATTCAATGACATAAATCATTGTATACGAAAAACGTATGATACATGTAAATGTATTGTTATTAAAATAATTCATGTGACTTTTAATTATACAGTAGGTTGAATTCATTTTTTCAGAAAACATTGAATTTGAGAATATCATTGAGTGTATAAAAAATCATAATATACTTTAAAAGTTTCAAGCACCCACAAAGAATGCTTTTAAATTACAACGAAATAACACTGTCATTCATCATTTAAATATCTAATTTCGTCCAATTTTAAACTTAAAATATCTATAGAAAATTCTTATATATTTGTTTTACATTTTGGTTAAATTATTGAATACTTATCAAATTATCTTGTTTTAAATTTTCAATCCTTAGTTATAAATACGTATACATTTTTAACTACTAAATAATTTGCAAACATTCGAGATTTTGATGAATTTGGTAAAAATTTGAACATGAATGCTTATAAAAAAGTGTGCATTTGTATCTTAAATATTTTTAAAACTACATTTAGAACAACTTACGAAAAATCTTGTTTTTAATTTTCAATCCTTAGCTATAAAAACTGAACATTTTATATTTCTTTAACTACAAAACGATTTGTAAATGTTCAATGATGAATTTCAGTCAAAATTTGAAGTTCAAATGCTTATAAAAAAAAAATGTGCACATATATTTTTATTATTTTGGATCTGCTAGATTAAAAACTGATGAAAAATCTTGTATTCAATTCTCAAGAAATTTGACCCAACAAAATTTTTTTATCGATATTTAAAGAAAAAAAAATTGAAAAAAACAAAAATGTTTAGTTAACAAAAATTAGTTTGATTTTTCTGTATTCTTTTTTAACACTTTGACCGCTATGTGGCCGCCGGCGGTCCTTTGTAATTTTGAAATGTTATACTTTTGTGACCGCCGGCGGCCACAGTTGATCATTACTACCACGCAACATGACCACCGGCGACCATAAAAGAATATGGTTTTATATTATTAACTTGTCCATGGCGCTACAATAATGCACCAAAAAAAGCGCAGTGGCGTAGCGGGAATCATTACAAATTGTTTGATGTAATAAATCTATTTTTAAACTTTTTTCAATTACATAGTATATATACAAAATTGGAATGACACTGAAAAGTACACTTGGAGTACGATGATGGTATATCGTGCGACCGGCGGCGGCCACGTGGCGGTCAACGTGTTGCTGAAACGTACGACACGAGTCGGGTAAAAACATTTAAACTTAAAAAACTATTTTAATCTTACACAAACATATATATTACTAAAAAAAACCTATTGTTTCATAATTGAATTAAATTTTTTGTTCTACTTAATAAAGTGCCATATTCATAGATGGAGATCGTAGCAAATATAAGAGGGTAGCCTTTAACATTTTTTTTTGGAAGAGTAAAATATAGACTCCAGACGGGCTTAGCAGTTAGCACCCATGTCACCAATTCATATTTTTATTCACAAACCCACTTCATATTTCCCTACCTAGTAATTAACTATATAGATAAATAATAAAAATGTATTTAACTATAAACATAGTAAATAATACTAAGTATAGGTACTTAAATGTTATAAATGCTTAAAATTATAACAAGGTATATAATTAAAATATATTTAAATTTAATTAGGTCTCTGCGTCAATCGTAGACTAATTGCCAAGAAACCGTTAGAATACATAGATGTAACTTTAATTTTAACCTCTAGAACAAATTTGAAATTTCTAAGTTGATTATTTTGAGGTGCTGGCGTAACGGTACACCAGCACCCGGTTATGGAAAACGGTTTTTCCGGTTATGGATTTAGGTTACGAATTCCAAATTTGTGGTTACGAATAGTTACAAATTGGTTACTAACCCCTAAAACAAATTAGAAATTTTTAAGTAGATTATTTCTTAAAAAATTTTAAGTTGTGGTACCAGGGTAACACATTTGTCAGAATAGTGTAACAAGTAATCTATATATATATATATAAAAACCAAAGACCACTGACTCACTAATCGCTGTATCTCAAAAACTCTGTGACGGGCGAACTTGAAATTTAGAATAGTGGTTCCTCTAATACTTTTATAGTGCATTAAGAAAGGATTTTAAAAAATGTCGATTTTAAGTGGATTAATAATAATTGTTCACCACCAAATAGTACCAATACCTATTGTGCTGCACGGAACGGCGGCCCACGGGTTTCCAGCTACCTGCAACCTATCCTTGTGTGTTTGATACCGGCGTGTAGATATGAATTGTTTCGAGAAGTTTAACGATAAAAACAATCTACGATATAATAAATTTATACATATCATAATAATATACACATTTTGGAAAACAAATTTATAGAAAAAAAAACAAACCTTTGGCACGGGCAACCGTCTTAATGTTTTTCATGTGCCTACCTAATTCTGATTGCACTCACTTACGCACCGTATTGGGGACGCCCCCCCCCCACCCAATCAATCCATGGCAGGTTGATTGTCTACCTGGTAATAGGCTGCTCGCATATTGCCAGTGATCTAATGGGAAAACGCGAGTTGGGTCCCGAGATATTTGATCCCTTAAAAAAAACACGGGTTGGGTCCACGGTATTATTTGATAATACTCGAATTGGGTCCGCGTAATATCTTATCTTATCTTAATATTAATGGATAACATATTATTGTAAATTGCCAGTATACTGGCACGTGTCAACGCTAGAATAAGTGTCCATCTAATAATAAAATATAAAATATTATCTTAATAAGACGTATATAATAAAATGTAACCGGGCAGTTGTCGTCAACAGTTGTAGCCAGAGCTCAGCCACACAGCCAATTAAAAAAACTGCAGAAAAAGAAAAAAATTTAAGAGAGAAGATGTTTGTTTTTACTAGTGGAGAACTGACCCGGTTAAATTTTGTAAAAGAAGTGTCTTTTAAATGTATTCCCTAGCTTATACTTTTTCTTATACAAATATTTATTACCTAATAAATAATATATAATATTTTTTATTTTTTAAAACTAATCTAAAGAATAATTATTTTAATATTTTAATAATTTTTACATCAGACCGTAACGTAACAAAAAACAAAATGTTTGGGAGACATTCTAGCTAACCTCCACGTGGTGTCTCCTAGGTCACGCTAATAGGCTAGTCCCAACTCAAGTACTCTTATAAAATATAACGGGACCCAACTCATGTATTTTATAAAATATACCGGGACACAACTCATGCTGTTTTTGAAATCTGGGACCCAACTTGAGTTCGTCTGATCTAATGCAGTGGATTGCCTACGTAGGTAGTTTAGCTTTGGATGCATGTAAATCACTTCAAGTTATTATTTGGCTCATGCATCACCGGGTGGGACTAAATTGAATATTGTTGTAAGCTTGTAACGATATTACTTAGTATATTTTAACTATTACCTATATTATAAAATAAAACACATTATTCATATAGAGTTGTTTTCTACTCTCTATGTTTATCACTCTGTTTGATAGCACGATTAAAGATAGTACTATCATTAGCCATGTGGTGATTGGTGTTGTACCGATTATAGTCAAATATTTCAAAATAAAACAATGGTTGGGGGGGGGGGGCTTAAACGTCATTATATCTGTGTATTTGACATTTCACCCCCCCCCCCCCCCCCTTAGAACTTGGATATATCGGCCACTGATAGTAGATGCCACAATAATAACAATACTATTCAGCCTTGCATTAGCAAAGGCTAATGTATACTTAATGCTAATAATATATGTAAAACTCACACTATTTTGGAGCACAGGAACTGGCCAGCTGCTGCACTATTGCAATTCACAGATTTATATTACAAATATTTTTCTGATGAAATAACTCGCCGAAAACCAAAAAAAATACATATCTATTGTTATGAACCCCTGTCAGCATTAGTCAGTAAGTAAGCATTTGTTAATGTGAACGGGCAGAGAGACACGGTCACACGGTCTAAATGAATTCGCTGAGCGGGCAGTTTGAGCTCGAGCGAGCCCCTTCCGTGTCTCGCTGTCTGTATGATAGTCAGTGTGTTACTGCCAGAGCATCGGGAAGAGCCTCTGTTATTTAAATCTGTATAATTCTGTTAATGTAAGTTCTATTGATTTAATTATTCTAATAAAGTATAGTGATTAACTTAAAACCACGCATTAATCATTACACGAACAAAACAGTTGTGGAGACGTCCATAACACTATATATTATATTTAATACTAGTGGGTACCAGGAGTAGAACTGTAGAATTAGAGAAATATACGCAACATTAGGTATGATAACGTTTGCAATTAGGTGGACCTTGTTACAAGGATCGGGCTTATCGTTTAGAAAATTGAAATAAATTGGGAAATTACACGTACGCTCTAATTGGCTGTCTTCGGAACAGTAGTAGTTCCATTTATCTCACTCTTATGATAAAACCCTAGCTATCCGTTTGGAAAGACCACGCTCCCTAGTCCTCGGGGTAATCGGTCCGACTATTTAAAAAAGTCTAAGAGGAGAACGCACCACTTATGTGCATCCTAGACTGTCAATGCTCACAAAACCAAAAAAAAACACTAAAGAATAATATAATGATAATATAACCAGGGGGACACATTTGGGCGGCGGGCTGATAATAAAGTGAGGCTAGTACAGATTTCCCGATTTTGATAACAGCTTCATATCTTCAAAATTAAATTTCGGGAGTTTAGTTATGTCAGTGACCAACTTGAGGTGGTGTTGCATAGTAAGTCAAGGGATATTTTCAATTTTTTTTTGTCCGAGAGCAGCGCAGCGAGCGAGTAGCCACGTGGGCTTCACTGCTCGGTCATTACTGTAAATCATTTTAAGTTTTGATGGATCATTGGTATATGGTGGTTTAATTCGTGCCATAACTCCGATTATGTCAGTTGGTATCAAAATCGGGAAATCTGTACCTGTCCCTAATAAAGAATCTGTCAGCCATGACACCTAAGGACATCAAGTATGCAACATATATGGAAAAATAAAGAATTTTCACGTTTGTATTTGTGTTAACACTGAGTATAGTAACGATAAAAGAAAAGAGATGGATATTGTATTGTATAAATGGGTTTACTTATTATTTTTCGTGTATAAATGGTAAAATTGTTCTGTTTAACCGACCCATCCCTGGGCACCCTGGTGTCATGGCCAATTCTTGTCATAGATATTAAAACCTGTCTGTCTTTATTATTTGTTTTGTTTTGTTAGGTTAAAAACTTTGACAAGCTTGGTACCTAAAACTTGGAGAAACTTGGATAAAATCTGGTTCGGCTTTGTTACGGGCCGAGAACGAACAATAATAGTTCGTGGGCTCGGTTCCCAAAATACTTCTTCGCGATCAAGACTCACACACCGACCGACCTGTGTTGTGTATAATGTGTGTTAGCAAGTCGATAGAAGTGGACGGGTTCGCCGAGCAAGACTATCGAACGCTAGTGTGTGGTGGGTTTGTAAGTGTGTATACTTGTGGTGTGTGTGCTTAAAACTAATGACAAATATATGTAACTAGGTGAAAATAGGTAACTCTGATTAAATGGTAACTCAAAAAAGAAAAAGAAATAAATATATATATTATATAATAAAATAGAATAACTCACAAGATAATTACGACCCTTTTGGCTCAACAGAATAAAATATGTATGTTATCATGCAATGCCGGTTCGGCACAACCAATAATAATAATAATAATAATATAATGAGATACCTATATAACAATAATAATAATAGTTATTCAGATATGGAATAATAATAATAATAATAAATCAGTTACTTATCAATAATAGTAATAATTCACTTATGTAACAATAATAATAATAATAATTCACGGTACGTCGGTGCTCTGCTGGCCAGCCGCTACCTGTAGCTATAATAATAATAATAATAATAAATGGCGATTTGCGCACACACAATAATACAATATTTGGTGATTAGCGCCCACGAATACAAAATAAATATGATTTAATACAAATTGGCGATTCGCGCCCACGAATGCAAATAAATAAGATTTGGCGATTAGCGCACACTGAATAACACAATATAAGTGGTGATTTGCACACACAAAATATAAAAAATATAAATGAGATGGCGATTTGCGCCTGTTTTGCGACAATACAACATTAAAATATAGTTTTGGTCTGGTTGACCGTTTAGCGCGAACTGGTCGTTCGGGCGGCCGTGCAAATCGTTGACGGCCGGTCGCTCGTAATCTGTATATTATATAATAATTCACACGATAACATAAATAAAATATAAAAATAAACAAAACAATTAAAAACTAAACTAACTAAAGTGTGTGTGGACGGACTATTATGACGCTACCGCCGCGGCCGGCGCGAACAGGCTTTATTAAATATTACCAAAGATATTGAAGTGGACGTCCAAGCAATCATAGATCGATTTTTAAGAGTAAAAAATAGATCTATATTACTATAGAAATTGTTTGTACAATTTATATATTTATGTAGGTACATGTATTTATTTTTTTATTTTTTATTATAACAAATCAAGGATTTGACTGCATTGGCCTCGGTAGAAGTGTTACATGCTTTTAGGCTTTAGGCTTTTAAACACCAAATAAATGGCAAACGACTTTTAAATAGCCCCCCTCCCTTAGATTGAGCCCCGGCTACGCTACTGTACCATGTACCCATGAGTTATTTTAGGAAAATGTATCATGGGAACCATTTTAGTTATTAAAATCAAATGCTAGCATAGGAGCTGAATTCCCATGCTTCCAGCAATCCCCAATTCGAGCACTGTCTGTTACCATGCGGTAACTGTAGTCTGTAACGGATATATTAAATTTTAGTTCAACGATATTTTATTATTACGCAGAGTGAAGACGGTCTGTCAGCCGATTTTACCAATAACAAATTATGTTATTTTTTGTTTTCAATATTTTTAACAAAAAAACATTTTTTATCCACATAAATAAAAAAAAAACGAATTTCAAATGCCCATTAACTGATCAAAAACGTACATATTATTTGGCAATTTAAAGAAAGTGGTACACTGTTTTATAGAATATGGTATGTGGTTATCCACTTCTTAACTACTCCAAAAAACTGGTCTGCCTAAAAAACTAAAATTTGCCGTTCTCTTTTTTGTTTTTCCAAAATGACTTCAATTTTGATCTATCAAAATTACCAACCAGATTTACTTTCCTATAAGAAATGTTACTGAAGTAGATAATCGTAACATCATTTCAACTCTTTATCACGTATACATACACAAAAATATCAATACAAAAAAATATCATGCTATTCAAATGTAACAAATACAGTAGCCAGTGACTTACTTAACTCGAAAACCTACTTGCAGCACATCAGAGTGGTTACCTACCACTTAAATTTAAATAATGATTTATTCGTTTACTTATATAGTGCATATTATATAATACTATATATTGAATGTTTTGAGATTTAATTTAATTTACATATTATACAGTCGAGTCTTGATAATTCGAATCTCGAGGGGATTAAAAATAAATTCGACTTAAATATTTTTTGAGTTATATACTTCAAATACAACTCTAAAACACTTCAAGGGGCAAGAAAAATAGTTTTATACTGCGTGTTTTGGGATTTATTGTACATTTTATACCGAAGTGATTTTTTAAAGATTTTATAACGAATCTCTTAATAGATAATAAGAACACTTCCATTTTAAATTTTAAAATTATAACTGTTCTTATGCTCAAATTACAATGAATCGTGGAAACAAAACAATCATTGATCAATCCTAAACAACAACAACAACAACAACAACAACAACAACAACAACAACAACAACAACAACAACAACAACAACAACAACAACAACAACAACAACAACAACAACAACAACAACAGCAGCAGCGACATACATATATTTGATGCTATCGCGGCCCAAAGGTATAGCCCAGGGGTCGCCAACCAGTCGTACGCGATCGACTGGTCGATCTTTCTAAGAATATAGGTCAATCGTTATAAAAATTAGTTTTACCATTATCGATCGATCGCGTAATAAATAATCGGATATTATTTCAGAATTATTATTATTATCATGAGGAAACAATAAATATTTATTCTTTGGAGCTTAGACCTTTCTTTTTTTTTTTGCTCATAAAACAAATCTCTTCCTAAAGACTTAAATTCTCCTGGATGTTGATCACCTGGGACTAAAAATTTCAAATGTAGCTCACTTGTTTGAAAAGGTTGGTGACCCCTGGTATAGCCTATAAGTAATAAATTGCAAGAGCGAGCGATACACAAGGCAGCCAACTCGTATTTAACGTGTACAATTTTATGAAAAACAGGTCTTCGGAAAAGTATCAGCAAGCGGTAATAATATTATATCGATTGAAACGCCCTTTTTCAAGAATAAAGTTTTTGTGTCAGCCTTTGGCGTAGCAATCTTTATTTGAACAGTAGGCGCTGTCAAATAGGCACTAAACACTAATATAGGCGAGTAAAGACGTCGAGTTAAATTTGTGGGTGCATTAAAGCTCGTAAGCAGCAATTAATTTGTATCACGAATCATGATAAAGTAATATAATATGTTACCCCTTTGATACATATATTGATATTTTTTCATTGGGATGCGGTTGTATTACGACACTTTTGTTACCTACCTTAAATAATATTGTCAATAATGAATCGTACAAAAATATTCTACAACTTACATTCCAAAATACCTGGAGTAAATAATAATAATTGAACGTATAGTCTTAAATTTAGATTAAATTATAAGTTTGAATCATTCCCATTACATTTAATTAATATATATAATATATTTAATTATATTATTATATTTATATTTAATTATATTATTATATTTATATTTAATATTATATAATAGCTTATCATATTAGATAAATCAAAAATTAAAGTTATGCGTGTACATGGGTATATCATTATATATCAATCAGTATTGATGGTGTATAGTTATAGTTAGGGTTTTAAAATTTCATGAAACTTTCATAAAATATTTCATACACATAAAAAATAAAAATTTACCAAAAATAATATAAAAAAAAAATCGAAAAAATGTTTTTTTCAAGTCACACCCGTATAATTAGGGTGAGAGAAGAACATGTTTAAAATTACCCATGTCTATTGTATGAATAGGTACACAAATATTGTTTATTATTAGTGACTAGTGCAATAATAGTGCCATGGCTTTCTGAATATGGCCTAGAGAGGCTAGACCTAATCGGTAATCACTAATCAATAATCATAATATAGGTATTTACCAATACATTTGTGAATTATTATTTATTAATTTATTATCATTATATTATTTCACATTACAATACAATACCTCTATTATGTATTTTTTTTCTCAAAGCGTCCAAAATAATATTATTCCAATTTCATCTCCAAACAAATACCGATATGAAATAATACAATAATACTTAAATTACTACCAGGTACTTTAGGTCTTTAGGTTTCTTTTACAAAATAAGATATTATGAGTAATGACTCAATAAATAATAATTAATAAATACTAATATAGTAATGTCATCTACGTTCCTACTCCATACCTATGTAAAAAAAATATTTTTCAATAATTGATATGAAATATTTCAAATTTAAAACCCTATAGTTATAATTGTGCATCAATATAATCTTATATTTTAAATTCAAATTCATAGTAATTATTAACTGTCTAGATTTTTACCTCTGGGAATGATATTGTCAGAGTTTTGAATGGAATGTTCCAGGTTTTAGTTTAATGCAGTATTGCCAATCGTGTTGTCAAATAATTAAAACCAAACGATCTATTAATGCGATCAAAATAAATGTAACTAAATTATCGCCAAACATATAGATTTAGCATACGTTCATTTTCGAGATATTAGGAATTTTTAAAATATCAGTTGATGTATTTTTTAAATGACCAATTTGATTGTCTCTAGACTATAGGGAAATAGTTTAATTGAAGATCTAGAGTAGATAGACTTCTTACGAGTTGAGTCATAAAAAGGATTACGCATTCAATTTACGGAATTTTAATAGGTTACTAACTAAAAGTTTATTTAAATATTATTAATCGATACATTTTTATAATTAATGGAAAGTGGATTATATTGTAAATAGGTACATATTTTATTGAAATTACATATATTTAATCAGATAACAAATATATGATTTAGAATTTAGATCATTCTCTTTGAAGTAAGCTTTATTGTTTTTACATATAATAATGTAGGTTTGGTATGGATACATATTTTTACATATTTGTCTCACTACCTGTTATCTAATATATAATTGTATCTATTTTGTTATCTACTTATATAATTGCTGTACTTTATAACTAAATGCTCTTCGGGGCGTAAAATTGTCAAATAAAATAAAATAAAATATTTGCAAAGGCGGTCAAGTTAATGAAAATAATTAACTTAAGTTAAGTAAAGTTAAGATGACAGTAGATCGATAATTTAAAAGTTAACAGTTAATAAATCATTTATCTACCTCGATAAATTAAAAGTTAATTCAGGAAAAAATATTAACTTAACTCAGTTTAAAAAAAGTTAATCGACATTTTTTAATTAGTATGCAGGTTAAATAGAGAGTGACTGCGTTCTTGAGAAAGATCTAATTTCCTAAATTATAATAATAATCAATTTTATTGAATTTTTTTATCATAATGCTTACAGCAGTGTTTAAAAAATACTATGACTTTGTACATCAAAGGGCTCATCATCATATTTATTTATCTTTATAGTTAAAATTCTTATCATTATTTGGATTATTTTTATTTTTATATTAATATGCACGTATAAATGAAACAATTTCAAAATATTTTCAACTTGATAGATAATTTTTAAATTAAATCAACTGTGAAAAGTTAAGTTATTTCAACTGCCAATTAAACTAGTCAAGTTAAAAAGTTTATTAGAAAAAAAACCAACTAGTTAAGTTCAAAAAATCTTATCTCTTTAACTTAACTTTAACTTATGAACTAGTTAATGCCCACCTTTGCATATTTGGTATATAGTACATAATTTTGTAAATATTTTTGTTATTTTTCATTTTTTTCTGATGTTTTCATTTATTTATGACGACAAAAAACATTATATTATGTCTTGTCAAAATGGCATTCACGTAATGATTGTCCGCTATAAATGCGCCAGTGGATAAGATTAATAGGAAGTCGATAGAAAGCTGTTTTAGAAAATAATTTGTTTTTGTATTATGCTACTCTGCTTAGGACAAGTTTAATTATTGTAACTATTGTGTAACATATTCTATATAACTTATGAGTTACTCAATTTAAAAAAAAATTAAATACTAAATTTTTACCACAGCGGTTGAGTTTACATAATTGAGTGATATTTTATATTTTAATCCACTAATTGATTTCGCTTTTATTTTATCTTACAAATAATAAAATAAAATAATATAAAACCTTAATTTCGATTTGCGGTATAAAACACTCAAACACATGTGAATTAAATAAATTGCAGTTGTGCACACGCGGTTTGTATGTTCTCTTGTTTCCTATATAATATGTACAGAGTTATCAACAATACAACAACACATTTTTAATTAAACAATAAAAACCAGAACATTTTTTGTTTGAAATGCATACTTAGTCGTTAATTATTAAAAACACAATACAGTATTATATTGTACCTTCTTCATCAGAAACTAATCATATTTTATCCTTTGCAAATCAAAGTTTATGCTCGCCCTGTGTACTCTTATCTGAACAATAACTATGATTTCTCATAAAGTTTTATTAACATTAACTATGATATTTATTATAAACTGTAACGGAACTGAAGAAGGTAATAACAAATAATAATTTTGTAGTTATATTTATATATACAATTAATATTAAGGGTACATACGTAATTGATTATCAACAAAATAACCATTTTTCAATCTTGGAATTACCTATATTATGTAGTGTAAAATATACACAATATGTATCAAATGCTAAAGTTCCTTATCTATAATATCGCTATTTTGGATAATAATAGTAAATAATATATTTTTCCATAACCCTGAAAAACTTAAACTGATCTTTAAAATTCATTTTAATGTTCTTGGTACCTGTATGATTATTTACATAAATTAGATGAAATCGATTTTTATATTTTGTGATTCTTACGCGTGTACTACACAATACAACCTATTTTTGATATTTTCATAAAATTGACGAGTTTAATTTTACTATCATAATATAGCATAATATTTGTAATGGTACTTCTTTATTAGTTGTTATTTCTGATTATTATTGCCAATGTAAAAATAATAAAAATCGTCAAGTATCAAATACGTCATAAATAATAATAAATATAGGTGGATAACTAACTGCACATTATCGTATGTTTAATACTTGTACGACCATATTTTTTTAAAGTATATTATGATAATGTATGACGTATCTTAAATGTTTATGATGCCTAACTTGAACTATAAGTTATTGTTTCGCTTAGAATTGAAACGAAAAATTGATACACGAAGAAAATATTTAATTTATATATGTTTTACTATTTAAGTGTAGTCCGTATTATTTTACTTTGTGAAATGCATTTAAAAAGAAATAAAGGAATTAGATTGTATTCACATCGTGTAATAATATTGATTTTCAATTTACAACAATATACTATTAATGAGTTAGGTACCTAGTATAATGACAATAATTATAGGTAGTAAAAAAACAATAGTCAATATTTAAGACAAAGTTCGGTATTGCTTCCAAAATCATTACGAATATGGAATAGTAATTATTACACGTATAATATATTTAGGTAATATATTTGTTTATTATTATTTAGTAAATTAATTATAAAAAATGTTCATTGTATTAAATATGACATTTAAATAAGTATTACATTACTAGTGTTATTTTTTACAAGCAATAGTGTTTTAATAACATATACTAAGGTTTATTCCTAAGAAAAGTAATAACCGTAATCAACAATTTGAATTAATACTGTATGACTTGTCAAGTATAACAATGATTTTTTTTTTTAGATGTGAAGAGTAAGTTGACTGATTTTATACGAGTAAAATAAAATAAATGACCAATTTATTTTCATAACACAATATTATTGTTATTATTTATTAATGATTTATTATTATTATTATTATTGTTTTTTATCATTATTAATGTTTCAAGAACTAAATTGTTTCTTAATACGATTCCACGATTTTGTTTGTACAATGATTTTAATTATTATGCATCATATTATTATTTAAAATAATTAAAAAATTAATTTGATTTTATGAGACACTCATAAGTCAAATTAAAGATAAATTTGATGCGTTGATTCGACTTCACTCATATTCAAAGTAAAGAACATAGTTAGTCGATTTTCAAATAGGTACTCAATAGCTATAAATTGATCTAAAAATTAAAGTTATAAATATTTTGTAGTAAAAAAATTATTATTCAACCTATATAATATAATTGATTGGTATATATTATAATGCATAATATTTACTTATTATCTATTCATTGAAATCCATTTCATTTAAATGTTTTTATATTTTTATGACTATAGGTTGCAATGGTAAGGTCATATTAGTATATAATATAATACAAAGACTATATAACCTAACCTAACCATCCGAGTTGGGTCCCAAACTAAAAATTGCTATACTAGTTGGGTCCAGAATTTTTCCAGGTACTACACTAGTTGGATCCGGGATGTTTTCAGGTACTACACTAAGTTTGGTCCCTATTATTTTTTTCAATATTTTTTTTACAGTTTATTATTTTTAGTTTCTTTGCGATTAAAAATATAAATTATTAGCATTTTAGGTAATAATAAATGATAATAACATGCACGTACTACACCAAGAAAAAATATTAAAAATGTTATAAATCAAATATAAAAAATGCATATTGTATAAAATAAATAAAAATAAAATATTGTTAAAAAAAATCACTTGGGTGTTGGTATAAGTGTTACATTGTAACATATGTTGCATATGTTACATTTTGTATAAGACATTAATATTTTTCGTTTAGACTGTTTGTTTACATAAAATACTTTGTTACTTACTTAGAATAATCCCGGACCGAACCTCTAGTACCTGATTATACCCTAGTACTTGGGACCCAACTCGGATGCACTGAATACAATATTACTTTTTGTTTATGAAACATTATGATGATATTATTATAGCAACATGTGGTCTTTACCTTTCTTTATTGGTTGTTATTTATGCTATACTGTAGATTTTATTATGTAATTATTCGGCGTAATCAATTCAAATGACACTAATCAATTAATCTATCTTTCTATAAATAGAAGTTCCAAGTAGGTACTTTTTGTAATAATTAGGACAAACAAAGACAAAATATTTAACCTAACCTAAGAGGTTTTTGACAAAATCTATATTAATAATTTGGTTACAAATTTATAATTATTCAAAAATATTTTTTATCAAGACTTAAATGTATTCCGTTTATTGTATACACAATAACGTTTTAAATAAAGTAGATTACTTTTAAAGTTAAAAGTTATCCTAATTTATACCATTAACGACAAGCTTTTTCGCACCATTCTACTGCGAATTTGCATTGACTCGAAAGTTAATAACAACAATATGTATTATATTCTGTTGAATATTTAAATTTAATTACTTAATATAATAATAATTAATAATATATTAAACGAGATGCTTTCAGCAAAAAATAATTTAACCCACCAAATAACGTGTAGTAATTTGAATTTCTAATATAGCAATATAAACTGAGTTTAAAAAAGTAAACGGAATATTATCCAGAAAACGTTCATAATCGTTTTTCGCATGCAATGGTTT
The DNA here is from genome assembly GCA_022818045.1 of Neotoxoptera formosana. NCBI lineage: Eukaryota > Metazoa > Arthropoda > Insecta > Hemiptera > Aphididae > Neotoxoptera > Neotoxoptera formosana. The sequence goes on from CM040630.1 coordinate 88,644,149, forward strand.
ATCATTGAATTTGAATTAATAACACCAATTACTGTGACCTATGCCCTCTATACTAAGTATACTAAACACCGTTGATTAAGAGGATAAAAACGATTTCTTCTTAGTTCATCCTCGACACTTACTGTACCGTCGCGGTCGAGTGGGTAGGTACCTTAACTACCTGGTTAATTTCTAATAACATACGTTATTGGTAGTATCAGTATGAGTATGTATCTTTAAGAGAGTTGGAACCAACTTAAACTATTTTTAGATTATCTATTTGACTACCAATACTTATTTATCAATAATTTCGATCAACATAAAAAAGTGTACCACTAAAGTGGGTACCGCTCTGCGCTACAACAGGTATCGAGAGAGTCACTTTCATGGATGGGTTAAATTTGAATTAAATGATATAAAATCATTGTATAGGTACGAAAAAAAAAATGTTAAATAATTAATAGAAGCTTTGTTTTAAATGTCTCAAGACACACAAACTGAACATTTTATAAATTTTTTAACTCAACAATTACTTCAAAATGTTCGATATTTTGTCAAAATTTGATTTTTAAATGCTTCAAAAAAAATAAGTGTTTCTATTTATTTTTAACATTTTTCAATTTCCATCATAACAACTTATGAGAAACTTTGTACAAAATGTTCATGTTTTTTAACCAAACACAAATGTTTTTATCAATATTTTAGAAAAAAAATTTAAAAAAATAGGAAATGTCAAAAGCATATACCTAAATAGCTAACAATATTTTGAAAATTGTATGATTTAATTATAGAAAATTATAATTTAAATATTCGGTTAAAATATCAAGTGTCTACGGTCATTTGTTTTTGAATAATAACAAAATAAAAATACGGTTCACTGAGAAATCTATAGTTTATGGGTGAATATTCAATGTCTAATTTCAAACGCTCATTAAAAACTAATTTGACTCTACAAACATTTTTTTTTTGTGAAAGGTGGAAAAATGTATGGTAAATCTAGAGTTAAATTTTGAAAAATTGGGTTTGAATAGAACATTTTTTATGAATTTCTAAATAAAAAAAATTTTCATTATTTTACGTATTTTGTCGAAATTCTAACTTTATACTCTTATAAATAAATATTGTAGACCAACGCTCACATTGTTTTTTAATTTTCACAAACCAAAAGTTATGAGCCACCTTTCATTAAAATTTCAATTTTTTTGTTTGATCAAAAACAATTTTTTTACAATATTAAAAAAAAACCCGACAATTTCTTATGATTATAGCCTATATAATAAGTTTTTAATGGTTAAAATAAATTGAAAATGTTATGACTTGCAGAAATTATTTATGTTAACATAAGGGGGAAAATTGTATGGAAAATTGTAATTGTATTGTGAATTGTATAAATGTGTCTATATTTATATTTTTTTGAGTTAAAAAAAAAAAACAAAATCGATTTTGTCAAATACAGGATTTGTTTAAAAATTCCGGTCGTTCCTTAATTTTGTTTTTGTTTTTCCCTACGACTTTAAATACTATTAGGAATTTTCCAATATAATCCTTCAAAAGTACTAATTACATTCGATTTCCCGCCGGATAAAGACAATTTAAGCATTATTTTGACTACTTATACAGACAGAAAAATATAAACATCATTCCACTCGGAATCTAATTTTGTTTTGTTAAAATAATATTTTTTATGTCATACAGAATATTTAAGTAGTCTTAAAATATTTTCGGGTAAGTTGAAATTTTTTTCATGATTATAACGACGTTTGTAGTAGCTATTTGTTATTACAGCATGTTGTCTATTCAACATTTTAACAAATTTTCATATATTATGTGGATAAATAGGGTAAATTGTTTTTTCTAACGATTGTACTAAATCGTCCAATTATTATTGAATTTAGGCAGTAGATGAATCAGTGTGTTATATATAGTTATAATAATATACGTATGATATTTGTCATATTATATAGAAAATAGTGGAATTGTCAACAACTGTATTTTCTTTGGATTTCGTAAGTCATTTAGAGTGAAAATAATCTACAGTACATTAATACATTACTATATAAGCTTTTTTTTTTTTTTATAAGATTATACTTTGAATACTTTTTTAAGAAAACTGAATGTTTGACAGTTAATATATTTTACATATTACAATAATGTTTTACCACTTTCCTTACCTCCTCCGGTAGATGACCATAAGTATTGTCATCGATATTAATATACATTATCGTACATATAAGCTGCATAAGTATATATTATGTACTAGCGGACCCGACAGACGTTGTCCTGCATGATATTTCAAGCGAATAGGATATTAAACAAAGTATGAAATGAAAGATAAATAATATAATAATTTCATTTTTTCTATTTTGAAATAACATCAATTTTTCTAAAAACAATTCGTTTTAATGAATAATGTTTGTTTAATTTTATCTTAATGCGAGTTGATGAACAATATTTATTCAATTCCTGAGGAGTTTAAATAAATAAACTTGACGGGTTTCCAACGCGAGAACACGCTACATATAATTGGCCATGTAAAAAGACCAGATTTTCTAGATTCAACCCACAAATCGACATTGTTTGACCTTGTGACTTATTATTGGTCATGACAAATGCCAAGCGAATTGGAAATTGCAGTCGTTTGAATGAAATGAGGGAGTCTGAAGGGGTCATAGGCATTCGTGGCAGGAGAACAACTTCACCTTCAAATTTGCCGTTCAAAATTGTAGCTTCAAGAACATTGCCCATAATTTTTTTTATGACTAATCTTGTATCGTTGCATAGCTTAGTTACATTTAAATTCCGAAGCAAAATCATAGGTGAACCAATTTTTAATTGCAAGTTATGTGGTGGCATTCCTGGTAAATCCAGCGAATTCAAAAATACAACAGGATAGTTGACTGCTTCGTCAGGATTGGTACTTTTGATGTTTATGTTACAAAATTTAAATTTAATCCTAATCATAATCTGAACATTACGCGGAAAGATCCTGTCCTTCGAAATCTTATTCAATTAAAAAAACAAGCCCATAAACAATTTAAATTAAGTAATTCTCAACATGATTATTTCACTTTTTCTGAAATTCGTAAAAAATATAAAGCCTTATCTATCCAAGTCCATGCAAACCATATCTTGAATATTGAAAATAATATAAATAGTGATTCGAAGTATTTTTGGAAATATATCCAATCCTTGAGATCAAATAAAACTAATATCCCTGCTACTGTATACTTGGATAATAATGTGTCTGACAATATTAATTATACAACAAAATTATTTGCTGATTTTTTCTCCTCCGTATACGTTGATTATTCTAAAAATACTAATTTATATGATGATACTCTGTTAATTAATCATAACATTAATTTGAATACTTGGTTTATTTTGGAGCTTGAAATTGCAGATATGCTCAGTGCATTAAATGTGCGATCTGGTACAGGACCAGATGGTATCTCTCCATCATTTTTGAAAGCATGTAAATCAGCATTAATTAAACCCTTATTTTACTTATTTAATTTATCTCTCAGTACTGGCATTTTCCCCGATATTTGGAAAAAATCATTTATTACACCAATTTATAAATCTGGTGACAAAAGTAATGTACGTAATTATCGTCCAATTTCTAAATTATCCGTTATTCCTAAATTATTTGAGGCAATCATTACAAAAAAATTGACTACCCTACTGGTAAATTACATAAGCCCTACCCAACATGGCTTCCTACCCAAGCATTCCATACTAACGAATCTTTCAATATATCAAACACATTTATTGCAGTCCTATGATCAAAATTGTCAAGTAGATTCAATCTATACAGACTTTAAAAAAGCTTTCGATAAGGTGAATCACAATATTTTAATATGCAAGTTAAAGGCTTTTGGTTTTAATGGTTTATTTTTAAATTGGATCACCTCCTACCTAAGTGACCGCTCTCAATCAGTTAAACTTTCATTCCATGTCTCTAATGATTTTCACGTACCATCAGGTGTTCCTCAAGATTCGCATTTGGGTCCACTACTTTTTCTAATTTTTATTAATGATTTGCCTCGGGTTTTTAAAAATTCTATAAAATTATCGCTTTTTGCAGATGATGCTAAATTATTTTGCTCGATTCAATCTATATCAGACTCTGAGACATTACAAGATCAGCTAAATAAATTTTATACCTGGTGCGTGAATAACTGTCTTGAATTAAACATTGATAAGTGTAACATTATTTCATTTGCCCGTTCTAAAAACCCAATTAAATTCAATTACAAACTTAATAATTCAAAATTAGTCAGAGAAACTGTGATTAAAGACTTAGGAATATATTTTGAATCAGATTTTTCTTTTAAGTTCAATCATAAAAAATTTTTTAATAAATCCTATAGAATGCTAGGCTTTATTAATAGGAATACACAAAATTTTAAACAGCCCTCAAGCTTAAAAACTTTATATTGCTCGCTCGTACGATCTTCACTAGAGTTTGGATCCTTAATTTGGTCTCAAAACCTGTCTACATACTTGAATGATCTTGAGATTGTCCAATATAAATTTTTAAAAAGAATAGCTTACGTCTCTAATATGCCTATCTCTAGTAATAGTTTTAAACCAGTTTAGTTCTCAATAGGTCTGGATTCAATCGATCTAAGAAGACAACTCTCTGATATATTATTTATATATGCTCTATTAAATGGTTTTATTGATTGTCCACATCTACTACTGGCTTTACTACGTATCAAGATTCCCACTTTCTTCTCCAGAATTATTTGTCATTCCATACTATAGCAAAAGTTATGGTGCCAATTTGTTTTTCCCTCACGCTCTGTCACTAGCTAATAAAATATCCCCATCAATAGATTTTTTGAATCTAATCGTAATAAATTTAAGTACAATGTATTATTAATATTAAGATGTATTAACGATGTTTAATAGTTATTAATTTTTTCCATTTAAGTAATTAGTTATATTTCTGTATTTGTACTTTGTATATTTCTTTATTATTTTTTCCTTCTTGTTTATTGTAATCAAAATCTGTAAGTTTCCGTTCATGTAATTTGTCAATACTCAATTGTATTATATCTTATATTCAAAGGGCTCAATGCCCGTTAAATTAAAATAAATAAATAAATAAAAATACAAAAAACCAAGACTGATGAAGTGTATGTATATCATTGACACGCATTTTTCACACTGTTCAATGTAATGCACGTATCTTTCTATTTTTGGAGCATTCGCAATATTGAGTCATTCGGTCGATGAATTCCTGATTTCCTATGGTCACAAAGTGAACGCAATAAGCGGTGTTTACCGTATTATATCCAATATTTAAAATTATATACACATTAGTCACAGGGATTACATAACCATGTAGTTATTATTGAGTGGACAATGCTTTTGTCTATGCCTGTGTCAATGCAGTTGATTAAATTTAAAACACCGTTGGCATCCATAATAATATGAAACTTATACCTACCAAATGTATTATTGTTATGATTTTTGTAAGTAAATATTAAAATAAACAATATAATATGCATGCCGATATGGCGATAAATGCATTCATCCCATAACATTAAAGGTAATAGAGATTTATTTTAATGTTAAAATATATGTTTATTGGTCGCCAACTGTTAGCATATAGCAGCAGGGGTGGCCTGCGAGAAGAGACTCGCGAGTCACCCAATATATTAATATATATGGAAGAGCCGAAATGAAGAAAAAAGGTCAACTTTCGGACCCACACTGGTTAAGAGATATGTCATTTTGTACTGACATTGTGCATCACTTAGCAACATTGAATATGTCTCTACAAGGTCAAAATAAATTGATAAATAACCTAGTACAAGACATTTTTAGTTTCCAAAATAAGCTTAAACTTTTTCAAAGAGACTTAAAAATAAATAATTTAAGTAATTTTCCGAACTTAAAAAAAATTGAGGATTGTTTGGTTGGAATAGCAACAAAAGTGAATTGTGAGGATGATGTACATAAATTTGAGTGTTTTAAGATCGATTTAAAGACTTGAAATTACTTAAACCTTTGATTGCATTTTTAGAAAATCCCTGTGTAAAAATGTTTTGTATCTTACGATAAGATTCAAACCACATAAGTCTATGACGCGAGCCGCAGTTTGGCCACCCCTGGTATATATGTACCTACTGATAAAATAGAGTGTCCGTTATATTATTGATTTACCCATGGTAATACTGTTTACTGTTATAAAGAAATTAAAAGTTACTCAAGTTATGTGTTTAAACGTTCTACAAATAAAAATTTCCGTTTAACGTTATAAACAATTTATAAATTATAAATAATTTAGTGTTTAACGTTTAAACGTTTTTTATATTATACAGACATTTATAATAATATTATAGACTACGAAGGCCTATTTATATAATTGATGATGCGTATTATTTATTTTAAAATTCCTTTTACATTTAATTATTTTTGACTATAGTAATTAAAGTCACTATCCCTATCAATCAATAGTTTAATAAAAATAAATAACTAAATTCCAATTTTTTTTATAGTTAATTATGAATATTTAAGTAATTTCATTTGTTGTCTGACATGTCTGTTGTATTTCAACTTTCAATTTTTGTTACGTTATTCAATATTCGTTTTAATCGTTTGTCGTTTCTGTTATATTATCCGTTACCCATTTCAATCGTTTATCGTTTACCGATACGTTATCCGTTACTCATTTCAATGGTTTATCATCGTTTACCGATAATATGTTATCCTTTATAGATTTCAATCGTTTTTTGAAAAGTTAAACGTTATAATCATAACGTTATAAAAACGTTTTGAAGCCCTGATTTAAATAAACCAATATAGCAATATCGACATTTGTTGCAGTTAAATTGAAAAGATATCTTCTGGCGTAGGTTCAAATAATTTGTACAAAATAAAGTTAGTATTAAATATTATAGGTTCATTTAAAAATATTCATAATATTTTACTTAAAAAATGTTGGGGAAGACTATCGATTTAATTCTGTAAGTTCACATATGACTATGTGTGGTCCAATATTTATACTCCGAGTCTTTCTGTTGGAGCGACCCCTTAGTGGTAATTTTGCAATGACGCAAACGTGATATCGCAATATGTGTGATGATCTATAGGTATACTTTATTTTGTAGAATGAGAATCTAAAGAAATCCACTCATTCCCACGAATAAAAATCACAAAACCACTATAATTTTACTCTATATTATCATCGTAAATGCTCCTACATCGTCACTTGCGCTTGTCAATACTATGTATTTTTTATGTAGATCTTCCGGTCTACGACAAGTGTCGATGTGTATTATTCATACCTGGTTATAATATTATATAATTTATAATGTTTAAAAATCAAAGCCTATAGCAGGCGTAACCTGATATGCTCGGAGTTATCGTACACCGTTTATAATAAATAATAATATATTTTCAACTTATTTTTATTTTTTTGAATTTTGTGATAATTTGCATGTGGCTGCGGTCGTCATGAAAAATAAACTATCCCAGAAACTATTGAAGAATTTGCGGAACAGAAAAAAATAAAAATGCAGAATCAAAATCTCTGTGAGTTTTTCCAATTATTATATCTAGTAGTGAATTACCTAATTACCTATGTTTTGAAAATTGGTGTCATGAATATTAAGCCCGATGGCACAACATTTTTAAATTCGGCCCTGCTGTTATTATAAAGTTAACAATTTAATAACATAAGAACTATTTGTTTGAATATTGAATTATGCTTGCTATTGTGCGTGTGACTTCAATTCCGTCATAAATCCATAAGACAGTATAATAATTAATAAATAATAATATATTAAGGTTTTAATCCCACGAACTTTTGACCGAAGGTGAAAAAAATGCGTGCGTCCGAATTGCGTGCCAAAAAAAAAACATAAATTGGAATGTCCGAATTGCATGCCACCTCATCGAGGGGTTTGTCCGAATTGCATGCCATCAGATTATCAGGTTGATGGATCATTATTTATTATACACGTCTTATTGTATTAGGTATAACTTAAACTTTTTTTTGAACTTTTCTAATCTTACTTTTCCACTGAAAGAATGGGCTTTGTTACATTTAGTTTAGTATATATTATGATTGTTAATGAATAAAAAATGTTCGTCTCTATTAGTTTTGATGTTCAAATTATCTAAAGCTGTATGTAAATCAATCAAAGTGTCAGGCAGCTTGGGATAAATACTTGATCGAGCGTAATGTAAATTTTTTCAAAATCGTGTCGTGTCATTTGTTGTCTATGTACTAATATCTCCCTTTAACAAAGGTGGACATTAACTAGTTAAAAAGTTAAAGTTAAGTTAAAAAGTTAATTTTTTTTTAACTTTTTAACTTATCTAGTTAGTTTGTTTTATAATCAACTTATGAACTTAACTAGTTTAATTTACAGTTGAAATAACTTAGCTTTTCTCAGTTGATTTAAAAAAAAAACCAATAAGTTAAAAACATTTTGAAATTTTTCGTTTATACGTAAATATTACTATAATAGTAATATTTACGTATAAACGAAATATTATCTGATATTATCAGTATAAAAATAAAACTTAAATTGGAAAGAAAATTCTAAAAATAACTTGAAAACTAAATTATTGTTTAAAGTATATAGTTATAATTGTGTATAATATATACATGATAATATTATGCCGGTCTATACTTGTAGACAATATTATGAATTATAGTGCGCTTGCATCGACCGTCCCTTACGTTGTTTGTAAATCGTAATCGTACTTTATCATAATCGTCATTCGTTTACCTACCGCGTGGGATATTTATTTAGTCCATTCGTTATATTGACATATTGTTATAATATTATATGGTAGACATTTTATATTTCAGATTTCTTAATATTATTTATTACATTATTACTTAAAATAATTAAAAATGTCACTTTTTTTAAACTGAGTTAAGTTAATTTTTTTTTCTATATTAACTTTTAACTTATCGAGTTAAATTTATAATTTGTTAACTGTTAACTTTTAACTTATCGATCTTGTGTCCTCTTAACTTAACTTAACTTGAGTTAATTATTTTCATTAACTTGCCCACCTTTGCCCTTTAATAGCTCACGATGTAGTATTTTACTGGGTTTTTCAAATGGATCATCTATAGCTTTACGTTTTAAATTTTTAAATACCTGTTGTCTATTTAATTTTTGTTTTTCATCTTTGTCGTGATTATGATTTATCTCGCGGAGTATAACTTTATGTTCACTATTTAATTTTATGTAAGCTTTACACAAAAGCGTTTACAACAAGCCCGCCTTTCAATATCATTACACAATAACTTTTGAAAATAACATTTAAAACCGTCAATTACAAAAAGTGTTTTGTTTTTTTCACTTAACATATTTTCAACTCGTGGTTCCATGATCACACTACGGTTAAGTAATAAGTTACTTTGAACAAGTTAACGTTAACGTTCCAAAACGTACTAAAAGACTCGGAAAAACACACAAGTGATTGTATATCCATTTTAATCTAAATTATATTATTATTACTATTCTTTATGGTCGTAGCGGTGTAACTTTCTTATCTCGATTATTTTAGATTATTTCAGATTAATATAATAATTCTTATACATTTGAGCTACAGAAAATTTAGTGAACGATACGTATACCTAATATACTATAATAAATACAGTTCAAAATAAAACTAAAGTTTAAAATATTTAAATCTAGAAACTAACCAGTTGCAACAACCATATCATAGAGCGTTTCTATGCATGCGGTTTTTTTTAAAAAAATTAGAAAAGTTCAAAAAAAAGTTTAAGTTATACCTAATATAATAAGTGTATAATAAATAAACAAATGTTGCTACACGGCATGCAATTCGGACAACCCCATCCATGAGGTGGCATGCAATTCGGACGCAGCCAAAAAAACGACACGTTGTAATAATGATAAATAATCATTTATATAGAGATTGTAATAGTTGGGCATCCCTATAGAATATGGTTCCGGTCGAAACCTATTTTAGAGTTGCACCCAACTGTTTGTAGGGATGGACATTAGGTACCCAACTTATTAATTATTATTATAATCACTATGGTGACAATATTTTCGTCTTCCGCGGCCGGCATGACACAGACACGACCGAATCCCACAAAATCCTAACCATTATTTCGACTATTGTTATTGTATTGTGTAATGAGAAACGAAACGAAATATCAAATTAAAAAACACACATCATTATAAAATCAATATAATATCCATCGATCGAATCCAAACATTTTACGGTTTAAGTCATATTATATTCTTAACCTTTACTGGTCCATGGATCCCTCTGAAGTATAAAATATAATCACGGACCTACCCCCAAAAAAAAATATATATTATGTTACCGGCAATATGTGAAATTCAGGCATTACATATAATGCCTAGGTAGTTTATAAAATACCGGTCGATTTTAGGCAAATTATTTAAAAAAATAATTTTAGTATGAGTGCCCAGGCATTATATATATTTCCTAGACATTTTATAGCTGTAACTCATTATAATTATATTTAATCTCACCTATTATTATACACATATTATAAACCATGTATTGGGCTTCAGCCCGTTTTATAATAAATATATAATAAATATATAGAGTACCTAAACAAATTTAGGCAAAGTATTAAAATAGTTGTGATTAATTTTATGATAGTATACTATATTAACATTTTAAATTATATAATATGTACTATTTGTTACAACATGTTAAGCTGGAATGACAACGGGAGTTACACAATATTTTGTTTTTAACACACAAACATTTTTTACTTTGGCACCTTGTTTACATGTGCATTTTGTAAACCCCTGCCCGCTGCCTGTTGACTGTTGACTTGCGACAGATCGCAATGCAATCTCTTCAGCTGGTACCTCATTTAAATTCAATAGTTTTTTTTGACAAACGGTGAATTGTGACCTAGATTTGAATGCAATGATATAAGGTATCATTTATTTTTGAATTAGAACTAAGATGTATCTTAGTCCGTGACTATAATATTGTACACATGTGATAGAGATAATAAAATTTATTTTTTTTTATTATTATTTCAATCTTATGCCAATATTAATAACTGGTGAAATGTTCAAGTATCTACGACTTATGCTTTTTTAATATTAATAAATATTAAAAATCGTTTGAGGATAAATCGTAAGAAACTAACGATGTTTGTATTAAATTTCTAATCTAAAATTAATTAACACTTATTTACTGACCTTTTTTGCAACCAAAAATCCCAAGGATTTTTTTTTTGTTTTCAGACATCTCAGCATTAGGACTTCGGCGGTTAGTCGATATTAGTCTTAGATGTGAAGTAGTGTGGGCGTGGTGGGGAGTAGCGCGAAACGCGACGCACGTACAGTAATTTCAATGTCGGCCGGTTAGTTTTGAAACGTAGTTTCTTATGACGCGATGTAAACGGAGGGACCCTACCCCAGAAAAACCGTGCACATCGAAAATAAAAGCGTTAGTCGCTATTTAGTGCTCTTTATCGCTTTCTATATACTTCTGTCTCTCTCGCTCTACGGTCGGCTACGTTGTTAATAAGGGGTCGCGATTACACGTGTAATGAACTACACGGGTACCCATGTTTTTACCTATGACGGGGTTAAAGCCCGTGTAATAAAAATAAACGTGTATTTAATACACTTGTATCTTAATACCCGTTTATCTTAATAGCCGTGAGCTTGAGTACTTATACATTTAAATAAAATCATATTTCACTACTTTGCAGTTCTGACTTACGATTATAAAATAAATATTTTATATTTAAAGAATACATGCTGTATACATGCTGTTTACATGCTGTGTTTATTATTTGGCGATTAATATTCGATTTATCATATTCATTATGATCGTGTTCTCCAACTGCTGAAGTAAAAGCATAATTTTTATCGGTATATAATTTTGCATCACACGTTCTTGTTACACATCTCCAACGGGTAGAGTTGTCTTTTTTATTAGTCGATCAAAAATTGTACTTAAAATTATTGTAAAGAACTATACGACTACCTTTTTTACTTTCTAAAAATTCCATTTTTATAAAATGTAGTCACTATAATCACGAGAAAAAACACAATCACACTATTTGGCATAAAAGTGAACGACATACTAAAATTAAAGCTGTTACGAGTGTAACGTATCGATATCAAATTAGTTAAATTATATTATTTATATGTTATGATATTATGTTATATCAATTATATTTGCAATCTAGATATTGTTATCGGCCTGGCCGGTCTTGTGCAACGAATGGTTTTTGATTGTTATTAATATAGTCAGTCGAGAAATTTTGAGACAATGGTTTCCAAAATGTAAAACGAGAAACCGTGGGCGAAAAGAATACAATTATTTGTTGGCGAAAAGAGGAAGGTCATTTTTGGGCAAAAGGAGTTCCGCCCCTCTAGTCTTGTTATTATATATCTACTCATCGCCGCCGATAAAACACACACAATAGAAAAAAGGTCAGGTTCCAGGTAGCTGGAAACCCTAGATTCTATTATTGTTATTATTGTTATAATAAATTATTATGGTATTACAATTGAAACCGTTCATAACAAAATAAATTACATTTTTATTTAAATATTATAAAATCACTTTCATGAGTCATGATTCATGACTGTGATGACGAATCCGGGTTTTTCAGTTATGATTTTATTTCGCTTCTGGGCTAGGGTCCCTCCGTTTACATAGCGCCATAAGAAACTACGTTTCTACCGGATGTCCCATGACAGCACTCGCCTTTTTTATAAATTAATTATTGTTTCCGTCTCAAAAGGCTCATAAGCAGTATACAATTGGGGGACTTTGAATTATTGAATCTAAAATCTGTAAAAAGATTCAAATTTGTCGATCTGTCTACTAGAGAATAATCGAACAGTTTCTTTAAATGATTAAAAATCAATTTATTATCAACGTTTAAAATTACAGATTTGTAATATTTAATTACTTGGCCGGTAATGTATTTACAAACAATCGCCTCTATCGATCCCTAGAAGACAACTTGACAATTTCAAAACTTTTTTCAGAATCAAAATCCGACTTTCCTAACTCATTCAGTTTTATTCCGCTTTTGGGTTGATATTTATATCGATGTTGAATCCCCTTAATGCACATGGTTTTATTAGTTACTCGCCAATTGTATGTGGTTTTGACTTCTAGCAATGCGGTAATCTACTTTGTAAGATGCTTCGAGATAAGGTTTTTGAGGAGGTACAAATCCAAATTAGGGTAATGTACCGGCTTTTTCAAGACGTGTTTTTTTTATTTGAAAGACTTTCAGACTATCTGATCCATATTGAGGATGTATCGAAGCAAGATGTTCTTTAAGCTTAGTTGGTTTCATGCTTCCATTTGCAAGGATTTTTCCGCAGATAAAACATTGTGGTTTTTGTTTACCAAAGCGTTCGATTGATGTAAAACCAAACGACAACTGAGAGTCATCGTACTTTCTTTTTTTCAACATTGTAATAATTATTAAAAAATTAAAAATATAAAAATAAAATGGTGCGAAAACTGGATTGAATATCATGAAGACAGCTGGGACAGCAAAATTCGACGCACAATGCACAACGCGACGGTGACGGGTAAACTGAAGTGATGGGTTTCCGCGTTCAATTGAAATGCTCGTTAGATATGTATTGCCACATGCTCATATATTATTTTACGATTACGATAACTTTATAGTTTATATGACATATACGATAAGATTATCGTAATCTAAATTTTATATTTAAGAACATTGTTATTTTTCAAGTAGCAGAATGCGGGAAAGACATTATTATCTTAAACTTTAAGTGTTTGTCTCTATATTTTTTATAACTTTTAATATGATATAATTTCAGATAGTTATCCTAAAGATTTTGATTCGTTTATCAAACCGATTTAAGGCACCATCGTTACGATGTTTAAAATACTTAGAGACATATTCAGAGTAAAATACATTTTTGAAAAAATGTAAACAATTTTACTATGAATTGTATAGCTTGACTTATCTTTCTAGTAAATATTTTATTAGATATCAATATAAACAAATTTGTGAAATTGTTTTTTATACAATTTTGCGAAGTCAAAAAAATATAATATATATTATAAACCAATATGAATGGACGTTTTAAATGTTATCAACATGAAAATAATGAAATATTTTACTTTGTAGTCAGATATTTAAGAGAGTATTTCGTACTCAACAAGAAAATACATGAGAAGAGTAAGTATAATGCATTTGTTTTTATAATTATTTACATAAATTAGTCCTAGTACCAATTCACCACAGTCATTACAATATGATTTAGATGTGTTTGTATTTTAAATAATATATATCTTTGTTAATAATGTTGTGAGTCAAAACAACATTACATACTTCATATTTTTGAATTTGTTTACAGTGAATATACAGTTACCATTTAATTTTTGTGATGAACTTAATAGTGAGTATAGTCTTAATCGTCTTAATTCGAAAGAAAATTATTCATTTAGGAAATTAGGTATTATTAAGTGATAATTTTATACATGAAATATTTGAAAAATTCAACAGGTACATTTATTATTGGAATAGTTTAAATTTAGGTGGCAATTGAATTTGAAATGTATCCAACCAGATTTACAATTAGATCAATTTGATAAATATTTACTTTTACACAGACCTTTTCGAAAACCATGAATACCAGAAAGATTTAGTGCATTAACAAAGATTTTTTGTATCCGACATTCCCTAAAATATCTATTGATGGTTCAGAACATACAGGAAATTGATTTCTAGAATAAAGTTCTAGAAAATGAGTGTCGTTTTTATTTATGGGTTCACAGTATTGAGTATCTCTTATAGACACGATCGCAAAACGTATATTCTGTGGATCACCTTTACTTCTGTCTACTTCTGGTAGTTTGTCTCTAACTGTGTCGCCAACATTTTACGGTGGGAATTTGTTAATGGATCTGAATTTCATGTTTTTCGCTTGTTGTTCCAGCGACAGTTTTGAATTTTTTTTCCTTTTTTATGGTGTTTTGAAACTTTTTTAATAAAAATGAATCAACATTCGCCTGAGTACAACTTGTTGGTAATTATTACATGTATTTTGTATAAATCACAAAGAAATGTTTGTTCATTGCCAGGGGTACAGCCCCGCGATTCACGGAGACAAGATACTATATTGTGCTGTTGAAAAAAATACGAAACACATATATTATAAATAACTATGTGCAAAAAAAATTAACATCTTTTTCGGAGAGATGATTATGTCTCAATACGACACTTTGCTCTTCTAACTCTTGTTTGGTTTGTTAATGTGTCTGCTGTTTTAACTGGAAGTAAAGAAGACGACAGTCCGATTTTCAGTTCAAAACATGGCCATGTATGGTGATATTTTAATACCCTCGTGATAAGCCCATTTTTTCATCAACTGTACAAATCGTAGACCTTCTGACCATGATTATTAATAGTTGTTTGTTTTCGTTAAATTTGTCAACATATTCTGTATAATATCTTGGTTTGCTCTCTCGACACTTCATCGAAAATTACTGTGACGTGGCTTTCCATGATCAATTTTTAATGTGTCACACATATTTTCTTTTAAATCTTATTTTGTTTACAAACTCACCACCATTGTCTGATTGTAGTATCACAGGAGCTCCAAATTTCGATAAAATGTTTTGCAACTTCTTCTGCCCTCTTTGCTTTCATGTTAATAGTTTAACGTATTTAGTTAAGCGATCCTGATATACCATAATAAACCAGAACTTTCCATCTCCCTGTTACTGCGTATATCTATAAGATCAACTTGGCACTGTAGGGGTATTTAAATATTGATGATGGCCAAAATAGAAGAAATAAAAAAATACAGCTTATATGTATACAGCACACCATTTAGTATAACATTCTTTATTCACATTTCTCTAACATGTAATGCGTTACGCGGCATGAGACTGCAGACTGCGGATTGCAGACTTGCCGTTGTCGATAACGATATATTATATTAATTCAAAATAGTCGTCGACCGTCTGTGGATCGTTCCACGTACACATGCATAATAATATATAAAAATGATATAATAATAATAATGAAGATAATAATAATGTAAAGTTTGATCGGTCGGTCGGTGCGATAAGGACGCGACAGCCGACAACAGTCGAAAACGTAGTGTACAAAATGAAAAATATAAGATGAAATCATATAGCACCTACTGTTCTTTTCTGAAAATACCATTGGCTTAATCACTATAGTTCTTTGGTTTTAGATTTTTATATTGATTGACAAGTCTCGCAACATTTTAAATCGATATAGACACTGCTTCTTGTGTTATATTCTTATACCTTTTTTTGACTTCAACATTCATGCTGTATTTTCCACTATGACTAATAAATAAATGTTTATCATACAGCACGTCATAAGTGTTTTCGTTTATAGTGAAATTTAAAATATTTGGACTGCTACCTTCTGACATTTGAAATACATTTTTAATTTCCCTTATCCACCAATACTATTAACGTCATATCTCTTTGAATATCTATATGTTTTATTTGTTTTATTCACGGAAAATTTTACGTTTTTAATTTCTGATAATATCTGATAATATTTTGATTCAGTTAAACACACCGAATTCTCATTAATTTATTTATTGAACCTTTCATAAGTTTTCTTTTTTTGAGAACATAAATTAACAATAAACTAGTAATACAACTTTAACAAGTGAACACGAAAACCGATACAGCACCGATACCTAGCATCGCGATGGTACTGAAGTTTAAAATTGTACAATATCGTACTCA
Source organism: Neotoxoptera formosana (assembly GCA_022818045.1). Classification (NCBI taxonomy): domain Eukaryota; kingdom Metazoa; phylum Arthropoda; class Insecta; order Hemiptera; family Aphididae; genus Neotoxoptera; species Neotoxoptera formosana. The sequence continues at coordinate 88,660,877 of CM040630.1, forward strand.
CGTTTTATAATAGTGTAATTATCTATAAGGTATACAATTAATATTTTATCGTTTTTTTATTATTTTATTACAGAAATATTACCTAAAATTTATATATTATATTATATCATATTTTATTCTATTTTATCAAAACTTTTTATCCACTTAAAGGTGGATAATGTACCTAAAAATAATCTGGTCAATGTACAAAATAAACGTTTTACAAATAATATTTTTACTTTATCCAATAGGCATGGATAGTGATCACATAACTAGGGTGATTTGTACATTACCCGATTTTCGTACTCCACCCTTAACATTTACATGTAAATAGTTTACCGTTAATCTAAATACCTTAAAGTGTATTTGGGCTTAGAGAATAATATACGTTATAGTGGAAATTCATTATATTCAATGATTATAAAAAATATTGAATTTCATTTTTGTTACTTTTGAGTATCTGTAAGTAAAACTGTTAAGGGACCTCGAATTTACATTTTCAAGCTTTTTTTTTGCGTTGTATATTTTATTATAGTTATATAATAAACCTCACTATAATTCAATTATTACATATTTGAATAGTACATACGGTTTGTACCTAAACAAACAAAACATGTCTCCGGACCTTTTTTATAAATAAACAATACTGATAGTAAAATAATAAGAGTCTAATCATTGAAGTTAGTTATTGTATGTTGTGAAGTCATAGTGTGCATTTTAAAAATTAATTTTTTATTCAACAATTAAATTTCATATTTAAGATTATAAATCAATATTTTTGAATTAATTTGTAGGAGTAGTATTTAATATTTACTACAATTTAAAACATTTTATTAATAAATCTTATATTTATATTTATACATTTTTAGAGCTTAATTTTGCAAGTTTTGATTTTCATTGTAAGATTATAACACATTTATTTTAAATAACAATGTATCAATTATATAAACTAACCATACATTTTGAGGAATTATATATATTTATTTCATTAATTTAATATGTGCATAATATGTCATCAGCAATATTGATAATTCAGGTATTTTGCAAAATGACTAGGCATTATGCATATTGCCGACCCATTTTAGGCAATGTAAATAAAACATGATTTTCAATATTATTATACAAATAACCTAGGTATTTTATAAAACAATACCTAGGCATTATGTGAAATGAGAATATTTATTTCTATATCATTATATTAAGTACTATTATTTATACTTATTTTACTTAATCTACTAGCTACTTATTACAACATGTTGTAGAAAAATGGCATTTTGAAGATGGCTGTGAAGATGGCCCACCAAATTAAACCCAAATCAATCAATATATTTTGTAATGTTTGCAAGTATTTGAATTAAATTTATAATAACTATCAAAAATATTACCGTCAATTATGCTAAAATATTAACATTTTATTTCATTGTTTGAAAACAATGATGAAAATAAATATTTTTTTAAAAATAGATTCAATGTTGCTGTTTAATAAGTTGCTATGCTTATTATTCGCTTTTAGTGTGTGTAAGTAAAATAAAAAAATAAAAAATAACACCTGAAATAACATGAATATTAAAAATGAAAAAAAATGTATTACAATGAATATTTTTGAATTTGTCTTTATACAACCTTTTTTTTCTTTTAAGTATTAAATTTTTCTTGATGTATGAAGTACATTTAAATGAAACTTAATTTAGTGGATCAATATTTGACAATTTCACATACTTCATTATATGGGGCGTGATTAAAGTATTCTTCGCTGACACATTTTTTACTTTTTTCTCCAAATCATTATGTTGTTCCCAGGAGCCAGATAAACGTAAAACGTATGTTAGATAATGACCTGGCACATGAGCAATAGCAGCAGTTAGTTTGAACCTAAAATGAATAAATTTAAAATAGGTAGGTATTTGCTAGGAATTTTAATTACAATTCAATATATCTTTCTTTTAGTTTATTCTACAATGAAACTTACTCTTTGTTTTCAAAATTCATCTTTTCGGGAAGTTCTTGAAGGTAGCATTGAAAAACTTCTCCAGGAGAAAATGATTCGACGTCTATGAATAAATGATTTTTCAATTTACGAGTTAATGTTGTTTCACCACCACAAGAGTCCATTCTATATATTGTTGGCTTTGGATTGATATAACTCGTTAATATATCCTGAAGTGATTTTATACCTTCGTTATATAATTTTCTATTTTCATCCATGGTAAACATTATTATAGGGGAAGCTCTTGTTATTGAATTTCTTGGGCAATTTTCAGAAGTACAGATTAATTCCTCCTCGTTACTTGGCTCATCTTTTAAAAGTTCATTTATAATTTTAGTAACATTACATTCGGCATTTATTAATTTTAATTTTTGAATGCTTGTTTCAATCGGGAATATTTCTAGTAATAATATAGTTCTTTGCCTATATATTTTAGCTGTAGAACTATAGCATGATAAATCTTGAATAAAGTTCAAGAATCTGTTATTAGATTCATCTATATAGTCTTTATAATTAAAATGATCAGTATATGATATTCCGATGGCAAACACAACTGAATCAAAAGCACATGTATTACTTACAATAAATGTTGACTTTTCATGTCGAACAGGAGTCGTTATATTTCCATTAAATATTAATACATTTTTAGTAGATCTCATTCCTGGCTTTTTTTATAATTCTTTCTATCTCAGGGCATTTGTCCATGTATTTTGTTTGTCTTTTTCTTTTGCCTAATTTTTCGTCAACTGGTTTGTAACATTTTTCGTCCTTCAAGCCTCCCCAAGATCAATTTCATCTACTGTTGAACATGATGATATTGTCTATATGTCTGAAAACGTATATCAATATATTACTTAATTTATTTAGTAAGTATCCTTTTTATCTATCATAAGTTCCTACAATAATTAGGTTGAGTTTAATGCAAAAAAAAAGTAACACGTTATTTATTTTATGAAATTATAAATTATAATGTACATGTTCAATACTTTAAATTAAAATAATTTTTACAAACCTGATTTTTCTTGATTGATTTTCGTAGAATCTTGATGTAACTTCTTACTACTCCGAGCAATTTTCAACGAATTTTCAATACTGTTTATATGTGTCACAATAAACCTATCAACTTTCATCGGTTTTGATTCATGCATTAATATTCTATTTTTTAATTCTCCGAAATCACCTTCAACAGGTGCAGAAGTAGCATTTTCATATGGTGATTTAAAATAAGTTTTCATTACATTCGACCACATTGGAAATTCTTTGGCAATTCGCAAAATATTATTTTTAATTCCTGGAATATAATATGGACTTAATCTATCTCCAGTTACTGATGCATTTTTCGGACAAATATCTTCAATGTTTTGTAAAAAATTATACATTGATGAGTTTATATCATTTATATTAGTATCATCATCAAATATATTAGAGTTATCTGTATGACTGTATCATCATTAAACTGGATATAATTATTTACTATGTTGCAATCTTTTCCCTTTATTTGATTTAATAGAGTTTTTCGAGATATTTCTGAAGGATTTTCTTCTATTCCATTTTTAGTTTTAAAATAACCTTCAGTTTCACTCATTGCTACAGTTAAAATATCTATTAAGATGCATTCAAATTCTTTCGTGACCGTTTCGCCGCTGACCGTTTCGCCATTAATAGCCAACAATAGCAATAGAAAAATGGTGATTAATGATATATTTGTTGTTAAAATATATAATTTTTTTTTTCAATATACGTGGTTTCTTATGCTGAATTTAAAAGTGTTTGAAAAAATTTCCGGAAACCTACTGTTCAAAAGTTATAAAAAAATTAAAGTTTCAGTGATTACGCGTGTATCGGCACACGTCGCTACGCTCCTCGGCGCCGTCGCTCTGCTCCCGAAAATATCCCTCGACTTGTTGTGTAAAACCAGCTCAGGTGAAACTCGGTTTTTCTCAATATTGTTTCGCCGATTCGCTGGCGAAACGGTCTGCGCCGAATAGTCCGGCGGCGAAACGGTCGCGGTGAAATGTCCGGGTCCTAATTTCGGGTGTTATTTTTTACTTTTTTATTTTACTTACACTAAAAACTATAATAAGCATAGAAACTTATTAAACAGCAACATTGAATCTATTTTTAAAAAAATATTTATTTTCATCATTGTTTGAAAACAATGAAATAAAATGTTAATATTTTAGCATAATTGGCGGTTATATTTTTGATAGTTATTATAAATTTAATTCAAATACTTGCGAACATTACAAAATATATAAAATATTTTAAAAAATTCCAAAATATTTGTTAAAAAAAAAAACTTACCAAATTAAAAATAACAAGTCGAACAAGTTTACTTGCAAATTTTTTTTTCGAACTTGCAATTACTTGCTAATTATAAGGAATTGAAGGATACAACTTTCGACCTTGTGGGTGAAAAATGGTGGGCTACGTGAATTTGGCCCACCTTTCTTTTTTTTTGTTCCGTACTTGAAAATAATGACTTGCAAATTTTAAAACCTAACTTGCTAATTCTTGCTAATTATTTGCTAAATGTTGATATGGTTTAGATTGATTTGGGTTAAATTTGGTGGGCCATCTTCACAGCCATATTTTGAAGAGCACAAAACATTATTTTTAAGGCAAATGCACTTTTTATTATGACATTTTGTCTTAAAACACATAAGTAAATAGTCTTTGGTAATAGGCGATACCCAATTTTGTTTATTTTTATCATATTTCCTACTCCACGTTTGGCATCATACATAATACCTAGTCAAAACTCGTATTATGTTTATTGCCGAGTAATTTCTGGCATTTTATATAATACCTAGGTATTTTGCAAAACACCGGATTATCCATATTGCCGGTAACATATTATATATATATAAAACTGACAATTATGGACACATATTTGTTCATTAAAAACATACCATATCTGTTAGTGTTAACAAAAATATTTAGAAATTGTTGAACACATATTCTGGATTTATATTTGAAACATTATAATTGTATTATTATAGCCTATACATTTTAATACACTATTAATATTAAATTGTAAAATATTAAATTTTCAAATAAAATAATTATATATTTGTCATAACTCATAACCTAAAATTAATCATTGTACCAAATTTTTAAACTTGTAACAATTAATCATTTTTTAATATTTGATTATTTTTATGTAGTAATGATATTTAGATGTAAGTCCACACATGAGTTTATTAATATCGTATTTGGACATTTAGTATCATATTAGATGTATGTAGAGATAGTCTTCTATCGAATATAAAAGAGAATGAGTGATAAAACGTTTCTTTGACTGTTCCAATAATGTATAAAAATTAATAATATGTGTTTGTCGATACGTTGTAGGTAATTAAAAATACTAATATTAATAAAAACTACCATTCATAACGTACTGGATAGGTTAGGTAAAAATTAGAATATTATAAAATTGTTTATGAATATTATTTTACAAAATTGAGTTAATCATCAATTCGTAAAGGAGAAACCCCAAGAAATCGATTGACATCATCAGTATATGTCAAAACATAGGTAATGCTTCCTAGTCAAATTAACATTTAAAAATCACGGGTTATTTCCCATTCATACTAGATATATTATTTAAATAATAAAAACGTACATAATATTTCACTTGTATGCCAAAACATACTATTGCCGTTATCAGATGAAATATGAAAACAAGTCCCAATCATTAACTATACTATAATTCTATAAATTATTCTAAGACGTACTTAATTTATGTTACACCAAAATGTAGATACTAATCAAATATTTATGTTTATTAAGATTTTTATATAAATGGTAATATCAATATTCTAATACATTAAAATTATAAACATACTTTATATTACTAAAAAATAAATAAATGTTGAATGAAAATGAACGTCCACATGATAATTTTAAAGATTGGTATTCTGCACAAAACAGCAATTCAATAATAAATTAAATCGGTGTAATTGAATTGTTATAAAAATGTAACTAATTACAATTATTATGATATAGTGCTTTAATAGTTTACGATACATAACACTACTCAATTACAAACGTTCACATATTCACAACAGTTGAATTCAAGCTTATAATTGTTTAAACTTATTTTCCTAATTTATAATAATAAAATATTTGTGTTTGGGGTTCAGCGTTAAGACCCTACCCCTTCTTTGTAACGGACGAGATTATAAGATATAAGGGTGATGTGCTTTGGTGCATGATGATTATAGGTAATGTTTGAGGGGGTGGTAGTGTTGGAAGGAAAAAAATAAGGAATAATTAAATGAGAGCTTTGATGAATGTTGAATAGCCTGGAAGGGAAGGGATTAATGATAAGTAAGAGTAAAACAGAAATAATTGTGTATGATTTTGGAGAATATAATTGCGAAATTATTGTGGCTAGGAACATGATGATGATTAGGTTGAATGTAGCGTGTAAAATTACAAGCACTTAGGATTGAAGGTACAGAAGAATGTTGGTTTTATGGAAGATGTCAGAAATAGTATTGTTTGCCGATGGATGAAATGAAATGTAGCGTCTGGTATTTTGTAAAACACAATGATGCCATTCTGATTAATTGGTGTACTTTACAAAGGAGTTGTGTGACCGGTTATGTTGTGTTGATCGGATTGTTAGACAGCGAACAATACAACTGAACATAGGCTGCCTATAGCAGAGATACAATTGCATAGGCGGAGAAACTAGAGATAACAGAATCAACAATATATTCATTAGGGGAAATAATTGTGTTGTATTCATTTTATACAAAATTAAGGAGAATAAGTTAAGGTGTTTCGATCATGTTATGAGGAAAGGTGACTCAGAGGCAGTAAGAAAATAACTGTTTAAGGAAAGAGATGAAATGGATAATTGAAGAAGAGATGGATAATCAGAATGGAGATTAGAAAATAATACGAAAATGGCTGGTATGAGTAAAGTAGTAGTGGATGGGCGACCACATATTATATTTAGGAGCGAACGTAGAAGAACTACAAGAAAGGAGAAGAGACCTACTTACTCCTACCTTGACCTACTATTCATACTAAATATTTCAACTTGAAACCGTACCTACTATAAGTCCTTTATAGAGAATATAAATAATAGCACCATAGGATAGAATCATTAAAAAAATGTTTCAAATTATATATATTATTCGGGGTTTATTTATCATCAGTTCCCTCTAGGCCCTCAATTAAATTTTCTTTTTACCAATTCATTACCAAGCAATAGGTCCAATTACAGACGATTTGTTATGACCTGAGAGTCAGCATATAAAGTATTTTTTAAGTGGTCAAAAATATTGAATATTGTAGTCAAATATCTCGGAACCTTAGTATAAGGTAGTGCTCTGCATGGTCCAATATTTTAAGAACGGACCGGACACAAAATGTTAACAAAAGACCAAATTCATACCAAACCACGGGCTGCGTTTTTTTTAAAAACTGGACTAGACTTGTAATTTAATTAAATTTAATAAAGTAGAACAGGAACCATACTGCCAAATTTATCTGAAAATAATTTGGACCTTGGACCAGACGGTACGGCTCCGTTGTAATAGTCCGGAGCTGACCATTATTATGGTTATTCAGTATAATACAATTATAAAAATATAAACATTGCCTGGTGTTTTTCGTTTAATTTTACGCATATTGCAAAAAAAATAATTTCAATAGACCATAATTGTCGTGATTTGTGTCAGATCAGTCCGGACCGAACCAAACTGATAATATTTTTTTTTCTAAAACTGGATCCAACCGAATTAAAAATAATAAATTTGAACCCGGACTAAACCAAATTACTCCCAAATATTATTGAAAGACACTACACCGAGGAGTTGACAATTTGTATATGTTAGGACCGGGCTGATATAGATCAGACAATGCATAACACTAGTACCAGGTATTGGCCCATTTTTCTAAAAGCTGGGTTTGATATAGCCCATTATTTTAGGTTACCAGTGTAAGTTGCTAGGTCCGAATTATACCTTAAATTACCTCTTATTAAATACTCTTGCTTTCGCTCGTACTTTTAGAATTATTGATAAAAAAAACTTCAGAAATGCTAAGATCGATCCAGACGGTTATCTGGATTCACCACACAGGTCCAGTTCTCATAATATGATCAAAAATCACCTGTTAAGAATTGCACTTAAAAAAGTTATACTCATTTGAATTTCACCGGTGGACGTTCACATCCTGCTGTAGGTGGATTTCCAACCAGGTCCTATTTTGTTCATAAATTAGGCTAAATGTAATAAATGTATGAAAATATTTGTTTAATTTAAAATTATTTTATTATTTTTAGAGTGTAAAAGTAAGATAACCGATTTTACATTAAACAATTTTAATCTTATCAGCAGTGATAGGAACATTTTTTTTAAAAATTAAATATCTTAAGTTCTAGTTTTTGGATTTAAAAATGATTTAATTCTAGTTAAAGTTTATTGAACGAACTATTAACCCTTTGTAAATCTATTTTATCGTTTTTGCTCTCAGAGCTGAGTATCCTAGTATTTAATTGTTTTCAAACAATTTTATTTTGTACAAACTAGCACACAGTTTAAGTTGAATCATACATTTTCGATATTTTGGAATTTTTATAATCTGATGGACTTATTTTAGAATTCAAAATAAACTCAATTTTTTTTTTAGTTAAAAATGAACATTTTACAAACTTTAGAATTAAAGTTCTAATGTGTATATGTTTTATTATTTCAATTATTATTCATTAATAATTCATTATAGTAGTTTATTGTGTTAGTGTCATTATTTAATTTGTAAAACATGTCTTTTTTTTTAAACAGAAGAAATATTAAAATCATATGATGGCAAGTTTATTATTATTACCTACCATCGTTACGAATACCATTTTATTCAATTACTATGCATACAACACAAAATGTCTATACTTATACCTTTGCAGTATGCAGTTGGTAGAGATCATCGTAATTTTATAAAGTTGCAATTGAAACTGCCATAGAATCTTTGCACCCAGTTTCTATATGATATCCCCAACATTTTAAACTGAAAGTACAGCAACCTCACTGCTGACTGCCACTACAGTTATGTTAACTAATAACTTTACAATAGATTAACACATTTACTCAAAATTGATAATATTGGATGAGTTATTGAGATCTATACATTTTATAGACTGATGTAAATGAAATCAATAATGTTCATTTTTTAAAAGTTTCAAAACAAAATAATAGTTTAACAATACTATTTTCTAAATAACTGCAAATAATGAAAATTATTAATTTTTCTTAAATATACGGTTTTGTCAAAATTAAAATCAGAAATGTCAATAACAAACATTTTCCATGTGTTAATGATATTGTTAATATGCCGTAAAGGAAAATTAAATCACTTAAGTAGGTAATTTAAAATAAAAACTTTATTTAAATGTTGTAGAATGTTGATATTTTTAAAAAGTTATAAGTTAATTTCATAAGGATCTTTCATTCAAATTTCAAGCTTTTAACTCAAAAATAAAAATTTGATTATACATAAATCCAACAAAATTTAAATTATTAGTGTATAGAAGTTTAAAATGTCTATAAATATCATAAATAGAGCCTAATAATTTAGAACATTTTAATTTATAGGATCGTTTCCAGACTATGTTAATATAAACCTTGCTAAATAATACATACCTCGACTATCGGTTTTGTTATTCTTCTCAATGTCTCCAAATGTATTACAACCAGAAACCACTTTGAAATTTGTATGTTGAAGCGTGTTTTTTACAACCAATTATTTAAATATCATAATTCAGACAAAAAAAAAGTTCATCCTACACCAATACATTTATTGCCCGGTTTCGAATGTAAAAATATCAACTATATAAACATATATTATATAATATATATTATACATAATACGAATAAGGAGTAGAAATCTAAAGCCCCTATTGTTGTGACAAATTTACAAAATCGAGTTTATCAACGATTCTTATGGGAAAAAAGTCGAGAAATAAATTAGAATTTAGAGAATAGCTTTATAATTAGGTATTAGTTAAATTTGCATTTTAATGTTTCTGGGTAATCCAAAACGAACAATTTTCATTTTTAAAATTATATTCAAATAATCAAAACGTAGGTTCTTAAATAAAAATTCAAGCCAAAACGTACTATGTTAATTGTGTAATTAATAACTATACCAAACCAAACTATTTGTATAAAATGTACTAATCAAACTATACATTTATAGGTTATAAAGGTAAGTCCACTTATCTTACACATTTAAATTATTTACACCTTTATATCACCAAAAAATACATAATTGTTAAATGAAAAAGTGCGTCCTCGTGATAAGTGTTCAGATTATTATACTATATTGTTTACGATGTAGAATCTTGATCCGTTCCCAAAATAATAAATTATATATTTATAACAATTATTAACAATGTTATGTAATTGCCTCCATATGTCGATGTTAAAACGACTTTTATATTATTACCTATATTATCTATTTATGTTCACCACCGGCAGCCCGACGCATATAACTACACATACAAGCACAAACATATTATCCGTTGTTGTGAATTACCTATTTTAGTTTTATGGCAAATGTCATTATTTTTTGGTACCTATGTATGGTTTATTGTGTCAGTATTTAATTTGTAAAATATTTTTTTCCACAGAAAAAATATACATAATGACAGGCAAGTATATTACTGATCAATTCAGACACAAATAATGACAAAAACAATAAAAAAAAAAATACCAATACATTCATTGCTTCACATAGATTCTTAAAATATTAAACATACAAAAAATAAACATATAGGTACATTGAACACTTTATCAAGCGCGTGTCTCTTTTTAACAATCATAGTCGTGTGGGGGTCCATCAGATCCTATTTCTAAAAATGCGTAAGATATGTTCAGAAACATCATTTTTTTAAATTCAAAGACACAATTGATACCATATGATACATAAATATGGACAAAAATGTAATAACAAAAAAATAAAAAAAACATAAACATAAAACCATATGCGTGTTACTGAAAACTATATTATGAAAAAAAAACAAACTTGACAATTTTATAATAAAATGTAGGTTATATTTTAATTTAAAAATCTTATTTTTAGGACGATAAATAAAAGTTTTTACTTTAACAGAATTTGTTTTACTCTAATTTTTCTTGTATTTCTTTGAACTCAAAGATGACATGTATTTATAATGCATATAGTATTACAGTGCGTACTATGTAGCTTACGTGCATTTACGTTCATTGGAAAATTGCATACCTACCACAACATTCAGAGAAATCAAACATTACAATCTAACCATCATACAATTTATGGACACCGTAAAACTAATATTCAACTGTTCAAAAGTAGATAAGTAGATAATATTACTAATAGTAATATATTACTTGTGAAAGGGCTAATGCCCGTATATTCTATAATAAATAAATAATATGACGGTACAACCAGTGGCGGCGCCAAGGGCGGGCCCGGGCGGGCCATGACCCACTTTAGAAACCCCTGGCCTGGCCGTTGACCCGCCTAAAAATTTTGATTAAATTTAATAGTTGAAATTATAATTTTTAAGTATTTTTACGTAAATAGAACATATCCCTGTAATTTCGTTCTCTGGTTTTCCTAAATCACACACACTTCACACACAGATATATATGGATATAATATATAGACTATTTACGTTTTATATTTGGTGCGGTTGTTCGCGGAAACGGCTTGGAAGGGATTACGACAATCTTATATATATAATTCTAATGTACGTGTGTATGTCACCGAATTCCTCCTAAACGGCTGGACCGATTTGAATGAAATTTTTTGTATGCCTTTGGATGACGCCCTGGGTGGTTTATATTGACTATGGGGTGAAATTATGTGGTAAGGGGAGGTGTTCACACAGGGACTTCGAGATTTACGATAGAAATATTTGTTTATAAATGGTTGCCATTGGTAACCATGGTTGCTATGTATTTGTTTATTTGTAACCAGGGACAACCCTATAAATAAATAGTACATAGAAACCACGGTTACCAATAGCAACCATTTATAAACAAATATTTCTATAAATATATATACATATATATAATCTCAAAATCTCTGTGTGAGCATCTCAACTCTCATATTTTATAACTATTATATAGCATTCTTTTTGTACGCTTTGTTTTGATATTATATGTATCGCATTTACGGTAAATATTATATAAAACAATGTCACGGCCAGGAGAAAATATTGGTCGACGGACTCGGAATTCACAATTAATCCAGAACCGTCGGTTAAATAGATCGGCAGAAGATCAATTGACGGACAATGAAAATTTAAGAAACCAGGCTGCAATCACACGTTCTAATGAAAGTTAAGAGCGACGCAACGAACGCCGTCGAGCTAATGCATTGAGACAAAGACTGGCCCGTCAACAAGTCACCGACACATTCAGAACACGTGAAAAACAGCGTTTGCAAGTGTATTGTGCATTGACACGTGCAACATTGCAATATCATGCAGGACATGACATATTCAAACGATTAGGATATTAAACAAAGTAAGAAATGAAAGACAAATAATATAATAAATGTTTGTTTAATTTTATCATAATGCGAGTTAATGAACAATATTTTTAGTCAATTCCTGAGGAGTTTAAATGAATAAACTTGACGGTTTTCCAACGCGAGAACACGCCACATATAATTGGCCATGTGAAAAGACCGGATTTTCTAGATCCTGACGCGGCTACGGCGGTGTTCGTTTGCGGTGAGCCGGTCTTGTCATGTGGTGACCAATAGATAAAGACACAGAATGTTTTGTACGTACGAATTGTTTATTTTGACAACCAAAAAAGATAAAAACAAAGACTGACGGCGGTGTGTTGCACATACGTTTCTGGAGTAACATCTCTCGCCGGTGTCGATACGTATTGGTCAATGGTGACGTCTATCATCACAGACGGTTGGCAGACCACCCGGAGGCCGCTGGTGGCCGGTACTCGTCCGGCACGACTTATCTTCCCGTCCCACCAGTGCCTTTGCAGGGCGGTGGGGAGTCGACCGTGTCGCGCCGTTGTCACCCGTGGTGGTGGTTGGTAAGAGAGCAGACCGGTCGCTGCGGCACCTGTACTTTGTACCGGTGTGCCGTTGCGTACCGTGTCATGGTGTCGGCACAGATGCGGTCGGCACAGTTGCGGTCAATACCTTTTTGGTGGCACTTGCGGTCACTATTTTGTTTATACCTATGAAATGGTTTTACAATACTGACATAATAATATAAAATATTAATATTAATAATAATAATAATACCTAATATAGTAAAACTTGTACTAGAGTAAAACCAAACTTTCCTTCTTTTCTGTTATTTTTATATACGTTTTTATAACGTTATCGATGTCAATGCGATAATAATAATTATTATCGCATATTGCGACTACGGCGGGCAAGTCATGTTTTTCGATACATGTGTTTATCAGTTGTAGACAAAACGTGATAGGCAACACAGAGTAACACTAAGTAAGAAATGTATTCCGGCACAGATGCAGTAGGCCAAAAAATAGAAATAATCGAAACAACAAAAGGTAAGCCTTTAGCAATTTTTAATGGTTATCAATTCAGAAAATACAGACAAAATGAAAATGGGACAGTTTGGGTATGTCTGAATGAAAAAAAGGATAAGTGTACGGGTCGTATGAGAACTAAAAATTTAGAAATAATTAATTTTTCCAATCATTTATGTAAACCTGATGTGGCAGCAAGCGAAGTCAAAAAAAAACAATTTGATAATGCAAGAAAAAGAGTGCGAGAAGAGTCTTCATATACATCATCTCAAATTTTCCGTCAAGAAATGTCCCCTTTATTCCAAAGAGGCTATGACCACGTTACGAATATTCCTACTTACGCTTCCGCCAAGGAAAGAAAAGGAAAAAACGTTACATGGAATTGGACATTAGAATTGACAAAACATTAAAATCATATGAAGAGGACAGAGACTTAAAAAAATGACTAAAAATTCTTTCGTTCGTTCAAAAACTTGCTTAATAAACCATAACAATTAACTGACATATCTCAATAAAATTGATGAGTCCATAAATTGATAGTTAAATTTCATAATAATTTTTAATAAAAAATAGTATTCATTTGTAGTAAATATTTTTAAAAAAAAACTTTTAAGCACGCCAGTAGATATTTTATTTTATTTATTGACAGTCCTAAGCTGTAAAAGTGCGAAGGAAAGTTGTAGTTTATTGTATTATATTTTCCATATTAAAAATATTGTTTAAAATTATTATTATTATTATGTTAGTATTGTAAAACCAGTCATAGCCCATAGGTATAAAAAAAAAAAAGTGACCGCAAATGCCACCAAAAAGGTATTGACCGCAACTGTGCCGACCGCATCTGTGCCGGAATCCCGTGTCATACTCCCCCGCCAAACCGCCACACGGGTTACGGACTTGCCCGGTGTCGGTGTCCCGCTTTGGGGCGGGTGGCTTGCACTACCTCTTGCTTACGCTCGAAGTAGGTTTGCCTTTCCAACATGTTGACGTTTGAATTTGCCTACCCATGTTTATTGTGTATGCGGCGTTATCCCAAGAGACTTCCTTGTTAACAAGAAAGTCGTGTCCTAGTAACGTGTCACAATACAAATTGTCTAGTATAGTTGCCTCGAATTTTACCTCTAGTGCACCTACCCTAGCTTCGAAAGTGGAGGTGCCACTGGTTGTCGCAGTGCAGTGTGACCATCCGCCAATCGGACGGAAATCGGTGGTCCGTGGGTGGTCGTTTTCCCGTATTTACGGGCTACGGTCGGATTTACGTACGATTTTTGTGCCTGCGAGTCTAATAGTGCCGTTACGAAGCCTGACAAAAATTCGAGTTCGACAGCGGGGGTCGGAATTTTGTCCGGGCGTGTTCGCGTGACGTTATTAGTCGTATTTGCATTGGTTGAGCGGGACAACTGGTTCTTAACCGCGACAGAGACTGTCTGGTGGTCGGTGTTAACCGCCATGACCATCCTGTCCCTATCGGTTGCCTCTGTGCTCACCTGATGCTCTACGGTCGCAGACTGACCTAATGCGGGGATGTACGCAGTGTGTGTGCTGGCGTCCCCGTCACCTATGGAGGTGAACACTTGCGTCCCTGTTGCCTTTGTCCCTACACCTGTGGCTGTCCCATGAGCCGGTTGTGGTTGAACACATGTCACCGGCGAGGTGAGTGTGTTCGGTTGGTGGGGTGGTGTAGGTTGGGGATCTGTGAGCGAGTGTCGTAAGGTGTTGTGACGGAAAAAATGTTCGCAGTTGACTGTTCGTTAATACGAACGCCGAACTGCGTGCTTTTCGATTACATAATTTTGTTCCGTCAGTACTACCGAATATTAGTGGTTGATGGGAAGGGGGGTGGTGATGAGTTGATAGGGGATTAGTACCCATCGACTCCCCCGCCGTTTCCCGACCCGATGGGCCTATGTGTCGACCTTCGTGCTTTGTATGGCGCTTAATGTGGCGCACCATCCTTGTTGCCCGTATAATCGTGGTGTACTCTGCGCGTGAAAAACGGTCGGTTATTCACGGCGGCAATGCGGCTAGCGCTCGGCTGAGTGCCGCCTGCATTGTGTGCGCACGACCTACCCGACTCATAACTCTCGTGTATGCGAGATGTCATTCGTACGGGTGACGGGTGATTAGGGGACTGCGGTACCACATAGTTGTGAGGCTGTTGTGCGGGTGCTGCGCACGATTCTTCGAAGAACCGCGTCATGCTCGCCTCCAGCGCTCTTAAACGTGCCTCAAACGACTTGTCACTCGTTCGTTTGTGGCAACGTTTGTTTCAACTTATGCAGTTGAGCCGCTGTGATACTTAGAGTATCGGTCCCCAAATTTTTGCACGGATTCACCCTAGTGCTCAGTGGACTGGGAGCCGCTCCGTCCGACACGGCCGTCCGCGGGTTAGTTTGTTTGTAGGACTGTGATGTCCGACAAATTTGCCACGGCCGGTAACGCGTCGGTCGGACGCGCCTGTATCCACCTGCGTGGACGTCGTGAATTCCTGACTTCCCGTACTGCCGGTAAATCTTAGAATTTCCGGCTGCACGGGATTGAACCTAACGTCCCCAGGTTGTTGTCCGGGTTCCCTAATATTTTCCTCTAATCGAATTATTAGGTCCGCTTTCGGCCCGGACATACTAATGCCGTGGGTCGAACACTCGCTACGGAGTTCCACCGACGTCAACTGTTGTAACGATTGACCCGACATCATGTATGATGTGATTGTTACACTGTTGCGCTGTCAGTGGCTCGAGCTTGTAGTGCGATTCAAAAGTATCGAGACTAGAATAATAGAAAATACTATAGTAAGATACGAGGATTTCGCGAGTTGTTTACGGAAATGCGTATCTGTCGTATGTGATAACGTAGCGCGGATCAACTGATGCCGGCCTAGGCGGCGTGTTCCAAAAATAAGTTTACGTGGTCACGGCCTTGGCGGCGGTAGCTGACTTTGTACCGGTGTGCCGTTGCGTACCGTGTCAATCCAACCCACAAATCGACATTGTTTGACCTTGTGACTTACTAATAGTCATGACAAATGCCATGCGTATTGGGAATTGCAATCGTCTGAATGGAATGGGTGAGTCTGAAGTGGTCATTGGGATTCGTAGCAGGAGAACAACTTCACCTTCAAATTTGCCGTTCAAAATTGTGGCTTCAAGAACATTGCCCATACATTTTTTTATGACTAATTTTGTACCGTTGCATAGCTTAGTTGCATTTAAATTCCGAAGCAAAATGATAGGTGGGCCAATTTTTAATCGCAAGTTATGTGGTGGCATTCCTGGTAAATCCAGCGAATTCAAAAATTCAACAGGATAGTTGACTACTTCATCAGGATCGGTAACGCTGTCGATCGATTTGAACAATACCTCATTGCCAGGCAATGACTGTTGTATTTTGAAGTTAATAGAGTCAACATCGATATTTTTTGAGGCTAAAATAGCTCGTTCCCGAAGCCACGCATGATTAATGTAATTTGCTTGTAAATCTGGAAATATGCTTGCAATCAAAGCATCCTTCGTAGTTACCATGGTTCAGAAATTATCTGGCAATTTAATGCATTGTGTGTCTCCATGCAATGGTATTGTTCCGTTTCCAATATTGAGCAATTGATCGGAGAATGATGGTGCCAATGGATCGTTTTGCAGTTGAACACGTATATTTGTGTTGAGACGTAATGTATTGACATTTCGCCATAGATAAGATTGTTTTATACATGCGTTAATTTCATCCGCATATGTAGCGCGTGGAATGACCGGCAATGTCTGTCTAAAACCACTGGACAGCAACAGTAAAGCACCACGGAAAAGCCGGGTGTTCTTATTTAGATCTTTTATCATTCTATCGAGAGCTTCAAGTGAATGCTTGTGGGCCATAGTGCATTCATCCCAGATAATAATTTTGCATTTTTGCAAAACTTTAGCCATACCGGAATGTTTTTTTATGTTGCACACTGCATCTGGATTTGTGTGAATGTTCAACGGCAACTTGAGTGCTGAATGTGCAGTCCGTCCGCCATCAAGCAAAGTGGCTGCAATACCTGATGAAGCAATTGCTACCGCGATATGATTTTGTGATTGAATGCGCGCAAGTATTAGTGAAATGAGAAACGTTTTTCCAGTGCCACCTGGTGCGTCAAAAAGAAGAATCCATCTTTTTCTGCTGCAATTGACAAATTAATTCGATCATATATATTCTTTTGTTCATCAGTGAGTAGTTGCTCATTATTTTCAACGAAAGTAGTTAAAGCAACTGTATCGAACTGTTGTTCGCGCTGAATCTCGCTGTTAATGATGTCTGATGCTGGGCGGTTAGGTGAGCGCATACCAAAATTAATGAGTGGCATATTTGAAATCAGAATGCAAATATCTTCAATCTTTATTAGCGCCTTGTTATATATTTCCGGCTAAAAATCAATATTGGGATCTTGATCAGCGATCCGAATGCGATGCAGAATGTAGTCGCTCATGGAATCTTTATATTTGTTCCAGAGGACAGAAGCTTGAGATGGGAAACATGTCGTCAATAATATAGCGAATAATTGGCAAATTCGATGAGGAGAGGAACTCAATATGCGCGTGTGGCAAACCTCGTTTTTGCCATTAAATAGAATACAGCTATCAACGTGTAAAAAATGTCATTGACTGTTCGCAAGTATTGGAAGGATGTCGGTCCAGGAACATTAACCAACAATAAACGCAAGAAGAAACATTCGCGTTGCTTTGGATGGACTGTGTATAATAGACCTAATGTATTTCCCATAAATATTCCGTTGTATCCTTCAACCGGAACCCCTCGCTTTCATGGTTCCCACTTTTTTGCCTGTTTGTCCCATGTAAAATATCGTGACACATCAGTATACATTAATGTCTTTGCGAATTGACCGGGAATACTCGGTCGGTTGCATAGCTCGAACAACTCAGTTAATGTGGTTTTGGGGGCACTTGATGCACGTTGTAGAGCAGTCTCTTCCGTAAAATAAACACGCTGTCCATTTTCAAGGTGTACGGCCAAATGTATAACAGCAGGGTCTCTTTCGTGTATCGGAAAACTCAAAATACGCCAAACTGCTTCATTGCTGCTGATGTATTGGCCCATTTGATACTGTGTTGATTCATCGTTTTCGTTAACATTTTGAACACCAAATACAGCCATATCACTGCCCTTATGGACATATTTGCATATATATTTTATGGACTTCACCGAACTTCAGAGCTCAAGGTTTATATGTGCTTTGAATATTTTACACAGCAATGGTGAATACGGAACCACCCAGCGATTCTCAATGTCTACTGTTGTACCGTTTGACATGTGTAATTGATGTTATTGACCACCATGGTCAGTGTCTCTGCGACGATACAATGGATAACCATCGATATTAGTGATTGTATCATTTATACAATTTTTTGGAAAACTTTTCGTACATTTTCCATTGTCCATGCACAGCGCCGTCATGTTTATAGCACCGCATGGACAATGGATCATGTTAGCGGTAACAATATCATACAATTCTTGATCAATATTCCGATCCGGAATTTCTGCTGAGATAATTTTATCAATTTCTTCAGACTATATTTTGCCGACCAACCAAATCAAAATATGAGCGTGTGGCAAACCTCGTTTTTGCCATTCAACGGAATACATCCATCCAGCCACGTGTTTTGCCAAATACAGAGGAATGTATAATCAAGTTCAACGATTTTAACTTTTGTCTGAAGACACGTGCAGTGATATCGTGCCGATCTATTGCAGTTTGACCTGGCAATAACGCAATTTTAATTTCATCTCATTTTGGATTACACGTAAATGTAATGAACAAATCTGGTCGTCCGTACGCGCACACAAAAGTCATGGCGTCTTGAATATATTCTAGCATATGCCGTGGGCTACCAATATATGATGATGGAAGAATATATGAAGTACCGATGTCATTGATATTAGTTATTCCATCTACGTTGCCAATAATAGCACCACGCAAATGAATGTATGCTCGAAGTTTCGCTTGATTATACCTGATGTATCGTAATCGCTCGCTTCCAATTTTCGCATACATATCAACGATATATTGATGAAACAGCTGGCGACATCGGAGAATATTATTGTCTTCATTGGCACGAATCATCAACCGATATGCGTAGAAGTTCATTCAAGACATTCTTGATGGTTTCTGCACCTACAAAGTAAAAATATAATTAAGACAAAAAGAAATTATGTGTAGATTGTACCTGTTGCTGGATTTCTTTGTTTGTTATTTAAATGATATCCGTCTTCTCCTTCCCAAAATATCAATGGATATTGCAAAGTGTCGTAAGAGCGATGACTGTCTTCAATCGTATGCACTGTGTTATCTCTACGTTTGATTCGTATATCTCGACGTTCGAATGTGTCGTCAACCATAACAACTGCAACTTCATTAATTGTCGGTGCATTATATTGGCCTGAGTGCTGCCCAGATGGTACTTTGTCTGCTTTGATGACGATTGTGTAGTTGTCGTTTTGCAGTCTGTTTGAAACGATTTTGAACAACTGCACCAACTGGTTGTGATTCTGTAAAAATGGTTCTAAAATACCCACAATTTCTCGCTCCTCCATCTGCTCAATATAGTTGTGCTGGCAGCGAGTGTTTATTTGCTGCTCCTCATCGCCCATGAAGTAGATTTGCAGACATTTTGAATCGGTATCAGGCATCGGCAGTAAAGAACCGATTAGATGATACACTTGGCCCTGAATCTTAAACGTTGATTAATAATTGTGACCATTCTCATTCTGAACGATTTTAGTTGCTCCAAACGATGTCATTTGAAAGCACGAATTAAATTCGCGAATTTTACGCAAAAATAATTTAGATTGAGGTGTAGCTCCAGCCAATAGTGCTTTCAATGGTTCTGGCGGCGAATTCAACGGTGGCAATACAACTTTTCTAGCCGCGCAGCAGAACCCCGCCGATTCACCTTTGTATTTGAGTGCATGACAGTGTTGGCATTGTTTGTTCATGGTACCGATTACAATTTGGGAAGGGGACGAATAGTCGATGTCCGACTCATATTCAAACGCAAGGCGAAGAAGTGTTGCACGTGTCAATGCACGATACACTTGCAAACACTGTTGTTCACGTGTTCTGAATGTGTCGGTGACTTGTTGACGGGCCAGTCTTTGTCTCAATGCATTAGCTCGACGGCGTTCGTTGCATTGCTTTTTACTTTCATTAGAACGTGTGATTACAGCCTGGTTTCTTAAATTTTCATTGTCCGTCAATTGATCTTCTGCCGATCTATTTAACCGACGGTTCTGGATTAATTGTGAATTCCGAGTCCGTCGACCAATATTTTCTCCTCGCCGTGACATTGTTTTATATAATATTTACCGTAAATGCGATACATATATTATCAAAACAAAGCGTACAAAAAGAATGCTATATAATAGTTATAAAATATGAGAGGTGAGATGCTCACACAGAGATTTTGAGATTATCTTATATATATAATTCTACTGTACGTGTGTATGTCACCGAATTCCTCCTAAACGGCTGGACCGATTTGAATGAAATTTTTTGTATGCCTTTGGGTGACGCCCTGGATGGTTTAAATTTACTACATTTATAAAAATATTTGTTTAATTTACAATAAATGTATTATTACTTTTAGCTCCCTCAAGTAAGAAAACTGATGTTTCATTAAATAATTTATAAGCTTATCAGTATTATTAAGAATGTTGATTAAAAAAATTAAATAGTTTTAATTTTAGTTTTTATTTTTAAAAATGAATTAGCTTAAGTTAAGTTGATTGAATGAACTAATAACCTTTTGTAAATCTTTATATATATAATTCTACTGTACGTGTGTATGTCACCGAATTCCTCCTAAGCGGCTGGACCGATTTGAATGACATTTTTTGTATGCCTTTGGGTGACGCCCTGGATGGCTTATATTGACTATGGGGTGAAATGATGTGGTGAGGGGAGGTGCTCACACAGGGACTTCGAGATTTACGATAGAAATATTTGTTTATAAATGGTTGCTATTGGTAACCATGGTTGCTATGTATTTGTTTATTTGTAACCAGGGACAACCCTATAAATAAATATATATATAGAAATGTCATCCAAAGGCATACAAAAAATTTCATTCAAATCGGTCCAGCCGTTTTGGAGGAATTCGGTGACATACACACGTACATTAGAATTATATATATAAGATATACTATGGGATTATGCTGTCATACAACATAATCTATATTACGGTCTAAGTTAATAAAGATATAGGTTTAGGTATAGTAAACCTAGAGAAATAAAGAAATATTTCCTCTCTTAGAATGGTTTGAAGAAAACGACCATTGGTAAAGTTGTAAGAAATCGTTGTTGAAACCCACTTCCCCCCCCCCTTAATTTGGAACGTTCATGATCGCGTACTTAGTAAAGAAGATCGAACAAATAATCATGCAGAGGCGGCAAATCGTCGGCTTAATCTACAAATGGCAGTTGACCACCCGACACTGTGGGCATTTATATCATGTTTAAGGAGAATACAAACTGGCCGAGACACCTTCTTCTGCCAATTAGAAACAGGCAAAAGTCCACCAAAAAAGAATAAAAAAGTACGATAAACGTATTTTAAAACTACCTATTTTCTGTAATGGCCCTACGCGTAAACAGCCGTACTCCAAAACGGCCACGCTGAAATGGCCACGCCGAATTGGCCACACCGAAATGTCCTAGATCGAATAAATAATGGTTGGAAATCCTAATGTACTATTGCTGACGTTTAAAAAATCGAGTGGAAAATCGAGCACAAAATCGATCGACATCGTCAGAATACGTCAAAACGTTGGTACTAGTTCAAGTCAAATTTTAAAATGACTGGTTTATCCAAAACAATCATTTTCCATTCATAAAAATATTAATATTTAAATCATCAAAACTTATTCATTCCAGTTTTATGTCAGAACGTGCTACTACCTATGAATAGGCCCCAATTTTTAACTCTAATTATATCCATCTAATTATATCTACTATATCCATTATTCCTAAACGTAGTTATTTATTATTATCTTACGTCAAAATGTACAAACTAAACATTTATGTTCCAAATGTTTTAAAATATCTTGGAAACTTAATATTATGATATTGGATACCCACTTTTAGCTTGAAGCCAGATTTTATTTAGCCTATTGGTTTTGTTAACACTATAGGTGGCCAGGTTGTCCCGACGTCGCCACAAATCTCGTGTAATTATTATTATGAATAAACGATGGCGACTCACCACCTGAAGCATTGCTTAACGGCGTTTCCAGGTGGTGAGGGTATTGCCGGTTCAAAAAAAAAAAAAAAAAAAGGTGGCCAGGTTGGAATCATACCTAAAATGACCTATAATTGACCTAAACACTAGTACTGTGTTCCGACTTACACTTTTTTTTAGTTTTTGACAAAAAAACTTTTGATATGCTCCAATCGTTTCAATCACTCACCCGGATTAAACACACAGGTACAATCTGCCCAAGAGCGAATATCACTCATACTGAATACTTAATTGCACATCATTGGATCATATTCAACCGAATTTCACAATGAGATTTTCCCATTCTGCTGTTAGTGGATGTCCATACTAGGTTTTAGTATAGAAGGGGGGGAATTGGGTTAAATTTACTACATTTATAAAAATATTTGTTTAATTTACAATAATTGTATTATTACTTTTAGCTTCCTCAAGTAAGAAAACTGATGTTTCATTAAATAACTTATAAGCTTATCAGTATTAAATAGTTTTAATTTTAGTTTTTGTTTTTAAAAATGAATTAGCTTAAGTTAAGTTGATTGAATGAACTAATAACCTTTTGTAAATCTTTATATATATAATTCTACTGTACGTGTGTATGTCACCGAATTCCTCCTAAGCGGCTGGACCGATTTGAATAACATTTTTTGTATGCCTTTGGGTGACGCCCTGGATGGTTTATATTGACTATGTTGTGAAATGATGTGGAGAGGGGAGGTGCTCACACAGGGACTTCGAGATTTACGATGGAAATATTTGTTTATAAATGGTTGCTATTGGTAACCATGGTTGCTATGTATTTGTTTATTTGTAACCAGGGACAACCCTATAAATAAATAGTACATAGAAACCACGGTTACCAATAGCAACCATTTATAAACAAATATTTCCATCGTAAATCTCGAAGTCCCTGTGTGAGCACCTCACCTCTCATATTTTTTAAGAATTATATAGCATTCTTTTTGTACGCTTTGTTTTGATATTATATGTATCGCATTTACGGTAAATCTTTATAAATATAATTCTACTGTACGTATGTATGTTACTGAATTCCTCCTAAACAGCTGGACGAATTTGAATGCATTTTTTTGTATGCGTTTGGGTGACGGCCTGGATAGTTTAGATTCACAAAGTGGTAAGGTGAGGTGGTGATGTGAGGTCCTAACACAGGGATTTTGAGATTTACGATGGAAATATTTGTTTATAAATGGTTGCTGTTGGTAACCATGGTTGCTATGTTCTGTTTATTTGTAGGGTTATCAATGGTTACAAATGATATTTATATTAATACTATACTTAATATTATAAAGAGGAAGGATTTGATTGTTTGTTTGTATTGAATAGGCTCCGAAACTACTGAACCGATTTAAATGAAATTTGGTACATAGATAGTCTAGACACTGAGAAAGGATATAGGCTACTTTTTAAGGGCTGTAAGGGGTTGAAATAGGGTATTTTATGTATTTTTCCCTCAACGTAACACCATTATTAATTTTTTTAATGGGCAACGAAGTGCACTTGATCAGCTAGTCTTTATATATATAATTCTACTGTACGTGTGTATGTCACTGAATTTCTCCTAAACGGCTGGACCGATTTGAATGAATTTTTTTGTATGCGTTTCGGTGACGTCCTGGATGGTTTAGATTCACAAGGTGGTGTAGTGAGGTGGTGAGATGAGGTGCTCGCACAGGTATTTTGAGATTTACGATAGAAATATTTGTTTATAAATGGTTGCTATTGGTAACCATGGTTGCTATGTACTGTTTATTTATATTGTTGTCAATGGTTACATATCTATAAAGAGGAAAGATATGGTTGTTTGTTTGTATTGATTAGGCTCCGAAACTTCTTAACCGATTTAAATAAATTTGGTACATAGACACTGAGAGAGGATATGGACTACTTTTTAATGCTAAAAAGGGCTGTAATTGGTTGAAATATGGGATGGTATATATTTTGCCCACAACGTAACACCATTATTAATTTTTTTTAATGGGCAACGAAATGCACTTGATCAGCTAGTATATTATATAATTAAATCTAGGGATGTTTGAAGGTATGTGTTTAGTAGTTTTTGATACACCTATGCTAAATGTTAAATGTGAAGTAACAAACACAGTGTTGGTTGTTTGACTGTCGACTGTATAATATAATAATATAATATAATATAATGCATAAAATAATGTGATAATATTTTATTAAGACTGTTTACATTTATTATTTTAACATTTTAATACTGATTAAATATTTAAAAATGAACATAACCTTAAAATTAAAATAACATATACAAACATAACCACGGTCATAGTTAGCTACGACTATTATCATATTGATATTAAAAAATGAAGTGCCAAAAAATGAATCTATACTAAGTTATTACCACATATTATATGAAAACAGATTGTGCACTTTCTATTATGTTACAATGTTAAAAATGTGTTACGATGTTGTGATTGATCTCCACCCAAATCAGTGTGACACTGACAACAAAGCAAAACTATTTGACACACAATATAATTATTGTATATCAAACAATGAAATATTTCCTTTTTTTTAACCGTAATAATTAGTAATTAGGAATGTTTGTTCATTAATTTATATTTTATGACAGTCAGTAGGTCAGTACATTGATAATATAAGAATTATTATATTATCAATAGGTCAGTAGGACGAAAATTCAAAACAAAATAAAAATCTTATCATACATTTTTGTTGGATATCACTATCAAGTTAACCAACCGTATACGTGGTATGAAATATACCTTACGAGTATATTTTGTATTGTTTGAATTATTATTCATTAATCATTATAATAGTGGTGTGTTTCTTTAATGTCAATATTTAATTTGTAGGAATATTTGACTTCTCTGGTAATAAGTATATTATTATTATCATTACGAATACTATTTTTATTCTAATAAAACAACGTGTAAAATAGTTAGATACTATCTTACGTTATTGCCTAATGTTATCTCTTAATAATACAACAAATGTAATAAATTATTAGAGAATAATACGAATATTATGTGTTTATTAGGCAAAAGTGAAATATGCAAATATGTCTTGAAAACATATGAAATATGTAAGAACATAATTATAAATTACATTTTACTTTAATTGATTAATTTAAAATGAATAGTGTTGCATTTATCAATAAAGATCAAATTTTGTAGAAAATAAATAATTATAAAGAATTTGACTTTTTAAAAACCCAAATAAACAATTTTTTACTATTACCTTTTTTGTCATATGTTTACAATTATTTCATTCTAAGCATGTTGATTATAAACACACCAAAACTCACCATTGAAGGATGAAATGTTTATAACTAGGGCTCAGAATTATGTGCACTAAAAAGTATGAAATATTAATGCCCTTATAGACTTATTATCATAGAAATATGCACTAAAAATATGCAGAATATGCTAAGTGAAATATTAATTTTATTATCATTTGTTTGAAATAAATTCGGTTCAAATGAGTGTAGGTACAATGTATTGGATTTAAAGTAAAATAATTTTAAATTAAAACTTAATAAATTCAATTTATAACTTAATTAATTTAAAGTAAGATAATTGAAAATTAAAATTAAAAATAAACAATTAAAATAATTTTTAGTCAAGCATCAAAAAGTATTAAAATTAGGTGCAATAATTTAATGAACTGTTAACGTTTGATATTGGCTCGTTTTTTCGTCGATGAGTTGACCTAACCTAACCTAACGAGCTTTCAGTAAATATGTTTTTGAATCGATACAAACTTCGATCTACATCGGTAGAAGACATTGAGGCTTAATTAAAGTATTCTAAATCACTGCATGAAAGGACAAAGACACTATCTTCTTAGCAATGATAATGTCGCTTCATTATAAATTTAGCGTAGCATAATAGCCGATAGGTCAATGAGTCGATATTTGAGTGAAAATAAGATTGTTATATTATCTTTATTTAGTTAATAATATTAACAAGATGCCTATTTTTTTTTCAATATATGCATTATATTTTTGAAAATAGTTAAAATATGCATTATAATTAAAAGTGTTTCAAATAGGCAAAAATATGCAAAATCAAATTGTACATAGGTAAACACTCACTAGACTCAGATTCACATTTGTGTCTTACCTAGCTGTTTTTTAAACGAATAAATAGAAATATGCGAAATCACACTACAGTTCCGCTGACCTATTTATAACTATAACTAATCAAGTATTCAATGTTACACGCATTTAGCAGTCATAGTTCAGACAAAACACATACCTATCCGTAATAGATTTAATCCAGCAGTGTTCATAATACGTCATGATGATACCACAACATTTATTTCAAACTGACAATGTTCAACACCAAATAGTGATTTCAACATTTTTTCTGATTTGTACCACTAGGACATCATGTATTTCATCATTATTCCAACTTAATAAAATAAAGTTGTTCGGATAAAATGTAATCATTTTATGTTTATTTCAATTACACATGGATTAAGAGGGAATGTTTAGTTTATAGATCTCTCTCTCTTCGTTATCTTTAAAGCTACAAAGCCATTTAAAAATAAAATTTTCTTAATATGTTTTTTATGTAGTTACGTGCGAAGAACCAGATGGTAAAAACATTGTACCCTGAAATTATCTTGTAATATACCTAGTATACTATACACTATCCACTAGGCATGTCAAACAAGCTGCACATTTTTTCATGGCTAACGGCTACCAATATTTATGTACAATTAATAGTAAAAAAGACGGCAAGTGGGTATCGCATTGGGTTCCGGGACATTTGCGGTCAGCCCCTTTTTTGTGCCAGTTGAGGTCAATTTATTTTTATCTACCCGAGTATAAAATTTAAGGTACTTCCTATATAATATATATCATATTATAAACTAAATATATGCAATAAATTATAATATATTATATTAAGCTATACTTAATTCCCTTCACACTTATCTAGGCTTAGGACTGGCAGTATTTTTTTACCTTAAAAGGTTTTTTTATTATTTGTATTATTATTATTATTTTAAATACCTTATTCATTCTGTAATAATATATTCGTCATACATTTTTTTTTATGATTGGTTAAATGGTTAATTATTATTGTTGGAATTATAAACAAAACATCCTATATCATGTAGTGTATAAGTAATATATTTACACTGTAGTGCAGCAGACGCTGACTACATTTTTACATTATATGTCTTGTGTAGTATAGAGCCTATAGTGGGTATACACAGTTAATCGTTGATTTATATTACGCCTCATAACACTATTGTACATCGTAGCATTATACTTATTATTATACTATATATATGACCGATATTATTGTTATTACCTTTAAACTTCTGTATATCTGTGTACCTTCAACAATTATTATTCTAGCTTTTGAATATTGACTACGGTGTTCAAGCATTTTCTCAAATCGTTGTCTAATTCATACGTTACAATTGTTTTTTTTTTCATTTTTTGGTCTAATTGTATGTACGTTTTTTCCCTTTTGCCTTCTATATTTAAATAACTGCATTCATATAACAAATCATAATTTCCAGTCTCTTTTTTAAGACAGTGATACAGTTCCAGGTCAAAATATCTCTGACAAAATATCTCCGATACACAATATCTCTAGTCAAAAATATCTAAATATCTAAATAAATATTTTCATGGGAGATAGTTCCATTAGAAATATTTTTAACAGGAGATATTTTGTACTGGAGATATTCTTACAGAGATATTTTGACTGGTCACCGAATATCATTGCACGTTTAAAATATTATTATTTTATAACATCTCAAGTTACAACAATTGCCAAATTATTATTGTAGATCAGATATTACAAAATTACCTTTTTATTTTTATTCGCATGTTTCAACCAACATCAAATTTAAAACTCATCATATTATTTTTCTAAATTTTATCTTGTATAATGTTATGATTTTCTAAATAAAATTAACTATAAATTCAAATTCAAAATGTCGTTTTGTACCAAGGTTCATTTCCCTGTTCAGATTATTGATCCTATGACCACAAACAATATTTTTAAATTATTACAAGAAAAAAACTAACATCGTTATTCTTCATTTAAATATCTGATTTCATTCGAATTGACTTTGGGTAAGAATCCCCCTTTTCTCTTAATTTTTTTCCCCTACTCTTTTGAAAACAATTGCGTCTTTTTTACTTGGCCATCAAAGTACCATCTAGATACTTTCCTACCAAACAAGATGCTGATGAATAAAATTAAAGTATTTTTATTGCCCCAAAAGGTGATAACAGATACATCAAAAAACAAACATTCAACATTGTAAAATAAATAAATTCAGTTTATTAGAAAAAATTGTACAATATTCATTTTGTGCCACAAGTATGTTAGAGAGCAACATTATGTTGCTTTTCTAATTTTCTATCGTATCTTTTGATCAACTGTAAACGAATAAGTATTACAGATAGTTTTATATTTATGTAGGATATAAATAGTAAAATTAAAAATGTGTACAAAATATTTTTTTTTGATAAATGTTGATGTGCGGCCCAGATAGTAAACGATTCAATAGAATTGTCCCAGTTAATAATTTGAGTTTGACATGCCAGGAATACTATTTAGTATTTACCTATACCTATTAATACGATGACTTACACAAGATTAAAAATACCATAACCTATAGTTCTAAATGAATTACAATCATGTCATTTTTGTCTGTTTATAGTTATAATAAGCACATGGGGAGGTAACATTTTTATTTACATAAATATACATTTTTAAATTTAAAAAAAATGTATTTTAATTCGTGATATCAAAGTTATACCTATTTATAATTGTATGAACCGTAATATTTGAATGCAATAACAGTGATATTTTTCTAGTTCACTGGTCAGAGTTTGACGTGCAATTTTTCAACAATTACCGTTACTGATGTTTTTTTTTTCGACGGGTCGAGCACGTGGTTATAGAACTATACTCTATTCAAAATAAGACCGTGACCCGGCGGCGACCAGTTTTCGTTCGTCGACGGTCAGCGCTGTGTCCCCACCACGGAGGCGTGTGAGGCCGCACCACGAAACAAAGCCACGCCCATGCGCACAACTCGGCCGCCTGGTCACGGTCTTATTTTGAATAGAGTATAGGTAGTTGAAAATTTACAAGTGATCCTTACGGACGAACCCGTGGATATAACGGTCATATAAAAACACATTCAAAAAGATAGGGGTAAAAAGTGTATTCAACTTTATTTTAGCAATTATAAAAGTATAATATAGTAATTGATTGTGGTGCCAGGAACCTAACATAATAGGAAAATATTTGTTTGCACTTATTTTATGGAAGTAGTTCAGCTTAGTAAAATATCAAATATTTTAAAATGTCTTAATTTTATTTTGTACGCATTTTAGTTGTAGTATTTACGTTATTTTCTTCGTATTTTGAATATACAAACGCGTGTATTAATTTAATGCCGTTTGTTGTATAATATATTCAACACATTGTGTTTAGTAAATTTAAATTAATTTAAATTATTTGGATGGTTGGAACAACAATTTAGATGCACTGAATGATTTGAATTAAATATTCTTAGTTATGTCCAAAGAATAACTTAAAGAAACTAGTGATAATAATAATGTTAGAGCTAAAATTAAGTGAATACTGCAGTACTCGTACATGTTTTAAAGTGATTAATGAAACAAAATTAGATGCCGATGAACTTTCATTTATAACAAACAATTAATACATATCATGAACCCAAAGTAATACCAGCCGTATAATACATTTAAATAATTAATCTTTACCTAATTTAATGGGATAAAGTCATAATAATGACGCTTTAGAGTTTAGATAAGTTTGGCTGTGGGCAATTAGCAATTATAAATGTCATGATAATTTCAAAATTGAATCGGCACGTATTTTCTTTGAAGCTTCGGCTAATAAATGTTTTATTGACAGAGATTTAAATCCCTGGAATGATTTTAAAGCTCAGTATAAGTGAACTTATGTTATACAATCAAGTATTGGTAGTCAATGGGAAATTTATATTGATCGTTTAGTTGTATGCAAAAAAAAAAACCTTGATGTATTGAATTATTATTACAAAGAAGTACATTTCTGCCTACATCTACTTCCATTGGAGTATTCTTGATGTGATCTCCACCTGGTTTTCTAGTTCAACATCTCCGACACTACAGTCAACTAGCAGGGGCCGCTCCACTACTGCCCTCTAGTTCCTTTCCCGGTTAGTCCACCAAGAAATTTAACTGTGATGCATTTGTGGGGTTGGTTACTGAAGACGAATTCAATCGTATGTTTCAACAATACCTCACCGTCTCATCACTCATCGTCGCTACGGCAGAGTTCCTAAATGAGTATCTCAGAAACGCGTGTAACGTATTAACGCCACTACGGTGGTTGGAACCTGCATATTGGTAAACTGAAGACATTGCCAAACTTCGTCATACAGTCCAAATTACCAGCGGTGCCTTAGGAGATCAGGACATTTTTAAAAATGCATAACTTCACGACATAATAAAAAAGATGCAACTCATGTCAGTGCAACAATCCTTTACAATACTGCAACTACTAATTTCTAAAACAGTCAGTCAAAAGCATGGCACACTGTCTCACATTCTCAAATAAAAACATAGAAGCACTTTTAATACTCCGAAGTATGGTATATAACACAATGCTATGCCCAGAATCTAAAATCAAAATGTAATTAATTCTAATGACACATTCCATGATTTGTTCTTGTATTGTAAGCACAAGATTATCTAATGAACTTAAAGTACATATTAAAATTTAAAAAAGTGGGTAAAGTGAGAAAAGTAATTAATTTGGTTTCAAACACGTAATAAAACAGGAAGTGGGGATTCTTGGAAACAATAAGAATTACATAGATATTTTCAATTTTAGAGGTATATAATATCAATAAAAATTATTACCTCATAACATAATATTATGTACTGGTGTTATCAACTATTGTTGTTTAATTAAATATCAATTGAAATATTAATGCCTTAAACAATAATGATTGCGAATAATGTATAATGGAAAGTGATCTTTTTTTTGACGGGTTGTCAACCTTTGTGGGTTGACCGCATTCATTTGATTATCTGCTTGACAAAATGTGGGCTCGCGGCGTATCTTGACGAAGTTATGTACGAAATAGGAGGAGCAACCCATGTATATGGGAGCTCAAAACATCTCTCATTTAGACGTGATTGGTCAGAGCTACAACAAGCACCTTCAAACCAGTCTATTTTTTTAGTTAATTGGACTTAAAATAATTTCGTCCAGTTTAATTATTTTGACTTGTTAGAGACTCTTAACTCTAATTATTTCTCCAGTTTAATTTTACATTGCATTTAAATAAAAAAAACATTGAACATTTATATCGACAATTATTATTCAACATCCAACATCCATAGTCCATCACAGGGTTGTCTGTACGCTGGAGTAAACAACACCCCAACCAAGGTAGATTGTGAAAAACTTAACAATCCCACATAAATTATTTTTAAACATATAATTCTGAATATTTAGAAATTAATAATTTAGCATTCATCATAAGCATAGTGAAGATTGTCTTTATAAAAAAAATGATAATCTACAAAGCAGTTGTAGCAATATAACTGTTTTCACCTTAATGGTACTCAGTTTTCTCGTTTCTCACTCAGTATTGTACCAAAATGTTTTAAGTTGAATAACACTTTGTTTTAGAATCTTCAAAGGACTACTTCTCCAAACTGTTAGTTGATTTAAAAATCGAGGATTCAATTAACCCAGCTGTATTATGTACGTATTCCTATGCAAATTAGGTACCTATATTAATAATAATATTTATTGACATTTAGTTAAATAATCAAATAACGATATCATATAACTCTTTATTACTCTTATTATTATGTAACTATGATTTAATATAAATTTATATTTGAAAAATTGTGTTGCTTGGATATTTTTATTTTACTGTTATCTTATGTTAGTTTTTCTATTTATAAATACAAAACTATTATTTTCACATTTTTGGCAACTAAATTTGAGCTATCTATCAACTAGACCGATTGTTGGCCATGTTCACGTGCTCTCATCAAAAGAGAATCAGCGGTCACTGACACTTTGCTCTGTCCAGAATCTAAAATCAAAATGTATTTATTTATAATGACACCATTCATGACTTCAACGTGTATTATGCACACACCATTATGTACCTAGTGAACTTCATAAACAATAAATAAGATATCAAGTATTAAAGTCACCCACTACGTAACAGTTATTTTATTGAGCATATTAAAAAAAAAAATTATTAATATTATGGTTGAACATGTAAAGTTGATTTATTTGGTTTTGAAAACGTATAAGGCCAGCTGGTCTAAGGTAGTCTAGGATAACTAGTGGTTCCCAAAAATACATTAATGTTAAAATTAACATTATATCAATCGAAGTTATTAATTATTATCATATAACATAATGATGTGCTTATATTAGCAATAAACTGTTTGTATTATAAATTACAGTTGCAACATGTTTAATGACTTAAATAATAATGTACATTTCTCCAAAATACTAAGTAAAAAAGTATTCTATAGTGTTGTTAAATACTAAACACACAATAGAGTTTTTTTCAAAAAGTTTATTTGACATTTATAAAATGTTATTAAACATAAACTTAATAGATTTCCACTATTGATCCATTCAATTGTCTTCTTCCTCAACTAAGTAGCAAGTTGACAAAATGTATAATCCCAAAATAGTTTTTTTTCAAACTTATAATTCGAATTATTGAGAAATCAATAAATTACTATTTATTCTAAGCATAGTGAAGATAATCTGTAAAAAAATAAAAATAATCCACATACAAGTTGTAGCAAAATAATAATTATTATAATTTTAATGTGGTCATTTTGCCACTGTTACTCTTCATAGTACCAAAATATTTGAAATTGAACGTTTTTTAGTGCCAGGTTATGAAGAGAAGAAGATAGTATCTTTGCTCAGTTCTAATAAAAAGAGCAATGGAATAATTGTTAAAAGTACGTACTCTTTATCAAAAAAAATGTAATGGTATTTATTTATTTTTAGTAAAATACTAAAATAACAATACCTATCATATTAATCTATATTAAACGTTATTTGGTTTAATATTAATTTATAGTTTAAAACTGGTGTTGCTTAAATATTCCTATTTTCTTGCTCTTTTATATGTTAATTTGTCGAACTATTAATAAAAGTGTTATTGTCCAATTGTTGACTATGCAACTATAGTCGGAAGAATGAAAATTGGCCGCTTTAAAATATGATAGCAATGATTTTTTTTCGATAAACAGAGGTTCTCAATTTGAGTAACACAAAAATGGAATCTATGTATATATAAAAATGAATCCCTACTTCTCTTGGTTACGGAATCACTTGAGAACTACTGGATAGATTTTCATAGAAGTTATGTCAAAATATTTTTCAAGATCCACTGACTGTCATAGGCTATGTTATGTAAAAGTTACCCTAAATTCAACCAATAAATGTGTAAAATAAGGATAGTGCCAGTGGTACCATCTTTCCAGTAAAATTGTAAGTACTTTTTTCGATGTGATTTATATATAATCTCTGTTTATCTATATGGTTGTCATTGGTTACATATTTTATTACTTTTAAAATTAGTAAAGTATGGCATATACATTTTGTTAAGTACAAATAAATTTTAATAAAAACCACAAATGTTTGTCACGGTCAACCGTTACGATTTTTTTCATGTACCTTTTTAATTCTGATTTCTTCCACTTATTACGCGACTTCGCGACTCCGTGACTCACGGGATCCCACCGCAAGTTAGTCCAATTTAACCTGAGATAGACTGCTCGCATAACGTCTGTTATCCGATAGAGTCAGATCGCCTACCTACGTGGTTTGGTTACATGTAAATCACCTGAGGTTAATATTTACTTAATCTCTTTGGGCTGGTCAACTAGAGTTGGGACAGCTAGTGCATAATATTTAATAATTAAAAATTCGCGAGCTTTGTTTTCATAATTTTGCTAAACCATTGTAGAAATACGACACTAGGAGAATGATAATCAGTGGCCAATTTTCATTCTCCCTAGTATAAATCAAATTCAACACCCTCGACATTAAAACAGAATTGTCATGCTCTAAAAAGTATTGTCAGAGAAAAAATGAAGGGAGTAGGTGTAACCGTTCTGCTTAAGAGTATGTGTTAAGTGTACCACGTCACTGAATAAGTCACTGTAATGTATAGGTTAAATTTGAATTCAAAAAATAATGAAAAATAATTCTTTGTAGAGATGTTAGCCAATACTACTAAATATATTTCATGATATTTCTTTTGATTTAGCAACTCAAGTAATTTTTCTTTATCAATAGTAGTATGGTATTACCGAATTATACGATGTAATTATCATAATATTATTGAAATTTAATTATTATCATGTACCTATAGGTATAGTTTTTATATGCGTATCGCTGCATGTTGTACGTATGTCTATTACTTCTGAACTACAGTCTACAAGACCAATTCGGATTATATCTCTACAAAATATATTTTTCATGTCTGGACAGTGGTTCAGAGCAATTTCTTTTCTTTCAAATCAATCAATTAGGGGTGGTTATAATATCAGAATGGATCGTCTCACAAAATCTTATCGCGCATTCTTCGCCATCGTGCGTCCGTGGTGCACTCAATGTGTAACCCATAGAGTACGCAACATCTTGTCACGAACCACTAAATAATAATTATATAATTATGTGCACGATATTTATTAAGAGCATTTGGAAAAGTGTGTTGTACGACATCAAGACCTTGGAATCCTCCCAGGCAGGGATTTTGATGTAACACGACAGTGGTGGTTTTGAGGGTGAGGCAAGTGAGGCAGCGCCTCACCTAAAAATTTGAAGTAAATAGTACTCAAAAAGGTATACTTATTGGCTCACTGATAGCACATATTTTGCTAGTAATTATTAACGTATTTATAATTTTATTTGAGAAAAAATCATCACTACAACGTTTAATTATATGAATTATCATTTTATTATATTGTTCATTATTATCATTCTGTGTTTATTACCAAAAATAGCGATTAACCGATGAGAAATGCACGAAATAATTATTACGTAAACAAACGCTGGTAGGCGGTAGTCAGCAGCAATGTTCCGATGACGTCAGAGAGGCACCGTCTAAAGTCGCCTCGGAGTTTGCACTTTTGTACATAAATAACACACACAAGCGTATGTACGGGAATGCAATAAGTAGTAGAATTGAACATGCGCAATGATCATCTAGAGGCCCGTTTTATTTCGCCTCTGTGTAATAAAAATAAATGACGTGGTCAGCCCACACGTTCAACATCAAAACACATTATCACATTTATCAGTTAAAACCACCACTGAGACACGGAGCGTCGTCGCTCACCACAAGATGGAGGCCAGTCAGTCTTTGTATTGCAACTGAATCTTGTCATTTAGCCGTCAGTAATAATATGAGAGTTAGGATATTGATGACTTTTGAATTTTTTTTCTTTTGATTCTATACAATGCTATCTTAGCTAAAAATTTATTTCATGGTCCCTTGAATCAGAATATTCCAATTTTATTTTGCATTGTTTGTCATTTCTGACATTTTTAACACTTTTAAGCCATTTTTGAAGTTTTGTACAATGTGGGTTCATTTTACTCAAATTTTTTATTTTAAAGAAAATTTGTATAATATTCAAAAAACTAATTTTATTATTATTATTGTGTGGTTTTTGTTGTGCTTACATTTATAAAACAATTGCTCTTTCAGACATATCAATGAGAATATTTTTAATAAAATTTTTTTGTTTCTATTTTACTTTTTAATTTAATTTTGATCGTTTTATATAATTTTGAACATTTAAATGTATACTATTGTCTATGAATGTTACAATTCATATTTTAAATTACTCTGACAGCCATTATCACACCCATATC
Source organism: Neotoxoptera formosana (assembly GCA_022818045.1). Classification (NCBI taxonomy): domain Eukaryota; kingdom Metazoa; phylum Arthropoda; class Insecta; order Hemiptera; family Aphididae; genus Neotoxoptera; species Neotoxoptera formosana. The sequence continues at coordinate 88,697,562 of CM040630.1, forward strand.
TCTAATAAAAATTATTATTTCATACAATTTTATCACTTATTTAAGTAGATTTTTTTGATCATTTTTTTAATTCATCTTTTGCAGTTTTTATGGCATTTTAGCATTTTTTTTAGGACCGTTTTGAGTGTTTTTTATGTCATCAACATCCTAACTCTAGTAATAATAAAGTGTAATAATTGATTAATGTAACTTGTCTTAACAAAAAAAAATTATAATGTCTGATCAAAATTATTATTATTTTTAGAAACACAGTATGTCGGCACAAAACAATTTTGCGAAGAATACCGTTAAAAAATAATAATTGAAATCGATGCAAAACAGACTACCTCAAACCCTATATCATAATCATCTACAGCACCTATTTAGTTGTATTACAATGTTATTTAATTCATTACTTTTCACTGTATTTCAAAAATATATAATATTAAAAAAAACCTTGGAACTCACTTCTGCTATATAGCTATTATGCTCCAGGTGTATTTACATTATTTTATTTGTATTTATGGTTACTTATACATTATTTATTTATTTTATTCAAATATACGATATTTAGAATTCCAACTAAGCCATAATATGTATTATCATAAATGAAAGTATTATATTGTAAGAAAAAAGCATTTATAAATTTACAAAAATATATTCATGTTATTATAACCTAATCTTACCTGCTTAGTGTTTATTTTTTTTTTATTAATAATAATGAAATAACTTGAATAAATTTATCTTATTTGAACAATATTGTTTATTTGCAATATTAATGATTTGTATTTAGAATATTTGAACTGTACAAAAAAAGTTTTAATATATAGTATTATTTCTAAAATCTTTTTAGGTTTTTTGTAATATTTGCATACATAATTACTTATAACAAGACATTGGCAACTATCCATAGGTAGGGGGCCACAAGAATCTGAAAACTATAATATTATGTCCGAAACGTATATCGCGGAATCAAAAATGTTAAATCCGTATTTTTCCGGATTTCTGAAAGGCAAAAACAGTATTTGCCTTATTGTAAACTGTCTATGTTAAACCCCTTTCAAAACTCCTGTAATTCATGCTCAATTTTGATTTACATATATTTACTTTGGTTGGTGTTTGGGTGGGGAGTGTGGACGTTAAAATAATATGAAAACATACCCCGGAACCATGCTCCCGTAAAGGAATAGACTGTATGAATGACTAATAAACTTCTGCTTAGTGCTTACACACAGCCTTACTCACAACCGGAGGGTGCGCCTAAAGAAAGGAAACAATAGAGTGTGTAAGACAACTAACATTCAATAATGTTATAATAAACACGTGCAGTCATGACAAATATATTAATAATGTTTAAATATGGCTCAACATTAACTATAAATATTGGTTAAGATTATTAAATATAATATTATGACATAATCGTTTAACAGATTTTGGTAAAATATAGCAAATTACGCGTTGTAAACTATAGGTACAATGTACATTTGTATTGATAATTGCATATACGGGTCACTGTCAATCATTATTAATTATCCGCACACGTTGGTACCTATTACATTACATTAATATTATGTCGTCTAAAAACGAATACCTAACTTTAAATATTTAAATGTATTATTAGACACAACCAGGGCTTGCAAACGTTATAATAACGTTATGATTATAACGTTATATTTGACAAAAAACGATTGAAATTTGTTAACGTAATTATAACAGAAAACGATAAACATAAATAAATAAATAACACAAAACAAAACGTAACGTTTAACAAAATATATGATATATTATTAAACAAAACATAACGCAAAACTGTATATATTGTATTCCATTTAAACGAAATAACTAATTTCCAATTATTTAATAATAGTATTCAATTATTTATTAAATCCAAGAATTAATTTTATTCCGTATCCGGGCTATCCAGGAGATCCTGCATTAGATATTATTTTAAAATGTAATAAGTAGGCGTATTAATAGAATAATTTCATTACCAATAGCTATTAATAGTGATACTCTGATAATATTGTACTGTACTGTACTGTAATTTTGAATAACGATGAACGCAAAAATTGTATAACGTTATTCTGAATAACGATAAACGAAAAATTTGAATAACGATAAACTCAAAATTTGTATAACGTTTTAATTGTAAATAACGTAAAACAAAACTTTTTTGCCCTGGACACAACAATACCCTACAGATGCAATTACACAGGCTCAAAGCAAAGGATCTAGGGACAATTAGAGCGTGTAACAATAATCATGTGAGACTGCCAACTTGTAAAGATACCTCGTAGCAGGGCTTAAAACCGAATTTTTTATTTTCGATTTCGATTTTGATTCTGGTTACTGGTATTTATTTTTTCCGATTTCGGTTTCGGTTTCGGATACCGACATTGATTTTTTTCCGATTTCGATTTTGGTTTTGGTTACCGGTATTGATTTTTTCGATTTTGTTTTCGGTTTCGATATCGATTTTGGTTTTTAACAGTTTTCACTGGTATTCAAAATCGGTATCCAAAATCCGTTTCAAGCCCTGCCTCGTAGGTAGATTCCTTCAATCCAAATAAAAAAAGGATTTGTGACGCATTCAATTTGCAGCCCTTTTAATAGAATTAAATTAAAAGTTTCACAATTTTAATTGTTTATATATGATTAATTACAATGAGATTTTGAAACAAAATAATCATTGACCAATCCTAATCGTTAGAGGCAATCACGTACACATCCATCACCGCGATTGCGGTGTCTTATTTTAAGAATATCAGAGCGCTATAATTAGGTACACGAGATAGCCAACATCAGTATTTAACCTGTGTAATTTGGGAATAATTAATAATAATAAACAGGAAGTCTCAAAATTATTGGCGTATAATATTATAATTGATTGAAACGTTTGTGGGACATTGCGCGGATAACGTATAACGCAATCTTTATTTGAACAGTAGGCATCTGTTAATAGGCGAGTAACGCTGTCACGTTGCGTTTGTGGGTGCTTTAAAGCTCGTGTGCACTGATCAGCAATTGATGTATACCTAGCATCAGTGTTGGGAATTATCTAGATAAGATTTTTTTTAAATTAATTATCTTTTAAACTTTTAAAGTATCTAGATAATTATGTTACGATTCATCTAATGTTTAGCTTAGATAAAAAAATGAGCTTATCTAGATAATTTTAATTTCTTAGTGCCCTTACAGTAATTATGTTTAATAAATAATTATTATACATTTTTTTTTTAATTACTGTATTATTTTACAAACATGAACTACGAGACGTGAGCACCTTAATCGTGTTTTGACTTTTGTTTATGAATAAAACTAATGTTACTAAAATTATAATCTTTATATATTATATAATTCTACGGTTCGTGTGTATATCACTGACTCCTCCTAAACGGCTGGACCGATTTCAATGAATTTTTTTGTATGCGTTTGGGTGACGCCCTGGGTGGTTTATATTTACATGGTGGTGAGGAGAGGTGGTAAGGTGAGGTGCTCAGAAAAATACAAAACATCCAATAGTGTAAACAAATTTAAAAAAGTATTAATTTAATTTAATTATGTTAGTTTATGTTTTTTAAAATAATGTTTTTATGTGTTTAATTATAATCTTTAATAGTTTAAAAATTATATTTTTTAACAATTAAAAATCAACAAAAGAAAAATATAATAAATACTTATTAGTTTAAAAATATTATGGATAGTATTTTTGTCCTGTATTTTTTTTTTATAAATATGGTCACCCTACTGATGATGTGTACCGATGCGTTGTTGTTCCTGGTTAGAAAGTAAGGGAGTGTTTTAACGAATTATAATTAAATGATGCTGTTCAAGAGGTTAAGAAATATATTTATTTAGTACACAAACTACAAATCACTATATTCTAACAATTACGATTATCGACTTATTACATATATTTTCTGTATACAAAAAGAGGTTCTGTCTAAATGCGTCCGTATTCGAGACTGCCGAGACGGTCGTAGCCAAGGGCCTCTCCGTACAACGGTCAGGGTGGGAAAAGCTGGATCAGCAGATTCCCGCTCGAGCGTCCGGTCTCGTGGGTAGCACACGATTCCGCACAATATACCTTTTTACCTACCCGATTCCACACATTTTCGTAATACAAAAGATTTTTTTTATTTACCCTGAATTTAACACGACTCCGCATAAAAATTGTTGCAACATTGCCAGTTACAGGGGGGAAAAAATAATACTAAATAAAACAAATAATTAAAAATGTTAGTATGTATAATATATAAAAATGTATTTCAATTTTTTAAATTAATATATGACTTATTTACAATAAACGTGAATAATATGGACAATATGGTACCTAGTTCGATTGTTGTGATTGTTGACAATTAGTCAATTTAGTTCAAATAAATAATTAAAAATGTACATAATGAAATGAATAAATAAAATAGTTAAAAATAATTAAATAAAAGTAGTTTATTAACATTTTTTCCCTTAATATCGAGGACCAACTTGTGATAAAAATTGAATGATATCAATTTGATTGGATTTATACTTAATGTATGCATTTATAGTGAATTCCATACGTTCTTTTTCTTTCGCGTTCAAAATTGTCTGATCATTGTACAATGTAATCGATTTGATATAATATTATAATATATGTTATATTAATATCAATCATTTTTATGTCTGAAATAATTTTTAAAATACAATTTATTATCAACGTCGCAAATTGGTTTTGTGCGGAATCGTGTGAATGAAAAGGTATATGCGGAATCTAGTAACGTTGATAGGTCCATCGGGGCACAACGAATTTGTGCCCGCCGCCCAATGCCCGTATAATATAGTATGTACGTATACTTTATTCACATATAAACTAGATGAAATCGATTTTTATATTTTATGATACTTACCCGTTTATTACACAATATTATTTATTTTTTGATATTCTCATAAAATCGACGAATTTGATTTTATTCTTATAATATCATTGTGTACGCCCAACACTGTGGACTGGCGAAGGACCACTCGGTAATGCCCGAGAACACTGAGACGAGCCAAAATCGGCCTATTCTAAATTTGAATGCCGATTAAATGGCGAGTAGGCAACCAAATATACTTTACGCCTTATAAATTGCAAATAGGCAATTTTCTATGCATGACGATGACACGGAGGAAAGGGAAGAGTTATATATATATATATACACGGGAAATAGGATAGTACAGATTATTTTATGGGGACGGGGGCCCTGTGGTCGATCCGGTCTGGTGCAATGACCACAGGATGCGATTACAATCAATGGGGCTGTACTTAAAATTAACTTATTGACTACGGAAGATCAGCTTGCTGGTGACTGGTACAACTGGACGACCGGGTGACGGTGGGTGTTGCAGTAGGCCGATGTCGAACTAGACGACCTGGGCGGTCTCTCACACAACGGACGTACGTTGCTGGCGGACTTACGCAGGGACTACAGACGGCATCGACGTTGCCCTCAAGATCGTCCAAGTCTGCCGTGGTTGATAGGCAGATTAATTGAGAAAAAAACAGACTTACTATTTCAGTGGAAGTGACTAGATGGAGGTTCTGCCATGAATTGAAAACATATTGGTTTACAATAAAATTATGTGGTCGCTTTATTAGCAGATCAACAATACAACAATTTTGGTCGCTTTAATAGCGTAAAACAATATAAGCGCCGTAATAGCGTGAATAAGACACATGAGCGCTATAATAGCGTAAAAAAGACATGAGCGCTTTTATAGCGCACAAAAAACAGTTGAGAGGCGCGTAGACATAACGACGCCAACGACAAGAAGATAGTACAAAAAAAGGGCGTTGGCCGCATAATAAAACAATAATAATAATAATAATAATAATTGATACATATATGGCAAAAGCCGAACAATAATTTTGCATTGATAACATAGAACACAAAGAGAATAAATAAACAATTATAATAATTAAACAATTAACGACGGAGTGGTGTATAGATGAGAAGGGAAAATAATTAGGAACGTATCGCCGCCGCGCAGCATTACGTTCAGCCATAAAACTCGTTTGGCGCGAACAATCATAATGGAATAGTATAATATTTGTAAAGGTGCGTCTTTATTAGTTGTTATTTCTGATTGCCAATGTAAAAATAATAAAAATCGTATCACATACGTCATCAATCATAATAAATATAGGTGGATAATGAACTGCACATTAATGTACATCCTAACTTAAACTATGAGTCATTATTTTGCTTAGAATTGAATAAAAAAGTGATACACGAAGAAAATATTTAATTTATATACATTTTACTATTTAAGTGTAGTCCATATTATTTTAAATATTATGAAATTTTGTTTCAAAAATCATTATGAATATTAAATATTCATTATTACACGCATGATATATATTATATAGGTAATAAATTCGTTTATTATTATTTAGTAAATTAATTATAAAAAATGTTCATTGTATCAAATATGACATTTAAATCAGTATTGTGTATTGGTAGTGTTATTTTTTTACAAGCAATAGTGTTTTAATAACACATACTAAGGTTTATTCATAAGAATAGTAATAACTGTATTTAACGATTTGAATTAAAACTGTATGACTTGTCAAGTATAACGATGTAAGTAAGTTTAGTAAAATAAAATAAATGACCAATTTATTTTCATTATAAATCATAACACAATAATATTTTTATTATTTATTAATGATTTATTATTATAATAATTAATGTTTCAAGAACTAAATTGTTTCTTAATACGATTCCACGATATTGTTGGTACAATGATTTTAATATTATTTTGCGTCATATTATTATTGAAAATAAATTAATCAAATTGAAATCGGTGTGTAAAAAAGTGCTTTGATCTTATGAGCCACTCATAAGTTAAATTAAAGAGCAATTTGAATTTCAAATTCACTCATATCCAACGTAAAGAACTTTGCAAAGTGGACTAAAAGGTAACTAGATTTCGGACATAAACTGTGATCACATGGCTGGTACCGAATTGGTTCCCGAGCTCCAACTCCACATGCCGAATTGGTTCCCGTTTGAAAAAGGTATTTTATTAAGGTAAGCCGAATTGGTTCCCGTTTAAAAAAGGTACTTTATTAAGTTGAGCCGAATTGGTTCCCATTTAATTACGCACATTTTCCTTCTTAATTTTACAGGCTTAGGACTGTCAACTTAAAAGTAGGCTTGGATAAAAATGTGCGTTAATGTGTGTTATAAAAAAAATGATATAATATATACAATTTTAAATCGTTGATTTAGAAGTCAACTATAGTCATCACTAGGTGTAGGTACAAAATACAAATAATAAAATATAATAAATACAATTATTTAAAATCGTTGATTTGCAAATTTGAAGCAAACTTTCTTTAAGTATTCAATTTGCGTAAGCTTCTCATTAGTGTACTCAGTCATACAATTTTCTAAGAATTTGTTATTTTTTTCTTGTTTGCTAGTAAGTTTCCTAGTATTATTACTTCGAAATTTAATATAATTTAATGTCTGAATACTGTTTAAAGTCTCCATAAAATAAAATATATTAGGATGGGCAGTTGTAAATTCTTTATTCAGCTTTGAATGGAACGATTCGCAACAATTTGTAGTTCTATCAATGTTTTTGTCAAATCTAGCTTAAATTTTCGGTGGAAAGATACTGTCTGTCATTATGTATGTATTATGAACGTAGTCAAAGAACTGATCCAATTTTGGGCAGTAGGGTTTTATGGCCATCAAATCATTATAAAAACAGTCTTCGACGTCTTCGGGTGATAATAAGGGCAGTCCAAAAAATAGTTTAAGAAGTTGTCCGATTTCTGAAGCATTATCTTTAAATTCATTGAAGAGACCAAACTGTTGAATTTTTCTCCACCATGACTGACATAAATGGAATCTGCAACCTCTAACTGTAACTTGCTGTAGCTGTGAAGTTACGGCACTATGGATAGCTGTTTCAAAATCAACGAAAACCGTGCCAACTGTTAGATATTTTGAGACCTTATTTAATGCAAGTGTGTAAGTGTCAGTAGTCTTGTTCGGGAGTAGGCTGAATACGACAGGAACATAGCTATTTTGTACCTTGATAAAAATAGAAAATAATTGGTAAAATTGCTTAGGACAACTTTTGAATGTTCCATCGACAAATAACGTAGTGGCTTTCTTAAGTTGTTCCAAGTTCTGCGTGCATGTAAATGTAATTATATTGTTGACAGAATCGTTGTCATAAATAAAGTTTTCTCCGAGATTAGTTATTAACGAATATTCACTGACACATTTATGCAGTTCTTCAAGATTAGAAGGTAACTTGGGAATTGTTCTTAATTTAGCAGCATTCAAATTTTTACGGACTCTGTTAATATCATTTTGAAGTAGTGACTCACTATGACTGTTTGAAGCTATCTCCTTGCGTATAATTTTAGATGGTCGCTCTGTAATAAGTTCGTCACATTTTCTTTTTAGTGAATTTGTCAATTGTTGTCGCACAAGTTTACCATCGTTTTCACTTTCGTGGTTATGTGTTAATACTTCTTCACATAAACAATCTCCGTTCAATTTAACGTATGCTTTACATTTTCGTTTTGTACATATCCACCTCTGTATGTTATCTGCTAGGTTCTTTTGGAATCCAAACTTGTAATTGTCAATAATCAACAACTTAGTTCCTTTTTCACTAAACATAAACTCCATAATTACGAAAAATTAAAATTCAAAAATATAAATTCAAATACGAAATACAAATTACAAATTTACACGATGTGTTATTCGAGACTGTACAGTGCTCACTGCTCACCAACATTATTGTCATTCGTACATAGGATATTAGACGATATACCATACAGCGTTAAAAGTACATATATCTCAATCGTTATCTTAATTGATCGGGATATCACCGATAATTTTCTGAACTTCCAATATATAAATATATTGCCATCTTATTGTAAATTAAACTATAGATTATAGAGTGTAGCCGTGTAGGTACATTTATATTTTATAAATTACCTGTACACAAACGGGAACCAATTAGGATCAACCTAAGAAAATACCTTTTTTAAACGGGAACCAATTCGGCTCAACTTAATAAAATACCTTTTTTAAACGGGAACCAATTCGGCCAAACGGGAACCAATTCGGTTACTCCCAATTTTTTTTTTCAAAACAAAATATAATCAACTGGTAAATGTCCTCGGAATATGTCCATATGACTAAATTCATATACATTATGTCACCGTGTATAGCGTATATTATTATTATCTAGATTCTAGAGTCATTTTATACTCTATTCCAAATAAGAGTATACCGCTCGGCCGACCAAAACCCGTTTTGTTCGCGCATTCCCGCCACAAAACGGACACCAACGCTCGCGGTGGTGTCGGCAGTCACGAAACTTTAGCTGCCCAGGCGTCCAGCAAGACCACCGCCGACAACTAACGACGACCGGAGACGACTGTCGGCCAACAACAGAACGCCTATACTCTATTCCAAATAATAGTATACCCCTTTCGCGCACGCAGACTTAACAGCCGATCGTTGTCTGATCCCCCGGCGACGGCTAGGCGTTCTGTCATTGGCCGACAGTCATCGCCGGTCGTCGTCAGTTGTCGGCGGCGGTACACAGCTAAATTTTAGTGACGGCCGACACCACCGAGAGCGTTGGTGCCCGTTTTGTGGTGGGAATGCGCGAAAAAAACGAATTATGGTCGGCCGAGCGGTATACTCTTATTTGGAATAGAGATTATAGAATCTAGGAACAAGGTTGTTCAGTTGAACAGTTATTCAGTTCCTTATACAAATTATGTGGGAATTACCGCGCTCGATGGCTTGGTCACTGTGGTAGTTCATCGTGGGGTTATAAATATGATCTCCGACGAGGTATGATGGTTGAATTGGCGAAAAAAAAATAGATTTAATAATATAATACAAATATTGTTAATACTATATTGTTACGAATAAAGTACTAATTTAACTTATAGAAAAATGAAAATTAAGTTTTTATAAGTGGTCGAAAATGGATAGTGAGCGAAAGCTGTGTCTTAATTTTGGGAGAAAAATGGTCACACACTAACTACGTCATACAAACTACCATCATTAACTGAATAAAAAAAAAATATGACAAAAAGTCATTAGGTTGATGAACAAATATTAATAACATAGGCAACTATACATTAATGTGGGGTATAAAATATGTATTAACATGTGGAAAAATGTAATAAATTATTGAACATTAATATGAATATTATGTATTTATTATAGAAACAAAGGAATGCGAACTTGCCATTAAATCATATACTATAGGTAAGAACACCGGTTTCGATTAAAATTGGTTAATGACAACCACAATAACGTTGCACCAATATTAAACATCAAACTTTGTAGATAATCAATCGTTTAAAAAGTATTTTTGATAGGTATGAAAAACACGAGTAAACTTTTTTTTTTATGTATAATTGTCAAATCTTTTTGATGAGTGGTTTTACTTTAAACGTGTTGATTATCAACTCACTTAAACGTACCGTTAAAGAATAACAACTATTGATTATAACTAGAGAGCGTCTTTAGGTTTTTACATATATTTATTATTGGCTTTCTGAAACTCTACAAGGAATGATTTATCCATCACAGAGTTCGTAGGAAAAATTTTATTTTGCATATTAAAGCATATTTTGGACAATTGAGAGTATATTTAGCCTATTTCTCATATTTTAGATAATAATATATTCGCTATTATTGTTCATCAAAATCATATATTACTAGCCAACCCGTCACGGCTTCGTCCGTGATTGGTTATTTATTTTGCATTCAGACTATGATATGTAGAATTTTTTTATACAAATTTTATCGTTTAATGTGATCGGCAAGTAAATATATACAAAAAACGGTTAATGAAAACGTATTGAAATGTTTTTTTAGTGGTATTAATGATAAATATATTTTTATTAAAAATGAATACAGATACAAAATAAATGATAATTAATTTGTTGACAAAAAAAATTAAGAATCGGGTGATGTTGTGACATTCAAGGAAGTTTTTGGTAAAACTCCGTGAAAAAAAATTGTAAAAAAGTTCAATAGCGTCTTCAGAAAATTGGAACATTTAAATACAATACACCCCCTCCCCATCCCCTCCAGACAAAAAAATTAAAAATTGATCGAAGTCATGACACTCGGGAAGATATTTGGAACATCTCAGTGAAAAAAAAAAATGGAAAAAAGATAAATATTGTTGTCACAAAATGGGAACATAAATAAGTTCTGTTCTTGCGAACATCGTAGTGAGGCCCCAAAAATTAGCATAGTTTTTAAATTTTTCAAGAATTTTCAACTTATTTTTTACTATCAAAAGTGGTACTAAAACCTTCAGCAGACTGTCAAATATAACAGTAAAAATGTTCAGCCAAATCGGTTCAGTAGTTTTCTTGGTTAGCGTGGTCGTAGAAAACCCCTTAAATTTTATATATTAGTATACAATTTACACGTTTATTTTAATTAATAATAAGTTTTTTTATTAACTATCGGACTAAATGTATGCCCAAAACCTTCTCTGTGATGTCCTCTTTAACTGCACGACGATCCAATAAGTAGTTTCGGAGTTTATTGTTTATCCATAACAAAAAAATCGACTTAATTTTATATAGTAGTATAGGATATAGACATATAGTAATAGATATAGAGATTAATACGAATATTTAGTATACATGTTGTTGGTGTACGTGCGATAAAATTCTCGGAACAACACTGATATCAAACACAATACAATTTGACGAACAAAAAGGTCAGGTTGCAGGTAGCTGGAAACCCGTGGCCCGCACAATACGTACAATAATATATATAGTTATACAATTTACACGTTTATTTAAATTAATAATAACTAATTATTCATTAACTTAATCGGACCAAATTTTTGCTTTAAACCTTCTCTGTGATGTCCTCTTTAATTTAAAAAAAATTGCAAGACGATTGAATAAGTAGTTTCGGAGTTTACCCCGCACAAAAAAAGCGACTTCAATTTATATAGTAGTATAGATTCTGTTAATTTCTCGAGTTGTAATTTTTTCTAGGAAAAAAAATAATGTCATTTAGGAATGATAAAAATTTAAAATCATTCAATTATCTATATTCTATATAGTTGTTTGTAATCAAATTGGTAATGCGTTGGTCCTTCTGTTACTTTCAGTGCGCGATTGTACCATAGATTATCGTATTTGATATCAGCTGATAACGTGATGAGAATGATTTTTTAATTATAAATCTGTTTTTACTTTCATATTTAAAAAATTTACCTGTCACCAAAGGAATGGAGCATAACAGTTATTAATTGTATTTATTGACTTATTTTAGAAATAAAAATCATATTACCTGCATGTTTACAAGTTTAAGGAATACTTAGAGAATTTTTTAGGGTTTTTTTAGAACATATTATTATCAGCATCATATTTTAAGTTTTTAAGAACCTAAAAATCCGCTCTTTATTTATAAACAAACAAGTATGCCCTGTTATGCATGTAGCAGTACAAAATTAAGACAAAAATATGTCCGTAATAGATTTATTCTCGGGGTGTACCTAACACACGATGATATAACAAAAAAATGTATTCAAACTAACAAAGTTCACCACCAATTAATAGTATTTTAAACAATATGATTCTTATTTCTTACGACCAAGACATCGTGTATATTATTCTATACAAATTTAAGAAAACAAAATTGTACAAATGTTATTCAATCATCTCGCAGTTTCGACGTGTTGCGAGAGAGACTTTAACAATAGATAACAATGCAAATCAACACTTTTTTTTTTTTAGTTCACATGGGTAAAGCTGGAGCAGGTAAAAACATTTTTTCCTGAAATTGTGTATTAAAATAGTATGGAATATACTAAACATGTCAAACACTCGGCTCATGGCTCATTTTTTATGACCCTACTATAATATTAATGGACAATTTATTAATAGTAAAAACGCTGTAAAGTAAATGTCAAGTGTGTCACTGTAATGGATGTGTGTAATTTTAATTTAACGATATAAAATCATTGTATCCGAAAGACGATTCTGAGCTAAGACGGTCTAAGACATTACTGAGATAATAATTTAGAATATTATTGCTGTTAAAATAATTGATTTTACTATAGTTAATATTTCAGTAGGTTCATTTATTTTTATTCCGAAAACATTGCATGTCATCGAGTGCTTAAAATATAATAATATATCTTACAAATTTCAAGCATCCACAAAATATATTTTTAAATCACAACGAAATAACTAACATCGTTATTTTTTAATCCAGTACCTATCTAATTTCGACCAAATTTGAACGATAAAAATCAACCATATAAATATATATTTTAGATTTTTTTGATTACAATAATTGTAATTATAATTATTATAACTACTTACGAAAACCTCGTTTTAAATTTTCAATACTTAGCTATACAAATTGAACATTTTGTACATTTTTAACTACAAAATAGTTTACAAATTTTCGAGATTTCGATTAATTTTGGTCAAAATTTGCGTTATAAATACTTATATTATTTATTTATTTGATATAAACGCCTTTGTAGGCTCAAGTACAATTTAGACAAATTTAATAATAAGGTTATGAAGATAATATAAATTAATAAGAACAACATTAAATAATGATGATAAAATAATAGTTACAGATCAAATTGAACAATAACATTAGATCAAGGAAAAATAATTACAACGTATTAACGAGACCAAGTTTACCAATTAGAAATTTCGAGTAAAAAATAGATCCACATTTTTCAGCTCATTACATTCTCGAGCAATACGATCTAGAGGATTATTATATCCATAAGAGGTACGATGAAATGGAATTGAAAATGTATAATGATGCTCCGAATTAAATTGAGGAACATTCAAATTTAAAGAATGCAATAAATCCGGACAAGATATATCACCATTTATTAATTTGGACATAAAACGAATATCTACATAATTACGCCTAGAAACAAGAGAATCTAAATTAATACTGGCTTGGATTGATGATAAAGACGTTAAGGATAGTGTGTTTACGTGACAATGCAATTTTCTCTTATACCCAATTAAACGTAGAAATTTTCTTTGGACTCGTTCGAGTGACTCAACAGGTCCAATATGTGTAGGATTCCAAAGAACAGAAGATAATTCAAGAATTGGGCTCACTAGTGAGGTGTATAAAGATTTAAGACAGGTTTCTTTCATTGTTAAATTCTTTCGTATTCCAAATTATAAAGCCAAGACTTCTAAGTGCTTTTGAGCATAAATAATCAATGTTGGAGGAAAATAATAAGTTAAGATGGAATACCACCCCTAGATCGTTACATGAATCAATTTTTATGAGTTTGTCTCCATTAATATTATAGGAAAAGTTTAATTTAGACTTAGTACGGAAATAAGACATTTTGAAACATTTTGTTGTATTTAACTTAAGACCATTACAACGGCATTTTCCACAAATCTCGTATAGGTACCTATACATTTTAGAGATGGATTTTCGAATATTTAAACGCACAATCACCTCTAATTTTGAGGAAATTCAAACAGTTGAACGTCCGAGAAAACTGAATTTCAAATTCGAGCATATCAACATAATATTAATCATGGGCATTCAATTATTAATTCATTCATTCATTTTAGGTAGTACCGAATACTAAAGGTGGGCGTTAACTATTTAAAATGTTAAGATTAAGTTAAAAAGTTTAAACATTTTTAACTTTTTAACTTAACTAGGTAGTTTAATTAGCAGTTGAAATAACTTAGCTCTTCACAGTTGATTTAAAAATGATCTATCAAGTTAAAACATTTTTGACATTTTTTGTTTATACGTAAATGTTACCATATAATAAAAATAAAAATAATCCGAATAATAATGATAAACTTGATGTACAATGTCATAGTATTTTGCAAACACTTCGGCGCCAATGCTGTGCGTTATGATAAAAAATTCAATAAAATTGTTTATTATAATTTAGGAAATTAGATGTTTCTCAAGAACACAGTCGCTCTTTATGCGATCTACATACTAATTAAAAAAATTAGATAAACTTATTTAAACTAAGTAAATATTTTTATCCGTCTTAACTTTTAACTTATCGAGTTAAATTAATGATTTGTTTACTGTTAACTTTTAACTTATCGATCTAGTGTTTTCTTTACTTAACATAACTCGAGTTAGTTATTTGCATTAACTTGACGATTAACAAGCTTTTAACGATGGATAATATTAAAATTAACACTTTTTTTTTTATAGATGCGAGTATAAGACGTAGTGCGTCGACAAAAGGTAAAAAAAAATGTTTTCCCGAAATTATGTCATAGGCTATATAGTATATTATAGTTTACACTATTTATATATGAATATGACGTGACTAACTGCGAGAGAATAAAAATAACTAAATACTCTCTTTATAATATTTTGCATTTAATTCGTCGAAGAAACTTACAAACAGCTAATTTATAATAAATATTACTCGATGAATTTAACTAAAAAAGGTAACAGAAATAAAATACAATAAAAACATAACGTCTGATCAAAATTATTATTATTATTTGTAGAGACAATATTTGTTAGTACATCGACATTTTGCACCAACAATTTCGGTACAACAAACAAAAAGATATACCTACCGCAGAATAACACAAATCGACGGAAAACAACAGCACAGCATCTCAAACACTGTACCAGAATATAAACTACCTGTTTCGTTGTAGAATATTACGATGTTGTCGTTTAATTTATTACACATTACTATAGCTGTATTTTAAAAATATAAAATATCTACAAATAAAATCGAGGAACTCATTATTCTGCTATGTTATACTATATAGTTATTATCGTGCTCCAAGTGTAAACCGTTACTTTTAAATTGTTTCTATTTATTTTATTCAAATATATACCGACTATAATATTTAGAATACCAAATAAACCATAATAATATTATGTGTAAATGCGTAAGGCAATAATATTATTGCTTTTATGAATTCACAAAAAATATATCGATGCTATTATAATATCTAACCTGATGAGTGTGTATTGTTCTTAATAATTATGTTTAAATAACTCAAACCGATTTATTATTCGAACGATTATATATAATTTTTTTTTTTTTATACAATAATATATAATTGTAGACGATTACCAAATATATTTTATTCGTAATATTAATCATATTTTGTGTTTAGAATATTTAAATTGCGACAAAAAGATTTATTATTGAAAATTGTATTCATTTTAAAATCTTTGATTTAAGGTCTTATTACAATATTTGTATACATGATGATTATTTATAAAAAGACATTGGAAATCGCCATAGGTTATAATAATAATCTGGAAAGTATAATATTATGTCCAGATCGTGTATCGTCGTCGGAATCCACAAACGAAAACGCCTTAGTTTTCCGAACCGTGTTCGTCCGACAAGTATAGTAAATTACCTATACCAAACCCCTCGCAAAACTCCAGTCATTCGTGCAGCTCGTCTTTGATTTACAAAATCGATTTACATTGGCTGGCCATAGTGGAAAAATGGGTAACGATCTAATGTACACTTGTAGGTGTTAAATGGGTCACTGCTGTAATCGATGTGTTAAATTTGGATTAAATGATATAACTATTATTATTATTATTATTATTTTAGGATTAAAACCTTAAATTTGTACTCAAGTTGAAGTACAGCTATGATCTTTATTACTTATAACTATTATGTATTTATTGTACTATTATTATTATTTCTAGAATCAATACCTCAAATTTATATTCAAGTTGGAGTACCCTCCGATGGAAGGCCTGTTCCCTCAGTCTGTTTTGTTTTATCTTATCACTTAAGCTTATTGTTCAATAATTGTAACAGATGGAATAATATAGAATTTCGTTAAAAAAAAAAAATTAAATAATATTTCGTTGAAAACAAATTAAACGATTCTGCGCGATGACGTTCTGTCGGTCAAAGTGAAGAAATTTATTTTTCTATTATACATTAGTTATAGTAATACAGTAGGTCGAATTAATTTTTTCCTGTGAATTGCATTTCAAATGACATTGTGTTATTTTCGAGTTCAGCTTTCGAAGAAATTTGATATGCAATAACGATAAATAACAATTATTTCGGTTATTCTCAAAAATATTATTCGTAACGAATTGATATTTTTTATTACTACGTATAGTGTTATTCACTATATTGGGTATACACAGGTAAATTGTTCAACGGTACTTTTTCAATTAAGATCGAGAACCGCGATGGTATCTTTTGACGAGTGACAAGGGCAGTAGTTTAAGAGAATTTGACCCGGCTGTGTTTTCGACTGAAATAGACGTATAATCTTTTGCCAACTGTACCGACTGTTTCAGTAATCGGATACAAATTTCAAAAACATTTTTGAATTTGTCATGAAGCTTACATAAAAGCGATTTTTCCACTTTTTTGAAATTAATCATTTGAAAATGCTTTGAAATTGCTTTAAAATTGCCTATATTCAACTCCTTAAAAACAATCTGTATCGAATCCCCTTTACGTTAACTTTGTTATCATACATTTTACGTCTGCAGACTGTTTATAGCACGTCATTGAAGGCGTGTACATGAACGATGATTTTTAATGTTGAAATACGTGTGATAAAAGCAATTTCGTGTATTTAAGTATAGTTGATTGTATATAAATGGCACATAACAATAATTAACGAGTACAGAACACTCGATATTAAAAACAATATAATTTATATTGTTATATAAACACAATTATGAAAACATCTTAAACGTATTAAGTAGGTATAACCAGTGCAATATTTTTTTTTATTATTTTTACGATGCACGGGATTCCGCGGGTTTGTGTTTGATATTCAAAAAAATAAATAACGAAAAAAAACATCGTAGAATGATGTTTCGCACTCGCACCGAGGACAAATAATAGTATTATAATAATTATTCAAAATATAAAACAATAATAATTATTATTTGGAAAAAAATTATACGTCGTCTGCAGCAGTAGTTGTAATAATCATCGTCGTAGTCGTCGAGATCACAACCTGTCGTGGAAACAATCCAACAAAAACGAACCTATTGTTTGATACACGTGATTGCGCACGGTCGTCAGCCCGTGCGATTCGTCTGGATAAGTCTGTGAAAAAAAAAATACATTCGCGGTGTTAGCTGTATTCAATAATATTATTCGTGCGGACGATATTATTATTGTATTACGTTAACAATTTTGTACGAACAAAACCCAATAATAATAATATGTTAAAAAAAAAAGGTCGGCAAGTGACAAGTACCCGCTCTGCTGTACAGTAGGTGTCGAGTGACCCACACCGTAATGGATGGTATAAATTTTAATTCAATGATAGAATATCATATTGTATACGAAAAACGATTCTGAGCATTAAGGGGTTACTTGAGTAAGAAGCCACCCATCGGTAGTACTTAGCTTGTTTATTATTTGATTACTTACAACTTAGGATTAAGTTAGATGATCCCTACACCATTTCCTTTTCAGCCTGCGATGGGGATTTCCAGGAAGTGACGGGATATGTAAGCCTTTTATTAGAGGATTTACATGGTTTTCTAATTTATCATAGAATCGTTTATAGAAAATAACAGCTTCTTCCTCTACTGTTTTTATACCTAGGTCTTTGTGTAGGGTCATGTTTGAGATGAATGGTGGAGCATTTGTGATTTTGCGAAGGGTAATATTTTGGAAGGCCGGAATTTTATTTAGATTTTATTTTTTTGCTGATCCCCATAGTTGAATTCCATACGTCCATATGGGTTTCAAAAGTGACTTGTATATTTGTAGTTTTGTTTTTAAAGATGAGAATTTTTTTTCGGCAAGTAGTAATTTTAGAGAACGGGAGCGGGCATTAAGTACTAATCTTTTTTTTCTAATATGATTTTGCCATGTTAGTCTTTTATCGAGGTTTAGTCCTAAATACTTAACAGTGTCAAGAGCAGGGATAGGTAAGTTATTTACAGTTACGTTAGGGCAATGTCCGTGTCTTAAGGTGAAAGTTGTGTGAATGGATTTGTTGTTGTTTAATTTAATTTTCCATTTGGCATACCGGCCTACACATATCTAAATATATTTTTTAATATTATTGCTATTAAACTAATTATTTTACTATTAATAACACAGTAAGTTGAATTAGTTTTTGCAGAAAACATTGTATTAGAACATTTGATTGAATGTATAAAATATAATAATATAGGTACTTTAAAAATTTGAAGAAAAATATTTTTAAATTACAACGAAAAAAAATAACATTGTTATTCCATTAACATAGAGATACCTAATTTCGTCTAAATTTGAACTTAAAATGTCTATGAAATGTATGATATTAAATTTAAATTCAATGATGAGAATATCATTGTATACGAAAAACGATTCTGAGCGGAGACGGTCTGTCAGCCTACGATATTTTATATTATATTAATTATTAATAAATTCAAACGCTCATAAAAAATTAGTTGGACTTCCGGTATTTTTTTTTTTTTAGAAAGTTAGGAAAACTTATAGAGGTTTATCTGCCGAATAGAAATGTTTTTATGAATTTACTAATCAATAAAAACTGCAAAATGTCGTGACTTTTATATTATAGTCGTATTTTTTCGAAATTTTAACTTCAGATGCTTATAAAAAAACTATTAGAGACTTACGCTTCACTTTTTTTTCAACTACCTCTTACAAAATAGCATATAAGGACTCTTGTATTACATTTTTATACCTTAAGTATAAATTCTCAAAATGTTATATACATTAATACATTTTTCACTACAAATTAGTTTGTATATTTTTTTGATTTTGTAAGAATTTTAATTTTAAACGCTTATAAATTTTTTAACTGTTTCCTATAAAAAAATTTTTATGGTTGTCGAAATAAAAACTTATTTAGAGTCTAGTGTTGAATTTTATAACCTTAAATATGAATAGGAAATTTTTTTGAATTTTTAACCACAGGACAGTTTGCAAATGTTCGATACTTTGATGACCAAATTTTAACTTAAAATAACTATAAAAAATTATAATTATAATATATTATTTTCATTTATTGGTTACTCTATATTAAATACTTTTGAAAACTGTTTTTAAATTTTCACTCCTTTCAAACTGAACATTTTATAAATGTTTAACTACAAAACAATTTGCAAATGTTCGATGATAAGTTTCTGTCAAAATTTGAAATTTAAATGCTTATAAAAAAAAAATGGCCCAATGTATTTTGATTATACTATTTTAACAATTTATGAAGAATCTTGTATTCAATTTTCAAGAAATTTTTTTTTATCGATACTAATTCCACGTCTGTTTTGGTAAAATAACAAAATGAGGCTACTTTTCACGCCTCGTACGCGTATAAATAGTAATGCAAGATGGGAATCGTATCGAGATAAGAATATAAGTGGAAATTTGCTTGGGAGAGATGCGTTCTATTTTTTTTTTTTTTTTTTGGTTCGGTTTTATGGGCTGTCTAAAACTTTTTTCCCTCTTATGTTAAAAATCGAAACGACGCCACTGCCTACACAACTGTATACAGCAGCAAAGCACCGCTGCCGAGCACGTACAATATTATTTAGGTTTACTTACTTGCTGCCTGAAAAGTATGACTTTTCGTTCCAGTTCGTAAGAAAGCATCATGGACTGTTGGTAATGGACGTTGTCGTCATATGTGCCATGTAGGACCATATACTTCTTGTCACGAAGTTTCTCGGCGTGTGACAACAGACTGGCGTTTTTGTAAGCATTTGCGAAGTTTTTGACCAGGCCCATGTAACGTTCGGTATATATCGAGTCTGAAAACGTATTAGGCAATATTAATATTATATTGTACACGAATTCAAATTATTAAAATCAGGGTAAACGTATTATATGGGCGATACACGTTTGCTAATGGCACGATTGCGAACGGACCTTTTCTCGTAACACGATTGAAAACGTTCTAACCTGCCTTTTTTTCATGCGGCGTTACCAAATTTGGTGTTTGTCAGTTATATTAATTATATAATATAAAAAGGATTTAATATTATGTGTCCAAATTTCGTTTTATTTTTAAATAATCAAACCATATAATAATAATAATAAATTCTATCAAAAACAACGTAGGTACATAATAATCCTATATGGCCAAAAAAAGCTCAATTTAAAAATGCATCAACGGTCAACAATTATAACTATTATAACGGTTATAAAATACACAACAATTACATTTTATATTCACAAAAAATTAGAAATTTTTACCAGAAAAAAATTAAAAAAAAAAAATTTTTAGAAAAGTTTTTTTAAAAACTGTTATTTTTTATTATTACTATTATTTTTTTTTTCATTTTGTAACGTTTTATACCTTTATGTATTATGTAACATTTATATTTTATACACAATATTTTTATTTAAATCATGAATAACATAAAACATATTCAGAAAAATACACTATAATATTATATAGGTAAACTTGGCAACGTAGTCTAAAAAATCATTCGCAAATTCGCAATATCGTTCGTTTTTCGGCTAAAACCAAAAAATTCTTTGATGAGTGACGTTGGTTCGCAATCGTGTTACAAAAAAAAGGTAAAACGTTTGCAATCGTGTTGCAGCCAACGTATATAACGTCGTGTAACACAAAAACATATCAAAATTAAACATACATATTATAATATCGTTAAAATATATTAATTAGGTATGTACCGTAGTATATCCAGTCGGTAACAGGAGCGACGGACAGTCCACATTTGAACACGTTCTTGTCGTCTCTAGTCAAAGCCATGGCAGCCGTGTAACCGCCATAACTCCAACCCCAAATCGCTGTTTTCGATTTATCGATAAAGGAAAATTCTCTCTGGAGATAACTGTAAACCGATATTTTATAAATATCAATATTAAATCAAATAAAATCGTGAAAACTTTTCTTAAATTGTACAAGAGATAAAAACAAAAAAATGCTACCAAGCTAAATATTTATATCCTTTTGCACTCGAGAATTAATTAATAATTTTTTTAATTTCTTGATTTTTTTTATTTAATTTTTAAATTTTCGTTACTTTTGTATTTTATTAATATTTTATAAGTTGATAAGGACAACCTCAAAATGTGAAACTCATAAGTGATAAGCGGCGCCTATTTTTTTTTTTTTTTTATTATCATTCAACAATTTGACAAATACATATTACAGATTCAACCTCTCTCCTTTAAGCTAGGCTTGTGATGAAGAGAGGGAATTATTGTAGTTATACAATTTAATAATATATAATATAATATAACAAAGCGTATACTAATATGACATGTTAAAAATAATAGACTATGAAATAAAGTAATATAATATACGTAATATTATGTTCGCATAATATAATATAATATTATGACTAGTAAAGTAGTAACAATTACAATAATATTATTATTAACCACGACGTGTTGTTATTGAGACACCTATACTATTACGGGAGTTTCCCGAGTGCGTTCCAAAACGCAAAATTTTTAAGGAGGTACATTTTGGGGACTGATATAATAAAAATAATACAATTATTACTAATTATTATTATTATTTTTATTTTTTGAAAATTAGAAACACGTGTAATTATTACTTGAAGTCTATTGTGGCACTATTTCGCTCATCAGTTCATTACTCGCTACTTTTTTTTCAAAATTAAAATTTAATGCGGTTTCCCCTCCATTATCATTGATGTATAAATTATGTAGGTATTTAATTGAACATAATATTTATTTATATATTTGAACACAATAATAATAGTCTATCGTCGGTTCTATCGCTTAAAAGTTTGGTGGCAGACTGATGAGAATTACCGAGGCTATTTAATAATATATTAAATTGTCTACAAGATTGCGGACGCACTCGTGTTTTTCAATATATAATTTGTCAATAAGACTACTGATTGGACGCACTCGGCCTATAAAAAATTTAAAATTTAAAACGGCAGCACTCAGGACATCTTCTATAATATTAAATTATAGCCACCGATTATTAAACTTCTGTTAGAAAATATTATTTATAAATAATAATTATCATAAATGTTATTACGCTTTAGAATATAGATTCTATGAGAATCGATTGTTTACCTCGCGACGGATATCTGGTCATCGATTTCGTAGGTACCCAATTTCCTGTAGTTGGCAAATGTGTTTCTATTGCCCATCCTTCCGGACCCGCGACCGTCGATTTGAGCGACGATCACGTTTTTGCTCGAACTGAAAAACGCGTTCCATTCGAACGAAAACTTGTTGATGGCCAAATTTGATCCGGGACCGGCATAACTGTACATGGAAATAAATTAATACATTAGTTTTGGGATAGGTATATAAACAAAGGTGAGCAAGTCAATTAAAATAATCAACTCGAGTTAAGTCAAATTGATCGAACACAAGAAAGTTAAGTTAAAAGCTAAAAGTTAACGATTAATACATTCGACTCGTTGAGTTTAAAGTCAATTAAGTGTATAAAAAAAAATTCTAACTTGGTTCAAAGAAAGTCAATATACTGTTTTAATTAATACTTGGATCACATGAAGAGTGTTTTGTGCCTATCTACATAATATTTTATCACGAAACAACAGCGATTATGGTTTTTACAACAATATAACTACCAGCTATTAGATTATTTTCAATTTAAATTGTATTAATGTATACAATACCATATTGAAACCAACAGTTATTTCAAAAACATTTTGAATTTTAACTCGATGAATTATTTTTAAATCAGCTGTTATTATTTCAACGGTTTGTTCGAAATCGTTAACTTCTCGAGTTGATTAGAAAATTAAGAAGCTATATACAACGTGGTCCATTTAACGTATTACACTCTATAATTCAAAAATTATTTACGTTTTTGGAAATATTTTTGTTACATGGTATGAAATCGTTACAAAACAACATTTTTCAAAATATTTTTCAACCTCATTATTTTAACCTGATTTTTAATTTTTTTGAATTATAATATACAGTTTTAATTTTATAAACCAAAGCAGAATATTTTTCTGAGTATTTTAATACATAAAAATTGAATTTTAGAAGATTAGTATATGAGTAGTTATTAGTATTTGAAGTTTAGATGAGCAGTGTGGAGTGGTATGCGGGTACCCCACAAAATGTTGGTCCACTGCTTCCGCTCATCTAAACTTCAAATACTTATAACTCAAAAACAACTCGTCCAAAGTTCAATCTTTATGTATCAAAATACTCAGAAAATTATTCTGCTTTGGATCATAAAATTAAAATTGTATGTTGCAATTCAAAAAAGTAAAAACTTAAAAAAATAATAAGGTTTAAAAAAATATTTAAAAAATTATTATTTTTGAAAAAAATGTTGTTTATTAACGACTATCGATACCATGTAATAAAAATATTATTAAAAACGTAAATACTTTTTGAAATATTGAGTGTCTTACGTTAAATGGATCACACTGTATATAGTTAAGTTGAAAAGTTATAAAAAAAAATCAACTTTTTAACTAGGTAGTTAATGCCCTCCCCCCCGCCTCTTAGTACTCTGGAGGCGTGTACGCGTAAGTACTACTATATTTTTCATCAATATTATAATATGTTTATGAGATCGGCTACCGCAGCTAGTAGTGAATCCGTCACTTACGCGTGGACCAACAGTGGATACTTGACGTCCGCGCTTTCGTCGACGGCCGGCGGTAGTATCAGCCGGACTCGAGCGTGGAATCCGTTATCGAGGGGCACGTCGATGAACGACACTCGGGGAAGATTAATGGTGGACACTAAATCTTTGAGTTGCGTGTTCATTTCCCAGTCGAAAACTTTTTCGCCGGTCTCCTAAAAAAAAAAAAAACACGTATGGAACCATATATTATACTAAACTGACAATAACATATGATATTGAATAATAATAACAAATAAGCAATTAATTTGTAGCTTAAGTTTTTGTAAACTGAATGTATTTTTTTTTTTTTTTGGTTTTATCAATACGAAATGGCATGACATTGTCCAAGTTTTTGTCTTAGAAAAATAACCTTATCAATCTTCAAATTTGAGGGTCATTTTTGGTAAAAAAAAATCGGATCTTGTTGGTATTTGGTTGGGGGGGGGGTCCCAGTACTTTGCAAATTAACCGAGAAAAACAAAGAAGGAAATATTTTGGAATTTATACGTAAAACCAGTTTTTGAATCTATTTGCTTTTTTAGCTGTAATGCAAAAATGATCAACACTGTAGTGACTTGAATTTTTACAAAATATTAGTGCTTTTCTGACTTTATAATTTATATAAATTTCAAAACATTTTGGCTCTTTTTGTGGAATCTTTATCGAAATATCCGATGGGTTAAAATAACCTAATAATAAACAGATGGACTACTTATCTTTATACTTATTAGCCTAATCATGTGTGAAATGTCTACACTCATCATTATCGTCAGTGTCACTTGTCAGCTATATTTTGATATTCCTTCATTAATACAATTTTCAATTTTAATCTTTCATGCTAATTGCTACAATCGTAATTGTTAATAAAAAGAAAAAACCTTAAACATAAATACGTAAATCGTAATAATATTTTAACTACTAATGTATTAGATATTACTAAGGCTCGGATTAATGTGTACTAAAAATCATTAAATATGTTCAAAAAATATGCGTTTATGCACCAAATATGTTCGAATAAACTTTGTTTTAAAGGAATTTTTTCTATCGATATTTAAAGAAAAAAATTTAAAAAACCAAAAATGTCTTAGGCTTACAACTAGCTCAAAAATTTTCAAAATATTTTACAATTTTTTTTTGTGTTTAAAAAATGATAATCTAAACTGTTTGTGAACTTTTTTTGAATTACATTAAAATAAGAAAATTGTTCCTGAAAAAACGGGTGAATATCCAATATCTAATTTCAAAGGCTTAGAAAATTATATAAAAAGTATAAGACGGAATGTCTTTATTAAAATCGTTATTCTTACTTTATCGAATTTGTATGTAGGTACGTTTTTAGTGTACAATATGCTTATATGAGAGATAATACCAAAAATAATCTTATAATATTTGGCTTTATAATCCTTAACGTGTTGAACCAGGCACAAATATACTCTAAAATAATTCTTATTTTTAATCAATTTTTCATGAAACACAATATGTTGTGATTGCTTAACATACAGTACGATTAACCGATAAAAGTACTCAAATGCATACAAATTCGAGCCAAATAGTAATAACTATATAAACACCTATTTAAGTTTTTCCCGACAGCCTTATAAGACAATATACATAATATTACTATCTTATATATTAGATTTAACATTTCGACGAAATAATATAATCTTATTGAGCTTATACCGTTTTAAATATTTTGACTTCTGGCACGTTTGGGCCAGAACACGTGAGCGCATAATAATCGTTCTCCACGCTCATGTCCGCTTTGTAATATTTACATTCCGTCTTGCACGACATACATTCTGGTGAACTTTGTTTTTTGACCAGCACCCGGTACATGTACTGTTCTTCGGGATTTTTTTCAGTGTTGGCCAAATAGTAACTGAGAAAAGACAACACCACAATGTATTAAAATTATTGTAATTTTTGATAAACTTTTATCGAATTTGGCACCTACTCCAGTGTATTCCCAGGTCTAAGGTATTCAAGACACACATTTTAACTAATAATAATGGGACTATATTCTGTTTTAAACATAGGTAATTTTTTATCTACATTATAAAGCACAACACTGCATAATATAATTGTATACTAGTCGTACTTAAATATCCCTTCACTAAATAAAACGAAAAACGATATTCGTCTCGGCCCGTCGCTAAATATTGCATTTTATTTACATGTAATTTGACTGGACGTCCCATTTCAGAAGTTCGATGACTTCGAAATTGCCACTCGTCATTGGAATCCGATCGCCGTTGGCTTCCACCACGACCAAGTGCTTGAAATATCCTCCGTCCGATTGTTGCACCGAATAAATTATAGCCAACCGTTGACCGTCGCCGACCAATGGTACTTGCGTGAAATCCAACCATCCCCCTGATTGACTGAATTCTACTACCTGCGAGGAGAGAGAAGTGTTAAAAAAAAATAAACCTGGAGGTCAAGTACATAGTATTATTATAATTATTTCGATATACATAACAATAAATAATAATCATATATACTGGATCTGAAACTGGAACGGTTTAAAACTTTCTGAGCAGCAGTCATAATAACTTAAGACACCATAATAATATTTTATTATATTGACAACACGACGAGTTTGAGGTAACAAAACATAGTTTATTTATTTGTTTGATAAATTTATTTTTCCACTCTGACTGCCTAAATAATGATAACCCGAGCCATATGGCGACCGCTGTAGCTCTAAAAATATATATCGTTTTAAGCTCAATAATATACACCTTAAAACATTATCATACAAGCGCTGGTAAAATACTTTTTAAATATATTATCTGGAATACAATTCTTGAGTACTTGTGATAAATTATTAAGTACCCACTACCCATACCTAGTACTCTAAATAAAATATGGTGTTAAAATACCACAAAAGTATTCCAAATACTTTTAAAATATTTTTTGATTTTATGTATTAAAACAATTGTACTTGGATGGGGAAAATTTGATATTATAGCTAATGTTAAAATAAATTGTACTTTTTATACTATATATAACTGTAATAGTTTAGGACTTACAACATTACAATAAATATTAATTTTTTGTTAAATATTAGAATAAAAAATGTAGGTAATTGAAAAACTATGAAAGTATTCTCCAAATATTTTCAAACTTTTTCTGACTACAGCAACACGAGTTTTTGAGAAACAGTATTCTAATTCACATAAGTAAATAAGTTAGGTATCTATAATAACAATGATATTATAGTAATCATTATATGTATAATATTCAATGAATGTGTACAATTTGTATTCAACGATATATTATACCATTGTATACGAAAAACGATTGTGAGCGAAGACGGTATGTCAGCCTACATAACTAAGTGTACCTATTTAAGGATATTATTGCTATTAAAATAATTCATTTTATTACTATTAATAATACAGTAGGTTGAATTCATTTTTGCAGAAAACATTGCATTTTGCATTTGTGTATAAAATATAATAATATACTTTAAAAGTTGCAAGAACCCTCAAAAAATAT
Source organism: Neotoxoptera formosana (assembly GCA_022818045.1). Taxonomy (NCBI): domain Eukaryota; kingdom Metazoa; phylum Arthropoda; class Insecta; order Hemiptera; family Aphididae; genus Neotoxoptera; species Neotoxoptera formosana. The sequence goes on from CM040630.1 coordinate 88,725,625, forward strand.
TTTTAAATTACATACATTAAAATTATTACAACGAAATAAATACCATCGTTAATCTTCATTTAAATATCTAATTTCGTCAAAATTTGAACTTTAAATGTCTATAAAAAAATTTTTTTCTTGGTTACATTTTTAAATGCTTTTGAATACCTTTTTTAAATTTTCAATCCTTAGCTATAAAAACTGATAATTTTATACATTTTTAACAACAAAATCATTTGCAAACATTCGGGATTTTGATGAATTTTCTCAAAACTTGAATTTTGAATGCTCATAAAAAAAAATTGTGCATTTGTATCTTAAATAATTTTAAAACTGCATTTCGAACAACTTACAAAAAATAGGCCTCCCTTAAAAATTTCCCGTTTTCCCTTAATTTGTTTGCCGTTTTTCCCAACTCGTTTGAAAAGTATGGGGAATTTTTTACTTTTGACCCCCAAAGTACCAGCTAGATTCACTACCGGAAAATATGCTGATGAAGGAATTCTGAGCATTTTTGTTGCCCTTGGCCGCCTGGTGATAGACACAAAAAATAAATAAAAAAAATACACATTGTAAAATCAATACATTTCTCGCTCCGCTCAGAATCTATAAAATGTATTATTCAATATCCTTAGAAATAAAGTCTTAAACGTCGTCTTTAATAGTTTTTATTTTGCAATGATCTTTGAATTAAAATTAAAATTAAATACATTCATTACAGTGACCTACCAATGACGAATTACACTCGAAATCTGTGCTGTACAGCATTGTGTATACTTACTCGGTTTTTCCCTTTTTTATTTAAATTGCGATCCTTACCCATATTATTTACTATAATTAATAAAAGTACAATATACCTAAACCAAACGTTCATAACATATTTCACTAAATTTGGAATTCGAGTAGTGTTCATTGACGTATTATAATACCTAAGTAGGTATTAGATGTTATTATCAGATTTATCTATACGATTGTCTAATATCGGTGAAACACGATTGCGTATGGTCTTTATCGACGTACGCAATAGTGAATTTTTGACGTTCACAATTGTGTACGATTTTTGTATGCAACTTTGAAGCACTGTTGCCATTTGATTTGAACTAATAGAACGCGCAATTTAAAATTAATTGACAAATGGATCGGAAACTTTTCGTCGAACTTATAATGCTCGATTTCATAGCTCGCCCGCATCCTTCGTGTATAGTTATTTCAATTTCTAAAAGAAACACGAGAGGAAACGTGTACGAAAATGCAATCAGTACCTATTGAAAGGTCGAGTTAACAAAATGGAAAATGCTGATTAAATCCGTATAAAAGAAACCATAAAAGAATATAATAAGTACAAAAATCATAAAAAATATCATAACGAATTTGTCAAAAATCAGTTATTTAAGCGGTACCATAATATAATATATATGGTATACAATTTTAAATTGAATACACTTTTACAGTATATTACCTCAACCCTTTATTGTTTTTAAACATTTTATTTTGTATAGAAGGTAATCTAGAAGTTTTTTTCATAGTAATACTAAAATAAAATAAAATGAAAAAATAAGTTTTTAAAATAATATATGATATTTATTTTAAACTACAAACTTAAATGTGGCAACGTTGCACAGTAAATCATATGCGCAATCGTATGAGTTTTGGGGTAAATTTTAAAGTTAATTGTTTAACGTACCTACGCGATCGTGTGGTACCCGTCTAATATTATAATACATTTCTAAGGTTATTATTACGTCTCATATTTACATCTACCTGCTACTCAAATATTTTGTTTTTATCAATAATAAATATATTATAATAGTTATTAGTCCAAAGGTGGGCAAGTTAATTAAAATAATTAACTTAAGTTAAGCTAAGAAAACACTAGATCGATAAGTTAAAAGTTAATACGCGAAAAAATATTAACTTAACTCGGTTTAAAAAAAGTTAATCTACTCTATTCAGTCTGTAGATCACATAAAGAGTGACTGCGTTCTTGCAAAATATCTAATTTTCTAAATTATAATAATCAATTTTATTGAATTTTTTATCATAATGTATAACAGTGGCGCCGAAGTGCTTGAAAAATACTATGACATTCTATACACCAAGGGGACTCACTATCGTATTTATTTATCTTTATGGTAAAAATGTTTATATTTATCCTTCGGATTGTTTTTATATTAATATTTACGTATAAACAAAAAATTTCAAAATATTTTTAACTTGATAGATCATTTTTGAATCAACTGTGAAAAGCTAATAGTTATTTCAAATGTCAATTAAACTAGATAAGTTAAACAGTTTATTAGAAAATAAACTAACTAGTTAAGTTAATTAATTAAGTAAATTTTTTCAACTTTTAAACTTAACTTTTACTTTTTAACTATAGTTAATGCACACCATTGGACTTATGACACAGATACATAATATACTATTTCGGATAGATAAAAATATGTTTACCTATTTAAAAAAAAATGTGTTAAATAATAAACAGGTAGGTACCTATAGTACTATAGTACTATGCTATTCAATGATAGTTTGTAATTTTTAGTAAGTGGGTCTTGTCTCACACAGTAGTATAGTTGCTACACAAAATGCCCTAAGTAATAATATTATAATCAACTGTTTATATTCTAATTATTTAAACTCTTAGTTTAATTAGTCAATTTGCGTGTACACAAACATACATTTTACATTTGAATATAATATGTTACATTTTATTGTGTACTATAATCTTGTACGCTTGTGCACATTATCACAGAAAAAAAAGCTATAATCGCGATACTTTTTTGATAAAAAAAAAAATAAAGATAATTTTAAATTGTTTCGGTTTGACAATATATTAATGTCCCACGTTGAACTGCGTGTTTAAACGTACTGATATTTCCCCCCGCAGAGTTGTAGATTATATTTTATACAACTCTGGATTAAATATTTTCTTAGTAATTCTAATTGAAACACTATTATTATATGTATTTAACCTAACCTAACCTAACCTTTGTCTTGAGATACAATATTATATTTTATAATTTATAATTAGGGGTACAATAATTATTAATAAACTAACGTGTTTAAAGTCCACCAAAAGTGTCTAAATTTATATTTAATTTTTTTTTATTATTGCGTTTTTTGACAACAAATCTAATTAAAACGTATTTATTAAAATATTTTAATTTTGTATTAATGATTTTTGCGAAGTATATTACTATTATATTCCATTCCATATTTGGTTATATTATATTATTGTCCATACTTGTAATAAGTTAAAATTTTTAGGTTTGAGACACCATAATTATGCGAGTTTGGCATCCTCGATATTACACTGTGAACGAACATTGAATTCAATATTGAAATATCATTTTCGTTTTGTTTGATTAAACTTACTTGAATCATTTTTGCAGAATCTTCCACTAAATACTGAACCAAGTACGATGTGTTCTGCACTCGGTTCATCCACATCACAAATAGGTTTGTATCGTCTGACCATATGACCGTATTCAGAATAATATCTTGAGTGACTGAACTGCAATTCAAACACATAATTAAATTTAGATTTAGATTAACTATATGTAATAATACAATTTATTTCTCAATAAAATCTAAAAAAATATTGTATAATATTTATAAATAATTCAAAATCGATATTATAATATTATATGCACCATATATTACTTCGTACGCGTTACGGGGCAAACGTTACGCAAAAACGGAATATTTGCAGAGACACGCAATACGCATAAAAATAAATCAGTTATCTGCAATAATTGGTTTTACTGCCTGTTAACTCTCCCGATTTTTAAAACTACCTAGTAAACTCTCCTGGGTATAAATTATATGTGTTTACCCGAAGGAAATATATTTTTTATTATTTACTATAATTTATATATCTGATTTTTTTTTAGAAATTCACATTAGGTATGTTCTGCAGTTCAATTTAAATGCATATTATACCTATTTGATTTGATTTGCGTAATGATTATTCGTTTAATTAGTAGCTCAACTGCATAGTACACAGCTGAAGAAATTGTTTCATATTATTTACTATAATATTTGTATACTTGACTTTTTACAATTTTTACGTTCATATATTTTATTATAATATATAATACAAAGTTACAATTAAAATGTAGGTACAAGCGAATATTATAATATATAGATATTATTACACACTCGAGAGAGTTTCAATGGCCCGTTTTATTTCGGTTAAAACGAATGATTTTTTTCTTCGTCGATAAATTAATAAAATAATATTATTTTGAACATCGTAAGATTCGATAACGAATTATTATTGCAGTAGGTATACGTGTAATGATACTGGAAATATTATATATGTTACCAGAAATGTTGACAATTTAGGAAATGACTACAATTCCTAATAGCGGAAGGAAATGATATCATTGCCTAGGAATTGTCATTATTTCCGTACCTAGTTTATTAGGCAGTGTTATCACGCATCGCTTTCTTACACGAAAGCATTGACGATTATGATGTTGCATATCATGTGGGATCAGCTTTAGAATGTAACTATATTAGAACGATAACTAACTCGCAACGGCGACATGCTAAAAACCAGAATCTTCACCCGCCAAGTTTGGTGTCAACTGTCAATATTGTTCGTGTTCTAAAAATATCAGGTTGGGAAATGTCTGATATCGATAAAATTGTTGGTTGGAAAATGTCGATTTGTCTAACAAAAACGAGTAATTATTTTGAAAATGTAAAAAAGCTTAAATTACACAAATTAAAGTGATAAAAAAAAAATGTTTGACAACACTTGACTATTGATAATTTAATAGTGTTATTTTACTGGGTAATTAATAATTGTATTTAATGAAAGTAATAATTTAATTAAACAGATTAATTAATTTAATTATATAAAAAAAAAAATGGCAACTTTGCCTGATATCGTTAGGAAACGATAACATATTATAATATACTAGGCGATGATATCATTTCCTTCCACTATTAGGAATTGTCAACATTTTCTGGGAACTGTCAACATTTCCGATAACATATTATATAATAATATGATGGGAATAATACAAAAAAATATAATGCAAATGGCTTGACGGTTCTGCACTTTCAGTACATTATTATTAGGACAGTGAAGTTATTACATTAAAAAACTCAATAAATCGATTGCATTATTGCATTAAAATATATTAAAATTTGCACTTATAGGTAATTTTTTTAAATTATATTATAAAAATCGAGTTTAAAATTAAATTAAAAAAAAATATATACAGTATAATCATTATTTATTGCATCATTAGGTATTCTTTAATTAATAAACCAAAATATTACAATACAAAAACAAAATGAGAACAAATATTGGTCACTGCATTGTTGCATATTGCACGACAGAAGATTTTTTTAAGTTTTCAAAGTCAAAAGACTGTCACCTGCTATCTCTTAATAAATTCTTGTATCGAGAGAAACTTATAAAAAAAACCCATATTTTTTTACCAGTTATGTACATGATTTCCGATAATTTTCATAACGTCTTCGTAGCAATCATTAACATAATATTATTATATTTAACGTAAAGTAGAGATAGTTGGAATATCTTTATATTGCCCGTGCGCAGTAATTTTCCAAAAATGACCGGAAATGAACGTTGTTTATTTTATGTAACAGAATATTACTTGACATCAACGCTTTACATATTATAAATCAAACGAAAAATTCGACTTATTTAAATGTGAAAATCATAGTATACAGAAGTATTTATAAATAGATTTTCAAATATAAAGGTATACGTTTTCGTTTCCACAGTTGATTGCAGCAGTCGACTACAGACTAGCTTAATATTTTTATCAAACAAGTAATGTAATCATATAAATTATTTAATTATACGAAAACTATGAAAAATAATTAAAATTGCACCAAAAGAAAATAAATGGCTAAAATTCCATTTATTGCAATAAAAATGTTTTTTTGTTGTTTAAATACTAACCTAGTTAACTGAACAACATATTTTAAGCTCACTTGACATTAAATATATATAAGCATCTACAAAAAATATGCAAACGCAACGACTTCACTGCCCTAATTATTATAATATTGTCGGCTATACCTAACCTATGTTTCGCAGCTGAAAATACATTTTATCGTGCTGGTTAGGTATATATTATATAGGGACATAGCGGTAACCTCTTGACCGTACTATATTATAACCACTTATAAAAAGCCGCCACCGGGAACCGAATCGAGAATAGCAGCAAACGAATAACGTATCATTATTCGTACATAATATTATACCGAAATAGATATTATTATTTTACACTGGCAATTCGCTTAGACCGCATTAATTCTTATCAATGTGTTATTATTTCGAGCATTTTTATAAAATAATATGTACATTTGGTCATTCATATAAAACCATCGGACGCAATCGAGTTCGCTGTTTTCGTTTAGTCGTCTATATTCTTCGTGCGTAAATTAATGTAATATACAAAATATATACACGAATTCTGATTTTTGGACGTTTTAAATATACCCTGCACACTCGAGGACCGCCGAGCGTGTTACCGTCGAATCCCCGAGAGGATTATCCCGTTGCGATACAAAGGCTGTCTTCTGATTGAACAATAAAAACTACCCCTTTCTTCTGTAAGTTATTTAGTGAATAGTCTTAAAAAAAATTGACAGCTAATTCAAAATTTGAACGAGTATAGTTTATCGGTCACTGAAACGTTTGTATTAAGGACAATAATATAATCGTCCTTAAAAATGGTTTACAAAAATATGAAATATACGAGTATAGATTTGTAATATTGGATCTAACATTAATTTTTATAATTGGATCGTTTTTACAAATTATAAATTTCGACAGATGATACCTGATATATCAATCACTAAAATGTTCCGTTGACTCCAAAAACCGCACACTCTATTGATACAATACAGGACGAGACTGCACACGTTTAATAGGTTACAATCGTTCAATTTTAAAAATGGTTGTATCCAAAAGCCGCACACTTATGAGTTCGATTCCAAAAAGGTCGATAAACAAAAAACGCATACTTTATAACGTATATTATGTAATGTGTATACGCATAATTTATTATTTATTCTCATATTTCATCAAAAAACTTTATATATTCAAAAATTTTAAATATTAATTTGAAAACAATGTAAAACTTTCAAAGTTTTATTGGCTGCAAAACCGACTGTCAATGTTTTTTAAAAACATCATACGATCTCCGTCCACTAAAAATAGTGTGCGGTTTTAACCCACTATAAGTGTGAGGTATTTTGTTATACAATGACCGATATAAGGTGTGAGGTTCTTGTCTATCGACCTTTTTAGGGTCAAAATCAAAAGTGTGCTGTTTTTGAATACAACCAAATGTTCAAATCTCCACAGCAGCCTCCATAATAATATCTTCCAAATACACATTATCGTAGACAAGTAGTTATCCAATTATTAGTACCTATAAAAAAGTATTAAATAACTCAAAAACTACGCTCATTATAATTTTGATTTTATTAAACATTTTCAGGACGATTATTCCCTAAATAATTACCAACAGTTAAAAGGTATACAGCTGGATGTCGATTTGAATGACATAATAGGTAGTTTCTATCTCACTCATTACGTATTTAGTACCAATAGGTATAGTACGAAAAATCTCGAGAATTTGAAACGTTATAGTCTATAATATACGCGTACACTTAAAATTTCCAAAAATCAGATTTTGAAGAAAAAAAATGGGATGAGCATGCTTGCGACGAATCACCCTGTATAATATCATTTAATATTATTATAACGCGGGGGCACGATTATACGCGTTTGCAGCACAGTCCGATTATAAGCCCATTTACATAATATACTTACGCGATCGTATAATTAAGTCTATATAATATTTTGGGTGACAAAATTCGGTAGTCGGAGAGTGCTAATTATTTGCCACTTCGTTTACGCCAATTATAAATGGCCATACAATCGCGTGTACACGACAGATATAATACTGCTGCAGCTGCTACATGTGGGACGAAATAATATCATTTGCCCTTCGAGTTCCGTACAACGATAATATTATTATATTATTTATAAGTCGCCGGTGCTAATGTCGTTTTGTCATCAAAAATACACTCCACCGACCACCACGCGGGAATAATGGTCCTGTCGTTGAAACAACCGCGGATTTGATTATTACTATTACATACATTATTATCATTTTAATTATTAGAGGGGAAACAGCCTTGAACTCCGTTTTTCAGTGTATTTATAATAGCTCGACATTTATATAGTAGATATAATGTGTCTTTAAAATAATGATAATTTTAAGCTTTTTTTTTATAAATTTATGATTTCACGCCGCATTATATGAAATGAATTAAAATATTTGAGTTTGTGCTGTATAGAAACTAGAAAGTCTTCTTCTTTCGGATAAAAAGAAAACATATAGTTATCGAAATCCGACAATTTTACGAGCGGCCAACTGAGAGCTTTTCCCGCGAAATCATTTTTTATTAATAATTTATATTATAGGTACACCATATTATGTTTATCATATTGTAACGAAATTATGACATTTTAACACCTTTTTCGATCTGTTTTGAAAATACTTTTATCGGGCGAGTGGATATAGCAGAAATAAATGAAAGCCTGCAGCGAGTGTTTCCTATACAATTTGTACTCGTAATATCTTGAAGAAAATATTTTACGAACAAATAATTCTGTCGAGTTTCGGCTCGACGGATTTTCAACTACATTAAAATGTCTTCATCGTATATAGTATTTGGAAACGTATTGAAGCGTTTAAAAAAGAATAGTCATTAAATAAAGTACAAATCGAACAGTACTATATATGTATGTAGCAGTGAATTCGACTGGAACATTATGAAAGGAAGTAAAAGTAAATAATATTTATCTTGAGACTTTGCTGTGGTTGAAAAAAAATGTGTAATAGCTTGACCGAAGATTATTTTATTTTATACGTTTATTTTATAAAAAAAAAATAGGTAAGTATTCATTTTTTATTTATTCAGTAGGTACATCTCGTATTTTATTTGTTTCACATAATTTTTGATTTTATGTCTATTATAGTTCAAATTACCTAGCTATTATTATGTATTATGTTTGTGTACTGTTTTACTCTATTAAAAAAAAAAAAAAAACGTGTTTGCGGTCGGTTTATATTGTCTGCGCGGTCAATCGCCCGCGATTCCGATTTATAAAATATTAAAATATCAAATCGTTACTAAATAATAAAATAAATAATTATAAATCGATTTCAAACAAACTATATTATCTATTATTTTAGTTGGTTCGACGAAAAGCGTGTCATGGCGTTTTTCAAAATTTTTGGTCAGAGGTGTGAGAAGAGCCTTCAAAGTTGCCTATAAATTATTATTATTGACCGGTTTATCTTTAAAGGAATAGACGAATAATTATACGACATACGCCTTTCGAGCTTTTTATTTTTTTATACAATGTTCCACCAGTCTTGTAAAAAATATTTTTTTAAAATTATTAAGATACTCACAAAGTATTTGAATTTTCAATACAAATAAGAGTGTTTTTTTTTAAAAAATTGTAAACCATTTTTGTTTATCAGTATGCCTATTATGGTAGGTAGGTTCTACTTGCAGTACATATTTTGAACGATCTCATAAACGTTATAATATGTCTGACGATTTAGAGGAAAAATATGATGACAAATTTCGTTCACATAGTTTTCAACTAATATTGATATAATTAAAAAAAACAAAACGATAAATAAAAAATTGTATTACCTATTAATATATAAGGCTATTTTAAGATTGTTAGAATTTTGTTTTTCTTAAAAAATTCCCATACAGAACAATTTTTGTTTCAATATGACAATAATATTATTTTTGTTGATATGATCACATTTTTGTTAAAAATTATTAATAAAGCGTGCTTTATAATATTTAAATACGAATATTTAAATTTTGTTAAAAATACTTTTAAAAATAATTCAGGATACTTAAAAAATACGTAAAAAAACTGTATTTGAAATACCATAAGAATATGTTAAAAAGTATTTAGTATCCAAATATATGTATTCGAATACTCTATAGAAGACTGGTGATCACAATGTGTCTACACGGAGTGATCCATATTTTAATGCGTAAGACACTCATTATTATTTCAGGAAACACTGATTTATTTCGCATAATTTCAAGTCGTTACATAACGAAACTTTCGGAAAAAATTATATTTTTCACTATTTTTTATTGTCACTATTATTTTCAGTTCTTCATTCTTTTGAATGACAACGTACATTTTTAATAACATTTCATATTCCTAAGCACGATATTATTTGGAGTATTTTTACCTACAAAAATCAAATTTGGAACAAGTATAATATAGTTAATATTAGTCATAAGAAATTAAAGTTCAGATAAGTGGAGGAGTGAACCAACATTTGGAGTGGTACCACTATACCACTGTACCACTATAATACCACTCGACTCTGCTCGAGTCCAAACTTTAAACACTCGATTATAAGTCATCAAATAGTAAAAAAATCCATTTATGTGTTTAGAGGAAAGGGTAGTCTGTTACAACCCCTCCCCCAACCCCGTTATTAAAGTCGACGCTTAAATCACGTATAAACGTTAATATTGAGGACAACTCGTTTTATATTTCACTACTTCTTATTTAGGTTATGATTTTAATAAATATGACTAGTTTAGTGAAACCGTATTTAGGTAAAGTATACATATTAATTGTTAAACATTTCTGATTACATTCTGATAATACTTTATTATCAAGGTTCTATAAACATAATAAAATATTCTATACAATTTGACTTTGGTTAACATATTATTATGCATTGCAGTGGTCTTCAACTTTTTTGACTCGTGACCCATAATTTTCAGAAAAAAAAATAAGAAAATATCTAATCATACTATTGTAAATGTACTGTTATAGTTATAACTAGGGAACGGATTTGAATGCAAATTGCATTTTTTTCTGAATGTCCAAAAATATTGCTCTAAAAAAATAAAAATAAATATTTATTATGTTTTTACCGATCAGATAAACCCTGACTCCAGACGAAATTATTGTTGACACGTGTAGACATTAATTTCGAACGTAAAAAAGATTTTTTTGAAATGCCCATCTCGAGTATTGAAATTCAAAGAAATGTCGCCAGGGATACCAATGCACCCTCAACCAATACTAACTAGGTGGGGTACATGGTTATCGGAAGTCATATACTATTGTATAGACAATAGAGAAGTTTTTTTTGTATTTAAATATGTTTTATCAGATACATTTTTCATATTAATGTGTTTTTTAAAAGTTTTAAGTTCAAAATTGTGTTTTTATTGAAATTAAAAACATTTTTAACGTTTTTTAGGGCATTTTTTAAGTGCATTTTTTGAAAGCATTAAGTCGGATTCTTTAGAAAATTTTTCTTATTTTTTATGGCGTTTAAGTCCGTTCCCTAGTTATAACTAAATAAATACAAATTTGATTCATGTAGGAAGTATTTTATTTGTACTATCGGTATATAGTTTACATATTGTGTGAATGAAAAAAAAACATTTTTTGTATAAAGAAGACGGCCTGTCGCGACCCATTTTTAAAGCTTACGAGACCCAAAATTGGTTGAACGACCCACCGGTCGAAGATCACTGCAGATGTATTGTACAATGTTCCAATATCACATTTTTGCTTACAAAGTTTGAGCTCAAATTAAAATTACTATCGTTTTAGGCATGACGTTTATATTTTCATGAAATAATATTACCTACCACCTGTGGAATAAGACGATTTTTGAAAAGTTCCATTTTTAGAAACTCTTGAACAGACAGTAGAAAATTATTTCTATTTTATACGCTACTTCTTATTTGTATATAGTTCAAGACGTATGTGTTATGTTCTCGGACTCAATACTTACGTGAGTTCCGTGGGGGGCTCAATGCGTATGGGATCGGGTATTTTACCAACCCCGTTCAGAACTTGCACGAACACTTCTACCAATGGGTTGGACACGCCGACCTTGAAAAAAAAACAGAAAAAAAATTATATTAATTATAATTTTATTGAAAAACGAATAATATAATGACAAAATGCAGCGAGTGAATTGCATGCAACTTGCTTAAAAATATGCACTTCCAGTGACCGACCTTTTTTATATTTATCAAAATAAAACGTTTGTTTTTAATGAAATAACGCATAATATCATTCCTTTATTAAAGAATAAAAAAACTGTTAAGTATTTACATAATAATATATTATTAATACATTTAATTTCTGATAGAAGGCATCTTTGTCGTCTTATACTGCGTGGTTGTAATTTTTTTACATATAAGTTTGAAAATAAGACATATTTTTAAAGAATGATGGACAATCAGGAGTCCCGAAAGCTTTCAAGAATTGTTTAATCTTATTATTGTTAAAATTGTATTAAATCTAATAATTACCTTTTTAAATTTTACCAATCAAAAAATATGGAAATATTAAAATGAGAAAAAAAAACATTAAATTGACACAAAAGAATATTAGAAATCATGCATTTAATATATCATTTATATTATCCTGTTAATACCTATACAGAAACACATAAAAAATAAAATTATTTCGTATTGATTTTTATACACGCGAATAACACTAAATTGCATATTTTGACAGAAATCACTTTCTTCGTCGAATGTATATCATCGTGTATAGCATATTATTATTTTATAAAAATAAAATGTGAACGCATCGCAAAAACGTCACAGCCCCGATGTTCATAAAATTAAATAAAAATAAAACCAAAACCGACGCTCACCTTCGGGTAGTGAACGCTCATGAATCTCGGGTACTGGAACTCCAATCTTCCCGGGACGCCGTACACCGGTATGTGTATCGTGGGCACCGAAGAGTCGTTGAACGACGCGTACGCCACTCGGTTGCCTTGCTTCGAGAACCACGTGGCGCTGTTCGAACTAAATATCTCCTCTGCGAATGAAAATAATATAATATACAATCACAGACGCTATTCGAAAAAAAATGTTCACGATTTCCGAGATTCAAACGCAAGTCGCGTTTGATTTCAGCCGCGGAAACATCGAACGCCACACACAATAATAATAATAAGTATAGGGCTAACCCGTCGCATAGGCGCAACCTGCAGGGGATGGCGCTTGGGGGTGCTTCAGCCCCCTAAGCTCTGTTGAGCTCCCCCCCCCGACCTCTGTTATAAAACACCAAAAATAATGTAAGAAAACAGAGGTTCCTTTATTTTGTATAGGACTTTTTTTTATTTGACGTTTTTATTAAAAAAAAAAAAACTCTTCAAAAAGATTATTTTCCTAACTTTAACGAGTTAATTCAAATTGCAGTTACAATTCCAATACGTTCTGTAACATAATATTATGTGAACGCAGTTTTCCGAGTCTGCAACGAATATTAATAATTGGTCGAGGTCTATTGTAAATATTTAAAAGGATGTTGCAAACTACCCAAAAACAGAATCGGTGTTAGATAAGTACAGCCAGTACGGCAAAAAAACTAGGAAAATAGTTTTTACAGTATACGCCCTCGACTATGACGTAATAATAATTATATATTATTATACGCAAGAAACTTCTGCAAGATATCGGGTTACTGAAATATTATAGCACATCGTGGCAAAAATTATTGTGGTTAATATCACACGGTTGACATTAGCTGTATGTTTCACAGCAGCTGTTTAATAGGTACTGATTGGGCTGAGACTTATCTGCACGCATGACGAGGTTTCGGCTCCAAAATATATACAATTTTGTTCATACTCACATACGTACTATTATCCCGAAGAAACGTTATAATATATTATATTAATTTATAATCGGAGCGGATCGACGAACGAAGGCGGTACTTTGTTTTACGCTTCAACGATGTTCGTTTTTTAATTTTTGTGTCTGAAGACACTTTTTTATGTCATGGAAAATAAATCAATGCAATCGTCGACTTCAGTGTATTTTCCGATAGGAATTAGTGAGTCTAGTTGATACTCTGTGAGGACAATACAGTAAAATTCCCGGTTCTTTTCTGAATAATTAGAAAGTATTAGGAAAAAAGTGGTTTTGACAAAAACAATTTGGTCATTTTATTCTAATTTGAAAACTAATGAGCTCAGACACTTGAAATCGTTCAGCAAATATGTTTATACTAGCACAGTAGTTATCTGCACGGTTTAATCTTAAAAATCTCTCGACTATTTTTGAGCTGTTTGTAGACATTTTCAATTTTCAATTTTTGTTTTTACTTTATGTTTTGATAAAAATATATTTTATGTTTGGTAAAACTAATAAAACACCGTGAAAATTAAAAACAAGATCTTATATAAATGGTTGGGGGGGTTTAGCTAGGAATTTTTTTGGGGTAGGCCCACTATAAACTTTTTACTCGTAGACAGAAATGGGGACTTATCTCAATTTTCGTATTAGTATCCCATATAGTTTTAAAACTATCACTGATGCTGTCAATGGAATCGCTTATGGTCATCGCCACGAGCGAGTATTACCACTCGATACCTTTTCGTTTTTTTTCCAAGTGTGAGCAATGACTTAATAATGCTTCCCGTGTGTGGTAAAATATATACGAGCGGCGACAATGCGTACTTACCCTCGTATACCCAGTCAGGAATGCCGTTGTACAGTTCCGAGCCACCTGTGAACGTCAACTGTACGACGTCCGTCAGGTTATTAACGTCCCGTATGTAATATATGTTATTGTGGTCCATGATCGCTAAACTGTGACCGACCGGTGACCACTTGGCCAATTGTAAGGACCGCGGGCTTCCGTCCGAGTCTTGCAACGTTAATTGTTCTCTAGGCCAAATAACAAAATATAATCACAATAACACAATACAATATCACAGCTAGTGTCCGCGTGCAGTGTGTTTGAAAATTAAATATAATAATATGTTTTAAATAAAATTCAATAAATAAACGTAGGTATATGTTTTTATAACGTTATGATTATAACGTTTAACTTTTCAAAAAACTATTGAAACGATTAACGGATAATAGAACGGAAACGACAAACAATTATTAAAACTAATATTGAATAACGAAACAAAAATTGAAAATTCTAACACAGCAGACATGTCAGACAACAAATGAAATTACGAAAATATTAATAATTATCTATAAAATATAATTGGAATTCAGTTATTTATTTTTGTTGAACTATTGCTTGAAAGGAATAGTGACTTTAATTACTATAGTCAAAAATAATTAAATGTAAAAGGAATTTTAAAATAAATAATACGCATCATCAATTATATAAATAGGCTTTTTTAGTCTATTCTCATAAATTTCTGTATAAAATAAAAAAATGTTTAAACGTTAAACATAAAATTTCCATAACGTTTAAACGGTTCATAACGTTAAACACTACATTTTTATAACTTTAAACGGACATTTTTATCAACGTTCAAACATAAAACTTGAACAGTATTATTTTTTGATTTGAGCTCTGTTTTAGAATATAATATAGTTTCGGTGTATTAAGTGTGAATTTGTTAATCGATTAATTTTCGCGAAAATCACAAAAATGTGTAGGTTTTTGTAGTTAAGAATTCTTAAAAATGTTTCTATTCATTTATTAAATTTGAAAATTTAACACTAGATTCTACATAAATTTTGCTTACGGCAACCATAAAAAAATTCAATATAAAAACAGTTAAACAATTGTATAAGCGATTAAAGTTTAAATTCTTAAAAAATCCGTCAAAATCAAGAAAATATACAAACTATTTCGTACCTAATGAAAAATGTATAAAATGTTTAGTTTTTATTACTAAGGACTGAAAATTTAAAACAAAGTATTTCGTAAGTTGTTCTGAATGCAGTTTTAAAAATATTTATGATACAAATACCAACTTTTTTTTATAAGCATTTAAGTTCAAATGTTGACTAAATTCATCAAAATCTCGAATGTTTGCAAATTATTTTGTAGTTGAAAATTTATAAAATGATCAGTTTTTATGGCTAAGGATTGATAATTTAAAACAAGATTTTTCGTAATTATTCAATAATGTGAGCAATAAATCATAAATAAATATTAAAAAAATATTAAAATTTTTATATACATTTTAAGTTTAAATGTGGACAAAATTAGATATTTAAATAACGAATGACAATGTTAGTTATTTCGTTGTAATTTAAAAACATTATAAAACATTATTATATGTAATCAAGCGTGAATATAATACAAAGACTCACCCCGTCTGAATGTTGATTATATCGTAAAAAGCTGTGAACGAATGCCTGAAAACCTGGACACATAATAACATTAAATATTTTACATTGAGTCGGTTAATTGGGCACATTTACAGTGCAGATATACCTTTTTGTAGTGATAAGCCAAAAGAAGAAATTGTTTGTCAGCAGATAGATCGCATTGGAAGCTGCTTTTGACATTCTAAAAAATAAAATTAAAAATAAACGATTACGGAGAGTTTGTTTTATCGTCTATCGAGGATTATTATAACATATTGTTATGTTACTATAATATTTCTATTGTTATTATATAGTAAGTATTGTTTTCGTTGAGATAATATTTTATAGTATATTTAAAAATACCAACAATTCTGGAAACATTTGCTAAAACTGTCGTGTTCAGATTCTTCACGTCGAACAGTACAATATCTCCTTCGACATTTTTTATCAATAGTTCGCCACCTGAAGTCAGTGAAATAAAACGTGTTTATGTATAATACAACAGTAATAATAATAGTTACAATATAATGTTAATATTCAATTTTTTGGTTTTTAATTTACGCACGATAATAAATTATTGTATTACACAATCTGCAGTAAACCTTCTTTTAACAATATGCGTAAGCAATATATGATTTAGGTCAGACTGTCAGATGAGCAGTCGGGACTCTTGAGCGAAGAAACCATTCTCATATCTGAATCGAGTGAAACAAATTAAGAGCAGTAAATAAAATATTTACTATCCATTGAAATATATTTTAAAATTCGATATTTTTTCGGATGGAATGAGCGCGTTTATTGGCACACGTGCAGGTTTAAAGTAGGTTAGGTTAGGTTAGGTTATACACCGGACTGGGCATTAACGAGTTAAAAAGTTAAAGTTAAGTTACTTTTAAAAAAGTTACTTAACTAACGAGTTAAAAATTTAAAGTTAAGTTACAAATTTTCAGACATATGCGTAAATCTTAAATTATTTAATATCCATATAATTTCCATAATTTTTTTCTACATTTAACTTGCATTCATTTTTCATTATTATTAAATTTGTCAGGTCTTTCTGTTCCACCCTGTACGGCTGTACAGTGTACATAGGCGTACTCTGGGGTAAATTCTTGGGGGGGGGGTGGGAGGAAATTGTGGTAAAACTAAAAATCTATAAGGCTATATAACACTATTGCCCACTCAGTTTAAATATCTGAGGGGACAGTTGCCCTCCTCCCACCAAAGATTACGCCTAGGACCCTGTATATCAGACCGGAATTATTCTCGTTTATCGCCGCATTGCTTCGCCGTCGACGATTTCGACCGGTTTTTCTAATACGCATTATTGTTTGTGATTATTTGTAAATTAAATCGCTGTACGTTATAAATTAAGTTATAAATCATAACTATTCACCTTGGACCCATGTCCCGTTGAAAACATAAGGTTCGTAGTCACCGCTAAGAAGTTGCTTGAAATCCATTGGTTCGTATTTCAATGGTTGAGGTTTGTTGAATATATCCGTGGTGAAGTAAATCAATGCTCCGATTACCGAGACGACCAACAGTAATATCAACAGAAATACGAAGGGTCTGTTCTTTATGTTCCACACACATTTTTCCTGAAAAAAACAAAATGCAATTCGTTAAATATAATATAGGGTATTCATTATAAATTATATAGTAAATAATATGACAATATATATATATCGATGTTAAATTGAAAATTTCTCATCGTGATAACTATATTTTACATTTTAAATAGCAAATCGTCTGTATTCATCTCCACAAACAATATAATATATGGGAAAAATCAGTTCAACGTTTTTGTAAGTCTACTGATAGAATCTGTTAGAACCATTATTAAAAAATAAATATTCATTACATATCGTTTGATGCAATTATATTTTTTATTCGTAAGAAGTAAAAGTCATACGTTTTCTAGGGACTGCTGCCTTGACGATGTTATGAAAGTAAAACAATAACTTATAGTTTCGGACATTGTTGTGGTCCTGCACTATCGGGTTACTTTTAAAATTAATAATAAAACATAAAAAAAAATATAAAAAATATAAAAATCATGAACACATTATAATAATTACTAACATACGTCATGCAATAAAACTATAAAATATAACAAAAAACTCGAATAATAATTATCATAGGTAGTATAAACGGTATCCCTAAACGATTTTATAGTAAAAATTAATAAATAAATAATTTATTTATTATTAATTAAGTACCTAATACTTTATAGTTTAAAAAAAAAAAAAGAAAAATTATGAACGTGGTGAGGCTAAAACACGGACGAACTGAGTTATAAAAACACTGTCTAGAGTACTCTAGACGAATGATTATTGTTCACGTGCTCATAATTGAATGAACACATTGCTATTTAACATATTAGACCATTCGCGCTACGCATAAACCGAGCGGATAAATTCAGCCGGCGTCCGCGATCGGACGCACATATTATTTATAATTTTTGGCGAAATCGTACGTTTAATTTCGCGTACTTATAATATCAAACAAACACGTTCCTGTTTTAGATTATAGACCGTTCGTGAAGGCTGCAGCAGGGCATTAAAGAGTTAAAAAGTTAAAGTTAAGTTAACACGTTCACATATGCGGATGACGCCGCGCCAGGGGCGTAATTAAGGGGGGGGGGGAGAAAGATCCCCCCCCCAGATCCTATATAATAAATCAATTGTACTAAACTCTGATGATGTGATTGACGAGTTGGCTGAACGGCCAAGATAATAAGAACTCGCCAGTTGGCGTCGTCCGCACACTATTTTTCAATACACTGTAATTTAGTGAGCGCTATGATCAAAAATCTCATCTTCGGTCAGCGTTATCTGTACATATTAGTTAATACGTGTGTATCGATATTTCTATTTTTAGTGCATAATATATTTTATTTATTTTAGGACGTTTACTATTCTTTTATCGAGTTTATCATCGGTATTTTCAAGAAATGCATTATTGTGGCAATCATTTTTCCATCGTCGGTCGAAGGATAAAATTTAAGCTATGACGCTAATTGGCGTCAATTAGCATCAGATAAAAAAAAAGTGTATATTATGGTGCGAATGACGCCAATTGCGTCAACGAAAAAAAAAAACCTTGAATTACTCCCACAAATTTGAATGTGTATTGTAATATTATGATCCGCAATGGACGTGTAAACATTCTTAGTTACTTTTAACTAAGTTACTTGACGAGTTACTTTTATTTTCATAAGTAACTTCTAACTTAACTAGTTTTTTTTTTTTTTTTAAAAGTAACTTTTAACTTACCGATTTAATTAATTTTAAAGTCACGTTAATTTATTTATTTTTCCTAATATATAGATAAATTTCATAGATTTAAAATTATATTTTGATTTTTATAACTTTTTTTTATACAAACAAAAAATAATAATTGAAAAATCAAATACTATTTATGTTATTTTATTCTGTATTCTATTAATATGTTCGAAATTATTGCAAACTGTCGTAAGTGTTTTGCATTATATCTGTATTTGAGATTTCAATAGGTATTGCAATAATGTAATAAGTACTTAGTTACGAGTAAATAACGAAAAGGTATAATATATATTATATAATGTATACTGTATAGTATATAATGGTTATAAGTAATAAATTATTACATTTCAATTGCTAATTCACAGAAAATATGTTTGTATAATATTATTATTAAATATAGAAACGTCATAAGACTATTATATTATAGTGGTTTTGTTGAATTTTATAATTTATTGAAGTAATTTTTAAAATATAGTGAGACTTCCATTATAATATTATGTTATTTGTTAAGATTTAATAAAAAGGTATAATAATCAACTTTGCATGAAAAAATGTAACTTATCTTAAACTAAGTCAAGTTACTTTTTTTTCAAATTAACTTTTAACTTCTAAACGAGTTAAATAAAAAAGGATAAGTAACTTTTAACTAAACTTAAATTTATCTATATTAACTTAACTTATAAGGAGTTACGGAGAAAAATGAATTAACTTGCCCAGTCTTGCCATATTCATACTACACATAAACCGAGCGGATAAAATCAGCCATCGCCCGCGACATATTATGTATAATTTTTGGTGAAATCGTGTGTTTAATTTTTCGCCTTGACCAATATTGATTGCAACTAAATTAAATTAAATTGAACACGACATTTGTTCGTGGTTTAATTGCCGCAGCCATTGCGGCCGACGACGCCAACGATCGTGAGATTTCGCTTTAATATACGATTGATAATTATTAACATTGTAAAAACAAAGATTTTGTTGAAACAATTAAAATTTAATAAATTTAAAAAAAAAAGATAATTATTGCGTGTGCTACCCCCAGCACAGCTTATTTTCAAATAGTTTTGATTTTTGCACCATTCGGCCGGCGAGCACACTCGCCGTTTATTATTTTTCGCTCAAGTGCACGAACATATTTTTCAACTCGTTTCCAGTAGATACGTGACAAATATCTGCCAGATCCGCCAGTTGTGAGAACCTATTGTTTTTATTTTCTCAAAAACAAACAGTCAGCAAAATCAAAGACCATATTAATAATATAGTCCACCGAAATGATGACGTGTATAGCAGCTATATGGCCCCGCAGCGGGTCGGCAATTATAGTTTTTATGGCGGTCTAGAAAATTTGAAAAAAAAATTCTGAGGGACGGAAAAAACTTAAATATTGGTTTATAAACGCCATGTTCAATTTTGTATTTTAAAACACTGCAGTTTAAGCCGTTTATAAATGGGTATACGTGTGCTCGGACTACTGACACAGCGGGCGAGTGTATTGTATATAGTACCATAGTTATTCATTTATTTTATGTAAACTCTTTTTTTTTTTCGCAAGACAATATGAGACTCGACCACACTCGGTACCTTGGTCTCCCCGGTTCCGCACAATATACAATACCTATTTAATAATATATAATATATAATATATAACGCCGTCTCTGCCGCCGTCGTTTTCTCTCGACTGGTACCCGCTCGAAATGTGACGCTGCAGCGAGTAAGGGCCAAGGGGAAAACAATTCGCGAACCGTCTGTGCCACTGTCTATACGAGCAGTGAGCGTGCTCCTCTGGTTTTTTTCTCTCGCACAATATCATAAATGGTGACCTTATATGGGGAATCGCGGAATAAAAATCCTTTGGAAAAAAAATCCCCAGACCACAGTATATATATTAATACACCGAACAAATAATGTCACACAAGGATGGAACATCCATCCATTTTCCCGTTTAATTGGTAGGTATTAAACATCCCACTGCAGTTTGGCATTTAATAAGAAAAATGAAATATGAGGTTGCTGCGGATTATGCAAAATTAGCATTGGATGACGTCGGAGAGGGCGATAAAAAAACGACGAAAGTTGGACAAATGAGGACGACGGAAATTAGATTAAAATAACTTTGTGCCAGGTTTGCGAGTGTCAAAATAAATATTCCAGATTTTTTGAATTCAACACAATATTAAAAAACAATCTAATAATTTACTGTGAGTAAATATAGTGATACTACCTATAGGCGTACTACCTTCATTTGTATATACTATATGTTTTTTAACTGTATGAGTAGGTGACTACCACATTTGTTTAAAAAATGTGTTCAAAGTGTTATAGAAAACGTATAATATTATTTTATTTCAGAGATTTAATTTTTACAGAACTATACCTATACATAGTATGAGTATTAATATCGTCATAATATAAAATATTGTTGCAGTTAATTTTTCGAAAATTATTTATAATATTATAATATAATATATTAATTTTTTGAACGAAAAATATACAATATAATATATTATACCTATTCATAATATAAAATATTAATAATTTGGTAATTATAACGGTTAAAAAATATTTGTTCAATCATTTTCGTGAGTGTCTGGGGATTTTTACTCCGACTATCCTATATATGTATAGAACAGTATTAATCATTGTGGCGATAAAAATGTTGTGCGTAATACTGTTTTGACTTACTTTTATTTTTTCAACAACCATTAATCGTTGCGAGATACCTGCAATAGAGTACGCCGCTGCATTCGAGAGTTGGGTCCGAAAATAATAATTTAAGTTCTAAATTGTGTACGGATTGGGTGAAATAAAACGTTTTGTCCGAATCGGATCCAGGCGTATAAATGCGGTGTGTAGGAGTCGCTTGATAAAAACTAAATTCAAAGAATTCGTTAAATTTGTTTGCAACGAATACAGTTTTTATACGATATTTTTTAAATAATCGCGCAAAATAACAAAAACCGTCTGAGGATAAATATCAGATTTCGTTTTCTAATGTCGTTAGAATTCGAGCTCAAAATCACTCTTACAAAATATGTTTATTTACGCTCGACTCGCGATTATTTTAATTTCGAGTAAGCAAAACGTATGATGAGGAATTTCGTTTAAGACGTTCGATCCTTGCGGGTGTTAAAAAAAACAAAAATCGGTATGAATACTTTTGTTCGTTAATATATTTATTATTCCAATCACTAATACTAATACTAATACTACGTCTGATCATTATAACTATTGCATACACGACGTATTATATTATAACGACGTACATAAATAATTATAATAATACCAGAGTATCGCGCATACTATATTATGTTTTCCTAATGAAGAAAGAAGATCCACCTCGTGTGTGCCCGGCCTGCAATAAATTATACTCTGACGGTCAAACGCGTAATCCTGACTGAATGTAGAATAAGTACGAAATACTGCAGCAACATCTGAAGCACAATAACTTAACACATCATCTAGCTGAAAATCGTAGAATGTTCTCGATTTCCTCAGGGACACAGACTTTACAACCGAATTTAGAATATTATAATATACAATTGATAATATGTATTACAAAATGTGTATAAAGCATTCACCTATATAATTTATTACTATATTAACTGTATACAGGGTGATATGTTTCGTAAATCGCACTCATTATTTCAAAAAGTATATACGTTTTTGGAAATATTTTTGTAACGTGGTATGAATTCGTTACAAAACAACATTTTTCAAAAACAATTATTTTTTTAAATATTTTTAACCTTATTGTTTTTAAAATATTTTACTTTTTTAAATTACAATACACAGTTTTAATTTGAAAATCCAAAGCAGAATATTTTTCTGAGTATTTTGATACATAAAAATCGAGTGCTTGGACGAGTGTTTTATGCGAGTTATAAGTATTTGAAGTTTAGATGAGCAGAATGTTGGTCCACTACTCCGATAATATTAACTTATAACTTATAACTCAAAAAGAACTCGACCAAAATTCGATTTTTATGTACCAAAATACTCGGAAAATTATTCTGTTTTGGATTATAAAATTAAAACTGTATGTTGCAATTCAAAAAAGTAAAAACTTAGACAAATAATAAGATTTTAAAAAATATTTTTTTTTTTTTTAAAAAAATGTAGTTTATTGTAACGACTTGATACCATGTAATAAAAATACTATCAAAAACGAAAATTTTTGAAATACTATGTGTCTTGCGTTAAACGGATCACACTGTATAAGAAAATTTTTTTTCCTCATGTTTTTTTTTCTCTCCGACATTATAGTTATAAGTTTTTTTTTTTTACCTAATGTAACAATATTTATTCTCCGTAATATATAATATTTTAATCATGTTAAATATCTTGTAGCCAATGGCCCTATAGTCGCCGAGGCAGTATTACTATATCAATAAAAAAAAAAAAAATAATAATAATAATAATATACAGATGCGAAAGCAGAACCATTAGGTGTAGGTATAATATAATGCTATTATCGTTATAGCTTCGCGTGTACGGTTTTCGTCTTTATCTCGACGTCTCGTAAAATCCGCAATTCGATGAACTCATCACGCGATACGTACGCATAATAAAGAATCACGAATCAAACATAATATTATATTGTTATTATATGAATAGTGATTCAATCGCGTGTGCAACATATGTTACATTGTTGTGGTTTTCGTTTCGTAAATAATTATACGACTCGGGTGTACACCTTCCTACATTATACAACGTTATATGGATGGTTTTTTTTTCGGTTTTTTTTGTTGGTTCGTCCGCATAATATAATTTTTATAGGCTGGCTGCCGCGACTGCAACAACAATACCCATAAAAAAAAAAAAAAAAACGTCGTCGCGTGCACGTGTGACCGCTAAAATGTTCCCGAGTTTACGACTATTGGGGTTTCGACGAAGTGCGACTGCGATCGCGAGGCAGGTTTTCGAATTACAAATCTAATTATTACACCAGCAGCAGTCGCACACGACAATATATATATATATATTATATTTTTTTTTTAAATAAAAAACATTCAATTGGCGGCGGAGAACGAGCACGCGGCTATAACTGCACACCTTATATTATTATGTACGGGGCGATCCGTTTAAAGCAAGACACGTCTCGTTATTGAATACAAAAAGTTTTTGTTTATTTTACACGTATGATTTTTAGTCATAACATGCGACAGTACATGTTTTACTATTTTTTAAGCGCTCTACGCTTTCTAACAGACATTTTAATTTCATATTTCGAAGTAGAATATTATATTATTCGGTGTACCTACCTACTGCGATCTATATAAATCAAATTTAAGTAATTTGTCTAATAAGAGTAAGTAATTTAAGACGTAACATTATTATTTATTAATAAGACGTATATACTTATGAGTAGAGCTAGGATTTTGGGGAGTTTTGTATTTTTTTTTCTTTAAGTGCTATACAGTTCTAACCAAAAACTAAATTTGTTTTGTGATATAACAATTAAGAATGTGTAATTTTTATTTTGCATTTTTTGTGTTAAATACATTTTATTGCATTTTTAAGGTCATTTTTACTTATGTAATATTACAAATATTACGTTCATTTTGTGTATTTAAACTAATTTTTGTTTATTTTAAGCTTTTTTAATATAATATGTGTTGTATAGGTAATCCAAAATATAAATACAAAATAATATGTGTACAGGTAAAAAAAAAATATATATTTTTCATTAAATTATTTTAATTTATGATTTTATTGATTTTTCAGAATAATTTTATCAAGAACCGGTTACATTCTCAAGTTAAATGAATACCTATTTTGTTCATAATTAATAATAACAAATAATAATATTTATTTTAAAAATAATTTTTTTTCGCTCATCTAAGTACATTTTTTAAGTTCGTTTTTTTTAGAGTTTTTAGGTCATTTTTGCATTTTTTTAGTGCATTTTTGTGTATTTTTTAAGTCATTAAAATCCTAGCTCTACTTATGAGTAGTTAAATACGTTTTGGCTAGCGGAGTATTATGGTGGACCAGTATTTTGCTTGATAACCCGACGGTTCCATTCTATACTTCGGCCATCACCATCTATATTCTATATAAACTTTAAACACTCATAACCCGTAAACTCCAAAATTCGATTTTTATATCATATCAGTACGCAGAAAACTCAAAAGACAGTGGCATAGAGACATACTAAAAAAGAAATAAAAAAAAAATATATTATAATAATAATATTTAAAATGTACCCGGCCGGGTGCAGGTGGTACTGCTGAGTGCCTGCCCATAAATGTTAAACTCCTGTCACTAACCATTATAAGATATCAAATTTGCTTTTTTGTACTAATTTTTGTATAGATTGTAAATTATTTTAAATAAATAAAAAAAAAAATATATCATATCAAAATAAACCAAAAAGTATTCTGCATATAAATATTGAAAAATACTATTTTTAGACCCTGAGAGGAGCGAATATATCATAATATTATGGTAATGTTATGCGACCACGGCGTATGTTAAGTGTTATAGCAGGTAACTATTAAAATACGCGTTCGATTGTGTATTTAGGACAACGGAACGAATGAACGAATGTTGGCCGCGCGCATAACGGTATACATTATAATGGGCA
Organism: Neotoxoptera formosana; assembly: GCA_022818045.1. NCBI lineage: Eukaryota > Metazoa > Arthropoda > Insecta > Hemiptera > Aphididae > Neotoxoptera > Neotoxoptera formosana. The sequence goes on from CM040630.1 coordinate 88,751,653, forward strand.
CAATAAGCCTATGTGCAAACAGCGTAAGTACAATATTGTAATAATATTATAATAATGGCGTCGTTTGTTTCGAATCTCGAACAACTGTACAGTAACTATATAATATATTACCTATGTCTCATCGGCGAAGAACGCAAAGACACGAACGTTTACACGGAGTATACACATAGATCGAAAATAAGTCGAAAATCTCAAAATATGTCCTCTATAAATATCCCGAAATAGCCAAAACACGATTTCATTGACATTTTGACATCTCAAAAAAAAACAAAACAATAAATAGGTAAGGCACACGTCGTAAGACCAATACGCTTCATATAATATATTCACAGTTCCGTTCAGAATCCAAAACACAGTGAATTTCCATTATGTTGTATAATATATACTAACATGAGTCACGCACGAAACAAATTTAGTAGCCCATGCCGTCGAACTGAGACTGGACCCGTTTCACACATTTTATAAATTGTTTAAACATTTGAAAAGATTTCTAATAGCGGTGCAGTATAATATTGTCGATATATCACCGATTAGACAAAATGACAAATCGCAATAATTAATAATATTGAAAATAAATATATTTTGTGACCATTCTGTCAGACAACGCGTAGGTGTTGAGTGTATATAGTCTGTCGTTGAGTAGGTCACTAATGATGGATATTAATTAATTATTTATTTATTTACTTAATTTAATTTCATATACATATGCATACTGGGTCCCACTGAGATGACTCGCGTGAGGGGGGCCCAGGAGTTCAAAAATATAATTACATATAAACTACAAGTATATAATATCAAAAAAAATAAATAATGAGCGTAAATAAAATGTTTAGAATTTGAGTTTGCACATAATGGTTATAACCTATAGGTATACGACGATTGAATAAGTACAATAAGATTATTAAAAAGTTAATTCGTAAGGAGAATCCAATAGCCGCACTGTAGAATGCTTTTTTTAAATTAATTAATTGGGAAGTTATTGTTATATTGTAAGATGGTATTTTGTTAAATAGTTTGGTACCGATCATTTCAAAATATCTGCTAGATGTGGTTTTTGCTGAATGTTAAAAAAAAAAATATGAAAAATACAAAATAAATACAAAATATGTTTTACAATGTTAAATTTGAATCCAATGTGTAAAATCATCGCACGAATAAACGATTCTAAGCCAATAATATACTGTCTATAATATATTTCTAATTATAGTTATTATTACATAATATATATTAAATATATTATAATAAATGTAATATTATTATTATATTGTCTAGTTTCTACACTGTACCTAATTTATTTAAGGATAATAAAAAAAAAAGAAAAGTTATCGGTTTAGTCAAAAAAAGTAGGTACCTACTTGCAAAAAAAAAATCTCGATATTATACCTATTTTTTTTCCTGATTATTCCGAAAAGTACTGAGAATTCCGTCCCCTTCCCTCATCACAAAAATAAAATAAAAAAAAGTACCAAATTGATACAATTTGTCACAAACCGCACACTCAAAGTCAAAGATCAAAGCATTTTTTCCACTATATAATTCTAGCGTATACCTACCTACAAAAAACACACACACACACACACACACACACACACACACTTACACTGCACATATCATCGTAAAATCAATACATTCGTCGTTCCGCTCAGAATCTAAAAAGAATTATTCATTTTAACGAAATCTTAAAATCGTTCGAGTGCATTAAATATATGTATACGAATTTCGTTCTATATTTTTTTTATATTAACGATGAAGTGACGTTCACGTGTCGTTAATACAATATAGTATGAACGCCTTATTTATTCCAAGCACTGTTAAATATTATAAGTATTTATATCTAATTATATTACGAATTATTGAGGTAAAAATATATTATATACATCTGCAGCAGGTTCGCCATCACAGTATTTTATTTTTTCATTCGATGGCGATATTATACACAATAATATATTATAGTACCTAAGATATTATCATTTCGGCTAGGATTTGTATGAATTAGCACATTATTAATATCCTTTTCATTTAGTCCAAATACATATATATATATATATATATATATATTGATTGTCGACTTTGTCCACGATTTGGTTCATCCCGAATTGAATAGAACAATTATTTTGGTTTTGCATAATATTTTAATCGAAATTCATAGTATAATAATTGTATAGTAGTGGTTTTTAATATTTATTCGAAAAAAAACGAATGTATTGTACCTCGTGAGTACCAAATATTAAGATCAATAGTTATTGATAATTATATAGGTAATTATAATTATTGTTCGATTTCCAGTAAAATAATATAAACTATTTATAAGGTGTCATGGTTGCAGACTATGGTGACACGATAAAAATATCCCCGCAAAAATATTCCATGACAAAATATCCCGCGTAAATATTAATTCAATGTTTTAACCTTTTTTATAAAAGTTGAGTAAATATTAATACGTTACATTTATTATTTACATTTATAGAACACAAACAATTATAATTGTAATACCAAGTTAAAAAAAAAAATGTTTAAATGAATATTAAAATATATTTTTTGTCAAAATTAAGAAAATATTAATACAAGTATGTATAATAATTATAATACCAAGTTATGAGCTATTGATTTTAAATATTGATTGTTATTATTTGTTTCATTATACTATCCTTTTACAATAGTATTTAATCGACTAAATTTTTATATTTCCTTTTTTTTTTTTGTCGTTCAATTTTGGCTTCCTGCAGGCCGCTTTTATTTTCGTTTTAACATGTTTATTCACTTCTAAGCTGTCGCGCAGTTAGAAATCCATCACTATTGTGATCTATTGATTTGGGTCGTAAATTTGGTCTGAGTATATTAATTTGATTTACTACTTCGGAATAACTATTTTCATTTTTGTGAGATATTTTATCTTATCAGGCTTCTTGTCTATCACGGCTGCAGTTGAATCGTATTAGTGCGACACGTGTTTGCGCCAATTTTGCGTTTGCCGCCTGTACATATACATAATATTTTTATATACTTCGTGCGTGACATTTAGCGTAACATTTACGTGGGTATAGAGTATTATTAATTCACGGAACGCCTAAAGTTCAAAGTAAAAGACGTGCTAAATATAATGACAATGAGTGCGTTAACGTTTTGAAAACTGATGCGGTAAAATAGTATTAATTGTTATTTGTTTTGTTATTGCGATCGATTTTTGTATAAAAACTACCTATTTTAATGTTTGATAGAATTTAAAATATTTATTTTTTCCATAATATATTACCCGTTGTTTATTTCATAATCATTATAAACTCTAGCCCTATACATATATAGTTTTATGACATAGTATTTTAAATGCGTATTATAACTTTATCAAGTGTAATGCTGTCCCTAATAATGCGACAAGTAAACTGCAGAGTGTGATTCGTCAAACAATACGAGCTCTCACCCCCGTTGTAATTTTCATTTAATAATGCATATTTATTCAAATAATTGTGATTTTCGGAGGTACTGTTTGCAAGGCGTGACAGGTCGCCCAATAGTGGTTTTATTGAAAATGTATGAACTCGATTGCTAGGTCGTATAGTTAATTTTTCTTCCACCAGAGTTAGTAAAAAGGTTAATTGTTTATAATTAATTCGGAAATATTCACGAAATGTATTGTGAATGTTTATTAAATGTCAATTAATTAATATTTCAAAAGATCCTTCACTTCCACGATTTTTAAACATATTGTCCGTTGATATTGTTTTTTGTAATTTGGCGTCAAATCAGAAAACAAACGAATCTCGTCCTCGTCCTCGCACTTCGCGTCCATCAATAGGAGGGTTAAAAAGTTATTATTGTTATTAAAAACTACCTAGTTCATCCGTTGTTTATTTATTTATTATTTAAATTATACTCGTGTACGATCTCTTGAACAGAATGGACAAGACCGAACTAACAATATTTTACTGTTTGTGATTATACCGACTCATTCGATCGTCGTGACTCGTTGCATCTTTCAGACCACATACTGATCGCGACCATCACACTTCATCATCTCCATCGGTCGCATACTAACCTAACATCCTAATCTTGCAGACCGTACCTTAAGGGGAGTGTCCGGCGGCAAAACACAAATCTCCGTCTTTGAAACGAGAACCCCCCAGCTCTTTTTTTATGTAAATTATAAAGTAAATCGGTTTTTTTTTTTTGAAAACGTCGAGGTACCTTCCTAATTCAAAATTTGAAAGAGTCGTTTTCAGTTATTGGGGGGTTGTGTGAACATAATAATACGTTGTAATATTATTGTAATAAGATGTTTATTTTATGTACACCGGCGTACGTGATCGATCGCTTTCGCTGGAATTCGCTGATTCAGCTCATCCCCTGCTGTCGCGCGTATATAGGCCCCCTTTGTCACGGCGCAGACAGTATTTATTTATTTTTTTATTATTATTATTAAATCAATACATTATTAGTAATAATTTATTACATTCATTTAAAACGAGTAATAAATAGTAACAAATACTAGCTAAGCTAGTAGTGGGATAATAAAATTGAGTTATTATACTTTTTACATATTAAATTGTATAAAATTATTTACAGATTATTTAAATTTTTTTTTTTTTACAAACAATGTACTTGATTTACAATTACATAAAACAAAAATAAAATACGAATAGAGCTTAAAATTATAGAGTTCGCTTAACAACCATTTAACAATTAAATTCTTATTTATATTAATTGATACCTAGATTTTTTGTTTATATTAGAAAAAATATTTTTTTAAGATAATATAATGCCAATGTATTAAAACTAGTTGGACCTAGCGATAGTCCAGAAAATGTTTTCTAACATTTTTTTGGTATACTCAACTTTGATATCATAAGCCCTAATTTCACGTTCATTATTTTGTGTAAAACTAATATCTTTAGAAACATATAATATGACAAATTGTTTATACAGCAACCTGACCGGCGTAATACATTTAACACTTTGTAGTTTGAAACAGAGGTACCCATTAAAACATTTTTATTCGAGAATATTCTGACAGCTAAATTTTGTTGTGTTATTAAAGACCTTAGTGCATTAGTATATAGTCATTAGTCACCAAGTATATGTAAATACACGACCAGACATAGCCCCTTTTTTTAGCCGCAGAACATAATATTATTATCTATGTGTAATAAGTTTTTAGTTTAACATTTAATCGTAGTCGATTGTACAGTTTGTGTAGTAATAAACACGGTTTTTATACTATCTATAATATTGAAAGTTCTCTTTATAATATTTATATTTGAGTACGCCGTCCTCAATCTCCATATACGAAGGATTATGTCACGCAGATACACATCATTCATAGTTATTAAAATATTTATATTGATGACAGCAGCGGTTCGCTTAAATAAATGTTTAAAAAAAAAAATTTCAAATAGATATTATATTAATGGTAAGTTAAATTACTCGAAGCTAGGTACCAGTTCGAATATTGATTTCAATACTTCAACGTTTTCAGAAAAATTATATTAAAATTATATAAAAATTAGGTATAAATAAGAATTGTGGTTTAAAATGTACAGAAGAATAACAATTTTTATATTTTGAATACCTAGCTGTATTAATGAATAATAACTAATATGCATGCGTGATCCATCCTGTATATAAAAAAAATGATTTGAATTTTTTTTGTATTATAATTTAACAATGCTATTATATGTATTATAATTATTTTACTACTACAATTTCTATATTACTATTTATAATTATTATATTATTTACTATATTTTATTTCATATTATGTTTAAAAAAAATGTATTTATTTTTCACACACACACACACACACACACACACACACACACACACACACACACACACACACACACACACACACACACACACCTAGCACTTATTATAGTAACGTGACTAAATCAAGGAGACTTCATAATTTATAAAAAATGATAATGATTATATATTATTATAATTATTAAATTGTTGTTGTTCACAAGATATGATTGTGTTTTGGTTTTTTAATGTTGTTGAAAAAAAATTTGAAATTTACACAGATATTACTATTGCAGCTCGTATAGACACTACAATTTATTTAAATGTATACGCGTCAACGATGAAATTCTATTGAAATTCGTGTCATTATTTTTGATAGCCTTGAGATAAGCCCGCCTCACACATTACATATATAGGTACCGTGCATACCATACCTTTACGTAGGCCTTATCTACCTTACAATTTGAATGTTCGTACAATTTAGATTAGATAACTTGCGTAAGTACACACTTATTATTATAGAATATTCGTGGGAGATTCAAATAATTTATTGTAAAACAAACTTTGTGTATAGCTTATAAATTATTATAATATTATGCTAAAACTTCTTCGACCGTATGTGACCACGAATTTTCAACTATTGAATACATTACAATTAATATTATATTATATTATATAATATTCATATTATGCGTAAACAGTGTCGTAAATTTGCTTTAATTATTGTGATGGCGTGCTGCGGAATGTTTACATTAAGTACTTTTTTTTCTCAAAACAAACAATTCGCCAAAAAACTAATTTTAATATAATATTATAATAAGATAAAAAATCTTCTTATATCTTACACAAACGCTCAGTTTGCATAATGCGTTAATGCGTTATAGTCTTACGCCATGCGTATTGTGTCTATTATTATTATAACGCGATTTAAAAAAAAAAAAAAAATTGGTAAAATTCTGAATTCAAACTAATATATTATATATAGCCTATGCGTCCTCTTTCATATCAAATATACTCAAACTCGTCGATGGACTATAGTCCATCATATTGGTTAGTCGATTTTTTGAAAAGTCGTAATAAATATTATATTATATTATTTTAAAAATGATATCTTTATTTAATAACGGCGCGTGTAGTGCAAACTGCAGTATCATATTATTCATGCCATCGACACTGCTTTATAATATAACAGACCACATCACGACGAGTAGGACATAATATTATTATTTTAGATTATCTGGTGATGCAGTCAACGATAACAACTCAACACCATCACCGACGGGCACCGGGCACCGGATATCGAAATATTATCGAATTGTGGCGGTGCGTGTGCTGCCACATTCGAGCAGGCAAATTTAGGTAAAAATAATTTTTATTACAATTATTATATAATCACTATTCACTGCGATATGCACGTGGTAGGTTTGTGCAAATATAATAATATAGATAAACATTATAATATTATCTGGCGTCTGGCAATTATCGATCACTACTGTGACAGTGTGATTACTGATTAGTGTATACATTTAGCTGTAATTTATCATGATTGTTGGGTACCTAATAGTATTTAAGGCGTAGGTATATGACATGACGTGTATTTATATAATATGTAGGTATACTACTGTGTATTTTATTTTATTTTAAAAGCAACAATGAATAAACATTAATTAGCTTGATTTAACGGACCGAAGTCCTTTACAATCAGTACGCAATCAAAAAGAAAGAGAATGACATACAATAATTGACATTTTAACAGGCCAACTAAAAAAAAAAAAAAATTAATATATAAAAATACAACATATAATATAATAACATTGATGAGAGAAAAAGAAAACGACTAAATTAAATTATTTAACACGTTCATGACCATAGTTGACACGGGGTGGTTTTAAAAAAAACTGATGTGAACTAAAGTCGACACATGGTCTATTTAAGTAAATATAGGGTTTTCTGATACGTGGTTTTTTTACCAACCATACAAATTGTACGGTTTTATTCGACACATTTTTTTTTTACGGTTTTTGAATATCTCGATTAGATCGCTTTTTATTTGATTTCCAAAATATCAAGATGGATGAAGACCTTATTAGGTAATTCAAGAGCTCGAGGGAAAAATGAGTTTTTAGCACGATTTTTCTTATAAAAAGGAATGTCTACGAATTATAGTTCATTATTTCTAGGGCGATATGAGGGAACTCTGATATTAATTAAAGCTATAGTAGTATAGTAGTTCGGGACAAGCAATGTTGCCGTTTAGCAAATCGAAGATAAAAAATGTAATCTCAGCAACTTGTCTTGTAAGCTGAAGTGATACAGTATAAACCGTGTTCCTACTGTGTGTTTCCTTTTTGACGAAATATTTCTGTTGAGTGACATCGAATTGAAATAGAGTTTTTGAGATGAGCTACAGCAGGAAATACAAATTTTTTTGACGGTTTAATTTTTTTTAACCCTTTATATATTCAAATGGCAACACGCGTTTTCGACAACAGATTTTTGGAGACTTTTTAAGTCATTTTGACCATTTAAATTATGGCTCCAAATCCGAAATGCATTGATTTCCATCACATATTTTGCTCAGACTGATTTACGCTCCCGACACCCACTCTAAAAAAAAAGTTTTAACGCCAACATAAAATCACTAACGATGCGCCATGTGTAAGTTTATGCAAATAGAAGATAAAAATTAGCAGCTGGCGTCTGGAGATTACTGATTGAGATTAGTATAAACACATTTTGCGGCTTCGTCTATTATATTATAATTGATGGATATAATAATATAAGGTATAACGTAATATGTTTATACACCACGTGTTTCGTTTTGAATGAAATATTTCTATTGAGGGACATCGGTTTAAAATAGGGTTTTCAGAACTTACCAAAAAAATACTGAAATTTGGATATAGACTAAACATTTTCAAGTCGTTTTGATCATTATTAACCACGGCTCCAAAACAAAAATCTTCTGATTTACAACAAGTCAAAGTTAGGTAAAAATATGCGAATGAATAATATACGAAATGGCATGATGGAAGTTTAGAAAATCATTTAGGACGAAAAATTGTTGAAAAATACATTAATTTAGTCATTTAAACTGAAACTCGACCTTGTAGTCAACTTTTGTTGAATGGTTTGAATAACTCGAAAACATTTGGTTTAACCAAATCTGGTGTAGAAAATAATATACGGTTGCCACTTAAAAAAAATATATATGCAAATTGTTATTCCACATGTGTAGGTACGATAAAATGGCTAAAAATTTGAAAACCGTAAAAAATGTGTATTTATTAGTACTCCCTAGCTATTTTTAAAAACTCCATTTCAATTAGAGGCCGCACCGAACTGAAAGAGTTCGTGTTACATCTATAAGAAATAAGCACTTTATAATATATTATGTATAGGCAGTTATTACAGCAGCAGAGTTCCTAAAGTATCTAATATTTCTCCATCGTCGAATTTCCTCAAAAAAAATTAAATTAAAAATGTCAAATCGACTTTCTTGTGAACATTAAATTTAATTTTAATCATTTTGGACAAGTCTGGGCAAGTCACTTTTTTTTCTACATACCTAACTAGCTTAAATTCAGTTAGTCGAAATTAAACTTAATTAAGTTGAAAGTTTTTTTTTCAAAATAAACTAACTCCGGTTGAAAGTTTCTTTAGCCTTATTTCACTGTACCGATTTTCTGTCACTCGGTAAACAAATGAATGTACAATCAAATTATTGTGTGTATTTTGTTTTAATTATAATTGATTAATATTGAATATGGTTACAACTCAAAACTATAAGTATTCGTTATACTCGTTTAGTATGATTGTTAGGAAAATATTGTTATGAAAATAATTAATGCGTTACGTAGATGAGTCAATACACTCGTGGGGTCACTGTAATAGATGTGTTAAATTTGAATTCAATGATATAAAATAATTTTAAACGAAAACGATATATATAATATAACATACTATCACTATAATAAGTATATTTTATGATATTATTGCAATTATTAAAGTAGTTTATTTTATTATTAGACATTAATTATTCCTAAAAAATATTGCAAAAAAACTCGTCATTGATGAATAGAAAATAAGTTTTTATGTTTTCGTACGTTTATAATATTATTATAATAATTAGGTATACCTTCTATCTATATATACATTAGTATTTACATATTATAAATTAAATATTTAAATCATAAGTCGTGATCTAAATGTTGTATATTATCAATGTATAGTACTTATATGTTATAAACAACAATAACTTATATTAGTCGGGGCTCGTAAATCCACGCATTTGCATATCAATTTCGCGAAGTTGTATTTAATGACAGATGACATAGAAATCCACTTCAAGGTATCGAGATTTATACATGAATACCTATATGAAGTTTTATTTTGCATATTTTTGCATATTTAGGGGCGGTTTGCCTAGTTGATATATTTATGCGTTTTTCTAATTTATAGGGCATATTATTCATAATTTCGATATTTCTATTAATATTAATGTGTATTTTTTTATCAACATTAAAAAATTCGATGAGAAATTCGATAAATTATAATGTTTTATTACCATACAATGAATATTAAATAATAGTCAAGAAATAGTCATTACCCGCACCAGTTTATTTTAAACTGTTATAAATGCAGTATTATCCTCGCCATAAACCAAAAAGTATTTAGTTGAAATGATTTATTTTTTAAATCCAAAACCTAACCGACAAAGAATATTGGAATCGGCGAGACTCTCGACACATGAGCTAGGGGGTATTACCCTATTCCACCAAAATAATATTGGCCGTTTACGCTCAAGACGAAAAAGGTACGATTCCCGTTTTCGCCAAAAAAAGTTTGGAAACCAATGATTTTAATTTTTGAGCAATATTAGTTGTAGTAGGTTAGGTTGTAGTTATATACACTATACATATAACATTTGATAGTCATTTCCACCGAGTAGGTATCTGCAGTGCTTCACATACAGCAGCATTAAACAGAACGACCAATAATTGTGAAACTTTCCATTCGCATTTCAACGAATAATTTTATAATGCACACCCATCATTATTTACCTTTTTAAAAACATTAAAAGACACAATACAGACACACACATTTTATAAAAAAAAACAAAAAGTTTTAGTAAAAATATAAAAAATATTTCGAAAGGCAAAAAAATATTAAACTGTTTATAAACTACCAAAGACGCAATTATATAAAGAAAAATCCAAAGAAATTAGTAGGTACACTTTTGTAAAAATTGTTTCTTTTAATTATGCGATTTTTTAAAAGCTATATAATTTAATTATACACATTATTAATTGACCACGGTATAATATTATTACTTGTTTAATCATTTTTGTGATATTTTAAACTATTTAAAAAATATAATGGATATAATGTGATGTATACAATTAAATAATGATTAGAATATTTTCTTATTTTAGTGTAGACACACACATGATTATTACATTTGTACATGATGATTCCCAAACAATATTTGGAGGAAACGTCTTTTCACAAAAATACATTTTGGTGGAAACGGGAATCGTATCTTTTTCGTTTTTGGCGGAAAAGGGCCATGCCCGCCCTAGGATCCGAAACCGAAGACAACATCAAAACCATCGACTTTTTAAAAGCATCCGACATTTACAACATAATCTAATTATATCACCTCTTTTTTTGCATGCAAATACTTTCTATATTATATTATAATCTTATCTTATTAGTATAATATGTGTAAATATTGTAAATATACTCTAATCATCATAACTATATTTTAATATCGTCACTCTAATTCTTTATGTGCCATGTATGTATAATATTATACAAATTGTAATTGTAATTTTTTTCACAACTAATTGCCATAGATGCCGGGTTTGTTTATGATCAATAAAAAAAAAAAACAATGACTTATAATACACCGAGGGGTGTATACATGTCCCACGAGTACGTCTCGTTTTTAATTTTTACATTTTTCCTACCTAACCCGAGTGCATCCGTATAGTCTTATCAAAAAACAAAATTGGATTTCACGAGTGCAGTCTTTTCGAAAAATTATATTAAATAACCTGAGTGCTTCCTCGGTGTGCAGCTAAAACTTTTAAGAAACCAAACCGACGTTAGACTATTAGGTGTAATTTATTTAGTACAAATGTACATTTAATAATTATATTTTCGTATATCTTTACAACGACGGCTGTGGTAATAGTATAGGTGACTAGGTAAACCGCATTTTATATTATTATCTTTTATATAATATCTGCGAACACGACTTCGACAGCTCATTATTACGACCATCAAAGTATCAGTAAACCGATGCATAAAGGAGTGATATAACAGACAAGAAAGACTTCAACATTTTCGAAAAAGTGTAAAATTCAAGTATACTAAGCGATACTGAAAAATAAATAAAATAAATACTATACAAATTAGTACACTCACCCAGGCTTAAAATATTGTGTAAAAATGGGTGTACCTAGGCCAAAATAATAAAATAAATAATAATAACCAAGTATTTTTGGGGAGTAAACCCGTCAATTTCCTCGCGGTACATCCAGGGTTACTTAAATCAACTGGGACGTATTCTGCAGGATGCGTCAAAAATACGATTTTTTTTTTGTCACGCACTCGGAATATTAAACGAGAATCATTTCGGGACGCAGTCGAGAATCTCTCTATATTTAATAAATATATTTTTGCACGTTTTAAGCATCATAACATAGTTTATTTCAGTGGTGCTAATATTTACTTCCTACTTTCAACACAACAAAAACGCTTAAATAATATATAGGTAGGTATGCCTAGGTAAATCGAAATAAAACATGTTAATATTTGTAATTATTTATATTTCTCTGATATTTTAATTTAAATAAATACAAATACGGTGCACTACAAGTTCGTGCTAATTACTGATTTTGACATTGTGTTATATTATAATCATTGACATATTAAACTTATGGAAATGGTCGTTCTGTTAAAATCATGTCGAGATAAATATTTTTAAAAACATCGATAGTAATTGAAATATTAAAAAGAGTATCTAAATATTATATAGATTCGTCGAAATCATCACCTAGTGTACACACGCATAACCTGTTAAATATCAAACAAATTACGTTTATCTATACTTACGCGTACGAGTGTTATACGCGGTACACACGTTTATTAATTTATTCGAATATGAACCATGTGCACTGCAGTACTAGACAGTTATTCATTCTAAACGATAAAGTACCTAAAATATATGCACACCTACTTACAATTTTTAATATAAGTATGTCTAAGAACATCACGCCTTCCAGTCCAGACAATTACTTATCACAAAACTATAAAATGATTAATTAATTTAACCATCACTATTTTATTTTAACACTGTCTTCAAATTAACACATAAATAAAAAAAAATAAAAAAACTTAAATAACTATAGTTCACACTGAATACGTTTCGAATACTACGCTGCTGTTATAAAACTGAGGTCGGGTATGGCAGAAATTATTATTATACTCGGGTGATTCACCCAGTGGAAAATTATCAAAAAATATATTTTTTTTATTTATTTATACACGTTGATATATAGCTACTGATATTGATTACTGATTAGTGATTACACATAGAAAACATCATTGATAATGATTGCAGTTTATCAACGCTGCTTTTTTCCACTAATGTGATTTTTTTTTTTTCATTGTAGATTTATTTCCTATTAATTTTAACATACATTTCACATATTATTTCTATAATTGTATATTATCATCCTTATACACAGTGGCGTACACACGGGGGTAGAGGGGTGTTCAAACACTTCAATCCCCACCTTGGTATTTTTTTTAATACATACGTATAGATCATATTATATAGTATATAGGTAAATTTAACAAAAATACAATTTTCAAAAATATTTTTCCTGTTCTATTGAAAATATATTATGGTACACTGCTACTTAAATTTATTATAGCGTAGGTATTATTAGGGAAATCGTCGTAATTAATAATAGATGGCCAATAAAATAACAGCTATAGGAGTACCGAAAATGTAGTTTTATTAAAATGACCGAAATCAGGTATAATAGTATACAGTTTTATTTACGACTTTTGGAAAGGGAAAATTAATGTAATAGCACGTTCAAATACTTTAGCTTGTCGGTAAACGTGAACGAGTAAGTCTTGTAAATTGTATAATGTTCAATAAAATTCGATTTAAAATCATAGGTAACTAGGTAAATACACGCCAAAAGTTTTTAAAAAAAGGTTAGTGACTGACGGAAATGTTATATTTTACAAATATATTATGTATGTGAAGTTAAAATAAATGTTGAGAAAAATGTTACGTTCAACAATATAGGTGTATGGACAGAGAAAAACATATATATAAATACGCATTGGAAGAACGTGAAGCTGGACAAAATAATGCAGTCTAGCCGTCTAGCCATTCGCTCGACAATTGAGTAGGCAAGTCTGAATTTAATGCTGACCTATGTTCTGCATTTATCGTGACGAACATTCCATCAAAAAAATTAAATATAATGAACATTTTCTGTCTTTTTTTCCAAATATTGCAACACTAAATACGATAGCTAAAATACGGTATGCTATGCGATTGGCCAATACAAATATGGGTTTGCATACCTGTACACGAAACAGCTATGAGCGACAAAATGTAGCGAAAATGTGATGATGTCGGTAAAACTTTTGTTATTCGCACTGAATATATATTATTTAGACCTTGAAGGTGCACCGCATACAGCACCGTTTTTCAATAATTATTTGACATATCTATGCCAATCATATTCAATGGCCCGAAAAATGCGTTAACGACGTTTTTATTATTTGTTCCTGCGATGAAGGCGAGCTATATTATAGCATAATATAAGAAAAAAATTGGCCACTTCTGTGTTGAAGCGTTGTACTTAGAGTCCGGATTTATATGCAAGAACATATTTTTAACAAGCGTATGCTGATGGGAGTAAGACATGTTTACATTTCATAACCTGTAGAATCTGTCAAAAAAAGTTTTTTTTTGCATATTAGTGCATTTTTTGACTTCAGAGAATATTTCTGAATATTTCAGTTTATAGTACATATTAAAGAATATTTTAGCATATTTCCGATATATTGGATTATATTAAAGAAATATTTTTGAGTTTTGAACTTATTTTTAATTTAAAGTCACCGATCCGATATAATTTCCTATAATAAATTGTTCGTCGTATATAAATATATTTATATACTGATAAAATGAAATACATATGAGGCCACGACACATCAATATTAAAAATAACAGATAAGACAAGACACGACATGAGAGATCATTCAGCATATTATATAAGACCTTAATCACGTACCGCCGTATAACTTATATTATATGTAATACATAAACATAATAAAAAAAATAGCATACAACGTTTTATATTTTAAATAATATATTTTTCCAAATTTTCCGGAGTAAAGTTAGTTACTTTAGTACCGCCGTACTAACTTTACTCCGGAAAATTTTGAAAAATATATTATTTAAAATATAAAACGTTGTATGCTATTTTTTTTATTATGTTTATGTATTACATATAATATAAGTTATATCATGATATGTGATATTATATGATATAACAATATATAAGATATAACTATGTAACATAAGATATAATTATATAAATAATGATAAATTAAGTTATTAGTTAGTATTATCAATTTTTTTCAGAATATTTTTGTGAATATTTTATAAATTTTAGCTGCATATAAACATCATATTTCAAACGTTTTAACAGAATATAAATCCGGACTCTATTAAATGTACCCAAAAGTGACTGGCTCGAGTTCTCCACTGCAATGAGTATTTGAAGAAGTGCGTGCCTATTTTCCAAAGGCCGGTTTGATTACCGAGTTGAAAACAACATTTCCAAAATATTCAAATAGGATCGACATTTTTGCAGCAAATGAATTGCGTCCCGAGATCCATTTTTTTACGAATTATTGCGTCCCGAAGATATTTATAACAATATTACTCACTAATTGCGTTCGATCATGTAATTGAACCTGGAAACTATGCCCATAAAGAAGGAGGAAAGTCGCAATCGGGGGCTATACATAATATGTATTTAAAATATAATCTGTAAATGTTTGTACTTTTTATTTCTGTGGTAAAATCGATACAATATTGTCGGTAAAACAGTTTTCTACATCTTCAGGTTTAGAAGAGGGGAGTCCAAAAAAATATTTTTAAGTAATTACTTATTTTTAGCTTAGATTCATTAGAGCTTGTATTTTTATCTTAATACTGCCGAGTGGGACGCAATTGGTATAGTCGTATAGAAAAACCGGGACGCAATTATTCCTATAATGTCACTAATCTCAATTTTTATATCGGGGACGTAATTCGTATGAAGCCTACATTTTAAATGAAAAATCCACCTATACCAATCACTAAATACTATACTCGTTGGGGTACACGGATTACAGCTGTCGAATATTATTGCGTCCATTCAAACGGAGTTGAAGTTGAAAGTGAGAACTCCCAATGTGTGAATATTGTAAAAGCGGTTTTAAAATATCAAACAACAATCTCTACATTCAAATCTCATCTATACATCACGATCAATTTTGGATTTCTACCACTAGCAGATACAAAATTATAAAAAAAAGAAGAAGGTTTTTTTGATATTTTCTCTTTCGAGTATTCGCATTAATATATATTTTTTTTTTAGGCGAACCTTTGACCAAAAAAATGATCCAAAAGTTGGATGACGTTTATGGTAATAGTGACAAAATTGATTTTGGAAAAGTGTAATCGTGTTTTTTTTTACAGAATAATATATGGGAAGAACTTACGAAAATCAGTTACATTCCACAAATACTAATGAAGACCTCGGGATAATTTGGGTAAATGAAATATGCCTGATATGCACCGATGACTTGACTTAGAAAGGTCATTCTCTATATTATGTATAACAATCTCAATATTAGCACCAAACTGGCTAAGGTTTTAGTTAAAATAACTAGACAAAATAATACATGGTTGTAAATTCGTTTTTTAATATAAGTATAAAATTTACATTTTTTTATTGCTGTATCTTTTTGTATCCTATATGCATGTATCTTATATTATCTGGTAGGAAAGTGAATCTGTTTAGTGTACAATGAGAGGATTAAAATTAAAAAAATCACAGTAATTTTCAAAAGCTTGGAGAAAAAATAAATACATTTAAAGAAAAACAAGAATATTAACTAAAAACAAGTCTTGGACAAAATTGAATTTGTTTTCTTGATGTGAGTTAACCTTAATTACGTTAAGTATATTCATCATACATGATGATACGACCATTTTATAAGCACGATAGAATATTAAAAATAAATAGCCATAAGCAATTATCGATAGTTACATATTTTTGTATTTGATATGTGTATAGAGATCAACAGTATAATGTTAGGTCTTTTTGAAATAATATTTTAAATCATGGCAAATATGGCATGCACATATTTTGACATTGTAAGACACAATATTTATAATTATTTATTTTATTATGTATTTTTTAATCAAAATATGATAATATCTATAAGCAATACTTTTATAAAAGACAGTAATTGTGCTAGAAGAAAAATATCCTCGACATTTTCCCTATCGTGCAAAAGTGTTAAAACGTAGCGAAATTTAGTAAAAATGTAACAAAACATGCTGAAAAATAATACGTACGCGTCGTTACAATTTTACTTTTAAAACATTTGTTATTTCTACAAAATATTTTTCATTACAACAAACATAGTTATTAAAGTGTTATAAATAATATTTGTTAATATCTCGATTAATATTTTAGTTTATTGTACAATTATATTTATGAAAACAACAAAACCTTTTCTATTATTATAGTAACATAGCTGGTACATACCTTACCTACTGTTGAGGTTAAAATTGTTTTTCTTTCAAAATTCAACAAATAATGTTGTTAATATTATACTCAATAAAATAACATTTTGATTTTTTTAATTTATTCTACATGATTTTGAGTGTCATTAAGATGAAAAAAGTTCATAATATTATTATTTTTTTAACATAAATACTTTACAAAATGTTGAAAAAATGTTAATATTTATGATGGAATTTTGTTCAGTATGTACGTCGTGGAATCAATAATGATTTCGTATTAAATCATCCCTCTTATTATAGTTTACATTGTTTAGGTTACAAAACGGCCCTCCTACATTATTTTTAATTTCAAAAACGATTTGGAATTTATAATTTATGTCGAATTAGACCGAAATATCGGGAAATTTAAAGTAATGCAATACAAAGTACAATAACAATGGATATTCATTTTTAGCCATTATGTTTGTTTTTTCAAACCTATTATTTTAAACTTTAATTACCTAATTTAATACTTAAATATTTAAATTAACATAAAAAAACACATCATTGTAAAATCAATACAATTGAACTACAATATTTCCAAACTTTTTTTTACCTTATAAGTCGACTGAACCAATTTTTTTTTCAACATTTTTAGTATTTTATATTCATTCTATTTATAGGGCATTTTACACCGTATCGTTCGATGTAACTATAAATTACACATCTGTTTTCTTTGACGAGTTGTTTTAACTGTAAGTTGTGTACCTATAATTCACGTAAAAAAATTAATTATTATAGTATAATATACAACTTTTTAGTATAATATATTCTAAATAGTTTATGTTAATTTGAATTGAATAAATAGTAAATTGAAATAATTATATAAGTTGAAATGAAAAATTATTTGAAAATTAGTTTGAACTTTTGACGGTATTTGATTTTAAATACTGATTATTTGAAAAAGTATTGTCTAATTTACAGATACTGAGACGGCCGAATGATTTCTAATAGTTATGGAATGTTGTTTTTCCGACGGTAGTTTGTAACTTTGTAAGTTTGATACTCAATTTGTAATTTATCGAATCGTCTAGTCGGAAACATAATTCTATATACAGGAAATCGTCTATTGATGACAAGCTTTAGCTCAGTGCATTTTCGGTCCGAGTAAAGGAAAATTCTTTGATAGTTATTTTTTTGGAGTTAATAATAGTTATGAAAGTGTTTCCAAACTATGTAAATATTGTGTACACCAATAGGTAGCATTTTTTTTTTTTTTTGACTAACCTTGATGGGCTGTTGAGTTTGCTTGTCGTATGAAATGGATATGCTCACATTATCATCGATGTCGTTATTATTAAGGAAGGACATAGTCGAAAAACAATTTTGGTTTGCATCACTGGGTGGCGAGTGCAAAGTTCTACTCAGGCGCAGATCCTCGTTGGGAATTGCGAAAGAAAACTTTTGGGTTGTAAAGGACCCAACCCCTTTTTCGGGAGACATGCAGTTTGTTTTTTTGTGATGGCGTATGATAATATGTACTGCAGAGCGGGCCGGCTGGTAACGAGACTATAACGACTATAACGACTATACGCGACGGCTTCTGATAACCAACTGTGTCAATTTTATCTGCTTAAATATTTTGCAAATATGTGTTGTGTACGAAGTTCAAATATATATAAACATTAAACATATATATATATATATATTATATATATTTATACGAAGTCACGTATTGTTATAGCGTGTGACATAATTGTATAATTATAACTCATTTCACCATGTACCTATATTATCATATTAATTGTCTGAACATTGTCCTACGATATGCCTACACAATATTACCACATAAATTATATATATAGAACAATATTTGAGTTCGTCGGAACCTATAACCAAAATGAAAATATTTGTAATATTAAATCGTAGTTGTATAATGGCGTAGTTAAGTATACCTACGTCCTACAGTAAAGATTTATAACAGGTATAGGTAATAATTCAGAAGCCATAGCTAACATTATTTATAAAATAATTACCTAATTCAAATTTCGAAACCAGTAGGTAGTATAATTAAAGCTATAAATCAAACTTTATAAGACGAGTTTAAAGTTTACATTTGTGGAGTGGCACCCCGTGATGTTCGCAACTTATTAATATGTTTTAGATATTACTCGTAAGATAATATTCAAGTTTTATTTGTTTAAGTCGACGATAAAAAACTATTAAAAATTACGATTTGATTCTCAAAAATCAAATGAGTGCTTACCTTTTTTAATATTGCCTTGTATATTTTTATGGATGAACTATTGGGTACTTATATACAATAACGCTTAACATATATACATACGAATAGGACTTGTAGGCAGAGTATTGTACGGTAATGAGTTACATGTATCAAAGTTAAGTAACCTTCGGGTTACTGCAATGCGGTTGGCGTGGTGAAGAAGTGCTACAGGTGCGGAAACGCCGGTCACCTATTCACGGGAGTGCTAAGTCGTTCGCAATGGACAAAAGCCACACCAATAAGAAGTAAACATATTTTCGAAGACGGAGTCAGATATGGAGGAAATATATAGTGCTGTTCGACGTATGCTTGCGATGGACCGTGGATAAGGACTCAGCGACGAATGACGATACAGAATAGAGGAGTGATCCAACCGATCGACTCAAGAACTCACTAGTAGTTAAGATATATATTGTAGGCGAAGAGGGACAAAGCCGCTCGGAGTCATGTATTTGTTTTTTCTACTCCTTTGTAAGCGATTAGCCCCGGACCTCCCATACGCATTTTTGTAGGTTCAAATAAAAGATGGCGACCATTAGGAAGTAATGCTAAAGCAGTTTTCTCCCGCGGTTATCGATAAATCACCAAAGAAAAAAAAGAAATAACCTTCAGTACAAATTTGTAACTGGTAACCAATGATACATGTTTCTCGTTATTTTTTAATAAAGATTAAAATAGGTATCCACTACACGGAGGTTTTCCTATTAAAAAATAGTGAAAATGTCCCCGTTCCCAAAAATATGTCCGCTTTTGGTAGGTGCCCGTTATGGGAGGTTTTACTGTATATATATGATATTTAAATATCATATTGTATGAGTACTAAATTTGATTGATAACTCTATACTCTAACAGTCTAACACAAGCTTATGCTTATAAATATGAGTAGTGTATATTTTATATCTGAACATATATATATATACTTTATTGTATACATGTACGTAGTAGGTTTATAATATTATTAATTTAAAGATTTTAAAAAAAAAATCCATGTTAGTATTTATACACTTCTTATGTACTTATACACAAAATAATACATTAAGAAAATAGATATTAGCAATAATATAACAGGAGAATATTAAATCTAAGAAAGAACTGTAAAATAATTAGATAATGCAGGTAGAGTAATATTGGGTTCGTGAATATACGATGACATACAAATTATTATTACCTACGTAATGAATTTAAGTTTGATAAACCGTTTGCCTTTGCACCCACGCGCGTTATAAATAAAACCTTAGCGCCCTAATTTTGTCTTATAAATTAATTGTTAAGATAATAATATACATGTTTACATTTTAATTATAAATAACATAATACATTGTTCTGACGAACTATATGGACTTTGAGCGATATTGCAGCGCTTGTAGTAATATAAACAAAATATAAAGTGAAACCGACGTGTACTAGTAAGCATATTTTTCTTGAAAAACGTAATCGAAAAAACTTAATAGTAGCTTTAAACTTTAAATGTAACTCTGAGTATTGCTGTAATATTGCAACTCGTTACCAGTTTAAAATTTCCAAAGCATCTTGTAACGCTATAAAACGTACACAGTTTCACTGTGTAACTTGGAATCTCAAACAGTTACGACTAATCGAGTAACTTGCCCTGCCCTGGTCCGTGGTCCTATACATAATATGATGGTATCCGAATTTACGGTTTTTCACGCATACATGCATATTATATTACCGACAAGTTTTCTCAATTAAAAACGCTTGTACATAAGACCACAATATTATTATTACAGACTGCACATGCAGAGCACGTCGTGATTTCATATGTTACCTATATTAAACGCCGCGGAAATGTGTGTAGAAAGTTTATGCAATGATTGTCATTCATAATATATTTTATCATTATTATCGCATGGTAGTCGCTGACGGAGAGTGTACCTATAATACGACTGCCATCTGGCCACTGTAACATGCTACGACGCTACGTGTAAGTAGATTGAGATTTTCAAACGTCAATAATAATAATTTAATATTAAATACTTATTAATTATGTATTAGTAAGTACCTAAACAGGTATGGTCAACGCGCGTTATCGACGTTTTTACTTTCGGTCGACACGTAACCGCAATATCGTAATAACGTATTAATATTATATCAAGTGTGGTAGGTTTACCGAAGCCATCGACGTACCACATGATTCGTATTGTTGGTGAGGTAAAAACCGGCACGTATTTAATTACATTATTATTACGGATTCCGCACTCTGTGCTGCGGGACCGGTCTGATAAAGTTTTCGAATATAATTATAAATAATAATTTAAACGAGCAGTCGACAATATTATTGCGTTTATACTGGGTAAGAGGATTACACGTGGATAAATATTATAAAAATTAATTTTTTTTTATCGAAATCAGTATCTATTACTCGATGTAATAATAATAATGGCCTATTCAATGTGCCTACTGTTGCTGTCGTAACGCGTCAAAATTTAACAAAAAAATAACCTCAACCAATGGACTTTATAACATTAAACATAGGACTACCATGGCCTACCTGTAATAGTTAAACCTTGACCTATATCATGGTCCCATATCGACATATGTGTACGTGTACAATATTATAATATCGAATATTAAAAGTATTATTATTGAATTAAATGGCAAAAGAACCCAAAATAGTTTGTAGATACATAAACATTTTATAAACAGATAAGTAGTAAAAAATTACAAAACGCATAACATTTGATTCCCGAAGAATTACATCGATTAAGTTAATATAAATAAATGAAAATAATAATAATAATAAACACAAACAGAAATTAAAAATTAAAAAATGTACATTGCGGAATGCGGACACTTTGGAATATTATATTTATATGCATATAAAAATACATAATGTATACAGGGTGTCCCGTGAGGATTTACCGTTTGCGATGTCTCCTGAAACAAAGGAGATATCATAATTCTGATTTTTTAATAAGACTCGCTGGGACAAGAACTATAAATATTTCATGTTTTAATTTATTTTAATGTTTTGGTAAAAAAGTTAAAATATACCTATATTTTCAAAAAAATTGAAGTTAGACATTTTGTAAAGTTAATTTTTTTGAAAACGTTGACGTCTCAATATTTTATTTTCATTAGTTTTCTGATTTTTAATATTTTTTTTTTAGTTTTGAAAAAAAATGTAAATTATTGAATACCGTAGTGGAATCAAACATGTGCCCCCGTATGGTATAATACTCGTACGGCCTGCACAATTTTTCTAAAAACTAAAAAAAATATTAAAAATCAGGAGATGAATGAAAATAAAATGTTGAAATGTCAACGTTTTCAAAAAAATGAACTCTACAAAATGGCTATTTTCAATTTTTTTGAAAATATTTTTTAAAACTTTTTTACCAAAACATTAAAATAAATTAAAACATAAAATATTTGTAGTTCTTGACCCTGTGAGTCTTATTCAAAAATCAGAATTATGATATCTCCATTATTTCAGGAGATATCGCAATGGGTAAATCCTCACGGGACACGCTGCAGTATATTATATAAACAAGTCTGAAATAGTGACGAACTATATTAAAAATGTAATAAAGTTCGACATTATTTAAACATTATTTGGTATCTAATAGTATATAATATTTTGTATTTTTATATTATAATGTACGAAAATGTGGACCAATTGGTACCGCTTTGCTGTACATTTCTATCGAGTGTTTTATTGTAATGAATGTGTTAAATTTGAGTTTAATTAAAATGTTTACTATTTTTACAACTTTACTGGTAAATTTACTGACATTTTTTTTTTTGTCAATCCTCCATCCCTAGGATTTCTTACTTTTGACCCCCTGAGTACAAACTGGATTTAATTTTCTTTTAGAAAGAAATATGCTGAAATATACAATTGTAGCATTTTTACTGCACCAAAAAGTGATCACAGACAGAAAAATGACACACATCATTATGTGAAATCAAGACATTCTTTTGCTCCACTAAGAATCTAAAAACTCACAAAATTAATGTGGTGACCATTACTCAGATAGTCAGATGTATTAGTATATAGGGAGTTTTCAACCATGTATATACATACAAAGAAACTGAGAAACGGGATGGAAATTAGATATTTAATTGAAAGCCAAGTTGAAACCAAGTTCATCTCCTCTCTCCAATCAACTGAAGGGACGGGACCAGCTTATCACGCATTACTGGTTAACGGTAGAGCGAATGATCAATATTCAGGAGAAAGGACATGGACAGCAAAAATCTACTTTGGACACGGTCTTTGTTCTCAGTAACTTTTCAAACAAAATTGTTTTCTTAATGACAATGTGAAACACTGTTCGAGTTATAGGTAGATAGGTAAAAATAAAATGTGTATATCTACACAGATGTACTGATACACGAAAATCAATAATTTATTATACAATAATATTATGCATATTATGATCTGTGTATAATATCTTTCTCACCTTTGAAAATTTTTATATTATTTATAAGAAGCTTCTATAATAATTTATAGGTCTTACTTTGTTATTATATCTTTGTATTCAATCTTTGATTGTGAGTGGACAATGATGATTTTTTTTTTTTTAATATTTTATTTATGTTTGTGTCCACTTCGAACTTCGACTTCAATATCTTTTCTGATAAGAAATTGGTTTTACTAATTACTAAATTACTAGTTGGTACTCAGGGATTAAAAGTAAAAATATTTCCAGAACCCAGAACCATTTTTAATAATTGGGAAAAACAAAAAAATATTTAGACTAATTTTAAGCTATTTATAGAAATTTTAAAATAATTAATAAATAATTTTATGATATTTTCGAATTTTCAAATTATTTGGACGTTAAAAATAATTATAAAATGTTTAATTTGTATAAAATATAAATGCACAATTCTCACAAAGAGAATAATGGTTTTAGTTATATTGTAGTAGGTAATTTAAAAATATTAGTGGGGACTGGGGACTTCAGATTGTTACGTATGTTATTATAATATTTTATATAAGAAAAACATATTCAAAATATTTAGATTGAATTTAAGGTTTTTCCAATTTATACTATATTATTACTAATAAAAAAATAAATCACTTTAATAGCAATATAAATGTATTATTACGTTTATTTTATAATAAACTTAGTAATAATATATAGGCTGACAGACAGTATTCATTCAGAATCGTTTTCTGTATACAATTATTTATCATTGTCTAAAAATGTAACACGTCTTACGTTACAGTGACTATACTCAATAACGACTTCGACACTCGACAACTACTTAACATCAGAGCGGTTACCTACTTGGCCACTTTTTTTTTCTTTTATCCCTCTTCTATTCCTTTAAATATATTTAAATTTACTAGACTGTGTACATAGTATGATTAGTATAGGTACCTAAATAAACATCATATTTTAAATTTAATGGACTAGTACTCATAATGTATTCCAATAATCAGAATTTTTCCTCAATGGTATCTATATAAGTATCTATTTACATCACTTTAAAAAAAAAATGTAATTTTTTTTAGCCAAATAATTAATTAAATAATGGTAATAACAATTATCGCAGCATAGGGCGTCACATTTTAGAGAGGCAGCAAAATTGTATAGAATTTTGATTTTATTTTTATATAGTAAAAATACTTCATTTCTTAAATTTGATTTAGCATTTATGTAAGGACATTTTTCAGAAGTGATTTTTTTTAGGATAGGGGCGACAAATTGTTATATATCCGCCCCTGATTGGACTTGACATTTTCGGAGCTTTTATAATTTAATATGTAATTATATACGTTAATTTTTTTTTAAGCACACGTCATTTTTTCATTCAATATATCTTGTTTTTAAATAAAATAATTATATTCACGAGGTTATTTAATAATCATCAACAACTTAACAATTTATTCACGTCAAGTGATTATATTATACTCTGTACATTTTACAATTATTACCTATCTTAATACGCACCTAACGTATCCACTTATCGGTGTGCAAAATAGAAATTTTTAAAGAAAAATTAAATAAAAATAACTATTTTATAAATTTATTATAAACAATATTATTATATAATTGCAATACCACTCGTGGCACACCTACTAATTTATATTAAATTATTAATGAATTCAAAAATAATTTATTTATTAAATTATATTAAAACAGAGAGAAATACATCTTTTGTACCAAATTTTAATAATGGACAATATTTTGACAAGAAATAACAAATAAAACATAATAATATAATATGCCATAAACAATTTATGATATTGAATTTAAATACCTACCGAGTACTCGTATATATTTTATGATGAATGGTTTTGGATAATTTAAATTTTGTGTCACGATAGTTTATCTTAATTGCTCGTGAGCAATACTAATTTATGGATAGTGAATATTCAAATAGATATTTTAGTTTATGGCTGAGCAATTATAAATGAAGAAATGTGTAAATGAATAAATAAAGAAATAATGTGTCTGTGTACACGGTCATAATTGAAATAACGCTTCGATTTTCAACTTCCAAAACTTTCCTGTTGCGAAAGTTAATCAAGTTGTTGGAAAAGGTCAACATTTTAAATCCCTAATAGTATTCAAACGTTTTGGGAAAACAAATAAAAAATTAAGGAAAAATAGGAATTTGTATGCAAAACCAGTTTTGTTTTTTTGGCATGACTCAAAAATGTTCAAAATATATTGACTCTTTTTGAGTTTTTATACGCATATAAAATATTTAATAACTGTTATAAGTTTTTTTTTTGTAATAAAAAATTAACTAGGTAAAAAAAGAGAAGTTTTCATTTAATAAATAGTTCTTACTACAACATTTCAATTGATGGGATGTTATAGTGAATTGCTACGAAGTGCTCAAATAAAATCTATTAATAATAAGACATTTATAACGGTATTCAGATCAGCGTTAAGCGGGCAGTTGTTTTTCTCAGCAAATTTTTGGAGGCTCCGACTAATATCAACGTGTATTTTTGTATGATACTTTACTGTGCTTTACTAATATTTATACATATATGAGAAAACCTTAAAAAAATGTTTATATAGGTTAGGTTAGTCGGAACGGTGTGATCATCACATTTCTATTAGGTATAAAATCAGATGAGTATAATATTATTAATATAACAATAGACAACACAATACATGGCTGGTGCAGTATATGGAAATATATTACAGAGACAACCGCCCGCCGCGCCGCCGCCGTCCGCTCAAAAACATTCGGTGGCCCGGCTCATAAATTAATACTGGCCACTTAATATGTTACACTGTGACCTACATCGCACGCCTCTGTAATGAAATTATTAGAAAACCAATAAAAATGACTGCACTAATAACTAAAAACAGCCTAATGGACGTTTGCCAAAATACGTCAAATTACGCCATGCGCACGCCCATCTTTGCAAATTGACTGAAAAGTCAAACGCGGTGACGATGACGGCGATTACAATATGTTAGTCCTCTATACATAGAACGAGCTGATATACATTAATTATTATTATTATTATTATCAGTAGTGTTCCCATAGGGTATACTACATATACGCCGTATACTCTCAAGCTTTTTCTAAAATATCATGGTTATACTACGTATACTCTCAAACAAACCATACAAAAAGAAAAAATACATAATTTTTTTTTTAAGTATGTTTTTACTCATCCGTTGCGCGACGCTCAATAACGACAGTAACAATGAGCAGTTGACCAATACGTCGACAAATAATCGTTGAGAAAACAATTTTTTGTCAATTTATTTAAATAATTCATTTTTATAATTTTGTTTAGATAAATTAAAAATATAATAGTAATTTTTTTGATTTGATTTTATTAATTAAACCTCTCCACCACTTTTATCGTATAAAAAAATGAAATAACTATATTTTGGCGTTCTTTTATACTCTCATAAAAAATAATGGGAACATCACTGATTATTATTAGTAGTAGTAGCACTAGTAGTGGTAGAACATTTTTTTTATAAAAATAGAATATCGAAAGTTATAGCGGCGCGTGTTTGTCTTACCAAAAAGCTTTTATCGTTTTCGCGGAATTCGGCCGTGTCCATGCTGTTTGTGTTGTACCGGCCGGAAGAGGAGAATATAGTTTCCATGGTGATGATAAATTTAGTATTGTCCAACTCTATACAGACAGTGGAGAGGCAGAACAACTCGAATAAGTTTCGAACGGAACCGTTTGATCGCGATGCCAACAAACAAAGTATAGGTATATAAATGATTATTATTTATCACTCGCCGCACGTGCTGTTTTTTATCCTCCGGTCAAACGTTCATATCGGCCCGGCGAGATCAGAACAGTAATATTGTATTATTTGTACCGATCGTTCAATAATTGAAGTACCGCGGCAAATCACAAAATTTAATTTAATTAAATTAACATTTCGATTGTTTTTAAATCTTATACTTTACAACGGAGGTAGTAGGTTTATCGGACGTCTACGCGATATAATTCTATGGGTACAGACAACTATTGATATAATTTAAACCGTTACGCACCGCCTTTTGCGAATCGGACGACTTAACGATGTACCTAATGTATTATTATTATTATTATCGGTGTCTATTCCTACGATCGCGATTTTATCGATGACGGTCGTAATATTAATATTATTATCACGACCTTCGCCGTCGTGACTCGCGGTGAAACTTGCACGCCAAACGCCGCACGTCTGAGACCGGCTGAGACTGAGTATCAACTGAGAAGCACGTTGTCGGCCCGATTGCAGACGACGATCGCGGCGATGTGCGTCGAAGGACGAAATAAAAAAATGTTTTACGCGAACCACCGGGGGAAACAGTTCGCGGGTCATCGGCCATGGAGCGTGTTTCCGCGTGTTGCGAGATACAAACGCGTATACACTCTATAATAATATCCAACGTTCCGTTTCCACCCTCCCGTGGGTCGTCAACCCTTATTTGTTCGTCTTTTTTTTCTTTATAATAATATGTATTATTATATAATATAATGCACAATAATATACTCTCGCGAATGCTCTCGCCGCTATGATAATAGTATATTCAATATTGCAATGTACGCACATCAGCTCTCCCCGACGATATTTCATCTGGTGAATTTTTTATTGAAAACATGTTTGCACAGCAGTACGGGCGGTCAAAAATGTGCAGCACACCGTATTGTTCTGTCCGAGTGCGATGTTTTTTCGTTAAGTCTGTCCGTGCACCACTGTACCTGCATAGTTATATTATATTATGAGAAATTCGTAAGTGCCTACGCGAGACGGGTATTTTTGCTGGGAACTAAGCCGCAGAATAATATAGTAATATAATAATTATTCTATTATCAAATACCTAGTCTACGAGCAAGATATATTTTATTTTATTTTTGATTTATTTTTAATTAAAGTAGGTAGACAAATTAAAAATAGTTTAAATTTAAAAACTTAAAACTAATCCATTTTTATTGTACAGTTTACATTTTTTATTTCCATGCATCATCAATATAATAATATTTCTTAATTACCTATAATA
Source organism: Neotoxoptera formosana (assembly GCA_022818045.1). Classification (NCBI taxonomy): domain Eukaryota; kingdom Metazoa; phylum Arthropoda; class Insecta; order Hemiptera; family Aphididae; genus Neotoxoptera; species Neotoxoptera formosana. The sequence continues at coordinate 88,780,956 of CM040630.1, forward strand.
TGTTTTATTCAATCGTCTATAAATAAATGTAACTAGAATTTAATCAAAAGTAACTCGTAATATATTAAGTTAATGTCAATAAAAATCATATTAATGAATAAAAATGAAACATAAAAATTTAAGTTTAAAAGGTTTACTAATTATCTTCAACTTATTATTTATTAACACGTTTATGTCTAGAATTTATTAGTGAATATCACGATCACGACTGTGGATTTTGATTAATTTTATCCTACTCCTCCTCCTTGCTATACGTCGTTATTGTTATTGTACTAACGTCATTGATAATGTACCGTTACATCCTACAGACTACATTTGACACACAAAACATGGAAACAAATATTACCTATTAATTTGGGTACCCGACACCAGTAACACAAAAGGAAACAAAAAAACAGACCATAGGAGCAAAAAAAAGCAATAAAAAATCTTTAACCCACAGTAGGCTTATGGGGATCCAGTTGTCACTCACACAAAAGAAAACCTATATGTATTACAATTGACAATACCTACATAGAAACAGTTGTACATTATATAGATACTATACTTGGAAAATGGTTTCTAAATCTAATAATGTTAAATCCGATATCCATGGGTGCATTATTATGTTTTAACTTTTTAAGATATTTTAGTAGATTGAAATATTCATAAAAATCTGATTGGGTCATATAATATTATTATTTATCCTGACGCAAATTGAAATAGATTAAGTGAACGTAAAAAAAATAAAAAATATCGTGTAATAGCAAAATCCTTTGTATTCTAGCTGTCTTAAAAATACGATTTTGTAAAGGAAATATAATAAGACGGCCAGCCTATATTAATAAGTATAATACATTTATTATATTATTGCGATTAAAGTAATTTATTTTACTATTAAACATTAGCAATACGGTAAGTTGAATTATTTTTGCGAAAAAAAAAAATCATTTGAAAACTTTAGTGTAGAGTGTATAAAATATAATAATAATATACTTTAAATGTTTTACGTAAGTACTCCCGAATAATATTTTTTTTAGTTACAATAAATGAACTAAAATTGTAATTCTTCGTTTAAATACCTATCTAATTTCGTACAAATTTGAATTTAAAATTACTTTAAAAAAAAAGCCGTGTTCATATTATATTGTTTAGCTTTTTTGGTTATATTATTAAATACTTATGAGAAACATTGTTTTAAATTTTCAATCTTTAGCTTTGGGAATTGAACATTTAATAAATGTTTAACTACCTACCTACAGAATAATCTTAAAATGTTCGATATTTTGATGAATTTTATCAACCTTTAAATGAACCTTTAAATGCTTATCAAAAAAAATTGTTCTAGTGTTTAGTACTATTCAACTGATTTTATAAACGATTTTGAAAACCACTGTGCATTTTTTTGAGCCCCCCCCCTCCTGAAGTACTAATTTGATTCTTCTTTCTGCCTGAAAATGTGCTCATGAAGAAAATCAAAGGTTTTTTTATGCCACAAACGGTGATGACAGACACAAACAAAAAAATCAAACAAATCAGATCACACATCATTGTAAATTTAATACATTCATCGAAGCGAAGCGAAGCGCTGTGTATCTAAAAAAATACAGACATTCGTAAAAGGTCTTTCATACGCAAGGTCTTAAGTGTTAAAAAACAAGATTCTTTGCAGATATAACAACCAACAAAGATACGGCAAACTAAATTAAATTATAAATTATAATTAATTGGCAAACCCACTGGCACAAACAACATTTTAAGCAAATATAGAAACCAAATTAATTAGCACAGAATATATGTTATATATTTTTACCTACAGTGAGTTCTGAATCTGCTATTAATGCGTGATCACCAAAGTTGATTGAATCTACTGATGTTTGGATTTAAAACATAATATTTATGCAACATAGTTATGCCCGATTCATAATGTTTGTATAATGTTATATTGACATTTTATTAGAATCGCCGCAATATACCTACCGCATAATTGAATAATTTTTGTACAGGTACTATACTTTTACGATTGTTGTGTCGTTAAATAGCCATAATCAGATCTCATTTTAATCGAAACATGTTTGACATATATATGTCAAAATTATGAATTTTCAAACTAATATGGAAAATAAATTAAGCGACGCCCAAGAGACGTCAACTTTTGACAAAATAATATCGTTTAATTTCCTAGTTGTACATTTTTTTTTTAAAATAATAATATTATATTATTCTATAGTCTATACTGTGTATTATGTGCTTTATTTTCGTTAAATTGATAAATTTATCTAACTGAAAAGAATAATTGAAAAATGTTTTATGAAAGCAACCAGATATACAGATTATACAGAATTATAATTAAATTTACCCGTACCAATGTGATTAGTGATCTCGCATTGATCTGTACTCAGTGTATATTGTAGTGTATACTTAACGATTGTATAGATTTTGTATAGACTTACGTCATACAGACGTAAGTTTAACAAATTAAACGTAAACACAGCTACTCATCCTACTCTATAATTTATATTATCATATATAAGAATAATGTGTTAATAAATTATTTGTATGCAATTATCATGCACTGCAGTGCAAAACAAATAAATAATTCATTTATAAATGCATTTTACATTATAATGAGGTTATGTAATAAAGATATATCCAGAGACGACGTCTCGCCGTGATCGACTCCTACTATATCTACGTAGGATTATGCAGGGGGTTTAAGTAGGTGGACTCCCTTCCACTCAGCTGCGCTTAAAAGTCACCCTCTTTAACTAATTCCTTAAAAAATATACTTTGGTAGATACTAATGATGTAAATGGAAAATTCTCATTAAGAAATTTTCATTTTAGAAATTTCTAAAACAGAAATTGCTGGTCACCGGAAATTTCCTGAAAAATGTTCACAATAAAAATATAAAGAATACATACACGAATTGAGTCAAACTTATAAAAGAGAATTTTAAATAAAAAAATATATTTAAAAATATTGATTTAAAGCGTACCTGATTAATTAATTTGATTTTGATGTTTAGGCGTTACAAAAACTATTGTGTGGAATGAAGTCTTAAGAAAAATATTTCTATTATACTTTATAATTAATATTGTTAATATTAAACTAAATAAGCTAGTTTTCGTCCGAAGCTATAGAAACAAAAACCTTTTGAATCTAAACACCTTTTGGTTTGGCAAATTGACCTAATCTCGAGCTATTCCATACCAAATGATTTGTTGCACTAGACAATACTGCAGCGCATATTTTAACGCTCAAAATAAAATAGGAATCACAGTGCCTATTGCCATTTTTCGCCACTTTAAGGCCTGCGTATATGTACATATATTGTGTATACATAATATTATATAATGCACTTAATACTCTTGTCTTAAGATTTTACTCATATAATAAAGGGGGAAGGGATTTTATTCACAGTTAAGACATAATTATAAATGTACGGTTGCCCATACGTTAATTTAGTCCTAGAACCTGCAGGTAACAACCAATCAAAAACTTGCGAGCAGGTACCTTACAAATTTATGCTAAAATGGAAAATATTTAAGCTATAATGACATCTCTATTATACATGTATTATTACCACATGCAGGTGTGAGTATACAAACCTCAGAATATGAATATGCCGAATATATGTCATATTTGCTGTACTATTGTAATTTATTCAATATTTCAATGCCATATAATTGTCAACAATTAATAGTAATTCTAAATTATTGTCGAACGTGTCATTTTTTCCAACACGAATTCCTGCAGTAGTATTTTGTAAAAAAATTTCACTTGTATTACTTTTGATTACAGCAAGAAATCAGGCAACGAAATGGTCCCATATCAATTTATATTACAAAGCAATAAATCAAGTACCACCTATCTAGGTACCAAATAAAAAATAAGCGTGATTCGAAAATAAAATCTTACTCAACGTCGATTATCGACTTCTGCACAGAGTTAAACGAATAATGGTGACAAAACATTTTACGTACCATGATGTATCCACACAGTCTTCTTCGTGTACAAAAAATGCCTTGGTGAAAACGAGAACGAGAGAGGTAAAAAGAAAACAATTTATTAGGTAAGTATACGCCGTCTGTGTACCTACGCCCAATATTTTACGATAGCATCAAACAGTATGTGGACGAGCCACTAGAGCGATATTTTTACAATACGACATGGTTGTGTAAATGCATCCGTGTACACGCGTATAATATGAAATAATTCTAAATGATAAGATATCGCTCACGTTTCGAAATTTTTTTCGAAGTTTTTCGTGTTATAATCCCTTTTAGTTTTTGATATTACCGAACTATGTCAAGTGTCTGTTCGCGACGCGAGTGTCGAGAAAAAATAAAATGATTATTATATTTATTCTGTTGGTAATAATATTATGATATACGTATATAATATTATATATAGTTAGCTGATGTAGAAAATTAGGTATGATGCTAAAGTTAAAATATAAAATAATAAAAGAAATCATATAATAAGAATAGATACCAAACATATCAAAAAATTGAAATGTTTATTATTACCCGTTTAAGTTTACCGTCAATTTATTATTAAAAACCATAATACTATTACACTATACCTACATTTTTTTTTGAATACATAATTCTATGTGAAATACACTAAATATTATTTTAAAACGTAAACAGTGATTACCGTGAGACTTTTATAATATGATACATATTTTCAATAAGTTTATATTATATGAATATTATGAATATTATACTACAGATGAGTCACAATAACACGAAAATTGCATAAGGCGAATTTATTTTTATCCCCTCACTCCATTGAGCTTCAATTAATCGAGACTCGACTGTATTTACTGTGTCTAAAACTGTATTAAATTTGATAAATATTTTAAATCAATCGATTCAATAATATCGAAATTCGAAATGTTATTTTACTTTTTTTTAATTAAAGGAGAATGAGAATATTTCTAATATCTATACATATCATGTAATAAAAAAACAAAACATTAAAATATATTGATATTATTGTCATTATTATAATTATACTACACGTATACGCTATTGTTTTAGTTTGTGGATTATAATATTTTAAATTTAGTTTTATTCGGATATAGCTCGTAACAAAAAAAAATAACAACAAGTTTTCTGTCATGAATTAATAAACAACTTTAAAACGATTTAAAGAGATTTAATTTTTATCTGCTTCCATGACTGTAAAATTTCACACCTTTGGTAAATATTTAAGCTCATCATATTTATATAATATTATAATGTAAACAAATAGAAATGTACTCAAAGTTATTTAAACACGCGCAACTAGAGTATATTATACATATGAGACACATTAGGAAATCGCAACTTGTATACGAGTACTAGGTAGTTAGTTGATAGTAGATATAATAATTATTATTATGCCTAGTTTATAATTGTTTGCACTCACATTATTATTTGAGTAGATAATAAACTGTATGAAATAATGTAAAAACTAATACGACTCTATATTATAATGCGACAAGAATTTTGTCACGCATACCTAATTATTATTAAAATTATAATACACACACAATTACACCAATTATTGGTATACTATATAATTGATATTTTAGTTCTTAAATATAGTTATATAGCGTTGCGCACATACGCTATAAAATAAAATAATAGTGTTGTTAGCTTGAAAACAATTATTCACACTTATCGGTATACTCTTAAAAATAATTTTACGAAAACCAACGTAATTATTATATAGCTGCCATTGAACTGAATCGGTTATCATCTTATGATATCCATTAAACTATTATTTATTTTGCTATTTCAAAACATTTATGGCTATTTGCTATACATAATTAAGGGCACCGTAAAGTGCAGGAAGGCGTGTTGTGTAATAATTTTAAATTCTGAGCGGAACGATGAATGTATACATTTTAAAATTATGTTTGTTTTTTTTATGTTTATTTTTTTTTCGTAACAAAGTGGATACAGTAGTACAGTACCAATATATTATTTACTTTCCTACCAGAAAAGATGCTGATAAAGAAAATTGAAGCATTGTTAGGTACTCCCACAAAAAGTGATGACAGATACAAAAACTAAGCATACACATAATATTGTAAATTCAACATATTCCTCGCTCTGCTCAGAATCTTATAAAAAATAAGTCTTATTTTACAAATATTTTTTATGGACATCATTATAACGTTATTTCAATGTTTAATTATTTACGAAATCGGGTATTTGCGCATAAAATAATGATTTTAGTTGGTTTGTTGTAATTTAAGAAATATTAATCGTAGAAACTTGACACATTCCACTGCTACTTAATTTATCTTTTTTTGTTCACAATAAAATTTTCTATATATTTAGACTACATTCAGACATTTAAATTTTAGATATTACGCTAGATAATTATTTATCTCAAATCTCCGATTTATTTGATAATAATGATTTTGTATTTCTGATTGTTGAGTTTTAAGCGCCAAAATGGTTTTTAAATACTTATTTATATGAAATAGCTATCTTGGATTATTAGAAAAATATTAAATACAAAATTTAAATTATTTATTTTTGTTGTAAAAAAATAAAATAAAATATAAGATATACAAATTATAGCGCAGAGCTCTACAAATCATTACAACAAAAAAAAACTTAAAAATATTGAATAGAAAAAAAGTTATTGCATTAGTCAAATAGACCTGTGACACCCTGTATATATTAATTATTCTTACAAGATTTTAGAATAATGGTTGAAAATGGAAAAATGTATTGTACCCATGTCACTATAAACTATAAAGGGAGCTTAAAAATAAATTAATGCTATTTTTCTCACATGTTCCTTTTTATATTTATAAAACGAGACAAGTGCCCACTCGTATGTGTTTGGCTATAAACAACAAGGTATACTCAGAAATGCGGATAATGATAAAACTATTATATTATATGTAAATATACTGTAAAAATAAGAATCGACTACCTCATTCAATAATATTATCAGGCAATAGACAATACTATCAGGTGGCTGCTAAGCAATACGCATGCCGTCCAACCCAGTTCATTGTACGTAAGAACTTGAAAGCGATATCGAAAATCGGATAAGATGTTATTTGCAATTATTAAGTATACACAATTCCCATACCTTATTCGATTCATTAGGTAGTAGGTACACTGGTACACATAAATTAGTACTACCTGTACACGGAACTGAATTTGAAACTCAAAGAGCGAAGTATACATAACAATATTGAACGTGACGACGAAGATCTGAACTTTTAGCATGAGACTACAGTAATCACTGCCTTTAATTTGTACCTATAGAATACCCCGTTTTTAATTTTTGAAATAGTAGACAGTGTGATCCACCAACCACCAAGCATGCTATACCACGTTTCCCTTCAATTATGAGTTAATTCAAATTCTGAATTTTAGATAACTAACAATACCTACTTAAAGGCTATAATCTCAAATAATTATATATTTTGTATGCCACTTTATAATGTGTGTCGTGTAGCAAACTTTTTTTTTTAATGATAACCACTTTTTTAACTGTACATTTATTATGAATCAGAATTTTTCAGTAACATGAATGTGTCTTAATTGAAACTGAAACTAGTTGATTAGTTTGGTGAACTAAGGACGAAAGTTCCACGATAACAGGTTCGTGAACGAGAACATGGGGGTGGGCTAGATGGTTTAAAATGTATGCCATTATCTATAAAGTATATTAAAAAAAAAATGCAATTAATCAGAGTTTTAATACATTATAATTAAAGGGTACCCTTAAGAGGGTATAATGAATATGAAATGATAAACTTTGTTTCTATTCAAAAAAAATGAAAATGAAAAATTGATTTGATAAATTCTAAATATTACATCAGTTAACTTGTATTTTATGGTTATTCGATACCGACCGTTATTTAAGGAGTTTCGTATAGGCAATTTTCTAAAAGAGTACGTGCGGGTCGTCTAAATGTGTGCATAGTAAATATTATCATTTATCATCATTAGTGTATGTGACTGTATTAAATAATTAGCTTTGCTCTCCCGCACATTTCAATAATGACTTTTAATTTTCGATCATAAGTATCTTTTACCGATTGTTTATTTACTAACCTATTGACCCAATACAATTTAGAAATACCTTTTTTAATTTCGTCACAAATTTTTCTTGAAAACGACCGTCTTACATTTTTCAATTGATTTTTTCCGATCAATATTATTAACATTTTAGAATTATTAATATTATTCAAAATTTAAAAATCTAATTTTGAAGGATTTAGGTTTTAAAGTTCAATTTCAAAAAAAGTGAAAAGTAAGTTTCACGAGGATTTGAGTTATGTTTTTATGTTATATTAATTATTTTTATAAATTATGTATACAATGACTATAGGATTATTGGTACAAATTCCATAAGAAAGGTCTATTTAGTATTTTGGTAAAAAACACAGGCAGGATTGAACCTCTTTAATATATAAAAAACTTGGAAATATTTTATATTCACAAGGAGGACTAAAAATTGCTTTATCCCTACTTATAACAGCATCATGTCGTAAAAGTATAAGAACACAATTATTATATGACGGTATATACATTTATAAGGTACTTAAACGTGAAACAAATGTACCAAACTAACCTAACAGTGAAAGGTACCTATACAAGTAAAAGACGTATTCAGAATGTGAATTAAAGGCTGGAACCCTGATTGCAATTTTAGGTTTTTGTATAAAGCTACATTTGAATTTACTTTTCAAACTTAATATCAAACATATCTATAATAAGAACATAACGATGGGGCAGACATTTTTGATACACTGCAATATAAACTCTATGGTAAGTTTCGTATGATGATTTAATATTGTCTTTATACATATAATATGTATTATTCAATCACATAAATATTATATTATTATATATTATACAAAAACGTAGATTGAGACTTTTCTTTTGCATACGGTGGATTTTGTACATAAAAAAAATTAGTCTTCCGTTATTATTTAATATTTTATATCATAATAATAATAATATTGAGGACCTATGTTGAGTATTTAACAATTTTACACGCACGTATAATTTAAATACGTAAATATTTACTGAATAATGAATATAATATACCAACTATCTGATGCCCATGAATATTATATAAATATAATCCCTGTCATCATCATCACGTTTTTGAGCAAGTAATCTCTAATTTTTAAGTACTTTGGAATAAACCTAGTACATGTTTTAATAATTCAGAAAACCTTATTAGTACTAACAACTGTGGAAAAAACGGAAATATTTAATCAACACGAGTTTTAGACAAAATCTTTCTGGATTTTTATTGTAATTCAGAAAGGAATCTTAGCAGTGATTTTAAATGATCACATAACATTTAAATCATTTTCTAAACATAAAATTATGTTGGCTCTTTTTAAACTGTTTGTCCAAGTTGTCTATGTTTTTACATTTTGTTGTCGATTCATGTTGATAACATTTTTGTTTTTCTTTCGAAAAATCTAGGTAGTTAATTAGATAGTTTCTTATTAGGTGTCGAGTGAATTTCTCAATTTTTTTTATTATTTAAAAATGTAATTCAAAATCCCTCTTTTTTTTCATATTACTTATATATGCACATAAATATTTAAACAGGTATTATAGGTATAAATAGGTACTACAACTCTAAAAATATTATAAAATATTATAAACATACCAGCTATCGTCTAAATATAAAATAATTGTATAATTATACTTTTTTAGCTAACAAGTTAGTTCAATGAAAAAACTAAATTGGATGATTATATTATAATAGTTAAGTAGGTAATTAATATATTAATTTAATTTGGCTACAACTGCTCTATAATACATATATTCAACGTGTTAGCTGGTGAAGAAGGCACGATTCATTATTAAAACGTTAAATTGCCAGACAACTATTATAAAGTAATATTGGTCTTAAATATTTTTGTAAGCAAATAAGTCGTACAATTAAAATGTTTGACAGTGAGATAAAGGGACGGTTTCACTATTAATCCCTATATTGAATTCGATCCTACACGGCGGAACATAATTATAATAACTATAATGGTATTTACTGTTTGATTATGTTGGTTGTTTTTTTTTAGATTTTAGATTTATTCATTCATGAAGGAGGCCATGACACGGTTTACACTTTATTCAGTCCGATAGACTTTTCTGAGAATTGACAGAGTTAAGATGTATTGTTGAGAAATTGGAATTTGGTAAATCTATACAAATGAACGCGAGCAAGTATTTCGCAGAGTAATATCTTTGTATCTTCGTACATCCACCTTAACTATTTCATTTCAATTTCAATTTCATTCCATGATTTGATTTAAAGGGTACGTATTACTACGTAAGGACATATTTTATTTTGTGGAGAACAATGTTCAAAAGTTCAGTATTTGGTCATTGCGACTTATGAACTGGGCATCACAAAACTACATAATATATATAGTACCTACACGCACTGCAGATATTTCAATGTACGTCGTTGTTTATATTATTATATAATATACTCGTATATATTTACATATTTTTTATTTTTTGAGCAATATAGATTACACTGGTATGATTACCATACATTATAATATTTACCTGTTTACATTTATCCAATCTAAAAAAGTAAAACGTGAATTTGTTTTCGTGTCATTAAGAAGTGTGTATATAAATGGGTTTTTCATTATATGGATTTTTGAGTTTTAAATTTAAAAGTATTTTAAATATTTCTATATACACTATATATACATCAAAGTCATTATAAAGGTATTCAGAAAATTGCTACTTATTCAATATCCATTAGTAAAACGAGCGATCGGTTAACGAGTAGACTGTTTGGTGATTTATGTATTATAATAACTAATGAGGGATATTTTTCGGCTGCACGTTTTTTTTTCAATTATTTTTTGTAATGGTATTTAAAATAGCAACAGCTTAGATTCTCAGTTAAAAGATTGAAATATTTAAATTACTAGTCTTACAGTGATTTTATCATTTATTTTTTTCAGTGAACGATTTTCTCAGGTTGAAGGAGTCCTCGGAGAGATTCAATAATAACAGAAATAACTGTATAAATAAGTAGCATACAAATTGGAAATCAAATGTGAATAAAACTTTAAAAAAGTCGTGAAGTTCAATAGATTACATTCTTCCAAGACCATTGAAAAACTATAACGATGACCCTAGAAAAACGACCAATCAATTCGTAGGTAATATAATTATAGTAGCTTTAATATTGAATAATACGTTATCACTTATCACTTATCACAATCACAAATGGTATGACGAGATGAGCAAAGTAATATGAGTATGCGATGTTGACCAAGGTTTTTTTTTAACTATTGAGGCAATAAACTTTTACCAATTATAACCATTTGTTGACAGAGGATTTACCCAGCATTTATTACTCAAGGTTCAACCCAATATTTTCTTTTGCATTATTTTGCATCAATTTCTTTCCCATTATTTTCTTTTGCATTTATGATATTTATATATTTTAAATAGACCATATTTTCAAAATTTCAAATAGGTACTTAGATTTTCATCATACGGCAATACAAACTTATATTTATGTAGGTAAGCCTTCAACATTTTTTATTGTAAATTTTTAAGCATATCATGTTTTTGAATATTTTGATGTACCTACCTATCTAAATCAACAAGTCTATTATCACGGACTATTTATCCTTAAATAAATGAATAATTACTACTCAGAAACTATTCATTCGAAATTTAATTTATATGCAACAAATTATCATAATATTCACAAAAATAATGGATTTTTCACATTTGAAGAATTAAAATTTGTATAAACACAGGACACTATTATTAAGTGGCATTGAAAAAACAAACTATTTTAAAATATGATCTTATAGTACCATTCTTATTATACCAGTCTTATTATACCATAATACAAATACATACAAATTCTAAAAATCAAAATGTGAATCAATGCATTATTAAAGTATAAAAGGGAGACAAGCCGGCTTGGTTATAATACGTATAATCGGCTATATTATATGTAGGTAGAGAGTGTAGGAATATTAAATTAATTAATATCTAGCATATTATGGTGTAAATAAAACCTATAATTTAGTCCACATATAAAAGAAAAGAACTAAGATTCAAATTTGAACACAAGTTATAATGGTCTAAAAAGTTAGAAAATTGAAAACAGCTGACTTGTAAAATAATGTGGTGTTTCCGACAGTGAATTTTTGGGTCTTATTAGGCATTGCATTTTAGATGTACCTATTATATAGGTAAAAATTCGTTGAAACCGGACGCTCGAAAAAAAAAAGGAAAACAATTGCATACGTTACGGACAATACGGTCGTATACATAAAACTTTTAAATACCTACTAGGACAAGCCTTTATTAAAGTATTAAACAATATGTACCTACCAATCGTATCGTAATTCGTAATATATGTACCAAAGCAAAATATTGCTTTTAGATAAGACAGACTACAGATTCTTAAACGCTTAACCCTTTATTACAGAGTAAGTAAAAAAACAGCTGTACAATATTATACCTAACATATATAGGATGACTAAATGGCCCTTAATATGCCAGTATTACGCCAACGTAGGCACAAATACGACAATCACTGGCTGGCCTTTGCTAACATATCCAACGGGACCCGTAATATGCCAGTACTAGATCAGCACTTGGCTGCCAGTACAGTATTTCAGCACTGATTTAGTACTGTCAAAAAGTTATGGCCAGTATAATAATGCCCGTAAGGGCCAGCCAACTGTTGGGTAGCCTATGCAGGCGCAGTATTGCGCCCGTTGCAGTGAATGTTGGCGTAAGTAATAAATTTCCGATTGGGAATCGCCATTTTTTTGACACATAATGTTTATTCGGTCTTTCAACTACTTAATAAATTGTGTATTGTACTTTCCTATCTATTAATGTATAATATAAATATATTTATATTACATATGTACTTAATTAGTTTATATAGGTGCATATTAAATGCCTATTTTTTACTATAAAAATAGTTATTAAATCTCCTTGTAATAACTAATAATCGTTGGTCTTAATTTAATGTATTAAAAAAATATAGTATAATTATCGAGTATTGTAATTATAATATAATACAGTGTGAAAATGTCAATAATAATACCTATATAATTATAATTAAATTATGCGTTTATAATTACCTCCAGTGTTTAACTATAAATAATGTGACAATAAGGAAAACGGATAACATAGAAATTCTGATTTGTAAGCGGTATTCTACCAATATAAAAGTGTTTTAAATGTCATAATCGTATTTCGATTATAATTTTACCCATAGATACCTATATTATACGCGCGTGTATTCTGCAAACAAGATGTATTTAAATATTCATCGTGCTATTGCAAAAATACAACTGTAGCTAAGACTTACATTAAAAATATATATATATTAGTTTATTATAAATAGGTACGATATGAAAGGAAGGAATCACTGTGTATACTAACGAATAATATTATGAATAGAAAGTCGAAAAATCAAATAACACACACTATCATTCGATCGAATATTCCGCGAATATCACGCGTATATTCCCGCGTATAGAAAAGTTCACGATAACAGTGTTTCACTTTTGCACGATATAATAACTAAAAATTAATGTATTATTGTAATAACAATATTATATTATTATCGTTGCGATTGCATATAGTATAATATTATACTATGCGAGGACACGGTAAGATGGGTGTACCTGTAACCTGTGTGATGGGTAGGCAGTAAATTTTAAATTTTCAAAATCGCCTTACCATTATTGTGGGCGAGTGGAAAACGTCGGTCGAGGAGCGCATGTCGAACGCGTTGAGTGCGGCCGACTGACGCGGCATGAGACCTGCTGCTGCTGCTGCTTCTCGTGTCGCAGTGACGGCGGCGGCGTCGTCGGTGTGTTCCTCGCGCGGGCCGCTGACCGTTGCCTGTCTCGGACGAAAACGAAAACGACGACGATAATAATAATAATATTATTGTTTTTATTGTTATTACTTTAATATTATTATAATAAATATGACGAGCTCGCGACGATGACGGACGCCGACCCCGGCCGAGAGACAGCTACGTTACACAATAATAACAAAAATAAGATTATTGTTGTCTTTACGTCTGGGTATGCCGACGAACCGGTGACCGCGCTCGCGCTCGCGTATACCTAGGTATAATAGTATTATTTCGGGCACCTACCGCGCAAAACGCGGACGCTTGTGGAGGAATCGCGATCGACGTGTTTCAACACACCGTCACTGCACGGCACTGCGGCGCGCAGATTTTCGAAGTCTGTTAATTATTTTTACCCGACTGATGGGGGGGCTAGTGATGGTTGTGACTCACGAGGGTTATATTGTAGTAATCGTTCGAGGGGGTGTGTGGTGCGGCCAGACGAACGATTGATATAAATACGTTTTTTTTTTTTTTTTCAGACGACACTGGCCGATGAGAAACGGTGCGCGAGACGGTATTCGCGCGTACTGCAGCTGCAAGTGAAAGTAGGTGTACCTACCTCCGACGCATTCGAGACTGACCCGCCGCCGCCGCCGTCGCCGCCGCCACCACCGCTAGGTATCGTGCGTATAATAATAACAATAATAATAATAATAATAATATTTACGTTGTTCCGACGTACTCACTAACGTTAAAACACGGCAAAATAATAATATGTGAAATTGTGAAAGTACCCGCCCGTGTACGACGACATCGTTATATTATACCTATTACCAGCTACCATCTACCTAGTAAACTAGTATAATACGTAATAATATTATATTACCCGTGCTCGCTGTCTCCGCGAATTAGTAACCCGAGTGTGGCTGGCAATAAAAATAAATATTATGCGCACAATGACTCCGAGATCGAGTTAAAAATCGTACAGGTATGAACAGAGGGTTCAACGCACCGTCGTCGTAGGGTCACCTCGACGTAGAACCGTGTGCACTTCAACAACACCGCGAAGACGTCGTGGCGACATAATTATTTAATAATGCCGTTTATAATACAACCCATATAGTTTTAAACTATGCCAATTACTAGCTAGGTACTCGGTACCTAGTTATACTTATTGTCTTATTATAATAATAGCACTTACTATGAAAGTCTATTATTGTAATAAAGTTTTAAAAAAATTGTCCCAAAAGTCCCGTATCACCCATAGTATTTCAATGGAAAATCAATCAATTTAAATGCGGTTTAACAGTAATAAGCAATGCTCGGAACATTATGCGATAAAAAATACTCAAATATGCGCATACATATGCGTTAAAAACATCAAGATATGCAGTATAAAATGCAGTAAAAATTTGGAAAATATGCAAAAATATGCAGTAAAAATTTGGAAAATTTGCAAAAATATGCAATTTATTAAATACATTTTACATACAAAATTTAAAAATTTAAATTAGTCACCAGAGAAAAAATAAAAAATAAAATAAAGATGATGATATACGATAACGATAATGAATGATAACCACCCAATGATTAAGCTTCATTGTTTACAAATTACTTACGATTACCTATACAATTTATTTATATCATGATACAAAATATTAATGCAGTGGTTAATTTGGATAAAAATAAATACCGACCTGTCGGCTGCTGTCACTATTACGAATTCTCAGTACTATAGAGATTAGGTATATCGGGATTTCGGTATAATATTCAAAATATAGACGATGTGTGGTGGCTCCTTATTTTTAAATTTTGTATACAATGATTTGCTAACATAGTATGCATTTATATGCTTTAAGTCTTTAAATATGCAAAATCATGTGTAATTAGTCAAATAATATGCAAAAATATGCAACATAATTGTTTGTATTTAGATTGTATGTAAGTACCTACTATGAAACGAATTTGTATCGAATCAGATTTTTAATATGCAGATTCCTAAGAAATATGCCCGAGCCCTGGACTAATAAGTATAGAAATTCCAATTAAATAGCATACATTTCGATTTTTTTTCCAAAATGATTTTTTATACAGTCAATTTTTTTAAATTTGTGAGTTAGCAATTTTTTTATTATATTTTTGAAAGAAATTTAAAAAAAAATATATTGAAATTGAGCAAAAATCGACCAAGTTAAAGCAAATTAAGTTTTTGGTTTTCTTAGAATAATAGTTATGTAAGCAAAACACAAATCGCATGCTTTAATCAATCTCGATTGGAACAATGATTTTTTATGATAATCTGTAAATATCTAATTATTAAAATGGCCAATACATAGAATAGGACAGGATCCAATATTTGTGGATAAATTAATTTTTACAGATGAATTTACTTTTATGAGACATGGACCGACTAGTAGACACTATAGACTTATCACTGGTCTGACGAAAACCCACATGAATCCATAGCGAATACCATGCCCAAAGTAAAGACAAATTAAATGTTTGGAGTGGAATTTGGAATGGGGGGATGATTATCGGACTTTTTTTTTATTAAAGGCAATTTAAATAGGAAAAGTATAGAAATTTATTAGAAGAACGTGTGCGGCCAATAATATCTATCAATTAATCAATACAAACAGAATAGAGCCAATTTTTATGCAAGACTGTGACCCGGCACACAATTCCAATGTCACGATAGGTTGGCTGGATGAGCACTTCCCGGAAAGATTGAGATCTAGTACTTTGGCCATAACGTCTCTCGACTAACACCGATGGATTTTTTTAAGGGGTTATTTAAAAAACTTAGTGGATCTATCATGTTCATTACATGATCTCTGTCATAAAATTGAGCAAAATATCTCACCTGAGGCATAAGAAAATGTTAAGAATGCCTGGGTCCAAAAACTTCAACTCTACAGTGTGACAAATAATAAAGCTCACTTCGAAGATTTATAAAAAAAAATTAATAAATTATTTTCGTTTTTGTGTATTTAAATCAACTATTTTTTAATCAACTAGGTATAAAGATTAAAAATATTATTTTGACATTAACTAAAAGCTCCAATATCAATTCAATACTTACAGATTGTCATAAAAAATCATTGTTCCAATCGAGGTTAAAGCATGCGATTCATGTTTTGCTTACATAACTATAATATTATTCTTAGAAAACCAAGAATTTTATGCCATTCAATTGGAATATCTATACTTATTAGTTATTAATGTGAAAAAACCACATTTAAATTTATTGATTTTCCACGGAAAAACTATGGGTGATACGGGACTTAGGACACACTTTATATGATAATATAATATTATGTTAAGGTCAAGTGGACATTAACATTGACCCTGCGAGGTACACAATACCCCAGCCATAGAGATAATTATGCACATATACCAGACATTGCATACAATGGCCAGTTGGTACTCAAAGTTCCAAGTGGACAAACTGTACAAGTGTACTGCCCTTTTTTCGGCATGATTTAAACTGCAAATTCAGGTATAACATAATAATCGCCTCCATTGTTATTTTTTTGTATTTATTATTTAACCCTTGTTTCAATTTATTTCCCATTTAAAAAAAAAGGTCAAGCTAAATTGAAAAAATAACATCTAAATGGCAATAATAATAAGTCGCTATAAGTGGTGTATTCGTGGGGGGAGGGGTATAATACCTACCTCACTAACCCCCAAACAGTGTTGGGGAAGTTACTGTTTTTTGGTAATTAAATTACATTACTAACACCTTATCAAAATTGGAACTAAATTATTTTTAAGTTACTTTTTTTTTATTTGGTCAAGTTACATTTCTTTTGAGTTTAAAAAGTAACTCAATTACAATAGAAGTTACTTTTTTTCAAAAATATCACTGAAGCTTAGTATAATCATGTGTTCAATACGACAATACATAAACTAAATATTAAATAATGACAATCAACAATATGAAATTATTAATAAATACTCATTTTGCTACATATTAAATATTTAATTTTTTTTTCAAACGTATTTTAAACAAAAGTGCATTTTCAAAATTACAGTCACTAATTTTGATCGCTTTTTAGTGAATGTATTAAACCAAATAAAGTAACGAGTAATTAAGTAATAATTACTACAAAAAAGTAACTCAAATAACATATAAATTACTTACAATAAAATGTAATTTAATTACCATCAAATTACTTAAAAAGTAATTTATTTATAGTAACTTGTAACTTAAGTTAAGTTACTCCTCAACATTGCCCCCAAATCACATAGCTATTGGAATGCTATACTCTAGTGATGTATTATTTTATGGCGATTAGATTTATTTAAATATTATAATTACTTAACTTATAATAACATTGAATTACGTCGGTACTCAGTAAGTTCTTGGTTATTTCAGTATTTGAAAATATTCGAATTATTATAATATTTATCTAGATAAATTACCACAGATAACAGTTAAATTATTATCTAGATGAGATTATTAGATAATTTAATATTATTGTTTATCTAGATAAGTTAATTAAATGAAAAATTTGATCTAGATAATTTCCAACACTGTTAACAACGATAATATCTGTGCGGGCCCGCGGGAGAGTACAACAGTAGAGTAATACGCGCGCCCGGACAATTTTGAGCCCTACTAACACCTAAAGTCTTAAATAATAAATATGGATGACTATACAGATGGGCGCGTAGTGGTGTAATAGCTTGAACAGCGGTGGTCGGGATCGCCGAGCAAATATACTGTCGAGCTATGTAACGCATGTTGTGCAAAATGTGTATTTCTATGTCTATAAAGTATATATGTATATTGTATATGCGTGGGTGTGTTTACAATTAAAACCATTAATACAATTCTAATTCAACAATAATGTTAAATATTGGGAACAATGGACAATTTGGCTGGTTATGAGTTGCTGCTGTATTCTTAGGTATAATCAATTTAAATAATAATTAATAGGTACAAAATATAGAAAAAATCACAGAAACATAAAATATGTATAAAGATAATAATAATTAGGGCTAGAGACTTCTAGGAGTTTGCATGTTTTTCAATAATCATTCAAAACATAGCTAAGTAGGTAATATAGACATATTTTGTTTCATAACAATACGAGTTTATATTCAACATTTATAGATGCATACCTGATTTACATATTTGACCATTTTTCATTTATAAGTGCCATATTTGACCATCACTTTTGATATTAAGGTTTAAGTTTTATAAATATTTTATAAAAAAAAACATAGTTTTAAATAGATTTTCTGTGCCTGGGATATTATTTTGATTTCTTTATTCATATAAAATTAGTGTTTGTGTCGTCCTCGCCGATCACTCGCATTGTTACTTATCAGTACGTCACACACGTGATTCCCGATGGTTAAAAAACAATAAATTATAATAATAATTTTAATTAGTAATATATAATAATTTTAAATATTCAAATATCATCATGATATTAAAATAATAATGTTTTATTAAATACTATGAATTCTTTTTTGAAATGCATACTCTAATAGCATATTTATTATTTAGTGATTATTTAAGGCATAAATGCATGCATATTTGTAGGTTTTTTAGGGCATGAAGTGTACCTAGTCCTAATAATAATGAATGAACGGCCCAACAGAATAATAATAATAATTTGGGCAGCTATTAGACCTGTAAACTCGTATAAGTATATAGATATCAATAATAATATATGGCCTTGCTGGCTCGACAATATATACAAAATAAATAATAATTAATAAAAACTCACCATTGGTGGAGGACAGACTGGCCAGCTGATGCTACGCTAAATAGTATAATTATTACTCATAGAATTATAATATAAATATATAATAATAAAGGTATGAATAATAAAGTGTGATATGGGTACGGCCCTTATGGCTCACACTGGTAGAATCACAAAACAATTATAACAATAATATATTCGGTGATTGACACAAAAAAAAAAAAAACAACAATAATAATTATATTATAATATAAAAATACAGTTCGTGTTGGACGTGTAGCTCTACCACACCCGTATTTTATCTGCCGATAGAAGCAACACAATACACAATGCTAGGTCGCTAGGATCAATAATTATTTGTAGTATAATTATCTTCCTCATATTATATTATAATATTATGTAACTTATAGCAAATTTGATTACAATATTAACAAACAAACTAAAACGGCTATTACTCATAATCAGTACGAGGACGTTAAATAAGCATCGAGATATGAAAAAAGATCTCAAAAAACCTTCTCAGTTCCCACAGTAGCTTCAATACCAATAAAGATATGAAATACCTATTCTTGTTGCCTGTTGTTTTATAAGTAAAGATGTTGACAGGTAAGGACAGTTTAAAGAAAATGTACTTATTGTTTCAAAAGTTACTTGTTCTTTTTAAAAAAAATGGAACATAGCGCATTGCATCATGCATGTGACTTTGAATCAAGGTTTAAATTAACTTAATTTGAAATATTATTTATTAGTGCAAGTCTTAGTGCTTGCTGCTTTCCGGTTTCTATCTACTGTAAAAATAAAACGATATTAAATTAAAATATATCAGTAGATTTTATTAATAATTTTGATAATACGGTAAACCAAATCATTTCGTTTTTACAGTTTACCTACCGAATCAATTCGGTTTTATGGCATATAGAAACATTTTGATTTTACGGTATACCGAATCATTTTGGTTTTAAGATGTACCGAATCATTTTCGGTTTTACGGTATGCCAATAAATACTAATATGATGCTTTTAAATTAATATTTTTTTGTTCAATCACGCTATATAAAAATAGTATAAATAATAATAAACAAATATGTACATAATATTCCTTGATTTAAGAATTT
This sequence comes from Neotoxoptera formosana, assembly GCA_022818045.1. Taxonomy (NCBI): domain Eukaryota; kingdom Metazoa; phylum Arthropoda; class Insecta; order Hemiptera; family Aphididae; genus Neotoxoptera; species Neotoxoptera formosana. The sequence continues at coordinate 88,801,632 of CM040630.1, forward strand.
ATTCAATTGATTTAGGTACTACTGTAGCAGTGCAGCTAGTATGGAATAAGAAGGAAATAGTATTAGATGTATTTTTAACAAAACGTTTAGTTATTGTTTTCAAAATTTGAGAGTTGCACAATCACTATACTGCATGGAGTCTTACCTGAGCCATGATAAAAATTTAAAAAAAAAAACAACTTTTCTATTCAACTTAGATATCAAGTTAACTTTTTTTCTCCCTATCGACTTTAATCGTTTAGTGTAAAATATAATGTTGTTATTAATTGTTTGTGAAATAAGAAATTTTGCTTTATAACTTGGCGTGCTTAAATTCGACTTAACTAAACTAGCTCAAGTTATTTTTCGACTAAATTGCCCACCTTTAAGTTTTTCTGTCTAGTTTACGGTCGACACTATAAGCAACTATGATGTGTAAACAACGAAATTGTTTACTATTCATGAAGCATTTTTTAAACACCTAAGAAATGTATAAATATTTAATAAATACTATAATATATAAATTATAAATATATTGCAATGTACCTAATAGCAACGATGACAGAATGTAATCGAATTTTTCGCCTTATTACTTTTTGTCACATTAATTTTGTTAGTCTTAACGTCTTTCAATCTAATTTTTTATTTAGTAGGTTACCTTGTGGTGGTTATGTTGTGAGTGTATGTGGGGAGAGCGGGTATCAACGGTGGCGATATAACAAATGTTTTTTTGTTGACTAACTATATTATTATTTTTAATTCTTTCAAATTCGTCAAAATCACACACACATTTGAAAATTATTTTGTAGTTACAAATTCATAAACAATTTTCTTTTTATATCTAAAATTTTAAAATTTGAATACTAGATTCTTATTCATAAGTTTTTCTACCTTTAATAACAAAAAAATGTCGGCAAGTGGGTACCGCCTTGCTGTGCAGTATAGCCGTATAGGTATCGACTATCGAGTAGGTAACTTTCATGGATTTGTTAAATTTGAATTCAATGATAAAAATAATATTTTTTTGATTTACACCATAATAAGTGAACTTATATAAGAAAACTTGTTTTAAAATTGCAATCCTTAGCTATACAAATTGAGCATTTTAGACATTTTTAACTAAAAAATAGTTTGCAAATGTTTGACAGTTTTATTGATTTTGGTAAAAATGTGAACTTTAAATGTTTATAAAAAAAAATTGTGCTTGTGTATATTTTTAATAATTTTAAACTGCTATCATAACAATTTATGAAGAACTAAAATATAAGTGCCTACGCTTGGACAGACTTCAGCAACTGCTGGATGAAAACAATAATTTTGATTGCACGTTTATTTATTTATTGTACAGTGGTATCAAACTCACTCCCTCGGCTCTTTCTTGAAGTTTTATCAAGACCACTAAACTGTAAGTATACCCATTCTACACGGTAAATAATTAAATATTCGTAAAAACGTGTATAGTGCACCTGCAGTGGGATTAAGAATATAATATTGCAGCCGCATAGAGTTAGTGTAACAACATATCTATCGCCGTACAGAAGAACATTTTTCCCACCATTATAACACAAAAATTGACTGAGAAACCGAGTCTCGTTAAAAAAAAAAATTCTTCTTATGGTGTTTGTATATGTATATAATAGCGGTACCTAATAATGTGTGTGAGATATAGGCAAACAGTATACGTATTATATTATCGTGGTGACCGGACTTGGCGTGTGTGAAAACGTTAACTGTCGGCTGTTTGAGAGCGATCGTCCAGCTATTACGCGATGGAGATAGAAAACAGGAAATTTGACGGTGATCGAAAGGTGTTTTTGTTCGTCTCACTGCGCGTAGTTTACCGCTTTGTCACACATAAGAGGAAATTCAATAAAATTTCAGGGGTGACTATAATATTTTCTTCGTGAGTAATGGGGGGCTAAGTCACCGTAAGCCCTCCCCCCCCTGATTACCGCCTATGCACACACCTGTATTTTATTACAAAGCTATTTGCTCGCAGTAACCATATTTCAGATATATCATATCACTGTACTACGGGTATATTATATGGTTTGACCTCGTGGTCGATTCGTGCGTTTTTACTATTTACGAATCAGAAATTGACAAGGATTTGCACAAAAATAATACAAAAATCTACAAAAATTATAGGCACTCGCGAGAGTCTGACACATTTTTTTTTCATTTAGGATTCTTCCGGAAATGCGTTTATATACTTTATAATATTATAATATTGTAAATGTTTCATTGCATGCTTTTGAATCGCATTGTATTTTATCGAGTCCATATTTTCGTCGCGGTCGTTTCATCAGGATCACTATACGTTATTAAATATCATCATGATGCTTCACTCTATCGAGGGATTATTCACCGTTGTAGGTTTAGGTAGAGGTATAGATGTATCATGTATAGATGCTTTTTACATTCACTGCGATATTTATCAATATTTTAAAAAGAAAAACATTTTTAAAAACCGAACATTTTTTATGCTCACGATTAGCTCAAAAAGTGTAAAAATATTTTTTAAATTGTACATTGTATGGAAAATGATAATCTCAACATTCGATGAAGATTTCAAGTGTCTATGGTAATTCGTTTTTGAATTACAACAAAGTAACAGAAAATCGTTACCTGAGAATTGAGAAATCGGTAGTTTGATAATACCCAATGTCGAATTTCAAACGCTCATAAAAAATTAGTTTGACTTTCCAGTAAACTTTTTTTTTTGTGTAAAAAGTAGAAAAACTTATGGAAAAATTAAAATCATGTGTTGAATTTTCAAATCTTAGATTTAAAACACAAACATTTTTATACATTTCTAAATCAAGAAAAACTGCAAGTTTTTGTGATTTTTAGGTATTTTTTCGAAATTTTAACTTTAGATGCTTATTAAATACTATTATAGACTTACGTTTAATTTTTTTAATTTTCACTCAAAGCAAGTTATGAAGAACCTTATATTTAATTTTAAAGTATTTGGACTGGTTTAAAAAAATGTTATCGAAAATAATAAAAAATAAATAAAAAAGACCAAAAATATGTTATGCCTATAAATAGCTCTCAAAAAGAGTCACAACATAATATTGAAAAATGTTATTGTGGATTAAAAATGCTTAAATAAACTACATTTGGTAAAAATGCATGTATCTACAATACGATTTAGCTACCCCAAAAAAACAAGATCGATTTTGTCAAAAACCAGTTTTACGTAAAAACTTCCGTTTTTCCTTAATTTTTTTTTGTTTTTCCTGATGCTTTAAAAAACGATTGGAAATTTTTAAAAATGACCTCTCAAAAGTACCAACTGGATTCACTTTCCCACCAGAAAAGATACTGATGAAGAAAATCGAAAATTTATTTAGACTAATAATTATAGTGTATAGGACAGACAGAAAAACAAATTTAATTTAATTTAAAAAAAACACAAATCGTTGTAAATAATTGTCAACAATTTATCAAATAATATATTCTAAGTAGTATTAGTAGTAAGTACATATATAAATATATAGGTAATTTATAACTATTTTGAAGTCATGCCTAGTGGCTAGTGTGTTTTAATTATTTTAAAGACTTGAGTCTCTCAAAAAATTATTTATTCGTAAATATTATAAATTAATAACTATTAAACATTTACAACCACTGTAGAGTACTTCAACATACAAACTAATAATAACTATTGTACATATATATTTATATTAATAAATATTATATTTGAGATCCCGATTTTACTAAAATATAAATTATATAATTAGCAGCATTGAAAAAATACTTAAAAAATTGTATTTAAATGGGTACAGATATACGTATATAAATATATATTTATATTGTGCAAGTAATAATTATTATATAAATTCGAAATCTAAATTTCCAATTTAGGCAAATGTTTTTATTTTTGCCAAATAAATTGTAATAGTAGTATTATAAAAATTAATTATTTTTAAGTCAATTGACTTGAAAAAAAATTAAAATTTGTTTAGAGTATGACTAATTGCTGTTATAATTATTATTAATTACTACATACTATTATGGTGTCATTCGCGGTAGTATAAAGTACGTATAATTAATAGGGCTATAAATTACAATTATAATATAATATATACTATTATCCTATAAATATCAAATCGAATACAAAATAAAACTATTGGTCCTATCAACAGGCGATATATTGTTATTTGTTACTTTAACATGTTTATTTTTAATGATCCAATATTGAATAAGCTGTAAGACATAATTGTGTAATACCAATGCACCATTATACTATACACATCTGTTGTATACTTGTTTGAAAAACACGAAGGAACAGATCAAAAGGAAATGCTGTGGTTTTTTGTCCCTTAAATCTGTTATAGATTTTTATAGTACCTATTAGATAAACGAGATAAACCCAATTCAGATTTTCCAATCTGTGGTTGTCCTCGTCTACTTTTGTTCGATATCAGAGAAAGTTTAAGCATTTGAGTATATTTTGCAACATAAACTATAAAGACTTATAAAGTCAAGTAGGTACCTACTTATATTATAGTCTGTTGGTAACTATTGATAATATTATTGTTCGTGTTTCCAACGATTGATTTTTATTTAAAAAAAAAAAAAGTTTAGTAGGACGGTAGGTAATATGTACACAGGCGTACAACAACAGTCGTCTGCAATTATAAATGTATAAATAATAAGTATAGGTACACAGTTTTACAATATCATAAACCGCTAATTTAATAATTAATGTGTTTGTATAGGCGTATAGCATTATACTTATTATGTGTACTAAATGGTATATTAAACTATTAACGATGTGTCGCGGTATTATATAGCCAACAAATTGTTTACGATATATTGTCTACATAATACATATTATCATATCTCATTTAATTAAGGATATAAAATAGGTAGGTAGGTTACCTACTTGTAATAATTTAGTTTAATTTTCCTTGCTTAAAAATATATCGCAATCGATTTTATTCCGTTTCGAGTGCCACAACTTCCTGGCCCCAAATTAATCATACGTACATAATAATATAAGACCGATATTAACAAAACAAAACAGTAAAAAACCAAAAAAATAAAATAAAATACCTGCGGATATCCTATTTATGTAGGCGGTAATCTAATATTATATGTTAGTCTAACATTATAATAATATGTTGATACTGCGCACGTTCCAGACACTCGTCGCAGTCATCGTCACGCATCGCTCGACTTGGCGCAAGGTCGTGCCGTTGCGTATAATAGTGTTGTATTATTTTATTTCGAAAGCGAATAATAAATCACATGGGTATTATCGTTCAGAAAAAACGGTTCTCTTGGCTAATCTTTTTTAGTATATATAATGCGTTTACGACTTTTTTTTAGTGATTTTTACAGCTGTTCGGAAACCTATAGGCAGGACTTGAAACCGATTTTGGATACCGGTTTTAAACACCGGTTAAAACCGTTAAAAACTGAAATTGAAATCGAAAAATATCAATACCGGTAATCAAAACCAAAATCGGAAATTATATACCAATATCTGAAACCGAAATCGAAATTGAAAAAAATGTTTTCGGCCTTGCTTATAGGTATAGGTCAGGAATGGCCAAATTTGATTAAGATCTACTGCAGAGAATACATTTTTTCTTTGAAGATCGACTAACGTAAAAAAATTATTTTTATAAAAAGTCCGTATCACTATAATAATGATAATAATCATACTTATATATAAATAATAAAATAAAAGTGTCAAGTTATCTAAAAATTAGTGTTTCGCATTAAATTACTAAATAGTTTCTAAGTTAATTAACATTATATATTGTTGACTTAGGAGCTTTTCATTGTATATCATTGGCATGTTAATTATACGATCTGAGAAACAAACGCTTGTTACTGCAGCTAAATATGCTAAACGATTACGCTACGATCAAAATGATCGTCAAAAATTGTATCTCGATATTCAGCTTTTAAAGCTTTCAAAGTGAAAAAATGCCATTATTTACACAAGCTAGTCAATCCGAAATATGTATGTAACTGTAACTATATACTAAATATGTAATAATGTTGTCTAACAATAAGAGGGGGGATCAACTTTGCAGAAATCGTCCGAGATCGGCCGGTCGATCGCAATCCGATACTACATAGTACAGGGATGGCGAACCTTTTGATAACTGCGTGTCAAATCAAAATGTTTGGTTTGATTTTATTTGCCTTGCATGTCAGAAACTTTGCAGACCTTTTTTTTTGCTTAAAAAATAATTAATTAAACATATAAACATGATTTTATTTGTTGTTAGGTATATCAAATATTTAATATATGACACGAACGACTTCAACAACATTGATTTTACATTTTTACTACAAAAAAAACTCATAGAGATTTTATTTTTAATACGATGATCTGATTATACTTTATAAAAAATAGTTCAAATTATTATTTTGTTATCGTCGTGTAAGAATGAGGATTTTCAAATCGACGAAAGCCAATAGTCAATACACCGCATATAGTTTCACTGTACAACTGTAGGAGAATTTCCACCCTTATTATTTATGACGTAGGTACATCAACCAACCTCTCACGATGCACCCCAAAGTACGGTTACTTAGGAGCGGTGACGCACTAGGCCGACGACGCCTCGCTAAGGCTGCACGCGTAAAACGCTAAAAGGGACAGAAGCCGGGGATCACGCGTTACCTACAAATAAAACGTCCACACGTGTCAATCTGAATAATAAACTACTTACAATAATGTGACGTACAAGCTCTTCAGCAATCCATTATTTTATTATGGACCTATAATACGCAATACGCTAGGTATACAATTTAAGTTTGGGGCTCGGCCAAACGATCGAATAGATATATTATATGTGTGTTTTAACAAGCTCTAGAAATTCAAATCCTGCAAAACACTCGGAAAAATCACAAAAGCCCCTTTTACGCGTAACTTAAATGTACATCAAAAGGACCTCTCGTATTTCTGTCGTTATAATATATTTGAAGCATCTAATAAGTAGGGACAATCGAGTCGCGATAACTCGAAGTCTCGAAAAACTTTAAAACTCGATTTTTGTTTTAATTCTCCTAGAAATTATCATAACACTCGATGTATTATAGGCAAGGCTGGGCATTAACGAGTTGATAAGTTACAAGTTAAGTTAAAAGTTAAGTTAATTTTAACTTATGAACTTAACTTACTAGTTCACTGTTTTAATTAACTTAACTTTAACTTAACTCATTTGTATCTACGTTAACTTAAAATTAACTTATATTAGGTATTTAAATATTCCCAATTAAGTTAGTTTTGAATTTTCAGAAAAATAATAATATTTATATAATTTATAAGTTCATAGAATATAGACAATATTATTAGGAAAAAAGATGTATTTACAAAGAATTTTACATAATAATTAATATTATTTTTTTCTTTTTATTAACTTAATTTAGTAATTGAAGTTAAGTTAATAATATTTCTTAATTTAGTTTAAACTTAATTGATGTTTTAAAATTGTCTATTAACTTAACTTTTAATTTAATTGAAAAAAAAATACTTAACTTAACTTAACTAAGTTAAAAAATATCATTAACTTGCCCAGCCTTGATTATAGGTATAAGCAGTCTTGTTAACTCGAATATAAAATTGTGATAAATAGATTAGTCGAATTATAATATTATATCTGTTATATCTGGTATTTTCGTAAACATAATATTATGTTTTTTCTACTAAACTGTATAATAAAAATAATAAACGACCCAGATACCAAAAACATATTATAATAATGTTTTTATATAATTACAAATAGGTATATTGAGTAATATTAAAGAGAAAATAAAAATGTTTTTGTAATATGATAGTATTATTGTTTGGCCAGGTAAGCATTATTACTATAATATTATACTAATTATATTGTTATTATAATAATTTAAAAAAAAAACGTTTTATAATATTTTAAAAATAATGTTAAATATTATTTTTAAAAAAATATTATATAAATGTTTTTTTTAGTATTATAATAACAATATAAGAAAAATAATATGGTAATAAGTAAGTAGTTATTATTTTTCAAATTTTCATATTTATTATTGTATAAAAGTAGTTATTTTTAAATAGGTATGTTTTGTCATACTTTTTAATTATTTATATTTAAATAGACCCTATGTCTATAGAATGGAAATCCCATAATTCAACACAGACAGAAAATATGATAAAATTAGTTGAAGTATAAGTAATCCCAATTATGGTAGAATAGGACAAAAAAAAGTGATAATATTAATTGTTTTAGGGGGCTGAAATCAAACTATCTAAGTTTAGCGATGAGTTTCTAAATGAGTAGATATAATTCGAAGCCATATGCCAATTACACGGCCATGTCAATAATTAGTCATAAAAAACCAAAAATTAATAACAAATTATTTTTCTACATGCTTATAATACCGCTGTATCAATATTTTTTTAGGTTTTTATAACATTAATGTTCATATATTTATCATAACGGTTTTTTTATCGTACAATTTTAAAATTATATAATACATTTCATTAGGTACATAACTCGAAGTTTGGAATTAATTTTGATAAATTCGAGTTAGGTATCTTGCAGTAAATTTTTATCCCCTTTCAACTTCGCGAGTTATAGCGACTCGACTGTATATGTTTTAAATAAATATACGCCCAGGAGGGAGCCCTGTGTTTCACCAGTTCACCACTAAAATACCCCTCTCATTGAGTACTGCAGATTGTAAAAACTCGAAATGAAGAAAAAGATAAATTATTATTATCGTTAAATTGTGTAGGTACTTCAACGTCGATAACATAATGCCAAAATATAATCGGTGACAAAATATAATATGTATATTAATAAATATTATTAGAATGAATAATATTGCGTAAATGCATAGTATTATTGTCTGATTTGTGAATTTATAAAATGCAGATCGTGTATAGACCGTGCAGATCAAAATATATTAGATCGTATTCAATTTTCTCGTTTGTTTTACCTTAATAATATGCTAAACAAAATAAACACTTAACATTAACATTTTTCATTTAAAAAACTTACCTAAACTGTCGGACTTAAAAATGCTTGTTTAGATTTAAACAGTGGTAAATATGATAATAATATATATTTGATAAAAAATAATACGCCGTGAAGCTTGCAGTATGACGTTGTACAAAAATTCTAGTGGGGTCCAATTGGGTTGTAGAATTTTAGGTAAAAGAAGTGAGAACCAATTCGAATGTAATTTAAATATTCAATTATTGTGATCCTCGAATTCGGTCAATGCCGCGCAGAAGTGCACCCACATCAGCGGCTTGCGGAAAGTATATTATTTATAGGTACCTATACAAAATATCAAGGCTGGGCAAGTTAATTAATTTTTTTAACTCGTTAAAAGTTAATTTCAAAAAAAAAAGTAACTCGACTTTGTTAAAGATAAGTTATTATTTTTCGTGTAAAATGAATTCTCATACCTTTTTATTAAATCTCGACAAATAACATAATAAATGGAAGTCTTACTATTTTTATAAAAATGTATGTACCTAATTGTATTTATTACAGTAGGTACTTATACATACTTCAATCAATTATATAAAATTCAATAAAACCCATATATTATAGTCTTATAACGTTTCTGTTTAATAATAATATTATACAAACATATTTTCTATGAATTAGCAATTGAAATATATTATATTATAATCTATTACTTATAACAACTTAATACAATACAGTATAATATAATTTATATATTAAACCTTTTTGTTATTTACTCAGTAGGTACTTATTGCGTTCTTTAATACGTCATATTATTGAAATCTCAAATACAGAAATAATGCGAACTTATTTAGAATACATAAATCCCTAGTATTTGATTTTTCAGACTTTTATTAATTTTTTTTTGTATAAAAATCAAAATATAATTTTAAATTGATGACGTTTATACCAGGAAAAATAAATAAATTAACGTGACTTTAGAATACAATATTAACTCGGTGAGTTAGAAGTTACTTTAAAAAAATTCAAACTCGTTAATTAGTTAGAAATCACTTATGAAAATAAAAGTAACTCGTTAAGTGACTTAGATAAAGGGAACATAACTTTTTAATACTTAACTTTAACCTTTTAACTCGTCAATGCCCAGCCTTGCAAAATATATAATATTATTCGGATATAGGTACAACTATATGCAATAAATGTTTACGGTCGTGTATCCACTGTATAAAACAACAATATAATAATGATAAATGGCGTAAAATGGAAACGAGTCGCAGCGAAGGGCAATCGTACAGCGTAACGAAACATTTTTTTTTTTCCCGCGTAAAGACGTGGATCTCTGCACGCCACACGATCATCGGTACCAGCTATACCGTATAATATTATATGGGTACCTACTAATAATAAGACGTATACCGACCACTATGGCGAATAAGGCCAAGTACCGTAACACAAATTAATTTTGAACGGTCTATGAATATCAAGCCGAGGACGTCGAACGAAATTTATTCTATCTGCAAAATGTACGAGTAGATTTTCATTTTTCACACTTGAATCATTTTTCTTTTATCCATATTCGAATGAAAAAAAGGTCGGCAAAATTAGAGTGAACAAGTGGTACCTACTGCTCTGCTGTACAGTGGGTGTCGAGTGGGGTCAATGTAATGGATGTGTTAAATTCGAATTCTATATTATGATATAAAATCATTTTATACGAAAAACGATTCTGAGCGAAGACGGTCTGTCAGTCTATACATAACTAAGTGCAGTTGAAATGTTAAATTTTCAAGTTGTTAGACCATTTGAAAAAATATTTATCGACAATATTAAAAAAAAAAACCCCGACAATTTAAATTTTATTTTAATCATAAATCTGAAAAATATGTAAATTTAAGTTGCGGTTAATACCGGTTTTAACCTGTTACAAATGAATATTCATTTAAATTGCAATTTTAAGGGATAATAGACAGTAGTTTCCCCGGTAAAGTGTGTGCATCTTTTTGTTATTCCTTGAAAACTAATGCTAAGACCTAAAACCTATTTTTTCTTTCTTGCAGTATCATTTCAACCCAGAAAAATTGTTGTTATTTATATAATACAGATAATCCTTGAAATTACCTCTAAGTCTAAACCCCTCTTTTAACTATCAAAAAACGTATGGTAACATTATATCATTCCAATTTAAAATTCCAACTAACAAACTTATTCCATATCATTCACCTTAAATAGGTAACAATTATTATTGTCAGTACCATATATTTAAAAAATATTTTCCTCCACATCCTCTTTAGTCAATTATTTCGTTTGAATATTTTTAGATAAGTAGTACTCGGCAATAAGTTTAAGTATTGCCCAGCTATATTATAGTCTACATACTAAAATCAATAATTATTATATTATTATTAATTATGTATGACATACTTCACTTATTTTAATTCGTTGAAAAATAGCCCGTATAGCCCTTATGGAATATGGATTATAGGCTACAGTAATATGATTTTTATTTTCTGTATACATTGTATAAAATAATATTTTAAAAAATATAAATTAAAAAAATAAATTATGTTGAATACGTCGCACAAATAGTATAATATTTCTTTGATCAATTTACTTAAAAATAAAAAGTTATAACCGAAAAAAAAACAGAAAAAAATTTAACTTTAAAATGGTCGGCAAGTGGGTACCGTTCTGCTGTATAGTATTATAGGTGTCGAGAGGGGTTCATGAGTCCAACACTTTCATGGATGTGTTAAATTTGAATTTAGTGATACAAAATCATTGTATAACAAAACGATTGTGAGCGAAGACGATCTGCCAGCCTATGCATAACTAAGCGTATTTTAAGATATTATTGCTTTTAAAATAATTAATTTTACTATTAATAATACAGTAGGTTGCATTATTTTTTGTAGAAAACATTGCATTTGAATGTTAATAATAATAATATAATTTAAAAGTTTCAAGTATCCACAATAAATATTTTTAAATTACAGCGAAATAACTAACATTGTTATTCTTCATTTAAATATCTAATTTCGTCCCAATTTGAACTTAAAATGTATAATAAAAAGAAACCATGTAAATATATTTTTTTGATTTTTTGGTTACACTATAAAATACTTATCTACGAGAAAACTTGTTTTAAAATTTCAATCCTTAGCAATAAAAACTGATCATTTTATACATTTTTAACTACTTAATAAGTTGTAAACATTCGAGATTACGATGGATTTGTTCAATATTTGAACTTAAACTGACTATAAAAAAAAGTTTGCATTTGTATCTTAAATATTTTTGAAACTACATTTAGAACAACTTATGAAAAAATTTGTTTTTAATTTTCAACCTTTACCTATAAAAATTAAATATAATTTGCAAATCGGTTTTCAGAATTTGCAAATCATTTCCCTGCCCGGCATAAACAAAATAAAACAGGGGGGCCAGCTTCATGCAGCCTCCCCACCACTTGAGATAAGAGTTTTAAAATGCTACCAACATTTTGCAAATAATTTGTATACATTTGCAAATCACTTTTCAGAATTTGCAAATCAATATTTTTTTTTATTTTACAAATTCTTTTGGCAGCCTCCCATTTGGAAAATTCCAGATTTGGAAAATATGCCTATGTTTTGAAAATTAATTCCAAATTGGTTTATAGATAAATAAATCTAATTTTAACAATAAACCCAAGTTGAATAAAAATTAATTCTAATTAAATTAGATCATATTAAATGACGTTTTATTCTACTAGACCTCTATTTTATCCAATTATTTTTGTCGTGTCCAGTTAGGATTTCCAATAATTCACACTTGTTTAAGTAATAAAATAAAAAGAGAATAGAAGTAGATGATAATAAATAATGAACTAATTAATAAGTTAATAGCAGGTAACCATTAGTTACGATATGTGTACATGATAGTGTAGTAATAAATTATATTATAAGTAATAATTAACGATTCGTAATATCATTATAAATATATACAAAACGTAAAATATTGGCTGACTGAACGTCTCCAAAAAAAATTGTTTTTCAATAAAGATTCGTCAGTAGTGTAGTCAGTATGGTGTATAATAATAATAATAATGTATTTGTATTTAGGTAGCTAGGTATGCCATATTATACAACATTTTCCCCGATATTGATTATACATTTTTAATCTATTTTATTTATTTTAAACTTTAATTGTTGGAATAAATATCAATTAATTATTAAGACCTATTATGGATACCTAAATAGGTACTGTTGACAAAAGAAATGAAAAGACCATTTAATCAATCTCGTTTTATTTTGTATAACCTCTTGTAAATTTGAATAATATCTAAATCCTATTTTTACTTACATAGGTGGTGGTGGTGGTGGTGGTTTGACGATTGAAAAACAAATCAGAGATTCCGTGAATATTCTATTTTTATTTTCGTAACTCGAAAGTGGTTCGTAGTTACCTTTAACTCTGCTGAAAGTCGACTATTAAAATTATAAACCATACGGCGTTTTGAATAGGCAATTTAGCTACACTATGGTCATGGGAATAAAATCTAATTTTCCGGTGCCTCGTAGTCATATTGAGTAAGTTAGGTATGGATATTATACTGATGTTTTCAAGGTGTATAATAATTATTCATGAAGATTATTTATTGAACGTTTATGTGTAAAAATAAATTGAGTACCTACTCAACCATCACTGTTGAAATAATATTGTAATAAACAACTCATGATTTTATACACATTTTTTGTTGTCTCTGATCTCAACTAATGCAGGAATATCGATTAATATTGAAAAGGTTCCTCTTGAAATTGTGAGTTCTTGTTTATAATGTTGTAGTTAGTGTTAATCACAAATTTCTATTTAGACCTGCAGTCAAGACACAAAAGTATTTCAATTTTCAATAATAGTAAAAAAATCATGTTTCTATAATTGTATATCATTGGTGGACATACGGCCACATATCGTATTTTGATAGGTACTAAGATATTTCTTAAGTTCAAACTTACTGTAATATTAATTATTTGTTATATTATTTCACTATTTCATTATTTATTACTCAAAAATGTTATCAATTATATTTTATGTGATAAAAATTGTTCTATTTTTATTCTTTTGATTCACTACGAATAGCAATGAATTCACAAGACTTGAGCAATGATTTGCACAGGTAAATTTTAATCTGTGTGTACATTTGACTTACCTATTTAAAATTCTAATCTAGTATCAACTAGAAAGGCTATCATTAATATTATAGTTATTTATGCCACAGTCAATATTTCAGTTATTATTCTCATTCATACCATTTAAGTTTTAATAATTTAACAATACATATTTTTTTTTTCGATATGCTTATATGGTGAATTTTTTGACATAAGACACTCATTATATCAAAAGTTATGACTTTTTTCAATTTTTTTTTTTACTTAATTTTAAGTTGTTAACAACATTTTTTATCCTTAAACGTTTTTTATTTTTTAAATGACAACATATTATACAGTTTTAATTTCTAAGCAGAATATTTTTCGGATCATTTCAAAACATAAAAATAAAATTTTGGACAAACAGCTTATGAGGCACTGATGAGCGGGGTGGTATCGTAAGCGGTTACCTAGCAAAATGTTGGTTCACTTATTAACTATTCGTCGAAAATTCGATTTTTCAGTATCAAAATTCTAAGAAAAATGTTTTGCTTTGGAATATGAAATAAAAACTGTATACTAGTCAAAAAAAGATAAAAAAAAAAACATTTAAATATGAAAATATAAAAAAATAATTTCTTAAAAAAATGTTTTTTAATTACTTGATTGTCATAAATTTTTTTTTAAAAAATGGTGATACTCATCAATATAATGAATGTTTTAGTTTGAGTGAATCACCTTGTTATGTATAATAATATACTAATTAAGTACATACAAAAATGACAGGGTAATATATATTATTCTCACCAAATATCACCTAGCACACAAAACTTTTTTTATTTTGGAAATTTACTTTTTGCTGATTGTTATAACACTTCATTATACTCATTATTTTTCACAGTAGGTGGTTTAAATTTATATTGATGAAGCAATCATACACAGGGGTGTCTGCAAACACAATATAATTTATTACTGTTAGCATCGGGGACGATTAAGTTTGATAAAAACCATCAATCGCCAAGATTGGCTAGATTGTAGGTATAACCTTTATCATCAAATACATAAGTTTATGTTTTATTTATTCATAAAATATATTGCGAGTAAACAAGGCACGTAAATAGGAATTACAGTATGTCACGTCACTATGACAATAATATTATCACAAATACGTCAAAGACAACAACAATATAATTACAAGTATCTGATGCGCCCGCGCACGCAACCAAAATTGTTTAATATAATTAATAATCGATAAGATGACACCAAGGTGGCCGTTATTGTTCGACGGCTGCATTGGCTGCAATACTTGGACTGTTGATCACCTCGCCTAGACACTCCAACAGCTCTTTTCGGTAGTCGTCAAAGTCGCCGTCCACTTCATTAATAGTCTGGTCCTCGATAACCCAAAGCGTACAATCCGTGTCACGGATCAGTCGTTCGTCGTGAGAGACAATTATGACACCTTTATTGCAAACAAAAACAAGTTAAAATTAGATGAAATTGTGCTGATTGGCTGAAGTGAAATGTATAACAATATACCCATAAAACATCACTTACCTCCTTTGTAATCGTTTATCGCTTCTGCCAGAGCGTCAATAGATTCAATGTCCAAGTTGTTTGTAGGCTCATCCTGTAACAATATGAAAAGTATTAGCAACGGCCATGGAAAAACAATACTATAAATATGTATTAGTTAAATTATGAGTGGCTTAAGAGGCTCAGCTTCTCCCCCTTACCGAAATGTCAGGTAATATTGTGTTATATGGATTGGTATATAATTGGTAATAATTTAGTTTTAGGAGATTTATGTTGCAAACAATTACACAATTTATATCACATATGATTTTAGCTTAAAATGTTGAGTAAATTAACGTAGTGGTTTCATTTTTATATACTTATACAATCAGGTAATAGGGAAAAAAGATTTTTTTAATTTTTTTAATCGTCTTGCTACTTTCTATATTACATAATATTATTTATTATTTTTTTTCTTTGAGTTGAATGATGCGGTGTTGTAGGGCTTACCAATATAATGACGTCGGGAGCATTTAGACAGAGTTCAGCCAGGGCAACACGGGCCTTTTGTCCACCGGACAGGTCCTTCATGCGGATGGTATGGGCATGGCCAGCCAGCCCGAAAGTACCCAGCTGCTTGCGCGCTTTCTCGTATGGCAGGTCAAACAACCGCATCAGGTATTCGGCAGGCGTCTCTTCGGCTGTCAAATGTTCGCCGGAATGCTGGTCATACTTTCCAAGTTTCTGTGAAAATTGATTTAAGACAATTTTCAGTTTCAATCAACTATCAACGAGTAAGTGTGTATACATACCATCCGATGGTTCTTTCGCATTTCCCCGTTGCTAGGCTCCAAGTCACCGGTCAACAGCTTGAGGAACGTCGACTTGCCTACACCATTGGGCCCGACAATAGCTACCCGGGAGTTGAGGTCAACGCCAAAATCGACGTTCTTAAACAATGGCTTCTGAGTGGGATATGCGAAACTCGTACCTGTGCAATTAAACGAGGGACAATATCAGTCGATGACATATTAACCTTTAATAATAATATTGTGTCATGTGGATTAGGTTACTGAAGACGACTCACTATGCAGACCCAGTATGGGTGGCTGTAACGGACTGGGATCGGGGAACGAAAATTTGACATTGTAGTCTTTAGGCTTTTGCAATAGCTGTGTGGGTTCCGTGTTGTCATCGTCGTCTATGCCGGCACCTTTACCCGGTTTGCCCTTGTTCTTTTCTTGTTTACGGGTCAATACTTCTTTTTGTTTTTTCTCCTGTAATCACATAGTATTTTCATTAGAGATTAGCTCTGAGCAGCGGTCGGGTTGACAACGAAAATGGAAAAACTCACGGCTTGCTTCTTGGATTGACCTTGTTGTTTCATTTCCTTCAGCCGTTTCTCCTGTTTCTCGTACTCCTTGACTGTCTCCTTTTTTTTCTGCGAGTACATTTTTTTGAACATACTGTAATTACCTTTGTAGTAAAACAATCGCTTTTGGTCCAAGTGAATGATTTCGTTACACACGTTGTCCAAAAAGCTCTGGTCGTGAGATACGACTAACAGTGTTTTCTTCCATCCCTGCAAATAACTGTTAACACTCTGTTAATTTAATAATCGTTGATTTGTGCAAAACATAGGTAACTCGATGAGCAAAACACCCGTGGGACGCAAAGATATTTGCATCAACCAATTCAAAGTGACTCACTTGTCCAGCCAGATGACGGCGTTCAGGTCCAAATGGTTGGTAGGTTCATCGAGTAACAACAACGTAGGTTCCAGAAACAGGGCCCGGGCAAGAGACACGCGCATCCGCCAGCCTCCCGAGAAGTCTTTGGTGGCCCGGTCTTGCATGGCCGCGGAGAAACCGAGACCGGCAAGTATGCGCCGAGCACGGGGTTCAGCCGAGTCCGCCCCGAGAGCCTTGAGCTCGTCGTATACCTATGTGACGAGGAAAAATGGTGTCTTAGAGATACATCGAATGATAACCAAACGCCCACGATTCTCTCTACTAACTTCGTTTAGTCTTTCAGTTACGTCTTCGCCCGTGCCTTTTTCTTGGGCTTCCTCGAGTTTTTTGCACTCAGCTAGCAACTCCGTACACCGCGTGTCCGCTCTAAGTACTGCTCGAACCGCCGTTGTTTCATCAGCCACTACTTCCTGTTCACAGTATAGGATGTCAATACCCGGTGGCACGTCGAACAGCCGCTCGGCAATATGTCTGAGTAGGGTTGTTTTTCCGTGACTATTCGAAATTACATCGTTATTAGACGACCAGGACGAAAAATTAATAAACTAACTAATATTGTCACAACGGCAACCGTGAAGATGCAGTCGATAGGGGTTTGTTAGGAGAACATTATAGCCCTTACCCGTTTGGTCCGACCAGACCATACCGCCGGCCATGGGCAATCAGCAGGCTGGCATTGACGAACAAGTCCTGACCCTTGGCCGCAATGCTAAAGCTATCGATCTTGATGTCGACTGCGTGCTCCATAGCAGCTAGCTGACCCGCTGTCTTTTGAATCTGTGACACCGAGAAGTTGGCACCCAACTCACTGTGGCCCTGACCCCCTTTCTTGGTCATCAAATCCATTTGTTTCTGATACTCCAACTTAAAACAACAAACGATACGGTAATTACAAATCGAAACATGTCCAGCGATTATTGATAATTATTCACATTATATCACGTGTACCTCTTTTTTCATTTTTTTCTTCTCTTTATGGGACAGTTTATCGGATTTGTTTATGACGTCCTTAGTTTTTGATTTTGGTTTGGGCACTTTTACTACCTCCGGTACAGCCTCATCTTCGAATTGGTCTAATTAGTGTGCATACATTATTAAAGCACGTTATCGTATTTTGATATGCGCTATTACACAATATTATGATGTACTGGTAAAAAAAGCTTACCCGTATTATCGTAATTATGGCCATCAGCGTTAATCGACGTCGTCACTGCGTCTTCGGCGTCAGCTACAACATCAGCACACTGTTCAACGGACGTTTCCTCGTCACATTTTTCTTCCAAATCTACTTCTTCAGCATTTAAAGCTGGCTTTTTCTTCTCATCTTCATCTACCACCACTAGAATTACCATAAATCGGATAAATTAATATTAACGCCCTGGCGGTGGTGGCACCGTCAATATAGAATTATTATTATCACAGAAAAAATAAAACATACCATCAGCTTTCATTGCCTCTATAAGGATATCCTCATCGTTATTTTTCTTCTTATTTTTTTTCGATTTCTTTTTTTTTCCTGCTAGCTTAGCGGCTTCCAGCGCCTCATCTATATCGTCGTCATCGTCGCCTATGTCTTGATCTATAACAGAAATACCGACACAAACGTAAGTTAAAACATGTAAAACGTTCTGAAGAACTGCTATGGATTGTCAAACATAAAGTAGTCTTAATGTACTACTGCACAATATGCAATTAGCGCTAGGAAACACGTACCCCAACAATTACGAGAAAATGATTAAATAACAGTAAGCGTAAGTCATTACCTGGCATGGCTGTCGGTGCACTGTTGTCTTCATCACCGGTGACCTTTTCGACTTCCTCATTTTCTACTGTAGTCAGATCATCGTCAGCATCTACAATTTGTTCTACGACGTTATTCGAAGGTTTATTGTTGTCACCAATTCTGACATCATCGTCTTGAACTATAACAACACGCGATGATTTTTATTAACAGCCATTTATATATACCATCTAACTTCTAACTCTCCCCCAAGATTGAAAAAAAAATATCTAAAATTATTAATATTAATACACTAGTAACAAGTGAAATTAATAAATGTAATACAACAATCAAATTAAGAAACATTTGGAATAGTTCTCTTACAGTTATACAATCATAATTTAAAAGTTTATTACTAACCCAATGTGCCGTCGTCGTCTTCCTCCAAATCAAAATCTTTCTTCTTCCTTTTGTTTTTTTTCGACATTTTTCCAGTTGTAACTTTTGTCGGTTTATCATCAATGACTTCTTCAGTCGGTGATGTTGCCACTATGCTAGGCAAAGTGTTAATGTCTTCATCATCATCATCAACTAAAAAAAATATATAAATAAAATATTAGTGATTAAAAAGCAATTGAAGGAGTAAAAATATAAAATGTTAAATACGTTTAACTCCATAAAAAAAATGATGCAAACATATTTTGTTTTGCTTTTTGAAATGAATACAAATATAACAGTATTTACAAGTAGATTAATTATTTTATTAAGCGAATAAGTACAGTAGGCCAGTACTTAGGTCTAATACTTAAGTGTTCAAAAATAATATAAACCATTATTAAAGTTAAAATTATATGACAGTCACATGGTAGAGATATATTAAGAACATTTAAAACATTATTATAAGAGATATGAAGGGGTCTGTAGATGTCGAATTTAAATGAGATAAAACATAAAAAATAATTTTGAACAGATTTTAGCATAAGATTTTGTTATGACGTATTATTTATCCAGATGAGGAGGCAGTTCTCTAGATTGGATTTAACAAGAGAGAAATACAGCATTTTTAAGGGAATAGAATCTGAGAATGTACAACAAGTGCGTTTAATATATCGTAAGTTATGAAAAGCTTTATTTTTGATCATTTCAGTATGAGAATTCATTTATGACTTAATTTAAAATCAAAAATTAGATTTTTAAATTGAGGAACAAGCTTGATGATAAAGTCAGAAATAGAGTATTAATAGTTAATAGTATTTTTTATTAGGTAAAATTTCATAAATTTACATTTATTAATATTTTAAAATAGATGATTCACAACCTAACCTAACCTAATCTAACCACATAACTAGGTTATTAATATCTAATTGCAAATTCGTAGCATCTTGTTCAGATTTTATAATTTTTACTAGTTTGGCGCTGTCAGCAAAAAGAAGGATATTAGAATTAGAGATAACATTAGGAAGATTATTTATAAATATATTAAAACAAAGAGTTGAGAGGTGGTTACCTTGAGGGACACCTGATGGAACATCAAACTGCGCAGAGGTAAACTTTATATATTTAAAAATTTGGTAATGCCCAGATAGGAATGATTGAAACCAATTTAGTAGGAAACCGGAGAATCCAAATAACTGTAATATTTTAATAATAATTATGTGATTAACTTGGTCAAATGCCTTTGAAAAATTAGTATAGATAATATCGGTTTGTGCATTTGTTTTAAAATAATGAACAATTATATTTTTTTTTAAGGCTAAATTATTACAAGCAGATTGTTTGGGAGTAAATTCATATAGGTGATTTGTAAGGAATAATGAACAAAAGTTTGATCATTTTGACAAAATTAAATGTGAAAATACTATTCTAATGGTTAAATTAACTTAGTAATGGGATAACAAACACAAAATCTGTCAAAAACTAATCCTATAATAAACTACCTACTCTGATTTAAATGTATATTTGAGTGTTTATATTGGGGTTTATATGCTACTGGTATTCTAAATAGATTTGATACTGTGACTTTAAAAACTAGTACATTACTCTTAGTACATTATACAAATATACATTTTTTTAACTGTTCCCATATTATGCATATTTACCCTGGCATTGTCTACTGGTTGTATTTCATCTGCTTAAAAACTAGGTTTTGTTACTTCTATTTTTAAAAATATTATGATGCAACTAATATAACTAATTATAGCCAAAAATATTTTAATAATACTTAGACTTTTTAAGTTTATTACATGTAAAAATATCATATTGTTAACATTAAATAACATAGTCTTATTAAAGTTAAAACAACTGCCACTAATCAATTCGTTTTTTAGAAATTTTTATTGGACGTTATTTTGTTCTGTTATAAAAACTGTGTCATTATTATAGATTTTTTAAATGAACAAATATTATTATTATTAAATAATATTATTTCTAAACTTTAAGTCATTGGTTTTCGAGACCATTTCTGACTTGGATTTCTTTATATCAAAAGGAAACAAATTGTTAAGTAAAACAATTTTTATCAATTTCATTAAATATTCTTTCTGGAGTACCTCCTGGTTATCATTCAAATTATTTTGTAAACATACATATTATAATATACATTTTTTAGTCTCTTGACATTTGTAATTTGCCAATAATATGAAATTGATTTGTCTTATGAAAAACTATAATGATATTATAAATATTTTTGCTAATAGGTATGAAATTGATAAATCAACATTAAATACTAAAAAATGCAAAGCTAAGACATTCTCAAGGTCTCAAAACTCTATTGGGAGCAAGTTATGAAGTAAAATATAACTATTTAAAAATTCTCATAACTTGTTGAAGAATTAAAATATCATAAAAAACCAATAAAAGTTTGATACTTCACTCAGTTTGATATTAAAGCTCATTACAAACAAATTGTAACTGCTGATCACAAATGTATTAAGACAACACATGCAGTTTTGGCGTCTTTAAATAATTATAATATTATCATACTCAAATAGGTCAAGTATGGTTTTGTATTTAAATACATAATTTAAAAATGATTAACTAGGTTTTGTAAATCTTAAATAACTAGGAGCCCTTGCACAAGTAGCTACTTAGCAGTGCTATACCGCAGAATGCGAAGCTAATAGTTTAACTGTCTATAGTGCTTCCAATTTGTGGCTGGGGTCATGTATGAACCATCCATATTTCTTGATGTATTTCCAACTACAGCGCTACTGAAAGGCTATAAGGGAATGACTTCAAAAAATAATAGTTGTACCTGCTGAGTCGATTTCCAATTCTTGTTGTTGATTCTTGTTCTTTTTTTTATTCTTTTTAGACATCTTATTTCCACGATTTGGCTGGGGGATTTCTTCAACATTATCATCATCATCATTATCATTTAATTTTGCGTCTGCCAATAGATCAACTAAATCTATACATTAACAAAACAAAAGTACTATTAAAATTAAGATATAATATTATTTGATAACACATATTCATTCTAAAATGAATACATTTTTGTTATTTGTTTGTTTAACAATTATTTAACACAAATTAAGCTAAAACCAAGATTCTTAAATTATTTAAAAAATATCTAACTTTTAAATTATTTTAGAATAATAAAAATAATATAAATTATCAAGGCTGGGCAAGTTAACTAATTATTTTAACTCGTTAAGTTAAGTTGATATAAAACAATTTAAGTTAAGTTTAATTTTCTTATATAATTAACTCGTTAAAAGTTAAAAGTTGATTTGAAAAAAAGTAACTTAACTTAGTTAAAAATAAGTTACTTTTTTTTCATGTGAAATTAATTATTATACCTTTTTATTAATTCTTAACAAATAACATAATATAATGGAGGTTTAACTATTTTTAAAAATATATGTTATTGTATTACTTACATTAGGTAGGTACCTACTTGAATCTTGTTTAAACTTTTTAAATTTTTTTTTGATAATACCCACTAAATTTATAAATTGTAATTATTAAATTTGTTAGTAGATTTCAATAAATTACACACAAAAATATTGGATACAAATTAACTTATAATATTTATTATCATTCTTGAATGAAATATTTATTGAACTTTGACAATAATGATATTTCAAAATTAGTATCAGACATGGAACACTTTCTCCTATTAAAAAGATGTCCACCAGCACTAAATTGACGTTCTACGTATCAAAATATAATTTTAAATCTATGAAATTCATATTAGGAAAAGTAATTAATGTGACTTTAAAATAAATTAACTCGTTAAGTTAGAAGTTACTTAAAAAAAAAAGAAACTCGTTAAGTTATAAGTCACTTATGAAAATAAAAGTAACTCGTTAAGTAACTTAGTTAAAAGCAACATAACTTTTTAACTCGTTAATGCCCAGCCTTGTAAATTATTAATACTAAGCCATATTATTTAATCGAAAATCATTTTTTTTTTGCAAAAATAACTTATAAAAAACCTTGAATGTTTGAATTATGGAATAATACAATAATATGACCGTGGTTATTTAATAATCTTTATATCATATATTTTATAACAAATTTTTATTCGGTATAAAATCAGCTTCTTTTAAAAGTTGATTTTGATAATCTAAACTTATTATTTTATAATATTATATATTACTTTACAGTTTAAAAAATAATATTAGAATTAAATTTTAAATTTGATGTTATTTATAGTTAGATAATATTATTAACTAAAGTTAACTAAATAAAAAAATATATACAATCAATTGTAATTCTTTGATTGATACAACCACATTTACTTCACTGTTAAGATTTAGATTATATTACTATAAAACTGAAATAAGTTGATGACTCAAAAACTATATAATCAAACTATTTACCTTCTGCATCATCATCCCAATCTTGGTTTTTATTTTTCTTTTTGTTTTTTTTTGAAATTTTATTCCCACGGTTAGGTTGTGGCTCATTGGCTGTTGCATCATCATTTACTGCTGAGGCGGCTAAGGTATCTACCAAATCTATAAATTTAAGATTAAAATAATGATTTTAATAATAATTTTTATGTACAAATATTTTACTACTTATATATTTTGATATAGGTGACTAACAAATAAAACTTCAGTAAAAGTGTCAAGTCACATAATAAAATATATTATTTACATTCCAGGGGAAACTTATTATATACAAATACAATAATACCTATATATTTATTAATAGACTATTTAAGTCATAACTGACCAGTATAATTAGACATTAGCAGGCCCGGATAGGTTAGTATAATATGTTAGTATAACATTAAACAAAGTAATGCCTTATTTCCTATTTCGTCAACAAATGTGATAAGGTCATTACTATTTATTAATATTACAATTTGGGGAATATAGGCCACTATAGCAAATTATGGCTGGTAGGAAAATATTTCTAGAAGGGTCAAGACTACCCAATTCGACCCTAAACACTAGTAGTAGGTAGTATTAGTAGGTGACATTATTTGATTTGAACCACTGAGTATTCAGATTTCAATTTAAACAAGTTTCATGAAAAAAAATTCACTACAATATAATGATTTAAAATAAATTTTTACTAGTAACAGACTATACTGGTATTTTGATGCTTGCACTAAAAGAGGCTTTAAATAACAGAAAATTAAATTACCTAAACAAAGTAGAAAAATAGGTAGACAATTAATTGCTGTTTACAAAATATAATGTTTAAATAAAAGTCCAACTTGAATATAACATGTAAATACTACCTCAATACATTCTTTTCAATTTTAGTTCTAAATGTTCTTATGCATAATATATGCATTTGTCGAGAGAATGTAGTTGCGCACAAATCAAGATAATATATGTAACCTGATGAAATCACCTAAATCCTCAATTATATAAATATTATTAATATAAATACTCAATTTGAATTTTCCATGAAGACGATAAATACTATTAAATATTAATGTAAGTACCTAATATTTATTAAACAATATCTATAACCTCAATGACTGGTATTTTTTTCTTGTTCGTTGAAAATTTCCATACATTCAATGGTGTACAACTCAAATAATACATAACTTAAATTAATTTTTATGCCCCTTGTAAATTGACTTTTTGAGACTTGATTGTACTACATATATTTTCAATATTCTGCTTATCTTACAAACTTAATATTTATTATGTAGCTTACTATTTAAAACAATTGCAAAAATTGATATAAAAATTGTTTTTCACAAATAAGTTAACTCAATGTATTTCCCGATCTTTCCAATATTAAAATTAATAAACATTTATGAATGTATTAGCTTTAAAATAAACAGTATAATATCAGGTTATACGAGGTAGTCTAGGAAATATTTTGGAAGTCAAAATAATTCAAAAGTACCCTATTTTGTAATGTAAGATTCCAAACACAATAAATTAAAATATAAAATATTGTACCTTCAGATTCATCTTCCCAATCTTGATTTTTGTTCTTCTTTTTGTTTTTTTTAGAAGTCTTATTTCCACGGTTAGGTTGCACAGGTTCTTCAGCTGTTGTATCATCAATTTGTGCGGCAGCCAATATATCCACTAAATCCAAATATTAATAAAATATTAATTGTTGATACATTTTAGAAAGAACAGTTTGTAAAGAAAAAATAATTAAATCTTTAATTTAAATGTATAGATTTTACAAGTAGATACACAATGTAACATGAACAGTTATTTACTTATAACTTCACATAAAACTTGGTAATTGGCAGTGTTGTATAATGATACATTTTTAAATATCTAGATAAAGATAAAAGATACATCACAATTTAATCATCTCTATAAAAATAAAATATTAAAAAATGTTATCTATTAGACTTGTTTATTTAATGTTTTTTAATTTAAGTTCAAAAAGTAAGCATAGCGCTAATTTTTAGCTAATTTTTAAGTTACCATAAAATGTTAAATGTGACATCAAAAAACAGAAGTTAAAAATTAATTAGACTTAAGAATTTTTTTTACACATATATTTTTCATTTTTAATATTGCATTAATGGTTTATTAATTGTATTTCTTATAATTCTTTAGTGGTAATAAATAATAATACTAGGTACTAGTGTACTACTAATTTATAATATGTACTTTATCTAGATAATTTATTTATTTATAATAACTCGGATAACATAATTCACATTTATCTGGATAAGATGAAATATAAAAATATACCATAGAATATACCTATCTAGATAAAATACAACACTGGTAATTGGAGACATTTTATTAGAAAAAAACATGTAGAGATAGAAGTCGAGAATACATTTAATAAGATTTACCCTCATAAATGTGATATCTAATATACATATATCAACAAAATAAGTACCGTAATAATAGAAAAAATTATTCAATAAATTAAGAAGATATTTGTGCACTATTTGTTTCTCTCTCTGATTCACATGCAAAATAGTGAATTTTGAGTTGAACAAAACCAATCTTGTGCTGTTAGCACTAATGTTAGAGTGAATTGACCTATTACAAACTTAAAGATGAGACTATTTTCTTGTGCACTCATAGGCGCTCATTTATATTTTAATTTTAAAGTAAGTTTTTAAGTAGGTAACTATGTACAAGATGACAATTTTAAAATGCTCTGACATCCTTCTTATATAATAATGCTATACATATTCAATCTATTCACTGTATAATAGAGTGGCATATACTTTCAGCTGTTTAAATTTACCTTTTACCTACATTGTTAAATATTTGATACTATTTATTAATAATGTAACTAGCCAACTAGGTATTCATACTTTTTACAAGACCAATTGTGTTTTGAATAATTTACTTATATGAATCATACAGCAAGTAAATTCTACAGTCCAGGTAAGTAAATAGTTGAATAAAAAAAAAAAAAAATTGTGCCATTGAAAGTGTACAACAGACAGAATGGAAATGTTAGTCTTCACAGCACTTGAAAGAGTAAAAATTGGCTATCACATCACAGTGTTTAAATGTTTCAGAGATACTACCACAGAGATGTGCAGCGTCTATAGTGGCATTTTTTTCGGACGGAAACGCAGGCTTGTATTAATACAGTCGTAGGCCCTAGACACTTTTTTCAATATAGAATAAAACCTACCATGGTATTTATATTTTATATTATAGCACACTACTTTCTGTTGTAAATTAAACTAATTTAATAATAACTAATATATAAGACAAGAGATAATCATCAATTATGTAGTATGTTATACTGCTATAATAACAAAACTTTTTCGAGAAATTTTCTGTTTGATGTCAAACGATTTAATGATTTTTTCGGTATCTATTGATTGTTGGGAGTAATTAGTATTCAATATTGCAAATACCTACCGATAATGAATATAATTTACTTTGCACAATAATTAATCGCTGCCAATTCTTAACACTCTTCAAAACTGAAAAATGATCTTTCACCTTCCCAAGCGCGATTTCCCAAAAAATCAATAAATATAGCGTTGTTTACATTTTTGAAAAATCTGATTCGTAGGTGATTCCGATAACGAACGTTGAGTCCAAATAAAATGTTTACCTAATCGTATCGTGCTAAATATGTACAGTTTGTAAATAATAAAAAAGACATAAAATATCAACAAAAAAATCGTATACGCAATAGTTTTTCGTAGGCCTAAAAATATTTGTAGGCCCTAGGCACAGTGCCTAAAATAGTGGCTCGGCGTTAATACGGTCCTGCGGAAACCGTAGCCACAACCGTGGCAAAATAATACAATAAGCGACCGGACTCACCAGCCGAACTGTCGTCGTCGTCGGCCCAATCCTGATTGTGCTTGTTGGTTTTCTTCGACTTTTTGGGCGGCATGACTAGGAGTCGCGAACAGATAAAATCGCCAGGCGCTGTGGAAAATTCGAAAACGCGACGGGAACGACCACGGCGAGACTAGGCAAGTCGCGCACAGCGGAGCGGCAGAGACTTTCCACTTTAATCGGCACGTGAAATCGAAAACACGTTACGTCGTCGGCCGAGATAAGGCGATAACGCCGAGACGTGATTACAGCGGCGGCGACTGATAAGATGGCGCCACCGCCGCCGCTGCCGCCGCGACAGTTCTCCGTCGGCGGTATCTGTGCATCATCGTAGGCATAGGTGGTTGTCACACTGCGACCGGCGGCACTCGGCAGCGTTTCTCAACCGCCATGTTATTGTCGGTTTCCATTATCAATTATTTATCACCGCCGAGACGCAGCAGCCTCGTACGCGCCGCACACAAAGTACGCCGTTTATCATCATCACAACAATAATAATAACAATCCGGACAGTCGCGAT
Organism: Neotoxoptera formosana; assembly: GCA_022818045.1. Taxonomy (NCBI): domain Eukaryota; kingdom Metazoa; phylum Arthropoda; class Insecta; order Hemiptera; family Aphididae; genus Neotoxoptera; species Neotoxoptera formosana. The sequence goes on from CM040630.1 coordinate 88,829,905, forward strand.
ATTACGAGACCGGGATTGGCGTTTCCGTCGGCTGAACTCGAGAAGCACCTATACACGAGTCGGTTCGACGCGCGCGCGCAAACAGCCAGTCGGTCGCACGAAACGATGTCGTCGCGCTCAGGCTCGTCCCTGGGAGGCGGCGGTGGTGGCGGTCTGTCGGCCGGCCACCACAAGCTGGCCGAGAAGCTGAGCTTGATCAACGACCGGGGCGTGGGAATGCTCACTCGCATCTACAACATCAAAAAGGTACGTTGCCCCGGACTTTTTTTTATTCGCCGTGACCGCCTCGTTCCACAAACACATTCCCGTCTGACGAAGGCGGTGGCTACGACGGCGGCAGTGTTGGTCCCAGTAGAGTTACGATTGCCATAATGCCACGGTCATGAATAATGCGTAGGGACCTACGTGTGGATAGTGGATAACAGTATGTCTGAGTAAAAACCATGGTCGCTTAACGTTTATTTCCGTGCCCAGTTATCTTGTCAAATTCAAAAACTAAAATACATGTTCAGCGGTAGGCATTTTTTTGAACACTACAAATCATAACAATGAGCTAAGTGATGAGTCACACCGTTTAATAGATATTGTATTAGAACAATACATAATGTGTTTTTTTTTTATTGCTCTACACTTTTCATAACAAAACTGTAATTGACATAGGTAGATAGGTAGTTAAAATGCTAAAAATGCAGTTGCATTACACTAAATACTAATATTTTTTAGATAGTGCATGTTCGTAACAATTCCAAACACCTAACCTATGACAATGAAATATTTTAGATACATATTTTTCATTATATTATATTATAAATAAACATTTTTTTCAAGTTTATTAGGATTTAATAAAAACATTCTTATAGATCTTTAAATTAATGAAATTTAAACTATAAAACAACTGCTTACTATTTTGAATAACTTAAACTACAACTGTAATAATTTTGGTAACATATTTTTACCTTAAGATTATTTAGAACTAGTCGATAGATAATTATTTTGAATATATATTATCTTTAATTATCCACCTATTTATTTATTTAATCTGCTACTTTGATGAAAAAAAAAAATCTACACTGGAAATTATAGTTAGTCTTCAAACTTTTTATGAATAATTTAACGTTTGTGTAGATAAAATATAAATAATTTAAATTGAACTTGTAGATCAGGGCTCGTAAGTTCATGCCCTAAAAAATGCCTAAGTAAGCATGCATTTATGCACTCAAAATTGGCAAAATATGCCTCAAAAAGTTAAGAAATATACATTAATATGCACTAAATATCTAAAATTATGCACTTAAGAAAATCATAAACAATTTTTGAAATAACATGAATTATCCATTCATTTTTTTATAATTATATTTTATTTTTATAGGTCACAATTAAAAAAAATAGATTTTAAATACTATTCTTGAACCTTCATGAACTGTGTATAATGTACAAATGACCGAATTTCCAAACATTTCATATAAATATATAATTTATTAACATAATATCATGAAAAATGATAAACTATCGCATTTTTTTTTTTTGACAAATGTTGATTCTTTCATAGTATTTCCATAAAAAAATGCATATTGATATAATAATATAAGGAATATAAAAATCATGTATAATATGCCCGTTAAAATAGAAATATGCGTAAATATGCCAAATAGGCAAAAAACCTCTAAATATGCAAAAACATCCAAAATAAGACTTGACATATTTAACCGTGGTACCTTGAAATGGATTTCTCTGTCATCTAGCATTAAATTCAACTTAGCAAGATTGATATGCAAATGCATGAACTTACGAGCCCTGACTATAACCAATGATAATGAAAATGCAAACATTTAATATTTAGCTTTAAAGAGTAGCTATACCTATTAAATAATATAGATGGTAACTCTAGGTCAAACAATATAATTAATTGTACTACTTTATAATGTATTATTAAGTATAATTTTTAAAATTATTTTAATGACAGGCATGTGGCGATGCTAAATCCAAGCCAGCGTTCCTGTCTGACAAAACACTTGAGTCTGCAATCAAATACATTGTGCGCAGGTTTCCCAATGTAGACATTAAAGGTGTAAGTATTTTAATAGATAGTCATAATACACTACTTAGTACAAATAATTGCTTTAATATTGACTTTTTTTTGGAATTTGATAAACAAAAATAGCTTCAGGCCATTACACCCATACGTAGCGATATCATAAAATCACTGTCTTTATACTATTATACGTTTGTCGACCTTCTTGATTTCAAAGATCAAGTGTGTGAACTACTGACTACCATGGACGCATGTCAAGTAAATTTGGATATTGTAAGTTGCATAATATATTATATTTTTTTTAATTTGTCAATAAATTGTTACTACCATTGCTTGTATAACTAATATTTGTTGACTATTATCATTGTTTTAATAGACTGTAAATTATGAGCTAACACGAGCCTACCTTGACTTAGTGGCCACATACGTAGCCCTCATGGTTCTACTATCACGTGTTGAAGATCGCAAGGCTGTGTTAGGTCTATTTAATGCTGCACATGAGATGGTACATAATCAGAGGTAATTAATTTACTTTTTTACTACTATGTAGAAACATAGAATGAATAATAAACTCGCACAATCCAGCCATCTAAGACATTTTTAAAACCCCCAGTATCTTTTTATCCGCAGTATGATCAACCTATGACAAAACAGATAGGTTTTGTCACTAATAATGCAGTTTATTTTTTGGATGTGTGTCTTTTTTTATCATGATATTTTAACATAGGTATCTATGATATTGATCTATGGTATTTTCACGGTTCTCATTTTTATTTCCCACTTTCAGTTTATTAATAATTTGTTTTACAGTGATCTGAGCTTCCCGCGTCTTGGCCAAATGATTGTAGACTATGAGCAACCAGTCCGTCGGTTAGCTGATGAATTTGTGCCACATACAAAGCTTTTATCTGGAGCTCTTCGTTCTCTTTGGCCTGTGTATGTGCAGCGCAACCTGACAGCAGATAAGTGGAGGTAAGAGCTATTTAAGAGCTATTATAACTTTGATAACAATTTTTTTTTTGTTTTTTTTAGCAATCCTGTCTGTCTTATTATTGCCATCTAGACTTTATAAACTGTAGATTAATACAATTATTTTCCTAGGTCTGACCAGAAACTCAGTCTAGTGGGTAACCCTGCACAACTACTGAAACCTTCATCTACAGACACTGTGTCTTGCGAGTATCTATCCTTGGAGACAATGGAGCGTTGGATTATATGTAAGTATATACTTTTGATTTTATTTTTTTTTCTCTTTGATTCATCTAGTTTTTACTGGGGACACCCACATTTTAAATTAAAATTGACTTTTGTTTTTGTTTGTGGTTTTCTTCTGAACAGTTGGCTTTTTGCTGTGCCATCAGACGTTGCAGCAACAACCACCAAACCAACAGCAACACAACCAAGACGGTAATATAGCTCATAAACTGTGGATAGCTGCACTAGAGTCAAATTGGTCAATTGCCCTGTTTAGGGATGAAACTGTACCCATTCACGCATTTGTTCAGTCGTTTTTTGACACATTGAAAGGTTATGGAAAGAGAGTATCTGAAGTTAAAGAAGCACATACACATGCTACACAAAAAGCGTTAGTATTAAAACTATTAAAAATATTGTTGATAAGGTGTGTAATAATTTATCCAATTCCTTCTATCAAATTTTAGGGTTTACCGACACCGTGAGCGCCGTAAATACCTACGTACGGCACTCAAAGAATTGGCACTGATATTAACCGATCAGCCAGGGTTATTGGGACCGAAAGTTCTGCTGGTATTTATTGGATTAAGCTTAGCTCGAGATGAGGTATGCTGGTTGCTGCGACATGGTGCCCCCAATTCTGGAGGTGGTAACAGTCAAAAGGGAACAGGAACAGGTACAGGAGGTACTGGAAAATCTAGTTCCAGTGGAAAATCATCATCTGGTGTAGAAGACCTTTTAGTTGACAGACAGCTTCCTGAATTGCTATTTCACATGGAGGAGCTTCGGAGTGAGTTATAAATACATTAATTGTAAATATTTAAATAAATGTTTTTTTTTTTGAACAGTAATATTTTGATTCATTTGAATTAATTCCATCATTATAATATTATTGTTTTTCTAAACTTTTTAGTGCTAGTGCGCAAGTACAGTCAGGTTGTACAACGTTACTATGTTCAGTACCTGGTCGGTTTTGATGCTGTCCAATTAGCTCAATCTATACAATCTGTTTATGGAAATCAGCAAGATCAACAACATTATCAGCAGGATCCTTCTTATGTAATCCTCCAGTCAATTGTGCATACCGTGTCTGCATTGTCGGTCAAGCAAGGTACATTAATCATAAGGTTTTTTTTTTCTATATGTAAATTTAATTTTTAATTTATTTACTTATTTTAATTTTAACTAAATAGTGGAGGACAATGAGCTATTTGACTTGCGTGCTTTGCGTCTTGACTGGTTCCGCGTTCAAGCCTACTGTTCGTCTGCTGGATCCAGCGGTGGTGGATACAACAGCAACAATTCAAAACTAAATCTTTTTGACCACCGTCAGCTAGCTTCGCAGCTAGACACTGCTGCACACCATACTCGCATGGTAGACTACCTGGATGAAATGCTCGTTGACACTTCCGATTTGTCACTGTTTTGGTACATTTGTATTATGTGTTACTTATGTATAATAGCTTAGCTGCTGTTCAGATTAGCCATTTAACGTTCGATTAAACTACAGCTTTAGGGTATTATTAAAATATAATACATACATACTTGATGAATTGGAAATATTAAGAATGTTATCATAGCTTATATAAGTTATTCGAATTTCACAGATGTTGTTACTTTGTAATTAGTCAACAATGGTTAGATAATATTGATTTTATCGACTAAATTAATATTATCCCCTTGTATTAGTGGCTTAAGTCTGAAATATTGATATTGCCCTAAAGCTGTGGTTAAAAATGTACATGTGCCATTACCCATAATATATAAATGTATTTGTTTCTATACATCTTAATTTTATTTGACTTTTGTTACCTAAACAAAGGGCTTATATAAAATTATGAAAAGTTACATTTGAGTTACACTTAATCATTAATTACTAACATTTTTTTTTCTATATTTTTCTCGGCAGCTTCTACAATAAAACTTTTGAGGACCAGTTCCACATGTGTCTTGAGTTCCCAGCTCAGAATCGGTATATTATAGCATTTCCACTAGTCTGTGGACATTTTCAGTCATGCGCGCACGAACTCTGTCCTGAAGAGGTAATGCTATTTTACATTTTTCACCTCAATACACTATACTAAAACACTTGTAACAATATTTATGTTCTCCTATTATTGTTCTTAGCGCCACCACATTCGTGAGCGCAGTCTGTCAGTGGTCAATATGTTTCTAGATGATATGGCTAAGGAAGCTAAGAACATTCTGACGACCGTGTGTGATGAGCAGTGCACGATGAGTGATCGGCTATTGCCTAAACACTGTGCCCTGCTGATTGCACAAGCTGTAAACCGAAAAAAAAAAGACAAATCTACATCTAGCAAAGGGAAAAACGCAGGAGCTTCCATGTTACTTGGGGGAGCAGGTGATGATAACGACAAACCTGGGTCAGAGAGTTATCGTAAGACACGTGAGGAATTGACCACGTGAGTACTATAAATAGATAATAATATTCTAAAATATTTAAAAAAATATAATAAATTAGTTCTTGTTTTTAAAATTTTGATTATTAAAAATTGCATTATATTACGTTACACTCGATGATAACTTTTATGCTTTATTAATTTATATCTTTTACATGACAGGATGGACAAGCTACACATGGCTCTAACCGAATTATGCTATGCACTGAATTACTGTTCGACAATAAATGTGTGGGAATACACGTTTGCACCACGTGAGTACTTGCACCAACATCTAGAAACGCGGTTTGGTCGGGCTCTGGTGGGCATGGCCATGTTTAATGCTGATACAGGTGACATTGCAAAACCGTCAGAACTACTAGCCAGTGTTCGAGCCTACATGAGTGTTCTACAAACTGTTGAAAACTATGGTAATACACAATCACCACCTATAAATTACCACTTAGTATACTAATCTAGTTTTTTAAAAATCGAATGTAGTCCACATCGACGTGACGAGAGTTTTCAACAATGCATTACTTCAACAAACGCAACATGCTGACAGCCATGGTGACAAAACTATCGCATCATCATACACTCAGTGGTAACTGGTTTTTTTTTTTAAAAATACCAATTACAGTTGATTTTACATTTGTAAATGGTGGTGTGGTTTACATAAGTCACTTCCTGAATAATTTTATTATTTTTATAACAGTACAATTGTCGTACTAATTATAGTGCTATTTACTATTTGCAGGTACTCCGAAGTTTTACTACGTCGGGTTAGTGCCGGCAACATTTGTTATTCACCAAATCAACGAGCGTTTGTCAGTCTTACCGCAGACGGTGCAGTCCCGTTCAATGCAGAGGAGTTTAGTGACATTGGCGAGTTGCGGGCTCTTGCTGAACTTGTAGGCCCCTATGGGATGAAATTGCTCAATGAGACGCTGACATGGCATGTGGCCAGTCAGGTGCAAGAACTTAAAGTAAGTAGTAATAGCTCGTATTAACAAAAACATATCAGAAATGTTGACATATATTTAAATCAAGTTATTATTTTTATTTCGACTCCTAGAAACTAGTAGCTGCTAATCGGGAAGTTTTGCTGGCACTTCGCACTAATTTTGACAAACCAGACGTGATGAAAACCGAGTTCAAGAAGCTGCAGCGTGAGTATCGTTTTTCATCACAAACTGTAAACATAAATAGTCATACTTGATTATTCAGTAAATTATGATTTTAAGATGTGGACAACGTACTTCAGCGTATGACTATTGTGGGTGTGATCTTGAGTTTCCGACAACTAGCACAATCGGCGCTTCGTGATGTCCTTGAAGACCGAGTGCCCTTCTTGTTGGCCAGTGTCCAGGATTATCATCAGCAGCACCAGCTTCGTGTTGGTGGTGTAATGGGTAATGGTAGTGTCAATGGAGTTGGAGGAGTAGTGGTAGGAGGGACTGGTAGTGTCAATGGAGTGAGCGCAACTGCTGACACCATGGTGAATAATACATAAACATACATTATACATTGGTATTTTTAATTTTAAAACTAATGTGCATTCTATTTTGTTGCAGCTTGTCAGCGAAATGGCTTCGGCTGCAGGCTTGGAATGTGCAGTAGACCCAGCGCTGGCAGCTGCACTGCGCAATCAAAAGACTGGTATGTTATGCTTATGACTTATGATATATTACTTATTAGTACTTTACAATAATGTAATTAATTTTGGCAGCTGACGAACATGATGAACATCTAACTGCGTGTTTGCTTATGGTTTTTGTGGCCGTTTCTGTGCCCAAGTTAGCGCGGTCTGAACATTCATTTTACCGTGCTTCGCTGGAAGGTCATGCCAACAATGTGCACTGTGTAGCAGCTGCTGTGAATGCTGTATTTGGAGCACTGTTTACTGTTTGTGCTGCAGGTGCAGGACCAGGTGCTGGTGCTGGAGCTGATCCCACTTCAGTTGCCGCAGCAGGAAGCGATATTGAAGACCGTATGAAAGAGTTCTTGGCTGTAAGTTGTAAAAATTCAATAACCTAACCTTTCAGTCTATTATTTATGCTTTCTATCTACCATTGACGGTGAAAGTGACAGATACCTTAAGTAATTTCTTAAAAAAATGTGTTTTAAAATGTATGATCTTTATAAAATTTAGCTCGCCTCATCCAGTCTGCTGCGTCTTGGCCAAGAAGCTGATCGTGACACTGTGCGTAACCGCGAATCAGTTTATCTTTTGCTAGATCAGGTACATATCCACTATGCATTTCATCATCACCAATCACCTTCATTTTATACGTTTTAATACTAACCTTTACACATAAATTGTTTGTATTACCAGATTGTTCAAGAGTCACCATTTCTTACCATGGATCTCCTAGAGTCATGTTTCCCGTATGCTCTGATAAGAAATGCGTACCATGCTGTCTACAAGATTGAGCATCATCAGCATGGCGGTCATTCATCGTCTTCGCATCAAATATAATATAATCAGTTACTTTCACTGAATCCACTCATATCTCTTGCATTATGATTTTGATTTCGTTTTCGATTATTTTTCTGATCGATTCAGTAAATTTTCCCATATGTTTTGTGTAAAATGTGTCATCCCACATTCCCACCTAGTACAGTTATAGTAATAATGACAATAGCACGGCAAACACTATTTAATAATTTATATTATGTTATATTATTACTTTTATTGTCTAATCTCAATATTTGTATCATTGTATTATTTAATCTCTTAGTTTAATTTTTTTATTTATTTATTTATTATAATTATAAAAATTGATTTTTATTTTGAAATGTTATGCGTGCCAGCTTCTGAACAATTAAAATAATGAAAATGAATTATATCATAGCAATTACTAGTGTTTGTTATTAAGTTATACCACACCTGAGCTATTGCCAATTTATATTTAATATTAACTATTTATCCTCCCCATTGTTTCTTTTATATTACTATTTTGTAGAATGTTCTAGACATAAATATTATTGTTTATAGTATAACTAAACTTTGAGAATAACAAATAAATACAAAAATATTTTATTATTTTTTTTCCTGAACTTTTGTAACTATACCTCAAATTATTCTAAGAACTGTACCTAAGTATAGACTAAATAATTTATCATACATTACTACTTAAATTTTTTAAGAAAATTATAATATTATCTGTAAATATTATTATGCAAAATACCTGTTAAAGTTATTTGTATAAAATCATAAAGAATACATATCTCTATGATTAACTAAATATGATAATATTGTGAAATAATATATCAGCTGATTCAGTTAGGTCGGTTTGTATAAATTTAAATTTAAATGTTCAATTAAAATTTTCATTTTTTTAATCATGTTTTGTAATTGGATTTTATACAATTTCCATTAGTAGATGGTATTTCAGTAAAATAAAATAACAATATTGTTTAAATTGTGTGGAGAAATGTTATATTTTATATATTGACTGTTGCGTTAAAACAAACTAATCTGTATTAAAATAGGTAGTGTAGTGATCCCTGTGCAGGACACTGAGATCTGAACCACGATAATTATTTAAACCGGCGTAAAACGTTCTGGTCGCATTCAAGACTTATTGTGAGAAGATAGGTAACTAATAAAAACACTTGTACTTTAATTTGTTAAATAAAATAGAATAATTTATTACACTGCTGTTATATTAAACACAATTATACACAAAATAGTGACTTGCTATATTATATAAGCTCTAAGACTGGGAATGGCCAAGTACTCGCTGCGATGTGGCCGTGTCAAAGTCCACGACGACCATTAGTCTTACATTTGGGATAACGACCTGTCTAGTCATGTGACTATCTTCTGAAAATGCTCATAGCTCTACTCGTATTCATGAGTCCTAGCATCTCCGTACGGTGACGGGATGTTATTATGTTATATCATAACTCGGCTTGTTAGTAGTTGTTATTAATCTGTATGAAAATAATATGTTCCCTAGGCACCATAATATCTAACCATATCTGTTGCCATGTTCACATTGCTTAATGTTTATCATTGAAATTATGTGCGAATCAATGCATAAAAACAATATGGAAATGTGTTTTTTATTATTTATTACGTCTTAATACCATGCATCCGCGGCGGCGGAAACAATATATCTATTTGGCTTTTGCCTATAATATTATTTAATATTTAATGCTAGAAATGCCGTTATGTAGCTAGTCCACGCGTATACCAATAATAATAATAATAATAATAATAGTAATATTTATTAAAATATAGACTTAGCTGTCACTGGGTTTACTACAGTAGTACATATGTTCAATTTCTGCAGTTACAAAAGTACATACCGATACCGTAAAATGGGTTTACTTAGGACACTTTAACTTCAAACGAATGCTGATCGATAAGTTTTCAAAATATGAGAATAATGCGGTAAGGACCAAAAATTCTTGTCTTGGCTTTGACTATAATAAGACCATTATGTTGTTTTTTTTATGATTCCCCCTTTTTATTTTTTTAAAAATTTGCTTGTCACAAGTTAGACTAGGTTTTTGATAACTTGAGACAACTTGCCATTGTTTTATTTGAAAAAATCATGTTGAACTACCCATATCTTAACTTGAGACAAATGTATTGTTTTAAAAAAAAAAGTGTGTGTGTGTTACCAGTACGCGCGCGGGAAGTGAAACTTCTTTTGAACGGTACATGTGAGTGAGTGAAAAAGGAAGTAAGGCATGGATAGACTGGGGTAATGATGATAATAAAGAAAGAAAAGAAACAATGTAAATTATATTTTTTATATTTATTTTTTTATTCTAATGATTGATTATCTTTTAACATCCGCTATATGTATACATAATAAAATAATATTATGTAGTAGATATGTCATATTATGTACATGGCGTACTGATATCGGTACCAATCGATACAGCGGAAAGCCCTCTATAAGGCCCGACTACAAAAACTGTTCGACGTGCCTAAAAAAAAGTGTCCGTGCAGAAACAACCTTAAGACCAAATTAGTGGTGGTAAAACGGGGTACCCAAGATGAAACCGGACCGAGATACTCTTAAATCAAAAAAAAAAGGGGGGTAACTTTCGGTATGTTATACACGTGGCTGCCCAAAACCCATAGCCGTTTACAAAATTCAGCTACGACAATCCGCGGCTGCGCACACGGATATGTACGCGTTCGGTGTTCGTACGGCCGCGCCCGTTCGTTTTTTTTTCCTCACTAGGTACCCTGCGTAGGTTAGGTTTTTTTTCCCCACTACCCTGCGTAAAGAAGTTTAACTTAAAAAAAAAACAGATTTCAATACATTAAGATTTTACATTATTTTGTTTAATTATTATAACAAAGTTTATGGGTACATATTTTAGATTAAAAATGAAATTAATTTTTTTCTTTTATTTTTAAGATTGGTTAGTCACTTTTTTAAATTTATAATTAGGTACATTAAAATGAAAATAAAACACAACTTGGTCAGTTTTAATTACTCTAAAATATCACATACCTAGATTTAATTTAAGGTATAACATGATTTATATAAGTAAATATTTTAGATAAAATTACAATTACATTTACATCACGTCATGTACCCGTCTTACGTCTATGACGGATTAGTATATTAGATGTCTAATAATATACATTACAGTGAAAGTTTCAAGTAGGTACCCACGAATAATATTTTTAAATAACTACTAAACAACTAAAATCATTAGGATGAATAAAAAAAAAATGAATCAGTCACAATCATTAGAGGCAAAATCAAACAGATCTAGTGCATGTGCTAAATAGATACCAAGTAGATATAGAGTGAGCTAAGTGCAAAAACATAAGTGCACGCGATGATAATATATTTTACATAACGAGGAAGCCAACTTGTATAAATTTACGAAAATATTGCTTGAAACGATTCTTTTTAGACGATAAAGTTTCTGTAGCTATTAGCCTTTGGCGCTGTACTATTTGGATAATTGTACAAACGACGTCTGTTGTGTAGCGGACCCAGGGCGTACAACGACCTTTGGATGTTGATGGTAGGATTTGTGAAATAATTTATACGATTTGTGAAAATATACTAAGTGTTTTTATTTGAATATGCAAAATGATTTAATTTAATACTGTAAATTATTCAGAGTTAGATACTCAAACGAATTTAATTCCCAAGTCCTTAGAATATAATGCCTTGAGTCAAAAATATTCTAAGTCCAATTTAATTAGGCCCCTAGTCATAATATATTCTGTTAACGCTTGATACGTATACTTTGGTATTTCTTATTTGTGAGGGATTTTGTCAAAAATTAAACCGTACATTACCTACGTATAGTACCTACAGTTAATCCATCCAATTTTGAGATATTATATTGTACAAAATATTAAAAATATCGAATGATATATTTGTTAATGTTAAAATGTCAAGGTATTCGTGATAAGTATACCCATCATTGACAATATTATGAATTAATATAACGTAGAGCTATGTTATAATATGAAGTATAACAAATTATTAAATAATATAAAAACTATAGTTTCAATTTGTAGAATGAAACACGTAGGTATAAATTAAATAAATTGCAATTGTGCACCCGTAGTTTGTAATGCTTGTATGTTATCGTGTTTTCTACATACTAGGTACAGAGCTAACAACAAATTTTGAACTAAAATACAAAAACCACCAAATGTTTTGTATCAAATTTTCACTTAGTTGTTGATTGTTTTAATAGCAATAGTATTATATTGTACCTAGCTCTTCAGAAACCAACCATTTTTTATTCTTTACAAATCTCGTTCTGTGTAGGTATCTGAACAATAACTTAACATGATTTCTCATAAAGTTTTATTTACGTTAACGGTAATATTTATTGTAAACTGTAACGGTTACGAAAACGAAATCATTGAAGGTAATAAATAAAATTGTTGTAATTATAAAAAATGTGAATACTACATTTCCGTATATATAACAATATCACCATACTGGAGATAGGTACTCTGTATGCTCAATCACCATAATTTATAGGTAAAAAATTAATATTTTTACTCTGGAAAAAAAAATATTTATTGTGTTAAATATAATATTTAAATCAATATTTCATTAGTTAGTCGTGTTATTTATTGCAGCACATACTAATAATATATAATGAAAATAACTACTTTTAAAATATTGAATTAAAAAACCATGGTTTCGAAGAACCAATTCTTTCTTGGTTTTCTTCCTATTTGACAAATCGTAAACAATATGTTAAATTAAATGATTGTACTTCCAACATCATTACTCCTTCATCTGGTGTATTTCAGGGTGTTATTCTTTCACCATCATTGTTCTCTCTACTTGTAAATAGTGCAGCCTCTGTTTTACGTCACGCACTCTCCTTATTTTTGCCGATGACATGAAACTTTTTATGAGTATTCATAACGAAAATTATGCTAGTCTCCTTCAAACTGACCGTAACCGGTTAGTACTTTATTGCACAATATTGCCACTATCGTCTTGTCATGCCAAGGCGGCTGAGGTGTATCCATAGAAATTTAAGAATAGATAGGTCATTTGTGCTTACCGGTGAAATTTCCCCGCGTGGAGGGGATACGACAGCTCAACCGACCTCCGCTGACGACAGCCCGCTCATTCTTCATGCTCAGAACCGGGATGGGGGCAGTTCGGCCAGTGATAAGAATTATAACTGATAAGCGTTATCCTGAGTTCGAACACTAACCTCAAATCGTTAGGTCTTAGGTGACGTTTCACCTAGATCCCCGTCCAACTAGACTTCTATGGTTTTCTTATACCATCATAATATACCAGCGATCCATCAGTGACGGCAATCTTAAAAATTATTTACAGTGATGCCCACGTTGCCACTCGCTCACTGCCCTGCTCTCGGACAAAAAAATAGAAAATATCCCTCGACTTGCTATGCAACACCACTTCAAGTTGGTCACAGTGTAATTCACAGTATAACCACTCTTATCGCTCTTATCGCTTATCATGGGGATCTACTTGTACTCATTTCGTTCGGCCCCGATTTCAACGATTATTCTATGAGATTACATCTGGTCTGTTATCACGGGGCCGAACTGCCCCCCGGGCACTCTCAGAATCGGCATTATCCTCGTATTTCAATATTTTTCAGAGTTACGTCTGTTTTAGACGGTAATTTATATTTAAAAAATAGACGTACGTATATATTGTAACTATAAAGTCTTGTTTTTGTTCACCGATAAATCATACAGTGGGGGACTTTATATATTTTATTTTATTTATAATATCTCTTTGGCAGAGTTGAGTTAATGTTGTTTTCGTCGTAAATTAAGGAAAAAAATCAGCCATTAGATTATAAAATAAACTGAAGATGAAAAAATTGTGTTACGTCCTTCGTCGTAGGATGTGTCGATGTACATGTGACGTCATCTTGAGTTCATTGTTGGTTGCATATTTTATAAATCATATATTGCCACTTAAAAAAATACTTATCATTGAGCATATTTATTCGTTTCCTTATACTATGGTCTGACGTGTGTGTGGAGCACGAGTTTAAATACTATATTAGGTGTGGGACGTGGGTGTATATTATTTTTTTAAAACAACAATTAAATATATTGACGCAATATGTATATGGATGTTATAAATGTTATCAATACAAAAAAACAATCAAATATTTATACTTTGTAGATGGTTATTTAAGTTTGTATTTCGAGGAAACCCATAATATAAGTGAAGCGAGTAAGTTACATTCTTCAATTCAACTGTTTTTATAAAATTGTTTGTATAAATTATTCGTAATTTAATTTAATGATAGTACTTATTCACATCACCACGCCAGTCATTTAGATTACCTAAAGATGTGTTTGTATAATTGTACATACTTATTAATAATGTAACAATTAAATAAAGTCAAAACAACAGAACACAGTATATTTTGTTTTTTAATTTGTTTATAGACGAGCTAAAGCGACCAATAAGTTTTTGTGTGGATTTCTGTGAGTAAAACAGTATTAATAATTAAATAGAAATTTTTTTAAAACTTAAATAATTCAATATTATATTAAATGTAGGTATATAAACATACCTTAAAAATTAGAATAGTATAAACTGATTTGAGATGTATTATATCATGTAGTATATTGTATTATATAATGTAGGTAAATAGTTTGCCAAAAAAATATAAATACTTATTAATGTATTTCAGTATATAAAATAATATACCTACTTTATGGTGAAAAGTTTTGAGTCCATACAACTAATACTTTTTAAAATACTAAATACAAATTCAAACCGTTAGAAGAAAAATTTTTCTATTCAACTTTGTTATATTTTAATATCAAATGCTTACAAACAATTTTGGCTTTAGTTTTGATATATTTGAGTTTCTGAACCTAAGCAAAATTCATAAGGGACCCCTCGAATTAAATTGTCAATTTTTTTCACTGTGATCACATTCACTATTTAAGATTTGTGTTAATTATATGTTCGAAAACGTGATGAAAGCAGAATATATTTACGTACATAGTATTTTTGTATATACTTAGTTCTTAGAAGATACCTACATAAAAATAACAAGTAAATTGTATTGTAATTATGTGAAGTTTACTCTTTTATATGCATTATAACTTATGATATAATAATGATGTGATACATTTTCTTACTATTTCAGACGATACAAGTAAGCACAAATATCATTTTTAATAAATACATTTTACAAATATTACAATATGAAATATAATTCAGAAATTGATGTTCATTCCTTCATTTCTTTAGCTAACTTTATTTAAATAATATGCCTGTATAACTCCTATAAGTAATTAGTTAACATACAACTAGAAGAGTAGTAGTAGAATAGTAGTAACGATTAAAAATTATTAAAACTATAATTTTGATTTTTTTTTAACATACAATTATGTATGAAAATATTTTCGAAATTGCTATTAGTTTTTTTAATATTGAGTGGTCAGTGGTAGTATATAATCACTTGGAATCGAGAAATGTATTATTCAACGTAAGACGAAACTACTGAGAATATCATATAACCTGATTTGTTCAAATCAGCACAAAACAGAATCCATCCATAAAGGTTTTTATATAATATGTCTATTGTTCCGAACTCAGTAGGTACGTAATATATAATCTACCAAACTAAAAAATTAATATAAATAATTATTCAATTAAAATGTGCTTAATATTATTGTACACAAGAAAAAATCCTTCCTTATCTGTTTATAAATATACATGACTAACAGTTAAACACAATAATATAAATCTAATCGTTGTATTTATTGTATGATGAAAGGTCATAGTATGAACTTAAGTAATTTTTTTTTTAATCCGACAACTAAATTTTGTTTTAAGAACATAAATTATCAGTTGTTTTAATTAATTTGTACGAGTATTTAAAATTGAAATTGTATAACATTTATAACAAATCAAAACATTTTGATCATAAATCATAATAAACTAATATTTTTAAATTTTTAAATTTTAAGCTTATAATCCTGCTACTTGTGGTATGACTAAAAACATATATTTTAAATTACAATATATATATATTTTATTAATTTAGTGTGTGACGAATTAACAAAAATTGACAATAATTATCGATACATATTTTTCTTAGAAAAATACCATAATTGTCGTAAATTTAATGTTACTTAGTGTTTACAAATATATTTATAAACTTTTGAATACATTTTCTGGATTTCTATAATTATAGCTTAAAATATAATTTTGATATTATATTGTTAAATATTACATATTAAGCAAAACATTTTCAGATAAAATTACCATAAGCTTACCATTAAAAAGAACCATTATATTAAATTAGTAAACATGTTAGAATTTATAACTATTCAATATTTGTTTGTAGACTTTTTTCATCATAGTAAGTCCACACATTTGTTTATTTTTAATGTATTTAATCATTCAGTACCTGAAGTTTATAGAGAATGTTGTCTGTTCAACATAAAAGAGGCTGTGTGATTTGACTTTTTTTTTGTCTGCTTGAATATTGTAAATAAATTAATAATATGTGTTTATTTGAATAAAATTGATATATTATAGGTAATCGAAATTACAAAAAATAACAAAAACTATAATTTTTACGTTTATGCTTATAAATTATGAATTTCCATAGTATAATTCCAAACGCTCATAAAAAATTAGTTTGACTTACCGATAGATTTTTTTTTAGAAAAGTAGAAAAACTTAAAGATAATTTTGTTTAAAATCACTCAACACTGTAAAATCAATACATTCTTCGCTCCAATCAGAATCTTAAATGACTTTTTAATAATTCAAAGCAAACTTTTTAAATCCATAAAAAAAAAAAGTCGAGTGCTGTCATGGGACACACAGTAGAAACGTAGTTTCTTTGGCAGTCTTATAGGTTACATATTAATTTCAGTGGAACTATTCGAAATGAAAGTAAATATTATGTTATCGGGTTTTATTTTTTATTTTATTTAATTCATTGAAATTACGAACATTGAAAAATACATTGAATTATTATTATTGTTCATATTCAATCATCGAAATGATAGGCCTGCGATAACTGAAATACGACACGTATGTTTGTGACGTAATTTTTTCCAAATATCGTAAAAAAACAGCCCGATGAGATCAAACAAAACAACGCGAAATAATATCATAACCAGGGCTGTGTATTAAATGCACTAAAAAAGTGTTAAATATGCATTAATTTATGCACAAAAACAGAAAAAATATGGACTAAAAAATTAAAAAATTATGCACTAAAAATTTTAAAAAAATGCTCTATACGTACTCTATCATTCTTAAAAAACTGTTATACTGTTAAAATGTTAAACTGTTATTTATTTTGTTATGGACGGTTTCAATATTGTAATACTATAATAATTTATTATAACAATAATAATTAATAATAATAGTATCTAGGGTTTCCAGCTACCTGCAATCCGACCTTTTTTCGGCAATTGCCGAATTCCGTCCCGGGTTGCTGAAAATGACCGAATTCCGTCCCGGGGGCGGAGCAACTATGTCTGAATTCCGTCCCGGGGGTGGATAAACTATGTCCGAATTCCGTCCCGATTAGTTTTAGACGGTATTAATATCGCATTAAATCGTTTTAATATCGAAACTATATATGAAGAGGCATCAGTTATTCGTCAGAAATTCACAAAAGTGCATCGATTGTTATTTTTTCGTTATTTTTTACGTTTTTGTTCGTCCGTTCTTTTATTTATTGCAGTATGGCTGGTATTGCATACGAAATAGTGGTAGGTGAGAAAGGCAAACCTATAATAATCGTTGAAGGCGCGAAATTCCGTCGACAGAAACAGTTAGCAAATAATGTAGTTAGGTGGACATGCGGTACTCATAAAACATGTAAGTGTTTTTTAAAAATTGACGAAAATGGCACGTGTTTAAGCGATTGTTTATTGTTCCATAACCATGAAAAAGATAATATCTTTAAATAATTTAAATACTAATTACACATAACATATATTATACTTATACTCTTAAATTTATTAAAATACTTATATGACTGTCACATTTATACATAAATGGCATATACTGTAATATAAATAAATAAGGCTGTTTTGCCGGATTTTACATTTTTAAACATGCCAGTCCTAAGCCTGGAGAAAATGTGAAGGAAAATGTTACTGCCACCTATATCATAGTTACAGGTAGTAGGACGGAATTCAGACATAGTTGCTCCGCCTTCGGGACGGAATTCGGTCTTCAGTTATGGAACCATAGGGGGCCCGGGACGGAATTCGGTACCAGCCCTTTTTTCTATTGTGTGTGTTTTATCGGCGGCGACGTGTAGATATATAATAACAACGTAGCCGGCCGTAGAGCGAGAGGGACAGAAGTATATAGAAAGCGGTAAAGAGTAAGAGAGATAGCGACTAACGCTTTTATTTTCGTTGTGCACTGTTTTTCTGGGCTAGGGTCCCTCCGTTAGCATCGCGCCATAAGAAACTACGTTTCAAAAACTATTTAAATCAAAATAGAGTACTTATTCCACTTTTACGACAAAACATACTTATTTCTATAAATAATTCAAAAAAGTTCTTGTTTTTATGTAAACCAAAATGTATATGATACTCGTACTAAGCAAATATTTATTTTTGTTTAGTAATTGGATTGTATTGTAAGTTCACTTATCGTACACATTTATATTATTATACTATACCTACATCTTATAAATTAAATCAGTGGAATTGCTTTGTTATGAAAATTAACATTAATAAAAATATTATAGTGTTTTAATAGTTTATATTCATAGCATTAATCAATTATTTGTGTTCTTATACTCACAGCTTCTGGAAGTAAGCTTATAATTGAATAAACTAATTTATCTAATATAATATAATGAGTGTGCATCAGGTTTCAGTATTGATCCCCTACCTGTTCTTCTGGCTTAAAGCCAGATTTTATTTAGTACATCGGTTTATTACCATTGAAGGTTAGGTTAGGTACCCATGTCCGAATTACATCCAAAACTAACCTTTACTTAACACTCCACTTTGCTTTTGACTTACACATTTTGAATCATTCATGACTAAACTTAAGACCTGCACCAATCGATCAAATCGCGGTACCTGGATTCACCACACAGGTCCAATTAGCCAACGAGCAAACATCAATCATTATGAATTATTCTTAAATGTATGTGGTAGGTTAGGACCTGATTGGGACATCAGGTCCTAATTTGTGGAAAATAAGTTAAATAACATACATTAAAAAAAATGTTTGTTTTATTTACAATTGTACATTACTTTTAGGTTGTGAAAGTAAGATAACTTATGTTACATTAGATTATTTTTAAACTTATCAGCAGTGCTAGCAAAGTTATTTTTAAAAATTAAATGATTTAAATTCTAGTTTTGTTTTTTAAATTAAATTAATTAAAATTAAAGTTGGTTGAATGAACTCTTAACTCTTTGTAAATATATTATATATCATCTTCTCTATATATCTCTATACATGGTGTTTAGTAGTTTTTAATAAAGTTACAAATGTAAAATGTAAAATAACAAACATGATGTTCGTTGACGTGTATCCGTATAATATCACGAAATAAATAATGTTATGTACTAATTAAAAACAAATTATTACAACCTTAAAATATAAATAACAAATAACAAACGTAACCATCGTCTACGACTTTTATAATATTGAATGAAACAAATTAACACAGACACACACAACGTCTGGTGTTATATTATAGTAGACCATTTAAAGAACAATTGGTTATAAGTTACATTAAAATAATAAATCTAATTTAGTAAAAACTTACATACATCAATTCACAATATTTTGGAATTCTTATAATTAGAAGAACACAAAGATCATTCAATTTTTATTAATTTAATCAAATTCGCATTAAAATTGTATAAAATATAAAATTTAAAAATTCAAAATATGCTCAACTTTTGTGAGTTAAAAAACAACATTGAACGAACATTGCCACGAAAGTTATAGTGAATAAATTTGTATTGTTTAAATTATTGTTTATTAATCATTTTAAAAGTGATTTATTGTGTCATTATCAGTGTTTAATTTGTAAAATATTTCTTTATTCAACAGGAAAAATCAAAAGATCATTTAGAAGTAAGTATTTAATTAACGTTGTGAATACCATTTTTATAAAAATAAAAAAACTTTTATAACTTAATTAAGTATTTATAACCAGTCCAATCCTTATCAGACATTTATAAGATGTAAACATTGTAACCCATAGATTTAGTTTTGCTCCACAAATAGTTGTCATATAAAAGTTTTAAATTTTCAAGTTCTACTAAGATAATTCATATTATTCAATCCTCTGTAATTTTTAATTTTAAGTGATTCAATATATAATTTAATTCTGCTCACGCAACAAACAATTGCTATAATGGCATCAATGCTGTATGCAGTTATTAGAACGTACATGTCCCCAACCCCACCCAATCAAAATCTTGATATTTTTTTTCAAGTCAACATTTAGCAGTCAATTAGCAACAATTTGCAAGCCTTTAGTTTAATCATAAAACAAAAAAAACTAAGGGTGGGGCTGGAGACATATGTCCCCAGCCCCACCCATATCATTAAAGGCACATTTTAAAATTATTCTTGGACCATCATTTAGCAGCCAATTAGCAACGATTAGCAAAGTGGTCACACAAATTTGCAAACAAATATTTCGCCCGCAAATGAGGTTTTTCAAAATTCGCACATGTCTCCAGACCCACCCCGAACCGACATAATGCGATTTTTGACCTGGGATTCGTGTCAACATTTAGCAGCCAATTAGCAACGATTAGCAAGGTGGTCGCACAAATTTGCAAACAAATATTTCGTACGTAAATGACGTTTGATCAGCATCCACCCCACAGGCAAGTCTATACTTAAACTATGCAGATATTTCGCACGTAATTTGCACGAATTTACAAGCCTAATTTTGGAATTTGCACGACGTTCCTTCCCCTCTAAAAACAAAAAAATCATAATAAAAAATCCATTTCATTTCTTTATTGAATATAGATTTTTTTTATTGAATAAAGAATTTTGTATAAGATCTAGATTTTTAATATTACAAATAATTCAAATAATATACAAAACTTTTTTACAATAACATCAATACAAATATTTAATTTAAAAAAATGTATTAAAATAAGGTTATTACCTAATAAGAATAGTAAATTAATAAGAGTAAATAATAAAAATTGTGTTTAGGTATTAATAATTAATAAAACTATAATATTTTCCAATAATTAATACAATTGTCCCATAAAAATGATTTATATAACTGACTATTTTAAAGCAAATTTTAATTTAATTTTTATATTCAACATTGCTTTTTTTTAAATTTTAATTGATTAGGTAATAAAAAAAACTGTATTTAATATAAAATCTAGATAGAATAAAAAAAATCTTTATTCAATAAGACAAATTTGTATGTAATAAAACTAATCTAAATCTAAATTAAAAAACATAATAAAAAATCTATTTGATATAAAAACTATATTTCATAAAAATTCTTTATTTAATAAAAAAAAATCTATTTGATATAAAATCAATATTATTATTTTTTTATTTAAAATTAGTGTTGTTTTATTCAATCAAGGTTTTTATTAATTG
This sequence comes from Neotoxoptera formosana, assembly GCA_022818045.1. Classification (NCBI taxonomy): domain Eukaryota; kingdom Metazoa; phylum Arthropoda; class Insecta; order Hemiptera; family Aphididae; genus Neotoxoptera; species Neotoxoptera formosana. The sequence goes on from CM040630.1 coordinate 88,851,603, forward strand.
TAGATTTTTTATGAAATGGATTTTTTATTATAGTTTTTTTGTTTTTGGAGGGGAAGGAACGTCGTGCGAATACCAAAATTAGGCTTGCAAATCCGTGCAAATAACTTGCGAAATATCTGTATTTTAATCTTGTATAATATCTGTATATTTGTTTGCAAATTTGTGCGACCACCTTGCTAATCGTTGCTAGTTGGCTGCTAAATGTTGACACGAATCCCAGGTCAAAAATCGCATTATGTCGGTACGGGGTGGGGCTGGAGACATGTGAGAATGTTGAAAAACCTCATTTGCGTGCGAAATATTGGTCTGAATGTTTGTGCGACCACCTTGCTAATCGTTGCTAATTGGCTGCTAAATGATGGTCCAAGAATAATTTTAAAATGTGCCTTTAATGATATGGGTGGGGCTGGGGACATATGTCTCCAGCCCCACCCTTAGTTTTTTTTGTTTTATGATTAAACTAAAGGCTTGCAAATTGTGAAAGTTGCCTTGCAAATTGTTGCTAATTGACTGCTAAATGTTGACTTGAAAAAAAATATCAAGATTTTGATTGGGTGGGGTTGGGGACATGTACGTGTTATTAGAGCTAGTATAGGTACTATTAAAATCCGCATTTAAAATTGAATGGTCGATACAAAACGAACCTTATCCATTTATAAAACGATAATTTTAATATCAAAACGAACTACTTATTTTAGTTATTTATATAAGTTACGTCTGTATGTATTAATCAAATATGAAATATTTATGTTTATAAATCTATAGAATATAAAGGTAAGTCCACTAATCATACACGTTTATATTATATAGGTAGATACCTATTCAGTCAGATGCGCAGCGCGAGTACCTTCTTTCGCGGAACAGAGTAATACTATCTAGTGTATTAACAGTGTGGATCTTCTTCACTTTTACATCATTTTATAATTTTAATCGTTGAAAAACCAAAATGAACGAAACATAATATTTTGTAATTCAAACGTATGTTATGCGTGTATAAATCACTGGGTTTGGCTCATTTGAATTTAATTCAAATATACATTTTTTGAAAATCTTATAAATTAAATCAGTTTTTTTTTTTTAAATTAACCTAAATAAAGAAACACTAATCAATTATTTACGTTTATTTATTCACAGTTTCCAACCGTAAGATTATAATTGTATATATTATTTTATTATTTTACCTGTTCTTCTTAGTATGTAAAGAGGAACAAAAAATTAATAAGATTACATCAGAAACAATTATGTATGATTTTGGATAATCTTGTCAAGAAAAAGTTTGACTAAAGATACGATGATTATGGGTGGCATAATAAAGTGTGAAGTGAATAGACTCAAGTTCTTATGATTGATGGTAAAAATGATTAGTGGCATTGAGGATGGCATCAGAAATAGGCATATTTGTAGATGAATAAAGTGCCAGGGATTTCGTGTGACAAGTTGATTCCGTTGAGATTAAAAGCTCCAATTTACAAAGCAGTTGTAAGACCAGACATGTTGTAAATATTTGACTCAGATGCACTAAGAGATAAATTGACAGAATAAAATATAAGATGAAAATAGTCTGTGTGAGTAAATTATAGGTGGATGGCCGACTCCATATATAGTTGAGATTTAAAAGAGAATAAAAACAAGAAGGAAGAAGAAACATAATTCATAATAAAAATTTCAATCATATGATGTTTATTAAAAAAATATTGTTTTGTCAACATTTAAAGAATATATTAAAAAACTGAGAACACAAAAGCACCTCCGACAATAGGAGTATAAAAAATAGCTAAAATCAACAATAAAATACCAAATAAAATTTAATTTCGCTAAAAAGTGGCTACAGTTAAAATTATACCATATTATAGGTCTTAACAAAATTTTAGAATTCCGATAATAATATGAAATGTAATACTTAAATATATGTACCAATATACAATTTATAAATTAAAAATCTACTCAACTTTTGGGAGTTAAATACGAAACTAATTCAAAATATATATTAAATGTCTAATGCATAATTATTGTTTCAACTAATATTTATTAATACAATTATAATAAGGATTAATTGGGTCAGTATTTAACTTGTAAAATCTTCTTTTTTTTTTAATAGCAAAAATATATAAAGAAAGAGGTGAGTACATAAGATAAGAATATAAAAATTATTGAAAGCATTTGGTAAGTACAATTATTTAAACATAACAAACTAACTTATTGCGATGGAGACTTTTACAATAAAGATTTAAAATTAAATCTAATAAGAGAAAAGTTAATAACAACAATGTTTTTGTCTTCTTTATCGTATCATAATATTATAATGTACACTATTTGTAATATGATGACTAACTAAGATTTCATGCTGGCCCGGGAATGTCAGTAATCAGCGGCCCACTACCGGGGGAGGTAATTCACGATTCCGCATATACACGATTCCGCATATTATACCTTTTCATACACACGATTCCGCACAAAACCAGTTTGCGATGTTGGCAATTGTATTTTAAAAATTATTTTAGACATAAAAATGATTGATATTAGTATAACATGTTAAATTATGTCATATTATAACATTATTTTGGTTTTTCCACAAAAAAAAAGTTCTAATAAACTTCTTTTATTTAATTATTTTAACTAATTTGACTAATTGTCAACAATCACAACAATCGAACTACCATATTGTCCATTATATTCACGTTTATTTTAAATTAGTCATATATTTATGGAAATTTATTTTTCTATATTATACATACTTAAATTTTTAATTATTTGTTTTATTTAGTATTATTATTTTTTTCCCCTTTAACTGGCAACGTTGCAACAATTTTGATGCGGAATCGTGTTAAATTCAGGGCAAATAAAAAAAAATCTTTTGTACTACGAAAATGTGCGGAATCGGGTAGGTAAAAAGATATATTGTGCGGAATCGTGAGATACCACCCCTAGCGGGCACATATTTAAGTAGGTTACAATAAAAATATTATGAAAATATTACCTAGGCATAATAATGGGCAACAAATGTACTGTGTATATTAGTTATTAATAATTTAAATAAAATTAAAATATTCTCCTTTTCTAAAAGAACATACTGTACGTTATTACCAATTGAAGAAGAGAATTTTGTTCAAATAAAATATTACTATTATATTTTTATTTCGGTTACACATCGATTTATAACGATAAAAAAATATTGTTGGGTCAAATTACTTAAAAAAATGTAATAGTAGATTCCTCAGTAGTTGTTTAGATAGCAGTGCAAAAATAATAAAAATACATAGGCACAATCATTTTTTACAAATATTTAAACTATACATTTTGACCGAACTTCATCATTGAACATTTGAATATTTGTAATTGTTATGTAGTTAAAAATTTATAAAATGTCCAATTCTTATAACTAAGAAATTAAAACTCAAAACAAGATTCTTTGTAAATTGTTTTAAAAATATTTAAGATACAAATGCAAACTTTTTTATAAGCTTTAAAGTAAAAATGTTGACCAAATTCATCAAAATATCGAATGTTTGCAATTTATTTTGTAGTTATGAATGTATAAAATGATCAGTTTTTATAGCTTAGAATTTAAAATTTAAAACAAGGTTTTTCAATAATATTTATTTGTGTAACCAAAAAATCAAAAAAATATATTTAAAAAATAGTTTTTTAGAAATTTTTGAAGTTTAAATTTAGACGAAGATATTTAAATGAAGACTAATGATGTTCTTTATTTCATTGTAATTTAAAAATATTTTTCGTTTGTGCTTAAAACTTTTAATGTATATTATTAAATTTTATACCAACGCTCAAATAAATTTTCAACTGCAATGTTTTTTTGAAAATTTAATATAACCTATTGTATTGTGAATAGTAAAATTAATTATTTTAATAGTAATGATATCTTAAAATATACTTGTATAAAGTATATTTAGTATATTTTTTATAGTCATGTAGGCTGACAGGCCGTCTTCGCTCAGAATTGTTTTTCGTTTACAATGATTTTTTATCATTGAATACAAATTTAACACAAATTTTCCATGAAAGTGACCCACTCGACACTTCCTCTACAGTAGAGCGGTACCCACTTGTCGAAAATTTTAGTTATTAAATATAATAAAAAAAAACTCACTTGTTTACATTTATAACTACACAAATTCGTATCCATATACCTACGTATAATTTAAAATGCATATAAATAATAAATATATAATTAATACTCATAAAATAAAACGCATTATACGTTAAACTTATAAATTATAATACTAATAATCAGTTGTGTTCGATTCCTGGAATAATAACGATCACGTTGCATTATTGTGAGCGAATACGTCTGTAATTTTACCTACGCGCATGCACACATCAAAAACATATTTCCTTATAAAATTTCAAACATTTTTTTTTTTCAAAAAATACAGTCAATGACTTCAATCTTTACGCTTAGTAGGATGATCAGATTTCAATTTTGAAAACTGATTTGAATTCTACTCTAAATTTACTATGCTTAGACTGTTTCACTTTTTTCATATTTTGTATATATGTATTTAAATTTGAATTATGAATATGATCTATTTTTACTTTTTTTGTTAGTACGTTTCGAAGTAAAAAGAAATAAATTTTAGAAAAAATAAAACAGCCAAAGCATAGATAATGCAGTAACGAATCCAAATCCATGTTTAAAATTAATATCGAAACATTATATTAGGCGTAATGATTGAAGTCATGATTTGGATTTTCGACCTAAAATGAATCATGCTCCAGCCCCCTTAATGAGGAATATAAATCATAAAATAACATAAAAAATAGTTTTATAAATTATTGAAGATTAATAGAAGTATTATGTATTTATTAGGTAAAAAGGATAGCGAACATGTCGATCCAGAAACTGAAAGAGGTAAGAACATTTTTATAAATCAAATGTAACTTTAATTGATTGATGTAAATAATGATGTAGTAACTAACAATAAAATATAGAGATCAAATTTAAAAACATCAACCGTTAATAAAGTATTTTTATTGCGAAAAATACAAATTAAATACTTTTTTTACATGTTTTGTTGTTTAAAATATCAAATATTTTTTTCATCAAATTAATTTTAATATTTTGAGGAACACGAATCTTACGTTTTTTTGTGGTTGAAAATGGATAGCAGGCAAAACAATATTTTAATGTTTGAAGATATAAGTTTTATACAAACTACTCCTGAAAAAAAAAATGCTGATGCTGTCATTGTGCGGGTAATTGAAAAATTACTGATAAACATAAATGAGGAATATAAATCATAAAATAACATAAAAAATAGTTTTATAAATTATTGAAGATTAATACAAGTATTATGTATTTACTAGAGCGAGAGGAATGTAGATTTACCCTTAAAGCATATGATTTACGTAAGAACATTTTTATGGATTAAATGTAACTTTAATTAAATAAATAAATATAAATAGCTATAATGTTAATATTATGTTGTAATAAATAAACACCAATAGAGATCAAATTTTGTAAAAATCAACTGTTGATAAAGTATTTTCAATGTAAAAAATACAAATGAAATATATATATTTATTTTTATTTTTTTGTTGTTTCTTTTCAACGAATTTACTCTAAACACGTTGATAACTAAGCTATAAGTTAACCAGATACACCAAACTATTGTTGACAACCAAAAATGTATTATTTGAAACGCATATAAGCTGTAGCAGTAGAAACAAAGTGGAGACAAAACATATCATGTCAATAATAGATTTAATCTACGATTGTACCTAATAAATGATTATAATATTATAATAACATTTGTTTCAAACTAATAATATTCACCACCAAATAGTAATTTGATTAATTATTCTTATTTATTTCACTAGGACATCACGATAATTTTTCAACTATTTTAATAAAAGAAGTTGTTCAAATTTAAATATTTAGTATAATAATCATATTTTTATTTCGATTACACCTGTGTTAAGATACATTCTCCGGGGGGAATGTTACTTTTGTATGTCTCGTTTGTCCAATTACCTTTAAAGCAATAAAGTCAGTTTTTAATTTTCAGTTGACGGGAAAAAAATATTTTTCAACTATCTCAGTTTTCACTAATTGTGATGGAGACTTATACAATAAAGAATTAAAATTAAACTTTTAAATTTTTTTTTGTAGATATGACGGGAGGAGATGGTGTAAAAAGTAAGACTACAACAATGTTTTTTTTTATTTCAATTATATCATAATATTTTAATGTACACTATTTTATAATATGTAGACTAACTAAGATTTCATTGTGGCTCGGGAATGTCAGTAATCAGCGGCCCACTACCGGACATATATTTAAATAGGTACTCTCTTCACGATAAAAATATTATGAAAATATTACCTAGGCATTATATAGGCAACAAATGTACTGTATTTATCATAATATTAGTTATTAAAAATTTAAATAAAATTAAAATATTCACATTTAACTCTTTCTAGTCAGTTTCTACCCGAACTATACTATTATAATATATTTATTTAATATTGAACCATTTAAAAAATTGATTTCTTTACTTACTTTTTCTAAAAGCACATACTGTACAATATTCTACCAATTGAAGAAGAGAAATTCGTTCAAATAAAATATCATTGTTATATTTTTTTTTTGGTTACGCATCAATTCATTGGGAATGTAAAGTTAATAAATCTCGCATGCCCCATTTCCCATAAAACTAAAATGCAAATATTATTCAATCATCCGATTGTTAGTTCTAGTGTTGCGATTCTTGCAAGCCGGTTGACCGTAGCCTCGTACTTGAAGATAGTTAAAATAACAAACACGAATAATTAATAATCAATAGTTTTTATTAAGTGAACATAACAGACATCGGCCCTGTCCATCTCCAACTGCTGTAATCTACCCGTCTTCTTCCTTATATCTAACTTAAACTAGGACAATCCCTCCTATATAAAAATGCTTTAGTGCAGTTTCCGATTGTTTAGTGTCTACACTACTTTTATAATAACTAATTTCTTTCGTAATCTAAATTCCAATTCACAATTGTTTATTAACTACATTCTACATATCCGTTCTTATTACCTAATGTTATTGATACTTAATCATAACACGATGGAGATTTTAACAGTAGATAATTCAAATTAAAAAATAAAATGATTATCGTCCGTTCCGGTCGGCTGTGACAGTCAGTTTATAATTTACACAAATAGTGTTGATCCATATTACCTATGAAATTAGTATTTAGTACTAATTATCAAAACAAAAAAACAAATTTTAAATGAGCCACTGTATTTTTGAAAACAAACTTCGTCGCTCTCTTACACAGTCATTGAATACATTTATTTATAAGATAGCTTATTTATTTATATATATGTTACAGGCAAAAGTCAAAATTGGGCAAACCTCAAAAATACCGGGCAAAACGCGAACTGCCCACAATTCTTGGGCAAAATGTCATATTCCGGCTTTTGACCGGGAAACCTAGTTATGACCAACCTCATTTGGGCAAAACCGTATACTGACTTTTATCGTTAGGGCAAAACCAAATAATCATAAAATAAATATTATTGTACAAATATAATTGAATACACTTAAATAATAATACAATTAATATAATGATATTATGTATTCGTATAAAAATAAACAAATAATAATATTAGGTACTCTTATAATGTTAAAATAAAGAATTAAAAAAATTAATACATTTAAACCTCATTTGGGCAAAACCATAGCGTCTTAAATAACTAATATTGAATATAAATAAATAATAATCATAAAATATTGTAAAAATATAATTGAATACACATAAATAATAATAAAAAAATAATATTTTTGTTTATTTGTTGCTACACATATTAGACCCATGGCATTTAGAACTACATAAAATATTTTGTTGTTTACATTTGCATCTTCTCGTAGTCCACTTAGTTTTGCAAGAACAAAAAATAAATCATTGTCCTCCAGTTAATGAATTTTGAATACTAGCAGTCCTCAATGGTATTTCGATATTCGGTACATCATCGCTAGTAATGAATTGTTCTTTGCACTGAAATATTTGGTTTCTGGCATATAGTGATGACTAGGGCCGGGACTTGATGCATTTGCATCTTTTTATCTAATGCTTGTATCCGAGGCACTATTTATAGAAATTTGACTTGTGCCATGCAGAACTCAATGGTACAAATTTTATTTTGCATTTTTTTGGTAATTCTCAGTTTTAAGGTCATTTTTTAACAATTTTAGTGCATTTTATGCATTTTTCTACTTTTGTAGGTATATTTGCATTTTTATTCCAGAGAGAACATGTTTTATTCCATATTATGTTGATAAAATTAAATATTTAAAAAAACTAACATAATATTTTATCGTATAGCTGAATTCTTCAACGTATTATACGTATTGATATTATTTTGTATCTTATTGTTTCAATTTTTTTTAGGCCCAGTGCAGACGTGCGTAAAAAACGCCTGTGTTATTGTAATTTAGATTTGATTAGTTTACCCAGAATAGATTTATAGACTATATTTAGACTTTACTAATGGACAATCGACAATCTTTTTTATTTTAAAATATTAAACACACTTTAATAGCTCAGTGTAACACATATTTTATGATTTATTGTTTAGTAGTATTTAAACAATATGACACATATTTTTTAGTACATAACTTTAATTTAAATTGTTTAAGTAATAAAAACATATTTAATGTGTACAAAAATTTGCGTAATTTAAATTCATACTAATAAAATAATAAATAAATTATTAAAAAATATAATTAATAAAAATAATTATGAATTATGATTTCTGACACGTTAGTTAATTATTAAAAATTAATATTTTTCACAGTCATTATAGCCATTTTTGTTATTTTTTGATATTTATAAGTCGTTTTAATCAGGGCTTGGAACCTTAATGATTTTTTCGGTTTCGGTTCCGGTTCTTAAAATTACAGAATAAAGGTTTCGGTTCTAGTACCGGTAAATACCGGTATTTAGAGGTATTTTTTTTTCAAAAAGTTAAAGAAAAATGAAGTATAAAATACATACATAATATTATTATCTAAAATGATAAACAAAAATTATAACAGCCTTATTTTGTTAAAGGACTTAGTAGTTTTACAATTTTTTTAAAAACATCCAAATCAAATTTTAAAATTTTATTCGATACCTTATAATAATAATCGAATCGATATTGAAAACTATTCGATATCGCCAATTAGCTACTATTTTATTATATTATTATTATTATAACTTAAAAGAAACTTTTCAAAAATTATATTTAATATTATGTATATGTATCATATACAATATACATAAATAGCTATACCTTATTATTAGTCCATGTCACAATCTATTCTGATAACAATGTATACAGGCGCATATTTTTATCATTTTAATAATCATTTTATTAAACATCATTCATCAATATCACCAGACATCGTCATCTAAAACTATTTATAAATCACAAAATATAAGGAAATAATCATAACAACAGATTTTATAAACCCTACGGGCGAATAACAATATTTATTATTTATATGTTTTTATATTTGGTAACTGCTCATATTTTATCATTTTCTGGAATTGTTAGATTTTACTATTTTAGAAATATACAATTATAAATACACGTATAATACATTTACAGCATAAACCAAATTGTACGAATCAACTATTATTATTTAATATTTATTGCCTACCTAAATATATTAAATAATTGAATAAAACTAGAACCGAAAAAAACCTAAAATTTCTCTTGCGACAAATATCGGTTCCGGTTCTGGTTTAGGTTCTTAAGAAAATCATAAAAGGATTTCGGTAAGGTTCTGGTTCTAATATTTTCAAAAGGTTCCGGTTAAAATACCGGTATTTTTAATTACGGTTCCAAGCCCTGATTTTAACACTTTTTTGTGTGCATTTTTTAAAGATTTTTAGGTCATCAAGTTCCGGGAACTAGTGATGACCTTGAATATAACGAGTTGATAAAATACGATAACAACTATAAATTAACAATAATAATTTATAATCGTAATAAAATTGTACGATAAAAATCACTATTTGTATTTAATATTAGCGAATGATAAAAATCAGTATACGGTTTTGCCCAAATGAGGTTGGTCATAACTAGGTTTGCCCGGTCAAAAGCCGAAATATGACATTTTGCCCAAGGATTTTGGGCAATTCGCGTTTTGTCCAGGCATTTCTGAGGTTTGCCCGTAACATAACACTTAGAGCACGAATATTTATATATTAACTTAAATTAACACAACATCTCAATTCACACTTGTAGAAAATTCAACTGTAAATTTTATATTTTTATTTTATTCCAATAGGTACAAACGTAATATTGTATCGGTTGAAGGACTCTGAATGATGTTTCACTTCATTCTCGAGTACTGGCAACTCGCACTTTTTATAGATCAGAAAAGTACAAAGAGACAAAATCATACTGTTTTCCCTTAAATTATGTTATAATAATTTAGTTTACACAATTTATATTAATATGATAACTAACGCACAAGTTTAAAAATTACCTAATCTTACCTAACCTATCTTTCCATGTAAACTACATTATTATCGTATTTTTATTTCTATTTTTAGAATTCCATACTCAATGGCCAAGTAATATTTTCTTCTTAAATCATTAGAATAGTTAAATTTAAAAAAATAATAATAATTATGTACATTATATGGATGTTATGTTTATTTAACGCGTCGGGCATCTCTATCTCTTTCTCTCTCTCTCTCACACACACACACACATAACATTTCCCATAAGAGTTGAAAAGAGATAGAGCTAGAATACATTATTCTACTAATTTAGGAAGAGAATATTGTTCAAATAAAATAATATTATTATATTTTTATTTCTGTTACTCATCAATTTATGGGGAATGTTAAGTTAATAAATCTCGGTTACCCTATTGCCTATAAAACTAAAATGCAAATATTATTCGATCATCCGAGTTAACGTGTTGCGATGGTAATTTTAACAGTAGATAATTCAAATGACAGTTTTAATATTTTTTTTTTAATGTAAAACTTTTTTACAGAGGGTACGAAAAAGATATGATTTTCGTCCGTCCAGGTCGGCCGTGACAGTCGGTATCACAGTCGGCTGTCATGACAAATGCACTATGTTGTTGGCTCGATTCCTGTCGGAGGAACCAGAATTTTATTATACAAAATATGACATACAATTTACACAAATAGTGTGATCCATATTACCTATTGGATTAGTATTATTTATCAAAACAAAAAAAAAATACTTTTTACAAATTTAAAATGAGCTACTGTTTTTTTAAAAACACACTTCGTCGCTATCTTGTACAGTCATTTAATGCATTTATTTATCCGATAACTTATTAATTTATATATATGACACTTTGAGCACGCATATTTATATATTAACTTAAATGAACACAACATCTCAATTCACACTTGTAGAAAATTCAACTGTAAATTTTCTAATTTTTATTTTACTCCAATACAAACCTAATATTTTATCTGTTGAATTACTCTGAATGAAGTTTCACTTCATCCTCGAGTACTGGCAACTCGCACTTTTTATAGATCAGTTAAGTACAACGAGACAAAATCATACCGTTTTCCCTAAAATTATGTTATAATAATTTAGTTTACACCATTTATATTAATATGATAACGAACGCAAGTTTAAAAATAACCTAATCTTACCTAACCTATATTAATATGTAAACTACATTATTAACGTATTTTTTTTCGGTGGTTAGATAGCATACAAAAATGGCCAGGTAATATTATATTCTTAAATCATTAGAGTAGTTAAATTAAAAAAAAATAATAATTATGTACATTATATGAATGTGATGTAATTATTCAACGCGTTAGACTTCTTTCTCTCTCTCTCTCTCTCTCTCTCTCACACACACACACACACACAAAAATAATATTTGCCAGTTGAAGAGAGATAGAGCTAGAATGCATTTTCTATTCCTCTGTCTGATAAACAAACTGCATAAGGCAACACTGCTTATACTGCATTACTGCAGCCACCATTACGCATTTTTAGTATCATGATTATCTCAACATCTCCAAGTTCAATTAATGCTTTTTAGATATTAATTTAACTCATCCTACCACTTAGAATTTAGATAATTCTGTTTTTAATTAGCAAGCACCGTTTATTGAATAAATCAAAAGCATACAATACAATACTACATCTCGTGGCGTCCTTTGATAGAATGTTACGTTTCGTTCTCTAACTAAAAGGGGTGACTGATAGTATGTTCGTTGACGTCATTGTGCTGTATCCGCAGATACTCGACGAGCTGGAAGCCAATCTATTGAATCATATTTTAAACTCTTCTCAATGCCTTGTTCATATTAGTTTCTATCTGCTCAGTAATTTTTCCAGCCACCATGACTAGTGTACTGATAACTTCCGTTCCTTCAGGAAACGACATGAGTAGAATATCGGCGTAGGTACGACAAGTTCCATAGTAATGGGGCCACGATAAGGGTACACCACTTGTTACTTTAACTCCAATAGACCCATTTTCCGCGGTGTGTGCGTCAATCTCAGCCTATCTGCTGTTAAAGCAATATATTCGAGGAAACAAGGTATTCTTAACCTCTACTATTTTGTTCGACTGCATCAGATTCGTCACCGGAGAGCAGTGCAGCTTCTGAACAACTAATTTATAGGGTTAGGAACAATGTTAGGTACAAGGGCCATTGCCTTGTATATCGTGAAGATTAGCTCAGTTTGTTTTGACTGGCCTCGTTGAACTGGGCTGATGCCACTAGCACTTTCACTCTCTTTAGTTTGTCGTCAAACTCCTAGTTATATGTGAACGCCTTGGCCTCACTTTGGTCTTTCTGTTTTTTAAAAGTTCGGTTTTTACACACTTGACATGCAGTGAGGCAATTTACGAGTTTCACCAGTGATATGGTGACATTCATGGAGGATGTGGTTTTTGACACATTTAATGAATTTCATAAAATGTGATTCAACATAATCTTAATAGTTATTTAATATTATATAGGTATAACCCTAGTGAACTGTCATTTTGTCCCAAACAAGGGGCATGATGACAAAATTGACAATCACACATAAAATATTTTCAAAATATATAATTCTGAATATTAGGAAACTAAACCATTACCATTTATTTTAAGTATAGTGAGGATAATATTTTTAAACAAAATATATTCTATCTACTAATATTTATTGTAGCAAGATATAATTATTTGTTTTAGAAATTTCCAAAGAGTACTACAAATTTTTGATAGCAAAATCAATAGTCGCGTCTAATAAGAAATATTGTATGTATTCCTATGCAAACAAATAAATAATAATATTTATTTATTTTAAGTTAAATAATTAAATAACGATACCATTTACTTTGTATTAAACGTAACTTTGATTTCATTTTTATGTTTAGCAAAATCAAGTGTTGCTTAAATATTCCTATTTCACGCAGTCTTGCGTTATTTTTCTATTTATTAATAAAAATATTATTTTCACATTTTTGATCCCCAATGTATCAACTAGATCCAATTTGATAACAGCAATCACCCTCAAAGTTGAATATTGAAACAAAATATTCATGCATTAAAAAATTCTGTGGGAGAAATAAGGAGAAAAGCAGGTTAGGTAGGTAACCCTTTATTGGGTAGTAACACAATGGCGCATTTTTTACCTTTTTAACTGAAAAAAAACTACATGACTACGCACTTTATATCTTTTTATGTTTGAGAAAATACAACACGATTGACCACCTTTACCCAATGTCAGCAAATAATTATTTAAAGATATCTCATTATTTTTATATTTTTTCCAAGTATTTATTATAAATTCAACACCACACGATTGCGCACAAAATTAATTAAATTTAATATTGCTGGCTTAAATGATTATCATTTGAGAAACCCACCTACAGTATAGTATACGTATGTCTATACACAATTGCTACGGCCAGTGGATACTATATATGGCGTCTACGGGTCTGTAAATAATATTGTATTACTATAATAACTGAAATGTGTTAGTGGCTGTGGTCTTAAACGTATTGCTTTTCCAGCGTATTCACTTCCGATAATATTTATTGCACTGGATTTTATTGATAGTTAACTAATACTGTACGTTAACGAGATGTATAGTGTGACAGTCGTCAGTCACATATTCACGTCATATCTAAACGTGATATTATACTGTGGCAGTCTCACATCGCTCAACGTGTATATTTCCTTTTTATTTTTGTGCAATTTTGTTTTGGGAAAATGGAGAAACAAATACGAAAAATATTTGAAACAGAAAAAGTTAATCCGTGTATTTTAGTTGATGAATATAAATATACTGAATTTAAAGTTCTGAAAAAGTGTGGGCACATTCGGCATCGCTGTACAAACACAAATTGTTCTACCAGTTTTTTCGTTGACAAGGATTATTTGACCTAAGTGTTAAGTATGTTGAATGAGCACATACATTACGTGATTCCAGATAATATTGTTGGTAAACAAATTGTGAGTTCTCGTTTAAAAATAAAGTAAGAAAGTGATTTCTTCACTAGTCCAAATTAAATAATTAGGCAAGAACTCAGAAATACCGAAAAAGATATCGCTGAGGTTCGCTGAGTTATTCTGATATAAAGTTACGGAGAAAGTGAATGTACGAAGTGTATGTAGAAGATGCTTTGGTCATTTAATTGATAATAGCCCTATTTTGAATTTTGACAATTTTGAATTCACTGAATATAATATACTGAATAATTATATATCATCTGATGCCGCTTTTCCACAGATATTATGGGCAACTGAACCTTCAACAGACACAAGAACGGCCAATGGGCCAGAATCTTTCCATAGCCATTATAATGCTCAGTATCCTAACCTTTGTATTCACCAAGTCATACATATTTTATTAGATATTCAAAGTGAATCTTATTTAAAAATAAAAAGTATAAAACACCAAAATATTAACAAGCTTCGTAAAGAGCAAGAAGAAAATATTGCATTTTAAATAAATACTTGGAAACAATATAAAAATAATGAGTTATCTTTAAATAATTATTATTTGCTTACATTAGGACCACGTTTTTGTGCTAAAAGGTTAAAAGAACTTGATCTTTGATATTTTTTTTTTTTTTTGACGCGTAATAATATACTACTGTGATGTATTATTTTCATTTTTTTTCCTATTCATATTACGTTATTAATTATTATTATTGTCGTCTGTATGAGAAAATCTTAAATCTTTATTTTTATAGACGAATATCGTCATATTAATCTTTTTTTTGACGCGTAATTACTGTGATGTATTATAATATTTCTTTTTACTATACGTAATACGTTATTATTTTTGTTGGTAAATTGTTCGAATTTATATTTATTTAAATATCTGGCTCAAAGAAAAAAGGTAAAAGGTGCGCAATCGTGTCACCCAATATTACTAAATATAATTCATGATATTTTTTTAAATTTTACTATTGCAGTAATTTATTTTACTATAGTACAACGGTACATTGTTTTAATTCTTGCCTTACACACTGCATACATGATAATTTTAACATTAAATATTATTGACATATTTATTATTATTTATTATTAGTTAGTAATTTTGTTTTTCAACCCATGTAGGTTGCTATAGGGTGACTCACATGTGCATTTTATATTGGCCGTTGAAAATCGAATATTATTTTTGTTTTTATATAGGGTTGATTTTGGTTCTAAATCATAAAATAGTTATTGTAATTGTACATAGTTTTCTGTATCGTACTATAGTTTTTGATTAAGGCTAATTAAACTATTCTTTATAATTGTAAAATTTTGTGATGAAGCCTATTTTATATTAGAGTTAATGTGTATAGTTGAGGTTTATATACTAAGTACTTGACCGATTTTGATAAAAATCAATTGAGAATATTTAACTGAAGCAAAACGGAAACGATTGATGTATAGGTACATTTGTATTGGTAGTCAGCTTGTACAGATATTTTTGTCTGGTTACATATTTTAAATGAGGCATATGCAAATCCATAGTCTACGACAGGGTGGTCCAACCTTTTGTAGTTGGCGGGCCCATTTACACTTTCATAAAAACACCGGGGGCCGCCAGAAGAAAAAAATTATATTATTACCTATTTATATTTTATTTTATATAATGCACAAATTATTAATTATTATTATTTAATGTTTTCATGTTTAAAATTATCAAAAAATTACTAAAAAAATAAATTAGGCTAGGAATGTCTTATTACAATAAAAAAAATAAAAAATAAACTATTAATGTGATGATTGGCATTGTTTTTCAGTAGCCAATTTATCAAATATTATAATATATTTAAAATTTAAAGTATACATTCGTAATAATATCGTATAAATTGTGTACCTTCTTATTGCGATTTTGTTATAATATTATTGTGATTTAAAATTTATATTTAAAATTGTTGAATGGGCTAAAAAAAGCTTCACGGGCCGCGGGTTAGTAATTGTCATCAAATTGTACACACTAATTATTTGGGACCCTAGACGACGAGTCGTAAGAGTATTATTATTAGAATCCACGGGGAACAGCTATTATACATACAAAAAAGTAAAGTGTATTACTGATATAAATATAATTAAAATCTACTCGAATGGTTTTGAAGATTCAAAGTTTGAACAATTTGAAATATGCGAGGTCAATTTTTAAAATTTTTAAATGTTATGTTACTGGACAGATAAGACCAATTGAGTATAAAAATCTTACCAAAAATCGGTTAAAAAAATTAAATATCTGTAATCACCCCAAACACCCATGTTAAAAATAAAGAAAAAATAATGTTTGACCAAAATTTGATTGTATAATTTATAATTTTATTGTTCATAGTGAGAAGATATTTTAATACAGAAGATTTTTGCAAACTTGCCTATACGCCTTTAAGGTGATAAGGATTATAGGCGATAAGGATTAGCAGATAACGCAAATCACTGGAAGACAGCATACCTCAAAGACTGTATCAGAATTACCCACTGCACCTATTTAGTTTTATTGAAATGCTATTAATTTATTACCTTTCACTGTATGTTATAAAATATATAATATTCAAAAAAATAACAAACTCAAGTTTGCTATATATTTATCATATGTAAAAGGTAAATCGTTTCTTTTAAATTATTTATTTATTTTATTCAAATGTACGGTATTTAGAATAACAAATAAACAAAATGTACTAATATAAATGTAAAATACTGTTGCTTTTATGAATTTCCAAAAAATATATTTACGTTATAACATTTCTTGTTTTTTTGTTTTCTTAAAAAACGAGTCAATAAACTAATAAAAAAAACCAGAAAAACTACCTATTTACCATAACTAACCTGGCTGTAGTAGAGTAAAAAAAAAACTAAGCGAGGAGAGGTACGGGCGTGGTAGATAGAGAGAGATGTTGGGAGTAAAACAATATCAATTGTAATGTATTTAATTATGGTCAGCGAATGCGTATGTGGACTAATATCTTATCAATAGCTACTTAACTATTTATTTTTTTTATTCTACTACTGAATATATTTTGTGAATGTGTGGTTCCTGATTATGTCCTATGATATAGAATATATATTTGCATTTACTTACCTTATATTTTCTCGTGTGGAGTGTTTGAATCGCTGTGGTGATGAGCACGTATTTGATCGGTGTGGGTCGATGCACGTTATTAACACTTTTTGTTTTTTTTATTTTTACAATATCCTATTAGAATTGAGCATATGATTCTTTTATTGTAAACTGATGATTTATGTTATTCATAACTAGGGCTCGGATTTTTATGTAAATACATATTTTTACTGTGACTTGATAAATTAATTTAGGTAAGTGATAAATTCGTTTCAAGGGATTTCCATTGTAATGAACTATATTTTATTTTACATATTTTTACATATTTTGTCATAAGTACATATTTTTACATATTTCTCAATAATTCCATTTTTCCCTACATATTTCGACAATTTACGATTTATTAATAGTTGTAGGATACGATGTATACGATTTCCCTTGTTTCAAAAAGTACGTTAACAAAATAATACCAATCATTGAACTAATCGACCGTAATCTACGGTCGATATAATATTATATTCGACATTTGTGACCTAGATAAATGATAGATGACGATTTTTAATACGTTTGCGTTTGAAGTACTGACAGTGAGTCAGTATACCCACATCGACGAAAGGGACGTGTGTTTATTTAGACGTGTAATTTTGAAAAAATGCACAGCGTATTACAAAAAAATCCTGGTTTAGACTGCCTAAAATTAATTAGAGATACACATTGCGAAATGAATGGTGTAATATTTCCGGCTGAACTCACTGCTTTAGACATTGCAAATATGAAATTTGCACCCATTACCTCGGAGGAAGTCGAGCGCTCCTTCAGTCGGTACAAATCTGTGTTACGACCAAACCGTAGATCATTTAACTTTGACAATTTGAGCATGTATATGGTATCTCATTGCTTTCAAGATCAAGATCAAGATGAATAATGGTAGTGAAATAAGTAAATTAGATAATAATGTCATTTATAAAGCATGTTTTATATTTTTTTGTAATTTTTTTGTATTCCATATTTTCATTTTTTAATCACATATAAAGTGATTTATTATTACATATATATTTACATATTTCGGTTTTTTTAATACATATAAATCCGAGCCCTATTCATAACACAATGTCGTCTGTACTTGTGATTTAGGATATCTGGGATTAGGTGTAATAGGATTAGGCATGCATTGTGCAGTAAGTATATTGGTTTTTTTTCTCATGTATATCCGTATATATATTTATTTATACAATTAAGAATGTACCTATATTTCATTAGCTTATATGATCGCAATTGATTTTCCCGCAAAGGATTGGTAGTCGATGTACCGGAACATGCGTTCCGCCTCGCAACCATGCTTTGAGAAAATAATTACAATATATTCTATTAATTCAAAGTTTGAAAAAAACAATGAATTAACAGGCAGCATTTAATTCGAAATTCTACCTACAATTTGTTAACTTATATGATTGTAATTGATCTTCCCGCGAAGGATTGGTAGTCGATGTATCGGAACATGAATTCCGCCTCGCAACCATGCTTCGAGAAAATAATTACAATATATTCTATTAATTCAAAGTTTGAAAAAAAACAATGAATTAACAGGCAGCATCTAACTTATGATCGTAATGAATTTGCATAAGGTATATGTTATTTATTATGTAGAAAGAGGAGAATATAAAGGTGGGTATATAGTAAAACATTATTTGGGCATGTTGGAGTAAAATATTTTAATTGTTGAGGAGAAAGGTAGGTATGGGGTTATATAGGTGACATATTTAAATAAAGAAAATAAATGACAGATCATTGTGGTTGATGAATAAAATAAATATATAAAGACGAACTCATACCTGGTGTTAGAATGAACGCAATGATCGTATTAACTCGTGAGAATGAAAATTAACTTTTGAAGTGAGAGAAGAAAATTACGTGGTGGTGATCACATCGATGGCGGCGTGGTTGAATGGCAGCTGAGCGTAGCGTATACGGACTACAGGTGTACGAGTGGACGGTGCATTGTTGGTGCATGGCTCTTATATAGGCAGACGATAATCTTATCCCCACCTGGCTATTATTGCGTGGTTGGATTAACTCGTACGTATTAACTAGCAATGTTATCCACGCATGTCAGTTATGTCGTGTTTGTGTGTTTGTTATTGGTTCTTTTTGCAATTTTTTTATTGAAATGTATTTAGTTCGGCTTTGCGCTTATTTTGATTATAGTTTCATTCTTAATTGTGTGATATTTCAATACTAATTTTCTGTTATTTGGTCAAATGTGTGTTCTGCGCATGTATGGAGAATATGTCGTTTTTTATGAGTTCCTGCGAATCTTATGAAAAGCTGTCTTATAGGTCCTAATGTATTATTATTTGTATTGTAAAGTATTTTAGTATTGACATTTTGTCGTTTAAGTGAATTTGATGCATTGCGCATGCGTGACGAATATATCACGTTTTCTGCATGTTCCTATTAGTATTTTTGCAATATTGTTATGAAAAAGTATTCTATGCATTCTGGTACGTTGTTTTGGTGTTTCAAAACATTCCAATATTGTAATTCTGTCATTTAAGTGGATTTGATGCGTTGCGCATGCGCAAGGAATATATCGCGTTTTCTGCATGTTGCTATCAGTATTTTTGCAATGTCTTCATGGACATGTCTTCATATTTTATGTATTCTGGTGTATTGTTTTGTGTTGATAAATGTTTTAATATTGCAATTCTGACGTTTAAGTGTATTTGATGTACTGCGCATGCGTGGCTATAATATATGTAATGGAATTCGGTTGCGTCATATTTCTTTATCGTGTGTTTTTTCTATGCCCAAATATGGGCATATTTTAGAGCGCGGACGCTGGACCGATAATGTGATGATGTAACCGTCTGGGAATGTTAGTCGCGTAATGTTAATCTTATATTCGTAGTATGTTTTAATTTGCGTTCCCTATCCAACACCCAAGTAGGAGTACACTCCATATACTTATTTTATAATTTTATTTAAGTATAACATGGTGTAATATTTATATATTACATAAAAATGTTTATATTTTATTAGAGTCAATCAATGGGTGGATGTAGATTGTGAAGAAATGTTTGTGTTCTTAGCAATAACAATGCTTATGGCCAGGAACAAAAAAATGGAGATACACACGTACATTAGAATTATATATATAAGATAAGTTATACCTACATTATACAAGTGATTATAAATGTAGTAGAGTAAAAAAAACTAAGTGAAGAGAGGTACGGATGTGGTAGATTGAGAGAGATGTTGGGTGTAAAGCAATATCAATTGTAATGTATTTAATTATGGTGAGCGAATGCGCATGTGGACTAATATCTTATCAATACCTACTTTACTATTTATTTTTTTATTCTACTACTGAATATATTTTGTGAATACGTGGCTCACAATTATGTCCTATGACATAGAATATATATTTGTACTTACTTACCTTATATTTTCTCGTGTGGAGTGTCTAAATCGCTGTGGTGATGAGCACGTATTTGATCGATGTGGGTCGATGCACGCTATTAACACCTTTTTGGTTTTTTTTAACTTTACAATACCCTATTAGAATTGAGCATATGATTCTTTTATTGTAAACTGATGATTTATGTTATTCACAATACAATGTCGTCTGTACTTGTAATTTAGGATATCTGGGATTAGGTGTAATAGGATTAGGCATGCATTATGCCTCCCCCTACGGAGCCCGCCTTGCCGTGGCGGGGGAGCTTGCGGGCCCTTACCGGGTCTCACAAAGAGGTTTCTACCTGGCTCTGGCCTTAATTGGTTGGAGCCGGAGCAAAAGAGCCACCTCTGGTCTTAACTGATTGGAGGTGGCAGGTTTGGCGGTTGCCTGCTAGCACTTAGCAAAAACCCCCCTGGACGGATACCAGGTAAAAAAAGTTTCAAGCCTCCCCTGGGCTTGATCACTCGGGGGCAGGTCAGGCTGGGCACCCCACCGTCACAACTGCCTTCACCCAATCCCCAATACCGTGAAACGGGATTCGAG
Source organism: Neotoxoptera formosana (assembly GCA_022818045.1). Lineage (NCBI taxonomy): Eukaryota > Metazoa > Arthropoda > Insecta > Hemiptera > Aphididae > Neotoxoptera > Neotoxoptera formosana. The sequence continues at coordinate 88,873,136 of CM040630.1, forward strand.
GTAGCGGGTGGGCTGGGTGCTCCCGAGCACCCAGCGAAGGGCTGCCGCAACGGCCCCTGTTGGCGATAAGCCCCTCCCGCGGTAAGCTGCTCTGCCGCGGGTTGTAGTTACTTCATGCCTTCTCGTGGGAACTATATGGAATCTAGTAAACACAAGAACCCAGAACCATCAACTGGCCAAAAGATGTGCGGAACACCAACCGCTCAAGGGGTGTGCGGGAGCCAAGCCGACCAAGTTGGGAACGGGTCGCAATCCGTCAACGTGGCGAGCGGGAACCAAGCCGCAAAAAGTAGTATGACCAGAGCGCAGGCGGAAGCTAGATATGAGAAGCTTACGGACGAAGTAGTGAGCCACGAAGTGATGTTGGATACCATGGTCAAAAACACGCCCAACACTAAAGTGGAGATCAAAAACTGTATCATAGCTCTAAAGAAGACCGTCACTGATTTCCACGGGCTGGCAAAAGCTTTAGGGTTTATCAGATCCCCGGATGTCATCGAAAAACAGCTTAAAAAGATGCAGCAACAACAGCAGCAACAGCAGGAGCAGATGCTGGAAGCACTGAAGGACGTCAAGGCGGGACAGTTGCGTCACCAGCAGCACTTGCAAGAGCAGATCGATGGCCTCTTGCTTGAGCAACATAGGTCCTTGCAACACGTGCAATCGATACCCCTTTGGCAGCAAACTGACAATGACGCGTTGGGTGCTCCTGTCACCAAAAATGAGCCTTGCCGGACCAATTTGGAAGCTAGGTCTAAGAAGACAACCGGCCGGAACGTTAGGAACAAAGGAGGAAGTACGAAGTCACCCCTCCCCACAGCCGGCTCATCAGGTACCGCAGATGGAATTGTAGAGTCCCCAAGGGTAAGCTGGACCGACGTGGTCAGGCGAACCAAAAAGGCTGTTCGGACCGATCAACCTAACCTGAAGAAGCAGACAGGCAGGACGCCGGTTACTGACAAAATCGCGCTGCTGCGACGTAGGGCCCCGAAATCAGCGGCTGTAACCATCGACCGTCCGGCCGATGGAGGTTCCCTTGCTGAAGTGATGAAGAAGGTGGCTGGTTCGATTAACCTCGCGTCTCTCGGCATCAGCGTACAGACAACCACGAAAACGAGGGCAGGCGGCATTCTCCTCGAGGTGGATGGGGTTGACCAAGCTACCCTTCTCACGGAAAAGATCCGGTCAGTGACTGGGGACGAGGCCAGGGTTAGGCTGCCAGAGCTCCGAACCCCCGTCTTGCTGTTGGGCATTCCAGAGTGGGCGGAGACTGCGGACGTCGTAGTGGGCTTGCGCAAGGTGGTATCGCCGGTATCACTGCCGATGACGTGACCATCAGGAAGAACGCTGGGGGTCGAGGTGAATACGTGGCGTTCCTCACTTTGGATGTTCAGGATGCCATCTCACTGGCTGAAAGGAAAGTGGTCACCGTTGGATGGACGAGGTGTAGGACCAAGTTGTTGGAGAAAAGCCAACCCACCTGTTTCCGGTGTCAAGGCAAGGGTCACCTTGCCGCGGAATGCAGAAATGAGCCGAAGCCCCGTTGCTGCTTCAGATGCAAGGCTGTAGACCACCTGGCCAAGGACTGTACCCACCATAGTGAGCCGCAGCAGCAGAGACAGACACCCCAGCCAAATCCCGAGCAGGTTCAGCTGCATTTGCAGCAGCAGTCCACACCACCCCGCCACGGGAAAGAGGAGCTGTCGGAGGAAACAGCGGTAGCGGTGGCGAGCCAATCGCCGTGATGGAGCTTAGCTTCGTCCAGAGCAACCTCAACCATTGCAGTGCGGCCCAAGACCTGATCTCACAGTACATGGTTGAGGAGAAGATCGACATCGCGCTCTTGAGTGACCCCTACAGAGTGAGCATTGATTCCTGTGCCTGGCTTACCGGCACCGAACCCTGCAGGGCTGCCATTTACATCGCGGGCAACGGAGTGACCATTGCCAACGTGTTGCGTGACCCAGAGTTCGTCTCCGCACGACTCAACGGCGTGCAGGTGTACAGCTGCTACGCTTCACCTAACCGGACTCTCGAGGACTTTGGCGACTTGCTCCACCGGCTAGGGGCTAGCATTAGATCTATCCAGCAAGGCGTTCCCGTACTCGTCACTGGTGACTTCAACGCCAGATCCGCTGCATGGGGTGATTGGGTCGACAACCAGAGAGGCGAGGATCTGGGCTCCCTGTTTGAGTCACTCAACCTTGTCATCCTGAACGAAGGATCCACCCCCACCTTTGCCAGAGGTGCTGGATCGGTCGTCGACGTCTCGGTGGCTTCGGAGTCCCTGGCAAGCCTTGTCATCAATTGGAGGGTTATGGAGGCAATCTTCAATTACAGCGACCATCACACATCCGTTTTTCCCTGACTCATAATCCCTCAGGCAATCCAGCAGGTCGTCCATCCAACACCCCTTTAGGCTGGCACACCTCCAGCGGAATCGACAGCGACTCATTTCTCGCCGGCCTGCTACTCGCCGAGTGGCTCGACCAAGGCAATAACCACAACGAGGATGACGCTGACTCATTAGCTGTTCCCTTCGGTCAAGGATCACAGCCGCGTGCAATTTCGCTCTTCCCCTTCGACGAGCTCCCAAGCCAGGTAAGCCACCTGTGCACTGGTGGAACAGCGAAATTGATTACCTTCGCTCGGAATGCGTTAAGGCAAAACGCCGTAAAGTAAGGATGGTGGCCCGCATAGCCCGACTCAGACGTCAAATGTCCACCAACTTCGATGACGACCGCGCCGAAGCCGAGCTCGCCAGGACGAACCATTTTTACCGAGAGGCCAAAAAACAACTCAAGGTCTCAATACGCCAGAGCAAAGCAAATTGCTGGAAAGAGCTCATTGCGTCAGTTGACAGCGACCCTTTTGGGAAACCGTACAAATTAGTTATGAGGAAACTAAGGGGACCGCCCGCCACTGCCACAATGGAGTTTCAGACGCTCCAGGCTGTGATCCATACGCTTTTTCCGACCAACCAGTCCAGCACCGACAGGCCACCGCCGCCCTTGGGTCGCCTAGTCCCGTTCACCTCGGAGGAGGTCAACGCAGCCGTCGATAGGTCAGCAAGGAAGAACAAGGCCCCTGGCCCTGATGGTCTAAATGGCAAAATCCTCGCGGCAGTCCATAAGGCCGACCCCTGTATCCTGACCAATCTCTTTAACACCTGACTTCGCCGTGGAACATTCCCCGCAGAGTGGAAGACGTCTCGGGTCGTACTCCTGAAGAAAGGAAATAAACCTGATGGCGTTCCTTCTTCTTACCGTCCGCTATGTCTCCTCAACGACGTGGGGAAAATACTTGAATTCCTCCTCACTAGCAGATTAGAGGAGCACATTCGCTCGAGCGGTGGCCTCTCACAGAACCAGTTCGGTTTCAGGAAGATGCGGTCTACCGACGATGCAGTTCTCGAGATGCACAACTCTGTTGTACGTGAGGTGAACGACGGAAAATTCTGTCTGGCCATTGGCATAGACATCAAGAATGCATTCAATTCCATTCAATGGCCCGACATTCTATCGTCCCTCGACAGTTGGGGTGCCCCACCCTATCTGTATCGCATGTTCCATTCATACTTCTCTGGTAGGTCTAGAACGGTGTCCACCAACGATACGCAGAACGGGTTTATGGATGTCGAAATCACCGGAGGAGTTCCTCAGGGCTCTGTTGTCGGCCCCCTCCTTTGGAATGCCACATTTGACTCCGTCCTCAGAGAGGCGTTACCCCAGGGTGCCAAGTTGCTCGGCTTTGCGGACGACACCTTGATTGTGGTCTCATCCAAAACGGTTCCTGAGCTGGAAGCCATTGCGAACGCCGCCCTATCGATGGTGGGAGAACGTATCACCAAGCTGAGCCTGCAGATAGCCGCCGACAAGACAAAAGCAGTTTTGTTTACCCATAAATATAAATTTCCGATTCCCAACATAAGTGTTTGCGGTAGCCCTGTCGCTTTATCGTCCAGCATGTCTTACCTGGGAATGACCATAGACAAGTCTCTATTTTTCAAGGATCCTATCCGCCTAGCGTCTTCCAAGGCCGAGAGGATTGGTGCTCAACTGGCAAGGCTTATGCCGAACGTCGGTGGACCCCGTGAGGATAGACGTCGCCTCCTGTCGTCTGTTGTCCATTCTATTCTGTTATATGGGGCGCCTTCGTGGGCCCATACCCTTGACCTCATACCAGCCAACGTGAGACTGCTCAACAAGACCCAGCGTAAGGTGCTCCTCCGCAGCACGTGTGCCTACCGCACAGTATCAGCCGTAGCGGTGAGCGTCATTGCATCAACCACATAAACACAAAAACAATGAATTAAAAGGCAGCATCTGATTCGTAACTCTACCTATTATTTGTTAGCTTATATGATTGTAATTGATTTTCCCGCAAAAGGATTGGTAGTCGATGTATCAGAACATGCGTTCCGCCTCGCATCCATGCTTCGAGAAAATAATTACAATATATTCTGCAAATTCAAAGTTTGACAAAAACAATGAATTGGCAGGCAGCATTTAACTTATGATTGTAATGAATTTACATAAAGTATATGTTATTTATTATTTAAAAAAAAAGGAGGAGGCAGATTGTGTGACATTTGTCATGCTGGGATAAAATATTTTAATTCTTGGGGAAAAAGAAATAGATATGGGATAATGTAGGTGACGTATTTAAATAAAGAAAATGACAGATCATTGTGGTTGACGAATAAAATAAATATATGAAGACGAACCCATACCTGGTGTTGTAATGAACGCAATAATTAAACTAGTTTGTAAGAGTGAAAATCAACTTTGAGATTAAGAATTACGTACTAGGAATGAACGAGTGCGGTTGTATTACTTGGTCTGGTGTATATCGTGGAAGGTCATTGCTCCGAGGCTCCGCGTCGAGATGGTCCGAGTGGCTGCATCCGAAAAAGAGTGTGCGTCGTCGAAGTGGTCTGGTGAGCGGGTAGTGCATGGGTAGTGAACGGGTAGTGAGTAGGTAGTGCGCGTTGCTTTGCGCTTATTTTGATTATAGTTTCATTCTTAATTGTGTGATATTTCAATACTAATTTTCTGTTATTTGGTCAAATGCAGGGCTTGAAACCGATTGAAATAATTTCGGTTTCGGTTTCGATTTTGAATACCGGTTTTGAAAATATTCGGTTTCAATTTCGATTTTGAATACCGGTTTTGAAAATATTCGATTTCGGTTTCAATTTTCAATACCGCTATTAAGAAATTTCGGTTTCGGTTTCGATTTTGAATACCGGTTTTGAAAATTTTCGATTTTGTATACCGGTATTGAGAAATTTCGGTTTCGGTTTCGATTTTAATTTTTTTTTTATTTAAATTTTGAGTCAATTTTCAATCAGTTTTAATTTATTAAAATGTTGATATTGATTTCGGTATTGAAATCAATTTCACACCCTACGTTTTGACTAAAATTTGTTAAACAATAAAAGCTTCTTGACTAAATACTATAGTCATTAGTCATTACTAATATGTATTATAACACGTATTACGTATAAGAGTAATGGAATAAAAACTCGCGCACTGCACAAAACAATATTAATAATATTATTTAACTATTATTCAGTGAGCAACAACAATAGATCCGCGCCGTCCGCGATATAACGATTCAGTACTGCACGCAGCACTGCGGTGGTAATAATGATAATATTATATAATATTATTATTAAATTTGTTGAATTTATCCTAAATTTATTTTTGGATTTTAGATTATAGATATGTTTTGTTTATAACTTTATAGCTTGTGCAATGTCAAGATAACTTGTCTGATCGATAGCTTACGTTTATTTTACTAGTTTCACTAGTTATTATTAGATCATGTAGGTATAACCATGTTTAAATAATATTGTCTGTTTGCGTTATCGCCGTGCGTCGGGCCGACCATGACGGCAACTTTACTAATTACTAATTACTTATAATTTTTCATTTATTACATTATATTTATAGTTTTCATGTATCGTTATCGGCGTGCCTCTATCATGACAACGAATAACTACTAACTAGTAATATATTATTAATATTCAGTCCATTTTTAGTCACCTAGTTCGACGAGTACGGCGAATTGTTATAAATATATTTTACGATTTTAAAATATTTGATTCTGTTTTTTTTTTTTGAATATTTTAAGATTTCGTCATTTCGATATTAATAACCGGTATTAATTTTTTTCGATTTTGTTTTCAATTTTGAATACCGGTATTGTGTTTTTGAGGTTTCGATTTCGATATTAATAACCGATTTTGATTTTTTTCGATTTTGTTTTCAATTTTGAATACCGGTTTTGTATTTTTGAGGTTTCGATTTCGATTTTGATTTTGATATCGGTCTTTTAACGGTTTTAACCGGTATTCAAAACCGATTTCAAAACCGATTTCAAGCCCTGGTCAAATGTGTGTTCTGCGCATGTATGGAGAATATGTCGTTTTTTACGAGTTCCTGCGAATCTATTCGCAATATTCTTATGAAAAGCTGTCTTATAGGTCCTAATGTATTATTATTTGTATTGTAAAGTATTTTAGTATTGAAATTCTGTCGTTTAAGTGAATTTGATGCATTGCGCATGCGCGAAGAATATATCGCGTTTTCTGCATATTGCTATCAGTATTTTTGCAATGTCTTCATGGATAAGTGTTTTATGCATTCTGGTGTATTGTTTTGTGTTGCTAAATGTTTTAATATTGTAATTCTGTCGCTTAAGTGGATTTGATGTACTGCGCATGCGCGAAGAATATATCGCGTTTTCTGCATGTTGCTATCAGTATTTTTGCAATGTCTTCATGGATAAGTGTTTTATGCATTCTGGTGTATCGTTTTGTGTTGCTAAATGTTTTAATATTGCAATTCTGCCGTTTAAGTGGATTTGATGTACTGCGCATGCGTGGCTATAATATTATAGGCTGTTTTGTAAATGTAATGGAATTCGGTTGCGTAATAATGTGAGCGTATTGCGTCATATTTATTAGCCATGTGTTTTTTGTTTATGCCCAAATATAGGCATATTTTAGAGCGTGGATGTTTTGATGGCTTGCTGGACCGATAATGTGACGATATAGACGTCTGGGAATGTTGGTTGTGTAATATTAATTTTATATTTGTAGTATATTTTAATTGCGTTCTTTATCTAACACCCAAGTACGAGTACCCTCCATATACTTATTTTATAATTTTTATTAAGTGTAACATGGTGTAATATTTATATATTACATGGCTATTTGCTAACTTTTGGTATTTGTTTGTAAGGCAGTTAGACAATGCTGGAGGGTTTCCTGAACGTTTTCCAACTAAATAAAACAATTTTATGACTTCCATAAAAATTATTTACTAACTTCTGCAATTAGATGTACTTACCTAACCTTTAGAGGTACCGAACTGGTGACATTTGCGATGGCCGAATTTTGGAATGCGGGTGAAGTATGTGGGAAAAACGCATATCACTATTGTTGATTACTATATTATATTATTTTCTTGTGATTTTATTATTGGGTTATTGAGTTTAATGTGTGACAGAAGAATAAAAATAATTAAGATTGTTATCAGAAGCGATTATTACGGGATTGTGTTTAGAGTAGTACATGTACCAAGGAAATACGTAAGAATATGCCTTTATATTCTCCCTCCATGGCCGATAATAGTACATTTTTTTTAAAATTAGGTTTTTTAAAACATTAATTTTGAGGTTTGATGAGCTTCTGCCATTGACTGGCCATAGTTACAAATAACTGAATTTAAAGTATACTTGTTGCTATCTGATGCAAGTTTTGTGGTGGTTACTGCGGGTAATACATACTATACGGGTCAGTGACAGCGGATGGCCTGGCTGTAGCTAAGTGAGCTCGGTGCAAAAACATAAGAGCGTGCGATGTTATATTTTACATAATGAAGAAGCAAACTGGTGTACATTTTTCGAAAATATTACTTGAAACGGTTCTTTTCCAACAATAAAGTTTCTGTATCACCCTTTGTTGACGATGTACGTTGTGGAACGTTGCACAGACGATGTTTTTTGCAATCTTTATTTGAACAGTAGTCACCTGATAACAGGAGTAACGCAGTCGCGTTGCGTAGCTTGTGGGTGCATAGAAACTCTACAGCGACAATTAATTAGTATCATAAATTGTGATGTAGTAATATATATTACCTCTTGATATATATACTTTGGTATTTCTTCTTTAGGAGGGATGAGAGTTTTTGACACACACTTATTACCTCGAATAATAATATTAATACCTAATACTAATAATAAAATAATATTCTACAATTTCACATACATTTAAGGTTACAACGCTGAAGCACTCGAAGAAAATAATTTAGTGTACAATAAATTGAAGATAATATCATCAGTTCAAAGTTTTCTATTTTATGTTATAGCTTATTTTATTAGATAAGTCATGAGTTATAGTTATATAATAATTATATCAATACGTTTTGATATTTAAAATTAAATTTATGGGTATTATTTACAGTCGAGAGTTTGACCTGCGGAATTCTTATTGTTGGTTTTTTTAATAGATATCTAAAAAAACAACATTTATACAGTTCGAATCGATTATTAATCACCGCGTTCCTATTATTATTTTGTATAACAGTTCTTGCATTACGCCCCCCCCCTGCTCCCCTACCAACACTTCATAAAGTTATCATTATTTTGCTATATATAATTAGTAAGTAATTATTTGTCCGACCATTTTTGGAATTTGTACGCAACTCAAAATGTTTGCGTGTGGGCCTAGGGTATTCCAGCCCTCGCAACCGCCTAAGCACTGTTTATAGAAACATTAAAAATACCATTTACGGAGCTTGGTGGCAGTTCCTGCAGTGACCGAGGGTAGCACTGTTCGTTTGTTCCGCAATTCTGCTCATGTGCGTACACCACACCGACACACCAGGTTGTGCATAGTTAATGGAATAAATACCAAGGTTTTTTATGGCATTTATAATAAATTATATTATAAAACAAAACATATACGTTATACGTATCATTTGAATAAAACATAATATAGTAGATATTTGAATCAATATTATTGATGTGTAAAAACATTTTAAAATACCTAAATAATATCAATAAAAATGTGTATAATAAATTATAACTAAAATTGGAATTTTCAAATTATTTTGGGAAATTTGTTTGTGTCCTTTTATTTCTGGAATAACATAAATTAGGGTTGAGTCCTTGAGGGAGGCGTAAAACTAGTATCAGGCGTTAGTGCACCATAATTTAATTACTTCTGAAGTAAAACAATTCCTGGTCATGGAGTGTGGAACTTGTTACCAGACGTTGGTGTATTGTTCTTAATTTAAATTTCCTTGTTGGGGACAAATATTTTTTTTTAAGTACCTACTTAATTATTTTAAATAAATAACAGTTATTAAAGATTTGTGGGGTTGTAGAAACTCCATAATATGGTTCCTAAAGAGTCAAATAAATCATAGTAGACTTTAATTTTTTTACGTAATATGGTGACTTTTCTTAAATATAAATTGTTATAATTATAAATTAAAAAATTAATTTATTTTACTTAGTATTTCAATTTTCAAATATCCATCTTCGTAATCTGCTTTTATTACATTTGTTATGGTCTCACCGGGTTGATCCGCCGAAACCAGGTATCGTTGAGTTCGTCAATTCGGAAGTCTTTTGAAAAGGAAGATAAGATGTGATAATGCACTGATAGGTTTAATTATATAAGTAAAATTATTTATTAAGACAAAAATTACTACACACTATCGTTAACTGACGCAGACATACATCGACTGACTCGCCCGTACGGGACGGTCTTACATTGTACGTACGTCTCATGTCGAGTCAGCGTTCTTTCCCCACATTACAAATTGTTATGGTAATGGTAATAATACTATAATGCTAAATTATATAATAATAATAATAATAATCGGGGCTCATAACACATTCTTATAAGCCAATACATACGGTTTGTTATACAGTCATCTCGTTATCGGGGACGGACACGGTCCCCGTCAAAAAGGTGAGATTCCTAGAAAACTGTCTACCAAACCATACTACCTTACGCGTGCGTTATAGGGACGCAGGTGTGTTGTACAGCATAATGAGTTTATAATCTATTAAATAAACCGGTACCGAAGTCCATAGGTATCCATACATCGGTTTTGTAAAAAATCAATGCATTGTAAAAAAAAAATGTTGTACAATTTGTCATTTGTGATTTTGTGAAGTTACAGTTAACACCTAATGTTTTTTTTTGCTCGTGTAGTTACATTGAATATTTATGTGTTTATTATATTTTTTTCTCATAATTTTTGAAGAAGTAAGAATCTTTTCAATTAATAACTTATTCAATTTAGATTAGTTTTAGTTTAATTTTTCTAATTTCCTTTTTGTATAACCTATAGATACTATCGAAAAAACAACAGTTTTGTGAAAACTGAAGTGGGACGTGAGCTCGTGATTAGTGAGATTATTCATTCGTTCACGAGGTTGAAAGGTAAATATTATTATACTGAACTATGATAAATTATGAACTAAACTATAAAATATATTTAAAATATCCAACACAAGCTATGCTTATAGGGGAGTATCAATCATTTTATTATTATATAATATGTATTATTTTATGTTCTGTTTTGTTGATTTTCTAAATAAAATATTATTATTATTTACTATTATACATTTTATAATTATATCAAAATTAGACTTACAAAAATAATAGTAGTAGAAGTGTTTGTTTTTTTTTTTGTACTTCAGAAGTAAACACTTTAAAAGGTATCAGTTCTGAATGGTTTAAAGAATTTTCTTGAGAGTTTAAAAATATTTTTAATACTATTATTGCTCGTTTACGGAATAATTAAATAAAAAATAGATCATATTTGTTTGGTGTAACATAAAAAATAATAAACGTAGATATATGAAAATTTCAACAAGTGTATGTCATTGTAATTTCAATAAACCTCACAATTTTCAAAATATTTTGAGTTATTTATGGACCGAAGAAGTTTTCGTAAATTTTTTTTTTATAAATGTTGATAAAATAAAAAATTTGCTCGGTCAAAAAACTTGAAAATTTAAAACAAGGTTTTTCATAAGTTGTTAGTGAAAAAAAAGTTGAGCATATTTTTATAATTCTTTTTTATAGGTATCTAAAGTTAGAATTACGAAAAAATACGTAAAAATCGCGAAAATTCACAACTTTTTTTGATTCAGAAATTCTTAAAAATTGTTGTTGAAAATATGACACAAGATTATTCATAAGTTTTTCTACCTTTTTAAGAGAAAAAATGTTAACAGGAAAGTCAAACTAATTTTTTATGAGCGTTTGAAATTTGACATTGGATATTCAACCGTAAACTGATAATTTCTCAGGGAACGATTTTCTTAGTTTGTTGTAATTAAAAAACTTATAACTGCACACTTGAAAGTTGAAATCATCACAAAATGTTAGAAAAATCACATTATCATGCTCATACGTAAATGTGATATCTCCGAAAATAATTGTGCACAAACTAACCGGACTTAGTGCATATTCGTGCACAAACGACCTGCGAAAACAGAATTTGAAAATTCCAAATCGGGGGGGGGGCTGTTGTTTCTACGGCCCCCAAAATTGATTTAGGGATAATCCTCTCAATTTTTGTGCACAAACGACCGGACTTCGTGCACATTCGTGCACAAACGATCTAGGTACTCAAAAAGAATTTGAAAATTCCAAATCGGGGGGGGGGGGCGGAGAAATAGACCCGGTAACTAACATAGTAGTCGCAAAAGATTTTGCTATCGACCGATGGCTCCTTGATTCGATCCACGAAAGTTTAAAATAATTGGGATTGTACGGACCGAGAGCATATGATAAAAATAATACGCGAGCCCGGTTACCTAATTATGTTACGTTCGTGAAGTTGGCCCACCCAAGTACTACAATTTTTTTTTAATCGATGCCATTATTTTGCAAGTTATTTGCAAGTAATTGCAAGTCTATTTTTAGAATTTGCAAGTCCAAACTTTCACAGTAAAATAAAAAAAACAAAAGTTGGGCCAACTTCACGTAGCCCACCCAAGTTGTACCAGAACTTCGAAATTGGTATTAAACGAAAGCTTCTGATTTGCAAGTATTTGCAAGTCTAATTTTAGAATTTGCAAGTAACTCGAGTGACGGCTGTGAGCTTTCAAAGTTACGAAGTTGGCCCACCCAAGTTGTACCAGAACTTCGAAATTAGTATCAAACGAAAGCTTCTGATTTGCAAGTATTTGCAAGTCCCATTTTAGAATTTGCAAGTAACTCGAGTGACAGCTATGAGCTTTCAAAGTTACGAAGATAGCAAACCCAAGTTGTACCAGAACTTTGAAATTAATTTATTATTATTATTTATTACCACCTTTTTATTATTCTCAAGTAAAAACATATAAACTAACTTTAACATAGTGACACATAGTAAGTGTAAATTTGTTGAAGTTATATCATATTTCAATTATGATTTATAGAAGTGGTGTACTAATAGGTATTTATTTTTTAAGACATTTTACAAACGTTACATTTTTAGAGAATCTGAAATTAATTTTTTCCAATTTTGATTACTTTGGGGTGCCGGTTAATAAATGAACGCAGGCCGATTCTTAGACACCGATTTCAAAGTTCTGGTACAACTTGGGTTTGCTATCTTCGTAACTTTGAAAGCTCATAGCTGTCACTCGAGTTACTTGCAAATTCTAAAATGGGACTTGCAAATACTTGCAAATCAGAAGCTTTCGTTTGATACCAATATCGAAGTTCTGGTACAACTTGGGTGAGCCAACTTCGTAACTTTGAAAGCTCACAGCCGTCACTCGAGTTACTTGCAAATTCTAAAATTAGACTTGCAAATACTTGCAAATCAGAAGCTTTCGTTTGATACCAATTTCGAAGTTCTGGTACAACTTGGGTGGGATACGTGAAGTTGGCCCAACTTTTGTTTTTTTTATTTTACTGTGAAAGTTTGGACTTGCAAATTCTAAAAATAGACTTGCAATTACTTGCAAATAACTTGCAAAATAATGGCATGGATTAAAAAAAAATTTTAGTACTTAGGTGGGCCAACTTCACGAACGTAATTATGTTAGCACGCTACCAACACACCCACCAACCTGTGTAAATATGTGTGTATTTATGTATATAGCACTCAACAGGAGGTGGACAGGGTCTCCGAGCAAATCCTGTAAGTGCTATTGCCTATTGTGTGGGTTGTGTGTGTGTATGTGATACTTATAACGGACAAATAAGTAACTCTAATAAAATGGTAACTCAAAATATTGATATATGTGATATAATAGAATAAATAATAAGTAATTACGGCCCTTTTAGCCCAGCAGAATAAAATATGTATATTATAATAAATTGCCGGCTCGGCACAACCAACATTAATAATACTAACAATAATTATGGCCATTCTGGTCCAACAAATATTAATATTAAATAATAAAATAACAAAACTCACAATTTGTGGAGGACGGTCTGGCCAGCTGGTCCTGTAGCTATATAAAAAAAAATATGGGACACAACCGGAAACAACAGTAATATTTTATAAATATGGCGATTAGCGCCAACAACTCAATAATATAAAAATGTTGGCGATTCGCGCCTGTTTCGCGACACAACAATAAAATTGTTTGGTCTGGTTGACCGTTTTCCTCGGACTGGTCGTTTGGGCGGCCTTGCTAATCGTTGGCGGCCGATCGCGCGTAATCTACATATTATTAATATTGTTATATAATTCACAGATAACATAAATACAATATAAAAATAAACTAAACAATTAAAACTAAAATAATTAATTTGTGTGCGTGTGTGTGTGTGTGTCGATGACCCGGTGACAGCCGGTGTAACCTAACCGAATGACAGCGGTGGCCGTGCCTATTCCAGCGGCACAAACAGGGATAGATAGGAAACCAAAATGTTATCTACAACGATTCTGTGATTAACTGTTATTGTATGTAGCCATAGTATCTATGCTGTAAATACGACTTGGTCACAGTCAGTATGTTGTGTTGTCTCGTGCTTGCAAATTGTACGATTTTTATGATGGAAAATAATGAAATACACGCTATTTTATCCGAGAGAGGCAAAGAGTTGGTGAATGTTGGAGCTTTCGAGTACAGATTTATTGGAGCAGAAAAAAAGGTTACTTAATTGTTGAAATAGCGATGTACAAATAATAAATTATTGTACAGCAACAATCTATTCTGAACAAGAGGAAAATATCATACTAATAATATAATACCAATAAAAGATTTTTATTTATAAATATTTATGAAATGTTCAAATGTATTTCATTTTTTAGTAATATTATTCTACGGTGCAAAGTGGCAACCTATTTTCGAATACGTGTTTTTTTTGGATATCCTATTGTTTGATTGCAGCTGTGCTCAATCGGGTTGTGAAAAAGGTCAATCGTGCTCAATTTGGTTCCAGCCATTATTTACACCACCATATAAGGGGGTTTTTGTATTTGTATTTGTTTTTGGCGCTTAACCTGAAATGTTCTGTTGAATTGTTGTTGGCTTTGTACCTTGTACCTGTGTAGAAAACACGATAACATACATAGGTACATTACAAACTATGTGTGCACAACTGAAATTTATTTAATTCATATGTGTTTCATAGCACAAATCGAAATTATAGCTTTTATATTATTTAATTATTCGTTAAATAAAATAAAAATTCAATTCAATTTGTGGATTAAAATATCAACATTTGTAATGAACTCAATTAGGTACAACCGTTATGTTGAAATTTCAATTTTCTTAATTTTTATTTGTAATTGAGTAGACCCATATGCTATATATGAAAAATGTATACAATTGTTACAGTTAAACATTAAATCTATCTGTCCTAAGCTGAATCGCATTAGACCAAAACAAAATTATTTCTGAGACTGGTTGCTGTCAAGCTGAATACAAATAATATGTTGTCTTATTGTTATACTGTTAAAATAAAAGTTGGCGATAAATAGTTAAATTATTGATTTGAATATCAATTTAAGTAACTTTTATGGTTGGAAAATGAATCTAGTTGGTACTTTAGAAAGATCAAAACTGATAATTCTCAATCATTTTCAAATGTCTAGAAAAAAACAAAACAAAAAGAGATGGAATAACAAAAACAAATAACCAAAGTTACTTGAAATTTATACCATACTGTTATGTTTTCATTTTCAGTACATGACAACATTTTCTAAACATTTTGAATCTTTTTATCTCATAAATATATTTATTTATTTTCAAAATACAAAAATGTACAGCAAATGAAAACATAACAATTTGGTAGAAATTAGTTTATTTGTTTTTTTTATTCTATCTTTTTTTTTGTTTTTTTCTAGATGCATTTAAAAATGATTGAGAATTATTCATTTTTATCTCTATAAATTACTAACTAGATTCGTTTTCTAACAGAATTATTTACTTAAATTGCTGTACAAATCATTATTTCAACTATTTATAGTGTATAGGTCATTTTTATTAAATTTTTTTCATCAGTATATTATGCTTGTAAAACAATTTTAATTTCTTAAAATTACAACTGGGAATTACCGAAAAAATGCAAAAAATGCAAAATAAAATTTGTACCATTGAATTCTGCATAGCACAAGTCAAATTTCTATAAAGAAGAGCCTCGAATACAAGCATTAGATAAAAAGATGCAAATGCATCAAGTTCCAGGCCCTAGTTATGACCTATATGGCGTATTAGTTATTAAGGTCTACTAATGTTTATTTTCCTTCAATATAGATGCTTATTTTTGTGTGATATTTTTATAATATTAATTAACTTAAGCGATTATATGGATAATTTTTTATTTTAGATGGATAATTTCCTCATCTGTAAAATGTTTGTTAACTTTTTAGCAACATGATGTTAGTAACCATAATATTGTTTTTGGTTTAGTTACCGCTAATATGTTTCTGGTCGTACGAGTATTGAAAAATATATGACATCTTTAGTATGACTGATGTATTTGATGAGTGAAATAGTTTTAATTCAAAATATGTTGAACGGTATTGATTTGTATTAGTGACAAAAAATCGGGACTTTATAATATAGATTATTTATATTTATATTATTATTAAATAATTTACCAACTTTTGGAATAAGATGTACCTAACCTTTCGGCTTTAGAGGTAACTGGTGACATTTGAAATGCCCAAATATTTAAATCGGGGAAAATATGTGGGAATAAACTGTGTGGCATAAACTGTTGTTGATTATTATACTATACGAGTATTTGCTTGTGATTGTATTATTGGGTTTTTGTGTTTAATATGTGGTTTAAAAAAGGGGAATATAAAAGTTTTGAAATTATTTTGGGAGCCTTAAATCCCATGACGTTATAAGGTTATCTTTTAAATATGTAATATTTTGTAATATGTAATAATTGTTTACCAACTTATTGTTATATTTGAAATTAAAATTTATCGGGATAACTAACTGTCAAGAGTGTTTGATCTGAAGAACTGATGATTGTCGGGTTTTGAAATGAATACCAAAAAAAAAAAAACAACAAAAATATTAGTTTAATTAGATATTGCCAACATGCAGATTCGATTACGGTACATTCGTTTTTAAGATATAATACAAAATATGTTTTAACATTGGGTAGTCTGTGGGACGTGGGTGCATAAAAACTCTAAAGCTGCAAATAATTTGTATCATAAAATAGCATGATGTAGTAATAATATATTTCATGTTGACCCCTGATGCGTATATACTTTGGTATTTCTTATTTGCGAGGGATTTTGTCAAAAATTAAATCGTACAGTACGTATAGTACAATATACAGTTAATCCATCCATTTTTGAGATAAAATACAAAAATATTAATATATTATAATATATTTGTTAAGGTTAAAATGTGAAGTTCTTCATAATAAGTATACCAATCATTGACAATATTATGGATTAATATAACGTAGAGCTATATTATATAGAGTAAAGCAAGCTAAGTCAGCTAAATGCAAAAACATAAGAGCGTGCGATGATATATTTTACATATTAAAGATGCCAACTAGTATAATTTTACGAAAATATTGCTTTTTAACGATTCTTTTTCAACGATAAAGTTTCTGTATCAGCCTTTGGCGTTGTACGCTGTGGAACATTGTAGGTTCAGACGACGTCGGTTGCGACCTTTATTTGAACAGTAGGCACCTGACAATAACATATTATCGACGTCGCTTTGCGTAGTTTGTGTGTGCATAGAAACTCTAGAGCGGAAATTTATTTGTATTATATTATATCATGATATAGTAATAAATTATATTGACCTATATGATACCTACGTACTTAAATATTATTTTTTTCGTAGGGATGCAATTATAAAGACACACACTTATTAAATTTCGAAAATTTTGAATTTAAAATAGGCACCTACTTAAAATTTAAACACACACAGAATATCTTTTACGTACATTTTAACATTTATTGAAAATTTTAAGCAACAATTTAAACTTCTGTTCTTCATAAAAAATTATTTAAAATGTAGCACTTTTTTTCTTTTATAGCAATTATAACAATTTTGAAAATGTGTATAACATAAAATAGTTAAAAAGATTCAAAATATTTAGAAAATTTTGTCATGTACTGAAAATGAAAACATAACAATTTGGTAGAAATTAGGTTATTTGTTTTTTTTATTCCATCTTTCTTTTTGTTTTTTTCTAGATGCATTTCAAAATGATTGAGAATTATTAATTTTTATCTCTATAAAGTACTAACTAAATTAGTTTATTTACTTAAATTGATGTACACATCATTATTTCAACTATTTATCGTGTATAGGTTATTGCCGTCGGTTACAATCATTATTTAAACGACATAACATTAAGCAACATATTATTTTTATTCAGCTTGACAAAAACCTGTCTCAGAAATAAATTTGTTTTGGTCTAATGTGATTCTGCTTACTACTGATTTATTGTTTAACTTTAACAATTGTATAACTTTTTCATATAATAGGTATAGCCTGTGGTTCTACTCAATTACAAATTAAAATTAAAACAATTGAATTTTCAACATAACGGTTGCAGTGTTGTATCTGCCTGCCCAAATGCCTAATAGAGATTATTAAAAATGTTGATATTTTAAATTGTAAATAAATACCACAGATACAATTGAATATTTATCTTATTTAACAAATAACTAAATAGTATAAAAGCTATAATTTCGATTTGTGCTATGAAAACACGTCATATGCATTAAATAAATTGCAGTTGTGCACACATAGTCTGTAATGTATGCATGTCATCGTGTTTTCAACATACAAGATAGATACAGAGTCAACAACAATCCAAAATCAAATTTTAAATTCAAATATAAAAACTACCAAATGTATCGTATGAATTATTTAGTTAGTTGTCAGCCATTAAAACCGCAATAATATTGTATTGTACCTACCTAGCTCTTTAGAAACCAATCATTTTTTTATTCCTTACAAATATCGTCCTGTGTAGGTATCCGAAAAACAACTCAACATGATTTATTATAATGTTTTATTTACATTAACGGTAATATGTATTATAAGCTGTAACGGTGGAAATGAAAAACAAATTCGAGGTAATTAATAATAATTATTGTGTTATTATATTTAAATATAAAATTAATATTACGTAAGAAACATTTTACTGTTGTCGTGTTGCTAAAAAGTTAACAAACATTTTACAGATGAGAAAATTATCCATCTAAAATAAATAATTAACCATATAAACACTTAAGTTAATTAATATTATGAAAATATCACTCAAAAATAAACATCAATATTGAAGTAAAATAAATATTAGTAGACCTTACTACGTCATATAGATCATAACATTCAGATACGCTAAACATGAAATAATATATTTAATACATTTTTTTTCAGACATGAAAAATAGGTCAACCGATTTTATATGAATCAAATAAAATACACGACCAATTTATTTACATAGAATATCGCAACACAATTATAATTTGTAATAAATATTTTAATATTTAAATTGTTTCACAATACGATTCTACGATATTAATGGTACAATGATTTACATTTTTATACGTCATATTATTCACTAATACAAGTCAATCAAATACAAATTCGTGTGTCAACAAAGTCACTTATGAGTAAAATTAAAGTGACATTTTTTTTCTCTTGAAATTCGGTTATATCCAACGCAAAGAACTTTGCAAAGTATATTAATAAAGGGTAGGTAACTAGTATATTTTCAACAACAATTATGATCATGTTATCTATATTTTAACCAAATATTGAGATAAGTACGGCATTATTATAAATGAGTACATTTTTAAATTGGTCTCATAACTGAAGTTATAGATATCTTGTAGTACAAAAATTATTATTCAACCATATAATACCGAAAGGCTTATAATGCTTAATCAAATGTTCGTATTATCCGTCCAATACATTCATCAATTTAAATGTCTTACATTTATTTAATTCAGTTCATTTTTTTATGTCTAGATTGCCAAAGTAAGGGGTCTTTGTATGAGTATGATATATTTACAATTTATTTATAAAACATAACAATGATATTATTTGAGCAACATTTTTCCTACCTTTACTATGTAACAATTTCAGCGGTATAAATTCATATGACAATTTTTTTAATTCTGAGTGGAACGATCAATATATAAATATTTAATTTTAGAATAGTACGTGCTTTTCATCGATCTGCCACGAGTACTAAGAATATTAACAATAATATATAAAAATATAAATAATTTTATTCAATTAATAACAAAGCAAATTAAATGTATTGGCAAACAATAATTCCGGATCCGGACATTTCGGCGTGGTCATCTCGGCGGGGCCGTTTCGACGTACGGCCGTTTCGGCGTGGGTCTATTTCGGCGTAGTCATTTTTTCATAAAATGATTTTAATCGCTTATAGATAATATAATGTAAGCATTGATTGTATTGTACCGATATAATTTATCAGTTTTTATCTCACTTTCGTCGGTTAGATGCAGGCATAGCTGGGCATTAACGAGTTAAAAGTTAAAATTAAGTTAATTAACTCGTTACTTTTTTTACAAATTAACTTTTAACTTAATAAGTTACTTTTTTTGAGATTAACGTGTTAACTTTAAGTTAATTTTATTTAAAAGTATCTAAATTAAGTTAATTTTAGTGCAAAGAATAATGCAAATTATTAATGAGGTTTTTATAGTATATTTATAATTTACTATTTTAATATGAAGTTCCTGTAGACGAAAATAATATGAAAAATAACTTTAATAGTCATTATATGGGCTATACAATATCTACCTACACGTTTATCATTATAAATTGTATAATTAATATTGGTATCTTAGCAGTTGGGAGAAAACAATTAAGGTGTTTTTTTTTTTTTTTGGATGTACCACTTGGGTAAATTGATTTGAGTATGAGTTCAGGACTAAGATTTATTTTGGAAAAGTAGGTTTTTTGATAGCTAGTTAATACTTTTATGTGTCATTAAAAAAAATTTCCCCAGTATTTGTCTCGAGTGTAAAAAACCCAATATTATGTGTGCAATTTCTTATTTTTGCAAAATAGAAAATGTTAACTTTAAACTAAGTTAAGTTACTTTTTTTTTCAAAGTTAACTTTTAACTTAACGAGTTAACGAAAAAAATATGATTAACTTTTAATTTAACTTAACTTTATTATTTTAAAAATAACTTACCTAACTTAACGAGTTAAAAAAAATCGTTAACTTGCCCAGCCTTGGATGCAGGTATGTGGACATGTGGTATGAACTGTACATAATAATAATAATTATATATATATATATATATATATACTAGTGGACCCGACAGACATTGTCCTGCATGATATTTCAAGCGATTAGGATATTAAACAAAGTATGAAATGAAAGACAAATAATATCATTATTTCATTATTTTTTTATTTTGAAATAACATCAATTTTTCTAAAAACAATTAGTTATAATCAATAATGTTTGTTTAATTTTATCTTAATGCGAGTTGATGAACAATATTTTTTGTCAAACCCTGAGGAGTATAAATTAATAAACTAAACGGTTTTTCAACGCGAGAACACGCCACATATAATTGGCCATGTAAAAAAACCAGATTTTCTAGATCCAATCCACAAATCGACATTGTTTGACCTTGTGACTTATTAACAGTCATGAAAAATTCCAAGCGAATTGGAAATTGAAGTCGTCTGAATGGAATGGGTGAGTCTGAAGGGGTCATTTTGATTCGTGGCAGGAGAACAACTTCACCTTCAAAATTGTATTTAGCTTCAAGAACATTGCGCATAATTTTTGTATGACTAATCTTATACCGCTGCATAGCTTAGTTATATTTAAATTCCGATGCAAAATAATAGGTGAACCAATTTTAAATAGCAAGTTATGTGGTGGCATTCCTGGTAAATCCATCTAATTCAAAAATGCAATAAGATAGTTGACTGCTTCGTCAGGATTGGTAACAGTGCCGATTGATTTGAACAATATCTCATTGCCGGGCAATGACTGTTGTATTTTGAAGTTAATAGAGTCAACATCGATATTTTTTGAGGCTAAAATAGCTCGTTCACGAAGCCACGCATGATTAATATAATTGGCTTGTAAATCTGGAAGTATGATTTCAATCAAAGCATCTTTCGTATTTACCATGTTGCAGAAATTGTCTGTCAATTTAATGCATTGTGTGTCTCCATGCAATGGTATTGTTCCGTTTCCAATGTTGAGCAATTGCTCGGAGAATGATAGTGCCAATGGATCGTTCTGCAGTGGAACACGTATATTTGTGTTAAGACGTAATGTACTGACATTTCGCCATAGATAATGAATTATATCAAATATGATTATATGAAAATTAATTAAATTAATTATATGAAATATATCAATCATATTATGATTGTTTTATACATGCGTTCATTTTCAACTAATTGTGAACTCCGAGTCAGTCGATCAATATTTCCTCCTCGACGTGGCATTGTTTTATGTAAATGCGATGTATATAATATCAAAACACAGCGTACAAAAATAATGCTGTATCACCTCATATCACCCCATAGTGAATATAAACTATCCAGGGCGTCACCCAAAGGGCAAAGGCATACAAAAAAATGCATTCAAATCGGTCCAGCCGTTTAGGAGGAATTCGGTGACATACTTTTGCAATATATAAATGCAATAATGGATATAATCATAATACGTCACGTCGATCATTCAGTTGTACATTAGCTCAAGAACTTATAAAACCGCATATAATGATAAGAATAAATGATAAACAAATTCCCCGAACCATAATTGAACGTGGCTGACACCTACTTGGTCTAGAAGAGAATAAAGAAGCATTACCTCCTAAGAGATCAAAGACAGGAAGACGTGTACCTTGTGGACGAAAAAAAAATAGAAGTTCAAGAAAGTGGTGTGATAAATGTTATAAATGGATTTGCGTGGAACACCAAAAAGTTATATGCCCTTCATGTTTCTCGACACAAGATGAACAAATGAAAACAGACAGTGACTAGTGACTGACTAATTCATAACTTGTTGTTATTTTTTACTAATCCTGCATTTAAGTGTAATTTTATTCAAAAGCTTATTTATTTATTTGTTTTATTAAGAAGTTTTTAATTTAATTTTTTATTGTTTTAGCAACTAAGAGTTTAAAATAAATTGTTTTATAACCAAACATAACATAAAATATACTGTCGTTAATGCTTTAAATTAATTAAATTAATTTAATGGTGCACATTTGTGCTCCACGCGCCTACTAATGTAACATAATTGAGCACGCCTATCGCAGGGTTAAGTATGATGACCTGAATATTTTTATTCATAATTTTAATAACATTCTCCTTATTTTAATTAAATTTGTATTATTATACTTAAATATACCTAATTATTATAAATTTATAACTAGGTTTTTTATACAAAAATTATTTATGTATTTATACTTTATAGTGACCTACCTAATTTTTGTAATGGCCCTACGCCGAAACAGCCGTACGCCGAAATGTCCTACACCGCAATAATTTGACCCACTGAGTAATTTATAGTAAATTCCATTTCTAATGTAGCAATATAAATTGAATACAATAAAGAATAATTAAACTTAAGTAATATAGGCTGACAAATACTGCTCAGAATCGTTTTTTGTTTGCGATGATTTATCATCGAATTCAAAACAAACAAAACCATACAATGACCTATACTCCTCTATTCCACGAGAGATCACTCCTCGAGAAAACCAAATTGCGTCGGCTCTGCGCATTCCCGCCAAATTTGGAGTTGGAATCGGCTGTCGTAGTAGAGATCAGAGGGCAGCACTGGCGTATATCGATTCCGCCGATTTCGTATCGACTCCGCCGTATATTAATTTCGCCGGCTACTGTTTATAATATCTACATATCGATTCCCCTGACTATTAATTCCGCCAGATTAATTCCAGATACTGCTTACGAGTATAACATCTACACATCGATTTCGCCGGACACTGTTCACCCCCCCCCCCTTGTATATGTATTTTAAAATGTATAGTCTATTTAGTATAATTTGGACAATATAGGTATACATATAATTATAAATTATAATATTTGTATTTAACTAATATGTAAAAAAAAATAATAAAATAATAAAAATAAAAAAATTTACCTACCTATATATTTATTATACTTGTAGCGCATTATTATCATTTTATACAATTAAGACTACCCATACATTTTGCAATATTATATTCACATAATCACATAATATACATATTAATTAGATCATTTATTTTAATTTTGAATTATACAATTATTATTAATTTATAATTATATATTGTCCTAATTATACTAAATTAGACTACACATTTTAAAATTCATATACAAGGAGGAGGGGGGGGGGGCTAATGAACAGTGTCCGGTGGAATCGATAATATGTAGATATAATAAACAGTAGCCGGCGGAATCAATATATACCTTTTTTCTAAGCAGGTAGTTTCGGCGGAATCAATAAATCCCCGGCAGCACGTGTTGCAGCTCGTCGGCGAAATGTACCCTCGTAGAGGTGATACGACAGACCGCTCATTCTACATGAGCAAAACCAGCATGAACTCTCGTGGAATAGAGTATAGTGGTACAATGCTATAGGTATACTCGACACCATGGATCAATAAGATGAACAATTCTTATTTTTTGTTCGACACCTGCTGTTTCCTAATCGCCCTTTTTTTTCTTTCTAAAAACCCACATTTGGTAGTATGCAATTATTAATTAGTTTTACGAGAGTTATAACCAACTATTTGATTATTTTCACAATTAATATTTATTTGTGTACGATACATATTAATAAATCATTTCAATAAAAAAAAAAATGATAATTTTTGTTAATATTTTTTATGTCAAACTAACAGCATATTTAAAAAGTCTTGGATTTTCGGGTATGTTTCTAGTTGAGATTTTTTTATGATAAGAAAAACGTTTTTTTTTTTTTTTGTAAAAATTTGTAATAACACCATGTTATTATTTCAAGATTTCAGCAATTTTTTATATATTATCTGGGTTTAATATGGATAACTGTTTTATAATCATTATATTTAATCAACCAATAAATTAGTAATTAATAGCCTCTAAACGAGTCAGCGTGTAACATAAAGTAACAATAAACGTATGATATTTTATGTATTGTATAGAAGATTATGGAGTAGTCAACTACTGTATTATAAAGCAATTTAGTAAGTCATTTAGAGTGTAAATATATTAATTTAAAGTGTGTAATTATTATATTTTATGTTTTTTTTCTTTTATAAAATTATACTTTTAAATAAAACTGAAAAATTGTCAGTTCAAATATTTTATACATTTTAATAATGTTTAACAAGTTACTACATTTCAAAAGTAGTTTACAAGTGTATTTATGAATATTTTATACTTTGTTATTTTACCCAGTAGCCAGTAGGTACCTCATCTGATCACCATATGAATACGTTTACAGTTAATTTTATTTAGCTGCTTTTTATGACTAACATCATACTGCATTCTTAAAATAATGTTTTTAGTTTTCCTTTGGTCCTTAATTCAAATAATCTTATTTTGTTCTTCTTTGGCACAAACATTATATTCGAGATCTTCCTTTAGAAAAATATTATGTAAAACTAGATAGTTCTAAACGAATATTATAAGTAAAATGAATGAACACACTAAGTTATCCATATTATACTTTTAGTTCGCAGACTTTGAGTACAAAGGATGACGCACATTCACAAGCATAAATACCACAAACCACTATTGTATATAGCCACTGTTTTATTGTAGTTTCAAATTCTGCATGGAATATATATATTTTATAATATTATGAAGAAACACAGTTCTTCTGTGTATTTAAATGTATATCTAGTCTAAGACAATAGTATAGATGTACATTCACAGAGGCGTGTCCAGGATCAAAATTCAGGACAGGCCTGTTTTAAAAAATAATTTCTATGATATACAAATACATTTTGGGTATACTTAAGGAGGGTGGGTTCAAAATCAATCAGGTTAGGCCTGGGCTTACGAAGCTCATAAACTAGACACGCCTCTGTACATTCATCTTACGTTTTGGTTACAAATAACAGAGCCTATAGCAGGTGTAACCTGATGGTCACTACTGAGTTACCGTAATACGTTCAGAATAGATAATAGTATCTCATCAAAAACACTCCGTGTAAAAACATCGCTAAGTAAAAAAATTACAAAAGTTGTGATATCAAAAATTGGCTAAGTAATTTCATAAATTCATTAATATAAAAGTATTTATAACTGTTTGTATTTATTGTACCTTGTGAATTTATTTAGTGCAAATAATTTTACTTAGCTTGGCGGCTACTAGAAGAATGTATTTAAATATTTGTATTGTTCTATAGTTTAACTATAGTAAAAATATGCAAAATGATGCGAATATTTATGTAGAAATCGAGACATTTGGGTTCTTAGTTATAGAGACATAAATAATAGTAACTGCGCCAAGCTAAGTAAAATTATTTGCACTAAATAAATTCACAAGGTACAATAAATACAAACAGTTATAAATACTTTTATATTAATGAATTTATGAAATTACTTAGCCAATTTTTGATATCACAACTTTTGTAATTTTTTTACTTAGCGATGTTTTTACACGGAGTGTTTTTGATGAGATATCACTCATTTTTTTAATTACAATTTTAGATATATGTAATTCTTTTCAAGCGGTGATGAAATGTATTTGTTTGGGGAGGTATATTATTATATAATTTAAGTTTTAATTATTGCTGGAGAACGATTATATATACGTCTTTAGCACCACGTGGCCACCGGTCGTAATAAATATTAGAATCATTGCATCTAACCCATTTATTAAGAAATCGGATAATGCATGTATAATGAGCTGATGCCATTGAATTACCATGGTGGCAAATCACCGAGTGTAGTTTATACATGCTGCCATCAATATTTATTTTTTTATTTGGTAATGCATTCATGACTAAGTCGGTGATTTTTGTGGTTGAATCTGACCATAGCTGTATTTGTAAAAATATATATTTGTTGGCGTTTTATATGTGTGATGTTTGTGTATGAGGGTTATATGTATGAACATTTTCACACAGAATATTATCTATCAGAACTTGTTCTGAAATTATTTCAAACATAGATTTTAGAAATTATTCTTCTTTTAGAACTCAATTGTTTTTTAGACAATTTATTCTGTATTATTTTTTCAATATTATGCTGTTTATTTACAACCAAATTACACTCTGATTTACGATTTGCCGTAGATAGAATGCGACATTTAAGAAGAGCTACTCTTCTGTCTTTGTATTTACTCGCTATTTCACGTTTTTTAATTTTTCTTTTTACAAGCATTGGACACCATGTTATGCTATTAACTTTTGCACACTTTAAAATACAGAAAATTGCGAATTATTCACCGCAAAACGCCCTTGTTACAATAATTTCAACGAACAATGTAAGACATTAATGTACAACGGGCACCACTACTGTATAGTACTGTCGGTTATCAAATGTTTTGTTTCACATTTACACTCATACACAAAAGACGTAAACCCGTTGCATGGAGAGGGAAATTCAGACGGCCAGATAGTTCGCGCCGTGACGACGGATTACGCAACGAGTGATTGCAACCGACGAGTGGAAGGGGAAAAATGGGCGGCCAGCACAAACATATACATTGTGGAATTGATGAAAAAAATAGCGTTTTGCTTAATTATTATGTTAATACTTTAGCATGTAACTAAGGCTGTAATACTCCGATAAACTTTAAATTTTCACAGAATCATCTACACACCAAACTGAGCTATTCGTGAAAGTTTCAAGTCAATTGGTTCATTAGTTTAGGCTACAGGGTAGTCGACATGATTTTCGTAAAATAACATTGGTTAAGAGGACGTCACACCCGCATGTGTTGTCTCCGTCTTACAAACGTGTAACATACCAAATTTACGCTTAGCAGTTCACGTTTTATGCCGTTGGCTTAAAAATTAGAGTGAATTGACCTATTATAAAAGTTGATGGTAAAAACTTTATCTGTGTTTTGTTGGAAATCTTTTTACTATAATTCAGTTTTAAAGTGAGTTATGAGCATTTTTAATTTACATTTATTATACACACATAACTCACTTAAAAACTGAATTATAGTAAAAAGATTTCCAACAAAACACAGATAAAGTTTTTACCATCAACTTTTATAATAGGTCGATTCACTCTAATTTGTAAGCTAACGGCATAAAACGTGAACTGCTGAACGTAAATTTGGTATGTTACACGTTTGTAAGACGGAGACAACACATGCGGTGTGGCGTCCTCTTAAATACAAGTTGGTTCTCTCGTGTAATATACACCGTCGACGCGCGCTAGTTTCTTTCTTTTTTTACTTTGCTCTGCGCCGCGATCGCGGCGTTGGATATTACACAACTCATTTTTATTTCATGTATTTTGCGGCAATTGACGTATGTGCTTTGACGGTGGTCATGAAAAATTAACTACCCCAGAGACTAAGGATTCATTTAAAAAACACCAGCAAAAATACGTTAAAGGATCTGCTGATGGAAACCGTGAGTTCTTAAATTAATATGGTATATTTCCTATAGGCATTATAATATACGATGTGTAAACAATTATACTTCTTAGCTGTTTCACTTTGGTCTACTATAATCACAATGTTTTCCCAGTTAACGACAGACATTTTACTGAGGAAAATTACATTGACACTTTATTTGCTAGTCAAGATAGAACTGTTGTATCAAATACTTTAATTAGCTACTGCGAATCTCACAAACTCGTGCAATTAATTCAAGTGTAATGGACGTATTTTTTAATTTTCAACTATTGTGTCATTTTACATAAAATGGAAATAATTAATTCAAATAAAAATAACTATAAATGATGTTTCGCTGTTTACATATTATTATTGTTTGTCCTAAAAAAAAAACTGGTTAAAATGTATTTACTTAATAGCGTTTCTGCGAATTGAGCATGCACAAATGTCGAAAAAGTATTAAAAAAATATTTAATTTTTCTTTTTTACCGTGGATTTTTATGTTTTTTTCTTCCGATTACCGTCATTAGAATAAATTACGACAAGTCTACTGTGTATTTTAATGGAGACCCAGTCTATGATGAATATCAATGTAAATACTTCTCCGTTATAATAATTATTATTATTACCGTAAGACATCTACAATAGTCTTTAGATAACAATATATTATACGGCTTATTTGTATTTCATGCATTTTGCGGTAATTCACGTTTGCGGTAGTTTCTCATAAAGAATGTAAGGATGAGAACATTGTTGACGAAGAAGCTAAACAGAATGGTGAGTTTTTACAAGTAATTTTGTGAATTACCTACGTATTATGATTTACGACCCCGACTGTGTTTTTAAATATCTTCCTCCATATATTTCTCTCTATAATTTGTCTCTGTTGATTGAGTCGTACGCTGCTTCGAAGTTAACACGCAGTAAATGTATATCTAGTCCAAGAGAATTATCGATGTACCTAAGTACATTCGCAGAGGCGTGTCCATTATCAAAATTCAGGACATGCCTGGTTAAAAAAATAATTTTTATGTTCAAATATATTTTGGGTATAATTAACACGTTGGCTACCGAGGTATTTTTCAATTAACTTGCGTTGATTACCACGAGTAATCCCAGTATCTCTTACATTGTTTTTCTTAATATACAGTAAGAATGACCGGTGACTCTCAGCTTATCTCAGTTTAGGGTTCAAAATCTGAGTAGGCACGGGCCTTATTTTATCTTACGTTCTTGTTATATATTTTAATATTTATAATGTATACAAAATTAGATCCTATAGCAGGTGTAATCTAATGGTTGATATCGGGTTACGTTAATACGTATATAACCGAGTAGGTACACAAATAGATAACATTTTAGCTGTATTTTGATTTGTGATAAGACCCCTGCCAGGTTGAGAGGCATTGAAAACAATCTTTCTCTCTTCCCCATGCAGTGACACTTTCCCTTTTTTTGTTAATATAGCCATGGCCTATCCATTCTTTAATATATATGGGCGTATCTGTCAGCTCCTCAGTTGAAATTCAGTCTCGACAGTGTTCGACGCATAGTTTAACGAATAAGAATAAGTTCATTGAGAGTCGCAGCGGGAACATAGATAATATTATGTTAAAAACAACAATAATAATACATCTTTAAGTTGTAAATCCGGTGTGCAACAGTGGTGCTTAACGTTTTTGATTATTAAGAGGACGTTATACCCACATGCGTTGTCTCTGTCTTATAAGTGCGTAACATAGCAAATTTTACGCTCAGCAGATCACGCGAAGCTCCGTGAATTTAAAATTTAGAGTGAATTGACCTCTTATAAAAATTAAAGGTAACATTATTATCGAGGGCTTCTCATTGGCTTTTTATTATATTTTAATTTTAAAGCGAGTTATGAGTATTTTAAAATTGTAAATTGTTTGTATATCTTAAAATACTCATGACTCGCTTTAAAATTAAAATATAATAAAAAGCCAATGAGAAGCCCTCAATAATAATGTTACCTTTAATATTTATAAGAGGTCAATTCACTCTAAATTTTAAATTCACGGAGCTTCGCGTGATCTGCTGAGCGTAAAATTTGCTATGTTAAGCACTTGTAAGACGGAGACAACACATGCTGGTATAACGTCCTCTTAATCATAATATATCGCACAAGTATCTCGATAATATATTATGATATACCTTAACTGCCTACTATTGCAAAGTGAACGACTCAATAACATAAAAATGTTTGTTTAAATTAAATGTTGAGTGCAGTTCTCGGCACTTCAATTCCGCCATATACCCATAAGTATAAACAATATTATATTACAGTTTTGATCTCGCTGGGCCGATGTACAAATGAACTTTTGACCGAAGAAGAAAAAAACGCATGTGTTGCGAGTGATAAATAATTATAAATATAGGTACCTACTTTATTAGTGGGCCTCTCGATCAACTGTTCTGGTAAAAACCAGTTCGATTTATTCCGCTTCTCGACTGTTTTTTGTATTAGACATTATTATTTTTTTAAACAATATGTAAATTATATTTCCCTCCTTCGGCCAGAACAACAATTGCATAGAGCTCTGATCTTATTTTGGATTCTGATTCGGTGATCAATTATATTTTGAACTCATCGTTACAATGTTTAAGATACTTAGAGTCGTAATCAGAGTAAAATGTACTGTCGCAAAAATTATAACAATTGTATTATGAATTGTAAAGCTTGATTTAACTATTTAAAAAAATATTAAATTATGTGTAGGTACATATTAATTTTTAAAACAAAAATTAAATATATTTATGCAATATGTATGGATGTTATAAAAATGTTATCAGTACAATGAACAATTAAATATTATACTTTGTAGACAAATATTTAAATATTTATTTCGAGCACAACATGAAAATACCTGAAGTGTGTAAGTATAATATTCTTCATTGCAATCGTTTTTTATAATATTATTTGTATAAATTATTCGTAGTGCTTATTCACCCCACTACACCGGCAGTCATTGAAATTAGTATTTTTATAATTGTATATATTTGTTAATAATGTAACAATTAAAAAAAGGCAAGACAACAGAACGCAGTTCCTACTTATTTATTTTTTAAATTCTATTATAGACAACATAAAGCCACCACTGGATTACTGTAATGAACAGCGTAAGTATAACAGTATTAACAATTAAATAGAAATTTTTTTTAAATCTCAAATAACCAATATCATATTAAATGTAGGCATATAAACATAATTTATTTGAGATATACATTATATAAATATGTAGGTAGGTAAATAGTTTGCCATTAATCTGAATACTTATAAATGTATTTGTGTATTATAAATAATTAAGGTTCTTGTGGAAAGTTTTAAGTACATACGACTAATACTTTTTAAATTACAAAATATAAATTAAAATTGTTAGAAGACAAATCGTTCTATTCAACTTTCTTATATTTTAATATCAAACGATTACAAAAAAATGTGGACTTTAGTTTTGATATTTTCGAGTTTCTGAACCTAATCAAAATTCATAAGGGACCCCTCGAATTAAATTGTCAAGTTTTTTCACTGTGATCACATTCACTATTTAAGATTTGTGTTAATTATATGTTCAAAAACGTGATGAAAACAGAA
Source organism: Neotoxoptera formosana (assembly GCA_022818045.1). Classification (NCBI taxonomy): domain Eukaryota; kingdom Metazoa; phylum Arthropoda; class Insecta; order Hemiptera; family Aphididae; genus Neotoxoptera; species Neotoxoptera formosana. Next base: position 88,904,763 of record CM040630.1, read on the forward strand.
TATATTTACGTACATAGTATTTTTGTATATACTTAGTTCTTAGATACCTACATAAAAATAACAAGAAAATTGTATTGTAACTATACGTGAAGTTTACTCTTTTATATGTATTATAACTTATGATAAAATAACTATGTGATATATTTTCTTATAATTTCAAAATCCGAATGTAAGCCCAAAAATCATTTTTAATTATTAATAATTCACAATTATTACAATATAAAAAACAATTTAGAAATCGATGTATACCTTCATTAGTTTAAAGAAGTGTTGTTCAAAATCATACGCATGTATAAGTAATTTGTCAACATACAACTAAAAGAGTATTAAAGTTGCACAAGACAACACAATTTTGATTAATTGAAAAAAAAAAACTTTAAACAATAAATTACAATATGGTGGCCGGGGGCTGAAAATTGCGTACGGCGGAAAAATTGTGTATTTATATGTATTATAACTTATGATAAAATAACTATGTGATATATTTTCTTATAATTTCAAAATCCGAATGTAAGCCCAAAAATCATTTTTAATTATTAATAATTCACAATTATTACAATATAAAAAACAATTTAGAAATCGATGTATACCTTCATTAGTTTAAAGAAGTGTTGTTCAAAATCATACGCATATATAAGTAATTTGTCAACATACAACTAAAAGAGTATTAAAGTTGCACAAAACAACACAATTTTGATTAATTGAAAAAAAAAAACTTTAAACAATAAATTACAATATGGTGGCCGGGGGCTGAAAATTGCGTACGGCGGAAAAATTGTGTATTTATGGTGATTTGTTTCACGAAAAACTCATTATATTTTAAAACTGTTAACAATTTTGAAAATATTTTGTTTATATAATTATTGTTGTATGTTATGTTTATTATGTGAATTATAAGACCCATAAATTTAATATCTTTTTGGCAATATTGCAATTTATTTTCATTACATTATAAGTTAATTTCCTTTGCTCACTTGATAATTGTCCTAATCCAATTATAATTCTTTCTTCTTCAGTTTCAGTAGCTACAATAAAAATAAATAAATATTCTATTAGATTGTTCTTATCTGAATTCATAAAACACTCTCGAGTTCTCTTAATAAATGCATCGGGTGCAGGTGATATACCAAAGGGTAGTCTTATAAACTTAAAATACCATACAAGGGTGCTAAATGTACATACATCTGTCGAGGCTTCCTTTATTTTAACGTGCCGAAACCCCTTATTTATATAAAAACTCACTAAAATATTTTTTGTTGACCAACCTGAACCTTATATTATCCAATGTAAGAATTAAAATATGCTCTCTAAAAATCACTTAGTTTAATTCATGCTATCTAAATAAAATCTTTAACTTCCATCTTCTTTATGAACTATAATAATATTACTCGGCCACTGTTTAGGCTCTTCAACTGTCTTTCTGATTCCAATTTTCAGAAGACCATCTGGATCTTATTTTAATTTTTCCGAAACAGTCGGAAGAACTCTCCTGGGTAGTTTAACAACACCCTCCGCGTTCTTCATTATTTTCATATTATACCCTCTTGGAAATATTTCCATACCTTTAAATATTTGATTATGGTTAATTATGAACAGCTCTTTTTTTATCTTTATTGACATTGTTTGTTTGTATACTCTATATTGTACAAGCCAGTTGTTTTCTCCACTATTAATTCAAACGTAATACAACCTATTAAACCTTTTAATGGCTGTACAACAAGATTTATAATTAAAGAGGTTACGTTCATATTATTTTGATTTTTTACTGCACAATCATTATACTACTTTATCAATTGGATTGAGTTTAAACCCTCCACAAGCTTCTAACTTAAGATTAGGATCACTAAGGTTAACATTATCTCATTTTGAAAATATTTTAAAAGGCAACAAGTTCACTTGAGATCCAGTATCTAACTTTATACTCACAAACATAGAATTTGAAAATCTGATGTTTTCATACTACACCTCCTCGTTGCTTTACTGTTTTGAATATTGAGTTGACCGAACTCCAATACTTTGTTTGACTTCGTGCACTCCAAATTGCTGAATTATTGTTGATTCGTCTTTTTCACTTGATCCATTTTCAGCTTCATGAACCCTGTATGAAAATATCTTCAAAAATGTTATAAGTTTTTAAAATATTGAGTGGTCAATTATAATATATAATCACCTGAGATTGATAAAAATATTATGCAACGTAAGACGAAACTACTGAGAATATCATATAACCATTTGTTAAAATTATTACAACACAGATTCCATCAATATAAAGGTTAAAATATAATTTAAATATTGTTTCAAACTCAGTAAAATATAATATATAATCTACCTAACTAAAAAATTAACTTAAATAGTTATATAAATAATTTAAATGTCCTTATAAAATATAATATTTGTACACAAGAAATATCTTTCTAAGTCTTTTTATAGATAAACATAACTTCCAGTAAATACGATAGTACGAATATAATCATTGTGGTTATTGTATGTTGAGGGGTTATATTATGAATTTTAATTTTTTTTTTTTTTTAATCCCACAACTAGATTTTGTTTTAATAATTTAAATTATAATTTTTTTTAAATTAATTTTTATGAGTAGGTATCCGAAATATAATTATTATAACAAATCAAAACACTTTGACCATAAATCATATATTAATATTTTTAAATTTTTAGATTATGACGGTCATGGCTGTTCTGGTATGATTAAAATAAATGTATTTGAAATGAAAATGTATCAATGATATAAACTTATAAATACCTATACATTTTGAGGAATTATATATATTTTATTAATTTAATATGTGACGAATTAAATTGAAATGACAATAAATTATGGTCACATATGTTTTTATTAGAAAAATGCCATAACTGCTAAATGCTAACAAATAAATATATATTTTATACAATTTTGAACATATTTTCTGGATATCTATTATTATAGCTTATAATTATACATAATATACTATTAATATTATATTGTTCAAAATATTACATAATCAAAACATTTTAAAATAAAATAACTATATTTGTCATTCAAATTAACCATTACATACAATTTGTAAATATGTTATAATTATAATTATTTAATATTTGATTATTTTTTGTAGACATGTTTTTAAGAGGTAAGTTCGAAAATTTGTTTATTTTTATAGTATTTAAACATTTAGTAGGTCCTGATATATGTATGTAAAGAATGTTGTCTATCCATATTGGCAATATAAAATAGGATGAGCGATAAGAAATTGTTTCGTTTGTTGGATTATTGTAAATAAACTAATAATATGTGTTTATTTGAATTACATTGATATTATATATATTTTTAGGTAATCAAAAATACATAATTATGTTAATCAAAACTAGCATTTTTAAAGTGTTTTCCTATCAATTACCTTAAGTTTTAATTCAAAAGACATTATATTTTTACAAAATTAAAAGTGGTTTACGTCGTTTGATTTTAATTCTGAAAAAAAATTGAAATTCAAAAGTAAATGTACAGCGAATTTTGGAAAAATGAAATCTTATTTAATTTTGAACTGTTATTGGAAACTAAGGTAGTTATAAAACATTAAATTTCAACATGAGATTGCCAGACTACTCCACAGTGTTACCATTGTTACATATTATACTATCAAGTTTAATAAATTACAATATTAATGGATCGTATTATTAACCGTCGTCAAAATAGGCGTAACATAGAATGGTGTGAATAAGTATACCGTGCATAAAATATAGCATATAATTAATTTACATATTATTTTAAAAATAACATTAAGTACCAATATAATAATTGACGACAATTTTTCATTCCCTTCAAACTATTGAATTTGGCACAGCAAAACATGCAATGATTTGTTTCCGTCGTTAAAGGTTGGGGTTAGGTTCCTAGAAAAACATCGTTAAAAAATCATTTTTTACACAGACTTAATTAGAATTTAGAATATCGTGGATCTTTCAATTGTTGACTCCAAAAACCGCACACATTTATAGGTTAAACTCAATTTTCAAAGGTAATTTTATAGGTTAAACAACAATTTTCAAAATTAGTGTATCCAAAAAACGTATACTTTATAATGTATATGAATAATTTATTATTTAATCTCATATTCCATCAAACAAATTTATATATTCAAAAATTGTAAACATTAATTTAAAAAAAAAAATGTAAAACTTTCAAAGTTTGATTGTCTGAAACTAACTGTCGATGTTTTATAAAAACTTTATGTTAAAAATAGTGTGTGGTTTTAACCCACTTTAAGTGTGAGGTATTTTGTTATTCAATAACCGATGAGGTGTGCGGATTTAGAATGCAACTCTTTCAATAAATAACACGGTAAAATGTAATACGCAACAATTACAATAACATAAACACGACAACTCTATAGTGCAAGACATGAGAAGTATCGTTAAACTACCTACTTATTATTGACCAACCGAAGAAAATAATACGAAATATTACTCATAGAATATTATTAATGTGATCGATACCTCCATTTGAAAACATGTCCTGTATGGTTGTTGCCGGCTGACCGTCTTTAAGCAATTAAAACGCCTAGGACGTACGTTTGGCCAGCCACTTTTACGACAAAAAATACTTATATCTATAAATAGTTCTAAAATGTACTTGTTTTAATCGGAACCAAAATATATATGATACTATCGTACTAATCAAATATTTATTTTTGTTTAGTGATTACATGTAACAGTAAGTCTACTAATCATACACGTTTATATTATTATATATCTACTGAAATAGCGGAGTGCCCAACCACTTTCGACTTGAGTTCCACATTCGAAATTTATAATTGAAATATGTATCTGAATGTATTCTGAAATTTCAAAAAAAACATCAATAACATATGTTATTAGTTATTGGTCTTAAACCATAGTGCTTAATAGTGAAGTTGGCTATATATTATATACAAGTTTAAAAAACCGTTTAGCATCCTAAACGTGAATTGATAGTAAATTAAATATATACAATTCATACTGTAATATTATCATACAGTCATGTTTGCTAAACTGCGTTATGTAAGATAGTTTTTTTTTGTGGTGGGTGGAATGTTGTATTTTATGAGGTCGTTGGTGTATTGATAGCACTCTGTAAGTATAACTCCACAGGTTGTGCACCGAGGAGGTTCCTCTTTTGCCATAAGGAACTTGTGAGCTAACCTTGTATGGCTTATCCGGAAACCGACGATTAAAATGTCTTCTCAGCTGCCAAGATTCTGATTTGCCAATTAGGAATTGAGTTTTTGATTTCTATGAGGTTAGTACGTTGAAACGATCAGTGTGACGCGGCTACGGCGGTGTTCGGTTGCGGTAAGCCGGTCGTGTCGTGTGGTGACCAATAGATAAAGACACAAAATGTTTTGTACGTACGAATAGTTTATTGATTGGCAAACAAACAGATAAAACAAAGACTGACGGCGGTGTGTTGCACATACGTTTTTTCAGTAACTTCTGTCGTCGGTGTCGATAAATTATTGGTGACGTCTATCCTCACAGACGGTTGGCGAACGACACAGAGACCGCCGGCGGCCGGTACTCGTCCGGCACGTCTTATCTTCCCGTCCCACCCGTTCCTTTGCAGGGCGGTGGGGAGTCGACCGTGTCGCACCGTTGTCACCCGTGGTGGTGGTTGGTAAGAGAGCAGACCGGTCGATGCGGTACCTGTACTTTGTACCGGTTTGCCGTTGCGTAACGTGTCAAGTGGGTTTGCCATTTTATTGGGATTGAAGTTTTATATGGGTTTTATGTCAAAATATGTTAAGATATCACGAAGCTGTACATAATTGTTTGGTTGTGCAGCTTCTTTTGCTGCTTTGCCGGCCATCTCATTCTATATCTGTGTGGTGGCATGTTACCCAAATTAAAGTGATATTATTAATGACCCTATACGTTTTTTTGTTCGGTCTGATAAATACAATAAATATTATAATATTATCTTTGTTCGCTTATCGAATTTACGATCTTTATTTGTGTTCATACTATGTATTTTTAAATAACCGTATGTGTTTAAAGATTTTGTCAACTTTTTCAATACATAATATTTTTACTGGCCGATTGGAATACTTCCGCGGACCATGGGTTGGGCACTCCTGCAATACATAGACACTTTTATACGATAAAAAAAAATATATATACTTGTGAAATAAAAGTACGTCCTTGTGATGATTGTTATTCTATACGGAATACCAAATATTTTACTATTCACTTTATCTCCCGTGTTTATTGTTAAAAATCAAATATACGGAATATTGTATTGTGACTTATAATACTATACAATTTTTGGCAGTTGTAACTTGTAACTTAACATTGAAATACAACTATATTTTTGTTGAAAATCTTATAAATTAAATCAGTAGAATTGATTTGTATTATGAGAAATAACATAAATAAAATTATTATAGTATTTTAATAGTTTATGATTCTTAACATTAATCAATTTTTTGTGTTCGTATATTCGCAGCTCCTGCAAGTAAGCTTATAATTGTATAAACTAATTTACGTAATGTTTAATAGGTGTGCATCAGGTTTCAGCATTGAGCCCCTATCTGTTCTTCTGGCTTTTGATTGAGATTTGTTTAAGCACATCGGTTTATTATCACTGAAGGTTGGGTTAGGTACCATGTCCAAGTTACATCCAAAATAACCTTAACACTCCACTTTGCTTTTGACTTACACATTTTTAATTATTTATAACTAAACTTAAAACATATATCAATCGTTCAAATCACGTTACGTGGATCACCACACGGGTCCAATTTGCCAACGAGCAAATATCACTCATTATAAATTATTCATAAATGAATGTGCCACAACCGAATTTCACCAGGGTCTGTTCCCATTTTGATATAGGTGAATGTCCCAATCAGATCCTTATTTGTAAAAATAAGTTAAATTGCATACAATTATAAACATATTTGTTTTATTTACATTTGTATATTACTTATAGGTTGTGAAAGTAAGATAACTTATGTTACATTAGATTATTTTTAAACTTATCAGCAGTGCTAGCAAAGTTATTTTTAAAAATTAAATGATTTAAATTCTAGTTTTATTTTTTAAATTGAATTAATTAAAATTAAAATTGGTAGAATTAAGAATAAACTAGGTAATAACTCTTTGTAAATATATTATATCATCTGCTCTTAGAGATATACATATATCCTGGTGTTTAGTAGTTTTTAATAAAGGAACCTATGTGAAATGTCAAATAACAAACATGATATATGTGCACTGTATAATAACACGAAATAAATAATGTTAAGTTCTAAGAAAAACAAATTATTATCATAACCTTAAAATATAAATAATAAATAACAAACATTATGACAGTAGTAGATGTTTACAAATGTTATAAAATTGAAATAAATAAATTAACACACACACACACAACTTCTGGTGTTAAATTATAGTAAACCATTTTAGGAACAATAGCAGGTAAAAACTGGCATACATCAATTCACTTTATTTTGGAATTCATAAAATCAAAAGATCTTTAAGATAAGGAAAATTTGAAAAATTTAAAGAAAGTTCCATTGAAATATTGTATAAAATATAAAATTTAAAAATTCAGAATTTGCTCAACTTTTGTGAGTTAAAAAACAACATTGAACCAACTTTACAATGAAAGTTAAAATAAATGAATTTGTATTGTGTACTTTTTTGTTCATTTATCATTTTTAAAGTGATTTATTGTATCATTGTCAGTGTTTAATTTGTAAAAATATTTCTTTTTTCAACAGAAAGTATCAAAAAATCATTTGATGGTAAGTATATTACAATTAACGTTGTGAATACCATTTTTATTAAAATAAAAATACTATTATAACTTAATAAAATATATTTATAACCAGTCCAATCCTTATCAGACATTTATAAGATGTAAACATTGTAACCCATAGATTTAGTTTTGCTAAACAAATAGTTGTCATATTAAAGTTTTAAATTTCCAAGTTCTACTAAGATATTTTATATTATTCAACCTCTGTAATTTTTAATTTTAAGTAATTCAATATATAATTTAATTCTGCTCACACAACAAACAATTGCTATAATGGTATCAATGCTGTGCGCAGTTGTTAGAGCTAGTAGGTACTATTCAAATTAATAAAAGTGAATGGTCAAAACAAAACTAACCTTATCCATTTATAAAACGATAATTTTAATATAAAAACGAACTATGTACTTATTTTAGTTATTTATATAAGTTACGTCTGAATGTATAAATCAAATATGAAATATTTATGTTTATAAATCTATAGAATATAAAGGTGAGTCCACTAATCATACACGTTTATATTATATAGGTAAATACTATAATTAAAAACGAGACACCATTATATCACCTACAAATACATATTTTGAGAATGAAAAAGTACGTTCCGTAATAGATGTTCAGATTGATATAGGTGCTAACAAAAAAATAGCAAATCCATTACTATAGTGTATTAACACAGTGTGGATCGTATTCACTTTTACATCAATGTAAAATATTAATCGTAAACCAAAATATACATAAACGATATTGTGTATTTCAAACTTGAGCTACTCATGTAAACGGACATGTTTTGGCTCTTTTAAATTTTAATTCATATATATTTTTGTTAAAAATATTATACATTTTTTCAGCTCATTTTTTTTATTTACCTAAGCAAAGTTATTTCAGTACCTACTCTTATACATTATTGTTCATAACACTAATAAATTATTTACGTTTATTTATTTACAGTTACTAATGGTAAGTTTATAATTGTTATTACTATTTTAGTATTTTACCTGTTCTTCTGAGAAATGGTTGAGATTACGAAATTTATAAGAGGTAGGTGATTATGGAAAAAAGCACGGAAGATGTGCATAATATGAGTTCTGAAGAGTGGTGAACACCGCTGGAAGGGAATTAACCAGAAATAAGTAGGAATACAACAAAAACAATTGTGTATGATTTTGAAGAACGAGGAAAACTAACAATGGGGATGGGGTTTAATTAAGTGTGAAGTGAATAGATTCAAGTACTTAGGATTTATGGTAAAAATGAATGGTTGCTTTGAGGATGACATCAGAAATTTGGCATATTTCTCGATGGATGAAGTGAATGTGTGACAAGTTAATGACGCTGATATTAAAAGGTGGAATTTACAAAGCAGTTTTGAGACCAGCCATGTTGTAAAGAGGTGACTGAGATGCTCTAAGAAAGGATATGCAAATACATGTAGAAGGAAAGATGGAAAGGATCATCACAGAAGAGAGAAATAGACAGCATAAAAAATACGATGAAGATAGCCTGTATGAGTAAATTATAGGTGGGGATCTCTTACTTTATATTATATAGTTGAGAGCGAAAAGAAAAGAAGAACAAGAAGGAAGAAGAAACATAATTCATAATAATAATTTTAATCATATTAAGTTAGTTAATTAAGTTAATATTATATAATATTGTTTTGTCAACATTCATGTCAGAGCATTAGGAATATCAAAAAAAAGATACGATCAACGTAAAATCGTGACTTCTTATAAGTACTTAGGTACCGGTTATTATACTCTATTCCAAATGAGTTTGGAAAAAATCGCGCATGAAGGTACACTGTGATTGGCTACGGATTTGGCATTCGTCGTGATCGGTCGGTTGCCGAAGCTCGCCACCGTGTATACGGACAGTTCGTAGGTCGACAGGTCGTAGGCAAGCGGAGTGTTGACGGTAGAGAAAATGCAGTCAGGCTGTATACAACCGGATCGTCGACAACAGCGCTCGCCACCGGCAGATCACGTGACACACCTGCGCGACCGGACGCGTTTTCGTCGTACATTTTTCCAAACTCATTTGGATAGAGTAAAGTTATAACATTTCACAATTTAACCACCATCAAAATATTTCTCCAAATGTAATAGTTGACCATTTATAGTTATAGAAATAACTTATTATAAATAACAAATAAATAGGTACCAAATCAAATTTTAGTTTGTTAAAAAGTGTCATAAAGTTTAAATTATATCATATTATAGGTATTTACAATATTTTAGAATTCCGAAAATGAAATGAAATAATAAAATTTTTAAGGAATTCCCATTCACATTGTAAAAAATATGAAAAGTAATACCTATAATAATGTACCTATGCACAATGAATTCAAAATCAAACATTAAATCAAACTGTATAACCAAACATCTTATGCATTATTATTTTTCATTAATACAATTATAATAGAAGTTAACTGTGCCAGTATTTAATTTGTAATTTTTTTATTTTAATAGAAAAAATATGGAAAACTAGAGGTTAGTACATTGCTATACAGTTATTTAAACATGCATAAAGATAAAACTAAAAAAAAAACACATTCATTGCTCCATATAGAATCCATGTCCGAATAACACCTAAGATTTCCTTTAACTTAACACTCACGAGTTACTTTTGACTTACACATTTTGACTTATTGACAAAAAAAACTTATTGCATGCTCCAATCGATCAAATTTATTACCTAGATTAACCACACAGGTCAAATTGGCCAATCATAAAATATCATCCATTATGAATTATTCTTAAATGGAGTTGCACACGATCAAATTTTGCCAGGGGACATTCCAATTTGGATGAATCCGGTCCTAATTTGTAGAAAAATATTTTAAATTTAATATATGTATTTATAAAAATAATTGTTAATTTTACAATTTTCATTTTTATAAAAATCTGCTCAACTTTTGGGAGTTAAAAACTAACATTAAATCAAACTATATTATTAATGTTCTAATGCATTATTATTGTTTAAATTGTTATTTATTTATAAAATTATAATAGTGGTTTTTTTGTCATTAATTAATTTGTAAAATCTAATTTTTTTCAACAGCACAGATGATGACGTATAACAGTAAGTACATTATTATACAATTGTTCAAACATGAATAATAACAAACACAACGTTACCAATACATTCATATAGGATCCATATAGAATCTTACAATATCAAAAACACAAACAAATAAACGCATGACGCACATTATATTAATGAGGGGAGGAAATCAAAAACTTGCTATAATTTCCAACAAAAACAAAATCAAATTGATTATCGATTGGCATCGTCAGAATACTATGTCAGAACGATGGTACCATATTCTAGTCAAACTCTCATTTTAAAATACCTCTTTAATCCAAAACTTTTAAACTTTTTTCCGCGAATCAAAATAATATTTAAATAATCTAAACGTATTGATTCTATTTTCACATCAAAACGCAGTCACTGTTGCCATATTATATTAATAGGCTCCAATTATAAACTCTATCAAAACGAGCTATTTCTATAAATGTATAGACAGTATATGAAAAATGTGTTTATGAATTATTCCTAATCGTAGGTGCTTATTTTTATGTTATGTCAAATTTCACTAATAAAATATTTTAAAAATTTTTAATTTTTAGAATATTATGGTAATCTTATATATTATATATTATATTCATATTATTATATACATTATACATACCTACTAAAATTAGACGCCTTTATACTAGCAATAAATAAATATGGTTAAATATACGTTTTAAAACACATGACTATTGAATAAAATAGTAATACGTTTTCGTAATAATTTTATGGATTTTTGTACTTGACAAAAAATAATATAATTAATTAGTGTAGATTACAGTGTGGATCTTTTTCACTTTTATTAAGTTCAACGCTGTAATTAAAGATCATTGCATTTGTATAGAGTTCCCATGGCACCTGACACAAATAGTTAAAAATATGTTCCACAAAATTCTACACAAAAAGTTTATCTGTGACTGTGTCACACTGTACTTATAACTATTATTGATAATGATTGACAAATAATTTAACAACAGGTCAATAAATAAATAAATATAAATATATGTACAAATAACGTTGCATACGTTGTCTACAAACTACTAATCAAAATCAAAATCAAATTCTGTCATTGTGTTTGTAATTTAATATTGTTGTTGAACATTAATGAGGAATATAAACCATAAAATAACATACAAAGATATTAATAATAGTGTTAATAGTATTAAATAGTATATTATAATAATAATATTTAATAAATATTAAAGATCTATTATACGAATATTATTATATATTTATTAGTTAATGATGGATGCGACTATGCTATTAAAGCATATGATATACGTAAGAACATTTTTATAGATTAAATGTATCTTTAATTTATCTATGTAAAAAGTTATAATAAATGTTAGTATGTTGTAATAATTAATCATCAGTAGAGATAAAATTTAAAAAATGTTGTTTGTAAAAAATCAACTGTTAATAAAGTATTGTCAACTTAAAAAATACCAATACAATATATATACAGGGCCGGATTTAGGGGGGGGGCAGGGGGCCCTGGGCCCCGGGCCTCCACAAATTGAGGGCCCCCACTAAATGTTTTTTTTACATCCAAGTATAAAACACAATATAACATTTTCAAAACGGATTTAAATCACAACACGAATAAAAATATTCAATCATTGATATTGTCATAAATTTATAAATAAATGTTATTATTAATATTTAATAACTAATGAAATTATAGAAGTGAGTAGCTAGCTTACAAATGTGAATTTAAAATCGATTATTATGTTATTATGTTATTATTATCTTGTAGACTTGTAGATATTTTAATTAAAAACAGTTATAAACAAACACATATTATAACTTGTATAGCAAGCCGTCCGCTGTGGACTGTTATAAATAAATGCGTGCTGAATAAGTTCTAAATAAAAAGATGCGATAACGTAGACTGTAGAGAAAGATGTAATTAGTTATGATACTGATGCGGTAGACCGTAGACGATAGGAAAAATAGATGGTACACTCAGTTTTCACGCTTCAACCATAAAGTATATTTTGATCGTGATATTTATCCAGGTTAGTACAGTGTATTTTTTATTAAATTAAATTTAGTAATTCGACGATTTTCAATCAAGGGGACTGCTGTCTGTGTAAAAAGTGGCATTTAGACCAAAAATCTAGACAAAACTGTAGTAATTTGGTTTGACAGATTTCAATTTTGAAAACGGATTAAGATTGATTAACGAGATAACCTACTAGGTTTTTATAGTGGTGATTTTTAATATTCCGAAAATTGTTAGTGTCACGATTAAAAATATAAATAAAAAATATCGTTTTTTATATTTATTGATAGCACAGCTGGAAAAATAGATTTTCAAAATCACCTCGATAAAAACCTAGTTATAATTTAATAATCTATAATATAATAGTTTAATAACAACTTGTTCCTGCACGCACGATAGTAGTTAAGAGCCGTCACTGTAGGTAGAAAAAAATAGATCGTAAAAACATGTTTTCGTAGTTCCAATAGTACTCAGGCCTCGTAAGTCGTAGAAACATAGTTTTTATACCAAATTAAACACGAGAAGTTTATCTAAAATGTTTGGATAAAAATTTATTTATTTTAAATTTTTGTCGTTTAATATGGTTTTTGACTGCTCGGGCACACATTTTTCTTAGAAGCGATAACGATTTTAACGTACACTATACCTACGACATCACCACCACAGATATGTGTGTACACCATGCGGGCTTTTATTCGATTAGGATTTATTTATAAAATGTTTCTAGACACGACAAGAATCAATATTTTAGTATTTAGTCTCAGTCAGTTCAGCGGAATCGTGTTATCGTGCCGACTTATTAGCCGTATAACATTATAAATTTATTTTAACATTTAAATTTGTAATAAAATGCCGAAAGTTAAACAGCATTTAAGTAGCCGGTTAAGTTAGGTTTTAATTTTAAGTGCATATTTTAATTGCATATTATGGGGTTTTTTAGTGCATAAGTGCTTGCATATTTAGAGCTTTTTTAGAGCTACAAGTCCTCTGCCCTAGTCATGAACTATAATATACAGCAAGTTCTCACCAGTACATTAATCGCAATAGTGGATTGAGTGTGTTCTATTTTTCACTTAAAAAAAATTATTATTATTTTATTATTTAAAAACGTATTGAATATCGTTGTAATTTTATGATTGTATGTATAATTGACCACTAAAATTAAATTTTGAATAGTACCAGTTTTCGCGTTTTTTATTTCTTTTGTTATACATTGTATAGACCGTACCAATATTCCGAGCATCGGAATAATGTTCATAGCCGAGCAATGCAATATGCAAATAATTGTCTATATTAATTTCCTTAAAACACGATCGACTGCAGCCTCCTTAAACGGTATAAAATATAAATTAAGTATTTTATTGTTTTTTTTAAATAATAATCCTACTATTCCTAGTTCCTACTGGAATGAAATATTCACTGAATAGGTACTTATAATATCAGATACATTTGTAATATAAATATATTTTGCTCTATTATAGTCATAAATTCTTCATTTACCATAACTATGGACGATCGTCATAAAACACCTCGCATATATGCTTCTGGTGCACAAAAAAGAAAGTTAAAAGTAGACCGTGATAACCAGAGAGAAGAAGTTATTTCCCAAATTCCAAAATTGACCAACTATTTTATTTCCTCGAGACAGTCAGCAAATGTTTCAAAAAATGAAACTAATAATGAAAATGTTGAAATTTTAACCTCCAATGAAAATGAAACAATTTGTGAAAATGTAGTTGTCGAACAATCTAACCCAAAAGTGGAGAATAATGAATCAATAGAAAAGGAAAAAAATGATGATTCTGAACCTCGTAAATTAAATATTGAAAATACCAATACTATAGGAAATGAACCAATCGTAGAACAGGAAATTTCGAAGACATTTATTGGTTTTGAAAATGATGTTGGTATTTGGCCTCAAAACTCTACCAATGAAATGATAACATACTGGATAAAACAAGGATCTAAACATTTGCAAAACTGCGATAAAATTGTATTAGAAACAAAATCCGTCCAACAAGATCGGGTTGATCGCTCTGCACATAAAACTAGAAAATGTTCTATACATTTTTTCAAACGGATAACTAAAAATAAAGAAGTTATTAATCGTAATTGGCTATGTTTTTCACCAACTACTGGTAAACTGTATTGTTATATTTGTAAACTATTAGGGATAAAAAGTGGAAAGTTATCTAGTGATGGATTTTGTGATTGGAAGCATGCAGCTGAAAAGTTATCCCAACATGAAACATCTAAACATCATCTTGAAGCAATTCTTGCATTAAATCATCGAGAGAGAAAAATTGGTTGTCTTGATCATCAACTTGAAAAACAAATTGCAGAATTATCTTCTTATTGGCGTAAAGTTCTAAAGCGAGTAGTAAGCACGATCCAATTTATCGCAGAACGTGGCTTAGCATTTAGAGGAGATAACGAAATAATTGGTTCACCAAGAAATGGAAATTATCTTGGAATTCTTGAATTAGTGGCGGAGTTTGATCCATTTCTATCGGCTCATATAAGAGATCATGCGAATAAAAAAAGTGGCCACACAAATTACCTTTCATCAACTATTTGTGAAGAATTAATTGATCTTATGGCTAAAGAAGTATTAGGCGAAATAATTACCAGGATTAAAAAATCAAAATATTATTCTGTATCTGTAGATTCTACTCCCGATGAAGCACATATAGATCAATTGACTATAGTAGTACGCTATATGGAAGAAATAACTCCAGTAGAAAGATTCTTAACATTTGTACCAAATTGTGGTCACACTGGCATTGAAATGGCAAATACTCTTATTACATTTTTGGACTATCATAAAATTGAATTGAACGACTGTCGTGGTCAGTCATATGATAATGCGGCCAACATGAGTGGCAAGTATCAAGGAATGCAAGCCTTAATTAAAAATAAAAATGAATTAGCAGAATTTGTTCCATGTTGTGGTCACTCTCTAAATTTAGTTGGGAAAACAGCAGCCAACTCATGTGTTGCAGCTATTCGATTCTTTGATTTTATACAAAACCTGTACGTGTTTTTTACTGCAACTCCCACACGTTATGCACTTTTAACAAAAAAAATAGCTTGCATAGATAAAAATAAACGTGTTTACGTATTAAAGAATTTGAATGAAACCCGTTGGTCATGTCGTGCAGATGCAACAAAAGCAGTTGTATTTGGTTATGATTTTATAAAAGAAGCTTTGGAAGAAATTTCAAACGATCTTGAACAAAAAGACATTGTTAAAATCGAATCCAAAAAACTCAATGAATCAATGTGTACACTTGAAGTGGCATTTTATGCAATTTTTTGGAATGACATTTTAGAGAGGTTTGATTTAACAAGCCATCTTTTACAAGACCCGAAAATAGTTCTTCAAACTGCTGTAAATGCCCTAAATTCTCTTTTATCATTTGTTCAAGAAATACGAAATAAATATGAAGAGTACGAAGAAAAAGCAAAACAAATGTCAGGATTAAAAGATTATGCGCCAATTCGTTATCGGCAAAAAAATGTGAGACTCAATTCGCAATCAAACAGCCGCAACTCAGTTATCACCAAAAGAAAAATTTAGATCAGAAAGTTTTATTTCAGTAATTGATCAATTGGTGGTATCATTAACTGAAAGAATAGCTGCTTACAAAACAATTTGTCAACGTTTTGGTTTTTTAAATAAATTTGAAAAATTAGAAACTTCTGAGCTACAATCTGCTGCAAATTATCTTGTTAGCATTTACCCCAATGATTTAGAATCTTCACTTGGTAATGAATTGATACAGTTCAGTTCATTTATCAGAATATATATAGAAACGCGTAAAGATAATGAGCAATGGGAAATGTTTTTATATAGGATTATTGAAGAAAATAATTTGCAGTGTACATTTCCTAATGTAGAAGTAGTGTTGCGTATATATTTAGTTTTGATGGTGTCCAACTGTAGCGGGGAACGATCATTTTCTAAAATGAAGTTAATAAAAAACCGACTACGAACTTCGATGACACAAAGTCGACTATCAGGCCTTGCACTGCTAAGCATCGAAAGCGACTTACTACGATCATTGGATTTTTCACAAGTTGTTGAAAAGTTTGCGGTGACGAAATCTCGCAAAGTTATCATATAAATATATTATGATAACCATTATTATTTAAGTTCTATATATAATATTATGACAATTGACAGTGCATACCTATTATAATCTAATAAATGTATTTACTATTTACAATTTACTTATTTACTATCTTTATTATTTCATCACAACAAATCATTGTTTTTTCATAACCAAAATTCTATTATTAGGTTATTAAATATATTATGTACTTAATCGAAAAAAATATCTACTTCTAAAGGTGGGCCCAGGGCCCCCACATTCCTAAATCCGGCCCTGTATATATTATATATATATATTATTTTCTGTTCTGTTGTTTCTTTTCAACGAATTTACTCTAAGCATAATGATAACTAACCTATTAGCTAACCAGACACACCAAACTATTTTTGACAACTAAAAATGTATTATTTGATACGCATGTGAGCTTTAGCAGTAGAAACAAAGTTGAGACAAAACATATTATGTCAATAATAGATTTAATCTACGATTGTACCTTATAAATGATTATAATATAATAAGATTTGTTACAAACCAATAATATTCGCCACCAAATAGTAATTTGATTAATTATTCTTATTTATTCCACTAGGAACATCACGATAATTTGTCTATTTTAATAAAAGAAGTTGTTCTAATTTAAATATTTAGTATAATAATCATATTTTTATTTCGATTACACCTGTGTTAAGATACATTCCCCGGGGGATTGTTAATTTTGTATATCTCTTTTGCCAATTACCTTTAAAGCAATAAAGCCAGTTTTTAATTTTCAGTTGACGGGAAAAAAATATTTTTCAACTATCTCCGTTTTCACTAATTGCGATGGAAACTTATACAATAAGAATTAAAATTAAACTTTCAAATTTTTTTTTGTAGATATGACGGGAGGAGATGGTGTAAAAAGTAAGACTACAACAATGTTTTTTTTTATTTCAATTATATCATAATATTTTAATGTATAATATTTTATAATATGTAGACTAACTAAGATTTCATTGTGGCTCGGGAATGTCAGTAATCAGCGGCCCACTACCGGGCATAATATATTTAAATAGGCACTCTCTTCACAATAAAAATATTATGAAAATATTACCTAGGCATAATAATAGGCAACAAATGTACTGTATTTATCATAATATTAGTTATTAAGAATTTAAATACAATTAAAATATTCACATTTAACTCTTTTTACTCGAACTATACTGTTATAATATATTTAGTTAATATTGAACCATTTAAAAAATTGATTTCTTTACTTACCTTTTCTAAGAGCACACACTGTATATTCTACCAATTGAAGAAGAGAAATTTGTTCAAATAAAATATCATTGTTACATTTTTTTTTTTGGTTGGTTACACATCAATTTATTGGGAATGTCAAGTTAATAAATCTCGCTTCCCCCATTTCCTATACTATAAAACTAAAATGCAAATATTTTTCAATCATCCGATTGTTAACGTGTTGCGATGGAGATTTTAACTGTAGATAATTTAAATTAAAAAAAAAAAATGATTATCGTCTGTTTCAGTCGGCTGTGACAGTCGGTATATAATTTACACTAATAGTGTTGATCCATATTACCTATTGGATTAGTACTAATAAATTATCAAAACAAACAAAAATACAATTTACAAATTTTAAATGAGCTACTGTATTTTTGAAAACACACTGCGTTGCTATCTTACACAGTCGTTGAATACATTTATTTATCCGATAGCCTATTAATTTATTTATATAGCACTTTGAGCACGCATATTTATATATAAATGTATATGAATACAACATCTAAATTCACACTTGTAGAAAATTCAACTGTAAATTTCATATTTTTATTTTTTTCCAATACAAACCTAATATTTTATCGGTTGAAGGACTCTGAATGAAGTTTCACTTCATCCTCGCGTACTGGCAACTCGCACTTTTTATAGATCAGTAAAGTACAAAGAGACCAAATCATACTGTTTTCCCTTAAATTATGTTATAATAATATAGTTTACACCATTTATATTAAAGTGATAACTAACGCAAGTTTAAAAATAACCAGTCTTGTAAAGTATTCGAATACAAGTATTTGAATACTTGTAATTAAATACTTTTTGAAGTATTTATTGGTATTCTAAATACAATTTCTTTTAAATATTTTTTAAGTATTCTGAATACTTTTTAAAAGTATTTTTAACAATCTGTAAATACTTGTATTTAAATACCACAAAGTCAGTTTTATTAATTATTATTTTTCACAACAATTTGACACAAATAAAAATAATATGGTTTTCGTTGAAATAATATTATAATCATAATAATTCTCTATCCTTATAGTTGGTAGATATCATTTTTTTCTGGTGGGGGATTGGCTTTAATATTATTTAATATTATACAATTTAAAAAAAAATACTTGTATTTGTATTCAAATACTTGTGAGTATTCGTAAAATACATTTTTATAATAGTATTTTAAAAGTATTTTTAATACTATTTTATTCGAATACTAGTATTAGTATTTTAATACTTTTTTAAAAGTATTTTTTACAAGACTGAAAATAACCTAATCTTACCTAACCTATATTAATATGTGAACTACATTATAAACGTATTTTTTTCTGTCGTTAGATATCCTTCAAAAATGGCCAAGTAATATTTTCTTCTTAAATCATTAGAATAGTTAAATTAAGAAAAATAATAATTATGTACATTATACGGGTGTAATGTTTATTCAACGCTTCGGACCTCTCTATCTCTTTTTCAGACACACACACACACACACACACAAATTATATTCTCATTAGAGTTGAAGAGATATAGAGCTAGTATGAAAAACAACCTGCATAAGGTAACACTGTTTTTTCACAGCTGTTAAAATACTGCAGCCATGTTTATGTATTATTAGTATTATGATTATCTCAACATTTTATATTTATCATTGTCACCTTGACTATAAAAAAATAGTCTCAACTTAATAAATTTTGACTACTTGGCCTTCTTAACTCATTACGCTTATGTTTGTTTATTGCATAAAAACACATTTAATTAACAATATAATACACCAGTGTATGACACTCACTGAGGCTAGGGAAGACTTTATTTAGTGATAGCTAGTATATATAAGCAAAGAACAGTGCTCAGTGAAGGTTTACATTCAGTAGTATAAATTACTTAAGGCATGCGAGGATATTTGTATCATCGTTGTTATTCTTGACCCGGATTAGCAGCCCACCAGTCTCAAAGTCACGTTCCTCATGTGAATAACTTGATAATAAATATTTATTACTTATTACTTACTAATACTTAATCAAAAACATTCAATACAATAACTTAAAATTATTTTTTATTAGATAACAATTGTCAATTATACGATGACCTCTATTCGCCTTTTCGTTACCATCGACTCTCATCGTTACTCTTAACTTCAAAAATAAACTTTCAGTGTTTATCTTCCATGGATTTTCTCCCACGTTCGAATTCCAGTTTTGTCGACATAACTTTATGTGAGTAGTCTGTAGCATGAACTTGACTATGTTATCATCCGTTGCGAGATGTTACTGTATGTACACCATGCCTCCTGCTGCACCAAGCTGTCAAATCATTGACCATTGTTTTGGTTCACTCTCATAAAGATGAGTTTTAGATACATTCTTTCCAGCTGTCAAAGCTGGTTTTCGTCCACCTGTTACCACACTTCGTTGCTTCCTTACTTTTCGTTCTCAAGCCAAAAGGTCCACTAGTAGGGTGACTGCTAGCACGTTCATTGCCATCTCAGATATTGTGTGGTATCCGCAGATACCCCTCAGGAGCACCTGCCGTTGAACTTTTGTAAGTGGTTTGGCGTTAGCTGGTACAATATGTAACAAATATGTATATGCATAATATATGCTGGGGCCCAAATTGTTGTCAATGATTGTTATACTTAATTGACAACTCATGAATGGTGTTTTTTTAATCATTAAGACAATTCCACAAAAATTGTTTTGAAAAAATATAATTCTAAATATTAGAAAACCTAATAATTACCATTCATTCTAAGTATAAGAAAGATTATATGTAAAAAAAAAATATATCCTGTTTACTAGTTGTAGCAAAATAATAATTATATCGTTGAACAATTATTTGTTTTAGAACCTTCACAAGACTACTACAACTTTCTACTAGATAAATCAAAAATCGAATCTAATAATTATTTCACGTGTACGTATTCATATGCAAAAAAAATTAATACCACGTTGGTAACACCCACTTACTAAATTGGTGACCACAGCTTAGCCAAATCAGTAATCACAATTTATCACCGTTATCAATGAAATATAACGATCGCCAAGATTTTATTGTAACACAATTTTTTATTTGGCAGTAGGCACACTGCAAAATATTACTTAGTTTATTTTCTCACTCACTCTATATAGGGGCCGGAGTGGCGCAGTGGTCACACAGTTGACTGCGACTCACACAGTCATCTTTTCGATTCATAGCAAGTGCAAAAAATTTGTGTGATTCTACGCAATCACCATTTTCCCGTGCTGTCGTCCGATTGCATCATCTGGTTTCCAACTAGGTCCCACTCCACTGGGAGTGAAGACCACACATGTCTCCTCTTGGAGAAGGGGGGTAGTATCATGCATATAGTGATATATACATAGATAAATAAATCACATGATCTCCCTACTACCCACTTGTGATAAGCATTGACGAAGACCTTGAGGTCGTTTCAATGAACATTAGAAAAAAAAAACTCACTCTATATCGTAGCCTGATTTTCTCTCTAAACGCTGTCCATAGTTTATAGGTCTACGTATTAATCCAGCGATCAAGCGTAATCAGCTTTGCGCACACTGCAACGTTGATTACTCGACGGGACAGCTGATCGAACGGTGAAATGGACTACCTCGTGGAGAAGAGCGGCGGCATACCCACGAACGCTACAAGCTACGGTGGTTATGGTTAATTACAGTTTGTCACAATTATGACCAGAGTCTACATTATAATAAATCAATTGTACTATACTCTGTATCAAATAAGAGCGCACCGCGCTGGCGCATCCAAATGAATCACAGAGCGAATAGACCCGACCAGGGGGGTCGGGTCTATTCGCTCTGTGATTGGTCGCCGATCGTCGGTCGGGTTCGCCGCCGTCGACGATGTTGCCGTGAATACAGGGATCTGAAGTAATAATGCGTTTCATAGGATTTTTTGTTGAAGGTGAAATATTTGCCATAGTGCCTACAGTGACACTTGTAAATGAAACAAAAGAAAAATTCAAAATATTCACCAATGCGCGGAAAAAATGTTTACAAAGTCTAACCGCGTATACCGTTGAAATGGTTTTGATAATATACAACACTCTGTATTCAGAGTTGACCTGGCCGGCGCCGGAATACGCTGCGGCAGCGCTCTCTGACATACGCGAGTTTCGACCGGTTTTCGTGCGCCGTCCGGTGCGCTCTTATTTGGTACAGAGTATAAATCCTGATGATATGATTGACGGGTTGACCACCACTGTACTTGAAAATTTAGTATTTTGTGTGTAAAAAAATGTCTACTCCCCCCCCCCCCTAAAACAAATTCCTAATTATGCCACCGATTCTATATTGATGAAAAATGTATTAAAGTCTATTTTATATAAAAGGCAAAGTGTATGGTTGTGGTGTATAAACTAAAAAAGTAGGTACAAATACTGGTTGAGTATTGACAAAAAAAACAATTGAGAATGTTTTACTGAAGCAAAACGAAAACGATTAATGTATTCATTTTAATAGATAGTAGGATTATACAGATATTTTTGCCTGGTTATATATTCTAAATGAAATATTTGCAAATTCATAATCTATAACCAGTAATTGTCATTAAATTGTACACTAATTACCTATTTGGGATCCCAGGGGGATCATACAAGTAATATACCTAATAGAATCCATGAGAAACAACTGTAATAGTATAATACATAAAGGGGAAGTGTATTGCTGAGTCAAAAAGAATGAAATACTGATTTTGATGTATCAAGGATTAAATATAAAAAAATATATTGAGGTTGTTTTTTTAAATTTTTAAATTTTATTTTACTGGACAGGTACGCCACTAACGAATAAAAATCATACCCAAAATCGGTTTGAAAAATAGAATATCTGTACCCAGCCCAAAAAAAAAAATATTTAATGAAATATATATATACATATATATATATATATGAATTGTATATAACTAAATAAATATGTAAAAAATAATAATATTTATAATTTATAATTTTATTGTTTATAGCGGGCGTTTTCTTAAATACAAAACAATTTTGCTCCACAAAAATAACATAAACTGATTATCAGATAACGCAAATCACTGTAAGACAGCAAACCTCAAACACTATATCAAAATTATTACTTACAGCACGTATTTAGTTTGGTAGCAAAGTTATTTTTAATTAATAACCTTTCATTGTATTTCATAAAAATAAATATTATAAAAAAAACTGATGTACTTACTCACTATTGCTATATACTAATCATATTTCAAATGTAAAGATTTTCTTTAAAATTATTTATTCACTTTATTCAAAAATACGATATAATATAGAATAGCAAATAAAAAAATGTACTAACATAAATAATGTATACGATTATATTATGAATTTACAAAAAATATATTAACGTGATAACATGACTCACTGGCTTTTTTGTTAGCTTCATTAATCGTTAAAATAATGAAAAAAAACGACAGAAAAACTATATAGTATAATGTTTAACAGGTTTCTAACAATTTGCTAACTTTTGCAAGTAACCTCTTATAAAATCGATTGACATTTGTATTTTGTATTTTAGAGAAGTTTTTATTATATTTTGTTTATTTCATTACTCTCACTAGACCGACGCCTTCGTGGAAAATACGGTGAACAATGCCATCTCTGAAGCGTTGCATAAGTACACGTTTTGGTGACACTTCCTTTTAAAAAAGACATATCATGTTATCAGTTCTACTTGAGATCAACTTTTCTCAACTTCTAATATTAATCCTCATTTTTCTATATGCAATCACAACTGAGGTGGGAACAATGATAGTATTACTCCTACCTCATATTTTTATCCCACCAAACCCAAAGAAAAATAATTAATAAAAATAGAAACTTTTATCCATTTTATGAGATTTATAAACGAAAAAAGGTGGCTAAGTGGCAGTGTTTTTAAGTTACTTTACTCGTTACTAAGACACAAATGTAATTAAGTTACTTTACTCGTTACTCAAATAAAATTGTAATGAAATAACTTTATTTTTAAAATAGAAATCGATATAAAAATAGTATTTTTTTTTAAATTTCTTAGCAATTTTCATTCTACAACAACGGAACTAGAAAAACCCTTGATTGGGCCGGGAAGGAACAGAAATTGTCGTTGATGCCCGGTCACCAGAATACTTCGTACGCACTCTGTACATACCGACCGACCTATGTTATGGTGTGTGTATATATGTATAACACTCAACAGAAAGTGAACAGGGTCGCCGAGCAAATCCTGTGAGTGCTAGAGTGTGTGTGTGTGTGTGTGTGTGTGTGTGTGTGTGTGTGTGTGTGTGTGTGACTTTTTCATAAATAGCATATAAGTCTAGTCCATTAGAAATTGAAATTAAAACAATTGCATTTTTAACATAACGGTTGTATCTGCCTACCTAATTGAGTTCGTTAAACAATTTTATATTTTAACTTCAAATTGATTTGAAAATGTATTTTATTTAATACATAATTAAATAATATAAAAGCTATAATTTCGATTAGTGCTATGAAACACATATGAATTAAATAAATTACAGTTGTGCACACATAGCTTGTAATGTTTGTATATTATTGTGTTTTCTGCATACTGAGTACAGAGCTAACAACAATCCAAAAACAAAATTTGAATTAAAATACAAAAAACACCAAATGTTTTTTGTATGAAATGTTTACTTAGTTGTTAATTGTTTTAATCGCAATAGTATTATATTGTACCTAGCTCTTCAGAAATTAACCATTTTTTGGTTTTGTACCATTGTAACTATTGTAACAAGTAAACACTTGAGATATGTAAGGAATTGCTATACATGGGTTGCAGAATATAAAAGGCAACAACCTCGGGAAACTAGTGTATGGATTCTGAGAACAGAAAGAACGAATAATCAAAATAGGAACTAATCAGACATTGCAAAAGAGTAGAAAGGCGGTAAAGTGATTGAGTAAAAATTAAATAAATGATATTAAAATATAATGATGGGAGTTACGCACGTTAATATCAGTAACGGATGTAACGCTTTAATCATGAGAACGCGATTCCGGGCGATTCCGGGAACTTAGCACACATACTCGCACACACACACCCACGCCCACACATAGACAAGAGTGCCACCGCTATCTGGGTGGAAGACGTGGTTATAATAGGAGTATCCCATATACAAGGGACCCCGAAGTCCGAAACAGCTCTTATACAGTCGTATCGTACGTGTGACGTGTCTGACCAGAGCCTGTACAAGCACCTTCACGCCAGTGGATTCTCCGACCGGGCACACAATTATACTCAGTTTTACATTTTAATAAATTCTAATCGCACATTTAGTTAAATTTATTCATATCTGCATCCATCTGGCTCCTTCCTTTACCATCCAAAGGCTGGGATACTATAATAGGTAGTTGTGGAAAGTTTTAGCCCATACGACTAATACTTTTGAAATTACAAAATATAAATTAAAATTGGTAAAACAAAATCCTTCTATTTAAACTCACTATATTTTAATATCAAATGCTTACGAAAAATGTTGACTTTAGTTTTGATATTTCTGAGTTTTAGTACCTAAGCAAAATTGTTGACGGACCTCGAATGAAACAGTCAAGCTATTTTACCGCAAACACTGTAACGATTGTCGCAAATAGACATCATATACTATTCATTAAATATCGCATGGCTAATTTGTTGAGTATGAGGTATGGCAAATGCGGTAGCCAAACGTTTATGTGCGCGCCTAAAATGAAGTTGGGCGAATCGAAGGACCACTCGGTGATGCCCGAGAACAATTTACAAAATACCTCCTACTATTTCGAAAATAGGCAACTACATAATATGATAGCTCCTTACCATTAGAGGGTAGGCAACCAAAGAAGCATGACGACGACGATGCTAGGACGGGAAATACCTATCATAGGAATTAGGATGGTACAAGTTAATTATGGTTAGGGGGTCTTTGTGATCGATCCAGTCTGGTGCAATGATCACAGACCTCACAAAAACAACAGGGACAGTATTTAATGATATCTTAACCTAGTGAGGTCTTGAGGCGGTGCCGTGGTGGCTTAGATAGTTGGTTGACCTGGATGACCAGAGGTCACCTGGGCGGCTTCACACACAACACTCTGTTGCTGGCGAACTTACGCGGATCTCAATGATCTGGACTACCTGGGCTGCCTCTCACACAATAGATTATTTCTGGCAGACTTACGCACTCCACACACAGATTAATACACCCAATGTCCAAGTTGAGGATGAAAGCCACAGTTGACCGGGTGTTGTTGACAATAGTAATAATAATAATAATGCTAGTAAATCGGTTTGTACTCACACGTTTATTTTGTTGCCGAAATAATAATAACAATAATAATGTACTAGTTGTGCCGCACTGGCAACAAGCTTTAACGTTGAAAACGTACTTTTTGTGTGTAGCTGCAATAGCGTACGACACAAAAACAGAATATAGGTACAAACAATTTGTAAAAAGTAATGAAAAGAGAAACAGTAACGACAAGAGATTGACGACAACAAGAAGTAAAAAGTTTGATAATAGTTCATAACACGGGCGTTGGCCGAACAAAGATAATATAAAGAAAAAATCGCAAAGAGAACATACAATAACCGGCGAACACATAATAATTACAATAATAAATCACAATACATTTAATGAGAGGTGATTAGGATATGATAGGGAAAACGGTCGTCGTCGCCGTACAGAGTTGCGTAACGTAATTACGTGGCGCAAACAGTTTATGTTATGCTATGTTAGGTTTTTCCCATAGACCTTATACTAAGGTATAAGGTACCTTAGTATAAGGTCTATGGTTTTTCCGCACGCGTCATAGTAATGGCCGGCGTGACTTGAGCAAAAAAAAGACTCAACCGACGACCTGGCAACAGCGGATAGCTACAAGACAAATACACAGCCCGATCAGTTACCCTCAGATTTTGGAAATACATATTAAGGTCTTAGATATCCGCTGTCGGTGGTACTTATATAAAAAACAAGAGAACTATATCGTAACTAATTGAACTTAAATTTTTTATGTGTGTTATAACTTATGAACTATGATATGTTAATGTATGTGATATATTTACTTACAATTTCAGACGAAAAAGGTAAGCCCAAAAATCATTTTAAATAAATATCTTACAATTATTACATTACGAAAAAATAATTCGATAAATAACGATGTATATGCCTTCTTTAGTTTACAAAAGTTTTGTTACATCTGCTATGTACCCGTAGTACATAACATATATTACTACTATGTAAACGTCAAGGCATATATATAGTAAAGCCTAAAACGCAATTATAATAAATAAATGTAATATGATACAATGACCTCGAAAGGAATAGTAAAACTAATCGTGGGAATAGGCCTATACAATTCTTGGAACTATTAAAATAAACTAATAGACTATCTACAATCTACATAATTAATATTGTAAGAAACTAGTCATACTAAAAAAACCCTTAAAAACCTGTATAGAAATGGAACCACCAAAAAATATAATAATAATAATAAGTGAAATACTAAGAATTGTAAATATGTTGTTTTATCATTATTGCAACGATCTATAAAAATCGTGAACATAGAGAGAGATATTTTATATTAAATAATATAAAATATAAAGGCACAGTAACGCGACCGCAACAACATCCGGCACGTGCACGCATCTACGTCAAGATACACACACGACCGACAAAGCGTGGGATGAACCGAAGGACTCTTGTACCAACATCGGAGGAGTACGGGGATGCCATATATAAGGGAGCCCGAAATGGCCCATATTCAGACGTGATCTACCAGAGTAAGCGCGAGCACCTTCACGTCCATTTGTTCATTGAATCAATTATTTGGACTTAGAATATTTTCAACGAATTAATTAAATTGGACTTAGAATATTTTTGACTCAAGGCATAATATTCTAAGGACTTGGGAATTAAATTCGTTTGAGTATCTAACTCTGAATAATTTACAGTATTAAATTAAATCATTTTGCATATTCAAATAAAAACACTTAGTATATTTTCACAAATCGTATAAATTATTTCACAAATCCTACCATCAACATCCAAAGGTCGTTGTACGCCCTGGGTCCGCTACATATCATACGAATATAAATAAATAATTAGTTTACATACAACTAAAAAAGTAGTAAATGTGTATATGACAACACAATATAGATTAATTGAACAAAAACGTTAAACAATAAACTATAATATGGAGACTGGGAGCTGAGAATTACGTATGACGGAATATTTGTGTATATATGGTTATTTTTTTTTTAACATAAACCACTCAGTTTTAAAAAAAAACTATTAACTATTTAAAAAAAAAATTGTATGTAATTATAAATGATAAGAAAACAAACATCTTCAAAACAATAATATTTTTATTATTTTTAATAGTTATCTCGTTTTACAGCTCATTTAAATTTAACATACCAATAACTAACTACCTACTTGTTAAACATTCGATTTTTACATAATATCGAAATACTCTGTCTAAATTATTCTTTGGACTATAGAATATAAAATATTATGTAAATTATGAACGAAAAATAATAAAAACTTACAAAATAAATTAACAAAAGTTTCTAAATATTGAGTGGTCAATGCGGTAATACATAATCACCTGGAATTGATAAAATACGTATTATCCAACTTAAGACGAAACTACTGAGAATGTAAGATAACCATTTGTTCAAATCAGCACAAAACAAAATCAATCAATAAATGTTTAAATACAGTATGTCTATTGTTGCAAGCTCAGTACATAATTAAAAAATAGTTATTCAATTAAAGGTCCTTATAAAATATGTGAAGTATGCATAATATTTTGACATAAAAAAACTTTCTAAATCTTTCAATGAATAAACATAACTGCCAGTAAATACAATAATACGAATCTAATCGTTGTATTTAATATTGTATGTTGAAACTCTGAAAGGTTATAGAATGAATTTTAATATATATTTTTTTTTAATCCAAGAACTAAAATTTATTTTAAGCATAAAAATTATAATTTTTTTTAATTAATTTGTATGAGTAGGTACTTATAATTTAATTATTATAACAATCAAACATTTTGACCATAAATCATATATTAAAATGTTTAAAATTTAAAATTTTTAGATGGTGCTAATCGTAATTGTCTCGCTGGTAAGAACTAAAATACTTTATTTTAAAATACAATGTATCATTAATATAAACTACCTATACATTTTGATGAATTATATATATTTTATTAGTTTAGTAAGTGACTAAAAAAAAAGAAAATTGTCAATTATGGACACATATATTTTTATTAAAAAAATGACATGATTGCTAAGTGCTAAAAAATATATATATAAACTTTTGAATACATTTTCTGGATTTCTATTATTATGGCTTATACTTCAATATTTATAAAATTATTTATATTGTTAAATATTACACAAGCAAAACATTTTCAGATAAAATTACCATATATTTGTCATTAAAATGAATAATTATATTGAATTAGTAAAAATTTTATAATTTATAATTATTGAATATTTGTTTATAGGCTTTTTGTCTTGTAGTAAGTCCACACATTTGTTTAATTTTACAGTATTTAAACATTAAGTTCTTAATATAAGTATGAAGAGAATGTTGTCTGTCCCACATAAACGAAAATAAGTGATATTAAGACACTTCTTTGTAAATAAATTAATAATAGTGTTTTTTTGAAAAATATTAATATATATTGTAGGTAATCAAAATTACAAATAATAAAAAAAAACTATCATTCTTACAATTCAAATTACCGTCAACTTTAATTCAAAAGACCTTAAGTTATAACAAAATTGTAGATAGTTTACGTCATAAGATTTTAATTGAAAAAAAATTTTAATTCAGCAGTAAATGTACAGAGCATATTTGTAAAATGCAATTTAATTTAATTTTGAATTGTATTTAAATACTTGGAAATATAGATTTTATCAATTCATTATAGTTACTGAACACAAAATTAAAAATAGAGAATGTTCTATTATACGATCCATAGACATATTTCTGATAAATACAAATGTTTTTTTCAAAATTAAAATCAGACAACGACAGGTAGTACCTAAATTGTTTATTGTTATCGAGTATTTTACATGTGAATGTGGGTGTGAGAGTGGCATTCCGTCGTTCACGGGAATAGGTACCAATGTAAGAAATCGGCAAATTTAGGTTTTGGTATCCATGGATTCAGAGAACGATGCTATCTAGTAATAAATATTTCAATTTATTTCATAACAGAAACGTTTTAATCCATTAAACAATAAACATCATAACCTCATGTGTGAGCTGTAAATAAATTGCAGTCTTATATACCTCTTATGTATACCCAAAAGATTAATTTGCATATAAATACCTCAGAAAAAGTCAAAATATTTTTTTAATCAATTAAATATTGAAAATTGTATAGTGTATTGCTTATATAACAGGGGTGGCAACTAACCTTAACTTTGGGAGTCGCAAATTTATAAAGCTTATTTGAGAAGCGATGTAAAGCGATGTTTATGAAATGAAGACACATTTTTAATTTTAAATCAAATGACGTTTTGTGAAAATTTAATATATCTACAATCATTTTTTTTTTGATTTATGTAAAAAACAAAATCGATTTTGTCAAGCAAACTTTTTGCATTCATTAAAATACTATTTAAATAATAAAAACCTTACTCATTCAACTTTTCAGACAAAACATACTTATTTCTATAGTAGTAGTTGTTTTTATGTAAACCAAAATGTATATGATACTGGTACTAATCAAATATTTATTTTTTGTTTAGTAATTGAATTTAATTGTAAGTTCATTAATCTTACTCATTTATATTATATAATGTAATACAGGAGTGCCCAACCTTCTTCAACTTGCGTGACGCATTCAGAATTTATAACTGAAATGTATCAATGTATTCTGATATTTTGAAAAAAACATCCACAACCTATGTCATTAGTTGTTGGTTTTAAATCACAGTGCTTAATATGAAGTTGGTTATAAAAATCATTTAAGTATACTAAACGTGAATTCATAGTAACGTTAATTAAATATATTATATGAATTTTGACAATTTATTATGAATTGAGTTTTTGATTTCTCTGAGTAATATAATTAGTATAATACTATAATAGTATATATTATATAACTTGTATTACCGAAAAAATATAATTGTTGAATGATAAAGTACGTTCTTGTGATGATTGTATAGATAATTGTTATTCTATGCGAAATATCAAATATTTTTCAATTCACTTTATCATTCGTTGTTTATTGTTTAAAACCAAAAATATACGGAATACCGTTTTGTGCCTTATAATGCTTACTATTTTTGGTAGATATAACTTAAACATTTTAATACGAATATTATATTGTTGTAAATCTTAAAAATTAAATCAATGTTATTGATTTGTTATGAAAATAAAAATAAATTAAATTATTATAGTATTTTAATAGTTTATGATTTATTACATTAATTAATTACTTGTGTTCGTATATTCACAGCTCCTAAAAGTAAGCTTCTAATGTTGTATAAACTATTTTACGTAATGTATAATAGGTGTACATCAGGTTTCAGTATTGAGCCACTACCTGTTCTTCTGGCTTAAAGCCAGATTTAATTTAGCACATCGGTTTATTATCACTGAAGGTTTTATTAGGAACCCATGTTCGAATTTCATCTGAAATTACCTTTAACTTGACACTCACAGTTTGCTTTCGACTTACACTTTTTGAATAATTCACAAAAAAAACTTCAAAAATGAATCAAATCGGTACTGGATTCACCACACATGTCCAATTATTCAACATGCAAAATATATCACCCATTATGAATTGCCCATAAAAAGAGGTGCACACAATAACCGCATTTTGCCAGGGGACATTCCCATTATTCTGTTGGTGAATTTCCCAACCAGGTCATTATTTTTAGAAATTAATTTTAAATTTAATACATTTAAAAGAATATGTATTTAATTTACAATATTGTCTACTACTTTTAGGTTGTGAAAGTAAGATAACCTATGCTAAATTAGATTATTTTTAAACTTATCAGCAGTGATAGCAAACTTTTTTTAAAAAATGAAATGATTTAAATTCTAGTTTTTGTTTTTTAAAATTATGAATTCAAATTAAAGTTGATAGAATCAAGAATGAAGTAATAACTCTTTTTGTAAATATATGATATTATCTACTCTTAGAGATATAATATATCCTGGTGTTTATAATAGTTTGTAATATAGGTATGAATATGTGAAATGTGAAATAACAAACATTATTTTCGTTATATGACAGTGAACTCTAAAATATTACAAAATAAATAATGTTACGTATTGATTAAAAAAAAAAATGAACATGACCTAAAAATAACAAATTACAAATATAACCACAATCATAGATGTCTATAAATGTTAGATAACCAATTATCACATACAAACACACATACACATTAACACTAACACACATTCACATACTCATACAAAATGTCTGGTCTTAAATTATAGTAGACTATTAAAGGAACAATTGATTATAAGTTACAATAAATACTAAATTTGATTCACATCAATTCACAATCTTTGGAATTCTTATATAATCGAAAAACTACCAATGAATTTAATGAAATTCCCATTAAAATTGTATAAAATTTAAAAATCCAAAATAATACACTCAATTGTTGTGAGTTAAAAATAAAATTGATCTATTTTTACTATGAAAGTTTTATTGAGTAAACTTGTATTGTTTCAATATTTATTAATTTATCATTTTATAATATCAATAATTGTGATATTGTGATTGTGATATTGTTAGTATTTAATTTGTAAAATATTTATTTTTTCAACAGAAACAATAAAAGAATCATTTAAAAGCAAGTATAATATTAAATACCATTTTTGTTTCAATAAAAAAACTTATGTAACTTAATAAAATATTTAGAACCAGGCCATCCCTCAAAAGACATATTTTATAAGATGTAACAACGGAACTTCATACATTTTGTTTTGCATCACATATTGTCGTCATATTATAACATTTTTTAAATTCGAATGATCTACTAAGGTCTTTCCTATTATTCTATCTTCTGTTAGTTTTTCGTTTTAAGAGATATTTATAATTTACTGCAACTCACACAACAAACAATTTCTATACTACTATCGACACAATATGCAGTAATTTGAGATAGTAGGCATTAGCATAGATTAAATATACATAATATATTAAATAGATATGTGAGTATAGTTCATCTATGGCATTAGTGAGATCCGCATTTGAAAGTGACTGTTTAATCTAAAACGAATATTTTCTATCTATAGGTACATTCATATTTAAATATTCAAAACAATGAGTTTACATAAAATATTCCAAAACGTAGGTATTTATGTGTTTTGTCAAAATATATTAATCATATATTTAATTTCACTAATTTATAGATTATGAAGGTAACTCTATTAGTCATTCAAGTTTTTATCATAAACATATTATAATTCAACAAAAAACACGATTACATCACCTAAAAATTAATATTTGTTAAATGAAAAAGTACGTTCTCGTGAAAATGTTAACATTAATTTTAGGTTGTAACGATACACAATTTGGTAGAAAATTATACGGAAACTACCTCAATGGCCTTTTTGTTATTTTGATTGTTCGCACCGACCCTCCGTTAGTATGTTGTTGGCAGTACGGTAATAGCATGTTCCGTGTTATTCACAATTATTGAACGCAAACGAAAAATGAACAGACTAGGGAGTACTTGAGAATGTAAACGTTATATTTACGTATTTATTCAACGTTTATATTTACAATTAAACAGTACAAAAGATGTCTCAATAAATTTAAAAAATCAAAATCCCCTCTTGACCATATTCAACTTTAAAAGCCCGAGCTCATTCCAGATACATCACCAAAAAGAGCAAAACAGAAACATGGCAAAAATATACCAGCTCCATTAATACCAACACTCCCTCAAAGGAAGTCTGGAATAAAATCAAAGCAATAAAAGGTATATCTTACCATCGTTTACCCCCGGTTCTACAACATACCAATACTTCACTCTCAACACCATCGGATAAAACCAAAGCCTTCGCGGAAGTCTTCCAAAAAAATAGCAGTGACTCAAATTACGACCCAGAATTTGCCACCTTCAAAGACAATTTTGAAAAGTATACTACAAACGAACCAGAGTTAGAATCTCACCCCCACTTAAATATCTTAAACATGCCTTTCAGCACTTCTGAAATGTTAGACGCTAGATCAAACTGCAATAGCAAAAGCCCTGGACCAGACGATATACCATATTCTTTCATCAAAAACCTCCCTAGCAATGGCTAAATCAACTACTTCAAATATACAATTTAATCTGGGAAACAGGTTTTTACCCTGACCCATGGCGCAATGCAATAATCATACCGATTCCCAAACCCAACAAAAATATATTCAACATATCCAATTACAGACCAATCTCCCTCATAAGCACACTAAGTAATTTTTTTGGAAAAAATGGTTAACAAACGCCTAACATGGTTCCTTGAAACATCTAATCTTCTACCCAGCAACCAATGTGGCTTTAGGCGAAATCATTCAACCCTAGACCACCTCTCATGCCTACACACGGATATCAGCAATGCAATAAATACTAAACAACATCTTATACTTACAGCACTAGATCTTGAGAAAGCCTATGACATGGTGTGGCGCAACAGAGTCCTTCAAATCATTCACAAGTGGGGCATAAACGGAAACATCCTAACATTTCTCAAAAATTTCCTCACAAATCGCTCGATACAAGTCAAAGCCCACCACAATTTATCCAACTTGTACCCTACTGAAAATGGCCTCCCCCGAGGATCAGTCCTCAGCGTAACCCTGTTTCTTATAGCCATACATGACATATTTCTGCGAATTCAAAAACTCACCAAACACCTAATCTTCGCTGATGATTGCTACATATACTGCAGTGGCACCAACATAAATACTACCCGGGAAATACTTCAAAACGCTCTCCATTCTCTACAAGAATGGGCCAACAAATCTGGATTCATTTTTTCTCCTCAAAAAAGCAAAGGCATACAATTCAATCTCAACTTAGACACCATCCTCTACCTTAAAAACACCCAAATCCCCTTTCATAAATCACTCCGTATACTAGGATTGATTTTCGATAATAAGTTAAACTGGATCACGTACCTTAAACAACTAAAAGTTGCATGCAAAGCCAAACTGAATGTTATAAAAACTCTCGCCAACCATACATGGGGAGCAGATAAAAAGTCTTTGTTAAACATATATAAAACATTAATTCTATCACAAATCAATTACGGATCTCCAATCTACAATACAGCTAAGCCAAGATATCTCAAAACACTAGACCCTATACATCACGAAGGAATTCGTCTCTCGATCGGCGCTTTCAAGCCCCACAGAAAGTATTTTATGTTATGCAGGAGAAATACCCCTTCAACTCATAAGAGACAAAACCACTCTTCTAAACTGTATCAAAAGGAAAACCACTCCCAACCACATAGGCCATATACCTCTTTTCATAAATCAAAACTCAAACATCAATCACAATGTCAAAAAAAAACTTACAACAATACAAGATATCTACTCCAACTTATGCAATAAAATGAATATACATACCTCCGTCGAAGAAAAAATTATCTTTCAAAAAATCCCCCCCTGGCTACGGAACATAAAATTATCAACAGATTTACTCACACTCTACAAACATGAAATAAGCCACAAGATTATAACAGCTCATTTCTACGAAATTATCCAATCTCGTTTCCCTAATCACACTCTAATCTACACGGATGCCTCAAAGTCTGAAAACGGTGTTGGCTTCGCAGTTGTTCATAATCAAACGACAATTAAACACAAGCTTCCCACAATAACAAACATATTCACCGAAAACTACGCAATACTCGAAGCAATTAAACTAGCAAATTCGCTTCAAACAAATAACTTTTTGATCATCAGCGATTCCCTCAGTGTCCTAACAGCACTTAAAAACCCGTGGCCTAGAAATGAAATTACTCAAATCACCCAATCTGAACTAATCAACACCCAGAAAACCTTTGAATTTATGTGGGTACCCTCCCATGTAGGAATAAAAGGAAATGAAATGGCCGATGAAGCAGCCTCCCTTGCCTCTAATATTCTACACAACAGCACCATCGATAAAATATCATCCCAGGATATTTTTACGTCCGTCAAAAATAAAATCTTT
Source organism: Neotoxoptera formosana (assembly GCA_022818045.1). Classification (NCBI taxonomy): domain Eukaryota; kingdom Metazoa; phylum Arthropoda; class Insecta; order Hemiptera; family Aphididae; genus Neotoxoptera; species Neotoxoptera formosana. The sequence goes on from CM040630.1 coordinate 88,941,213, forward strand.
TTGTCATGGCAACACCACTGGGACTCCATTCCGCCTACCAACAAACTTAAACACATACAATTTTCTGTGAAACAGTGGTTTACACCTCCGGACCTCAACCGACGTCAAAATATTGCCATCACACGTATTAGAATCGGCTCATTTGGGACTCAATTTACCAATCCCGCCGAGGTGGAGGGGATGCGCAGAGCAGACGCGATTTGGTTTTCTCTAGTCATGATCTCTCGTGGAAAATACGACGAATAACGCCATATCGAATTGTTACACAAGTACACGTTTTGGTAATACTTCCTTTTAAATAAAAAAATTTTGTTTTCAGTTCTACTTGAGAACGACTTTAGCAAACTTTTATTTTCAACCTCCATTTTTCCATGTACAATCACAACTGAGGTGGAACTGATTTCATCCCCCTTAAGCCAAAGAAAAAAAATTAATAAAATAAGAATCTTTTTAAATATTTTATGATATTTTTAAACGAAAAAAGGTAGCCAAGTGGGCTATGCCAGGTAAGACATCTAGTTTAATATAACGAAGATAAAATGTGTGATGAATATTTTTGATGAAAAAAACAAATCTTTGGCATGGGTTTAATCAAAGGTGGGCATTAACTAGTTAAAAAGTTAATTTTTTTTTAACTTTTTAACTTATCTAGTTAGTTTGTTTTATAATCAACTTATGAACTTAACTAGTTTAATTTACAGTTGAAATAACTTAGCTTTTCTCAGTTGATTTTAAAAAAAAAACCAATAAGTTAAAAACATTTTGAAATTTTTCGTTTATACGTAAATATTACTATAATAGTAATATTTACGTATAAACGAAATATTATCTGATATTATCAGAATAAAAATAAAAATAAAACTTAAATTGGAAAGAAAATTCTAAAAATAACTTGAAAACTAAATTATTGTTTAAAGTATATAGTTATAGTTGTGTATAATATATACATGATAATATTATGCCGGTCTATACTTGTAGACAATATTATGAATTATAGTGCGCTTGCATCGACCAGTCCCTTACGTTGTTTGTAAATCGTAATCGTACTTTATCATAATCGTCATTCGTTTACCTACCGTGTGCGATATTTATTTAGTCCATTCGTTATATTGACATATTGTTATAATATTAATATTATATTATATGGTAGACATTTTATATTTTAGATTTCTTAATATTATTTATTACATTAGGTATTACTTAAAATAATTAAAAATGTCATTAAGTACGGTAACGAGTAGTGAACGCATAGTTTAAATTAATAAATAATAGAAAAGTAAAAGGGTATACAGTGTACATTATGATAAAAGTTCAATCAAATTGTTTTTATAATTTATAAATTAGAAAATAGGAGGACACATTCACTCTTTATTTGATTAACATAATAATTTTAAAAAAATAGATCAACTTTTTTTAAACTGAGTTAAGTTAATTTTTTTTTCTATATTAACTTTTAACTTATTGAGTTAAATTTATAATTTGTTAACTGTTAACTTTTAACTTATCGATCTTGTGTCCTCTTAACTTAACTTAACGTGAGTTAATTATTTTCATTAACTTGCCCACCTTTGGGTTTAATACACCTCATGGGCCCACCTGATAATTTACTGCTCACATATTTCCGCGATCCAATGTAGTGGATTACCTTGGTGGTTTCAATGCATGTTAATCACTCAACTTAATATTTGGCTCAGGAAACGCTGGGTGGGATGGAATGAAACCGATCAGACTTTTCTTGATATAACGAATAAAAATACATACCAATTAATGACCTATGACCTAATGACCCAAAATAAATTGAATATTGTTGTAACAATATTACTTAGTATATTTCAACCATTATATTCGGGATCAGCTAGTATATACTCGTATATATAATTCATGTCAAAAATGTATGTAATGTCATCAATTGAGAACGCCTTTGCCGATTTTGATCAATTTTTTTTTAGTTGTTCATAATTGGCAGGAAAAGGTTTATTTGTAAAGAAAAATCTAGAAAATTGTCCCGAAATTGGAAAATTTAAATATCGTATGTCTTGCCAGTAACGCCATCTATCTATTAATTGTAATTCTTACATACATTTTAGGACATCTTCGAAATGTTTTTCATGTAGCTACCTAAATCTGATTTCACTCACACAAATCATGGGGTCCGCAATCCGCCGCAGGTGGGTTGCTTACCTGATAATTTACTGCTCGCATAATAGTTTGCATTATTAATTTTTTTAATGTGCAATGAAGTGCACGGGATCAGCTAGTATATTAATAAAATAAAAGAATAAAATTAGGTGACCAATTATATGAGAATAATAACAAGAGAGGGTTTTGGACAATCATTGAGATATTATATATTTTACATGGTATGGTCAAATAAGTGAATCAATTTTTATAACATCATGGCATATAATAATAATTATAATAGTAACAACTAACAATACACTGTACAAATTAATACGTGAACAAGTCGGGGAATAGTTATTTGATAAAATGGCAATATATATATATATATACTAGTGGACCCAACAAACGTTGCCCTGCATATATAATTGGCCACGTGAAAATACCAGATTATCTAAATCCAGCGAATTCAAAAATTCAACAGGATAGTTGACTGCTTCGTCAGGATTGGTAACAGTGTCGATCGATTTGAACAATATCTCATTGCACGGTAATGACTGTTGTATTTTAAAGTTCATAGAGTTAACATCGATATTTTTTGAGGCTAAAATAGCTCGTTCACGAAGCCACACATAATTAATATAATTGGCTTGTAAATCTGGAAATATGCAGCAAATAATATAATCAAAGCATCTTTCGTATTTACCATGTTGCAGAAATTGTCTGGCAATTTAATGCATTGTGTGTCTCCATGCAATGGTATTGTTCCGTTTCTAATGTTGAGCAATTGTTCGGAGAATGATAGTGCCAATGGATCGTTTTGCAGTTGAACACGTATATGTGTGTTAAGACGTAATGTACTGACACTTCAACATAGATATGATTGTTTTATACATGCGTTAGTTTTTAACTAACTGTGAACACCGAGTCCGTCGACCACTATTTTCTTCTCGACGTGGCATTGTTTCATGTAATATTTACGTAATGCGATACATATAATATCAAAACACAGCGTACAAAAAAAATGCTATATAATAGTAAGTTATAAAATATGGAGGTGAGGTGCTGACACAGGGATTTTGAGATTTACGATGGAAATATTTGTTTATAAATGGTTGCTATGTACTGTTTATTTATAAGATTGTCAATGGTTACAAATAAACAGTACATAGCAACCATGGTTTCCAATAGCAACCATTTATAAACAGGGCTTGCATTTGAAAAAAAATTTTGTTTTACGTTATTTACAATTAAAACGTTATACAAATTTTGAGTTTATCGTTATTCAAAATTTAAACGTTATTCAAATTTTTTGTTTATCGTTATTCAGAATAACGTTATACAATTTTTGCGTTTATCGTTATTCAAAATTACAGTACAGTACAGTACAATATTATCAGAGTATCACTATTATTAGCTATTGGTAATGAAATTATTCTATTAATACGCCTACTTATTACATTTTAAAATAATATCTAATGCAGGATCTCCTGGATAGCCCGGATACGGAATAAAATTAATTCTTGGATTTAATAAATAATTGAATACTATTATTAAATAATTGGAAATTAGTTATTTCGTTTAAATGGAATACAATATATACAGTTTTGCGTTATGTTTTGTTTAATAATATATCATATATTTTGTTAAACGTTACGTTTTGTTTTGTGTTATTTATTTATTTATGTTTATCGTTTTCTGTTATAATTACGTTAACAAATTTCAATCGTTTTTTGTCAAATATAACGTTATAATCATAACGTTATTATAACGTTTGCAAGCCCTGGTTGTGTCTAATAATACATTTAAATATTTAAAAAAAAAAATTAACTTATCAACAAGTTTATGCTTACTTTTTGTAATTAGGCAATGATATTACGGTACGTGTGTCGATCCGTATTCTTTCAGTTCATAGAATTTGAATACAAAAGTTGCTGCACATTTGCAGTATGCATAAATACCACAAACCACTATTGCATGGCTTGTTTTATTGTAATTTTAAATCCCATAAAATGGAATTTATATATTTATTAATATTCTATAAAATCTTATTTCTTCCAAGCATTTAAATAATATCTAGTCTATGACAATTATTATCGCGATATAGGACGTACATTGTAGGTGCGTTCATCTTACTTTTTTGTTATATATTTTAATGTATAAAACATCAGTGCCTATGGCAGGTGTAACCCTATGACTGATACTGAGTTACCGTAATACGTTTATAATATATTACACAACTCATTTTTATTTCATGCATTTTGCGGTAATTGACGTGTGTGCGTGGATGTTTGTCATGAAAAATTAACTATCCCAGAGGATAAGGAAACATTTCAAGATTACCAGAAGCAGTACGAAAGTTGTTCATCTGATGGAAATCGTGAGTTTTTATATTATTGTGGTGTATGACCTACGTATTATGGTTTACGATGTGTAAGCAATTATACTTCTTAGATGTTCCACTTTGGTCTATTCTATACATGACAATGTATCCTCAGTTTATGACTAACATTTTACTGAGTAATGAGGATAATTCCCTAAAAACCCTTTTTTTTGATAGAACTGTTGTATAAAATATTTTAAATAGCTACTGTGAAACTCACAAACTCACAAACATTTAATTCAAATGTTATAGTTTGTATTTTTTAATTTTCAACTATTATGTCATTTTATGTTTGATGGTTATTAATTTATTATAAATTCAAATAAAAATAACTCTAAACTATGTTTTGATATTTACATATTGCTTGTTCTAAAAAACACCAACCGTTTCATATGTAATCATTTAATGGCATTGCTGCGAATAAGGTATGCATAAACGCCAAAAGAGTATGAAAAAAAAAAATATCAATTTGTCTTTTTTACCGTGCTTTAAACGGTAAAATATGGAAACTGATGGAAATTGACAAGGAAAAACGTAAACAGAATGGTGAGTTTTTACAAGTAATTCAGTGAATTGCCTACATATTATGGTTTACGACATGTTCTATGGATTCAATCCCGTCTGTGTTTTCTACCAAAATAGACCTATCTTAGTCCATATTTTATACCGTCTATCCTTATTATAGGGTATAATTTCTGAAAACATATTTGAATATTCGTAATGACGTTCACTTTAAAAATTTTTTTTTACAATTCATTGTATATGATTCAGTTAATAACTCTTCAAAATTATATTTTTGAATAATATTCAGAATTTTAAAATATTAACTTATATTTTAAAACACATTAATGGTATTGAAATTGAAGAAAAATAATTAAAAATGTAACATAGTCGTTTTCGAATAAATTTTATGACGAATTCAATATGTTTTCAGAAATTTGATCGGCGGATAAATAGATTAATATTAAAACAATTGTCAAAAGATTGTTAGGCACGATAGGTGTATCCATAGATATTAAAGATCGGTTAGGCCATTTTTGCTTACCATACGGGTTCGAGAATGGGAATAACACAATAGGATGACAGTTTTAGCTGTATTATAATTTATGATAAGACCTCTGCAGGATGAGAGGCATTTATTAAAACAATCTTTCTCTTTTTCCCATTCCTGGACACTTCCCTCTACTTTTTTGATAATAGCCCATGAACCATCCATTATTTAATATCTATGGGCGTATATCGGACGATCCTTAGTTTAAACCAGAGCTTTAGTTATTTTATAGAACGAAAACGGAATAGTTAACCAAAAATAGTTTTTGTTCTTTTACGGAAATAAATAATAGTTTTTAATTACGAATAATAATTAGTATAACAAGCTTATTAATTTAAATTGTATTCTAATTAAGTCAACTAAACCTAATGAAAAATGAAAAATGAAATTTCAACTTGTTTTAACCGGTTTGAAATAACCATAAAACATAGGATTAATATTAACCAGTTTTTCAAACAAAAAACAAAAGTAGAAAAATTAAAACCATTAACCACAAAAATTATTTTGATATGAAGCCCTGGTTAGGTCTCGGCAGGGTTCGAAAGTTAGACGGAATAAGAAGTTAGCTGAATACGATTCGTGATTTCTTACTAGTTGCATCGCCTTGTGTTTTTGTGCATAATGCATTCTATTGCATTATATATAAACATGAAAACATGTGACGTCATATTGAGTTTATTGTGGGCTGCAAACAAAAATTATACATTGCCACTTGAAAAAATATGCGCTGACGTATCATTGAGCATACTTTTTGTTTCTTAAATCCGACGTGGGTGTGGCGTACGAGTGTAAATATTAAATTAGGTACGGGTGTATACTAATTTTTGAAAACAAAAATAAAATAAAATAATGCTATATATATGGATGTTACAAGCGCGTACACGAAAAAATATTTTGGTTGGGTTTATTGTTGTATTTTTTTATAATTATATAATAACAAGTTAATACAATTTCTATGGTTTTATTTATTTCTTATAAAAACTTTCAATTGCATGTAGGTTATACATTTAATATTTTACTAATGAATACAATTTCTAAAAATAAAATAACTGAAAAAACAAAAAAAGCATATTTATAAAATTTCGGGGGGGGGGGGGTGAACCCCTAAAACCATCCCTTGTATACGCACCTGGGATGTTATAAATGTAATCAATACAATAAACAATCAAATATTATAATTTGTAGACAACTATTTAGGAAAGTATTTCAAATACAACCAGCGAATAGATAAAGAATGTAAGATGGCTAGAAATTCAGTGACATTTTTCCAAGCTTTTCGCTTTTATTTTACTAGTTCCCTGACTTCCATTGGGTAAGTGTTTTCTCAATTTCTTCTTGCTGGTATTTCAGTGTTGCCAATTTTGCTGCCTTGACAACGTTGTTAGTTAGCTGTTTAATAGCGCTTGTACGCGCAACCAACGTCCTCTCCATAGCGGATATGGTACGAATCTACATCAACGCTTGCATGCGTTATTCAAAATTATTTAAACTATTAATAAAAAGTATGATAGGATCAATAATAATGCGACTGTTTCTTTGGCCTGTTATGATATTTATTTAACTTCCTTTTTATTGTTTAGTTGTAAATTAATATAATATGTGTGTATTGTACAAAATAATAAATATGCATAAATGTGTGTAGCCTGCTGGCTTGAAATAATATGTATAATAATAATAATATGTGTAATAATAATTATGTGTGGCCTGTTGGCGCAAATATATATGTATAATAATATGATAATAATTTAAGGCTCGTCAGCCTGTTACCTGAGAGCTGTTGTTCGTTAGCGGCTTCAAACCAGAACGCTACCGTCTCGGGATGCACAAACTTTAACAATAAAAAATACAATATAATACTATAGTATGTGACAATCCCGAGAACGTACGACTAACGAGCCACCAGCTCGGACGAACAACTCACTGTACATGCAATTCACCACAACAAACAAATCACGTGCTTCTATAAGTACGCCTATGTACACCCTGAATGGGGAAAATAATATTAGAAATGCACAATGTTGTGAATATGAACGATACTTACAGAAGCAAATCACAGCACAGCAAACATGAATAGACAACGAGAAATTAACGCAAAAACAGCAAGAATGAATGAAAAATATTATGTGAAATTACGTTTCCGCCGAACGGGGTTATGACTTATATAATAATAATTATCAGCTTTGACGCTGGCTGGAGCACCGTGCAGCTCGAGTGTCAGCAAAAGAAGTGCTGATGATATACGAAACGCATAATGAATAAAACGATAAATTATATAAATGAAGTACGAAACAATAATAAAATTCACAATCAACAGTTTTGACTCACGCAAGAACCGTTAATTACGAACGATAATAATTATAATACAAACATGCGATAATGAGTATAACACTGCCGACTGATCGCATCGTTATCTATTGAATAATAATGATCGAAAATATTTTGTTTAGGCGCAAACAGCGCTATTAATATATATGAGCATATTATTAATATGAGAAGCACTGGTATCGGATCCGACGTTAATTCTACGAGTTCTATAATTTAGACGTTTTTAGAGGATATATCTTGCATCACAAAGAAGTCTAATAAATCCGGAATCTTGTACTAATCAGTTGGCCAATATGTTGCTTTTCTTGTGGAAATTATTTTATCATTTATATTGTTTGAAGCTTATAATATAGTTCGTCCTTTTGGGGTAATAATTCTCGAACCCCAATGAGTATGTTTGGAATTATAGTCTCCTCCAGTTATGAATCTAGAGCCCGAAGTATGGACAAATTCAGTGAACTTAATTTCATCTGCACCCCCTTGCGGTGGACAGTAAATTGCTGTGACTATGAGGTTTATACCGTTATTTAAGACAACGCTGGTAGCTTGTATATGGCTTCCAGAGTATTTGTCATGCTCATGGTGCTTATAGACTATTTTATTATTACAGCTGAGCCTCCTCAAGCTTTACCACTGGGATGTAATGTACTATACGTTTGGTAGTTTCTAATCTTCAGAAAGGTCCGCGCTGTAAAGTGGATTTCTGATATAAGAGCTTTATCGATGTTATCTTTATGTAAGAGGTCTTCAAGCTCCTGTTTGCTCTGTACTAACCCATTGGCGTTCCAAGTTATGATCCAAACTCCAAAGTGTAGAGATAATTTATTTTTATGTTTGGTATTTTTGGACTTTGTTATGTATTGATTCTAACTTGTCCATTATCACTGTTATATTTTGCTAATAGTTGTGTTACATTAGTTAACGCAGCTAAAATATCAATGAGCCTAAGTTCATTGTTTTCCTTAGGTTGTTGTACTGATACTTGAGGTGTAATTTGGTAATTTTTTGAAGTACTTAGAATCCTAACTATTGCCGCTTATGAAATTTTTGTTGTCACAGGCCGAGCTGGTTTCTATTGTATCCTTTGCACAGTAGTAAATTTTTCTGGGTGTGCTCTTTCTATTGATTTTTTATAAGCAGAGCATCCTTTCTAGTTAACTGTATGATTTTCATCACAGTTGGCACATTTTGCTTTTGACTTTTTAGGTTTAGAGCAGTCTACGGTTCTATGACCTTCGCCACACTTAACACATACAGCAGATCTGTGACAGTAATTTTGTGTGTACCCGAATGCTTGACAATTTGTGCAATTCTTTATTTTTACGTGTTGGTTCTATTTTTATTACCTGATGGCATAGCGATTTTATGCTATTTATGTCTTTATTATTCTCCCTTGGTTGTAGGTCTACGAAAAATAATGGTAAACTCATATGAGTCCATTTGCTGTTTTTGTTTTTAGGTTCCGATTTTTTCTTTATCTGAAGATAGGTTAATTTTATTACTTCATGACTTTGGTCGTACAATTCGCTTTTTATTATTCCCGGATCTGAGTCATGATTTATACCTCGTAACACAATTCGAAATGGTTTTCTACTTTTTAATTGATACCGATGGTATTCAACATTATTTTCTTCTAGCTTTTTTATCGTGCTTCTAAATTTACCTTCATTTGTCGTCAATATTTTAGTCTCGTTATTTGATATAATTTTGAATTTTTATTCATGTCCGGCTGGTTCTTCGTTCGTTAGTAATTGTTTTAATTTATCAATGTGTTTCACGCCTTTAATGGTTATTGGAGGAGGTTTACATACTTTTTAAGTATCACCCAGCGGTCGCGTTAGCGGTGTTTACACCGCACCATCCGGAAAAACCGTTTTCTTTAATTATACTTATCGATAGGAATAGTATGAACCCCTGCTATTCCTACACCATGTATTTAAAGACATAAAGCAATAGTCATGCATTATGTTCCTCTTCATGCACGTAGGTATCATATGATACCATAACATATTATGGCGGTAAAATAATTTAGATTACGTAATTATTTACAACTAATAGTATAATCTGATAATCAACATTTGTAGTTTTAATTCCATGAAATATTTGATGTCTCTCGTATCATACAGTTTATATTATCAATGCTCGAAAATCATAATACGTTATTATGAAAAAACACTATTCTTGTTATGTTTGTTGTTAAGTTTTATTTACTTTTAACTATTTTTTGACTATATTTTAATGTTTTATAGTTTAGTTATGTTATAAAGATTAATATTATCTATAGTTATAACGAATTTATATTTATGTTACTTCGTAATACACAAAAGTATACATGGTATCATATGATACTACTGTGCAGTTCAGGAACGTATACACTTAATTTTATTTAAAAATTTGTATATTTTATTTTGGCTTGATAAATATTTTAGAAAGTTAATATTATGGATTTAAATGACAAGGACATTGAATATTTATTGGACTTTGACTTGCCAAGTGGTTCAGAAGCTAGTTTTTGTGACAGCGATGACAATAATAATGATTGTGATGGTAATGTTGATGTACAAAATGACAATGACACCGAGGAAATTGAACATATAACTACACAACATATTGAAGACATCCTGGGTAATATAAACAGTGAAATAAGATATGAATATGATGACTTGTCAGCTAGTATTGTCATGGATGCCAATGATGTAGACAACTATGATAATTTTGTAAACAACATCAGACAACAATCACAACATCAAAATTATTTAGTAGAAAATAATACTATTATTGATGATCCAATTACTATTAGCCCTTCCACATCCAGCCATATAACTTACCCAAGTAGCTATAATGATTTTAGCAATGTGCCATTACAAACTAAAGTGTTGAGAAAAAAAACTTTGCCTATTTTACCAAAAAATAAGAAAACTAGAACATGTACAGTAAGAAACATACAGGCAGGCCCAATCAAAAAATCCAAAAAGGCCAAAGAAAAGAAGAAAACAACTAAGTGGTTTTCAGGAAGTGATAACGAATTCACAAATTCAGTTCCTCCTTTCATTGGTAGTGAAATAGTAAATATTGACACAAATGATGGCGCTACTCCTTATTCTATTTTTATTCAAATATTTACAGATGAATTATTTGAACTAATAAGAGTTGAAACCATAAGGTTTGCTGTTTATTGTGGGAAAGACAATTTTACCTTATCCATCAAAGATTTAAAAAAATTTTTTGCTATTAATATTGCTATGACCTATATAAAATATCCCAATGTGCGAATGTATTGGTCCTCTCAAGATGGACTAAGAATGGATTTAATAATTCGTTATTTCTAAATGCTTTATAATGACTTTCACTATTAAATTCTACAACAGAACTTTCTGTTATATCTAAATCAATTAATTGTTTTTCGGTATTATTTTTATCCTTATTTTCCTCAGTTTGATTACTTTTATCTTTTGTCACTACAATTGACGTATTTTCGTTTTCTTTATTTTCGTTATTATCTTCCGAATCTTTATTCATCAATTTATTTTTATTCAACACAAAAATTTATTTTCCTTAAAATAATTTTGTTTATTTATTTTATCTTAATACACATTTATTTATTCTCTAATTTATTTATTTATTAATAAAAATTTTACAAAGTGTTTATTCTTTTAAATAAAATTCTTATTTAATTTAAAAAATATTACATGTAATAGTTTGGTTAAAATGAATTACACGGCGTTCCACGTCGTCCGACGCTCCGTGTTTTATTATTGATGTATTACTATATTCAGTTACTATTACTATTATTGCTCGCTTGCCGTAATATTTATTACTATTATTGCTCGCTCGCCGTAATATTTATTACTATTATATAAAAACTCGCTGTGTGTATTAAAACAAAACTACTTATTATTAAATATATTTCCTTTAATATTTTTCTACTTATTATAATTCCTTATTCTAGGGATCCCCTTAAATTATTTAATTTTTACTTTATTATTATTCCAATAATTTTCATATAAAATTTTTTCTTTTACGATTCTTTCGTAAAAATTCTCTTATATCTCCGTGTACACGCTTTTAATTATTTAATCATTTATTTCAATACTCTCAAAAATTCATTATATTCACTTTTATTTATTTCAATATACAGGACTTATTTCTTGCCTAAAAATTCACAAATTATAAGGTTTTATCTCTACCTTCTCAATAAAATTATTTCAGTATATAAGGACTTATTTCTTGCCTCTCAATAAAATTCACAAAATATAAGGTCTTATTTCTTGCCTTCCAATAAAATTCACAAAATATAAGGTCTTATTTCCTGCCTTCCAAAAATTCACAAAATATAAGGTTTTATTTCTACCTTCTTAATAAAATTATTTCTCTATATAAGGTCTTATTTCTTGCCTTCCAAAAATATAAGGATTTATTTCTACCTTTTTAATTAATTCCCCCAAAATATTTAATTATTATTTTATGTATATATTTTTTTTTTTTTTAACTTTTAATTTAATTAATTCTTGTTCTTTCTACCCTTTTTTTTTTTAAAAAAAATATATATATTCTATCGTCATAAAATATACACCGGCACTAAAATTTATACGATGGATTATATCCAAAGGAGACGTGAAAAGCTAAGCGCTACCCAAAAAATTTTTACAACATTAAAAAATATTTTTCCCAACTCACAACAGAAGTTTTGCCGCTTTTTCTGTTCTTGCATCCATGTTCTCGATTTTCGTCGTTGTTGGCTCGGTGGTGCTACTGTAGATTCTTCCACGGAGTTGTTGAAGGTGATCAATCTTCAACGGTGATTCGTTGCCAAATTGCCTCCTGATTTCCTCTAAATCGAATTTTCAAACGAAAAAAAACATTTTTTTTTTTTTTCAAAATTTTCGAAAAAATTTTTTTTTGAAATTTTGACTTAAAGGTCCTCGTGTGGTCTGATACCGACTGCGCCAAAAATGTAGCGGACCCAGGGCGTACAACGACCTTTGGATGTTGATGGTAGGATTTGTGAAATAATTTATACGATTTGTGAAAATATATTAAGTGTTTTTATTTGAATATGCAAAATGATTTAATTTAATACTGTAAATTATTCAGAGTTAGATACTCAAACGAATTTAATTCCCAAGCCCTTAGAATATAATGCCTTGAGTCAAAAATATTCTAAGTCCAATTTAATTAATTCGTTGAAAATATTCTAAGTCCAAATAATTGATTCAATGAACAAATGGACGTGAAGGTGCTCGCGCTTGCTCTGGTAGATCACGTCTGAATATGGGCCATTTCGGGCTCCCTTATATATGGCATCCCCGTACTCCTCCGATGTTGGTACAAGAGTCCTTCGGTTCATCCCACGCTTTGTCGGTCGTGTGTGTATCTTGACGTAGATGCGTGCACGTGCCGGATGTTGTTGCGGTCGCGTTACTGTGCCTTTATATTTTATATTATTTAATATAAAATATTTCTCTCTACGGTAATAGTTTACATAGTGCGTCGGCAACTATTTTTAAACAAGTTAAAAATTGGACCACCCGTACATTAGAATTATCTTACTTCTTACTACCATTATTATTAAATTGTATTTGCTTTTCTCTCATTATAAAAATTATAAATTATAGGAATAGTATATGCCTATGTGAACGGCTGGTTTTACTGTTTCCCTTCGAGGTCATTATATCGTATACTCCCTCGATATTGGTTATCCCTATTATTATGATAATTTTAGGGTTTAATATAAGAAATACCCTTACGCCTATATAATAGTAGTAATAGTAGTATGGTTATGTACTACGGGTACATAGCAATATTAATTTAATGTCTACTCGATATCTATAATACCGTCCAGCAGAGCTGTACACACCAGCTAACCTAACTTTTTGATATATAGCAATATATAGGTACATTAGAACTTATAAGTTATAAGCAAAACTAAATAGTAGGTATACTATTATACTATACATACTAGGTATAAAATACAAATGTTTTTTTATTATTACTAACTTGAATATAATATAACATAATATGTATATGTATGTAGGTACTAATTAAAAGTACCGACGAGTGACGAGTGATTACTGGCACCACTCTCGATAATATAGGTATAATATATTTTATATTTTTGTCATAATAATAATACATTTTACTGTCTACTGTCTACTGATACTGATTGGTACTAAATTATAACAAAATCTTACCTAGGTTTTTTTTTTCGATAGGTGTTAACTGTTAACTCGACCCAGTCTTCATAGACGGCTTGTCCAACAGTCATCCGACTTTGGGCTTTTATATTTCTGTCCATGTTTATTGTTTCGGACTTGTCTTCCAAATCGCATTGTTACTATGAATGCATTGAATAAATGTATCAGCATCAGAGGTTTTTAAATAATAGCAGGCGTGTAACTCGTCCTGTCACGTAGGTCAGTGTGATTAACTTGTACCAAATCCGTGTGTTTAGATATACATCCGGTCAATGGCGTACACAGGGGGGGGGCGTGGGGGGTAGGATCCCCTCCCATTGGATTTTTTTTTGTTTTTGCTTACATTATGTAGGATGCGTTATAATGTAATATTTTGTCGTATTATGATCTATCTAACGATTATGGTTATACCATTGATTATAGAATAGATATTAAAATCTATTAAAAATTAAAGTAATTAATTTTATTATTAGTATTACAATAGGTTTAATTTTTAATTTTTTTTTTATTTTACTCCATAACATTTATTTTAATTAAGTACATTAAAGTATAACAGTTTTCAATTTCTATGGAAACTTATTTATATAAATAATACTCGAAACATGTTGTTTCTTTTCTCAAATTTCTCAAATTAATTTTATCGGTTTTAAAATAAAAAAAATTGTAGGTTAACCTACCTAATCAATTGTAATAAAGTACAATGAACATTTATATTCAAGCGGAATTTTTGCGCAGTTACAAGAATTTAGTTTTTAATTTTAATAAGTTATTTGATACATACTTGTATTTTAAAAAAGAAAATCAAAATTTACAACTAAACGTTAGAAGAAATAACAATTTATTTGAAAAGAGTAAATTCCGGTAACATTATTGAATGACTAAAATCTAATGTTTAATAAATGTATACTTAAAAATGTATATACACAGAT